>OX638090.1:2500000-3750000 GCA_951804965.1 Horisme vitalbata
TTAGGCCTGCATTTAAACTGCACTCCAACTGCAAATTTGCAGTTTGAATGCAGTTAGTTGTATCATTGTTACCAACTAGTTAATTTTAATTTATATTTGTTAGAAACTTTGTGTGAAAAAATAATATTAATATTTTAATCTTATTTTATCTTAGTACAATTACAATTAAACTGCAACTGAACTGAACTTTGTCAGTATAACCAATACAATGTATCGATATTTAAGCTGTTGGCGTTCCTATTAAATAAATAAATTGCAAACCAGTTAATTCCAATTGAACTGCACGGCAATTATGCAGCTAGCTTGCAGTCCTCGTGCAGTCGTTGGAACTGCACGCCATCTAAAGACCGACTGCAATCGGGCTACCCGCTTATTGGCAATTTTATTCGTTTATTCCTGGTAGTCCGACTGGTAGTGCGACTATCGGACTACTCGGAATGAAATGCCAAAAATTTGTCCGCGTACTCCGATTGCGTAGTCGGACTCCTACACGCTGAATTTTTGCCCGGGTATTCATTCCTAACAGTCCGACCGGTAGCCTGAGCTGAATTCCGGTCGGGCTAGTCAACATTTTCTTCCTGAAGTACCAGGGTATCACAAGTCACAAAGAGATCTAACATTTTGAGATCCGTTCCATTTCAGCCCCTCATTGTCATCATTCGCCCTAAGCAGTCGACTGCAAGACATAGGCCTCCCCTGATGAGCGCGATTGCGCTTTGTCCTCAGCTCGACGCATCCTGCTCCTACCAAACAGCCTTACGCATATCGTCACTCCACCTGGTCGGAGGGCGTCCTACACTAGATTCACCGAGATGAGGTCTCCACTCAAGAACTCGTTTACCCCAACGGTCATCGGTTCTTCAGTAGTATAGTCATTGGCCAGCCCACTGCAACTTTAGCTAAATAACTAACTAAGCTGGTTTGGAGCCCAACATATTTTAAAAGTAACCATTATGTACCTACGGGGTGGTTTGAACTTTGGATTCAACATTAATTATTATTCTAAAAGGTACCAGCCGAAGTACCAGGATAGCATACGTCAGTAGGAGATGTCACACATTTTTAAGATCTAAGGATTATTTCTATAAATACAAGTAAGTTATTTCATTCAGAAGTACAAGGGTAGTATAAAAGAAGGTTTTCACCTTATAAGTTCATTTACAGTTCAGACAACTGTGGCTACTTAGTAGAGCTAGTCCATGGAATTAATAATAGTACTTCGTACTTCGGGAATGCGCGCTCTGTATAAAAATCTGTGCCTGATTTTTCTTAATAAAAATGCCCAAATTAGGGTTGTGTCTCGTTTCCTCTTATGGGTGGTCCTAAAGAGGAAACGAAATACAACCCTTATTTGGGAAAATACATTACGCTCAGATTTTTGTTCAAAAAGTGCCTCCTATACTAATTCTCCTTGAGCTAGTCCCAATACCTATTTGATTTGGACTAGCTATACCTATAAGGAGCATGTAATCCATTTTTACCTATAAGTACCTCTTATAACCCATGGCCTCTTGACGTTCTTTTTTGCTCTGACATTATAGGTACATTAGAAAATCGGAAACAGCTACCATTTTTACCTCCTGCTGTTTTCTGATTCCCTAGTACTTTTAGAGGCAGGGTGGATTTTAGATAGAACTATGAATCCATCGATATAGATGAGATGTATGCATCGATATATTGTCACTATGCATGCGTGTGTGTTTGAGTATATGGTTGTGTATTGTATTTTTTGACAAGCCTTAAAAAACGAGAATCAATACTGCTCATAGTTCTGATAATCTTTTTGCGCATACCCTTGATGTAAGACTCGACATCAAATACCAGAACATAGCTAACCAAGAGGCTACTAATTAAAATTACTAATTGGTTGGAATAAAATGCTTTTCTTAGTAAAATTATCATTTTCATAGCCCATCGAGTTATAATCTCCTAGTACTTTATGGTCCTTGGAACATTCAATGAAACGCCGAGGTCCGAAACTGACTGATTTATTCCCTACCCACATTATAAGACATAAGTTCACCCTACATTTTTCCCCCTCATAAAATTAGGCTTAACTTTTAAAACCCATCACCCTTAACCTAGGTATACTTAAGTATATTTATAACTATACATCGTTAATGTTTAGCTCGGTTATACGCTCGCATAGCACGAGCCGAGGCGTCTCGCGGCGGAGGTGTCGGAGATCGCACGGTCGCCAACGCCGCCGCCGGCGGCGCCGACGGCGATGATACCGCCGACGACGACGATGCGAGGGCTGAAGGCTGCAGCGGACTACGTGCTCCCACTTCCGACATCTCCTCCTTTGCATCTTCGAACCTGTCGTCGGCCTCGTTATCAGGCCTCACTGAGCTAGCATCTTGAGATGAACTCAAACTAGGGCGTGACAAAGAAAACCTACTTTTCCGATTCGGGTTCAGCGATATTACCTGATCTTGATGTCTACGCCATTGCATACCATCTCCCACAATAACTTTATACGACACCGGTCCCGTCTTTTCAGTCACGTTACCTTTGACCCATTTCTGCCCCTTATACGTATACCCACGAACGAGCACCGAGTCACCGACCGCGATATCGCGATCCTGTCCACCCTTGTGCGCGGCCTGACGTTGCTGCGCCGAGCGTACGACGGCAGCCACGTCCGGCCGCAGGGCGTCTAGGCGCCCGCGTAAGCGGTGACCCAGCAGCGCTACCGCCGGAGGAACATTTGTCGTCGCATGTTCTACGTTCCGATATCGAAACAAAAATTTACACAAAGCTTTTGTAACGTTCTCTCCCTCATGAATAGCGCGTTTAATGACTTTCTTAATTGTTTTAACCGCGTTCTCTGCCGCTCCGTTTCCTTGAGGCCTGTACGGTGCCGACGTCACATGTTTTATCAGGTTCTTGTTACAGTAATCCTTAAATTCTATCGACAGAAAGGGTGGGCCGTTATCTGTGACCAGCTGTGATGGCAAACCAAACCTAGCAAATAGGGATCTCAAAACTGAAATAGTAGATTCCGCGTCTGTTCGACTCATCGCAATAGCTTCAATCCACTTTGAATAAGCGTCTACTAAAATGATGTACTTCTTGCCTCCACACTCTGCAAAATCAGCGTGGATGCGCTGCCAGGGCTGCTCGGGAAATTCCCACGGGTGTAAGGTCGCGTGTGGAGGCGCGTCACGCACGGCGCGGCACGCCTCGCACGTTCGACACATCTTTTCAATATCTTGGTCAAGACTTGGCCAGTACACATAATTACGCGAAAAATTTTTCATTTTATTTACCCCTAAGTGTCCCTCATGAATTTCTGCTAAAACCCTGTTTTGCAAAAGTGGAGGTATTATAAGCCTATACTTAAATAACAAACATCCTAACTCGAGTACAATCTCTTCTTTACGTGCAAAGAATGGTTTTTCCTGATCGCAGCTAGACACAGACGGCCACCCGAACATAACGTAACCTTTAATTTTACTCAAAATCTTATCTTTAGCGGTTTCCACCCCGATCTCTTTAAAACAGACCGGCATCGTTTCGCGTACCAAATCAACATAGCTAACCGGTTCTTTATGCTGTCGCTCGTGTGGCAGTGGCAAACGAGACAATGCATCAGCTGGGCCATTGTCTATCGACCTAACGAATTTTGTAGAAAAATCATACGCAGATAAGCGAGCGGCCCACCTTTGTTGCCGCTGTTTGTGGGATGCCCCCTCTTTCACCAAAAATATAACTAAGAGGTTGGTGGTCCGTACGTAAAGTAAAGTGTCGGCCGTATAAGTATTGATGGTGTTTGGTTACTCCGAAAAATATCGCAAGAGCTTCTTTATCGAGCTGGCTATAATTTTTTTCGGCCGAATTAAGCGTACGCGATACACAGCTGACGGGACGCTCACTTCCGTCGGGGTACACGTGCGACAGCACGGCGCCCAGTCCGTACGCACTGCTGTCCACTGCCAGCACGAGCGGCCGCCCTTCCTCGTAATGCGCTAATACTTTATCGCTCGAGAGCGCGCGTTTCGCGGCCGAAAACGACTCTTCACATTCGATGTTCCAGTCCCAGCTTACCCCTTTCCTAAGAAGCGCATGTAAAGGATGTAAGATTATACTCAGATTGGGTATAAACTTCCCATAATAGTTAAGCATTCCCAAAAAACTTTTTAATTGAGTGACGTCATTCGGCCGTGGAGCCTCGCAGATGGCCTCTAATTTCTTAGGATCGGGGCGGAGACCTGTTTAAATAAATGTTTAAATAAATAAATGTTTGTGTAAATAGTTACAATACCATTTCTTTAAAAAATATGTGTGACGAATACTTAGGCAAATTATATCGAAACTATTACAAAATCTATACGGATGGCTCTAAAGATAGTGACGCATCGGGTCTGGCTATATTCGACCCACAAACAAATAGTTGCAGTAAAATAAAAATAATGTCAAACATATCCATAATGTACACCGAACTTATCGCAATTGCTGAAGCTTTATCATATATAAATTCATTCGAGACAGGTACTTATGTTATCCTCACCGACTCCAAAAGTGCCCTTCAACATCTCGCTCGGTGCACCACGAACTTTCGTGGAGCTCCGATAGCGTACAGCATTTTGGAGTCACTAGATAAACTTGTAAATACAAACAAATTTGTCACACTGCAGTGGATACCGTCACACATCGGCTTATCCGAAAACGAGGAGGTAGACCGACTCGCCAAGGAGGCTGTTGAGGACGGCATTCTTATGGATTTCTTACCCTACCATAGTGATCTTCTCCCCTTTGTGAAACAAAAATGTAGACAAATATGGAGAGAATATTTTGATGAGCGATCACTATGTAAGGGTATATGGTACCGTACAATACAACCAGGCCTTGCTCGATCACCGTGGTTCAATGACTCCGATATGAACAGATTCGATATTGTTACCTTAATGAGGATTCGATCGGGACACATTCCGTTAAATAGGTTTGGTTATCTAATGGGTAAGACTAGTACCCCGAACTGTGTTGAGTGCAATGTCATAGAAGATGTATATCATATTATTGTGGAATGTGTCCGGAACGAAGCAGAACGAATGTCATTTATTAATAAATATAGTGTTGATTTATTTACAGTTGGGAGATGTAACAACATTTTGGCTTTTCCCTTATCGGAAGAAGCCAAAATGTTGTTAAAATTAGTAATTGTAGGTATTAAACGTAGAAGTTAATTTTGTTATGTGTTGTTTCGAGGGTGACATAATCATGTTGATTAAACCCTCTTTAATAAATAAAGAAAAAAAAAAAAAAAAAAATGGTCCTGTCTTGTGGGGCCCGTCACACAAACGTCATCTAAAAACACCACAGTATTGGGTATTCCCCGTAGGGTTTCTTCCATAATCTTTTGGAACTTCTCCGGTATACAAGATAAACCATAAGGGGTTCGGCGATAGACGAAGGTACCGACGTGTGTCGTTATAGCTGTATACGGCTGTGAATCTTCTGTGAGCATTAATTGTTGATAACTATGTTTTAGATCTATCTTTGAGTACTCCTCTCCCCCGCTGAGGGTCGCAAACAATTCTTCAATTCGGGGAAGGGGGTAGTGATCCCGTTTTAGCTTAGGATTAATCGTTATTTTATAATCACCGCAGATTCGTATATCGCCGCACTCCTTTATGACTGGAACGATAGGTGTCCCATAGTTTGACGATTCGACGCGGTAGATGGTGCCCTCGCGCTCCAGCCGCTCCAGCTCGAGCTCGACCCGCGACCGTAACGCTAACGGCACCGCCCGCGCGCGTACATACACAGGTTTATCGTCACTAACTTGCAACTGAATCGTTTTTTTACATGTACCTAATTGGTCCGTAAACACCTCCGGAAATTCCGCTATAAGTCCATTCACTAATGGATCGCTTACTTTTTCAGTAATCTCGTGTAAAGAAATAGATATATTTTTTATTCTAAGAGCTCGCATCCACTCTCTTCCTAATAAAGGGCGCCCCCCATTCCGAATCACATGAAGTCGGCAACCCGGTGCCGATGCAACCCCGAGAACTAAATCAACATCGATAAAACCAAGCGATTCCATTTTTGAACCGACGTAGCTTCGTGGACTTAAATGGTCAGGTTGAATCTCTTTGTGCGAAAAGTTTTTTCTATAATAGGCCTCACTGATTGTCGAAATTCGACTTCCGGTATCCACTTCAAACTCGAGAGACCGCTTATCTACCAGTACCGTTATAATATAAGGTCGATCACCTGTACCGTCCACCTGGATGTTGAAAAAGTCCTCGTCCTCCCCGTCACTTACATAATTCTGCCGGGCATGTCCCTTCTTGCACATCACCTTTAAGTGACCACGTAAACCACACTCATCACAATTATACTGCGCGAACCGACACCTGTCCGGCCGGTGCGGCTTGCCGCAGCGCCAGCAGCGCACGCCCGGGTCGGCAGCGCTCCGGGACGCCGCGGCCGCAGCGCCGCTCTGTCCGGGGCGCGCGACTCCGCGTCCCGGCCCGCTGCCGCCGCCCCATCGCCTCACGTTCGCCTGGTGCAGGTGTTCGCCCGCCGCACCGCCGCCACCCGTAGCCGCCGCGCTGGAGGTTGCGGCCGCCGCCGTGGCGCCGCTCATCTCCGCGTGACGCTCGGCAGCCTCCAGCGCCAGAGCCAGTTCGACCGCCTCCTTGTACTTAATGTTTTTTTCGGCAAAAATCCGCGACCGCATCGTCTCATTGGCTAGTCCTGACACGAACTGGTCGCGGAGGTTCTCCTCCAAGGTCGCTCCAAAATTGCACGTCGTAGCGAGGTGTTTGAGTGCTTGTAGATATTCTGTGAGAGACTCGCCGGCATTTTGTCGACGCAATCGGAATACGTGTCGCTCGGCGATCTCTGAACGTTGCGGTTCCAAATGATCGGTCACAAGTTTTACTAACTCGTCAAAAGTTTTCTTTTCGGGATCCGTAGGGGAGCATAAATCGCACATTAGGGAATACGTGACATCTCCAACCACTGTTATTAACAATGACACGCACAATGACTCCTTGATCTCGTTGAGTATGATGTATTGTTTTACACGGCGAATATACGCCAGCCACTGTTTAGAAGTAAGATCAAATGGTTCCAATTTGCCAATCGGCATTTTATACACACTTTTTATAGGCCGTCACTGCTTAAAAACCGAAATATACGCGTAAATTCGACTCGTCGCCAGTGGAACATTCAATGAAACGCCGAGGTCCGAAACTGACTGATTTATTCCCTACCCACATTATAAGACATAAGTTCACCCTACAGTCCTAACCTAACCTAACCTAAAAATGTCCCCCTTACTTCAAAAAGCAGGCCCCAACTTTAAAGGAGTGACCGTTATCTCCTTGCACTTATATTGCCGTGGTAGCTCTGATAAATTTCGCTGATCTTTCTTTCCGCCCTTGGTGAAGAAGAACGACATCAAATAGAACGAATTGAAATCAATTTCATAGCCTCTCGAGTTATAAGCTCCTGGTACTTTATGGTCAGAAACTATCTAAAAAATATCTGTTGTATAAAAAAAACGTATGAAGCAGGATGCGTCGAGCTGAGGACAGGGCGCAATCGCGCTCATTAAGGGGAGGCCTATGTCCAGCTGTAGATTGTTAAGGGCGAATGATGATGATGTTGATGGGCTTCAGACCAGTACATCATTATACCTACCTACTGGCCCATCATCATTATCAGCCTATAGCAGACGGACATAGGCCTCTCCTAATGAGCGCCATTGCGCCCTGTCCTACTGGCTCAAAATGTAAGATCTCTTTGTGACTTATGCTACCCTGGTACTTCAGGAATAAAATATTAACTAGCCTGACCGGAAACCAGCGTCCGGCTAAGGTTTCTAAAACCGTGCTAGGTCGGACTGATAGGAATAAACGGGTAAAAATTCAGCGTGTCATAGTAGTCCGACTGCGCATTCGGAGTGCGCGGACAAATTTTTGGCATTTCATTCCGAGTAGTCCGATAGTTGGACTACCGGTCGGACTACTAGGAATAAACGATTTTATTGCGGTCGTATAAACTGCTTTCAAACTGTAAATTTGCTAAATGCAGGCCATCGGGCTAATCTAGAGCCTTAAATACTTTTAAACGCCGGGAGTTGTGGATCCGTGGTCTAGTCATTCACCCATCCTAATCGTAACCAAGTGGTGGGCGGCCCAATTTCAACATCCGCAATGAACAACTCAGCTTCCTTATTAACTTTATTTGTGAAACTACGTGAAGAACTTTATTTACGTGAAACTACGTTAAGAAATAAACAGATAAAAGTTTGCCCTGCGGACCGTATCCGGACAATGGGCGCTGTCCGGCAGACAATAACTTTTTGTACACAAATTGTGGCTATTGTCGGATACCCTCAATGAATAGTTCAGGTCAGGCTTCTTCCAAAGATCCCTTTGAAATGCTTTGGCGAGGAATAATGGGCTAGATAAGTTGTTTGTTTGGATTTAATTCGGCTGAGACGTTAGCGGCCAGACTGTTGTGGGACGAGCAAGACAAAAATTCTAAAGTGTGTGTTTTAGTATGTTTGATCTCCATTCCCTTACATCGCACTAATATTATAAATGCTAAACTAAGTTTGTAAATTTTTAAGCACTACCAATCTATGTCCACACTACACAAAGGTTATCTGGAAGAAAATTATAATTAGCATTAAGTTAGCTTGTGTACTTGCGATATAGAATTTTCTATCCATCTATCTATTTCTAAGTTTATGTGTGAGTATGTTTCACCATCATCATCGGTCTATAGCAGCTCACTGCTGAACATAGGTCTCCAAAGAGTGCCATGTAGTACCTTTGTTAGTATGTTTGTTCCCACTTAATTTCATAATGGCTAAATGGATTTGGATTCAACTTCAAATAAACATAGTTCGGGACCTAGATCTGGACCTGGACACACGCTTATTTTATCCCGGCACCACGCTAGTGAAGCTACGGAAGCACCCCGGAGAATCACTTAGAACTAAGTTTATAGAGATAAATGATATGACAGTGCCGTGCCAATATATAAAGAAAACTTAATGTAACTATGTCCAAAAACATATAATTTGTTTTAAAAAATAGCGACAATCATAATATTAACACTAGAAATAAAGATTAACTTGCTGTTCTTACTGTAAGGCTCCGTAATGTTACTAAATCATTTAAGGGCAAAACGTACGTTTTTTTTAACAAAATCCCAAATTACGTGATTAATTTATCTGTAAATAAATTCAAAAATGTTGTTAAATGTAACCTTTGTAATGAAGCTTATTATTATAAAATTTCTGGTTATTTAGATGACAAAGAAGCTTGGGATGAAACTATCTCAAACTCTCCCTCAAAAGCAATCTTAAGAAAAAATATTGTATGTATTGTATCTTCTCTGTTTGGTCGCGTTACGAAATGGTGTAGATTAAAAAATCGACGATTCAAAGTGTAATATAATGTTTGTACAGAATAAAAAAAAACTCTTTCACTTTCACATTCGATATTTACAATTCACTACCCCCACTCTGAAAGAAACTGTGTTATGGGTTATGGGTAGTTAGTCCTCTTTCTTAATGTGTCCATTTAGTTCGATCTGTTAGAAGATTTCGCTAAAAAGGCTACGACAGTTTCGCTGAAGAAGAAGAAGAACACAAATAAATTATTGCCAAAGCAATATCTTCTCGAGCTCAAGTTTATAATGTCGTTATAGTGAGATAAGGAACAAAATGAAGTAGTAAATTTGATCGTAAAATGTAGCAGTGTTTGAATGGGGTCGCTTTCCAGCTGTGTCGATGTTTTCCAAATGATAATTACCCATGCCAGGTAGAGTGACGATTTGCGAAAAGCTGCTGGTAGAAGCTGGATGCGTCGAGCTCAGGACAGGGTGCAATTGCGCCCATTAGGGAAGGCCTATGTTCAGCAGTGGACTGCTCTACATAAGTGCAAGATTCATGCATAGTATGTACACTAAGGGTAGGGTTTTATCAATTTACAACAAGAACATATTTACAAGAGCGTATAAGACCACTGCTGGACATATGCCTGCCTTAATAAGAAGGGGGATATGCCTTTTATTATAATCTCCACGCTAGGCATGCGAGTTGGGGAATGCGGGGAATATCTTCTCCCACCACTGACTCTGCTACCGCGTCAACAGCCAGGGGATTTAATTATCCCAGTGTTAGGCTGCGCTATGCTGCAATCAGCCGATACGATCAAATTCATCATTTTTTTATTTATATACATTTAAAAGGCAAAAGTTTCGGAAAACGTGTAAATGTATGTCCTTTATTTCCTCCTAAAACTTTCTCAACAGATAGAGTTAAAATTTTACACGTACATGTAGTTCCAGGCAAGAAATAGATAGACTACGTTTTATCTTGGGGAACAGGTGTGGGAATCCGTGTGAGAAAGCTACATAACATAGAAATAATATTCAGAGTCATCGGCGCTACGATCCTTTGTTGGTCTTGGCCACTCTACGATCGACTTTTCATTCTCCAATTAATGAAATATTATAATATTTATAAAATGTAAATAATTACTGTAGCAAAAAATTATAAGAATTTAAACCTACTTACTCGTTCATTCAAAATTGAAAGTACGAGTAAAAACCTAATGGAAGTTCGATTGAAAAGTATTGGCTCGTTGCGCTTTTACTGACGGATATTAGCTATTCATAGTGGCTGACGCCATGCGATGCTTCAGTAGACCCTACCCCTAAAGCTTCATACACACTACAAAAATAAGCATAGTAGTATGTTCCTGGACGAGCCCGTCACAAAAAGGTTAATAATTGCAAAAAACAGCATATGGTAAATCATTTGCTGTTTTTTGCAATTACTAACCTTTTTGTGAAGAGCTCGTCCAGGAACATACTACCACTACGCTTATTTATGTAGTGTGTATGAAGCTTTAGGGGTAGGGTCTACTGAAGCATATGTAATATTTGGATTTGTCTGACTACCCCTACATTAGTACCTACCTCGCCTTTCGCCTCTGTCTTCCGAGTGAAAATTGGTACACCTAGTGAGTCTTTTTCACAACTATGCCACACTAAATTCCAAAGCCCGATAATCTAGGCTATAATTACTTTAAAGATTAGCTTTGTTTTCTTTAACATTCAAAATAAAGAACATTCGTAACGAAAATTTAACTTGAAAATCTAACTTTACTTGTTTTTCATAAAGCCTCAAGCTAAATGTAACTATAAACTCGTTCAAACTGGTCTGTAAATTAAAAAGTTGGACATGTCAACAGAAGTTTATACGTGTCAGTCGCTCAGTCGTTGGACGTATGCCCTAACTGGATACGAGTTAAACCGATACAAAGTTTACCCGGAACCTAGGCACATACAAAATTGTATAGAGAATTTTAAATTCGCTATGTAAATGGAATTTTAAAGTGTTAATATGGGGTAAACGAGTTTTTGAATGGAAACAGCGGCTTGGCAAACGTAGTGTAAGATGCTTTCCAGCCATGTGGAGTGATGATCTGCGAGAGGTTGCTGGTAGAAGCTGGATTCTTCGAGCTGAGAACAAGGTGCAATGGCGCTAATTGAGAGGCATTTTTCCAGCAGTGGACCACTAAGGTGACTGCTATAAATAAGAATCAATAAATATACTTTATTATTACTAAATTTACTATAACTTATAGCAGTCGGTTTTGTCATTTTGTTTCTTGCACCACACATTACTGGATCAATTTTGATAGAACTTCTACAACTTTGATACTTTTCATGATTAGCTAATAGACGTAAGACTTTAAGCTTTATCTCTTCTAAGTACCACATATTTCATAGATCTATGGAAAAAATTGATCTTATTTTGGATCTACACTGGATTTATATAGAAAAGGAAGTGCATGCTGACAAAGTTACAAGCGGGCAGACTAGTAATAATGCTATTTTTCCTATATTTGTTTTTTTCCCCTCTAACTTCACATTTCTTATATTATTAGGATAGCTCCTGAAAATCCCGCGAAAAGTAAAGAAACTTTTGTACGTTATAATGAGTTTATTTTCGTCATGGATATTGTTATTGGGTTTCCAAAATGGCCGTTGCTCGTTTATCAAATCAAAACCAATTTATTTCAGTACCTACAAATTACTTAAGGTTTCTAAGGAATTATTGATCGAATCCCATCTAATGTCACGGGTCTACTGGTAAATGTAATTACCCAAGGAACTGTTAATGGGTCCAGTAACCGGGTTAAAGAGTTGTGCGTTTCGTTGGAATTTTTGAAGCGAGAATTTCTTGGCCAATAATTACGCTGCAATGTTTTAACTAAATTGAATTTAAGGATAAGGATTTAACTATTTTGGTTAAAAAAAGATGTTAAGACGTAATACGCTCGCGTTTCAGCACTTTTGAGGGGTAAAGCAGACGCAGCCTAGCGCGGGGCGCGGTTTCAGATTACGCAATCGTACTCAGTGCTTCCAGGGTGCTTACCACCGAGCCAAATCGAGAACGGGATTACAATTGGATTTATGTCACTCGAAAGTCAAGATGGCGGAGCCACATCCTACATACACATCCACATATTGTAAATTTTCGACCTGTAAATAACGTGAGCAATACTCGAAAATTATTACCATTAATTATATTTTCTTTGCTTAGATAAATTTCGTAATATTTCATATTTTATTTAAAAATAGATAACTCAACGTTATTATAATTATCCGACATTGAAAGGTGTCCCGCCAGATTTAACGTCAAGAGGGTAAGATTGCTGTTTGTCTTGCAAACGCACAGCAGCATATTTCAGTATTTAACTAAATTTGTACGTCGGAAATAAGTTTTTGTAATAGGTAGCAATTCCAGTGAATATTAATAACAGATAATTTGTATGTACCTACCTACTTAGATGATTATTTATTAATTTAGCGCACAAGCACATAGTTATGTACCAAAATAATGTTTGGTTTTGCCTCAGACTACCTCCTAATTTTTTTACTAGTTTTTTCAAACTTCATCATGATTAAAATCCTCGATAGCAAACTCGATCAATTTCAAATTTATCGACGTCAACAGTGTAAAAAATAGACAAGTCTATCCTAATCTCGATTCAAATTCCGCAAGTTGTCATTTTTTGTATGAGTACGAGGCAGGCTTTCAATACTACCAAATGACAGAAGTCCTAATCCCGTTCTCGATTTGGCTCGTTGGTAAGCACCCAGATCCCAAAAGTAAAATTACAGTGTGGCCAGATAAAAAATACAGATGTTTCTAAAAACAATAGAGCAGATTTCAAAATCAATTACAGCAAAATTCCAGAAAAAAATTGTTTAAATATTGATAGAAAAATAAGTTGCTTCATGTCTTTGTTTATCAAAACAAATTGTTATAAGTTAAAAAACATTACTTATTTATTTTCTTATTCCAGAACAATTTGCTCATGATTTTCAGGAATCTTTGCTGTCATCAGTCATCCTTGAAATCATTTCTTTAGTTGGATTAAAATTCATGCAATTTGATGAGCCAGGAAAACGAAGTTTATGCTTCGAACCTTTACTGTGTCTTTTGATAGGACCCAGATCGGCAGTCAAAGAAGAATCGCAAGCAGTGCAAATGCATTTAAAAGCAGACTTTTTATCACGCTTTAACCACTTACGGAAATCTTGTATTTGGAGCCATTCTTCCTGGAATTGTTGCCGATTTTTACTAGCTACCTACCAGATTGTATATTATTTTTATTGTAAAATTAGATTTTATAAAATTAACCGAAATGAAAAATCGTATGTACCGGTATGAACCGAAACCGGTTTGTTAGAATCAAGCCTGCTAACAAAATCTCCTAAAAAATAACCCTACCTACCGATAAATTTTCTAAACGAAATCATAAGAATAAAAGATAAATCAAAACCAGTTTTTTAATAAACGTTTTATTTAGAAATGATCATTCATAATATTGTACATTTACTTTGTTGTTATATTTCTTACATGACATTTACATACATAATGAATGAAAATGACTCTCTGTCAGATAGGGAAGAAGTGAGAAGGGCTAAGGTAAGTAACCCCTGATACCATAGTAATGAAGTTTCCTGATTAATTTATTATAGTGTACGCAGTGGAAGACCTTAGCAAATGCATATATAAGCAACGCAAATGAGGCAAAAAAACTTTCCTACTTTACAATATTTTATACAAATCTAATATTTTAGACTGAAAACCGGAATGGGCCTAGTATTGACCCTTGTGGTACACCTATTTTTACCACAGATCTCCGAGAACACTTTCCATTTACATAAAATTTTGTCGCTGGCTTGCAAAAACATTTTAAAACCCTCTAAACTAAAAAACACTTTAATTTATGTACTTAGGTGTATACGCGACATTACTTCGTGTAGTATTTTCTCGTTGAGAACAAAAAACTACGCGGTTTTCCGAAAAATCAACGCCCTTCGTGATGATGATGATGATTATAAATCGCTCTTAGGAGTGTGCTATGAAAACGATCCAAAGTTAACAGAACCCTTGCCGGTGTTCCAAGTATCGAGAATTTTTCTACCATGACATTTTATTTATTTAATAACTACGTCTAAAACGGAATAAAAATAAAAACAAATACGCCAAAATAAAGTTATAATTATAATTAGTCAGATCCAATTGAAGGAAATAATATTACGTATATTTTGACAAAGTTCCGAAAAATAATAAACGCTACTATTAACGTAGCATTGCTTTTGGTCTGGTAACACCTTTGTTTACATTTAGCCTCGGAGATTTCCAAGTTGACATTAAATACTATAAATTATTCTGTGACAATGCGCGCGAAAAAGTTTTAAATAGGTTTTTACTCTTTTTGAGTAAAATTTTTCCATACTCCTATAATGTATTTATTGGTTAATACGTATGCAAAATTTCAAAGTAATAACTTTCATAGTTAACGAATGCCATTGGTTTTCCTCCCCTAAGAATACAGATTTCGAGGTAACTTCGCAATTTTATTCTATCGAGCCAAAATGTATTAATCGTGTTTCGACTTCCATATTCCACTAGGAAAAAACTTCAATTTTCATATTTATGAAATATAAAATTTGAATTCTCATTTTTATAGCCATGAAGCTGGTTTACCGTGGGGCGAAATTCTTGTTTAGACTATTATTTCACCTTAAATGCTAAAAGAATGTTGCAGCGCAGTCGCTTATTTCAAATACAGTACCCACCTTTCGAAAGAATTTATTTAATCTACTCACAAAAAACACGCC
The DNA here is from genome assembly GCA_951804965.1 of Horisme vitalbata. Taxonomy (NCBI): domain Eukaryota; kingdom Metazoa; phylum Arthropoda; class Insecta; order Lepidoptera; family Geometridae; genus Horisme; species Horisme vitalbata. Next base: position 2,515,184 of record OX638090.1, read on the forward strand.
GACGATGAAGCTTCCTACAAAAAACTTTCATAAACAAATAGTTTCATCTTTATTGCAGAACATCGTCCACATATTTCCCGGTAACTTATAAAGGAAGCTGTCAAAAGTAGTATTCTAAGCCCTTTCACGACGAAAGACGAAAGCCTTGCGTTTGTTAGCCTTACAAATAGTCTAAATTTTTTATACATACTTATATACAGTCACGCCTTCTTCCCAGAGTGGTACTTGCTACGATCCTGGCATACCTTTTTTGCTTCATTTACTCTCATCACATACTTCATACATGCTCGTCAATTTTATAACTAATTTTATTTTATAACCGTTAACAGTACCGAGTGGTAAATTTTACTCCCTGTATGGGACGCTCTGGTACCTAGGGTATAGCTTCAGATGGAGACTTTCCGAGCACCTTATACCATCCTTTCAGCCATATCCACGGAAACACATGGCAATCGTATGAAGCCGATTGAGTGATCGAGATAGGATTAGGGTCTTTAGACTACACCCAACATTATACCTACTCAGTGAAGTACTGTTACAGGTACTATCAGCAACAAGTCTACCTTACCAATTTTAAAACAATTTTGCTTGCAAGTAGTTTAGCTAGCTGACTAGCCCTTTGTTTTTATGACTCTTCGAATTTGAGTATTAGCCTCTAGTTTACGTTTACTAGTGTTTAAAATTTGATAAGGCGGGCTAGCAGCCAATGGCTGCACAGAAAATGCACCCTTAAGATGGTAAGGTAAACTTGTAGCTGATAGTATAGTACAACAAATAGTGTGCTATTTGGCCTTATAAGAAAGGATAAGGATATGCCCATAAACTTCACGCTGGGTATAGGGGTTTGTGATCGCAGAGCACAGTATGTCACATCGCTGATGCTGGTGCCCGTCCGCGGTCAGGGAGTTTAGCTGCGTCGGTGTTAAGCTACGTTATGCAATAATCTGCCAGTCCCGTTTGTTAGGTAGTATTGGCGCCATAACAGCGACATAGATTTTGAACGCAGCCGCAGCCCTCTCTCTATTGGCTAGCAGCCGGTGCATGACGTGATAAAGAACCAATGACGGGACACACTTTCCATTCTAAACTAGACAACTAAGCGCAACATGTCTACAAAAATCACTGCAAAAGCCTTAAATTCAATAGTATCTATCTTAATAATAAATCAGTATTATACATGTCATTGTTCTCAAACACAATCTATCATTTTTAGTTTGTTCCTTATCCCGAACAGGTAGACCATGAGCTCTGACAGCTCATGTTAGCTTGGTTTCTAAAGATAAAGGTTGGAACCTCTTACACTCACCCATATTTAGTTAAAACTAATCTATATTTCTACAAAAACCGATCGTGTTTGTACTGTTTTAATACTTAAATAAAGTACCCCATAAAAAGTTCAAATACCATGCCGATGCCATGAAAAACTATGGTCTTTAATTTCATGATCATCACCAGACTATAGCAGCTGTATATATATCATCAACTGCTGGAAATGGCCTCCCTTAATTAGTGCCATTGCGCCAGCTTCTACCAGCAGCCTTTCTTTAGCATTGCAGTAATATTTGTGAGAATATCATTAGCAACTCTTTTTCGGGTAAATTTCATTTTCCGCTAAGGTTTTTATTTTCTTAAGAGATCACGATCTAAATAACCTCGCCCTCAAAGAAACCTTCAGTCACGTAAAAGCCATGAAACCCCTTGGAGGGTTGATGACAAATATCTACAGTTTTGGACTCTGCATTAAGAATATCTTTTATAATGAAACTCTCCAGGGAGTACGTTTTCTTTATTGTCATTTTTGGCAAATTAATTTATGTTAGGTTATGATTTGGCTATTTTGTGGGGAACCATTTTTTTTCATCTATAACGACGGTTGTGTCATTGTTATTTAATTTTCTAGTATTTATATTATTTTAATCGTTTGGCAATTTAACCAATCTACCTCAGTAATAAGACACACGTTTAGTGAAACGGAATAAAAGCGGTTTTGGACTGGAATTATCTGATGAAGAAAATTATTCGCCGATCGTTTTTTGTCTTAGTCGCCATTGCTATAGAAGAAAACAGGACCTGCATAACTGAATACTAGACGACTGGACTTATAAACCGTACTACGTACAGACAGCGTCAGAGTCTGGTAACCCCCCTAGTTAATGTTAGTAGGTTCAAACCGTCGCGGCGTCATTCGTGGATCTCAACTTTTTGCACAAATGTGTTTTATAAAATTTCTCCTCCTTGCCTACGAATATTTAATTTCAATCATATTACTATACGACACAATGGAGTGGCGGTTACAACGCTCGACATCAATCGAAACGTTACAAGAGTACTGGGTTCAAATCCCTCATTACCAATATGTTTTTTTTAATTTTTGTTACTAACAATGGATTACGTTACGCGGTAAGTGTAGTAAGTAAGTTACCTAATTATTTAAATTAAGCTTAAAAAATAAAAAAAATGTTCAAAAGTTATAACAAATTTATTAAAACACCACATTTAACATAATAGAATATAGATAGTAACTTATTTTTTTTAATTTTCAATAATGTTTTAAATAATAGATTAATACTTATTTACCCATATAAGATTAACGAGTGAACAAACATGTTAACATTGGAACAGGTTATACTTGCCGTATAAAAATCCAATAAACAATTTAGATCACTCGCAAATACTTAGTCTGGTATTTTATCTATAATTGAAAACATTTTATAGTATTTAAATATTTTTTAATACCGAATTGGATGGATGTCCAAAACTTTATATTATTTGTTGAAGCCTTCTTTTCTCTTGGGTAATCAAAGTCCAACCAAAACCACTACGACGCATCAGTTCCTAGGTTCTCATGACCTCCTGTTACAGGTGCACAACACTTCACTCGTGTCCCAGTTAGGACAATTTGACCCCACATATGCTCACACATTCTCCACATATTTAAATCGTGACTTTTAGATGACCATGATATGGTGATAATGCCCGTCTGAGAAGCGAGCCAATTGGTCAGAATTCGCGAACGATGAACCGCGCAGTTATCATAAACTAAATACACCGTTCCTTCTGGATAAGCAACTTGCACTGTTGACTGCATTATTTCTTGCAAAACTTTGCTCATTGATGACATCCATCGCCAATAACCTGAAAATAAAAACATAATATTATAAGCATAAGATCTGTTTATGTAATATAAAATGGAATAGGTCTACTAAGAACATTGTTTATGATAATCCTACTAATAATTCTCATACCACTTACCTAATGTTATTCTGCCATTTCCAATTCCATACATTGATTAACATTGACAATGATTATTTGATGGGTTGTAGCGTTCCAAAAGTTTTATTTTGCAAAACACACTCTTTAGCTCAATTTTTCGGACTGGCTTTTTTATATGCAACATTTTTCAAATACAAATTCAATGACACACGACACACACCCAAGACGAAACAAGTAAACTTTTGTTCTGAACTGTCATTTAATACACAACTACCCTCAATAGTCCAGTGCTGCACAAAATAATTATAAGTAGTTGCGCACTACCGTGTTAAACAAATGAAGAAGTTACTAGCTGACGCATCCATGAATACCTAGACAAAATAATAAACTTATATTGTAACTTATAATTTCGTCATTATCGCCAACCGCTACGATAGCTCAGTTGGTTAGAGCGTCTGATTCATAAACTGGTGTGAATGGGTTACTGGTTCGATCCCCCAGCCAAGTATAAATATTTTTGTATAAGATTTTGGCCATTTGAATATGGTAGCCTCCACGGCAGCAGTTTAAATTTATACTTGAAAGGGGTATACCAGATCGTGACGCTGTGTGTACATTCTTGATACTAGCGAAATTGTGGAGAACTATCCTAGAAGCCATTCAATAAAGAAGTGAAGTGGCTATTTTATTTCGCTATAATCTAGATATTAATGTTGCACGTGGCCCAACTGATGTTAAGTGGTAACCATTACCTATAACAAAGTATGTTATCGTAGGACATGCATGTTCGGGACGTGCCCTACGATGAAAAACTAACTTGAGGCATAAATGTGAGATACTTCTTGTGCTTGTAATTTCACCGGCACCCACACCCTTCAAACCGAAATACAGTTATATGCTGCTTCACGGCAGAAGCATGGTAGTAGTCGAAAATGTTGATACATTCATAAAATCTGATACTAAAATTAGTTATGTTATTTAATTATTCGTTCTATAAGAAGGCCTAATGAACATTGAACATAAATCAATTGAGTTATAACGCGTTTGAATACGAAGCGTGATTATCAACTGACGTCACGATTCCAATTTGTATATTTCTCAAGGTGAACTCGAAGCTGAGATCTCGTCATATCGATAAACGCTAGTTCTAGACTTACGAGCATCCACGCATACCACACCACAGCCTAATCAGTCCACTGCTGGACATAGGCCTCCCCTAATAAAGGGGGATATGCCCACAATCCCCACGCTGGGCATTCGGCCTGGGGATCGCAGGGTACAACTTCTAGCACTTCCGACGCTGCTGGCTATCGGTGGCCAGGGGATTTAGCTGTGCCAGTGTTAGGCTGCGTTATGCCGCAATCAGCCAGCCGGGGAGTCTCGTTTGTTAGTTAGCAGGGTGCACTACATGCAGGTGAGTTTGGCTTGGGTTCCGAATAAGGGGGTTGGAACCCCTTACGAGCATGCTTCAGCATATCTTCTTTTCTTATCTCAGTCTTTCACTCTTGGCAGAGAGGTCGTTGTTGTGCTGATAGTATCCACATTGGAGTCACCATCTTTAGTTTTCCTTCCGAGGGCTGCAGCTTAGGCGATGCATCTCCATTTGTGTCGGTTACTTGCATTGCGAGAACACTGCACCATGCTGGTCGGGGTAGCTTATTTTGTAGCATCCGTCTAGTGAGTTGGTGATCGACCACTAATTCACTGACGTCCCGCATTGGGGTGTATTGTGCATTGCCCCCCTGATAACCCTACCCCAGCTAACCCAACTCCTTAATCTAAAGGAGAGGGACTCTGGGTTGATGGCAACATTGCTCTAGAATTCCCGATGCTGCCCGTGTCTGTGAGTTTTGATCATTTTGCTCCGATTTTTTTTTTGAGACCGTGCCGTGTAAGATGACATGCTCCACTGTTTTTTCATCTTGAAAGCAACCGCGATGAGGATCGACCGCGTGCACTTTTTCCTTCTATCTGGCCGTGCACCAGAAGCCTCTCCATCGAACTCTCATTAAATAACTTCTAGAACCAGCTTATTGTTCACTGACTCTTTTTAAAGTTGCAGATTAATGGTGGATTACATTTGAATATCGCAGTTGAAAGCCGGGGTCCCACAAAAAGGTATTAAATTCCGACCGGAATGCTTTTCCACAGCACAATGGCTGAAAATTTCCGGAATTGCAGAAAAGGTCTAAAAGCCAGTGATTTATTATCTATGTGGAACCAGCTCCTATCCATCGATTTGGCCAAATATAATACACCAAAGACCTTGACTTTGGTCACAGAACAGTTAATAGTACTACGGTTTGGTGGTTGACGCGAATAAAAGCTAAACGGATTTTGATATTGGTTTGGTGCTTTTATTAACTCTCTTATGTATTTATTTATTTATGGCACACAAAACAGAATATAATCAGGATAAAATTAGATACTCAACTCGTGGACATGACGCTACGTGCCATCGTCCTGCAGCAGAAACGGCGGTGTGTTATTCAGCACTCAAGGCGTTATTGATAGCACATATTTAGGAAACCTCCAAACTTTAGACTTAAAATTTGTCGTATCGTTCAATAAAATGGAAACGCGACCACTTCGATACCTATTGTTTCCGGCCGGAGTGAAAATGTAAAATAATTTTACACTTTCCGCCGAAGTTTTGGGCAAGTTTAATCCAGTTCCGAATAATGGTTTCAAAGTGTGGAAAAGTTACTTATAGGTGATTATGAATATTCACAAGGACTTTCATTGAATATTACAGGAGTGTTTTGGACATTAATGTGAATTGCGAGTTAGTCACAAAGTTTCTGGAATTATTTGGCACTATTTATGATTTTATCTTATTACTATCTAAGACAGATTCAATAGGTATTCATTTTAAAAAAGCCTAATATGAAATAAATAATTTTTCGTCAAAAATTTAAATAAATATAATTGAATAGAGAAATAAGCTACATATTTTATATATAAAATACTTACCTACTCAAATTGAGCTACCTAAATTAAAGTAGGTAAGTACTACCTAAGTAAAGAAAGGACATAGCGTCACTCCCAATAAGCGTCATTGCGCCCGGTCCTCAGCTCGTCGCATTCAGTTTCTACCAGCAGTCTTTAGATAAAAGTTGTTAACAAAATCCCAATTTCTATGCTAAATTTATATGTAAATAAATTTAAAAATGTTATACATAATCTCTGTAATAAAGCGTATTATAAAATTTCTGAAACTGTCTCCATCTTCCTCAAAAAAAAATTTATAGTTTTGAATAAAGTTTGTAACAAAGACTTTAAAAAAATATAAATTAAGTAGAGCTTCTTGCCAATTCTTCTCTGTTTGGTCGTGTTACGAACTGGTGTAAATTAAAAAACATACGATTTGAAGTGTTCCTTTTGGTTCCAATTCCAACTAACTAAGTTGACGGCTTACAGATGTAGTATTGTGCCGACCTTACATAGTGTGGAGTAAGGTCAACAGAATAATGAGCTTACCCAACTCATCATTTTACCCTTCACGTTCGGCAGGTACTTCAAAATGCATTGTGGTACGATCAATCAGGGTACGGGACACCATAAAATTAAACCGAACCAGGCGTTCAATATAAAGTCAATCCGAATAAAACTCAACGCGGAGTGATTGACCAAACAATTCTCATTTAACGACTCAGCTAAATTAACTAACGGTATAAAAACGAATATAAAGCTATCTGGATACCACTTTAGGTTCACTTAGAAAGCTGGCTACAACTTTTTCGGAGCCTAACTAGCAGGATCTGGTTTAGACTGGTTGGTTATCATAGTCTAGGTATAGCAGTCCACTGCTGGACATAGGCCAACGCTAATGAGTGACATTGTCCTCAGCTCGACGCATTCAGCAGCCTTTACTTAAGATGTGTGACATCTCCTTGTGACTTATGCTATCCTGGTACTTCTGGTACTTCACTTCACTTCTTTATTAAATGGCTTCTGGGATACTTTCCACAATTTCGCCAGTATCAAGTATAATTCATAATATTATGAGGCAACGTAGTACGGTTTATAAGTCCAGTCGTCCAGTCTTCAGTCAGATCCTGTTTTCTGCTATAGCCATGGCGACTATAACAAAAACCGATCGGCGCACAATTTTCGCCATCAGAGAGTTTCCGTCCAAGTCTTCTTTATTCCATTTCACTAATACTTGTCTTATTATAACGTATAACGGTTAAAATACCATTAATAAAAATCGATATACATTAAAAAACACGAGAAAATAAAATTTAATAAAAATTACACAGCCGTCGTTCAAGATGAAAAAATATTGTCCTACTTCTGGTAACTATGAAATTTAAAAAATTATGTTGGCAATAACCAACGTTAGTAGGAGGGCTCAAGATGTAAGATCTCGTTGTGGCTTATGCTACCCTGGTACTTCAGGAAGAAAATGTTGACTAGTCTGACCCCAATTCAGCGTGTTCAATTTATCTGACTACTGTTTGCAAATTCATTGTCCGACTAGCTCACCGATATAACAGTTTGGAATAAACTTATAGAATTCAGGGTCCGACTACACAGTCGTACAGTTGTACATTCCAAGTATTCCGAAAGTAGGACTAAAAGTTAGTAACATTTTGGAATAAGAGCGTGTTTAGACGACCCGCGCCAACCACGCACACGCGTTGTGCCCAAAATCAGCGTATGCATCGCGCACGCCTCGCACCCGCTTGTACTGTTGTACTACTAGTGACTAGACTACTTCGTTCGTGGACGCGGAGTTGGCATGAGGTGGACAAGAGGCGGGCGCGAGGCAGGCGCGACGCGGGCGCAAAACGTATGCAGTTAGACTTCAATAAATGCAATTTAAGATCTATTTATGTGTCATAAGACTCAAATTATGAGCAGCAGATTTCGGGGCGGGTTCTGGCGCGCGTGGCGTGCGCTTGGCGCGCGCGTTTCTTCTGAACGCAGCGTATACATATTAGTACTGGTCAGCGCTGGTAAACTGCTTTTAATGTAATTTTTACCCCAGTTAACCCTCAGCTGGTGAGTGGGGTAATTTATGTTCTGAAGATTTTATGGCAATCACTTGTTTTGTAAGTGGTTGATTATAATTTTGATGTTATTGGTGGTAAACACGAGCTAATTAAATAGGTATTTTATTAGTACTTCACTGCCCTAGTGAAGGGGACGACGTCTTGTTTACTTTTAAAATATTATCATTTCTATCATCTGCCTGTAGAAGTGTGATGGTAAATAAAGCCTGCTTAATGTTATATTTAAAGTTAGTTTGTTTGGATGTTTGGGTGTTCAGGTTTGTATAATTGTTACTGCAAAAACGACTTTTAGTAATGAGCTGAAACTTTGACCGTGCCCTATGATATAACACCTATCATCCATCAACTTGAGGCATGCAGGTGTTTAGCCGCATGTGCCGGTAATTTCACTGACACTCACATCCTTCAAACTGAAACACAGCAAAACTGCTTCACGGCAGAAATAAACATCGTTTCAGAACTTCCCCGGACAACCCTTCACATAGAGTTTTACTAATACTTGCGTTACCTACGATGCAATACTTTGCTAAAGGTAATTGTTATCACTTAATATCAGGTAGGCCACATTTTATATTGTATCTTTTAAAACTATTGCTGCTTTATAATTTTCATCATTATATATCATCGTAACTATTACTACATAAACAAAAAAATAAGTTAAACTTGCAAAACGCTTAAATAAAACAGGTTTACTGATTTTGATAAATATATTTTAGACATAAAAGGTGTTTATTTATATTTATACCTTGACTCGGCCATATTCATCGAATGGAGCTTTCTCGTTGGCCTTTTCCCACTGTGGAGTAATAGTGTTCTGTGGTTGGCCTAGGTCAGTTTTATTAGGTGAAATCGCAGGCGCCAAAAGATCAGTTGGCCGTCCAACGCTGAGGTTTAAAGATAGTGCAAAACGCGATATGTTATCTTTTAACATCGACCCGAAGAACTGGGAAAAGACCTCAGACGACCGCGAGGGTTGGAGGAAGTTTATATATGACGGAGCTGTGAATCACGATAGTGCTTGGTTTGCACTACTCTCCCACAAGCGCGAACTGCGTCACAAACGCGCTGCTCTTCCTCCAACCTCTCCAGGAACACAATTTATATGTGACTTATGCGGTCGAAGCTGTCGCTCCCGTATCGGCCTTACAAGTCACATTCGTAAGTGTCAAACTTTGTAGGACTCTGCTTAAATCATCTTTTATGGACGTTAAAGGCCTATGATAAGGTGATACTAGAACCTATGATATTGTTCCAACTCCAGGTATTATTTATTACTTATGCCTGCGGCTCTATTTTGTAATTTTTACATTGAAATTAAAGAACTTCCTATACACAACTTCATCTCCCTTATCTTATCACCTCTTTGGGGGTAAACGCTGTGATACGTATAAATTAATTTTCAATCGTCAACCTATATACAAAATTTGAGGATCATTTGAAGGAAACTGACATACGTTCATCCCCTATTTTCCCTTAGGGGTGGAATTTGTAAAAATCCTTCCTTAATGGATGCCTTTACTAAGGTGAAAAATTACTAGTTTCTAGGTCCAGCGGTTTGACCTGGGTGTTGATATATTAGCCAGTCAGTCAGTTTACCGTTTCATCCTACTAATATATAATCTAAATGTCTGTGCCAGTTTTCCAAATGGTTTCTGGAAAACCACTTAGTACCTCCTCAATAAATGATTATCTTTAGCTTTAGTCATGTTTTAGCTGTTACTAGAAAATATCATAAAGATTTTTCCATTAGTAAATTGACAGAAAACATCTCGTACATGTTGTACCAGATATTTTCCAAGAATTTCTACATTTTATTTATCATTAGCCTTCCACCCGGGGCTTTCGCAACAAATTTACCCGTACACTTGTTTTATCTTTTTTCTATCTATTTATCTATATGAAAGGTACGTATTTCAGGTCACAAACTCATGATTATATTCCAAGTTTCGATTTAATCCGTTCAACCGTTACGTAGTTGAGTGAGAAATAACATACTTGGTGACATACAATCTTTCGCGTTTATAATAATTATCCAATCCAGGTCACAAACGATGTATATTCCAAGTTTCATCCAAATCCGTTCAGTATTTTTTGCGTGAAAGAGTAACAAACATTCATTCATTCATCCATTCATCCATACTCACAAACTTTTGCATTTACAGTATTAGTATAAAATATAATATCTAATAGAGTAAATTCTGTTTAGATTAAAGCATAGTAAATAACTAGATAATTCGATATCTTGACTATCATTGGACATATGTATCAAACCGTGAACAAATCATTTGTATGGAAAAATATTGAAAACCATAACTCTTCTACTCTTGCAAATACAAATAGAAAAGTTGTAGTTCAACAGGCCTGTAAGCCCTTGTATATTATTAACACGTCGCGGCAACATAGGCTTTGTTCTACGGGTCAGCTGAAGTAGGTCGGCCGAGGAATTTTTTCCCCGATAACAAGGGTAAGTGGAAGCTTTTACTCGTTTCTTCGCGAAATCGTAAGGATTATACTGTAAGCCCTTTGGGAATTCTGGTTCTGCCTTTTGTGACGGTAGATTATAAGTGAGTGCTTGAAACCACTTTGGGGGTCTAGATATACTTTTTGTATCATTCACGCCTGTGCACAGATATAATTGTATGAAAAGAAAATATAGAATGAAAATATATTTTACAACATATTTTTTACACATAGGTACAAGATAGATAGGTACGTAGCAAGTACAAGTACCTATAGGTACAAAATTAGAATTAAATTAGTATCTAGGCAGGACCTGTCTTAGTCTATTGCACACTGCACTGTGTTGCCATAAAATGAAACACTTTGCAGCGCCGGTAATTCTGACAGCGCCTGTTTCAGGCAGGTAATTTTAAACCGATCTCAACTCTGAGTGCGAGCTTGAGAATACACTTGAGTTTGTGATGACAATCGAGATCGGTTTATAAATACCAGACTAAGTATCTCTTTCTACGCTAAAAGAAAATCTCGACTAAACCGCTAGTAAGTACACATAAGGTACTTTTTAAATTATATTTATTTTTTTAATTCTCTATTGCACTTTACTAAAGATAAATGTACAAATGGTGAACTTAATGCTAAAAAGCATTTTCTGCCAGTCAACCATAACAGGTAAACAGTTGTGGTTGGCGTGCATAAACATATTACTTATATCAAAATGAACAATAAAAGAAAAATTAAACATAAAACACAAACAACTTAAAAAAAAAATCCTTAAAATGAAAAAATTATATACATATTAGAAAAACATTTTTAATAAAAAACCTAATATCCAAAAATACATAATAATTGTAAACGTATAACATAATATAAATATGTGTATAATACACATAAGAAAAGAAAACTAAAACGACTAAAATAAACAATAATGAAACTTACAATAAATAAAAACAAAACAAGCAAGGCGAATTGAGTTTTAATTAAAAAACATTCACAAAGCGTTAAAACTCTAGTTTAGATGATACTTTTTTGATGTGAAGAGAGAGAGCATTCCATAGACCCCCACTTCAAAAGAATTAGCACGGTAAGCAGAGATGTGCAAAGGAACTTTAAGGCAGAGAGTATCCGAAGACCTGAGATTGCGTTCGTGTGTATCGGACAGATAAGTAAACTTGGATTTCAAATATTGTGGCGAGAAAAGGTCCCGAATGGAAAAGAAAAGACATAAAATTATTAAATTTCGTCGCTCTCTTATAGGAAGCCATTTGAGCTTCCGACGGTATGCGGATACATGATCATACTTCCGAAGACAAAATATGAAACGAATGCAGGAATCAAGTAGTCGATCCAACTTATTGAGGTAGTCTGATGAAAGGTCAAGGTACACTACATCAGCATAATCGATGATAGGCATCAGGAGAGAGTTCACTAATGAAATTTTGGTTTTCTCAGGGAGAAAGTTTTTGTAGCGCATAACAGAATGAAGACAAGCAAAAAATTTCCGTGAAACCTCCTTAACCTGTGCAGACCAACCCAGGTTAGCGTCTAGCAGAATGCCAAGATATTCAAGTTAACCAGTTCAAAGTCACTAAGTGAGGATGGAACGAGCTATGCTAGGTGTTTCTCTGAAGAATCCACAATGACACAATCCGACATAGAACTAAAGTTGTCGATATAGCTCAGAGAATTAGCAAGCTATAATAAAATAATATATAAATATATTTTATCTTCTTTTACTATATATTTAAGCTGACTGAAGTGACGGTGGACTGGCCATAGTTGTCGATGAGCCGACAACCATTGGGGTAAACGACAATTTTAGTGGAGACCGCGTCTCGGCAAATTGAGTGTAAAATGCCCACGGGCCAGGTGGAGTGACGATTGATGAAGCTGGAGGCATCGAACAGAAGAAAAGGCAGAATGACGCTAATTGGGGGAGGCCTATGTCCAGTAGTGGTCTGCTATAGGCTGATGATGATGATAACGATGATGATGATGATTGATGTGTTGATTTAGCTACTTTCCGATTACAATGCTATTTAATAGCGAGTTCCAAAGTAACTTTCGTCAGCCAGCGCTAACCGGGCTTTGTGAAACTTAATACGAGACCCATTACTTGTCACCTCTTGTTTCGTTAGCCGACGAGTAGTTTACTTGGAACTTTACTACATGAAGATGAGGATGGAATAGGCCATAGGTTTTTATATTTTTTCTTACAATTCAGAATTCTCATTATGAACGGTAATTGCAATCGCCGTCAGAAGAGAAGGATTTGCACGGATAGAAGTATCGCCGCTCATCTGATTGAAACGGCATGTGACAATACCGCACGATGGCGGATATCGCTCATATATAAAATGTTTGCATGTTCTGTAGATATTTGTCTTTGGTCTGGGTGGTTTCTATGTATGATATGTATGTATATACAAAAAAAAATATGTGTAGTATATCAATCAAGTGGTTCCCATAATACAAGCTATGCTTAGTTTGGGGCAACATGATGCTGTGTGATTACGTCCCGCATTATTTATTTATTTATTTGTATATGAATAGACCTTTAGAGCTTATCCAGATGAAGCAATTTACGCGCGAATTGCCACGCATAGTAGATCACTTGCGATATGTTTCGTGGAATGATTAGAGCGTCCAGTAACGTAAAACGTAAGTTTTTAGTAGTGTGATGAAGAATTTTGGCAAATGGCTGTTATATTGAATCAATGATTTCTCATTGGTCAAAATTGTACGTCCACGAAACGATTAGTTTTCCCCAGTCTTCATAATCGACCCATAGATGATCTTATCTTATCTTATCTTACCTTTACCTTTTATCTTACCCTTTCTTAGTTTTTTATAGTGTAACTAAACACATTATTTAGAAAACAAAATGCCATTTACTTAATAAGACTGTCTAAAGTTTAATGTAAACCATTTATTATATCGGTGTCAGATTTCTTAGGAATTAATTAATTAGCAATGTAAACAGCCCGCGGAGCAGCCGCTGAACAACTTCGGCGGAGATTCCTATCGTTAAATTGATTATGAAAATTGGCGCGTCAACTCCTCAAAACTTTCCCGAGTTAACAGGACACAATATCAATACAATTATATTAATCAGCATCAGCACGGACTGCGAACTTTTTATTGCGCTTCGTACAAGATTTCTGATTATTTAGATGACAAAAAAGCTTGCGATGAAACTGTCTCCAACTCCATCAAAAACAATGTAATAGTTAGAATAAATATTGTAAAAATGACATTAAAAACTATAAGCCTAGCAAAGTTTCTTACCAATTCTTCTCTGTTTGGTCGCGTTACGAATTAGTGTAAATAAAAAAATTACGATTCAAAGTGTACGTTATAGTTCTTACTGAATAAATACTTTTGAATTTCAACTTTTGACTTTTTGACTTTTAACATGTGCCTGGTAGGCTTACTTACTTGGTTACTTAGTTAGCTTCTTAACTAAATTGGTTCTTGTAGTTCCGGTTGTGATTTTGATTCCCGTGCAGGACAAACTTTGTGGGTTAAACGTGAAGTATGTTAATTGTCTGAGTATAAGTGTATGTTTGTCAGTCTAATATATGTTTGTAAGATGTCCTGTATTTATAATTCTTCATTCGAAATAAATGTTTTTTTCTATTCTAATTTATTTAACTCTTCCCGTTTCGTTTAGTCACCAGTTTCATCGACTTCCCTCTTAAACCCTGTTATTTTAATAACACCACCAATCCTATGTAGCTATATAAATAAGGCTTCAAAGCTGAATTGATGTTTCTCGGCTGAACGGCCATCAAAGCAAGACCACATAAATAAAAATATGTGATCCGATTGGGTAAACGGCTCCTCGTAAAATAAATTGTCGGTCAGTATCCTTTAGGCATTTTTGTTTATCTTCTTAGGGACAGCAGTAAAAGAAAGATTTAAAGGAAAAGATCGTACATGCAGAAAACCACGCCAATTTTGCAGTTCTATGATATCGCAACCTAGGTTGGTGATTCCAAACGTTTCACACGTTTCCGTGTCTAATCTGTTGGTAACAATTGAGCCGCATTATATTTTATCCGCCCTATTTAAACAGTTATATTAACCTTATATAGCAAAAATGGTGCTAAAATATCATGTCCCCTCTTTTTATTTACATTTAAATAACAGGAATAAGCTTACTTTATCTAGCAGTTATATGGTTAAATAAGGCTTTAAGGTTACATGTATAACTATCGCCGTAACACAGTTTTCAACTAGCACGGGATGATATTACTCTAAACTACGAGTACTTAGTGCCTGTTTATTTTTTGCCCTTTTATGGATAACGTTGCATAAGCAGCTTTTACAAATAGTACAATCAGTAATGTAGTATGTAAACTGTATAAAATTTATGTGTGAAATAACTTTATCTTTATTTTTGTTTTGTCAGACTTTTAATTATTAATTCATAAATCCAGTGAGATGGGTCAACGACATTAAGCCAGCCATCCACAATCAAGTTCACCGCCAAGTTTGCAGCGCTGCAAACTTCATCAAGTCGGCGAATTCTATTTTCGCTTCAAGTAGACTTGTCATGCACACCCATAGAAATACACCATCAAGTTTACTGGACGCCGCATCAAGTCCGCAAACTTGACGGTGAACTTGATCGTGGGTGGCTGGCATTAGATGGCCGCGGGTGGCAAATGGCTCAGATTAGCGCAGGATCGAGGCGAGTGGCAAAATAAACGCAAAACCTATGCCCAGCAGTGGGTTGAACATGACTGATCATGATAATGATGATTATATGAATTGACTTGTTTATCTAGAATAGATTTGAGAAAGTACGTCATGAGTAAATTCAATTATCTAATACCTTGTATACAAAAAATAAATAAATAAAATAAATAAATAATGCAGGACGTAATCACACAGCATCATATAGCCCCAAACTAAGCAGAGCTTGTATTATGGGAACCACATGTTTGATATATTACACATATAATTTACATACATGTTCTGATGTTACACTTGAATTTTAAATCTCCGCGTGAAAAGTAGCAAGTTTTCTATTAGAATAATAACAATAAGAATATATATAAATATTCTTGTAAAGAGAATGTAGATAAACTTTTAAATAAGAGAGCTTTAACCGGGACAGGTGGCCCTCGGGAAAAGAGATGGGTTTTTGTAGCAGCGAATAAAATCCGATCGCCCCGAACGAGGTTTAGTCAATTACAGAGTCAAAGAGTCAAAGGTTTAGGCAACGGTGACTTCCTACACTCGCTCGAATAAAAACATTTTTCAACAGAATTCAAATGTTAAATTCTAACTAATATTATAATTGAGTAATGTAAGTTTATTTCTTTAATATTTTTCCCGCGGTTTTGCTCGCGTTATAGCAGTTTTTTTCTAAGCCTCAGGAACTTTTTTTGGGTAAAAGATGATTACGCAGAACATGGACGCCTATCATACACAACACGCACATATACAAACATAGGTTTTGTAACACACACCACATTAAGAGAAGTTGAACTCCCCAACACTCTCTGTACGGATACATTTTGCAAATCTATCCGCACTAAACAATAATAAACTTGTGAATTTTGTTAAGGGTGGCACACACGTTACGAGAAACTGTTACGATCGCACTGTACCGTTTAAACTGCACCGATTAATTGAAACGTGTGTGTGATGAAAACTGAGTGGAAAATTGAAAATCACACAATAATTTATTCGGTTGAGAGTTAAAACGCCTATCCAAATAAACAGTTGCTCTTAAACGCCAATTCCATGAGCGAGTGCATCGCGACGATATTATAGTCGCGCCACGCTCTATTCACTCTCATAGAACACAACGATGTTGTTGCGACGATACGCGGTGTCCACGCAGCGCACTCGCTGCAGAAACAATTATACAACTAGTCGTCGATTTTACAACGAGTCGTTGATTCCATGGCGAGTTGCGTCGATACGCTGACAAAATAATCCCTATCTCAAGGAGATTACCCGATGAAAAAAGTGCAGGCACGCGCGTTAAACTCGCTTGTGGAGATAGCGCCTTAAACTTCTATCGAATCAGACATTTTTTGCATTCATTATTTTAGTATCCGAACTGTGAGTTAAGTTTAATGATGTGTTACAAGATTAAGCGAGCGAGCTTTAAAATTAAGATTCAAGATTAAGATTATGACTCAAGCTTTAAGATTTAATAGAACAGACAGAATTCTGAATAAGTTTTTCGCTTTTTGAATGGATTTGGACAGGGAGCAAAGTGCGCTTAATAATTTATGTCGATGCTCTCGGCTTTGGAGAAGCGCAATTTCCGGTTTTGAATTAATTCGTTATTGGTTAGTTACTTCCGAATCCATACAAACTGATCATTCTATTGAATAAACGTAAGGACACACGGTAATATTATAATAAATCGTAGTCAAGTACCTATCTCATAAGAATTAGGAGAGCCCGGTATTGAGCACTGATTTTTGGAAAGGATAAATGTTTTGTTTGGGTACGGCTTGTTTCCAATTTCCAGAATGATGATAATCATGATTGCTTGCTTTGATGGGACCGCGGTTCACGCCCCCGTCACTCCACCTGGCTGGAGGGTGTCCTACACTACGTTTGCCGAGCCGCGGACTTCCCTCAAGAACTCGTTTGCCACAGCGGTTGTTGGTTCTTCGGCAGATATGGTCAGCCCATAGCCACTTCAGCTTGCTAATTCTCAGAGCAATGTCGACAACTTTAGTTCTATGTCAGATAGTCTCGTTGCAGATTCTATCCTTCAGAGAAACTCCAAGCATGGCTCGTTCCATAGTTCGTTGAGCGACTTTAACTGGTGGATTAGCCGTACTGTGAGTGTCCACGTTTCGGCTCCGTATGTCATAACGGGTAGGCAGGTCATAATCGCAAGTGTGCGATGTGCTCGCCGTTTATGTTTATGCCCATAACTTTCCAGTTCAGCGTTTTATACATATCCTCAAACGCGCTTGTGAACAGTTTTGGAGATATGACATCTCCCTGTCTCATTTCGCGGCTAAATATAAAAAGCTATTGGAAAAATATATTAATCAATTGGAATAAACATAAAAAAAAATACATTTTACTATTCAACCGAGCTAGTAGGTACTTACCATGTCTGGGTCCAAAACCCTTGAAAGGGACAAAAGTCCTCAAAAGGGTTTTGCAAAAAGAATCAAGTTTTCGGAAAGCGTTAGGTTCAACAACCTGAATATAACAAAAAGAACTTTAGAAAAGAATATATTTGTATTTATTTTTCTCAAAACAAAAACTCCATAACTAGAGATCACTAGAGTGAAAAGATCGTACCTATTTATTAGGTATTTCGATGGATTGTGTAGTTTTTATATGTTAATAAGTTTTATGAAGTTTTTAAGCACACGGTTTGTTTGGCCATAAAAATACCATAAAATCATAAATGGCGCCCAAAATCCTGTTCATAGGAAGACGGAGAAAAATGCCGTTGCAAAGAATCGATTAGGGACAGAGCAGGACATATTATCCAAAGAGTGTTTTGGTCCTCTGGTAGTGTTGTGGTCCTCGGATATGAGGGTTTCTTCATTTGTTCTTGATCTTCGATAGAAGGGGCCATGCATGCAGGCTACCGGCCAAAAGGGACCTCACTCAATTCTTTATACAAGAGTGAAATGAAAACCATGTTTGTAGACTTATTTGTAACAAAAAAAGTATCAATAAAAGTTTCCTCACAATATGAATGAAATTCTGAAAACTAAAAGGTATTGCTACCTCAATAACAGCAACAGCGTTGTTTTCACGAATGTACCAACATTGAGCGAACCTGTACAGTGCAATACAGAGAAAACAATAAGTTCATTTTTTTCTCATGAAAACAATGAAATTTGTGATGTTTCGAAAGTGCTGATAAAATGGATTTAATGGATTTGCTTACGATGTCAATAGCGATGCCAAGTAAATGTCAATAATGTGATCTTGTCAAGAGCTATCATTTAAAGGATAGGATTTCTTTTATATTGAGTTTATTTTCATCCCTTCCAGTCTGACCGTTTCGTCCAGCTACCATTTTGGCACCTTTTAGGTATATCGTTTTTAAAATAACCATCTGATGAATGTCTAGGAACATCGGATAACTTAACTAATGTTTTATTTAAAAAGTACGTAGGCGTACGTACAAGTTTTGGAACAAGCTCTCATAGCCACAACATGGGGTCCTTCAAAAGGCAGGCATTTCATTTCCTCATGAAAAAAAGCCCCATTTGCCACAACATTGAGTCTATGTATAACACAAACTTTAATTAATAAGTTCCTTCAACTAACCATGTAGATGTTTTTGCTGATAATCACACATCTATAATAAGATTATTTATGATATTTCATAGTTTTAATTTAAGATATGTATGGCCTTACTTATAAAAATCTGTCATAAGTTAAACAATGCTTAAAATATTGCTATCTCTTATCGTTGGGTAATAACAAACAGTGACAGGGGTAACTTTGAGTAGCTTTTATAAGTATGATGGTAAGTGTTTTGGTGCAACCTGTGTAAACTTTGTATATTTCTTTAGTAAATCTATTACACTTATTAGTGCATGCCATTATGATATCCAGCTGCCCTCATTGAGGTAAAATTTTGCACCACCCTATATAAAGAAGTCATTATCAAAAGCTTCATCTCTGTAACAATTACATCGTGATTGGTCCCGGTCGCATGCAAATTAATGCTTTTATGTAAATTTGTACAAAACGTGGAATTCGTTCAAACTCAACAAAATAGGAAATGGAGCCAGTGACCGTTAATAGGCTGGCGACGCGCCTGCGACTTCGCTTGTGTTTTTTGACTGATATAGTATTTTATATCCACTCAGGCGATTGGGGCGACATTTCGATGCCCGGTCAACCAACACTAAAGCGTTACCTAACCAAAGTTTCCTCTTTATTCTCAATACACATGGATATTTTTCTTTATAATTTTTTAAATATCTTCTATTCATAAGTACGAGCGAAGCGCTCATGTCGTAACTTACTTCGGTGTTTTGAGCACAAGATCTTTGTTAGGCAGCACTTCGCCCGGTCACTACTTGGACTGGAAATTGTTTAGTGGCACTTAGATCCGTGCACTTTAGTTCTTCGTAAGGCACGTCAACATGTTGGCTTTTTTTTTAAACTTCGGTACCAGAGTTCAATCAAAATCAAAATAAGTATATTAAATAAGCACTTGTAGTACACTTTGAAACGTAAATTTTTTAAATTTAAATTTACACCAATTTGTAAGGCGACCAAACAGAGAAGAATTGGCAAGAAACTCTGCTTGGTTTATATTTTTTTAAAGTCTTGTTTTTTACAAAATTTATTTTTAATTATTACATTGTTTTGAGGGATTTGGAGACAGTTTCATCCCAAGCTTTTTTGTCATCTAAATAATCTAATCTAAATAAAATAATTATCTTTATTTCCAGTGTTCTCATCGCTATTTTTCTTAACGCGTTGGCTGTGTTTTCAGCACTCAAAGCGTTAAACAATTTGATATTTTTTGGGACATACATTATGTTTTCATAAATGTATTGGCATGGAACTGTCAAGTGATTCTCTGGGGCCCATGTTATAAATTGAACGAACAGCCCTCTTCTGCAGCACAAATATGGTGTTGATATCTGCAGCATGCCCCCACAGTAAAATGCCGTACGACATAATGCTGTGGAAGTAGCTGAAATAAACCAGTCTAGCCGTTTTTACGTCAGTAAGTTGACGGATTCGGAATATGAAGTAAGAAAAAAGAGTTAGTATGTGTTTAGACCATTCTAAACATACAAAATAAATCGTTGTTGTGTGAATTAATTGGGTAAAATAAGGTATATATGCTTGCAACATTATCACCTCATTCTTGTGTTTTTGTGTTGTGGCAATATAATTTTCTTCTTCCTGTCTGAATTTTTACTAGCGGTGTGTGCTCTCGAACATTTAATTTCTAATATTTAATAAACGCCAAGTTTTCAATCATTCCCACGCATTTTATTCCATACATGCGTGCGGTGGTCCTTCGTAAGGTATTTAAAATCAGTGCCGTGCAGTATTCAAGAGTTATCGTCGAAACGTGTTCGCCGTGGCCGGTTTGCCATACAAGTCGCCATTGCCAGGTTCGAGGCCCGCAACTTCGTTCTATGCTATAATAGAACGAAAATACAAGAAGCATCATCAAGAAACAACGTCAAATCATCAAAATATCGTGTGATTACGATATTGCTGATCAGCGAGTTGGCCTTTTTCAAACACCAACCCTCATTCAAAAATAAAATTAATCGAATGTGAAGTTTGCTACGACGGAGACGTGGGTGTTGGCAGCATTGGTTCCGGAACGACGGCACCAAGTCGTTCACTCATTCATCGGTCCTGTCAGGTGTCAACGTGAAATCCGTTTGTTTTTGTAAACAAACCTCCCGAGTCAACAAAATTAAAGTTCGCGATAAAGTGCGGCATTTTGAGAGTGCGCGTAGTGTACAACTTTCGTAGTTTTTAAGTGTGTCACAGTGCCTAGCCTACTTTCCACAATGGCAGAATCAAAGGAAACATTGCGTAAACATCGTCTTTTGCGTTCTCAGTGCAAGGCTACTATCACGCGTATCGAGACATTCGTCAATGATCCTATCAGTTTTGCATCTGCTACAGTGGACATTCTGGAGGCGCGAAAGGAGAAGCTCATCAGTGCGCTCAAAAGCTATGAAGCGGTTCAGCTGGACATACTAAGTATTGACGAAAGTGACTGCGAACAGGTTGGTGCAATAGAAGAGAAATATTATTCTGTGCTTGCTAAAATCAATGCCTCTCTGAAACAAATTGGGAAAAAATCAGTCTCGGAATGTCACAATGTTTCTACATGTAAATTGCCAAACATTGAGATACCTCCCTATGATGGGAAGGATTTCACAAAATTTAAGCCTTTCTATGATTTATTCATGGCTGTTATCGATAATAACAGATCTTTGTCCGATGTTCAGAAGTTATTCTATTTAAGAAAGTATGTAACAGATGATGCTTTGGCCGTCATAGTCAACTTGCCGTTAGTAAACCAATCTTACAGAGAAGCACTAGATTTAATGGAAAAGCGTTTCGACAATAAAGCGCGGTTGATTGGAAATCACATCAGCATTCTATTAGATTTACCTACAATGCAAAAAGGCACTGCAGCCTCTATAAGGTCCTTTGTGTCAGAAGTGCAGCAACAATTGCACGCATTGAAAAATCTTGAGCAACCCATCAATACATGGGACATGTTGCTGATTTCCATTCTAACCAGAAAATTAGATCAAATTACTAATAGGGCTTATCAATTAGATAGAAACTTGGAAAAATTGCCTTCCATGGTAGATTTCTTAAGCTTTCTTGAAAAGCGCGCTATAGCGTTAGAAGATAGTTTGCCCAGTAAAAGTACTTGCTATGAAAGTACAAGTAGATTCTATAAATCTACACCATCAAAGGTGACAAATGTTGCCTCACAAGTTAAAAAAATGTGTAATTATTGTAATAAAAGTGAACATTCTCTTTACAGCTGCCCAGAATTCAAAGCGGCAGCTTTAGAGGACCGCAAAGCATTCGTGCGGAACCATGATCTATGCAACACTTGTTTAAAGCCACACAGCGGCAGATGTAAGTTGGTTTTCAAATGTAAATTATGCAAAGAAGGGCACAACACATTACTACATGGGGAAAAGGTCACTTCCCCTACTGAACCTGCTGTGACATTGGTGTCCAACCCTGTTTCTAATAAAATCTTGTTGCCGACTGTAAAGGTAGATTTACTGAATAGATCTGGTGAAAAACTCTCTGTCCGTGCATTGCTTGACACTGGCAGCCAAGCATCTTTTGTTACAACCAGTCTTGTAAAAAAACTTGGGTTAATTGCTATAAATCAACACCATAATATTATAGGTATAGGTAATAAACCAACACAAATAAACAAACTTGTGAATATAAGTGTGCTTCCATGCCACAATAATGTCAAATTAAACTTGAAATGTCATGTCGTAGACCAAATAACGACACAGTTGCCTCAACAATATATAAATGTATCCGAGTGGAATTTACCAAAAAATGTAAAGCTTTCAGACAATGAGTTCAATGTCCCAGCTGAGATTTCTCTGTTACTGGGTGCGGATGTATACTTTAATGTTTTACTAAATGGTTGTATTAAAATCCAAAACGGACCCGTTTTACAAAACACCCTATTTGGGTATGTAGTTGGTGGCAACATACCTGAAAATGTATCTGAAAATAATGAAGTAAGTAATGTAACTTGTGAAATTGTTTCTAATTTTGCTATCCATGATCATAAAAAATTAGAAAATGTAATGGAAAACTTTTGGCTTTCTGAAAAATTACCAGAGCCGGTAAAGCCTATTTGTGATGAGTTTCAGAAGGCTGAAGAAATTTTTCAGAACTCAATGAGTTTACAAAATAGTCATTTCTATGTCGACATGCCTCTCATCACATCTCTAGATGAACTACAGCTTGGGGACTCTTTCTCGGTTGCCTATCAAAGATTTATAATGTTAGAAAAAAGATTAAAAGCAAATCCTGTGTTACTAGAGCAATATAAATTGTTTATAGATCAGTATGTTGAACTGGGACATGCTAAGAAGGTGGATATAGCTAACTATGATATTGAAAAAGATCCTGTTTACTTTTTAGCGCATCATGCAGTCATCAACGAGGCAAGTAAAACAACCAGACTTCGTGTTGTCTTTGACGGGAGCATGAAGTCGCGCAGCCAGGTGTCCCTCAACGACGTCATGCTGAATGGCCCCGTGGTACAGAGTGAGCTGTTTGATATCTTAATTTTATTCAGGACATACATTTACACATTGATTTGTGATATACAAAAGGCCTTTCGCAATGTGTTTATCAATAGCCACCACACTTGCCTTCAAAATATTCTATGGCGAGATGATCCCATGAAGCCTATCAGCTGCTTACAGCTTCAGACTGTAACATATGGGCTGAAAGCTTCCACATTCTTGACCACTCGATGCCTACTGGAACTAGCTAATCGTTTTAAAGATAAGTTTCCACTTGCTGCACAAACAATGATTAAAAATACTTATGTTGATGATATTTTGGGTGGTTCTGATGATGTAGAGCAGCTTCATGAGCTTAAAATCCAGTTGGTAGAGCTCCTTAAGTTAGGTAGCTTTTCTTTACACAAATGGTGTTCAAATTTGTTAGAAGTTCTAAATGACATCCCAAATGAGCAAAGGCAATTTGAAAATGTAGACATGAGTGGGGATAATCTGGTCAAGACTCTAGGTTTGATTTATGATATAACTTCAGATACATTTAATTTTTCAAGCCCCAATATTGATGAGGTGTATAAATTAAATACAAAAAGAAAAATACTGAGCTTTATAGGGAAAATGTTTGACCCTCTCGGCTTAATAGGCCCCATAATAGTGGTAGCCAAGATATTCATGCAAGAACTATGGTCTTTGCAAATAGGATGGGACGCTATAGTACCTGATGACCAGTTTCTATACTGGAACAATTTCTTAAATAAATTAAAGTTAATGGGCAAAATTACAATAAACAGGTGTGTTAATAGTAAACATACTTCTACTTTAGGGTTGGCGGGGTATTCTGATGCATCAATGAAAGCCTTTGGCTGCTGTCTATATCTAAGAATTATAAAGAATGATGGCTCAGTGCAGACAGAACTACTCTGTTCAAAATCCCGTGTTGCTCCCTTGAAAAAAGGTCTGACGATTCCTCAGCTTGAGCTCAATGGTGCTCTTCTGTTGGCCCAACTGGCGCATAGAGTTGGTAGAGTCCTAGTGGGTAGGTTTTCCCAGGTAGAGACATTTTTGTATAGCGACTCCCAAATAGTGCTAGCTTGGATAAAATCAGGCAATGTAAAGTCAAATGCTTATGCCAACAACAGAGTAAAGCAAATTGTAGAACTGACTGATCAGGCACAGTGGGGTTTTGTCAGAACTAGTGACAATCCTGCTGATTTATTGTCGAGGGGAGTTTTGCCGCACAAGCTGCAGCAAAATGAACTATGGTGGAAAGGTCCAACCTATCTGTTAGACAAAACATACACGCATAACTATGAAAACATGAATTTCCCTGATCTGCCTACAGATATAGAACAGAATGATGAACCCCAAATATCGTGCAATGCTACGCAGGTAGATTCTTCATTCTCAACAAAATTGTTTGAAAGATTTTCTAATATTTACAAACTGCAGAAGGTGATAGGATTTATTTATAGGTTCTGTAATAACTGTTCGAAAAATAAGAATAAAATAACAGACAGTCAGCTAACGCCTCATGAGCTACACGACTCTATGTCAGTCATCGTTCGTTGTACTCAAAGACAATATCTTGGTAGAGAGGTAGAGTCACTTTCTGCTGGAAAGAATATAAAAACAGGAATAGGTAACCTTTTTCCTTTCCTTGATAAAATGGGACTCCTTAGAGTAGGAGGAAGGCTCGATAATGCCCAAGAGATGTCATATGACAAAAAACATCCCATCATCCTTCCGAAAAATTCGCACCTAACCAATCTTATAATAGAGAGAGAACATTTGCGACTCCTGCACGCAGGACCCAGATTAGTTTTAAGCTCTCTTTCCCAAAGGTACTCTATAGTTAGTGGTATTCGGGAGGTCAAGAAGGTGGTGCATAAGTGCGTCAAGTGCTTTCGAATTAAAGCTGAGACTGCTAAGCAGTTGATGGGCTCCCTCCCACAGGAACGTATCACAGCGTCCAGGCCATTTCAGCATGTCGGCGTTGATTTCTGTGGACCCTTCAACATGAAGGTTGCTAGGGTTAGAAAGCCTATAGTTAGGAAATGTTACATTGCGCTTTTCGTTTGCTTTGCTATAAAAGCAATTCATGTAGAGCTCGTATCGGACTTAACAACTGAAGCCTTCTTAGCATGTCTCAAACGCTTCATCTCGAGGCGGGGTATGCCCACAAAAATATTTTGTGATAACGCTAAGACTTTTAAAGGAGCGTCAAATGAAATGAAAAAATTGTTTGACCTTCAGTCTTCCAAAAATCACAGGGATACTGTTAATGGGTATTGTACTCAAAATTATATTAAATTTAAATTCATACCCAGTTACTCACCTGAATTTGGGGGATTGTGGGAAGCAGGTGTTAAAAGTGTGAAACACCATTTAAAAAGAGTAGTAGGAAACTTATGTCTAACTTATGAAGAACTCAATACAGTCATTATACAAATTGAGGGAATCTTAAATTCCAGGCCTCTACTTACAGCAAATTCAAGTGATTGTAGTTACTTAACTCCAGCTCACTTTCTAATTGGAACCGCTATGACTAGCTATCCTGAAATTGATTTAACTGATGTTTCAGTCAGTCGTTTAAAATTTTGGAATCTTTGTACCAAACTAAAACAACACTTTTGGAAATTATGGTCTAATGATTATTTAACACAGCTTCAAAGCCGTCCCAAGTGGAAATATCCTCAACCAAATCTCAAAGAGGGGGATTTGGTAATTGTAAAAGATATGAGCACCGCTCCATTAGAATACAATATGGCTCGAATTGTAAAAACATATCCAGGTAGAGATGGCAGAGTAAGAGCAGCCGATGTTATGATGAAAAACAAAATATATAGAAGGTCAGTTAAGCGACTCTGTCAACTACCTGTAGATTAAGTTAATGCTGGCCCCAATTATGTTTAGACCATTCTAAACATACAAAATAAATCGTTGTTGTGTGAATTAATTGGGTAAAATAAGGTATATATGCTTGCAACATTATCACCTCATTCTTGTGTTTTTGTGTTGTGGCAATATAATTTTCTTCTTCCTGTCTGAATTTTTACTAGCGGTGTGTGCTCTCGAACATTTAATTTCTAATATTTAATAAACGCCAAGTTTTCAATCATTCCCACGCATTTTATTCCATACAGTATGTTTATTCAAAGTCTAATGATTTGATTTGATTGTGAAGAAAGGTAGACAAAAGTTTTTTTTATCTACTTTCCCTTTTCTCTCTCAAATTAGATTTTGCGTGTCAAACAGCCACTCAAATAAGTTGTATATAGTTAAAATGCAAATGTGGAATTTATATTGAAATGCTTTTGGTAAGGTTAAAACTTATTTTATTATTAATTCAAATTATTACCTATTATTATTATTAATTCCAATTATTACCTTCCTACTTTTAGAAGATATGTTATGTTTTTGATTTGTACTTTTATTATAAATTTGTGACTTCACTTGTAAGGGCCCTAACTGAAAACCAGCGCAGCATCTGAGCTTGATCTCTGATGCTGCTAATGCTGAGTAAGGGTCCTATTTTACCCTCTGTTTTAATATTATTTTTTTTAATTTTTATAACTAGGTATCTAATTTTAAGATAATTGTATAAATATATGTGAGATTTAAGTGCTATATATAGTATATATAGCACTTGAGTATAATATATGTATAAGTACCATTGTTTTAGACCTACTATGTATTGGGTAAAATAAATAACTTTTCTTTCTTTCTTTCTGCTACAGCTGCTACGTGTAGTTATGTGGCTACGAGTGGTACAGCTGCTACGTGTAGCCATGTGGCTACGAGTGGTACAGCTGCTACGTGTAGCCATGTGGCTACGAGTGGTACAGCTGCTACGTGTAGTTATGTGGCTACGAGTGGTACAGCTGCTACGTGTAGTTATGTGGCTACGAGTGGTACAGCTGCTACGTGTAGCCATGTGGCTACGAGTGATACAGCTGCTACGTGTAGCCATGTGGCTACGAGTGGTACAGCTTCTACGTGTAGTTATGTGGCTACGAGTGGTACAGCTGCTACGTGTAGTTATGTGGCTACGAGTGCTACAGCTGCTACGTGTAGTTATGTGGCTACGAGTGCTACAGCTGCTACGTGTAGTTATGTGGCTACGAGTGCTACAGATGCTACGTGTAGTTATGTGGCTACGAGTGCTACAGCTGCTACGTGTAGTTATGTGGCTACGAGTGCTACAGCTGCTACGTGTAGTTATGTGGCTACGAGTGCTACAGCTGCTACGTATAGCTATGTAGATACAATATGAGTTATATCAAAGCACAAAAACAATCAGTCACCCATCTAAATTCTTTTCAGGCAGAATCAATAAAAATCAAAGCTACAAGCTTATTTTTTATCGTCTAATAATAATCAATGATTAATTTTCAAACGGTCTACCATAATCTAACTTTCCGGTTCAATACGTTGTTTATAAACGGTTACGGACTGAAACCGGATAAACTATGACCGGATGATATCACTGGCTCAGTTATGGTTGCTAATGATTTCCAGAGAAAAGTCTTAGACGCGACTTTTTCAATTGATGAAGAAAATTAAATCTGTGTTTTGGATAACCGTTGGGGCTTTTCGAGAACTCGTTTGTTCTTGTGTGGAGACCGCGGCTTGGAAAACGTAGAGTAGGACGCCGGACGCCATCCTACTGGTGAACAACTAGGTGGAGTGACGATTTGCAAAAGACTGCTGGTAGAAGTTGGAAGCGTTGAAAGACCGCAATGGCGCTCATTAGGGGAGGCTTTTGTCCAGCAGTAGACTGCTATAAGCTGATGAAGATGATGATGATAAATAAGTGCTATTGTTCCCATTGCATAAGTTTTACTTACTTTGTAGTTATAAAGTGTCTTAGAAACAGACCATAAATATTTTTTTTTTAAATTCGATCCTATCAGATAACTTATCAAAAGGCAAATTTTTTTAAAACCGCGTCTGACACATCATGCAAGGCTGCACAAACATTATTACTTATTAATGCACAAAATCACTGCAGATACACACAGAGTAGCAGTGAAAAGTTGCAGCGAAAAATCGCAACGAAAAGTCGCGTCAAACAATTTACACATCATTTGGCCTGCAAGGCTGCACAAACATCATCGCTTGTTATTGATGCACAACTAAATCACGGCGGCTGGATAAACAGATGATTAGTAATAACAGTCCGTTTTGATTGATGAAATGGGCTGATTTGGCTGATTTTGGATAATGGCTGAACACGACAGACTGATTGAATGTGTGTTTCAATGTGTCATCGTTGTTGAAAATATTTTGATGCTTCTATACGATTCCTGCAATATGTTGTATACAATGTTTTTTTTTATATATTTTAGGTGTTAGACCACACTTCAGTGGAAATCTAAGATTTTTATTATATCAAGGCCCTTAGCCGTGACTGTCCAAAAATTTTGACAAAGTAAGTTAACTTGAGAGCGTAGTTGGTAGAGCATCTCGGTTCTTATAGAAAGGTCGCGGGTTCAAATACCGCGTGAGGCTGTAAAACTAGAAAACCGCTTGCTAACAGATGATACGCGCTCGTAGAATGATTCAACTTTACAACGACATGGTCCTTAATTCTATACAACATAATGCAGGTACAGCAGAAAATAAAAGTTTTTGTTATAATTTTCTGGATAAACCTGTAAATTTTCCCCACTTTCAGCTACTTTTAGTGACCTGTCAAACCTCATTTCTGCACTATCAATAACGAGCCTCTTAATCCAATCTTTCTTGTCTTCATCCATCATATAACACCCCCCTTGTGCCTTGCTTCCGCTTCCGTAGAACAGGAGATACAATTATTTTCGAGAGAGGGCGCTTGGGAGCTGACAACAGACTTTCTCGCCCGACGCTAAAGCCGGGTACAGACTGCTGTAACATAACATACAATATAACATGAAAGGAGCATTTCATAAGTGTGGACACAGGCGCACAAACCGAGCATGTCTGGTGAAATGCTCTGTTCGTGCGCATTGTAGTTCATGCGCGCAAGGCGTTCGCACTATGAGCATTCTGTTACATTGTATGATACATTGCGACAATATGGACAGAAAATTATTTTATTGAGTGTTACATTGCCGCCATAAGGTAGCTATTATAATTAAATCAATAAAAAATGCTGGACATTATCACACAGCATCATTTAGCTCCAAACTAAGCAGAGTTTGTATTATGGGAAGCATGATTGATATATAACATATATACATTTTGGAACGAAGTTCCTTATCGCGCGTTGCAAAAGCGGGCTAGACGGAAAAAATTAAGACCAAAAGTTGTAACGACACTTTGTAATAGTCAAATGGTTGGGCTGATGACGTCATGGTATAAAGACTTATGCGCTTGTTTCAACCGTTTATGCTAAGTGCTCGTTAGCCTCGCCGTATAGGCTTGAGCTGCCGCGCCGCGACACCTAGTTCAAATCGCTGTGGTGATTACGTCTTTTTGCATGTTTTCAATTTGAATTTATGTAATATGATCTGTATTTCAATGAAGCCGTGCGGCGTGCGCGTGTTTCTCTGTCTCTCTCTCTCTCTCTCTCTCTCTCTCTCTCTCTCTCTCTCTCTCTCTCTCTCTCTCTCTCTGTCTCTCTTTCTCTCATAGAAAGCTACTTCATTCCATCCGGGTGTCCCTTGACACCTCTCAAGTCTTTTTTTTGTAAATACATACAATCATACATAGAAAGCACCCAGACCCGAGACAAGTATCTGTAGAACATGCAAACATTTGTCCCGCGGCGGGAATCGAACCCGCAACCTTCTGCGTCCCAGGCGGACCTTCACCCACTGCGCCACAGAGGTCGTCATTATATTCAGTTATGTAACTTAGATAACTTAGCTAGAGTGGCATTATCTTATAACTACCTAACATTAAGTGCCCACCTGTACCTACTGATAAAACACCGTTACGCATTTCGTTTGTTTGCCTAATAAATTGATTATTAACCATCAGTTTCAGCCCGCTGCTCTCTCTTCGTACCGTTATATGTTATGTGTGTGTGTGTGTTTTTGTCAACAACAAAATCAGTCACTTAGCATCGCACACCACACTACACACCCTATATCAGTCCACTGCTGGACGTAGGCCTCCACTTATAAGAAGAGAAAATGCCCACAATCCCATGCTGGGAATTGCAGGGCTCAGCTTCTCGCACCGTCAACGCTGCTGCCTGTCCGCATTCAGGGGATTTAGTTGTGCCGGCTGCCAAAGCCTCTTTTGTTAGCAGGGTGTACCACGTGTAGGTAAGGTTTATTGGGTTTCAAAGATGGGATTTGAAACCCCTCACACTCCTTTAGCTTAACATCACACACACTAATATTATAAATGCATTTATTGTGTGCGAGTCTTTTTGTTCCTACTCAACTAAACAGGAACTGTAACGGCTGAACGTATTTGGATGAAACTTGCAATATAACGGCTTCACCCGCGTGCTACCCGCATTAAAAGTCAAATTGTTAATCCAGGTTACAAACTATATTCTAAGTTTCAATCAAATCCATTTAGTCTTTACGGAGTTGAGCGGAAACAAACATACTAACACAAACTCTCGCAATTTTATTAGGAAGAAGTAGATTTGTCCCGAATTTACTGGCGTCAATAACAACGGAATGTTAACGATATAAAAATATACCTTATGTTGTAAATATACCTTTTCGTTGTGGTTGTGTTGTAACGTCCCATCGAAAAATTGATAAAAACATAAAACAGATTTTTGTATTGTTTCTTTATCTTAGACAGGCAGGAACAACTAAAAAATTTACATTTTTATACAGCCTATTTTAATTATGTTTATTACCTATTTTAATTACGTAATATATACTTATTACTACAGCCCTATTCTGTACCTAGTTACTTATCTACTGACTGATCTATGTATTTTTCTGCAGAAATAAGATTTTCAAAAGATAAAATATTTAGTACAAATGCCGGTAACCATCTCTGGCGAGTTTCACAAAAATTCAAAAACCCAACAGAAGTTCGTCAATTTTTCGCCTTACCCCTAAGGCATCCTCAGGAATTAAGTGACTCGCTGTCCGCCTTCGGCACTCTGCAGACCTCCGCAGACGTTTTACTTCACCGAGCGCCAAACTGAAAGTGTAGAACTAAAAAAATAAATAATGAAAGTTATATAAGTAAACTAGTGAGGAACTTTAACCGCAGTCTCAAATAGCGGAAAATAGCGAACGCGAGTAAACTCGTAAACCAATAAATCAGCTCCAGAGCCTGGCTCCTTACAGCCTGACACATCATCAGTCTTGCTATAGAATCGGCTAAACGAGGCTGCTATTACTGGAGGCTATTCACTGCTTTTGAACCCCCCACTAAAAATAACCTCTATAAGTTTGTGACTATGCATTTGTACCTATTGTCTATTTGTGTATCTTAAACTCTTTCTTTCTGCGGTAGAATAATAATAAATCCTTCCTACTCCTACTAATATAATAAACGCGAATGTTTGTGAGTATGGATGTTTGGATGGGTGAGTGGATGAATGTTTGTTACTCGTTCACGCAAAAATTAAAGAACGGATCTGTATGAAACTTGGAATATACACAGTTTGTGACTTGGATTAAAACATAAGCCACTGTTTATCGCGGTTCCACGAGAGCGAAGCCGCGGGTGGAAGCTAGTAATAATATAAATTAATAATGCTGGACATTACAGCATCATGTAGCCACAAACTAAGCAGAGCTTGTATTATGACAACCACATGACTGATATACAACATTTACATAGTTAACTTGTAGTTAACTCTTCTGGTGTACAAAAAAGAATTTATCTATCTATCTACCTACATAGATAAACTTTTTATGTAAATATCTCCATATTATACATAGAAAACACCCAGAGACCCGAGAGAAATATTTGCAGAACGTACAAACATTTGTCCCGCAGCGGAAACTGGACCCGCCACCTTCTGCGACTCAGGCAGGCCTTCGCCCAAAACACCCAGACCTGAGACAAATATTTGCAGAACGTACAAACATTTGTCCCGCAGCGGAAACCGAACCCGCAACCTTCTGCGACTCAGGCAGGCCTTCGCCCAAAACACCCAGACCCAAGACAAATACTTGCAGAAAGTACAAACATTTGCCCCGCGGTGGGAACCTAACCCAAAACCTTCTGCGACTCAGGCAGGCCTTCGCCCACTGCACCACAGAGGTCGCCTGAGAGAGAATGATGACATACTTTTGCTGATTGTGGGTGTCGACGTATTTAATTTATTTTTTACCCATACGCTTATTTTACTCGTCACGCGAGTCGAATCATCATCATCATCATCAACCTATCGCAGTCCACTGCTGGACGTAGGTCTCTCCTAAGGTTCGCCACTGAGCCCGATCCTCGGCTCTTTTCATCCACTGTCTGCCAGCTACATTACGCAAATCGTCACTCCATCTAGCCAGTGGACTTAAGTGGTTCTGGTGAGTCGAATACATGCTATCAACATTGTGTAAACCTACCTAAGGAAAAAATTACGTACCAAATCAAATAAATGAATTTCTTCTTATTATTGTGATACGCCTTTAAGTCTGATAAATAAATAAATAAAAAAATAATAAATAATGCGGGACTATCACACAACATCGTGTAGACCCAAACTAAGCAAAGCTTGTGTTAAAGTCAAAGTCAAAGTCAAAAATCATTTATTCAGTAGGAACTGTATTCTGTATTCACTTTGAAACGTCATTTTTTTCAATTTACCACCAATTCGTAACGTGACCAAACAGAGAAGAATCGGCAAGAAACTCTGCTTGGCTTATATTTTTTTAACGTCATTGTACTTAATATCTATTACATTGTTTTTGATGGAGTTGGAGGCAGTTTCATCCCAAGCTTTTTTGTCATCTAAATAATCAGATATTTTATAATAAGCTTTATTACATAGATTACGTTTAACAACATTTTTGAATTTATTTACAGATAGATTAATCACATCATTTGGTATTTTGTTAAAAAATCGTACAGACATCCCTTTAAAAGATTGACTAACTTTATGGAGCCTTACAGTGGGAACAGCTAGTTTATCTTTATTTCTAGTGTTAACATTATGATAGTCGCTATTTTTCTTGAACATGTTAATATGTTTTCGGACATACATTAAGTTTTCATATATATATTGGCACGGCACTATCATAACATTTATTTCTTTAAACTTAGTTCTAAGTGATTCTCTGGGGCCCATATTATAAATTGCACGAACAGCCTTCTTCTGCAACACAAATATGGTGTTGATATCTGCAGCATTCCCCCACAACAAAATTCCGTACGACATAATGCTATGGAAGTAGCTGAAATAAACTAGTCTAGCCGTTTCTACGTCAGTAAGTTGACGGATTCTTTTGACTGTGTATGCTGCAGAACTAAGTCTGTTCGACAACCCATCTATGTGAGCGCCCCATTGAAGCTTATTATCTAAAGTTATGCCTAAAATACAGTACTGTCCACAAGATTTAGATCTTCATCTTTTATTTTAATGTTAGGTTTAACTTGTTTAACATTTGGTAATGTTTTGGGAACCACATGAATAATATTTTACTTTTATAAAAATTTTTTGTAACTAACTTTTGTATGATATGAATGTATGATGAATATCATCATACATTCATATCATATAAAGAAAATACCCAGGCCAGAGACAAATATCAGCCGAACATGCAAATTGACCCGCGGCGGGAATCGAACCCGCAATTCTGAGTCTTAGGCGGGCCTTCGCCCACTGCGCCACAGAGGTCGGCTAGAAGGCGTCTAGCCTCGATAGCTTCGAAAGGTATATTTAAATGTTGGTCTAGTCTAGCCACTGGGCAACCATCACCAGAGATGACCACGATTCAACAAAATGAAAGAAAAATGTCAAAACTTTGACTCCTTAGACTAATCTACTACTAAAACAAAATATAATGGTTATTAATAGCAAGGACCCATTGAATATAACGTGAATGGTTTGTTAGTGGAACCTTCATTAAACATCAAAGACATTACCTCACCCGATTGGGTAGAACACTTATTGGGTGAAAATTGTACTAATTTAGTTTTGGGGCATTGAATCTATTCAACTAGAATATCGAAATCATTCAAATGCTTGATGGAGTTACAAATAACTTGAAAGTTTGAAAAGTTTAAACAAGAAAGATTTAGACGCAATGAGAATACCATGCAACTTGGATTAAGGTACTTTTTGTGCAGGTAAGTACGGGGGTTGGAACCCCTTGTTCCAACCGCCACCTTCGGAACTCGAGCCAACCTCACCTACTCGTGGTGTACCCAAACTAACAGATGAATCTCTGGTGGCTGGCTGATTGCGGCACGGCGCAGTCTAACCGGCACAGCTACATTTCCTGGCCACCACCTGGGCAGCAGCGTCGGCGGCGCGAGAATCTGTGTCCTGCGATCCCCAACTCACATGCCCAGCGTGGGGATTATAGGCATATCTCCTTTTTATCGGGAGCTCTATGTTGAGCACAGTGGACTGATATAGGCTGGTGTTGTTGTTTAAATCCAGAGCTTCACTTGCGGGTAAAAACCAGGTTATAAAATGTGTATATTCCAAGTTTCATCTAAATCCATGCAGTCGTTATGGAGTTGAGTGAGAACAAATATACTCACACAACACACACACATTAAATACATAAAATTTCGTGTTTAAAATATGTGTGTGACAAGGTGACCCAATAGACTTTATTCTGTCCGAATTCTTGGATTTATACCATCGAGATATTGAGTTCTATATAACTGTCTCGATGATTCATACAAAAAGAATAATATCCCATAAAAATAAATACTCTCAGTTTATCCTGTTCTTTCTATTATTTTCTTATTATGAACATTTTGCGCTTGCCGAAGAAAAGGAATTCAATTTTATTATAAATAG
Organism: Horisme vitalbata; assembly: GCA_951804965.1. Taxonomy (NCBI): domain Eukaryota; kingdom Metazoa; phylum Arthropoda; class Insecta; order Lepidoptera; family Geometridae; genus Horisme; species Horisme vitalbata. The sequence continues at coordinate 2,550,505 of OX638090.1, forward strand.
ATCTTTTATCTGTTTTAAATACGAAATATGCCTAATAGAATGGAGATTACTAACAAAATGTACTTGTAATATACTTTGTTGTAAATGTAATGGGGTGTACGGGGTTCCAACCCCCATCTTCGGAACCCAAGCCAACCCCACCTGCACGTGGTGCACCCTGCTAAAGAACGAACGGGGCTCTGGCGGCCGGCTGATTGTGGCATAGCACAGCCTTCATCGGCCCAGCTAAATCCCCTGGCCACCGACGGGCAGCAGCGTCGGTGGTGCGAGAAGCTGTGCCCTGCGATCCCCAACACGCATGCCCAGCGTGGGGATTATTGGCATATCCCTCTATATTAGGGGAGGCCTATGTCCAGCAGTGGACTGATATAGGCTGGTGTGGTGGTACTAACAAAAGTGTGATATTATTTTTGTAAAGCGTCCCTCACATAGATCCTTTTGGTGGAATAGTCCTATTGGTCTTTGCCAAAAATGCGTTGGAGCTTGAGTTGCGGCCAGCCGCCAACAGACCACACCACAGCCGCTGTAAAGTCTTCGAGCGTATTGTACTAGTCTTTATACGAGCAGCCTGTGGGTTAATTATACTCTGAAAGGAAATAGTAAACGCCCTACGTGTACAGTATAATAACGCGTTCAGGGTGATGCTGGGACTGCCTCGGTTCTGCAGAGCCTCGGGTCAATCACAACTGAACACCACCACCGTTCCACAGGCCGCGCATGTGTGTGGGATAACGCGATCTAGAAATTTTTCTATTTCAACTCCCTCTGCACCCTAAACCAAATGTATAGCTGTATAGAGTTACTTACTTACCATACATTTTTCTGGTAGCCGGCGACTGGTTGCCATAGTGTCCCGGTGAAATATAGCCCTAAGGGATGTTCAGCCAGTTCAGTGTTTATAGAGATAGAACGATGTGATTTCTGATAATTATTGCAACATTGTAATGAACAATACACCTTGTAAGTTCAATCAGTTAATGGATCTAATTTATTGGGTAGTATTACCGTAGACCGCAGCGCGCGTTGTGACCACACCGGCCGCAGGCGTCATGTGCTCTGTAATTAATAATGTGGCCTGTAATAACCACCCACACACTTACTTTAATAAATTTGCACAAGATTATACCACTTTATTTTACGTATAACTGTTACCGTATCGAACCGATAACCGTTGGGGTAAACGAGTTCTTGAGTGGAGACTGCGGCTCGGCGAAAGTAGTGTAGGACGCCCTCCGGCTTGGTAGAGTGACGATCTGCGAAGGGCTGCTGGTAGAAGCTGTATGCGTCGAGCTCAGGACAAGGCACAATGGGGCTCATTAGAGTAGGCCTATGCCCAGCAGTGAACTGCTATAGGCTGATGATGTTGATGATTTTACGTATTGATCATGTATCTCCTGTCTTCTTCTTTATTGTATGGGTTAGTGGCTCGAAGACCTCCAACATGCCTTACCAACTCAAAGAGCCCCGGCGTAGGTCCTAGCGTACCGAAGCAAGTAAGCGCTGAAATTGCAATGCTTCAATCACCGATCCAAGCAGTGGCCAGGCTTAACCAAGGTTATCTCCTAAAACACTCAAGTAAACCACGCCATGACCACTTCTCTTCTGAGTCTCCTGTAGGTGAGGTCGAATAGCTAGCTACCAAATCTTTCTACGAGATGGGACTAAATGTTCTAGTCTGAACGGAAGATGCTGGGCAAGCCACGTTCCAGATGACAGCGTCCCGGTTAGTAAGTTAAAGTTAAAAGAGACGCTGTTAAAAATATCTTAAACTAAATAGGCCCCTTAATCATGAAACATATGCTTATTAACTCATTTATGATTTAAAAAAAACGGGAACTTTCACAAACCTATACATTGGTGAAGGCACCGACGGCGTTTCGACTCATTAAGATAGCCTTCATCAGGGTGAGTGAACAAGACCTTTACCAATGTAGCGGTACGCCAATCCTCGTTTTGCAAAGTGAAATAGATAGGTAGTTCCTTTTACCATGGAAGTAGCAGACGTACACTACAGTGTAACAGCAATCTTGCCCCTGTATTCGCTACCTTAACAACAACAACAACACTAGCCTATATCAGTCCACTGCTGGACATAGGCCTGCCCTAATTAGAAGGAGGATATGCCCATTATCTGCACTCTGGGCATGCGGGTTGGGGATCGCAGGGCATAAAATCAAAATCAAAATCAAAATACGTTTATTCAAAAGCACTTCAAGTACAGCTTCTTGCACCGCCGATGTTGCTGCCCGTCGGCGGCCAGAGGAATTAGTTGTGCCGGAAGCCGAACGTGAACCAGAGCCCCGTTTGTTATTTAGCAGGGTGCACCAGGGGAGGTGTTCTTCTTCTTCTTCCTCGTATTTTTCATCGCTGAAGGTCGTGCCCGTCCTGAAAAACTTTTAATGAAATATTGATGAGCTGCTTCCATGCTGGAAAGGAAGGTGCTACCTCAAATCAATTCAATTCTTCAAAGACATCTGGGATAACATTTCCACAATTCTGCCAATATCACGTTGTTCATATAATATGAGGGAACGTTATACGGTGTATAAGTGCGGTAATATTATTTCTATTCTGTGGTTTAAATAGAATTTGTCAAGGAGGTTTAGTATGGGAGGGCGTACTTCGAACAAATCTGTGCATGTCTGTATTCTCCAAGTATTCTCCCAAATTAGTGCTGTGTCTCGTTTCCTCTTTAGTGTTACACATAAGAGGAAACCTGGCCGGAGAGCGTCCTACACTACGTTTGCCGAGCCGCGGTCTCCACTCAAGAACTCGTTTACCCCAACGGTTATCGGTTCTTCGGCAGATATGGCCAGCCCACTGCCACTTCAGCTTGCTAATTCTCTGAGCTATGTCGACAACTTTAGTTCTATGTCGGATAAACTCATTGCGGATTTTATCCTTCAGAGAAACCCCGAGCATAGCTCGTCCCAGGTGGGGTGACGATCTGCGAAAGGCTGCTGGTAGAAGCTGGATGCATCGAGCTCAGGACAAGGCGCAATGGCGCTCATTAGGGGAGGCCTATGTCCTGCAGTGGACTGCTATAGGCTGATGATGATGATGATGATAAGAGGAAACGAGACAAAACCCTAATTTAGGCATATTTTTTTAGGTAACATCAGGCACAGATTTTTATTTAAAGCGCGCATTCCCCAAGTACGAAGTACTATTATTATTTCCATGGAATTTGCCAACGAAAATGATGGAACCGTATTTACAACTTTGACAGTTCGCCTATTCGAGGTCGAACAACATCAACAATCAAACTGTCAAAATGTTTAATACTCACGGGTACGTCACTCATGTACCCGTATCGTATCGCTAATAATAGCCAAAGATTATACCGTAACCGATAACGCTTCGTTGTCTATTGAAAAACTGTATTTACAGTTTTTCAAGGGAAAACGAAGCACCATTGGTTACGGTACGTTATGAGAATCGGCCACTGATAAAGAGTTTAGGTACTAGTGTTCTTTGTATCCTCGAAGTAGTATTCTTAGTATCCGCCATACCACACCAGCCTATATCAGTCCACTGCTGGGCATAGACCTTCCTTAGGGAAATCCTTCCTTCCTTAAAGGGGGATATGCCCATAATCCCCACGCTGGGCATGCGGGTTGGGGATTGGAGGGCATAGCTTCTCACACCGCCGACGCTTCTGCCCTTAGGTGGTCAGAGGATTTAGGTGTGTCGATGTAGGCTGTACTATGCCGCAATCAGCCGGCCGTCAGAGCCCCGTTTGTTGTTTAGCAGGGTGCACCACGTGCAGGTGGGGTTGGCTTCGGCTCCGAAGATGAGGGTTGGAACATCTTTCTCTAAAGAGAGAGATCTCGTTTATATGTATTATACTATTTTATTTACTTCACAGCGCCTAAGCGGGTAAAATTCAGCATTTTCCGGGCTTCTTATTCATATCATTTTTACCCAAAACGGTACTTTTCCCACATAATAATACTTATGTTGATTTATGTCTGAACAATGGTCGAACGACCGTAAGTCTTCCGCAAGATGAAAGAACCCCGTCCGTATCTGTCTTTGTTTGTGGTTAAATCAAAGAGTAGACAACAGAAAGAAATTCAGAAAGATCATCAAATGTCAAATTAATAATTGTAGAGTACTTTGTGTTCTTTTTGAATGAACGTATTTTGAGTTGATTTAATTTAGAACAAACAAAAGCTGAATTATAATAATAATCATTAAATATTTTATTAATTCCTGCCCTTATGCACATGCCTTAGGCTTATGCTTTACGCTATGTGGGGACGGCACAACATGTGTTCGTTCTTTTTCCATTTTCTGTCACTAATAATTTCAAGGAGTATTTTGAGGTCATCCAAATTGAATCCCTCCATCTCTTGTTTCTCACACCTCTACCAGCACATCCTTCAACATGCATATCCTAAATTTGTTCTCGGTACAGATCTAAAATAGATTTTATACAAGTATAAACTTTTTATAAAAAATAAACCAACTTCAAATAAATGACTTCTTACTTCTTGCCCTACAGAATTTTGAAAAAAGGGATGATGAATGAAAAATTCTAATTAGTCCGTAATTTACATTATCAAAAAATATTGGACACGTATTTTTTTCTTTTGTCAATTAAACAAAAAATGACAAAGATATAGTGCATTGAAGTTCTGCGTGACGTCACCGCTTAGTACACTTTACCTAGCCGTGACGTCACTCCCGAACTTTGAAGCTCTTTATATCCGTCAATTTTTATTTATTTGATAAATAAAAAAATACGTGTCCAATAGTTTTTGTTGATTTATCTGACGGACTAATTTGAAATATATTTTTTATACCCCGTCATCATCCCTATTGACGAAGATATTGGTGATGAAAGGGCGAAAATTACAAGTGAAGATGAGGTTTTTTGAGTTTTCCGGGAAAAGTACCAATCCCTCAGAAATAAAATTTATATGAGACCACCTGTTAAGTATACTCTTTTAAACCAAAAAAGAATTTTGAAAATCGGTTTACATTTGAAGGAGATATCGGTGAACATACATAAAAAAAGTCGAAAAAATAAAAGGTTCTGACGAATTGAAAACCTCCTCCTTTTTGAAATCTGGCTTCGTCGCGCTAAAGCGATTATGACGCCCAAGCTACAAAACAAATCAACATAATATATGTACATAATATGTATAACTTAAACATAATTCTAACTACGATCAACTGATTTACTAACTTAAATGTATATTTGTTTGGCCTGATCCGAGAACGGGTATGAAAATAAACTATTGCATTCACCTATTTGATATAGATTTAGACCAATATTAACTTTTTTGGCAGAATTTTGAACACATTCCATCAGCATATAATATATATTATCAAAGACATTACAAGTAAAAAAATTTGTAGTGGTAGTTTTAATGCGAAAAACTACCACTCCTAATTTCCTTGAACACTCTTTAGAATATGGGTAATTACTAAGTTTGTAGAATGTCGGTATGCTCGCTGACATGTTTAAAATGTAAATAAGCACTTTTCTTGTATATTTTAGTCGTGTGGCAAAATAACATGGCATGCGAATAAAAGCATAAAAGCCATTCAAATGCTTTTAGCAGCTCGTTAGGTCATTAGTGTGATGAAATAATTGGTGCAAATTATTATGAGCCGCGAAACGAGAGTTATTTTAATCTACTCACTGATTGCATTGCCCCGAACATAATGCAAAATGTAATTCGAAATGGTAAAATTTGTTTGCGCATAATGGTGATAGCAACAAATTTTCAAATGTAGGTAAATTTGCAATTTGTATCTCAGTAAGCCGCTTTAGTTTTTCCAGCTTAACCAAATTATAAATTTTAATTATTTTATTTTCATAAAGAAACAACGCGGAACGGCTTAATGGGTATGAACTGTAAGTGTCAATCTGTCTGTCTGTCCGATGTCCCCATTAGAGAATTAGCAAGCTGAAGTAGCAGTGAGCTGGCTATAGCTGTCGAAGAACCAATAACCGTTGGGGTAAACGAGTTCTTGAGTGGAGACCGCAGCTCGGCAAACGCAGTGTAGGACGCCTTCCGGCCAGATGGAGTGACGATCTGCGAAAAGCTGCTGGTAGATGCTGAATGCGTCGAGCTCATAAGGAGAGGCCTATGTCCAACAGTGGACTGCTATATGCTGATGATGATGATGATGCTGATGTCCCCATAAAAAGGGACATCTGGAATGCACGATGGGTATAATTCCTCACACTACGTATTACGCCGTGGCGTCCTGTGATGACTTCGATGTTAGGTAATTATAAACTGGGCTTATCGATAACAAGGTCTTATCTGTCCACATCTTCTTTGGGCGGAATTTGAAAGGATGCAAGGGAAGGATACACGCGCGATGAGAAAGCGATTATACGAAAATTGGAATACCTTTTATTACTTTCTCATGAAAATTACTTTCCTCGCAAAATGCGTGGGCTAGAGGCTCAAGTTTTATGCGTGAGCTCCGCTCAGATACGCCGGTGTTTGTAAAACTGATCTTTGAGTTTTCAACTTTAGTTACCTACATTTTTGTGAAGTTACAAAGATTTTGAATGATTAAAATAACTTTAACTATTTTAACATTTTTAGGGTTCCGTATCTCAAAAGGAAAGAAAGAGGAACTATAGGATCACTTTGTTCTCCATCTGTCTTTCTATCAGACTGTCTGTCAAGACCTTTTAATCTCAGGGACACGTGGAGGCATCACAAAAAAAAAATTAATTAATATCAAATAGTGAGGACTGTAAAATCTTGGAATTGTGAAAAATTTCAACTTCTCAGTCAACGCAATCAAAAGATACGTCTGTTTATGCCGCATATTTTCATTGCACACTCGCAAGGGAATCATAACCTCTATAATAAATAAATAAATAAATAAATAAATAAATAATGCTGAACTATCACACAGCATCATGTAGCCCCAAGCTAAGCAGAGCTTGTGTTATGGGAACCACATGATTGATATATTACATAATATAATATATAATACTTCTTTACTTCTTACTTCCTATGGCGCTACAACCCAGTGGGTCTTGGCCTCCTCAACGATTTTCCTCCATTTCGATCTATCTCCCGCCTGCCTTCTCCAAGATGCTAACTTTCCTATTTTCCTAAGATCCTCTTCAACACAGTCCATCCAGCGTTTTCTGGGTTTTCCTCTGGGCCTCTTCTATTGCGACGTCCACTTAGTGATCATTTTGACGAGTTTTGTGTTAGCTAGTCTCTCCAAATTTCCTGCCCATCGCAGCCGTTGTGACTTGCGAGTGTTGTTAGTTGCTAGTGAGTTTCTCTAGGGTCTCCTTCTGAATCAACCTCTATAATAGAGGTACAAAATGTATGTAAAGTCTCAAATCTGTGCCCCGTCCAGGCCACGTACACGGCACGCCTGGGCACGCCTGGGCACGCCTGATCTAATGCGAATCATCACTAAACTGTACAGCTTACCGAGCCGACCCACGCGCAGATACAGTTTGCAAGTCTATCAAACTCCAGTCTAGACCTTTGCTGAGTATGGTTTTGAGCATTCCGAAGATCAAGCTGTATGTTGGATTCTAATTACTCCCCTTTGATAAAATATAGTCTTAATTATAAGTTAGAAAATATATTTTTGCGTAATCTTCAAACAAACATTTTACCTTTGTCATTTCACAGTTTTTTTATACTAGGAGAAAACAACATAAAAAACGAAATGTTATGAAACTTTGTCATTTTCATACAAATCTCTCTACAAATCTGCAGGGGTAAATGCATTTTATCTTCTGATCCCCAGTAGTATCAAAGATCAGGCTCGATTACGGAGATTAGCGAAAAAGTATTCGTATCGTAAACGTAAAATTTTGGCCAATGAGAGGGCGTAGATTCAAACAAGACCGGAAAAGTGCGAGTTAGCTCGCCCACCGCGGGTGACTTCAATTACGTCCAATTTATACATTCAGTATTGTATTCTGGTGGATATCATGAGTTAGTGAGTTCTAGTGAGGGAAATATATAGTTTCTCTCACTCACACTACTTCGCTTTTTTATAGGTGTTGTAAGTTGCATTCACGTGGCTGACCACCATAATTTGAAATAGTTAGTGAAGGAATGATCTAGTAGTTTTTTTTGACCGACTTCAAAAAAGGAGGAGGTTCTCAATTCCGTTGTATTCTTGTTATTAGTAAGTTTTGTTCGTAATTTAAAAAAAACTGTACGTCTTATATAAACATAAAAACCTGTAATAGAATAAGCAAATCAAGGCCTTTCAGATCCCTATAAACCGTGAAACTCTCCGTATAGCTTGACCACCGTTTTTCTTACATTTTTTTTTTCTACAAAACCGCTTTAAATAGAGACTTCACTACAATTTTCCTGTAAAATATAGATATCTTTCTATAACATATACAAAAATCAGGTTTCTCACTTTGTAAACTTCGGATATAAGGGGGAACGGTCATTTTTTGAATGTTTTTCATCATACACACACACACACACGCGCGCGCGCGCACACACACACACACACACACACTCACACACACACTCACACACACACTCACACACACACACACATACACACACACATACACATACACACACACACACACACACACACACACACACACACACACACACACACAAATTCATCATAACTTTGGTAGTGTTTTGAGTACAAAATCTAATAATCAAAATCAAAATATGTTTTTTCAATAAGCCCATAAAGTACAGTTAAAAACCATAAAAAAAACTAAATTGTGTTAATTTCTTTAAAAATATTTATTTAGTATTGTTACGATTTGTTCTGCTTTAGTTTACATTCTTTGTTAGAGTAAGTTGTTCTTTTTTTTTTTTGCCCATGTCATTTGTCCTGTACATTTTCAGTTCACTGTATTTAAATGCAAATCTTGGTAAATAAAGAATTTTTTATTTTGTATAAATCCAAAACGATGCTTGATAAAAAAAAATGTTTGAAGCGGTTGAAATTAAGCCTTTTCATATGATACCCCACTCGACCAAGCCAACCCCCCTTTTATTTTTCATCCCCCCCATTTTAAAAGATTTCGGAAAAACTGTTTAAGTTAGAGACATCGCTATAATTTTCCTGTAAAATATAGATATTTTTCTATAACATATAAAAAAATCAGGTTTCTCACTTTGAAAACTTCGGGGGGGAGGTCATTTTTTTGGATGTTTTTCATCATAAATCCAAAACGGTGCATGATAAAAAAAATAAAAAAACTATGTCGAGCAGTACAAATTAGGCCCTTTGATATGATGCCCCAATTGACCTAGACAACCTCTCTTTTATTTTTCATCCCCCCATTTTGGAAGATTTCGAAATAATTGTTATAGTTACACACTTCGCTATTATTTTCCTATAAAATATAGATATATTTCTATAATATATAAAAAAACAGGTTTATCACTTCGCAAACTTCCGAGTTAAGGAGGGCGAATGGTAATTTTTTTGACGTTTCTTATAATTAATCAAAAACAATATGATACCACACTCGACCTGTTGATCCCATTTTGAGATTTAGTTTTTTTTATTTTTATTTGGGGTAGAAAACAAAATGTTTTTTTTATTTTTATTTCAATCTTATTTAGTTAGTGCATTTTAAATCTATACCAAATTTCAAGTTGATAGCTTATGTAGTTCCTGAAATAATCAGGTATGACAGACGGACGGACGGACAAAGTGGCACCATAAGGGTTCGTTTCACCGTCTCGGTAACGTCACCCTAAAAAACGCTTTGCTTAGATTGAAATATTCGGGATCGCCGTACAAATAAATTATCGCATTATACTTTGTGACAGTTCGCCCGAACTGTCACATCACTGTCAATTACTGTCACACCTTTGTCAGCTCGCGCTAGTTTGGTCCCGAGGGAGAGCGGGAGGGACTATCAGCAACAGTTGGCACACCAAAAACTCGGCAGGGAACCAGATAGTTATTAAGTTTATAGATATATAGATGAACTCTTTATTGCACATAACACCAATTAAAAAAATTACAAAAACAGATAAATAAAATAGTAATGTAGGTACACTCGGCGGTCTTAGCGGTTTCTTCCAGACAACCTAAGAATGGAAATAATATAATTAAAAGAATGGAAAGGTGGTGTTTATAATACAAAAACGAATTACCTACATTGATATACCTACATATTAAAATACAATTATAGTTTTCCTATACTATTAAATATAATTTAGAAAACAGCCTAATATAACCTAATATGAAAGCCTGACGGCCTCTTTGACGCAGTGAGCGAAGGTCCAGCTGAGACGCAGAAGGTTGCGGGTTCGATTCCCGCTGCCGGAAAAATGTTTGCATGTTCTGCAGATATTTTTCTTTGGTCTGGGTGTTCATGTTTGCATGTTCTGCAGATATTTTTCTTTGGTCTGGGTGTTCTCTATGTATGATATGTATGAATTAATAAAATAAAATATGTATTTAGTATATCAATCATGTGGTTCCCATAATACAAGCTCTGCTTAGTTTGGGGCTACATGATGCTGTGTGATTACGTCCCGCATTATTTAATTATTTATTATAATATTAATATTTTAAATAAAGCTTTAAATACCAAATATTATATTTATATCTCATAACGGAAAGGTGATGGCTTTTTCAATCGCTTAGCCATGTCTTCATGATCGTTATCGTCATCATCAGCCTATAGCAGTCCACTGCTGGACAGAGGCCTCCCCTAATGAGCGCCATTGCGCCCTATCCTGAGGCTTCTTTTTTTTTTTTTTATTCAACATTTCTCGCTCGCATTATTCAACATTTTCGAAGATATAAAATCACTGAATGTACTTATGCAAAACAGCAAACCTTCACGGCCTAGAAAATAACAAGACAAAGGTTCAGCAATAATATCATTTTGATTCCATCACGTTTTCTTACAAAAAAACTTGCACCAATGTGATATATTTTGGTGCAAATTTTTTGGTAGGAAAACGTCTTGGGTTAAACATGATATTCTTGCTGAACTTTTGTATTGTTATTTTATAGGCTGTGAAGGTTTGCTATTTTGCTTAACTTTATTCAGTGATTTTATACCTTCAAAAATGTTGAATAGTGCGAGCGAGAGGGAGGTTTTACCCTTATAGTCGCCTTAAGGAATTAAGTAACTAGCAATTCATATTAGTATTCATTATAAAAATTATGAATTAGCAAGTTACTTTTAATTCTTGAGTTACCGGCCGAAATATGATTTTACATCAACGGCTGAGCGTACTTCGGCTGATAGAAGATTTTGTGTAATCGAACCACAGATAACAATCTAATACAAACCGTTAGCATATGAATAATCCGTAGGTACCAAACTCCACATATTTCATGTGTTATCACACCGTTAAGATCGTAAATAGAATCTAACTCTATAGCATTTAAGTTCACTTTACATTGACATCGATTGAATGTTACGAGTGTGGTGCAGAAAATGAGAACGCCCGGCGCGGTGACCATCCGTTTCGATTTGCAAGGACATTCTCATCACCATTTTAAACTTCTATTAGCATTTATCACGTTTAGTGTTTTTATAAAAGTGCCGATCCAAAGTGCTGCACTAACTACAAAACTACAAAAGAAACTAACATAACATAACGCCTAACAATCACATACATAGCCTAGACTTTTATTCTTGACCAATAAATAAATAAAATAAATAATAAATAATCCTGGACGTCATCACACAGCATCATGTAGCCCCAAACTAAGCAGAGCTTGTATTATGGGAACCACATGATTGATATACTACATAGATACATTTTTTTTTTTGTAAATACATACATATCATACATAGAAAACACCCAGACCCGAGACAAATATCTACAGAACATGCAAACATTTGTCCCGCAGCGGGAATCGAACCCGCAACCTTCTGTGTCACAGGCGGGCCTTCGCCGACTGGACCACAGAGGTCGTCGTAATTATTAATATAATTATCTCACACTATCTTCCTCCAAGGGTTCCGCTCCCGTAGCACCAGGATAAAAAAAGCCTGTATTTCAAGTTCAGTCGAATTCCAATTAGCCGTTCACCGGCACACACACAAACATCGTAATCGATGGTTAACTTCGAGCGTTTATAAGGCGCCACCTCCACGAGCGAGTGAATCGCGCCGGGATTATCGTCGTGCCACGTATTTCTATACATTTGAACGTGTCGCTACAATATGACTAGTGCCTGAATGCGAGTAAAATGTCAATGTATCGTTGCGCGGCTGTTGCGACACGCGGCGTCTTCGCAACGCGCTCGTCGCGAAACGTTCTAACAATTATTTTCAAGAAAACAATTGTACAAATAGTCGGCGATCACGCGGTTACAACTAGTTGCAATTATCATGGTCATCCTACCTGCATGTGACTAGGAAAGTCCTCCGAAGCGTTCTATTAGAAGAAAAAAGTATTGAGTGTCTGTCGATAGGGAACTGCACTTTCACAACCTCTGGAAACTACAAATAGTTTATATTGCACAGTAAAGGGTTACTGTGCAACGGGTTAACTGAAACTTTTTTTACTTTTTTCACTAGTTTGTGCTGTATTATGTAAGCAAGATTGATTAGGAAGCATTGACATTTGCTTGATCGACGATACAAAGTGATCCTATGATATCTTTGGGTCACATCACTGTTAACAACGATGCATCGCAAAAATGACGTCGTTTCAAAACACAATGCGTCGACGCAACGAAGAAATTACATCGCATACGGCATCGTACGAGTACTTTGCTACTATCTGATATTTTAACTGAACCTTATTATTTTAAAGTATTCAATTTAATTCAATATTCTCTGCATCGTGCACTTAGAAAGGATTTCCTGTATTTGAACCTCTGAAGGGATGCAGTTCCTGGCATTGAAGTCGATAAATCTCAAATCAGCCAAATTCACGGAGAACCTACTAGTTATTTCTTAAAAGCGGTACATATTGGCTTTAACTTGACTTTGATTTGAGAATTGCACTGCTTAAAATAAACCTCCTGCCAAGATTTCTACGATCTTGAGTTTTCCATCTCGGCTTCCCGTAATTTTGAAGAAAATAAGGAATTTGAAAAAGTATAATTAGATTATGAGTCAAGCCTGAGTAAAGCTTTACTACAAAATGTCGCAAGTACGTCGCAACAAAAATTACCCATAGCGTCGTACGCATTCGCTGCGCTAAAATTCAAAATAAGGATGAATATACGTATGAAATAAACCCTGTAGCATTAGGAGACTTTCTATACTTATGTTATTAACCGACTTCATCAAAATGGAAATTCTCAATTCTCAAAAAACTTTATTGTAACTAATTTGCATTTTGTTATACAAATTATTCCATCCAATAAAAACGCTTCAAACGGGGACAATAAGAATAGTCTGTTCTTCCATTGACTTACGAATCCAACGACGTCAAAACAGGAATAGGCATCTTCTGGGAAAACTCGCCCCATCGTCGACTATGCTAATAACTCATCCTTGTCGACGCAAGGCTCGAGGTCAAGAGCAGGCACATAACAAAAAAAAAAGGCTCCGTACTTATATTTAAAAAAAACGGTAGGTTGCGGAGCTGGTTGGTGGCTGAGCCAAACATCATTGCGGAAGTTAAATCACACAGGCTGTGCTGGCTCGACGAGGTGCTACGAATGGAGGAGGATCGGGCAGTAAAACGGGCTTTTCTGGGGGTGCCAGTCGGCCGAAGACCAGTTGGGCGGCTCAGATACCAATGGAAAGACGAAATCGTAAAGGACCTCGGCTTTCTTCAAGTGCCGAACTGGAGAGACAGAATCCGGTGGCGTTCTATTGTGTCGGAGGCCTAGCCGCTTCGGGGTCGATGTGCCAGGATAGTAAGTAAGTCATACTTATTTTACTAATACGTGATCATGTGAATATACTTCGACATATAGCAGCATCAACAAGCAAATAAAATTTGGCACGGGCTTGACAAGCTGGGAAAGAATATTTTTTCCATTCCTCACAATTTATAATGCTCGGTCGCACTGTACACCGCAGTTGGCAAGGCCCTCAATCTTTATTTTTTACACAAACTCAAATAAACCCCCAACTTTTGATGTTTTATCTTTTTCATTTCGTAATTTAACGGACGCTTTGCGAGGGGCAGACAAAAGTAAAGTTAACTAAGTGTTACAATCTGGAGCTTTGACTTTTGAAAAGCTCTTTAGAACGAAGAGGGTAAATGTTTTTAATTCTTTAAACATTGTATTTTTATTGTAAAAGTAAAAGTAAAAAAAGTAAGAGTAAAAGTAAAATTTATTGCATTAAATACATGTCATTAAGGTACATAGGTGGTTTATGTTTAAATATGTCACAATGTATTTATACCTGTATGGTGTGCAATATTTAGGTAAGTACAAACATTATCAATACTTTTATTAGTTAGTTACAAATTACTTAACTAGTAGGCATCAAGTTAAAACAAAAAAAATGCAAATAAAAAAGATATTAAAAAAATAAAATATATTTTAGCTAGCCGTCATTATTTGCTATTGTCCAAAAAATATTTGTCCGTAATACAATCGTTTACTTTATTATAGCATTTTCTTTCCAAAGTGGCCTTCAACTTTCTCTGAAACAATGAGCGTAGTAGTTCTCTAAGCGCTTTTGGTAATTTATTATAAATGGAAGGTGCCATGCAACATACACTTTTACGCATCAAAGAAGTCTTTGAGTTTGGCTTACAGACTCTGTGTTGATCTCGTCGATTTCGATTAACGGCATTGGAGAGCTGACAATATAAATCGGGGTTATTTTTAACAAACATAGCCGTTTCGTAGATATACAAAGAAGGTAAAGTAAGGATACTATGTCGTGCAAAGTAAGGTTTACAGGAATCCATTACTTTTAGATGAAACATAGCTCGCAAACAGCGCTTTTGATACTTGAAAACTTTATCAAAGTCAGTGGAGTTTCCTCAAAACAATATGGCATACCAAGTTTGACGCTGCCATCAGCCCGTGATGCGTTATAAGAAGCGTCAATATGTAAATGCAAAGTTTTAGTAGATATACTTACAAGGGATTAATTTAATATTTTTTTTATGTTTTCATCAATTTAATTTCTATAATTACTTACTTTGAAACATAAGTAAGAATCTTCATTCGCATTTACTGACCCCTTACCTTATTCATAAAGTTAATTGTACCATTTATCCAATTAAAATCGTCTGGGTAAAACCATCTTTAGCGCTGAGCAATGTCTCCAGTGTGTGCTGACCGTAACCCTGCTAAGCATCACTATCTATTTACAGAGGTCAGCCTGGACTGCCCTGGAGTGACCTTGCTGGGTTTTACCAGCTTACATAATAACAAAAACGTCACTTTTATTTGTTCTGTGCAACATTGGTGAACTATATACCTAGATATTTAATTTTTAAGTTAATAAATTAAATAAATAAATCTCTCCTCATGATATGCCATCCCATGATATCCCATACCATGCTAGTCTTTAGACTTCCCCTGATATAATCGTTCCTTATCTTAACCATTCTCGTCACGTCCATCTCAACATTCGCATCTCAGTAGCATACAATCCACTTTTTTTCTCATCTTTTTCATTGCCCACCACATCGATCCATACCAGACCTATTTAGTTGTTAGGTTTAACGCCGCTAAAAATGCTAGGTATTATATTTTACAAACTACAACTAGTTATCTTACGAACGATAACCTTTACCAGTACAAGGTACAGGGAGTCTTAGAATAATATCTTACTTACTATGCTTTTCATTCCAGTCGATTTTTTTTATATAAGATATTGAATAGGCTTGCGTTTGACTACAACTCGCCTGATGGTAAGCAAAGATGCAGTCTACGATGGAGCACGCTTGCCTAGAAGAAACTTGTTCACTCGTGACTTGAAGACGCCCTTAATATAATTTATTGGGGAACACATTCTCGGGTAGAGCGTTCCACTACAAGGCGGTGCGCATGAAAGGAATTTTGATTAAATAAAGATAATAAATCATAGAAAACTTATTTTAGTTACGCTAACAAACAAACTTGAAGAAAAGGTAAAAGAGGAAGACCAAGCAATAACTACACAAGCCAGATTAAAGTCACCGTCGTATCGTACACATGGCAGTGAAATAGACCGCAATCGAAAGAACAAAACGGAGAGAATTTCAGAACTACACTGACAAGATTAATTTAATAATAACAAATACATATTTCTCCCAAATCACAAATATGAAGACCTTCTAATACACCTTCCATTCTAAGAATATGTATAGATACCGTTTGAAATTAACTTTCAGTATACATCTGCCTGTCAGAGAGTCAACATGTATCGCATCCTCATCATCGTACTCCTGAATGTGGTGGCGACCTTCGGCTGTCAGCCTGCTCCGTGCCACTGGAAACAGCACCAGGAATCCAGAATCATCAACTACTTCGAAGCGCTCGCAAGGAAAGTCATCAGTGCCGACACTAAAGCTGAAGCTTTTTGCAACAAACAAGGAGCTTTCAACGTCATAGAAGTTCACGATGTAAAGGAGTATAAACTCATTATTCCTGATGCAGGTGGAGTGAACTACGAAATTAAGGTTCGTGGTAGGGTTCTTCAGATTGTGTCGGACAACTGCCAGAACTCTGTGACAGATCTGAGGGTCCTGCCTCCGTATGTGAACGGATACAGCGGCTATTATTACTCCGCAGGGAGTGACCTGGAGATATACTTCTCATACAAGTACAACCCTGCGATTGGTGGAGGGATGTGTGAAGTAGAAAATAGGAATACTGTGACGCTGTTTAGCTGTACCTATTATAATAAGTGTCCTATTTATTAATCTATAAATAAAGTTTATATAATTATTTCGTGTTTTATACATTTTTAGGTTTGACTTTTCAGCACGTTTCGGTAAACTTAACTTTAGCAGATAGACGTTTCCTTGCTTTACCCATTAGGTGACATTTGGCCCTATATTTCCCGGTGACACCGTGGTGGCGCAACCAGTCGCCGCTACCAACAAAATGTATGGTGGTGTCCTTATGGTTGCGCAATCAAACGTGACATCACCATAAATTTTGTTGCTAGCGGTGACTGGTTGCGCCCCCCTGGTATCCCGGTGAATGCTATGCCTTATAGATACATAGAATTATCTTTATTTAGCACAAAAAATTGTATAGAAAACACAAAATAATTAATAAGTAAGTGGGTGGGTACATAGTTACATTACACAATACAAGAATTATACAGATAAAGAAGAGTTATACTTTATTATTGTAACTAAAACTAGGTAGAAGTGGTAGAACTATAAACTAATATTAAAGCTTGTCATCCGTGCTGCAAACGCAAGGGCTTAAGTGGTCCCTTCTCAGCATAAAGCTGTTTAAGGTGACGATACATGTCAAACCTCCCTCTCGCTCGCACAATTCAACATTTTAGATGATTTAAAATCACTTAATGTAGTTATGCAAAATAGCACGTTTTAGCGATGTTTAGTCGCCTTAAGCAGAGGCAAGGCAGTGTTGATTTTCGGAAGGAACTAAGAAATAGATAGACCTAAGATCACTTACAACTGCGTTTAATCACTATTTTAAATGAGCCTACCTAGACTTACAAAAGTATACTAAATAGTTAAATAAGTTTAAAAAATACTCTATAAAAGTAATATTCATTAGGTTGAATCATTGTATATCGGCAGCCCAGGTTAGCCTTGTGCGGCCGAAGAGGTTCCGAGTAGGTATTATTTAAGCCACCTAGGAAATGTTGCTATGCACTTTTTATTCACATGTTGATACCACGCTGATTTCCTTTACGTAAAAAACCTAAAAACCTCTTCTTGGTACGCTTTTGCAAAGGTCAAACGTTATCTCGGGTATTTACTTGCCCGATTTTGATAAAAATAAAGAATTAACTATTTATATTTCTAGTGTAATACTTGAGTAATAGGTAAAGACCATCCCTAGTATTAAATAGTTAACTATCAATTATCAAAATGAAGAATTTTCACTACAAGAATCATATGGAGGCTCAGTCAGTCTTCATCACAGAGTAAGGAATTTTTACAGGGGGAGGGAGAAGCTTGAACAAAAACCTGTGCCTAATTTTTCTCAATAAAATGCCCAAAAAGGGGGTCTTGTTTCCTCTTATGTGTAACACTAAAGAGGAACCATTATCTATTGGCAGCTTAAGACAGCTTAAGTCGACTAATCTGCCAATAGATAATGGTTCTTGCAGAATTCTAATAGCATTTGATAAACTTCTGACCAGAGTGGCATAGGTACCTATAGTACGCGTCACGTAAAAAGAACGATGGAAGAAGTGGAGGGGGTGTTGCGCACCGATTACCGAAATACCGATTAATCGCCTAATGCGCAGCCTACTACCAGTATTCTTTTTACATGACGCAACCTCTACCCTCTACGTACAATCTTACACACCCAAGCTTTAGTATGCCTACCTTACACAAATCTCTATATTTATGTCGGTCTAGTCACAAGATTATCCAATCTAGCACATTACCAATCATAAGTTGTCTTTAGAATGATCACATACCTACCTACATTGAAAGAAAAAAAGAAAGACAAAAAAAACTAAAATATCAAGTACACTTTTTAATAAAAATAAACAAAATCATCATTACATAAATATCTTCTCATTCGGCAATCCTTTCCTAACATCGATGAGCGTCGCGTCTATATCATAGCTGCAGGACAACTGGTGAGATTGCAAAGTATACTTAAAAGGGAAGGCCACGGTGAAGACGCCATTGGAGTAAGTCCAGGCCGCCGCGTGTGTGTCCGCAAACTTCGGCAGCACCCTTATGTCAACATACGTAAGATCGCAATCCTGTCCAGCCCTTGGAAAATGCCCATTGATGTAAATCACCCTATGTCTGATCTTCACGTTCCAGACAGCATTATCGAACCCTGGTAACTGGGCTTCGATCTTGAACGCGTTGTCTCCAAAGACTTCCATCGACCTGTAGTTCGTGAAGTGCTTGCACGTTTCGCTGATGTCGTGGTCGTGGTTGATGACATCGTTTGAGAGCGAGTTGAACATGTTCTTCGCGTGGTTCCAGAGGCCTCGGTTGCAGGGCGAGTGGGCTAGGACGGCGCTGGCAGCGGCCAGTAAGAGAAGTGGACGATACATGGTGATTGGACAACGAGTAGTCTCGGACTGGCGAGATTGGAGCGAACGTCTATTTATAAACGATGTGTAAATGAGCTTATCTTTACAATTAAGTCTTCTTCACATGAGAGTTAAATAAGGTTATACCTAAAAATTATGCGTTTATACGTAGAATAGTGGAGTGTCAACGCGCATTACGGCCACCGATAAATTATGCTTCGCGTTTTGAAATTGCTTATAATTATTCATTTAAAGTTTGCGCCGAGACTCATGAGTATGGCAAAAAATATGTAGCTTCTCTTTCAGCAAACCTTTAGTAGAGGAGATGCGGAAGCACAAAAAAGGTTGAAAAATTGTACAACAGACAAGAATTTAAGTTGACAGAGTAATAAAAAATAAATGGGCTTATAACTACAAATAATATACTTTACATAATATCTGCATAAATAAATACTAACACATAAATAAATACCAAAACAATTATGAACTAGTGTTGAGAAAGATAGTGTTCTTTTAATTTTGTTTTAAAAATATTAAGTGATGGACTGACTCGAATATCATGGGGTACAGAATTCCACAATCTTAGTACTTCAACAGTAAAGGAGTTACCATACCTGCTAGAGGAGAGCGCGGGAGTTTTAAGAGAATTTTAGTAAAAAAAAAAGGTTATTTATTCGTTTTTATTTACAATACTGACGCTCTTCTGATCGAAGAGGTGTTATTCCGGACATTTTGCAGTCAAAATCGCTCGTAGATCCAAAATTCGAGATTCAAGATATTTATTTGCATTTAAGTGTAACAGAATGACTTATTCACCGTTTTCCGGTGTTGCACATTTGGTGGGTTAGAATTAGAAGGCACTTTACATTTGGTACAATTTTTTTTTACAAAGATTACATATATATATATATATATATATATATATATATATATATTAATTCAAATTTTTTATATTATTAATTTTTGTCAATTTTTTCATATACATATATATATATATATATTTGATATTATATTTTTTTGATGATTAATTCAATTTTTTTTATATTATTAATTAAAAAAATTAATAATATAAAGAATTTGAATTGAAAAAATTGACAAAAATTAATAATATAAAAAATTTGAATTAATCATCAAAAAAATATAATATCAAATAAGTTAGTGCATAAAATTAAGGATTAAATTAAGAATTCAGATACACTATAATAATAATTTATCAGTCAACCAAATTAGCTTTTTTTCAAATTGTCTGCGTGGCACATTTTTTATTTCACTGGATAATATGTAGATATTCATTATTTCACTATTGGGGTCGAGGTATACGCCTTTTGCCGTCAGACTTGAGTCGTCGCGTGTACCTTTATTTACCTATGTCTTAGTTCACGCTTTTTCAACGAACGTTGAAAAACCTCTTGTGCGAATAACGCCTTAAATTTGTTGAGCTCGTGTGTCACGGTATCTTTGTTTTTAAAAGTATAAAACGGATCGACATCTGTGGTGATTACCGCCACGAGACAAATGTTTGTATTAATTGCAAATATATGACTCGGGTCTGCTTGTTTTCTGTATTATATAATTTATATATTTATTTACAAAAAACAAAAATGTGAGTGGTATGTAGTATAATCGGGGTGTACAGGGTTCCAAACCCCATCTTCGGAACCCAAGCCAACCTCACCTGCACGTAGTGCACCCTGCTAAACAACGAACGGGACTCTGGTGGCCGGCTGGTTGCGGCAGCTGACATCGGCACAGCTAAGTCCCCTGGCCACCGACGAGCAGCAGCGTTGGTGGTGCGAGAAGCTGTGCCCTATGATCCCCGACCCGCATGCCCAGCGTAGGGATTATGGGCATATCCTCCTTTATTAGGGGAGGCTAATGTCCAGCCGTGGACTGATATAGGCTAGTGTGGTGTGTGGGATGTAGTTTATTCAGTCATATGGTTCCTATTATACACGCTCTGCTTAGTTTGCGGCTATATGAGGCCGTGTTATACGACTATTTTTAGGGTGACGTTACCGAACCTTGCACACCTTCTTGAAGTTGTTTCGGAGTATACATACCTCGGGCAGATATTGCAGTTGGGTAGAAACAACTTCGAGAAGGAGGCCAAGAGGAGGATTCAGCTGGGTTGGGCAGCATTTGGAAAACTGCGTCGAGTATTCTCGTCACCCATACCGCAATGTTTGAAAACAAAAGTTTTCAATCAGTGCGTCCTACCCGTCATGACATACGAACCCGAAACGTGGACACTCACAGTACGGCTGGTCCACCAGTTTAAAGTCGCTCAGCGAGCTATGGAACGAGCTATGCTCGGGGTTTCTCTGAAGGATAAAATCCGTAACGAGTTTATCCGACATAGAACTAAAGTTGTCGACATAGCTCAGAGAATTAGCAAACTGAAGTGGCAGTGGGCTGGCCATATCTGCCGAAGAACCGATAACCGTTGGGGTAAACGAGTTCTTGAGTGGAGACCACGGCTCGGCAAACGTAGTGTAGGACGCCCTCCGGCCAGGTGGGGTGACGATCTGCGAAAGGCTGCTGGTAGAAGCTGGATGCGTCGAGCTCAGGACAGGGCGCAATGGCGCTCATTAGGGGAGGCCTATGTCCAGCAGTGGACTGCTATAGGCTGATGATGATGTTACCGAACCGGTCAAACGAACCCTTATGGTGCCGCTTTGTCCGTCCGTCCGTCCGTCTGTCACAGCTGATTATTAGGAACTACATATGCTACCGACTTGAAATTTGGTGTAGTTTTAAAATGCTGGTGCTATAGGTCGAGTGGCATTTCATATGAAAGGGGTAAATTAGCCCAGTTTAAATCAGTTTTTTTTTTACGAAGAAACCTTACTAATTAGTATCGCACGCCATTGACGTCACCCGCGGTGGGCGAGTCAACTCGCACTTAACCGGTCTTGTGTATTTGATGACATCCTTATCATCTATCCACAGAAACCTCATTGTAAAAACTATTTACATTTTCCATGATATTTAGTTTTAACATGTTGTACCTTTCATGAACTCAATACTTAGATCTTTAAGAGTTAATTAAGTCCTAATCTTGATTACATATTACCTACCTATAAAGCTAGCATAATGTCGAAGTACAGCAATTTTCTCACAATTACGAGGAGGAACTTGCTAATAAACTGCTGTAAGTATCTAACGAATCACCCCGGCTTTGCTCGGTTGCAAGTTATGCATATAAATCTTCCGCTTGAATCACTCTATCTATTTAAGCCGCATGAAAATCTATTGCGTTGTTTTAAGTTTTAAAGATTTAAGCATACATAGGAACAGACAGCCGGATGCGACTTTGTTTTGTACAATGTTCGTGATACTTAACAAGACAATTTCTCGTCACCTTTAATATCAATCTGACCCGAGTTAATAAACTTGGGAATTCACGCATTGTTAATATTATCATATAACAAACTAAAATTAAAAGATAATGGGAAAAACCACAAGGTACCATGTAGATAATGGTGAAGTAAGTTTAAATAATTATTGGTGTAATTTAAATATAAAGTTTATTATTGATATTATAATTTCGGATCATATAGATCTAAAATTATAATTTTAATAAACAATATCTAAAATCACTAACTGCAAGACTTTGACAGTCACCCTGTATATGAATAGTCTAAACCAGTTTTTTCTTAGCGAGCCGCAGCTATTGGTATGTGGGTCCGACTTGTCGTGTCGAACGTAGTGCACATTGAAGGTTTGTTAGATGGGTGCCTCGAACGCATTTTTCATCGGTATGTAATAGACTTTAGTAGGTAGTTATGGATTTTAGCTTTCATTTCAGTAAGTATCTAATAAGTTATGCGTTTCATAACGTAATTTACGTTGTTACTGTGGGCACTGAGACAAACCCTACGGGTTTTTACAGTATACTTAATACTTAATACTATTTTCAACAATGTAGTTGAAAATAGTATTAAGTTTTGAAGAATAAAATACATACATTCCAACAGATAATAAGACATTATTTCAACACAAAACTAGCCTATGTATAACAGTCTACTGCTGGATATAGGCCTCCCATATTTTAGAAATATAGAGCCCATAATCCCCACATTTGGGTTGGGAATCGCAGGTACCTACACTACAGCTTCTTGCACCGTCGACGCTGCTGCCTGACAGAGGTCAAAAAATTAGTTGTTCCGGTAAGCTGCACTACGCCGCTAGCAACCTACGCTATAGTCCCGTTTATTAGTTAGTAGGATGCACCTGCTACTGAGGTAGGCTTGAGTCCCGAAACCAAACTCTACGAGTTCCAAACTCTAGTTTGGAAAACCTTGCACCCCATGGTTTACTTCACTCTGCTGTATTATCTGGCTTCTGTTTTTTTTTTTAATTTAAACTGTAGACATAAATCAAACAAAAGAGTACCTATTGCGGCCCATAAGGTTAGACCACTTTTTTTTTTAATTTATAGAATTCATGAGTTACTATCAAAAATGGCTCTAGTTATCTGACAACAAATGAATTGAATTGAATCAGTGTCAACCATATACATCTACGAAAAGTTTAACATCCCCTTACCAACCGGTGGGTTATGAAGCAGATGATTAAACTGGCAAATGTCAAGAGCAGAAGCCTCATTTAGTAACTCAGTCGCACACCGAAATGGTCGGGACGGGACCTTTATTTGTAAACTTTGACATTTCATCTGTCGAAATTCAAAGAAAGTCAATTAACTAACTGTCAAAGTTTGTAAAAACAGGTCGGGTTCTTATGATTCGGTGTGCAACTAAATAAGTACATGAAGCCTAGGCACTGTATACTTTGTACTGAATGGTAGTGCGCCTTCAGCGCACGAGTAACTCAGCCTGAGTGCCGTTGTGCACTTTGCGTCTCACCTACTGCCTTCTGAGGCTATATATATATATTTTTGTTTTATATTAATTTTTTCACTTGTTTTATTCCTATGTTCTATTTGTTAGCTCTCTTCGCCTGAAACACAGGATTACCTAGTTCAGGCTATTGTTTTATTATACCTATGTTTAATTAAGATTTCAGTACCTTTTAATATTTTTATGTTACCATTTTAAGAAATTTTGAATAAAAATTATTATTATTATGACACTTTATTTAATTGTAAACTCGTCTAAAATACATTTTTTACTATTATACTTAATACTACTTATGTACATAAATAAATATCAAAAACATTATAGTAAAAAATGTATCAAAACGGGAGACCATCGACCGCGGGGCAGGGCTCAAACGGTCGGTGGCTAGGGCTGCAGAGAGAGGAACCTCCGCACAATGCGTGCCGAGTCCAGGAGAGCCGCCTTCTGTATCTGACCCTTGATCCAGCTGCCTAGCGAGAGCCTCTTAAGATATTGGTCAAGGCTCTTCGCTATCAGACCGTTCACTGAAACGACTATCGGAACGATAATTGTTGAGTCGACATCCCACATAGCGGTAATCTCGTGTGCCAAGTCAAGGTACTTGCTAAGCTTGTCCTTCTCGGCCTTCACGAGATTAGCGTCATGCGGGATGGTGATGTCAACAAGTATCGCCCGGCGTTCCGACCGGTCTACCAAGACGATATCAGGTTTATTCGCAAGAATAGTCCTGTCCGTGATGATAGAGCGGTCCCAGTAGAGCGTAGCACGACCATTTTCGAGAACCGGTACCGGTGCGTACTTATAGTACGGAACCTCTGAACCGACAAGGTCGTATTGGAGAGCAAGCTGCTGATGGATGATCTTTGCTACTTGGTTATGTCTGTGCAAGTATTCAGTGTTAGCGAGGTGCGAACAACCCGAAAGTATATGTCTGAGGGATTCACCGGGACGATGACAAGCTCTGCAAATGTCAATGGTTCCATCCTTCATGATATACTTTCGGTAGTTGTTCGTCTTTATTACCTCATCCATAATCGCACAGACAAAACCTTCAGTTTCCCCAAAGAGGTCACCGAAACGTAGCCAGTTCACGGATGCGAGTAGGTCTACATCAGGCCCTGTAAGGGCTTTATAGAACCGTCCGTGCAGCTCCTTACTCTCCCATACCACCTTGCGGTCGAGGGCACTCAGCACCGTAGGTTTGTGCCAGTTCTCCTTAGCCAGTGAGAGCGGGGTAAGGTTCTTGTCAACTGCTACGACATCACGATGCATCTCAATGTCGGCATGGAGGAAGTATTCTCTGAGCTTGCACACCTCGTGGTTATGGAGGGTCTTGGCATTTAAAAAGCCGCGGCCCCCACATTTCCGCGGGATGTACATCCTCATTACCGACGAGCGTGGATGTCGCATTCTGTGTGTCGTAAGAAGTTGACGAACCTTACAGTCAAGGGCGTCAAATTCAGTCTGAGTCCATCTCAATATGCCAAAAGTATAGATGAGCAGAGGCATAACCCAGCCGTTAAAGGCTCGAACCTTGTTACCACCCGACAAAAGACTATTGAGTACTTTAGTAAGGCGGCAAAAGAATCGCTCCTTCACCGACTGTTTTATGTCTCTGTCTACTATACCTAACGCTTCTGACATACCGAGATATTTGTAGGTTTCGATATCGGAAAGAGATCTGAGGGATATCGTATCAGAAAGCTGTAAGTTTGTAATATTTACAACTTTCCCCCGCCGTACTTGCATGACCGCACACTTCTCGACACCGAACTCCATGCTGATGGCACTGCTGAATATCTGTGTGATATTCAACAGAGTCAGCAGTTCTGGTTTTCTTGGCGCAAAAAGTTTGAGGTCATCCATGTACAGCAGGTGAGAAACGATATCACCCTCTCTCCGAAGTCGATAACCTAGCCCTGAATCCTTTAGCAGAGTACTAAGAGGATTCAGTGCCAGGCAGAACCATAGGGGACTCAGACTGTCGCCCTGGAAAATACCCCGCTCTATGCGAATCAGATCTTGCGGAGCAGAGGGATCCCGTCCGTTACCTGGATGACGAAGAACTGTGATCCACTGTCTCATGCATGTACCTAAGAAGGATCTCAATGTTGCATCAATTTTATACAACTCTAAGATCCTCTCCAGCCATGTATGAGGCACTGAATCATACGCCTTCTTGTAGTCTATCCATGCAGCTGAGAGGTTCCCCTTGCTGCGCCTGATCTGCTGGCTAATGGTCATGTCAATGAGGAGGAGCTCCTTAGTACCGCGGGACCCAACCCTACACCCATTCTGAGCCGGAGCCAATATATTATTTGCAACTATGTGCGCATTAATTTTTATGGTCAGAATGGACGTAAGGAGCTTGTAAATGGTAGGTAAGCACGTGATGGGTCTGTAGTTCTTTGCTTCCGCGGTACTACCAGATTTGTGGAGCAGGAAGGTGACTCCTGTCGTCATGAAACTTGGGAGAGACCCAAGCTCGAGGGCTTCTTGAAATTGTGTGGCGAGTACAGAGTGTGAACACCGAAACCACTTCAGCCAGAAGTTATGCAACCCGTCCGGTCCAGGACTTTTCCAGTTATGGGCCGAACGGATTGCAAATCTGACATCTATGGGGCTAATCTCTACAGGTCCCATGGTTTCGATAGATTCACACTCTCTACTCACCACATCCATCCAATCTCCCTCCGTGTGTTGGATGGGCACAGACCAGATGCTGCGCCAGAAATTATTCATGGCATCCGCATCCGGTACACGCCCGTCCATCACACATTGGTCAGGTTTCTCCCAGTTTCGGTACACCTTCCTCTGGTCACTTTGGAAGTTTCGATTCTGCCAATATCGGTCCACACGTTCTCGATACCGACGAATGCGGCTTGCCCATGCAGAGATTTTCTGCTTCAGAAAGTCAATGCGTTCTGTGACACAGGCCATATAATCGTGAGGCCGAATATCGGTCCCAGAAAAGGCCTGTGTCACAAAACGCATCACTCGAGGGCGGGTATTGCCCCCTCTGAAGCAACTTAGCTTTGCAATGAGGGTCCTGAATTTACCGATCCGCCGTTCGATCCGTACTTGCCAAGCTGGAGTTTGGTTGACAGGTCGTGGTGCTCGCGTGGAGTTGGGGAACTTGACACGAGCAACACGACACGCAGCCACGGCTCCGCAGTAAAGGATCGAATGGGTATCGGCTAGACCTTCGCTAGTCTCTAGATAAGGAACCAGCAAAGGATTCAAGGCCTCCATTAGAGCCAAGTTTCGTCTGTGAGTGGGCAAGCGTGGCAAACGCGGTCTTTCATCGAGAGGTGCGGACCGGTACGATAAAATCGTATCCTCCAAAGTCCTCCTCAACTGCTCATTTACCTGGTTTGTCACGCTGGTGTTCTCGTTGTTGACGTCGTCAGCAGCGGGGTCCGGCTGCGTCGTCACAGGTATCGAAGTTGTCGTAACCGTCGACGTGGCAGCCGGGACCCGCTGCGAGTGGTCAGCTACTTGAGCACTTTGACTTTCAGCGCGAAGCCGGTCAAGTACCGAATCATCCAACAATTTTAATCGTTGGATGGCTCGTACCTGATCCGATAACCGTTGTGCAGTAACAGTTACAGCTGGTTCAAGTACCTGAAACAGAGGCAGCATCCGGGCAATGTACGCGGTGCGGTTAGTTCCTCCGTCTGTAGCCCTATAATATGCGCGCATGACGTTTTTATTAATTTCTTCTGTCCACTTCATGCGAATGCGCACATTGCTGGTGGTGGCGGGGGTCGGACGCGGGGCAGACTGTCCCGCAGACCCCAAGCCGGCCGACAGCGGGGGCCGCCCACGCCGCACAGGTGGTCGCGGCGGCGGAGGCGACGGCGGCCTGCTCTCGTCGCTCGACGCGCTGGTGTCCGGGGGGGTGGCGAATACCTCATCCCCGGACGACGATGTGGAGCTTGACGGAACAGGCGCAGATGTTTTGTGTGCTTCATATGTAGCCGCTCGTGCTTTTCCTCTGGTCAACATGTTATGATGGTTTTGTTCATTGTGGCATTTGTGCCTTTATGTCAAAAATAAAATGAAAATAGGTTGTATTACTGGTTTAAAACTGTTGAGGATACGGTATGAATCGGGAAAAGCAATATAAAATAAATTTTGGTAAAATATTAGAGAAAAAGCGTGTGTCAGCGGTGAAGTTTTTTTTTTTTTTTTTTTTTTTATTATTTAAATTTATTATTATTATGACACTTTATTTAATTGTAAACTCGTCTAAAATACATTTTTTACTATTATACTTAATACTACTTATGTACATAAATAAATATCAAAAACATTATAGTAAAAAATGTATCAAAACGGGAGACCATCGACCGCGGGGCATATTATTATTATTATTATTATATATATATATATATATATATAGGGCAGCATTGTATTTACTAAAAGCATGTCAGAGACAATTATTATTAGAATTTAGACTGAAATGCCTGAATATCCTACAAACACTACTTAAATTTATTAATTACCATTTCTTAAAGCTATACCTGTCACTGTTTGTCAATAACCAACGGCAAGAGATGGCAAAAGTTTAAACATCGTTTATCTTTTGACAGATTTTTATGAGAAAGGTCCTTAGGCATTTGGGGTTTTAAATTGTATTTGTATGTGATTCCTATGACGGACATTCAAGGTAAAAGGTAGGTAAAAGTTCCTGTTTGTGCTTGTTAGCTCTTATACCGATAAAAATGCAAAGTTATTATGTTTGTAAATGAATTATTAAAACACGGTTATCATACTAAAGATAACCTGTAAGTATTAAATACAGGGAGTCCTAGAATATGTATTCTTTTCTTAAAAGTTTATCTATTAAGCTTTTCATTAAAGTCTAAATTGGAAATAAATTAAGTCAACATTTCTGGATAAATACCGATTTTAGTTCAGCTTTAGATTGCTAGAGTTTTGGTCCCGGCGTTTTCACTCGTTAGGTCACGTCGGCCTTTGGGCGGCCTAAAAACTCCGAGACCAGAGTTAGCCACTCACTCATACGAAGACTGACGGAAGTTTAGTTAACAGAAAGCTGTAAGGTTTCAAAAATTAAAATCAATTATGAACCCGCACGATCGTAAATTATCTCCGGGATTGCAATCATTAAGCTCTTCTAAGACACCTTCCATTATAAGAGTATCTATAAATACAGCTAGTAATCGCAATTACTTTTAGAATTCAACTGCCTGTCGGAGAGTCAACATGTATCGTATCCTCATCGTCGTACTCCTGAATGTGGTGGCGACGCTCGGCTGTCAGCCCCCACCGTGCCACTGGCAAGCGCAACGGGAATACGAAATCATCAACTACTTCGAGGCGATCGCGATGAAAGTCATCAACGCCGACACCATCGCTCAAGTATTTTGTACCGCTCAAGGCGTTTCCAACATCATAGAGGACCACGGTGTAAAGGAGTACAAGCTCATAATTCCTGATGCAGGCGGAGTGAACTACGAAATGAAGGTCTGTGGAAGGGTTCTTCAGATCGTGTCGGAGAACTGCCAGAACTCTGTGACAGATCTGAGGATCCTGCCTCCGTATGTGGACGGGTACAGCGGCCATTATTATTCCGCAAAGAGTAGCTTGGAGGTATACTTCTTTTACAAGTACGACACTGAGGTTGGTGGAGGGACCTGTGAAGGAGGTAAAAATAATACTGTCTCGCTGCCTAGCTGTACCACCGAGGAACATAATAATTGTCCATAAATAAAGTTTACGTAACTTTTTTCTGTGTTTTAATACATGATTTAGGTTTGACTTTTCAGCACCCTTATAATAAACTTAACTTCAATAGGTAGTTGTTTCCTTACTTTACTTATTAGAGATAGATAGATAGATAGAGTTAATTTTATTTAGCTACCGCACATAAAATGGAATAGATAATAAAAATGATCAATAAGTATATCTTATATATAAATGATCAATAAGTATATATCTTATATATACTTATTGATCATTTTTTTTAGTAGCTGTGTTAGATGTCGTCCGTGCTGCCAAGGCATGGGCTTAAAGCTACTTTGCCAGAGGCGGGGGTGGGGGCTAAGCAGTGTAAATTTTCAGGAGAAACCTAGAGATAGATAGACTGTGGGATAGAACTTAATACCTCCACGTTACCTCTTCAGTTTTAATAAGCATACCCAAGCTTATAAAAATATACTTAAGTTGCTAAATTAGTTGCCAAAAAAAATGTATCGTGAGATTCTTTAAGTTAAGAAACATGGTAAATCGGCAGCGCAGCCCAGGATAGCCTTGTGCGGGCGAAGAGGTTATCATTATTATTGGTATTATTTTAGTCACCTAAGAGATTTTGCTAATGTACTTTTTAGGCTCATGGTAATACCACTAGTTTTATTTACGTCAAAGACCTATAGAGACCTCTTTTAGGTACACGATTGCACAGAGGTCAAACTTTATCTCGGGTTTTTACTTGCCAAAATAATGATAAAAATATTTACCTACTTTGAAATCGTTATTAACATTTGATCCAACAGTTTTTGAATGTTGTTTTTGATAAGGGTGTACGGGGTTCAACCCCTATCGTCGGAATCCAAGCCATCCTCACCTGCACGTGGTGCACCCTGCTAACTAACGAACGGGGCTCTGGCGGCCGGCTGATTGCGGCATAGCACAGCTTACATCGGCACAGCTAAATCCCCTGGCCACCGACGGGCAGCAGCGTCGGTGGTGCGAGAGGCTGTGCCCTGCGATCCCCAACCCGCATGCCCAGCGTGGGTCAGCCAGTGGGTGCAGCCTAAAGGCAAGAAGTCCAAACTCTCGGATGAGACTCTTCGGCTGATAACAAAAAGACAGGAAACCACCAAGGCCACTACGTCAGAGAGGTCAGACCTGAACAAGTGAATTGCGAAACCTATTTCGCTCTTTAGCCACGTCTATAATTAAGTTGTTTTCTAGGATCCGTATTGTATCTCAAATTTGTTACTATGTGTTTGTGATTTATATTGTTCCTTGAAAATAATTTTTGAATGAATAATTGTTACCTATTAGCATTGTAGGTAGTACTTCTTTGAATACCTAAATAATAATACTGTAAGATTGCTGTTAAAAGGCTAATCTGAAACTTAAATACTTGATCTGGTTGATTTAAAATTAGTTTATCTTATCTTATCTTATTAGCCTGTCTGATCCCACTGCAGGGCAAAGGCCTCCCTTCCCTCTTTCCACACATCCCGATCTTGGGAATCAGCTTGCCAGGATACTGAAAACACGTCCAGTTCGTCACGCCATCTCCGTCTGGGACGGCCACGCGGCCGCGTTACGCCCTGTGGAACCCACTCAGTATTAATATTTAGGTACCAGAAACCCAATCCAATTTTTTGTAACAGTAGTTTTGTAACAGCTATATTCTTCTTCGTTTAAATTGTGTTTTACCTATAAGTATTGATTTTGAAATTTCTAATAAATACTATCTATACTTATAAAATCCTTTGTCCTGAATGACTGACGGATCAGCGCACAGCCTAAACCACTGATCGTAAAGACCTGAAACTTGGAGGGTGTATTCTTTGTATGACGTAAGCATCCGATAAGAAAGGATTTCTCTAAATTCTACCCCTAAGGGGGTGAAAAATGGGGGCAAAGTTTGTATGGGACAAAGTGATTCCTTGGTCCAATCTACTTCAAATTTTGCATAAATATTCTTTAACAGAATTGATGGAAGACGTGTTTCATATTTTATTGAAACTCATCGCCTAACGGGGTTAAAAAAGGGTAGAAAGTTATTTTGGGGGTCATCAAGATATGGAATCCCAAATGGGGCCAAAAACATTAACCATATGTAAATATATTGAGTGAGATGTCATATGAATGCGTTTTGTTTGTTTATTACAAATTAGTTTTTATTTTAATTCTTTAATACATAGATCAATAGATAAGTTAATTGGTGGCAGTCAGAGGCAAGTACAATTATTGTGTTTGGGACACATGCCTGCTTACTAAGTGCAGTGTTCACAGTCAAAACACAAAAAAACAGTTCGCTCCCTAGAACAAGTGTGTTTTCAGCACTCATACACTAGACACTAGCATATTGACTGCGGGCCTCGCAGTAGAAGGTCGAGTAGCAGCTCGCGCCTAGAACAAGTGTGTTTTAAGTACTTAAGGTGTTAGGTTCTGAATTTTAGCATAGTAACTCTATGCTATGTAGGAAGGCCAGATAGGAGATGAAAGTTTGCATGTAGGGGAACCAATCATTTCTCAAGTTACGAGAAGTTATATAAAAAAATATAATACCTATACTTTTCAACTGGCTGTTGACTTGGCGAAGGGTGGCCAACGAAGAAGGGAGCTAGAACGCGCCGGAAAAGGTAGCGGAAGTGGAAATGGAAAGAGAACGGGAACGCACCCGGGTACTAACCTGGTAATAACCTGGTAATGTAGGTAATGTAGGTTGGTACTTTTTATTCCATACGTATACACGCAAACGAAGTTGCAGGCGGGTCAGCTAGTAACTGTATAAAAATAAAATGCCTTACATGCTCTAGTTCTTAATAATATCAGCTATCCACTTTGCGAAAGATTTGTCTACAATATTCGTATTTAAGTGGCTTATATAGACATCGTTAACAAAGGGTTAGTTACAGGCCTAAAACTTCTACCAACCATGGCAGCGTGCTCTAATTCATCCCTCGTCTGATGGAGGCCCATACTCGGTAGTTAGTGATTGTAGATTACAACAAGAGCTTTTTTGATGTTGATGATGACGATATCCATCTAAAATCTTGGCCCGAAGGTCTTTAATTTTGGGTACTAAATCCTATATTCTTTGTTATTTATAGAAAAATGTCCTACGCTTACATTATTTAATTGGTACTATGGTCGAAAAGTCTATTTGCTTTTTATTTCGATCATTTTACTTATGTGTCAAAAATCGAATACTTCTGGATGCATCATTTTGCCTCAAACACAATTATAAAATACCAAGGGTTAGTTAATTTTACATGTTTTATAATAAAAAATTGTTGTCGGTAAGTACTTTTTACCTGTTTGTGATTTTGATTAAAATTTTACTACGACACTATTTCATAAAGTACTGAGAAATTTCATAATTTTTAAATGCCAGTAAATAAAGCTTTTAAAGTGCATTTGAAATTTGTTGGAATCAAATAGGTATGGCTAATAGGCGATTTTTGGCATTTTTTTTTTCGAAAAATGAAACTTTGAAATGCCTTTCAAGCGACATTATCAATATGAAGCGTTTTCACCAAGGTTTCACTACATGATTTATAGTGAAAACTTTGGTGTTTCGGTCAGCCAACATCATGGAGTAGGTACCTAGGAGTTTTTGCTCCTTGGAAGTGCAAGCTTTAAACAAAAGTTAGACACAGACAGATAACTCCGTAGTTACTACATACTTTGTGATGATGCCTGAGTGAAACCACACCGAAACTCTAAATTTTTCTTATTAAATATTGTAGGGTTGTAAGGGGTTCCAACCCTTATCTTCGGAACCCAAGCCAACCCCACCTGCACGTGGTTCACCCTGCTAAACAACGAACGGGGCTCTGGCGGCCGGCTGATTGCGGCATAGCACAGCCTACATCGGCACAGCTAAATCCCCTGGCCACCGACGGGCAGCAGCGTCGGTGGTGCGAGAAACTGTGCCCTGCGATCCCCAACCCGCATGCCCAGCGTGGGGATTATGGGCATATCCCCCTTTATTAGGGGAGGCCTATGTCCAGCAGTGGACTGAAATAGGCTGGTGTGGTGGATTGTAGCGCAAACCACTTTTTAGATTCTGAACCAGAAACTTATGTAGGAGGTATTAATCTAAAACTTAAACGAAACCACTAAACGTAAAATCTTTACTTATAATAAGTTATAAAAATAGCCTATAATAGCCTAATAGCTTATGGAACGGAACCATATTCTGAAGCTGGTACCTAAGATCTAAATGTACCTACCACATGAAACAATAAAGATTATGATTATACCTTCAATAAGTATAGATAAGTTCTAAAACTTTCTTAAATTCTGAATAAACCATCAAGAGACTAATTGATTGGTTAAGACCTCTCTATAGCATTTGATAAAATTCTAACCAGACTGGCAAACCTACCTGCAATCTTACACACCTAACCTTAAGGTAAGCCAACCTACAACAAATTGCTGTACCTATGCGCCCCGGTCTGCCTACCTATGTTGACGACCAATAAGAAAAAAAACAAAAATATCAAGTAATCTTTTTAATAAAAATAAAAAGAAAATCATTATTACATAAATATCTTCTCATTCGGCAATCCTTTCCTAACATCGATGAGCGTTGCGTCTATATCTTGGCTGCAGGACAACTGGTGAGATTGCAAAGCATATTTATAAGGGAAGGCCACGGTGAAGACGCCATTGGAGTAAGTCCAGGCCGCCGCGTGTGTGTCCGCAAACTTTGGCAGTACCCTTATGTCAACATACGTAAGGTCGCAATCGTTTCCAGCCCTCGGAAAATGCCCGTTGATGTAAATCACCCTATGTCTGATCTTCACGTTCCAGACAGCATTATCGAACCCTGGTAACTGGGCTTCGATCTTGAACGCGTTTGTTCCAAAGACTTCCATCGACTTGTAGTTCGTGAAGTGCTTGCACGTTTCGCTCATGTCGTGGTCGTGGTTGATGACGTTGTATGAGAGGGAGGTGAACATGTTCTTCGCGTGGTTCCAGAGGCCTCGGTTGCAGGGCGAGTGGGCTAGGACGGCGCTGGCAGCGGCCAGTAAGAGAAGTAGACGATACATGGTGATTGGACAGCGAGTACTCTCGGACTGGCGAGATTGGAGCGAACATGCTTTTATAAATGATGTGCCAATGAGCTTATCTTTACAATTACATAAGTCTCATTCACACGAGAGTTAATTTACGTTGTACCTAAAGATTTGCAAAGTTATACGATAAATAGAATTAGAGTTTATATGCGCCAGGTACATCGTGGCCAGCGATAAAGTAAGCGTTGCGTTTTAAATGTGCAATTTTTAGTGTTTATATAAAACAACCCAAACTCTTTGGTTTATGTAAGATTATTCTTGTTGTGTATTTTTTTTCCTTTCATATGTATGTTTTAGTTCAACGCTTTTTCAACGAACGTTGAAAAAGTTTTAGTGTGAATAGGCCTTAATTTTTAAAGCTTGTGACTACGTTATCTTTGTTTATAAGTAGGTACCTATTTCAAACGAAAACATTTGAAATAGGTACCTACTTCAAATGTAAGAGGTCTTCATTCTACTTTATCTATACTACTATATAAAGAGGTAGAATTGTAAGTTTGTATTTATGTTTGTCCGAGCATAACTCTCGAACTGGTGATCCAATCTGCATAAAATGTGGTGGGTCGATAATTGTATTTGAAATTTTTGCTAATTCTAATTCTAATTTGAAGTGAGGGGGAAAAGTTCTGCTCCGATGTCCCGCATTGGGGAGTATTGTGCATTGCCTCCCTGCTAACCTGGCCCCAGCCAGCCCAACTCCTTAAAATAACGGAGAAGGACTCTGGGTTGGTGACAACATTGCTCTAAGATCCCCGTTCCTGCCTGCGTTTGTGAGCTTTGATCAAGCAGTTATTGTAACTCGGATTTAGTTCTGGCTTCGTTCGATGACATGCCGCGACAGGTGCCGCTGTCCGTTGCTCCTGACTTTACTAGGTGGTGGTTCAGTTCAGGTCGTCACGCTTCATTTTTAACAGGGTGTTGGTTATTTCGTTGTTTCTACTTGGTAGCATTAGTTTTGAATTTTTGCAATCCTGTCTCCGATCCCACAATCTTTGGTTTTCGCTTTCAGAGTGCTCTCTTAGCCTTTTCTTGATCTCCACTGAAGGTGGGTTGGAAACGCTAAGAGAGTGATATCAATATCAATAGTGATTGTAGTGAGCCTGGCTCCTTCCCTTGCCAACGAGTCAGCCTTGTTATGTCCAGGGTTTGAGCCGTGACTCTGCATCCATGTTATGTTAACTGTGTAGTCAGTTGTTAGTTTTTGAAGAGCACTGTGACAGTCCGCAATCGATTTGGACCTGGTGTCTGGACTGCGGAGTGCGTTAATCAGTGCCAAGCTGTCTGTTATAAACAAAAGCTGTGATTTTATGATTTTCTGATGTAGAGGCGTCAGTCTTTTTTATTGAGTAGTCTATCTCTGAGGCCCCTAATAGAAGTCCTATAGTTTCTGCCTGAAATGCTGTGGTGGTTCTGCTGAGAGGCTGTGCTTTGGATAGCCCTGTTTCGGGGTAGTAAAAACCACAACCCGCACCACTTTTTGTCATGGATCCATCTGTGAATATATGATAGATTGTGTTTGACGTTGGACCGCATATATCCTCTATGTTGGTTATTCGATACCCTTTGCTTGTAAGGTACGTCGTGGCTACTCTGTCCGTACCCTTCGATGCTTCAGGGATAATATCTGTTGCCTTATTCAGTATTTTACAGTGGTTTGTTGTCCTGCTACTGCCTTTCCACTGGTCTGTTGACTTTATTCTGAGTGCAGCGGCCATGGCTTCTTGCTGTATATGCAAGTGCAGTGGCGTTAGTCCTAGTATGATGTCTAGCGCGGCTGATGCGGTTGATTTTGTACAACCACTGATCAGCGAGCATGCAAGTCTTTGTACCTGTTGTAGTTTGTTTATAGTTGTTACTAAATTTGTTCTTGGCCACCATACAACAGTACCATAGGTTAGTACTGGACGGACCGTGACTGTGTACATCCAAAGACAGAGTTTGGGTTTTAGTTCCCAGTCCTTGCCGATGGCACGTGTACATTGCCACAGCACATTTGTTGCCTTTGTTGTGACATGGTTTAGCTGTTTGTTCCATAGAAGTTTACTGTCCAGCCATATCCCTAGACACTTAACCTCATTACTGAGGACGAGTTTCGTTCCTAATAAGGATGGAAGTTGAAGTAAGGGTAACTTGAGCTTGCGAGTGAAAAGCACTAGTTCTGTCTTGTTCGGGTTTACAGAGACTGTGCCTGTTGCACCAGGATTCCACGATACGGAGTGCCTTCTGCATCTTGTCGCAGAGGGTGGATTCAAATAGCTCCGATATCATAATAGCCAGGTCGTCAGCGTATCCTACTGTTTGAATGCCGTCTGCGTTTTGGGAGTCAAGAAGCTCGGTAGCTACAAGCACCCACAGAAGGGGGGGGGGGATAGTACTCCTCCCTGAGGGCAGCCTCTAGTTACTAGACATATTGATGTTTCCATGCCCTCTATACTCGCTGCTCTTTTAGCGAGCATTTTCGTTATCCACTCGTTTAGATTATCGTCAATTCCCCGATCTCGTAGGCCTTGTTCGATACTGGGGAAGGTTGTTTTATCGAAAGCTCCTTCAATATCTATAAACGTGACTAAACATGATTGTTTATTTTCTAAAGCGCATCTTGATCTTGTGAACGATTTGATGAAGTGCCGTTTCGGTGAATTTACTAGACTGGTAGGCGTGTTGGTTTTTGTTCACTGGATTGTCGACTAGTGGTCCACTTCGTATATGTCTGTCGCTGTTCTTTCTAGGGTTTTCAGTAAGAAGGAACTCAGACTGATCGGTCTGAATGATTTGGGGTCAGTGTAGTCTAACTTACCTGGTTTTGGTAGAAAGATGACTTTCACTTCTCTCCATGCGTGTGGAATATATTGGCTTAGATTTTTTTTTCAGGTTCCACTGAGGCCCGGGAAAGCTTCATCGGTACCAGCGGCTTTGTATGGTTGGAAGGTTTTTATTACCCATATAAGTGTTTCTTCAGAGACTATTGTTCGGGCCAGCTCCCAGTCATTATGTTGTGGTGTGTGACCCTCATTTGTCTCCCAGTTGTTTTTGTCACATAGTGTACAGCCAGGATAATGCGTACTTAGGAGGAGTTCGAATTGTTCCCTTGCCGTATGACCCATATGGTTTTTGACTTGTTTGTCTTTAGAAAGTATTTTAGTTAAACGAGCCGCCTCACTTTGCGTAGCTATAGAACTACTGTACTTTCTCCAAGTGTTGTTCTGGCTATGTATTATTTCTTTTTTGAGTGTCTCTTCACACTATAGTCTATATATATATACCAGTTTCCTTAGCTGTCGGTGTTCATTGCCCTGTTGAAGTGATGTCTTACCGTTTTTCTAAGTTTGGTGAGGTCCTTGTTCCACCACCCATCCTTGCGGTGAGCAATTTTATTGTTTTCGGTGTTGAGAGGAAACGAGCTCTCGTAACTTATCTTTAAGTTGTCAGTGAGAGACATTAAAGTCTTCTCTATCTCGCAGGGCGTAAGCATAGTTGAGGATTAAATTATTGATTGCATAACTAGCGCCTTATTGAGTAATTCTGTAAAGAGTACGGTGTCTGTTCTCTTTGGGTTTCGATATGTGCGGGGCTTAGATTCTCCCGTTTTCAGGCTATATCTGATCCATCCATTCGTTGCTAACGTGATGTCTATTATGGTTTGGGCCCAGGACATCACAAATGTTGGTTCTGAGCCTCGGTTTATAATGTTGAGGTTATGCCTTAATACGAAGTCCAGAAACTCGCTGCCTTTTGCATTCGTATTTGGGCTTCCCCATACTGAGCTGTGAGCATTGGCGTCGCTGCCCACAATGCATTCGATGTTGTGTTTGTTACAATGGAGGAGAAGTACGTGGAGTTCCTGTGGAGGAGCTTCTCTGTTGCTGTCCATGTCTGCGGATGCGATGATAGTTTTTAACCTACCTTCTAGCCCTGTTTCGATTTATACCACCGCAAGGTCATCTGTACATAGATGTGTTACCAGCGATGGTTTAAGTGTCTTCGGCACGTAGATGAGGGTACGTGTTTTGTTTTGCACTGGCGGGGAGTACATTACCTTTGTGAGCAGTGAAACCTACCTTTCCTCGGACGATGTAAGGCTCCTGGACCAGTGCTATCGTGTTGAGCGGTGAAACCAGTGACGCTTTGTTGAATGTTGGCTTGAATGATATTTATACTAAAATCTATGTCAGGCCTATGGGTTTCTCCAGCTAGTCCAGAGGTACCGGGAGTGTTAG
This sequence comes from Horisme vitalbata, assembly GCA_951804965.1. NCBI lineage: Eukaryota > Metazoa > Arthropoda > Insecta > Lepidoptera > Geometridae > Horisme > Horisme vitalbata. Next base: position 2,589,413 of record OX638090.1, read on the forward strand.
AATTATTTTTGCGAACCCGTGTTAACGATCTAAAAATGACTAGAAAAGGGGGGGGGGGTTGTTTTTTTGGGGTGTTTGGCTTCTAGCTAGCCTATTTACGGAGAGATCCCGCAGGAGAAGAAGCCAAGTCCATTGACAGCGCCGGCGAGAGCAGGTTAAGGCCTGAGAGGCCCGCTCCTAACACATCGTCGTCGCCGCCCAGGAACATGTCGATCTCCTCCTGCGAGAACTCCATTTCTACTGTGTCCAGGCTGGAGACGGGGACGGGGATGCCCACCATGTCCCCCGCCGCGTCCGCGCTGCAGCTGATGCTGGGCACGTCCGCGGTGGGGACCACGATGGGACTCCTGACATCGCCGGCCGTGGGTTTCCTGACATGGATGAATACCGTTGCTAACTTATAGCAGAGATCGCCCTTCCTGCTTTCTGAGCGGCCATCTCCTCCACCGGAACCCCGAAGACCAGGACACGTGGTTGGTTATGGTCCCGGTCTTGGTGGGCTTGTGAGCAAAGATTGGCCAGCTCCCGATGTTGAGGTGGCGGCGATTAACGGTCGCCAGGTATTGCGTATTTTTTCTCCGTCACCTACGTAATCAGGCACGAAAACTACTCCCTTGTAATACCTCGGCAGCTCTTGCTCTGCTACTATTTTATAACCTTCAGAGCCCGACCAGAGGCTCGCCGCAGGTTCTCGACGATGGAATGGAGCCACGACAGAGAGTAGTCGTCGCTTGTCTCCAACTTCAGTCCCCCACAGGCTAGTCTGGGCATCCTCTCAAAGTTGTGAATAGCATCTTCCTGATCGTCGTTTTTCTCAGAGTGATCTATGGAGTGCTGTTCTATAATATGTCTGAGAATGCGTTCGATGTCCATGTGCTCTCCGGAATTATCCATAATCACCACCCGTAGATGGGATCTGGCTGTCCTGGCATACGACGGAGCATCACCTGCATCACCTTCTTTATTGTTTTGGGTGTCGGCGTTCTTACCTGCGTCGGCAGCTTGGGTGCTGTTAGACAGGCACGCCTTCTTCTGCATTGCGGCAGATGAGGGCGAGACCAGGGTGCTCACCACCGAGCCAAATCGAGAAAGGGATTAGAATTGGATTTATGTCACTCGAAAGTCAAGATGGCGGAGCCACATCCTACATACACATCCACATATTGTAAATTTTCGACCTGTAAATAACGTGAGCAATACTCGAAAATTATTACCATTAATTATATTTTCTTTGCTTAGATAAATTTCGTAATATTTCATATTTTATTTAAAAATAGATAACTCAACGTTATTATAATTATCCGACATTGAAAGGTGTCCCGCCAGATTTAACGTCAAGAGGGTAAGATTGCTGTTTGTCTTGCAAACGCACAGCAGCATATTTCAGTATTTAAATAAATTTGTACCTCAGAAATAAGTTTTTGTAATAGGTAGCAATTCCAGTGAATATTAATAACAGATAATTTGTATGTACCTACCTACTTAGATGATTATTTATTAATTTAGCGCACAAGCACATAGTTATGTATAAAAAAACAACAAAATAATGTTTGGTTTTGCCTCAGGCTACCTCCTAATTTTTTTAACTCGTTTTTTCAAACTTTATCATGATTAAAATCCTCGGATCGCTAAAAAGTTACTTTCACAAAACTTGTAAAAGCTCGATAGTCAACTCGATCAATTTCAAATTTATCGACGTCAACAGTGTCAAAAATAGACAAGTCTATCCTAATCTCGATTCAAATTCCGCAAGTTGTCATTTTTTGTATGAGTACGAGGCAGGCTTTCAATACTACCAAATGACAGAAGTCAAATCCTAATCCCGTTCTCGATTTGGCTCGGTGGTAAGCACGCAGGTCCGAGCTCCTTTGCCGCTTCGCTGGTTGAGTACCTTCACCCATAGTTGGAAGCGGTAGTTCAGCGTTCGGGGGGTGATCCCTCTCCGCGTCCGTGTTGCCTTCACCTTTGCCCTTGTGACGCATAGGTTTGGGCTCCGCACTCGGGACGAGTGACTCCTCCCCGTGCGCCTTCTCTACTGCCTTCGACTTTGAGGTTTCTGACAAAGTGCCAGTATGTGGTGTGGCCGAGTGAGTCCGCCGGGGCTCTTCCAGCTGTGGGGTCCTTCCCTCCTCCGCGTCGAGTCCCAGCGAGTGGGTTAGACGCTCCGGGTCAGGTTGGTTTCCTGCCGTCGTGCCTGGGGGTCTCAACTCGGTTGTCCTATGAGCCATGACTGTACCGGCCGTCAGGCCGGAACTATATCCGACACGCCGGCGAGAGTGAGAGAAGCTCTACCCTCCAGTCTGATTTTATTCATGATTTGGAGGTTCAGATTACGCCTTTCACTTCTTTTCCGTTTGCAGTTTTCAAGGCCGCTACAAATCTTACCTACGAACCGGCTTGCCGACAGGCGCTGAAGGCACCGCTGCATGCCGACCGGTACCAAGATTCAACATAGCGACACCAGCATCCGCCGTTGCCGCTACGAGGTCCGTCTGCTCCGCCATCCTCTTCGCCGCCTTCTTCTTCTTCGGCTTCCTCTTCGGCACTGGTCCAGATTGGTCCAACGCCGAGGAAGATGAGGGGAAGGGGGCCGCGTCCCTAGGTTGCCCAGTAGCAGCCGTGGAAGGTGGGGCCTGGGGCACCACCCCGCCGCCGCCTTCGGTAGCCAACTTCACACCCTCCGGCCTGGATACCGAAAGGCCGGGTGCTAGCCGGTTAGCTCGCCAAAACTATGTCCATTTTGTCTGTACTCATTTTATGTGCTATTTGGGGTTCTGCAAGCATAAGCAGGGTTAGCTGGGCGCAGCAAGCTGTTGAAGATGTCGTTGCCCATGCGACAGCCATCAATGGACCCTTCTTTTAGTTGGCGGTTGGAGGGGAGAGGGCCATAGCCTAACAAGTAGTCTACCCTCTTTCACTCCAGCCGTCACCAAGGCGTGGGCGCCCTGGACAGGAGGTTTTGGAAGGGATAGGTATTGGTTCAGGTTTGTCGAGAGTGGTTGTGGGATGCAGATGAAGGAGTAGATGTAGGGGTGGTAGCTGGAGGAGGATGAGGACGCTGACGTCTGGTGATTTTAGTTACGTCTATTTCTAAGTGAAGGAGAACCACCAGGCTTGGCTTAGAGGAAAGGTGCTCAAGTGCATTACCTCTGAGGTCTACTGCACCCTACCCATCTTGAGGAGACGGGTGTGGTATGCCTGAATCCATGCTAACGCCAGCCGCTAAAACTAGGGTGACTAGGAAAGCAAGCAAACTAGGCAGTGCAACTACTAATAGAATGGATGCAGACCTTGAGTTAAATCCAACAGGGGGCCATTTATTTATTTATTTATTTATTTATTTATTTATTTATTTGCTACATGTACTACAATTTATATAAACAGCTTAGGTTGGTATTGTAGCCTGATTGTGGTGAGTAGGTACATGTACCCTGTAAGGGCACTGCAAAGTGAGTTGAGTCGTAGTTACTTATACAAATAAAAGGAATAAAAGATAATTCAAAACAATACATGTCAACAGCTAAAAATAATATTAGTTTAACAATTTTAATCTTTTTTACATAAACCTAAGTCAAAATTAAAAGCCAAAGTATCAAAAGTCAAAATAAGGTAATAAATAAGGCATTAAGGTACGGTGTCCCAAAATGGGTAAAAAAAAATTAACTTATGCAAATATATTGAGAGAGGTGTCATATGAATGCGTTTTTTTTGTACATTCCAAAATTGTTTTTATTTAAATCCTAATAGTTTTTAAATAGGTCAAAAATAGAAAAATTAAATAACCATTACAACATGACCTTCCATATCTTAGAGTTTCGTTGACATCGTAGTTCTGTAAGTTGGAAATGTGGTCAACTAACTTTTGTATTTAATGGACGGCCCAGGTTAGCCTTATGCGGGCGACGAGGTTTTTGGATCGCGGTATCTTAACGCGTAACTTTGTTTGCCTTTATTTCATGCGCGGAAGCCGTAATATTTTAAGATAAAACGTACATCGTAGACTTCGCTATCCAAACTATCCTAACTAATGTTATGAATGTGAAAGTAAATCTGTTTGTTTGTCTGTTTATTACGTTTTCATGCCTAACCCGCTGGACCGATTTTAATAAATTTTGGTATAGAGATAGATGATAGGAAGGGTTATGGGAAGGGTAGTTTTTTGTGGTGAACCAATCATTTCTCAAGTTAGGGATATAAAAATGTATCATACCTACTTATAGTTTTATGCGATAGCGATTCAATGCGATTAGGTATTAGTGTTTCTGCTTGAGGGAAGTATTTTTACTTTTTGTTTTTATGTACAGGTACGTAACCATACTAAGTTAGTCGGGGGTAGTCAGAAGCAAGTCCAATCGAACATTGTGTTTGGCACACATACCTGCTCACAGTTATCAGTACCTAAGATCTACGTAAGAACGTAACCAACGATATCAAATTCATTGGTGGTAGTCAGAGGTAAGTCCAAATATTGTGTTTGGCACACATGCCTACTCAGGTGCACAGTGTTCGCAGTTAGAACAGAAAAAAACAAGATATACGTGATTATGAATCTGAGAAAATCTGATTATGATATTAAATCTGAGAATTCTCTGCCTCCTTTTCTCAATTTTAAATGACCCTAACTCTCCACAGTATCTCAAATCCAAATTTACTCTCCTTTCGGACACTCATGATCGCCAGCTTAGGTCTACCGATACACTTCGCCTTGCAACACCGGCTCACTCGACCGCCTTTCGTGGTAAATCTTTCGAAGTTGTGGCCGTGGGCTTATGGAATTCACTACCAGTTCACATTAGGACAGCACCCTCAAAGCCCATTTTGAAACGTCTTGTTCGTGAATTTTTATTTACCCGTTTTGATTAACAACTCCATAATTACCTACATCTACGTACTTTTATTTATTTATTTATTTTTATATATTTATTTATATATGTGTATTTTTATATATATTCATTAATTTATTTTAGGTAGTAATTAATTTTTGTCTTTTTTTTTGTTCTCTTCTGTAATTCTTTCCTTCTGTTAATTTTTAACGTTAAGTATGTACCTAGCTTAGTTAGCACGCCAACCTTGCTTTTCTACCAGGAAAGGTTGACTGGCAGAAAATGCTTTAGCATTAAGTCCTCCTTTTGTACAATTCTTTGTTTTTTGTGCAATAAAGTGTTAAATAAATTATGGCACACGTACCTACATTATATGCCTGCTCACAGTAAGTGACTGTCTGTCTGTCTTTTGCGTTTTCACACCTAAAAGCCTTAACAATGTGTGTTTTCAGCACTCAGTGTTATACATTATACACTAGCGCGTTGACTGCGAGCTTCGCAGTAGCGGGTCGAGTAGCAATTTGCGCCCTAGAGCAAGTATGTTTTCAGTATTCAAAGTATTATACACCAGACACTAGCAAGTTGGCTGTGGGCCTCGCACCAGATCGAGCAGCTCGCACCCTAGAACAAGTGTGTTTTCAACACTCAAAGTTAGCACTTTGAGTGTTGAAATCAGTGTCTAGTGTATAGCTACACTAGACACTCGTACGTTGGCTGTGGGCCTCGCAGCAGCGGATCGAGCAGCAGCTCGCACCCTAGAACGAGCGTGTTAAAGTGTTACTAGAGTTAGATGGGAAGGACGATAGGAGATCGAAGTTTGCACGGTGAACCAATAATTTCCCAAGTAAGGGATACAAAAACTCATGATACCTATACTTTTTAACTGGCTGTGACTTGGCGACGGGTCGCTAACGGAAAAGGGAGTGAGAACGGGCTCGGAAAAGGCAGCGGAAGCGAAAGCGAGAACGGGAACAGAGAAGGGCCCGGGTGTAGGTTAGTACTTTTTATTCCGTACATATTTAGGGTTACGTGTAAAATGACCATATTCAGGAAATATTTTACATGAAAACGGACTATACAAAAATATACACGCAAACGAAGCTGCGGACAGGTGAGCTAGTTTGAAAATAAAGTAGAATGAAGACCTCTGAGGCGCAGCGGGTGAAGGCCCGTCTAGACGGTTGCGGGTTCGAATACTGCCGAGAGACTAATGTTTGTATGATTTGCAAATATGTGACTCAGGTCTGGTTTTTTTCTATGTTGGATAATATGCACTTATTATGTATGTATCATCAGCAAATTGAAGTGGCAGTGGGCAGGATATAACCGATAACCGTTGGGGAATAAAGATTCTCGAATGGTGACCGCAATCTGGAAGACGAAGTGAAGGAAGACCCCCCACCAGATGGACTGTTGACATCATCAAAATTGCAGATAAGTGGTGGATGGAGAGGGCTCAAGACCGTTCTTCGAGGCATTCCTTGGGGGAGACCTATGTTCAGCAGTGGACTTCTATATGTGGTTGTTGATGATGATGATGACGTGTATGTATTTTCAAAAAAAAAAAAGACGTGTGGCACTCGGGGACTGCCGCGGTAAAGCTATTGCATAGCATTTTGTATCAACTTATGCAATTATAATTATTTATTTATTTTATTTATGCAATATTTCTTTTTCTTTGATATTAATTCAAGTTACACTTTTTGAGCGTGGTGATCGTCTCGATTCGTGCGAGCTTCGTAGAGTCGTACAATACGTCTAGTTGCACGCACACAAACACCGTGTCGAAGACTGCCGAAAAGAAACGACGTTAGACAATGCACGGCCTTCAAGCCACACCTCCGTGCCCGTCGGAGTGGGGAGCGTGAGGTTTTTTTTCGTTACGGAATTTCTGGATTCGGTCCCCGCGCTCAAGGCCCTCGATAGAAGCTATGCAATAGCTTAATATAAGTAGTGTCATGTGGTTTTCAATGATACATGCTCTGCATAGTGTGGAGCTAAGTGATGCTCTGTGATAAATTATTAATGTCCAGCTGTTTAGGGTGACTTTACGGAACCGGTCAAAGGTGCCACTTTGTCCGTCCGTCCGTCTGTCACACCTGATTATTTCAGTACTACAACAGCTACCAATTTGCAATAGATTACTTGGTATAGATTAAAATTCACTAATTATATAAGATTGCCAGTAAAAAATAAAGTAATATTTAATTTTAGAAATGTCAAAATTTCAGACTGGTGCCCCCCCCCCGCCCTACATTTTCCTTCAACATAATATTGCACCTATTTCATGAACTTAATATTTGGAATCCTTATCTTGATTAAACATTACTTGCCTCTAATGCTAGATGTCGAAGTTAATTGCAAGTTTCTAGCAATTAGGAGAGAGGAACTTGCTAATAAACTATCTAGTGTAGGTTTAATCTAACAAATGTGATAAGATAAAACATATAATCAGAGGTAAAACTTTTGCAAAGGTTACCTATTAAAAACCAGCAATTTAAACATGTTACATAGCTGTTGCCTACCTTTTGTAGCAAACTTAAAAAAGATAATTCGCATTATCAAACTGACCTGTCTGCAATCGCATCCGTAACCTTTAATATCAATCCGACCCCTTTTAATAAACTTGGGAATCCACGCACCGTTAATTAACATTATCATGAAATGAAAATAAAAAAGAGATAGTGGGAATAACCAATAGGTAACCAGATATTGTTTCAACACAACTCTTGCCTATGTATAACAGTCTACTGCTTGACATTAGTGTCGATTCTGTAGTTCACTTTTCTAAACTTAACCAAAGGCAGCTTTAAATTTATAGCTATCCTTATCATTTACACCAAAAAGAAAGGGATACTTTTAGGAATGTCAAATTAAGTTTAGTTTAGGAATATGTACAAACAGAATCGACATAATTGCCTCCTCTAATTTAGGGCCATAATCCCTTCCCCGCGCTGAGCATACGGACTGGGGATCGCAGGGTAGTTTCTTCGTCCCACCCCGCGCCGCGCCAATGCTGCTGCCCTTCAAAGGTCAAGGAATTCAGATGTACCGGTGTTTTGCTGCTCATAAAGATACATTGAAAATTCTCTATTGCACAAGATAAAACAAGTACACAGGTGAACTTAACACGTTGGCTGCTGGCCTCGCAGGACGACGTGCAGAATCACATTTGTGTTTTCAGCACTCAAAGCGTTAACGCTAAGTGCATCCTTTGTGTGGTGTGGAGATAGATTGGTAGTGCTTACAATTTTTTTTCATGTGAAGTAGTAGAAAAATAATAAGTTACCTAACTCTAAAAATAAATAATTGACAAAGAATATTTTAGGGAGTAAGGGGTCCCAACCTCCATCTTCGGGACCCAAGCCAACCTCACCTGCCCGCGGTACACCCTGCTAACTAACGGACGGGGCTCTGGCGGCCGGCTGATTGCGGCATAGCGCAGCCTAAATCGGCATAGCTAAATCCTCTGGCCACTGACGGGCAGCAGCGTCAGCGGTGCGAGAAGCTGTGCCCTGCGATCCCCAACCCGCTTGCTCAGCGTGGGGATTATGGGCATCAACCCCCAAATGAAAAATACAAGAAAACTTTTGGGAAACCGATTATAGCTTACGCCATCTAGGAAAACCTAATGGTACCACTTACCTTACCAAACAGTAACCCTACAGTGCCGGCTCTCATATTTCTAGAAGCATGCGTTTGCTAGATAACAATGTAGTTCTCAAAAATATTAATAGATGGCAATTTTTTTTACTTTGTATTTTCATCAGTTTTATTTTAATTTAAAAACAAAACATTTCTGATAGACCTGTGCTAAGCTTTGATAATGCTCATAATCAAAACAGTGTTGATAATGCATGAGTGTAATAAAAACAAAATGCTTTTTTAGGGTTCCGTACCCACAGTCCGTCTACTCCGTCTGACACCAGGCCGTAATAGCTAGACAGTTACTGTTGATGTATTTTAGTTGCCGCTACAACAACAAATACTAACAAGTAGCCTCATCAGCATGCATTGTTCCTCCATCACGTATACTATTTCCACAACTCATAAAATTCCTGCCGCCAGTGTAAGAAAACATGTAAAAGTAGACTTTTCACATTATCCTCTAGAATAAAAAACTTTAAAGTTTAGGCTATGAAGTGTTGCTGGACTGAAAGAACTTTGCAAGTGCTTAGAGTTCAGTAGTGGGGAAACGAATCGGCTTTCTAGCCAGGACTTTACCGCCCTTTGTGCTCTCTCCAGGTTTAGCATTAGAGTCTTCACAAGGCCACACCATACTGTTATGCAATATGTTAAAACTGATTGGACTATGTAACAGAACAACGTGTCTATTTAGTGATAGTTAATACTAAAATTAAATTATACAAATATTTTGATTAAAACATTTTCTCAGTGCCCTCTAGGGGATTTTAGTTAAGTTACGTATTTACATTCAAAGAATTAGATAGAATAGATATAATGTAGAAGCTTCGCTATCCGTCGCTAGATGCCGCACGTGGCATCCGGGAAGCTCTATTGCCAGGTTGTTCACTTCACTTCACTTCTTTATTAAATGGCTTCTGGGATAGTTATCCACAATTTCGCCAGTATCAAGTATAATAATTGATCATAATAATATGAGGCAACGTAGTACGGTTTATAAGTCCAGTCGTCCAGTCTTCAGTCAGGTCCTGTTAGCGTACCATCCTTTCTAGGATTGTGGTTTTGTGGAGGGACTTGGGGAAAGTACAAATGAATTGATCTTATTATTTTATGTAATAACAATAATTTAATAAACTAATTAAAATAATTTGAAGCTAAAAAATTGGAAAGATTTTAAGCAGAGATATAGTGTTAAAAGGTTTTATATTTGTTGAAAAAAATATATGAAATTTTGGTGATGTTAGATTTGCGAGGGCGGAAGTGGATTTTCATTTGTGAAATTCAAATAAAATTGGAAGAAAGGACGCTTGGCGGGAATGCGAGTGAGGATAGAGGTTTCAGTGGAAAGACGCGGATTATTCAGCTTGGGGACGCGATTGAATTTACTTTAGGTTTTGACTGCGTAAAAACTTTTAGAGTCAAATTTTGATTAATTTGTGCTAAATCTTGTGTAATATTAAGGGGAGGAGGTTTTTGTTAATAATTTCAATTGATTGGGTTTAATTTTTGAGTAAATACTGGGGTTTTTGTAAAGTTTTGCTTTTAGTGTTGTAAATTGGCGGGAGTGAAGTCTAGGCGCGAAGCTAGGGCCTTCCCTGTAATTGCGATAAATCTTCTTATAGTAGAAGTTCCAGAGGGAGTTTTACCTTGCGGTGTTATCACGTACTCTGGGTCCTCTGATAGGTAGCTAGGGAGCCAGGTTTGTTGGAGTGGGCTGGCCTTCGAGTTTTCCCTCGCATAGGGCTCGAAGTAACTCCCTGGGTGATGTAATTTGACTATCAGAACCGGTAGAGCCCGTCGAAGTGGATCCGTGCCTTTTGGGGCGCCGGAGCTCTGGTACTTGAGTTGCATTAGCTCAGTCTTTATTTATATATTTATCTATTACACCCATATTGTCCTTGTCCGGTAACTCTTTGCATCCCTAAGCTTCGGCTCGCAAAGTAGAAACCCTTAGGGCAGTGCTAGGGTAGAGTCACAAAGTCGAGGCTCACTACCTCGTTCCCCAGCTCGATAGTGGTAGAAGCTCTTCATTGCACTTCGAAGAGCACGATTAAATGTAAATGTGAAGCTTCGGCTTCTAGCTTGCTCAAATACACATTTAGCTGTAGGTATAGGTAGATAGGTAGGTACACACCACTAAAATAATTAACGTTGTAGGGAAAGGTTAGGTAACTTAAGTCTAGGTGGTCTAGGGTTATTTAGACTACTTACCTATTTACAATAGTAAATTCAAGTTTGTGGGAGTATGTTTGTTTATATAATACCTTGTTGTAGGTAGACTGGCTTTTGCCCGCGGCTTCGCACGTAACTTATGTAACGTTTGTAGTAGAAATGAATAGATAGGTAACTAGAAACAAGCAAGGAATAGCTAAATTTTAACTAGGTAGATTTATTTAAGTCCACAACTGTAGGAAGGCCTATGTATGTACCATCTAACCATGTTTGTTACATGATACTATTAATAGGAGACTTTCGCCCGCGGCTTTGCTCGTGTGGTGTCCGGCCTATGTATGGGTACCTATTTACCTACTTGAAGGAACCTCCGATTATGTTACATAATTTATTAAATAATTATCCAACTCTATTTTAGTACGCTTGGTCGAACATAAGTTCTTGGCAACTCTGGGCTGTAGACTAATGACAGAGAAGCTAACATCGGTTAGACTGAGTTTATGAAATATATAAATTCTGACTATAGTTGTAAAAGCTCAAACTATATTGAACATAGGCAAATGTTCTAGTCTATTCTGTGATAAGATATACAGAAGACTATTCGTCACGTCATAGTTATAAATGGCTGGTTTTACTATAGTTCGAATGAAAGAACTGTTTATTGATATTCTAAAGACTAGTAATCGGAAAGTTCTAGATGGTAGAAAGTAACTGATACGTTTATAATTTGGACTAATATTCATTGATTATATGATTATAATGATATTTGATATAAACATCTAAAACAAGATAGAGATTGGAGTTATTAATTACATAAGAAATTGATTTTATACATACCAATAAAGTAACTCATTAGGGTATACCTATTATGTTACCGTCTATGTTTGTTCATGCAGAGAGGCAGAAGCTTCTTTAATTATACAAGGCTTTTGGAAATCCGCAGTAACCTATTGTCACAAAACAGAAATGTTTTGTGCTTTAGATCCCTCTTGTCCTTTGAAAGAAATATACTGAAAGACACACCAGACCAGCCTATATCAGTCCACTACTGGACATAGGCCTCCCCTAATAAAGGGGGATATACCCATAATCCCCACGCTGGGCATGCGGGTTGGGGATCGCAGGGCACAGCTTCTCGCACCACCGACGCTGCTGCCCGTCGGTGGCCAGGGGATTTAAATGTGCCGATGTAGGCTGTGCTATGCCGCAATCAGCCGGCTGCCAGAGCCCCGTTCGTTGTTTAGCAGGGTGCACCACGTGCAGGTGAGGTTGGCTTGGGTTCCGAAGATGGGTGTTGGAACCCCTTACACCCCACTGAAAGACACGAATTTACATTATGTAGAGTTTATTTGCTATTGTGATTTTAATTAATTTATGTACGGTTATCTGCGATGCCGCGATGTAGGTATGTCCCACTGATTTATATACTCGTGTGTGTCGTGTGTAAGTGTATGTGTGTGCTGTGTGTGATTGAGATATTTAATTATAACGTAATTCAAGTCCCAATTATTAAGTACGAGTCCCAGTACTTGGAATGTGATGGAGGCTTGTCCAAGTAGTGCTGTCGAGAGTCACAGGTACCCGCGGGGCGGGGCGGGTATCATAGTCATGTTCCGGGTTTGTTTGTATGTTTGTTTGTTATTTGAATTATTAGTTATTCCCATCACCGAGGGCTAAATAGGTATTACTAAGTTGTTCTATGTAAGTAGCTAGGATAATTAAATCAATTTAAAGTTGTTTTAAGTAGGTAGATAGGATAGTAAAACCATCACGAGTATCTTTAAAGCATTTGGGTATTACAATTCACAAAGTACGGTCCAATTTCTTACTAGACGATCACGAGGCCAAAACAAATATATAAGTAGGTACAATTATCTAATTAGGTTATTTAAACTAAGTCAAAAATTTAGAAATTACGTATAAAATATTAGTATTACAACATTAAGACGAAAATTGTGCAGCTGGGGAACATTGTGCCAACAGATGTTTAGTTCGGTAACATTGGGACATGATGTTAAGGTATACAAATTTATGAATACGGACGAAGTATTTTGTATGATTATGTTAACAATTATCGTGTAGGAATTTTAATACGAAATAATAATAATATAGGTAATTAATTAATTTAAACATAAATATTAGTAAACTACTGGTTTTAATTACATACGATAATATAATAGAGTAAGACTTTATGATAGGTAAGTTAGATATAGTGTTAGAGATATTTGGAATTGATTTTAATTTATAAGTTTTGATAGGTATATATCAACAACAACAACAACAACAGCCTATTCAGTCCACTGCTGGACATAGGCCTCCCCTATAAGAAGGGGGATCCCCACGCTGGGCATGCGGGTTGGGGATCGCAGGGTACAGCTTCTCGTACCGCCGACGCTGCTGCCCGTCGGCGGCCAGGGGATTTAGCTGTGCCGGTGTTAGGCTGCGCTATGCCGCAATCAGCCGGTCGCCAGAGCCCCGTTTGTTAGTCAGCAGGGTGTACCACGTGCAGGTGAGGTTGGCTTGGGTTCCGGAGATGGGGGTTGGAACCCCTTACACCCCTGGAACCCCCTTACACCCCAAATATATATAGAGGGGGGGTTACAACTAACGCATAGTAGACAGTTTTCATCCAATGAAAGTCTACGACACTTCTTAAGTTTTTAAAGATGAATATTAATTTTCGGACTCGAGAGACAACAGTTTTAATATGATTTTTCCAAGACATACAGCTATCCAAGAAAAAACCTAGATATTTTATAGAAGATGCTCGATCGATTGATGTAGGTACAATTGCAGTTCGTTGACACGGTGTCCCTGGGGCAGTAATGAGATTGAATAGAGAATGAAGAGGGGGGCTGGGAGGCTAGAATCTTTTTAATACTCTGATAATTTGGATAAACGAACACAAAATCAGAAATCATATTTTATCAACTATTCCACGTAAAGTGTCCCCTCCGAAATCTTTATCTCCAAAATAAAAACTTCGAACTTCACTCGCTCCGATGAATTTCTCGTGCTGAGTGTCAAACCACAAGCTTAGTCAGGCGCGGATACATCGTTTCTTTTTCATATTTTGTATGCTCATCTTTGATAGAAAAATTTCGCGGCTCGCTCTGCTCGCCGATTTTGTTACCACCTTTTGGTTGTGAATGGTACATAACTACGCACAATTTTTTTTTAAATCCAATCTATAAAGTTTGCAACAATGACGAATTAGAACACAACAGCGCTAGTTAGAATGATTAAAAAAAATTGCGGCTCGCTCCGCTCGCCGACTTCCTATTTTACGTCTGTTGGGCCTAGGCCTAACCACCTAGGTGTTTCAAAAGGTGCCACCGTTTTCTTTGTCTTTTTTCCTTTGTGCGCCAAAAATTTTGGGGATCGCTGCGCTCGCCGATTTTATTTCTATAATAAATAAAGCAACTAAGCCCTGAGAAGTGAACTTTAACTTCATACATGCTGGAACGCGAGATAGATTTTCTATTATGTCTGGTATCCAGGCTTAACAATTATAGAAGCTCGCACCGGGCGCGTAAAATGCTATTTACGGCACTGACTGTGTCCATACAAAAAACCAGTAATGGAACGTAATCCGGTTTCCGTCTTGAGGATCATTCACGTTTTTTGTTAATTTGTTAATTATGCAGATTTGTAGCTATAACAATCAATATATATTATGTTTTTGTTTTTATAATAGTATAAAAATGACCAAGATGCAGAGTTTAAGTGTAAAAATTTCGCGGCTCGCTTCGCTTGCCGACTTCATTACTATCTTTTACATTATCGATTTCTTATGAATATATAAAAAATCGCAGTTTTCTTAGATTATCTTAGATTATAATAATAATTATTAGTATACCTAGGCAAAATAACACATTTTCTGAAAAAAAATTTCGCGGCTCGCTCCGCTCGCTGATGAGAAATAATTAAGAGCATTGCCAAACACAAAAATTGCCCCCCCCCTAAACGAAATCCTGTATCCGTGCCTGAGCTTAGTAATGACATTTGTTATATTGGGCTCATTGGTATCTGCACTATATGTTATGTAACCTTCGTCGTTTTTTATCCCGATCATTACACACACGTTTTTAACGTGATGTTTAGCCGTGATCACACTTTCAGTTAAAAAAGCTTCAACACCTTCAAAAACTTTTTCTACACACGGACCGGTATTAATTCTTAAACGGCTGGCTAAATCGATCACGTCGAGAGGATACATCGCAAGAAACTGGCTAGCTGCGTAAACATCATCAGTTTGAAATCCAAGATGACTTACCATTTTTATTGCGTAATCTTTTTGGATTGATTTGTCGTCGGAGACAGCGACGTCCCACTCTGTAGGATAGCGTTATGGAACAGAGTTTCGTCGTTCGTGTTCCTTAACATATGATAATCGACAACCAGTGCGCCGCCACTGTTGCCTCCTATCTTCCTATCTAACTTTTGTTAATAAAAAAATAATTATGGAATGAAATAATTAAATAAGGAAATGGAAATTAAGTCAAAATTAAGAAATAATATTTTTATATTGCACATGAAATTAACCAACAAAAACTAAATCAACAGTAATTAAGAAATAAATTAGGGCCCACAATGTTTTTTGAGGTCTATGCCTATTTAATTAGTGTTTATGAAGCTCAAGGCCGATCCCTGGTGCAATCCTACTACCACATTGAACTCGTCTGTAACGCCGGCTTCAGACCGAACGTTCGTTCGCGCTCCTGCATACATCGCATTCACAAGCCTTGCATACTCTTTTCTTTCAAAAGCCACCACAGAACCTCACGGGGAACTCGATCATACGCTTTTTCCAGGTCTATGAAGACCATGTGCTAGTTTTTGTGTGCCCTTCGGTACTTTTCACATAATTGGCGTAATGAAAATATTGCGTCAGGTGTCCATAAATCCAAATTGGTTTTGGGTTATCTCACTTTCCCCTCTCATTCTTCTCGCTATTACTTTCTCCCAAACTTTCATAGTGTGTGACATAAGGTTTATTCCTCGGTAATTGTTACATTCTTGTACATCACCCTTGTTTTTAAGGCTAGGCACCAGAGAACCGCTGCACCATTCGTTTGGACTCGACTCCTCTTGAAATAATTTATTGAAGAATAACGCCAGCCACTTCCGCTTTTAAAAACTTCCATAATTCAACTGGTATACTATCGGGACCAGTCTCTCTACCATTTTTCATACTTTGGACTGCCATTCTTACCTCATCTAAGCTCACCTCGTCCACTAAGGCCAAATTATTTGGTACATTCATTAACTCTCCATTCCAGTCATTCTCTTCATTCATTGACCTTTCAAAATAACTTTTCCAACGATCTTTTATTTCTTCATCATTCGTCAAAACCTTTCCTCAATCATCTTTTATACATCTCATATGGGCAATATCCTTCGCATTCTTCTCTCTCGCTTTCGCAAGGCAATATAGGTTTTTTTGTCCTTGCGGGCTTTCAAAAATTGGTCCTGCACTCTGTCCCACTGTATACTTTTATTTTCTCTCTTTCAAGGTAGGTTCCCTATCATCCACATTCTTCCAATCTTTAAATGCAATCTTCTTTTCTTTCAAAATCTCTTGCACATCCTTATCCCACCACCATAATATCTCTATCAATTTTTCCCTTACCTTGTGTTTCACCGAATACATCCTTCGCCGCACATCTTATACACGAAGCTATTTCATTCCAACATTCATTTACTGATATTTCTTTAATTTTGGCATCCATATCTATCATTTTATCAACCACTCTTTTTTTAAATTCTTTCGCATAATCTTCTGTCTCTAACATGTACCATCTAATTTAGGGTGGGGATTTAGGTTTGTACTTAGCTGCTTGTAACGTGAGTTTTACTTCTAGTAAGAATAGCCGGTGTTGTGACACTAGTGGTTCACCTGGAATTACTTTACAGTCTTTTACCGAGTTTATATTACTTCTTTTTACCGGTTACCACTTTTGTAAGTAATTGATGATGTTGGTCACGTTTTTTAAAATATGTATTTGCTATTGCTAAATCAAAGTCAAATGCTGCTTACAAAAATGTTTCCCCCTCCGTGTTCCGGTCCCCATACCCACCATGTACTCGCTCATATCCCTCATTCACTCTTCCTACATGACCGTTGAAATCTCCTGCAATATAGATATCCTCGCATTGTGGGATACTCATCACTACTGTATAAAAATCCTCCCAAAACTTCTCTTTCACTACATCATTACATCCAGTCTGCGGTGCATATACACTTATTATATTTAAAACTACAACTCTAGCATTAATTTAACAACTATAATTCTTTCATTCACTCTCCTAGCATCCGTCACGCACTTTTTCAGCTCCTTATCTAATACTAACCCCACTCCGTTTCGCTTACCATCACTTCCACAGTAGAAAAACTTATACCCGACTCCGATTTCCCTAGCTTTCATTCCCTTCCACTTCGTCTCTTGCAAACAAGCAATATTAACACACTAACCCATCGGCCAGCTCTCTTCCTCTTCCACTCATTGTCGCTACATTCCAGCTTACCATCCTCATCCATCTTTTTCATTGCCCAACACTCCGATCCATACAATGCCACAGGTCTGATGACTGCTTTGTAGATTTTTCCCTTAAGTTTAAGGGGCATTCAAGGGTCGCAAGTGGTTCCTGAGACCCGTCGCCATTTCATCCGTCCCGCATTCATTCTATTGTTTACACCCCGGTCAATATTGCCATCATTTTGGAAGAACGAACCTAGGTAATTAAAATCGGAGCAGGCTGGTAATGGTTACACCATCCAAGGCAATCGGGGAGAAATTTGAGGAAACACCAAAATCGCAAAAAAGTTATTCAGTTTTGGTCTTTAATGTACTATGCTTATGTCAAAAATACATTTTATATCTATCACAATGAATTATATATAATTTTTGTGTTACAACTTTTGTTATTTTTTAAAAATGATGGTTTCTAAATTTAAATATCTACTATCAGAATGTGCATTGGCTTCGAACAAAAACTAATATATTTTATGAAAATGGTTGAATTGTGACTTTGATATAATTTGTGTATCCGAATCATGGCTTCATTCTGGTATTTCTGATTCCGAGTTTTCTGACTAACTAATTTTAAATATATCTTAGTTGGAGATTTTAATATTCCAAAAGCAAAATGGACTACCATAGCTGGTTCGAATGCTGCTCAACTAGGTGGGGACAGAGATATCCCTCTAGTTGAAGCCATGGCCGCTTTTTTATCTTTTAATTGTTTCCAGCAATTTTATTCGATTTCTAACCAGTATCGAAGGGAGTAGGACTTGGTTATTTCTAATGTCGATTGCATTGTGTCCCATTGTATGAACCCATTGGTGCCTGAAGATAAGAAATATCATCCTTGAACATTGTAATTGAAAATGTGTCTTTGAATTATTTGAAGTCACCAAAAAGGTTTGTCAAACTATTCCATGCTGTTGATTACTCAATAATTTGTGAGGAGCTTGATAAATAAGATTGGGACTCAATTCTTGATCATGCTAACATTGAAAGATCCGTTGATTGTTTTTATAGGACACTTAATAAACGAATAGATGTAGATATTCTTTTCATTCAGTGTTTATCATAATTATTATTTATAAGTCTTTCCTTATTAGTGATATAAGTACCGTTTTGTTAATTTGGTTTATAAAGTTTCTATTAGTGGCAGCTTGATTGGTGTAAGAACGTATTTTGTAATACTTATATGTAATTATTTTGTAAACCGTTTGTGCCTCAATAAAATAAAATAAAAATATGATGTACTACGACTTTAAAGAACACTTAGAACTTAAAGAACTCTGCTAAATATACTATACACCTTTATAAGCGATGTAGGGTAGGCGTCACTGCACTGGGGTATGTATGTGTGTGTGTGTGTGTGTGTGTATTAATGTTTTTGTTAAATACACGTGCGAAGCCGGGGCGGGCCGCTAGTATTTAAATAATTCGGACCTAACCTGGTAACTTAGGTAATGTAAGTTGGTACTTTTTATTCCATACATAGTTTTTATTTTATTTTATTTTATTTTATTTTAAAGGATTATCAACGTAATTTACATGTAATCGTGCTTAATTAATAAATGTACGGAAAAGGAGTAGTTAGGGTTACACGTAGCTTAAAAAGCGTAAACACGCAAACGAAGTTGTGGGCGAGTCAGCTAGTACATATATAAAAATATCTGCTACAAAAATTCTGAAAAAAAGTAAAATCTGCTTATCTATACTTTGGTAGGTAGGTATATATGTAGAGCTCTAAAAATACTACTGTTATTTTCTTCTGGAGCGTGGTATTTTTACGACAACAAACAGACATCTAAGTCCTACCGAAGTCGAATACCGAATCTTTCTGAAGCAAAGATTTTGTAAAAAGAAAAAAATCCAAACACTTTGATCTCAGGCCGCATTTACGACGGCCTCTGTGGCGCGGTGGGTGAAGGTCCGCCTGGGACGCAGAAGGTTGCGGGTTCGATTCCCACCGCGGGACAAATGTTTGCAGATAGTTATCATTTACTAGCTGACCCGACAGACGTTGTCCTGTCTCAAAGAGGGTATCGAAGTTGAAACAAGAACGGTTAAGTGCGAGTTGATTCGCCCACCGCGGATGACGTCAATGGCGTGTGATATTAATTACTAAGGTTTCTTAGTAATTAAAATATGCACGTCCTATTGAAAAATAGAAACCGGCTTTAGAATGGGCAAATTAGGGCCTTTCAGATAACATCTTATTTGACCGTGCACGTACATGCTTTATAACCGGTTTGTTAACGTCACCCTAAAAGCAATCAATGAGGATAAAACAACAACAACAACAACTACCCTACCACACCCTACACTACCCTACCGTGCCGTACCCTACCCCTACTCTATCCTATACTTAACCCTACTAGGGGTAGGGTAGACCCTACCCCTACCCTACCACTACCCTACCACTGCCCCTAAAGATTATAATTTTTAAAAATAAATATTAACGAAATAAAAATTAATTAAAATCTCCAGGTTCCTAAGATACCTCCCCACCAATTTTCAGCCAAATCCTTGAGTTTTAAATAGTGTAACTATCACGACTTTCTTTTTTATATAGAGATAGATATTTGTCTCAGGTCTGTACCTATGTATTTGCAAAAAATGTATATTAAAGTATTATATCAGACATTTGGCTCCCATAATATAAGCTCTGCTTAGTTTGGGGCTACATGACGGTGTGGTAGTGTCCAGCAGTATTTAAAATTTATTTATTTTAAAAATAATTTGTGACCGGATCACAGATAACATAATACCCTGGATTATCACATAGGCTACTTTTTAACCCGGTACCACGTGAGCGAAGCCGCGGGCGGAAGCTAGTTGACCAATAAGGGTGAAATGTAGGTAACTTTTTCAAAAAAGTTAGAAACAATTGAAAATAGGAACATAAAAGCCTTAGTTAGATTTAAATAATAAATCGCGGTTCGCTCCGCTCACCGACTTCACTTCCTATGTCTGTTAGGAGGTAAAAAAAATGCCACTGTTTTCTTGTTCTTGTTAAATTGAACCCCAAAAATTTCGCGGCTCGCTAAGCTCGCCGATTTTACAGCTGTTTGCAATGCACTGAGCAATCAACCTTACCTCGGTCACACAGGCGAACCCATTATTATTCGTAGGCTTTTTTATTTTTTTCTCGTTAATTTATGGGGCGGTCCCAAGGGGCTGAATCTTAAACGCCACTGGGGAGGCCTATGTCCAGCAATGGACTGTTATACCTACATAGGCTGGGGTTCTGTTGTAACAATGCCTGAGTCATGGTACATATTGGTTTTTACCACTATCTCTTATTTTTTTTTTTATTTCAAAAATAACGATGCTTGAATTCACAAGTTTATTAACTAGGGTCAGATTGATATGAAAGGTGACGGAATTGTCTCGTTTAGTAACTACAATAATAAAAACAATATATATATAAAAAAAATGCGTGTCCTAATCACACAGCATCTTGTAGCGCCAAACTAAACAGAGCTTGTATTATGGGAACCACATGACTGATATTACTACTTACATATATTACATATATTACTTACTTACATATATATATACATATATATATATATATATATATATATATATATATATATATATATATATATATATATATATATATATATATATATATATATATATATATACGTAGACGTGCGTCGTAGCAAAGTAGGTATGTGTTTTCCAAAAAGTTATTTACATCCCCAAATATTTTACAAAGTAGGTACGCGACACGTTCCGAGAAATCGATCTCATTCATCCAAACGATTGTTTGCTCCTTCAGTTCTGTTTATTCTGTGCCACATTCCAGAATGTGTTGATAACGTGATAACCTAGTAGGTACCCGAACTACGGGTATTAATATAAAGACATAAACTCTCGTCCGCAGTGCACTATAGTGAGTATTACAAGTGACAACAAAGTGAAAATGATTGCAATCCTTCTGTTTGGGTTGGTTGCGGCCACCCTCGCAGCCCCTCACCGTCACCATCATCACGGACCCTTGCACGGGGAGCACCGCCAGCACTTCCACCACTACGACCCCTTCTCCGATGATATCTTCGACACCAAGCAGTTCTGGACGCAGATGGCCAACGAGATGCGCGAAATCAACGAGTTGCTGGCAACATTCTCCCAACGCTTTCCTACCTTGGTCTCGCAAAACGGAATTGAGGGCAACGAGTACAAAATCACCATACCTCTTAACGGATATGAAGAGAAAGACATCGTTGTGAAAGCTAAGGAAGGTTTTCTGATGGTTCAAGCTGTTCACAAATTCCCAGAAGGCGGTCAGTCTACCTACCTCGATGCCAAGACCCTTCCAGCTTACGTTAACGTCACAGGAACTTGGACCTTCAGCCAGGGGGTTTTAAAGATCGTTTTCCCATTGAAAACTGATGCCATTACAACTACTGAAGTTGATAAAGTTGACGTGACTGAAGCGCCCGTCATCAAAGATAGGGAGGAGATAGACAATAACAGTGCATCAGATAATGGAGACGCTGATGTTGGACTACAAGGGGACTTGGACAAGACGAATGCGATGCTAAAGAACAAGATCCCCGGAAGCAGCAGAGTGGAAGCTACCAGGCACGCTGTCGACTTGAAAGATGAGGTTGAGTTTGTGCCAGTCCGTAAACATTAGTTTAAATAAATGAGTAGGTTCTTATGAACCAATGAGCAGCCTTTCACATCTTATCGAAGTCAAGAATAATATTTTTCTTGACTTCGATAGGACGTCAAGACTCTTGTTAATAAACGAAAACAATATTTGTTTTATTTTTGAACATTTACACTTATAATTTAGAAACAAAGTAGATACATGACTCACTTAATACAGAAAGGGCACATCAACACGTATTTGCGATTTTCACTTTTTGATGGAATTATGATTGTAAGGGCTAAGGGTTGCTTGTTTCCACCCTCTGACCTTTCCTGGAGATGATGCTATGTGTGTCTTCTGAAGTAGTTGCTGAGTTTTGTTGAAAACTTCTTCCGTGAAGTATTTATGAGTCATATCCTCAATAGTTTCAAGGAGAGTCATATGACGCCTCTCGAAGTCACGCCATTGAATTTCGAGGGAATGGAGACAAATCCCAAGATACTCTTCCATTTTCCTAGATTTACTATCTTTCGCATAGTTAGAGCAAAGATTTTTGATGTTGTTAAAGCACTCTTCTTGTAATTTCGGTACTTTTATGTTAATGAAAGTCTAATTTATGTAAAAAAAAGAGTAGAGTTAGTTCGCTCCGGCACGTAGTTGACGGTGACGGAACAATGGATGTTAATGTTAGTTAGTTTCTAGATCGGCCACGTAACTGACGGTGACAGAACAATCTATGTTGTTAGTTAGCTTCTAGCTCGGCCACGTAGTTTACGGTGACAGAGGAGAGCAGTGCTGGTTCACGACGAGAAGACGACAGAGTTTCCGTGGACTTCTGGTCGGTATAGGTATTCAGCTTCCCGTACTTATATGACAATATGCGCGCCTTCTCAATTTTACTGGTGATTCCCGCTGGTGGGAGGCCAATCCAACCGATTCGCTATCGTCAAGAAATACAAAAAAGCATAAATACCTTGTTTCCTCGAAGGACCAAAATGTAAGGGTTGCTTGTTTCCACCCTCTGACCTTACATGGAGAAGATACTTTGTAGGTTGATAGTTGTTTCACTTACACGGCACCAACGTTTCACCGATAGTTCAAATAGTTTTAGCTAGTTAGATAATATTGAGCTCGTAATAACCAGATTCACTAGTAATAGTAGATTAGTAGCCAATGAGGTAAGTAGAAAAAAACCGGCATTACAAGAATAAAACATTTTTTTTTTCAAGAACGGAATTGAGCTTCGCCGTTCGATATATTATATAAAGTTGATGACTATTATACTCACACGAAGACAAAGGCTGAATAGCAAAGCGACCTCTTTGGTCATTGGGCTGAATGCATGATGTCTATTATTGTCAGTATGATGGTTAGATGTATGCAAACTTTTTGAAAGAAGTGTTTTTTTTTTAATTACTTACCGCCCTAGGGCTTTTCTAGCTACATTATTTACCCTAGAGCGCTAAGTAGTCACCTAGAAGCCCCATTTCGAGGTAATAAGAACCTACTTACCGAAAATGAGAGATGTAAAGTTAGTTTATTCACAGTTATTTTAATTACAGGGTAAAGGTGACAAATCTTTCCTTGGTAGTTTCTCTGGCGCGAGTAGGTCACGTACTGAATGTACTTGTTAAATGCTCTAAACTAGTAGTTTCCGTAAAGATGCAGCGCGTGCGATACAACATAAATTGCAGCGCGCAAATTACCAAAATGTATGGTGTAACCGTACAATTATCTTTGTATTTAAATGCACCTTACTGTGTAAAAACGGCACAACTGGGACTGCTCTATCCATGTTTTTAAGTGGCGTGAAAGTTTAGTTTAGAGCCGAAAAGGGACAACTGATGATCTGACCCTATTAAATGCGCTTTTTGGACTTCATTTTTTTTACCTTTCACACTTGTTTTATGATACAATTATTAAAAATTAACTTATAGATGTCTGACATAAAGAAAAAGGTTTTTATGGATAAAATAAACTACTTATTTTACTACTTATTTTTGGTAAAATTAAAATATATTACTTCAAAATTTTATGACAAATGTCATTAATTGCTCTCTGTTATTTTTCATTTTTTTTTATATCGTTATAATACATCATTGCTAATATATATGATATTACTTAATTCGATTTGTCTATTTAAAGTCTTTTTTTATCTAGAGGCCAAGTTATTCAGTGTTTTTACTCTCCTGTATAATTTGAAAAAGTGCTGATGTGCCTTTTCTGTATTTAATGATTCACATAGTAAGGTGGTTAGGTACCTACTTAAAAAATAATTATAATAATATTAGGTCCTTACCTATGAAATTGGCGTGTATTCACTCTATTTTATGTGTGGGTACATATTTTTTTAAATTCAACATTCATATACAAAATGTTTTTATATTCTGAACGTAACATTATTCCAAAAATTTAAAATTCAGTAAAGACTATTTTTGGGGATGAACTTCCCCAATAATTAAAACTTCAATGCATAAAATCGTAATATTTTTTTATGTGTTATTTATTCTTTTTAAAATAAGGCTACTTTCACAATTTTGTCCAATAATACACAAAAAATTAGGGGAATAGGATTAGTAGTTCCAGAAAAAAATACAAAAATGTATGTATTGATAAAACAATTTTCTCGAAATTCTCCATACAAAACGCCAATTTCATAGGTAAGGACCTAATAATTACATATTTACTTAATTACTAAGGCACTTATCAGTATAACACAAGGAACTCTAACATGGTAATGTAGATTTTACTTGCAAATAATACATCAATAACGTACATAAAGAAGTACTTAAATAACATGATTATAATAACAAAAAGACGTGTGGCTCTCGGGGACTGCCGCGGTAAAGCTATTGCATAGCATTTTGTATCAACTTATGCAATTATAATTATTTATTTATTTTATTTATGCAGTATTTCTTTTTCTTTGATATTAATTCAAGTTACACTTTTTGAGCGTGGTGACCGATAAGAAAACAATTTTTTTTCTTTTATTAAATAAACGAGCTTCGTAGAGTCGTACAATACGTCTAGTTGCACGCACACAAACACCGTGCCGAAAAGAAACGACGTTAGACAATGCACGGCCTTCAAGCCACACCTCCGTGCCCGTCGAAGTGGGGAGCGTGAGGTTTTTTTTCGTTACGGCATTTCTGGATTCGGTCCCCGCGCTCGAGGCCCTCGATAGAAGCTATGCAATAGCTTAGTAATCCGAGTATGTAGTAGGTATCTAACTTATACGCATACACACCTTTCGTCCATAGATGTTTGTCAAAACATCGATAGTCGATAAAATGTAGTTGATAGGTGTTTTACACAGCCCTATTCTTACCTACATAATTTTTGAATATTCAAAAACGAATGAAATTGATGAATTCGTTTCGTACGATGCTTATTTTACTATGTTTGAAATAGTATATTAAAAGTACATGGGAATCTACTCACTTTGTCTATCTTTTGGAATCCCACTGCAAATTTCTGCCGCCGTAAACAGAGTTGGTCGCGCAATAATTATGCCTAAAAGACGACCGTTTTCGTAAAATTTACGCACGAAATGTTTGGAACAAACTTTTTTTTCCATTAGTTTATTAATTTTAGGTGAATTCAAAAATGTAGAGTTTATTTGACTAAGCCACAAACTTTGCTTAAAGGGCGTTTGCAGAAAACAGTGTATTATGATACCACTATCATTTTTTGATTCACACGTAGGGACACTACATTTAGTAGCACCCATTTTATACGATTTCACTTATAATTGAAACACATAAACATCTAAAAGCAATAAAAATTCCAAAGAAAAGATTGTGATGACAGAAATTTCAAAATTAAATCTGAAATTAGATTCAGGTGAAAAACGTCAGACGTCAGTTAGTGTCAGAGGCCAATCATGGATGTGTAGCTATCTTTACTGTGTTGAACACTAGCGCTGCGACGTTGCGACGAAGAACTAATAGAATACAAAAGTTTGAATATGAACTCTATTTCCAAGCAATATATTATAAAATTAAGTAAAAGTGGGGAGCGTGAGGTTTTTTTTCGTTACGGAATTTCTAGATTCGGTCCCCGCGCTCAAGGCCCTCGATAGAAGTTATGCAATAGCTTAAAAATATAACCAGTATTCTAAATTTATAAAAAAAACACAACAGATCAAACAGAACTTATTTACTTAATGAATTGATTAAAAAAACATACAAAAACTCACACAAAAATAAAAAAGTTACGTTAATTTAACAAACGGTAAGGTAGGATAGATCTGACAGCAGAATGAGGGCGGGCACTTGCTCACGTCGCTCCAACATTGGATGATCCTTTTCTCCCCAACACGGCCTCTTATGAGATGAGGTCCTCAGGCTCCTTTAACTTTAAAGATCCGTCACCAGCAATAGGATGGAGACGCATGGTTGTGGGTGTTCTTTGTCCAGGGCACGAGTGCGCCCCGGTAGGCGCATACATCATAGATGTTGTAGTGTACTGATAAATAATAGAATGTAGTCGGCCCGCGCGGCTCACTCTGGAAGCGGCAGTCGAGGCAAGCGGACCGGCAAGGGTCCGGCAGCTCGTCAAACCTCAAGGGAAGGTCTTTAGCAGCAGCGCCGGGAGTACACTCATCACCTTTATGTTCAGTATCTGCATCTAAACACAACACAGAAGCAACTACACGTTTATGTATGCAAGCATACAAATACATGTAGATTAGACAGCACTCAACATAAGACCAGTAAAAAAGTAGCAACTATGTATCTAGGCAAGATGTTAGGAAGACTTAGGGCTCCATTACGATACTAAAGCACGACGTTAGCAATATCTGAATGACAGATATAGGCACGACGTTGGCATGTCTCGGTAAACTGGATAGGAAGCACGACGTTAGCTTTGTCCACGGAAGAAAGCAGCACAGACTTAGAAGCTAGCCAGGAGATACAGCTGGTACCGCCCGTGGGGTAGTGCTTTCGTGACGCGATACGCCCCACGCATGCCGGAGTCAAGCCAGCTTGCCAGTTGATTGTGCCTGCTTCCTGACAAAAGAGAAAGAGTTATGTTCAAACGTGCGAGATTTTTTTACTTTGATTTACATAAAACCCTTTGTCGACCCATCTTGTGAAAGGCCTCGCTTAGGACTGGATCCCTCCAATAATTCGTATAAATATGTATAAATCATGGAAGGAATAAAAAGTGAACAACCTCATCTAGCAATACACTTTGGAACGCCATACTTCAAAACCATGTAAGAAAGTGTCAAAGCTCGATATGAAAATATGATTCGGGCTTACCAGGATAGTGCTGATAGCTTTAGCAAAATTTTCGGCTACCTTGCAAGTTACCACCTCGAGACTGGAGCGGATCATGCTAAGACATGGCACGTACATTTCTAAACTAGCAGCTTACGAGTCTTCGCAGGGTGGAAAAGTCAGCGGACGGGGCGGTTCGCTCGGCCCAAGCAGCTCGCTAGTAAACAGGTTGTGCCAGCAGCACCCGAACGTTCTCCGGCTCCGATGTGTTGCCCCTTGCCCCCACCAGATAGGCCCGTGCACGATCTGCACTTGCACTGCGAACCATGGAACTAACTTTTTAAACGATCAAACTTGTTTGGCGTTGCTGTTCCAAATCAAATAGGCGTACGATCTTGGTTATCGAAAAAGTATTCAACGTTAGAAATTAGAAACTCAAAACTACTACTTTTGATAGATCAAGTATAGTAGACTCGGAATGAAAAAGGGATAGATCATAATTTTTAGACATAGGTAAATAATAAACCGGAGAAATCATTAAAAACTACCCGAAGTAATAATGTCACTGAATGTAAAATGTAAGTTCTTTGTTCAACAAAACTGGTAGAAAATGATCATCTTCATTTAGCCCGTTAACACCCACTGTTGGGTATAGGCCTCCTCTTTATCACGCCACTCAATCATCAATGTTATGTTATGCCAATGCTGGTTAGGTCTTACTGGTGTATTGATGGACCGGATCGCAACAACGATAATGCAACAGCGGAACGGAACAACGGAAATGCAACAGCGGTGAGCGCGCGGTCCGCACGCAAAGGCCGCAACCCAAACGAGCACTTTGCGGCGCGGTGGAGAGCGCGCTTCAGCTCGCGGAGACCACAGTCAGCACGAGCATGTGGTGTCGCGGTGGAGAGCGCGCTTTAGCTCGCGCTGAATGCAGGCCGTAAAAGCACGAAGCTGCAGCACGCAGCAGAGGTTGCAGGCACAAACAGGACGCACGAGCACGTAACGGTGTGGTGGAAGGCGCTTCAGCACGCGGAGACCGCATCCCGCAAGTAATGAGACCTATGTTTAGCTGTGGACTGCTATTGGCTGATGATGACTATGATGATTAGCAAGACGAGCCTTTCCCTCGCATGTTTATCAACATCCAGCCGCTGACCTATGAGACGGTATCAGCATACGAATACTAGGTACTTGCGTTTTATTAAGTGACTTTTTTGACAAAAACTACATCAGATCTTTTAGATCTTTTATACTATTCTTTTCAGATCTTTTATACTATTTATAAGATCTATGAAAAATACATACAAATCAAAATGGAGTACTGTTATCACCTTTGGGCACCTGAATACTAGCTTAAGCCGTTTGACTCGATTCAAAGAAGAGCAACAAGACTTGTCGGCGATCCCAAACTCACAACCTTAAAGTCTCAGGAGAGACTTTTCCTCCCTGTGTGTGTTCTACCGCTTGTATAATGGGGAGTGTTCTGGAGACAATCATTCTAAAATGTCATATTAATTTTAACTAAATTTAAAAAAGGGTGGTTATTTATATAAAAAAATTATATAGATCTACCTACCTATTTTTCTGCAAATACATATGTAGGTACCTACATATTATTCATAGAAAACACCCAGATCTGCAAACATTTGTCCCGCAGCGGGAATCGATCCCGCAACCTTTTGCGTCTCAGGCGGACCTTCGCGTCGTCAAAGTTTATGGGAGTAGAAAGTATACCATATGGATCTCATATAATTATTTCTCTCTAATGGAACCTACCTACCAAATTAAGATTTAAAGTATATTGCCAGCCATATACCTACTCGGACGTTATAATATAAGTACTTATCTACTTGCGCTAATTTAGACTTGCGCAAGTATACTTGAACGTTTTGAAAGATTTCGGCGCAAATTTTTGCGAAGATTTTTGGGCAAAATTCGCTGGCATACCTACCTATTATAATCATACATGTTAGATACGATAAACTAGCGCAAGTTTCGACATTTGCGCCAAAAAATCGAAGACACTTGAACAAGAACCTATACTTACTTGAGCGTGTGACGCTTATGGCTAACATTGAGCAACAAATTAAAATACAACGCAAAAAACATGCGCGGTGGGAAAGTATGTTCAGTCCAAAAAGTTGTTTACATCCTCAAATATTTTACAAAGTAAGCGACACGTTCCAAGAAATCGATCTCATTAATCCAAACGATTGTTTGGACCTACAGTTCTGTTTATTCTGCGCCACAGTCCAGAATGTGTTGATAAGGTGATAACCTAGCACCCGGACCACGGGTATAAATACAAGTACCTATTCTCTCGTCCGCAGTGCACTATAGTGAGTATTACAAGTAACATCAAAGTGAAAATGATTGCAATCCTTCTGTTTGGGTTGGTTGCGGCCACTGTCGCAGCCCCTCACCGTTACCATCATCACGGACCCTCGCACGGGGAGCACCGCCAGCACTTCGACCACTACGACCCCTTCTCCGATGATATTTTCGACACCAAGCAGTTCTGGACGCAGATGGCCAACGAGATGCGCGAAATCGACGAGTTGCTGGCAACATTCTCCCAACGCTTCCCTACCTTGGTCTCGCAAAACGGAATTGAGGGCAACGAGTACAAAATCACCATACCCCTTAGCGGATTCGAAGAGAAGGACATTGTTGTGAAAGCTAAGGAAGGTTTTCTGATGGTTCAAGCCGTTCACAAGTTCCCAGAAGGCGGTGAGTCTATTTACCTCGACGCCAAGACTCTTCCAGCTTGCGTAAACGTCACAGGAACTTGGACCTTCAGCCAGGGGGTTTTAAAGATCGTTTTCCCACTGAAAACTGATGCCATTGAAGCTACTGAGGTTGTCAAGGTTGATGTGACTGAAGCGCCCGTCATCAAGGATAGGGAGGAGATGGACAATGAGAGTTCATCAAATGATGAAGATGCTGATGTTGGATTACAAGGGGACTTGGACAAGACGAATGTGCTGTTCACGAACGAGATCCCCGTAAACAATAGAGTGGAAGCTACCACGTACGCTGTCGACTTGAAAGATGAAGTTGAGTTTGTGCCTGTCCGTAAACAATAGTTTAAGTAAATAGTAAGTTCTTATGAACAAATGAGCAGAGACTTGATATCATATCATAAAGTGACGAAAAATTGTAAATAAATAAAAAATATATTTGTTTTATTCGAAACGTTGACCTACAATTTATATACAAAGAGGATAGTAAGGTAGGTAGGTACTTATAGGACAATTATAATAATACTTGTTAAATTATCAGCACATAATAACCACAATATAACAAAGAACTGTATGATAGTAATGTAGGTTTTATTTTCAAATAATATAACAATAAAATACCTCATATTGTGAAGTACTTAAACATGATTATAATAACCAAAATATATTAGAACCAATATTAACAGTAGGTATTATATTATAGCCTAGCAAATTTTAGTGAAAACAAAAGTAAACTTCCCATTGTTAACAAAAAGGTTTTCCGAGTTGGAAAATTCGAAAATCGTCAGTCAAGCACCATTTACTACATGACAAATATTGGGCGTCTCTCACAGTTACAGTCCCTAATGCGGTCCCAATGTACAAAGGTTATGCAGCGCTCATGACGTACCTACAGTTTTTGTTATGTACTCGTATAGGTAGGTTGATACGCGGGACATTAGGAAACGTTAGTGATGTCGACGACCCATTGGTCGCTTTCATTGGTCGTGGCTTTTCATTGGTTTGACAAACCAAATTACTTTTCGACATCATTATGTCGAAAACTAAAGATAGAAGATGAAAGTATGCATGGAGGGGAACCAATTTTATTTCAAGTTACGAGAAGGGATACCTATTATTTTCAACTGGCTGTTGACTTGGCGAGGGGTCGCCAACGGAAAAGGGAGCAAAAACGGGCTCCGAAAAGGTAGCGGAAGTGGGAGTGGGAGCGGGAGCGGGAACGTGAAAGCACCCGGGTACTGACCCGGACCTAACCTGGTAATGTAGGTAGGTACTTTTTATTCCATACATAATTAGGGTTACACGCAACATAAAAAGCGTATATACGCATACGAAGTTGCGGGCGGGTCAGCTAGTACTGAATAAAATTCGACAATGAAGAAGATAACAAGGTTAAAATATTACACTTTTACGTACGTAGAATCAAAGTCTAGACCGTTCACATTATTCTAGTTTTTATTTCGCATCGATCGGTCCAATATTACCGAAGTTATAAGCATGGGAAGTTTACGTGGGTTTTTTAAATCTCGCTAGTGATCGCGAGTAGCGCGTGACGTCATCGCTCGGCGGCGGCGGGCGTCCGTAGTACATTTCGCTGCTAAGTTGTTTGCTCTCGTGCGCTCTGGTTATTTTTATTAATTTAAAAGAATGCTGATTGAGTGAGTGTATCGTGTAAATTATTGTTTTAGAACTAAAATGGAAGAAGGATTTAAAAAAGGCCAATCTATAACAACCTTCCCATAGTTCACGATATGATGGTGGCAGAATATTTTATAAAAATAAAGAAATCATTAACCTTGGAATGGTTCAATAAACTGCGAGTCGAGTACCCTACATACCTACTAATATATAAATGCATCGGGGAGCCCCCCTTAATTCATTTTAATTTAATTTAATTATTTATTTTTGAAGTAAATATATAAACAAAATATTCTGTGCATATTTCAAGCGTCTACCTGTTGCTGTTATTAAAATCGAGCAAAAAAACGGCAAAAAAGTGGCAACAGAAATACATCATCGGTGAACATTTCAACTGTCTAACTATCACGGTTCATGAGATACATCTTGGTGACAGATAGACGGACAGACAGACATACAGACGGACAGCGAAGTCTTAGTAATAGGGTTTCCGTTTTTACCCTTTGGGTATGGAACCCTAAAAAGCATATTACTAGCAAAAACCAAGTACCTACCTAGTC
Organism: Horisme vitalbata; assembly: GCA_951804965.1. Lineage (NCBI taxonomy): Eukaryota > Metazoa > Arthropoda > Insecta > Lepidoptera > Geometridae > Horisme > Horisme vitalbata. The sequence continues at coordinate 2,621,353 of OX638090.1, forward strand.
TACCTACTAGGTACTTAGTTAGAATTTCACATGGCAAGGTTAAGTACCTACTACTTAGTATTTCACATGGTATTTGAACAATTGACATAGAAATGATCCTCACAACAATATATATGCTCTTGTTTTTAGCCCTAATGGATGTGCTCTTCTCATAGCATTTGTCCATTTTTTCTGATTTTCGCATCCTTAGGAACGTAAAAAAACAACTTTTCGGGTGTTTTTGTGGCCCCATTTTTACACTGAGACACAATACAACATTTATTTTATGAACTCATGTAGTTTTTATTGTTTCTTATTTAAAATAAACAAAGTAGTTCCGCGCGCGACGGGCACATTGGGGTAAATGCTTCCAATCCCCGAGTCACTCGCGTGGAGGCAGGATCCGTGACGTCATCAACGATATCGCGCTCGGTCCGCGGCTTGGACCGAAAATGTTAATTTTGCACTTTGATATCTTGGTCAGTTTTAGAGATAAAAAAATAATAAAAACACAGTTGTTCTCGTAATTTTTTGTAGATTTTTTTGGCATATATAACAAAAAATGGTTTTCTTCTTCATTATGATGATTACCTACTTATAATAGTACATTATGGTACTAGTGTAAATGTAACATTTGAGATTAGCGCCGAGGCGCCATTGAGTGATTGTCGCCGACGACGGTAATCATCAATACACACGTGTATCACACGACGTTTTTCAATACACTTGTGAATAAAATAACAATAAACACTCATTTTATTTAGTAGATAAAAAGTTTATTTAGAGAAACAATTAGTAAATGTGCAGTTAGAAAAATTATAATTAACTGTTTTTGATGGCATAGCGGTCTCTTCAGAGGGCTTACCACAGGTTTTTATAGTTTACGAAAACTTTATAAGTTTCGGTATCTTTCCATACATTTTCGTAGTTCATGCACGTTTCCCTAGAGGCGCTGTACTGAACACTACGCCGTGCGCGTCGAGTTAGAATGCGAGCCGCGTGACTCAACTCCTGCGCCGCTAGTTAGGACGTTCACGCAGGGAAACTATTGCAACTTTGTTGCATCGCCAGGAAGCGTGGACTGGCAGGAAATCTCCCAAATAATGGTGTTGACTGTCAACGGTCTAGCGAATATTATTATTAGTGTTATTTATAGTAAAATTGAAATTTGTTTCCCATTAAAACGTTCAGTTTCAAAGAAAAATAGATCGTGGGTATCAAATGAAATTATTAATCTGGAATATTTATTAAGTGACATGAAATATATTAAATTTAAATTCCCTGACAATGAAATTCTATCTGCAAAAATTGACGAATATCAAAGTAGGTAAGATAGAATTTTAAAATCGTAAAGAAGCCGTTTTTATTGTGATATCATATATAACTCAACTAATATAACTAAAACTATGTGGGACTTAGTTAAAATTGAAACTGGACAGAAACAAGGGAGTAACACGGATTTTATTGACAGGCTGAGGAAACCCAATAAGTTTGAATTTCCGAGCGAGGTCGCTGCTGTCGACGCGGTGAACCTGCACTTCGTGAGCGCTCCGCTGACGTGCGGCGCGCCCGCCGCCGACGTGCCGGCAGCGGTGCGCGCGCTGGCGGGGTGCCGTGCCCCAGTGGACCGCTCACTGAGGTTTCAACGGTTTTCTCCAGATGAAGTATTCAAGATACTCACATTTGGGTGGCGAATAAACCAACGAAGGATATTTATGACATATCCATATCCTTGTTGGTCAAAGCTGCCATCCCATTGAGCTTCATTCTATCGTCACTTTTTAATAGATGCATTGTCTTCGGTGAATACCCACAGGTTCTGAAAAACGTTAGAGTATCTCCGCTATACAAGGGCAAGGGGAATAAGGATGACGTGAACAGCTACCGGCTTGTATCTATAATCCCGGCTATTGCCAAGATATTTGAGCGCGGGCTGAGCACCAGACTGACGGCGCATCTGTCCAGCACGGAGTCCCTGTCCGACCGGCAATTCGCCTATAGAGCAGGGAGATCCACGACAGATGTCGCTAGGGAGGTCGTATGCCGCGTGATGCAAGCCAAAGAGCGAAGGTTGCAGGTGGCGGTCAAGTTCTGCGACTTGTCGAAAGCCTATTAGGGATGGCCTACATGGCCATCCCTAATGAGCGCCATTGCGCCCTGTCCTGAGCTCGACGCATCCAGTTTCTACCAGCGGCCTTTCGCAAATCGTCACTCCACCTGGCTGGAGAGCGTCCTTCACTACGTTTGCCGAGCTGCGGTTTCCACTCAAGAACTCTTTTACCCCAACGGTTATCAGATCTTCGGCAGATATGGCCAACTCACTGCCACTTCAGCTGGCTAATGATAACTCCATGATCCAAGTATCAAAGTGCTTTCAAGTAGTTGTATAATTACCTAACCGTTTTCAACCAAGACTTTTTACAAAGAAGCCTGTTTTCAACCAAAACGTTTTCCCTACCTAGGCCATAAGCAACAAGAACTATGGCCAAATAAATGGGTACGAATTCATCGAGAGTCCAATCTGTCCTACTACGAAAATTTGCCAGGTCATTCCCAGTACTCCAATAGTTGGATTGTTTTTTTTTTAACCTTTATCGTCCCACTGCTGGGCAAAGGTCTCCCCCATAGACCCATAGTCGTAATACTACTAATAAAAAATATTTAATTTATTTAAATACTAGACTGTACAAGATCTTCAATCGGAGGTATGGGAAAAAAAATCCCGCTCCTCCTACCAATCGGAATTTTGATCGGAGGACAGGGAATAACCCAAAAAACCTTCCTATTACCTATCCCCTTACCTATATTATCCTGGTTACCTACCTAACTGGATTCTGTCCTAAATCTAATTTTATGTGTTGTATTATCTTTGCAACCTTAGAGAAGTAAAACAATAAATTTATAAAAAGTGTTTTTTATTGTTATAGACTAGCATGTTGTACTCCAACGACCAACACATCATACATCATTTAACATAAACACAGTAAGAAATCACAATATTTTGCAGTCTATGGAATTGACGATGATAAAATTAAACTTAAAATAAACCTAGACAAATTTCTCACAAAAATCCTACCTACAAACTTCTTACGTTTATGAAATGCAACATTAATTAAAATACTTTAAGTAAGGCGGTACCTATTCTACTTCTGCTCTTCCTTTTTTTCCACTGCATCGGGAGAGGTGTCAGGTTGCTTCTTCACCGGGCCAGTGTGGACAATTGGTACCACTCTCTCATTAGAAGTCTTCGGAGGCGCCTTCAAAGGTGCAGAGATGGAAAGCACACCGTCAGAGGAAAGTTTCGACGTCACATTATCAGCATCAATACCTTCCGGCAAAAGATACCTTCGCGAGAAACTCCTTGCAATGAAGCCGTGCTCGTCTTTTTTCTCTTCATGTTTTGCTTCGATCACGAGGTAGCCGTCGACTGTCTTCACGGATATCTCGTCTGGAGCGAAGTGTTGAACGTCGAGATTCACTTGGAATTTATCCTTTTCCGCTTTGATGGTAGAGCCGATATCTCTTGCCGCGGCTTGGAGGTTCCTCCACGGTCGGTAGTAGTTGTTGGCCTGAGGAACTGCAACGATGGTCAGGTAGTCGTCCGGAGTCAGGCCAAGTCCGAAGTGCTGGTCGAGCAATCTGCGGGATCGCGGGCGCTCGTACTGGGGCTCGTACTCCAAAAAGAACGGGAAAGACATCTTCACTGGTGATAAATACTCGATAATACTTGAATATCTTCTCAGTTGATTGTAGATTTTCTGGCAATGTCAGAAAACTTGATTCGCGTCTGTCGCTTGAAGTTCGCTGTTTGCAATCTCTTTACAAATGATGCTCGGAGGTAGAGTGCGGGGCTTTTTATTTGCCGGCGCGCCATCTGCCGGCATCGGGAAATTTCTAGAAACCACGGAACGTTTTACGAGCGGCAGGTGTTGTAAACATTTTGGAGGTCTATTGGATTTGCATTTATTTTGCTCTTCGGGGAGGATCTTTTATTATTGACCGAGTTTATTTAAATGCATATATATTTAAATAAATAAATATATGTGTACTCGTGGAATGCTCATAGACCAAACATTTTACAAAACAGAACCTGGTAGGGACTACTTATTAACAAGGAACATTGCACTTAGTACAATAAAATTCATTTAAGTAGAAAGATATCATCATTACTTTATTGTTTACTATAGAAATTGTTTTTTAAACTACATAACCTTTTTTTTACATTGCATGTTTCTGACATATATATTTATGTCAACTAACTTTAATTATTATTGTAATTGGCTACTACTCAAATTAAATAAAGTAAGTAAATTAATCAATTAATATTGAGAAAATGATTGGCATTTTATAATATATAGCTAGGTACATACCTACTTCATTAATTAGTTATTTTTATATAGCTACTTATGTCTATATCAGGCTTACTAATCAGTTTAGATCAGTAGGTAGGTACCTTTATGTATTTTTCATTTTATTTAAATATGCTTAGTAAAACCGCTAGCTAGATATGAACCGACGACGACGTAAAGGATGCACCTACTTCGCTAAATATTGATCGAACATCTTTTAAGCTAACTAATACAATTTAATAATTTTAAATTATTTATTTACATACAAAAAAAATTACATAACGAGAAACTAAAATTATTTACAGTATACATAATTATTTTACATTGTTTTTTTAATTCTTTTATATGCCTGACACGGTAAGTATATTAGGGTACTTACCGCCTTAACAATTTGAAATTACTTGTTGAAATATTATAGTAGGTAGTAGTAGTACCTTAGATTAATTTGAGTACATTAAATTGCTATTCAGAAGAATAGAACAAAATGTTTACAATCTCTGATTTACGCCTAACGCCATCTAGTGTTGAGTAGCGAGACTAATCCACATGAATGTTCCAGAAATTTCGTACCAAGTCTCTATTGAACATTGAATGAAACGAATATTCTCGAACAAACGCGGTAGTGACCCTACCATTATATATCAAAATAGTAGATACTACTCCACGATAGATGGCACTGCACTGGTAACTTCATTTTCTGTATTTGTTTTATGATTTTGTTTTGGTGCCCAGGGATTTGAGAAAAGAGGTTAATTATATCCTTGAACAATAAAGAGAGATATAATTACTCCAAAATGAATTAAACTTACTGGCGAACATAGAACTTATAAATATAACTATGTAGAGGGGAGGTACGGTGTTAAAGGGTTCCTAGGTAAATGTAGAGCTTTTTGATAAAAGGTAGAGCTAAATAAAACTTTTTTGAAAAGGTTGTAAGTCTAACTTATCGGTACTTAGGTAAGTACTCACTTAATAATTTTAGCATAATTGCCTAGGTAACTTTGTTTAGTGCAGCTATTTTTGGACCAAACATAACCTAAAACATAAAACTCCTACGCTAATCCAGTTATCGCTAAGCGGCATTGACCGTTCACTATTGGTCTCTATCTCACACGGTTGCATCTGCATACGACTATCCCTTTTCAACCAAACGTCTACGCGTTCATTTTTACATCAGTCATTCGCCTTTCATTATCAACAACACTTGTGTGTCAACTGTTTTTGTCTGCATTAAAATCCAGTTTAGTTATTGTTTACAAACATGGCGCCATCGTCTAAGTTGGGGCGAGGCAAGCCGCTCAAAAACCAAACCAAAGAAGTTTTGCAGAAGATTTACAGATATTTCGAATCTGAGATCGAGAGGGACCCTAACTCGACGGTGACAGCCGGTCAGCTCGTCGCACACGCGACCGGCGTATCGATTTACGCGCTCCGTCGGCTCATCAACGAGAAATCAAATGTGGCAGTAAAAACCGAACCCGGCACGACACGACGACGATGCAAAAAGAACATAGTGTCTAACGACTACGATGCACAGGCCATGCGCAGGATCATACACAGCTTCTACACAAAAGACGAGGAGTTCCCGATAATGAAAGATTTATACCTGATATTAAAAGGTGACCTTGATTACCAAGGATCACTGTGCACATTGAGACGACACGTGACAAAACTTGGATTCAAATGGATCGAAAAAGCCGACAACAACAGCATACTCATAGAAAAACACGACGTCAGGTATGCGAGAATACAATACTTAACTAAAATCGAGGGGTACCGCGCGCAGGGCCGAAACATTGTTTACACCGGCGAAATGGTTATTGAGAGTAGTCGTACCGCATCGAAACCGAAACCAGATGGCAGCTCTACGCTTCTCAGACAACCGGCAAAAAAGAAAGTTGTTATATTCCTAGCAGGGGACCAAAACGGAGTTCTCAAAAACACCCTATTTATGTTCGACGGTAATAAAAAGGATATGAAAGAGGAGACCGAATACAAAAGAGAATACTTCGAGCAGTACGAGAGGTGGTTCAAAATATTCGTGCTGCCGAATTTGAAACCTAGCAGCATCGTGGTAGTGGACGGAGCGTCACCTTTCAACAACAGGGTATCGAATCCGACACCACATTCCAATTCCAGGAAACGAGAGATGATGGACTATTTGACTGCAAGAAACGTGCCTTACTCTGTAGATATGTACAAGTCTCAACTGTACCAATTAGTGTTAATGAATAAAGATAAATATGGTGATTACAAAACGGACGCTTATCTCCGAGAGCATGGGCACACTGTGTTGCGGTTACCGCCGCACCACCCGGACTTGAATCCAATAAAGACGATTCTATCGTCCGTCTCAAACTACGTCGGCAAAGACATAAACTTTGCTATAGACAGTGTGCTGAAGATAGCGAAAGAAAAGATATATTCCCTTGAGCTAGAAGACTGGGTGATCGGCTGCAGAACGGCTGAAGCTGAAGAAAACAATTTAAAAGCGATTGATAAAATCATTGATGAGATTTCGGAAAAGACGTTTATGATTTACGACGAGGATGATGATGATAGTGATGATGAGGACAACGGCTCGGATCAGGACTCTATGGAGATGGATAGTGATTGATACTATGATGTTTACAAGAATGTTCGTTAATCTATTGTGGCGGCTTACCAGTGGAGCGTTTTGTTAGTGTTTTGTAAGTAATTTAATTACAAAAACGTTTTACATTCGTGATTGCCTAAAGGGATACTCAAAATTGAAATGGCTGACAGTTTTTTGTTTGACATTTTAAAGGAATCCTAATACTATATTATTTCAGTTGAAATAAAGTCTAGTACCTACCTATAGTGTTAAGCGTGCTTGGCCTTAGCAATATTTTTTTTTTAATAGAAATGCATTAATAGATCACTTTTAAGTAGATTATGAATACGAAAATCATTTTTACTCAGATTTTTTAAAAGTAAAATGGACTGTTATTTTAATTTACTAGAGCCTCTACAAAAACTCTGCAAAATCATAAATATATTCGGCCGTCAATAATTGTGTCGAACCTTACTCTAAGTAGGTACCTATTAGGATCGCGTATATTTTCGAGAGTTGGGAATGGACCAATAACTTGGTACACAGTCTTAATAACATTCCGAACACATCAACCTCGTTGTGCGGAGTAGAACCCCAGGGCTCAAGGTCGCTTGGCAGTTATACGGTTTACGACTGTTTCTTTTCGACAGGATGTGTTGCATTCATTGTCCACGGTAGCAAATAACTAAAGATAGTTTTTACGTTTACGAATATTCTTGCAATTTTCTAAAACATTCTAACATTCGTAAAATTTCCTTTGAAACACAATTTTAAAATTACTTTTGTGACAATAACCTTGGCTTGTTTACTTACCTTTTTAATAGTTCAATTCAGACTGGTTTTAGCTACTTAACTATCCATGTTCTGGCGAGAACCTTTGGAATCTTCCAGAAAGCGTCAAGTTGGTCAGTTTTAAGCCGCCTTTTGTACCAAATGCTTTGTTTAAAGTTAAGTTTAGAATAAGAACCTAAATTAAGTATTATTTTGTAATACCTCTGTAATATTACAAAAAAACATTTTCAACCAAACTTTTGAAGACTACCACGGTGCCCAAAAATATTGTTATAGCATTATAAATGATCTAAGAAATATTTCTTATGGATGTTACATAAATATAAATAATAAAATTATACTTTGTAAACGAATCTCCTTGTATTTTTTTCCTATCGATGACTAACCATGCTAAAGGATTCCATCCTATATTATACCGTAACCGATGACGCTTCGTTTTCCCTTGAAAAACTCTCAAAAATTATCAACGAGGGGTCGAAAATTTTACAGTTTTTCAAGGGAAAACGAAAACAGTATCGACCGAAGACGATCAACAACTGTGGTTGCGCCGATCGTTGCTGCACGATGATCGTCATCGATCATCGCCGAAAGTGAAGAGGCGCCATTATAGGAACCGGCCTTAATTAAGTAATAGGCAGGTACCCCATAAATACATTATGTAATTCGTTGAGTGTGTGTGAGTGAGATAGATCTGGTATAACACTCGATTATTTTATTCAATCCTAGATTCTGTGGTCAGCTTCTATTATTCAGCTTCCAACTACTGAATTTATCCCAGCTCAATCTGTTCAGGAATTTAGCGTCAAGAAGTAACAGACATTCAACCTCAAATACAAACATACTTATGCTAAGTATGATAAAAAGCTTCAAAGAAATATCCTTGAGGTGATCAAGTAAGAACAAGCAGGTGGCGATTTATGAACTGCAACATCGTATTCGAAATATGGTCTATTCATTGGTATTCTAAGGTTCATTTTTAAATGACGATTGCTAAGAAATTATTAGGGGCTAACGAGGGGTAGGGGTCTATTCAATTCAGTTCTCCACTTGAGCACAAAATAAAGATAGGTAACTTGAGTTTTTAGAATTAAGCTAAAGTTGTAAAGATTTCATATAAAAGATACATATAAAATATAAAGATAGATATATTTATTTATTATCATAAATAAAGTTAATGTCAAATTATATTCTACTTATTAGACATGTATTTTAATTTTATTTATATTTGATTTGAAAAATAAGATAATTAGAAAATTGATAAAATTATAATACAAATAAAATAGAGAAATAAAATAATACCTTAAAATTACGCAATTACAATATTTAACGTCCAAGATAATAAATGGTTATTAAAAATACTCTAATTCCTCAATGTCCCTGTAATTTAAATATTGATTTATTGAATAATAACGCAGTGGTTTATTGAAGGTCTGCCTGAGCCGCAGAAGGTGGCGGTTTCCATTCCCGCCGCGGGACAAATCTTTGCATTATTTGCAGATATTCGTCTCGGGTCTGGGTGTTTCCTATGCATAATATGTTTTTATTTACAAAAAAAATTTGTTTATCAATCATGTGATTACCTTATTACAAGCTTTGCTTAGTTTGGGGCTACATGATGCTGTGTGATACGACAGTATCACTGCTGCAGTATGCTGGACACAGCATTATTTATTATTTATTACAATTATTATTTGTTTTGTAGCCATTTTTTCAATTGAATATGGAACAAATTTCCTGAGAGGTTTTTCAAGTGATGTGGTAGATTATTATAAATTTTAATTGTCATATTGTCATATCAAGCTTGTTTTTGTATGATTTTTAGGGTGACGTTACCGAACCGGTCAAATCTTTGTCCGTCCGTCCGTCCGTCCGTCCGTCCATCACAGGTGATTATTTTAGGAACTACATAAGCTACCGACTTGAAGTTATAGATTTAAAATGCACTGACTGATTAAGATTGCCAGTAAAAAAATAAAAAAGTTTTTATCCCCAAGAGGTCCAATATAAGAAACGTCAAAATTTCACACTGGTGCCAATATCGTCGAGTGGCATATCATATGAAAGGGGTCAAGTAGCCCTGTTTAAAGCAGCATTTTTTATTTTTTTCTATAATGATGCATGGTTTTCATTTTATGATCAAAACTGTCCAAAAAATTACCAAAGGGACTTATCTCCAAAGTTTGCAAAGCGAGAAATCTGAAACTAATATATGTTAGAGAAGAATATCTATATTTTACATTAAAATTATAGCGAAGTCGCAAACTAAAACAGTTTTTGAGAAATCTTCCTAAATGGGGGGGTTGAAAATTAAAAAGGGGGGTTGATAGGTCGAGTGAGGTTTCAAATGAAAAGGCTTGATTTGAACATTATATTACAGTTTTTATTTTTAAGCTATTGCATAGCTTCTATCGAGGGCCTTGAGCGCGGGGACCGAATCTAGAAATTCCGTAACGAAAAAAAACCTCACGCTCCCCACTCCGACGGGCACGGAGGTGTGGCTTGAAGGCCGTGCATTGTCTAACGTCGTTTCTTTTCGGCAGTCTTCGACACGGTGTTTGTGTGCGTGCAACTAGACGTATTTTTATTTAATAAAAGAAAAAAAAATTGTTTTCTTATCGGTCACCACGCTCAAAAAGTGTAACTTGAATTAATATCAAAGAAAAAGAAATACTGCATAAATGAAATAAATAAATAATTATAATTGCATAAGTTGATACAAAATGCTATGCAATAGCTTTACCGCGGCAGTCCCCGAGTGCCACACGTCTTTTTTTATATCATGCACAGTTTTTGATTTGGGATGAAAAAAGTTCAAAAAAAGACCATATACTCCTCCCCCTCTAACTCCGAAGTTTGCGTAGTGAGAAACCTGAAATTGAATTTCTTGTGTTTTATCAATTTCGTGTGTTTGTGTTTTTAATGTCTTTTAAAGTCTGAAATAAACATTTATTTATTTATTTATTTATTAAATATATGTGTTATCTGAAAGGCCCTAATTTGCCCATTCTAAAACCGGTCTGTTTTTTTCTATATGACGTAAACATAATTACGAATAAATCTTACTAATTAGTATCGCACGCCATTGACGTTTCCCGCGGTGTGCAAGTCAACTCGCACTTAACCGGTCTTGTTAATTTGTATTGTTAAAGTATACTCATTTAGTGTTGAGAATGGTTTCCGTATAGTTTTATTTCAAACTTAGTACCTACTTATGTCTAAATTAAGTCTTCGTTGGCTTAATGGAAAAATAATAAGCTAAGACGCAAAAGATTGTGGGTTTGATTCTCACTGCGAGTCAAATTTTGACATGATCTACAATTATATTTAGTCCGGGTCCAGATTGCGTAGGCTATGACGTTATGAGTACCTACTTACTGTTTACTCATTCACATAACCTACGACACAGAATGCTAGTTTAGGTAAGTGAATGATTAATAAGAAACTGTTTTTAAAACATGTGACGTGGTAAGCTCTTGAATTGCGCATACAATAAGTTTTCAAACATTCAGTCAGTCATATTTGGTTAAAATATTAGAAACAAACTAAAAGAAAGTTTAAATAGTAGTTTAAATAATAGAATATTTTAAATTCACTTATTTTACAAATCAAAGATAATTTTGACTTTCTAACATAGGCAACCTAAATCTATCTGACTTGAATGATAATGATCGTATTCAATTCAATCATAACGTCCAGGTAACATGACAACAAGAACCGAGGTAGGCAGGTAGGTGGGTGGAAGCTCAGCAATCAATAAATAACGAGGCATTTATAACTGAATGTACATCGGCTATCATATCCAGGAAAAGGCAACATTTTTATCTCTAGCTCTTCGAAGGTCAAATCAACGAAAACTTTGCTTACTAAAAGATTCACCTTTTTCTGGCTACGACCAAAGACTGTAAATTTCCACCAAACTTATGATAAAACGGAAACATTCATCAGATGTAGTGGGCATTGGGGCAGTTAATAACTATTCGTATCATAAGCATATTGGAAAATGATTAATATATTCGTGATTGCCCTACAGTAGGGGTATTATTATTTGAACAAAAGTTTTTTAATCAGATCAGGCAGTGATGACTTTATACATAAATACCCCATGCCATGCTTGATAACGGCTTATTTTTGGATAGAACATTTGTGGAAAATTAAACAGTTGTCCATTTTAAAATGTCCGCACCTCTTTCATTTTAAACTGTTTAGTGCTCCTGGCGGACCTATGAGGGAGACACCCTGCGCTGTTCGGATGCGCAATAAATCTTTCTCGAACGTTAAATTTATCCAGAACCTTCCTCAGATATCCGGGTGAGCGTCACGTTTGATTACGCCTGACTACGAACGTTGAAAATCTTTTGTCAAACGGAGAATCCAAAAGCTATGATGATGATGAGAGATGCTGTTAGAGACTTCTTATTCGCTGAACACCCCTTCATTCGTACACCGTACTTGGACGAACTGAGAAGGATGGCTCACCAGCCACCGAATAGTGAACCGCAAGCTCAAGAGAGTACACTCCCAAACTATTACTACGTGAGTGAACATGGTCATTTACTTGCTCAAACGGAAAGGAAGAGTTCTACCTGGGTAGGTTGGGTCAGGTACCAGCCGAGGGCAACCGCCCAGCACGAGCAGCTGCCAGCTGGTAACGAATGGTACCAGCTAGAGATAGATGTACACAACTATAAGAAGGACGAGCTGCGCATCAAGATAATGAACAGATACCTGATCATCAAAGGTCGCCACCAAGTGAGGAAGGAGAAATATTGCATGGCAAAACGGAGCTTCGCTAAAAAGTTCAGTTTGCCAGACAACATTAACCTTGATTTGATGAGATGCGAGCTATCTGCTGATAAAATTCTTACAATTTTCGCACCAAAACTTCCTGGTGCAGCGAGAATGGTTCGCAATATCCCGATTCATAGGACTACGAATGTAAATTCAGAATCGCGCAGAGCTTCTAATGCAACAATGAAAGGCACTTCTGATGCTCACGGATCACCACACGTAAACATAAATGCGGCTTCTGAAGCACGTCAGCCTCAGAGGAGTGATACTGCGCAGACGCATGCTGGCGACGATCCTACACCGTATTATACGCTGAAGAGCCGCCGACGTAGCCTGTAAGAAGGCGCCACCAAATCAGTGAAATTAATTTATTTATCTACCTATGATAATCATTATACTTTAAATCTATGATAGATTTTAGTTAATGATACTACAATGTTATGTGCAACTAAGAACTACTACTACGAGTTGCACAATTAGAAAACTTTCATAGTTTCGAGCTGAATTATAAAGGAACTAATCACCAAACGGTTTTAAGTCATAAATATTGCAGTATTTTGCAACTCGTACTAGGAATATACATATCGGTAGAACATAAACGTGACCGTTTTGTTAGGTTTCAACTTTCAATTTACCACTTAGTCTTTATTGTTATTAAACTTATGATAGTAGTTAGTCCTCAAAATTTTAAATTCAAAAGCGCCAAGCAACTCTATAAAGTTATTTATAAATAAAAAGTTATATATTAGAATTTTAGACCTAAGATATTCGTAAATGAACATTTATGTGTTAACTTATTATAACTAACCAAATAAAAACTTTAGAACAACCTGTGTGTAACTAAATAAGCGCATTGTATCAGAATAATTAATTTATCAAAATAAATAGATACCATCTAATATTGGCTTTTATTGCTTTTGATAAGTAATTGGTTCTCAATTCGTTTCCGTCACCGTTCGTGTGTGATCAGGGTCTTGTGGTTAAACTATACCAATACATTAGCAGTAGCTATGTACCCAAGTCCCTAACGGCGTTAGCTATGCTATCGGCTTGGATGGAACGGATTTGGATGAAATCACATGTGTGTGGATGTGTGTGTATGTGTTTGAGTGTGTTTATTTTTTATTTTATGAAAAAATAAAATTATTTTATTAAGCTGTGGTAAGAAATTTAGTTGGTTACACAAAAGCTAGTTGTCTCAAAGATATTCGTTCGCTTCGTTTAACATGGGCTTCACCCAGTGCGCCCTACCTTTATCAAAAAAAAAATTAACGAATTGAGAACCTCCTCGTTTTTTGAAGTCAGTTAGAAAGAGTTCACCAGAAAACCTAGTTTTTGTCAAATCTAGAACTAGCCATTTTGTTACCTTCCTGAAACATAAGTGGAATGCAAAAAGTAGGTACAGATGCTAGAATATTACGAGGTGGGATGTTGAAGGGGTGGCGGGGTGGAAGATGGATCAATAACGAACTACATTTAGGTACTGCTGGCTACGTTCTAGATATTACGTTCTATGAAGGGATTCTCAACATTTCATTGCTTAAGCCGATCATACAAATACTAATAGTACCTAATAATATTGATTACCTAATAATATTTATTACCATATAACAATATATATTCACTTGATATTTTGTTTTGGAAAGTAATTACATTAAGTATGTAAGTTTTGTAGGCGGGCTGAATGCGGCATAGAACAGCCTAACACTGGCTAACTAAAGTTAAACTACAGCTACAGCCCTACAAAAAAAGTTAAACTAAAGTTAAACTACAGCCCTGTGATCCCCAACCCGTATGCCCAGCGTGAGGATTAACGATTCCTCATCGGACTGATAGGTATTATATAGGCTGATGTATATGTAAGTTAGTGATGTAAAAAATAGTGCTGAATGTGGAATACCTCGTGAAATCTTACTTGTTCATTTATCTGTCAACTATCGCGTATCACTGTGGAATTAATAGGCGCGCCTTTATTAAAAATCTGTGCCTGATTTTTCTTAATAACAATGCCTAAATTAGGTTTGTGTCTCGTTTCCTCTTATGTGTAACACTAAAGAAGAGACGAGACACAATCCTAATTTGGGAGAATACTTAGGCAAGTTTTTGTTTAAAGCACACCCTCGAATACCAAACCTCCTTGCCTATCACTGACCTTTTAATGTTATCTATTATTATTATATATTTACTTATATCATTAATAGGTTTTCTAATGTTTGTACGATCTGCAAAAATTTGCCTCGGATCTATTTGTTTTCCATGTTTAATAAATTATGAATGCTAAGAGTAGCTCTGTTTATTTGGGGTTACTGTGGAAATTTCCGACATTATTTATTCATTAAAGTGTTATCATGAACTGTAAACTGTTCTCAGCTGCTGGCTAGGACAAAGGACCCCACCCTGCGCAGTTACCATGCGCACAATTCATCTGCTCACAGAGACGCGTTCCCAGTTTTCCACTTCCCATCGCATGGCGAGCATATACATTATATTGTAATTGCTGTTAAAGTGTACTGTGTTTTGTAAAAGTGTTGAAGGCAGAATTACTCAACTGATATTATTTTCCCAGTGATATGAATTGCTCGGGAGTTCCAGTTATGGTAAGATATCAGCTCGTTGCATGTTATGCTGGCAGCCATTGGCAGCTGGGTTGCCTTTTCCCTGCACACCTAATATCTCCTCTCAAAGGGTATTTTTAAACTTTATGAACCATCAATTGATTGCGTTTAAACAATTTTGCTGTTTGTAGTTTTGCCCGCCCGTCAAAGTCCTCTGCTTAGTATGGCGGAGGATATTTTCATTTTGTATCAAATAATCAAGCCGTGTCAATGTCATGGATCCTACTACCCAGATTTTCATAAATCATACGAATATTATAAAAATGCGAAAGTTTGTGTGTGTGTGTGTGAGTATGTTTGTGGTCGTTTCACTCCGTAACGGCGGAACGGACTTGGATAAAACTTGGAATATACATAGTTTAAGACCTGGGTTAACACATTAGGCTACTTTTTATCCCAGCATCACGCGGGCGAAAGGTAGTTAGCATAAATTTTATGTTAGAAAATATTGTATAAAGTCAAATATACATTAATTAAGTAGTTTTTGTTGCTCCTCAAACAAATAACTTACATACTTGTGTATTTTTTTACAGAATGATATAAAAGAAGGAAACGTTGCACCCCGTCGGGTGCAAACAAAAAGAAAAGATCAAGTACTAGTAACACCACATCACGTCAAGATAAGAATGGATCTGGAGTTTAATGACGTTAAGGATATTGCTGTCAAACTATTCGATGATCACGTGTTAGTTGAAGGTCAGCGTGCAAAGACATCAGAGCCTGGCGGTCAGGGCTCCCGCAGATCAGGTTTCACTAAGCGATTCAAAATGCCAGATAACGTTCACTTTCAATCGATCAGGACGTATTTGGTTGATGATGGCTATCTCAAAATTATTTTGAAGAAAGAAGATACGGTGCCTAAGAAGAAGGGTTGTGTGGGAAGCGCTTGCAATACGAGTGTGCCGAGCGAGTCTTCGGATCCAGACCCCAGCCTGAAGAGACAGATGAATAGCCTGAAAAGAAAAATTCAGTGGTTAGAGCAGCTGATACAGGTCCCCCAGGGTTAAGTGCAAAAACAACCGGCTGGAACATAACCAATTCAATTTTGATGCAATTACTTGTACCTACTTAACGACTTTACTTAGTTCATGAGTTATCCTGATCTAGTAAGAAATATTATTTAGTTTATGTATCTTCTGAAATATGACATACATGTCTAATAAATTATAATATATAGGTACTTCCAATAAATATTCAGTATATTTTATACTACTAGTACTACAGAACTTCTACGTTTTAATAATTAGGTTATGAGACAATTTCTACGCCATAAGATATATGAGTCTTCATATAACTGTGGTTAAAGATGATTATGATTTTCTCAAATAAGAAATAATAGATTTCACTTGATATGAGAAACTAAATATAAAGTTATGTATAATGCTTCGAACTGTTTTAAAATAATAAATGTGGGTTGTTTTAGATTACAATGAAAGGTTGGTCTGAAATTACCCCCAAAAACAGTTTAATTTTCTAGTTGAACAACATATTTTATAACGAGTAAAGGATGCACGATCGCACAAAGTTTAAATCTTTGGAGTAAGTCAAATCAAGTTAGGTAGGTACATGGATTTTACTAACTTGAATTGGGTATGCAAGTTGTATCTCAGTAGCTACGATAACTTTACCTGGGTAGGTAGCTAACTCATTTATATAAAGCTACCTAGTTGGACCTTTGGCATTCTTGAGGGACGAGCAACAATAAACAACTTTCGAATATGCTTGATAAGCTATTCATTTACTTGTTACGAGGCAATGGGGTTGCGAGCCGACCCGCTCGCAACTCCATTGCCATCCATTGTATACCTTAAAAAGTAGCATAAGATAAATAAGTACCTCTTTATTTGAGTTAGCTCTATATATCCTCTCTGTATTGAGTAGTTATAGTGGATTTTAAAATATTACTAAAATTCAAAAAGTGAGTTCGATAATTACCTACAGATACCTCAAAAAAGTTTGATATACCTCAAATCAAATCAAATAAATTATATTTATTTGCATAAAGTATGGTGAATTATACAGAAAAGGCCATTGCATACTTATATTTCGTTATAGAAGTCTGGAAATGTTAGATTATGTTATGTTATTAATTATTATCATTAATAATTATAATAATTACCTACGAATGAATTTTAAGTTAACAAACAATATTACTTAATAAATGTCAAAATTAAAACTAACAGTTCTAAAGAAGAAATAAAAATGCTAAATTATTTAGACTTAATAAATCTGTCGATCGTTTAAAAGCATTTATCTACAAGCCATTTGTGAAGTCTTATTTTAAAAATATGTGTGAAATATTTCATGTCTTCGGGCATACTATTAAATATTTTAACGTAATAAGTAATTAATAAATTATCCATAATGTTATTAATGTCACTGTATACTTAATGATTCGATAGCTTCAATTAATTTATTTTGCATGTTACACACGAGTGACAGTGTAAGTGTACCTAATAAGGTAATATGTACCTTTACTATAATCTATGTAATAATTATGTTGGATGTTTAACAATAAAGACCTTTTTCGTCCATACATCGCGTTTTTTTTATCCAATGGATATCATAGATAATTTACTGGATTGTCTGACAATTGAATTTAAGCCTTCGAAGTCCTTTGTCGACTAAAAAAAATATAAAGCTGGATAATAAACTATCCCACAGTATCATATAGCCTCAAACTCTCAAACAAAGAGCTTGTTTGGGATCCACATTACTGTTATATAGGTACTTTTTGTAAATGAATACATATTTATTATGTATAGAATCATATATAATAAAATTATATGTGTAGTATATCAATCATGTAGTTTCCATAATACAAGCTCTGCTTAGTTTGGGGCTACATGATGTTGTGTGATTGATTACGTCCCGCATTATTTATTTATTTATTTATTATATAACCCAGACCCGAGAAAAATATTTGCAGAAAATACAAACATTTGTCTCGCGAAAGGAATCGAACCCGCAACCTTCTGCGTCTCAGACAGGCCTTTGCCCACTGCACTAATTCAATCAATCAAAATGAATCCTTCCTAGGTAGGTACCTACTTCTTTGCCTCCTTACTCGCAAAGACTGCACTTGAAGTACCTAGGTGGGTAGTAGGTACTATATCAGCGACAAGCGACCAGTCTACCTTACCATCATAAGGGTGCTTTTTCTGTGTGCAGCGACTGGCTGCTAGCCCCGCCTTATCAAATTTTAAACACTAGTAAACGTAAACTAGAGGCTAGTTAAATTCGAAAAGTCGTAAAAACAAAGGGTTTTCTCAAAAAGAAACAGTTATTGTATCTCAAATTGGTCAAAATAAGTGGACAAAGAAAAGGCGGAGTCAGCTAGCTAAACTGCTTGCAAGCGAAACTGTTTTAAAATTCGTAAGGTAGACTTGTCGCTGATAGTACCTAGGTATTTAAGCAATGAGACATGACGTGAAGTGGCAAGTAAGGATTAATTTTTTTGACACGTAGGTACCTAAGCGGGTAAGATTGGTTCCCACCTACCTGCTTACGGTTTAAAAAAATACAAGCTAACTTTAAGTAACAAAAATGAGGTTGAATAAAAAAACCTGCGTAAGTACCTACTGATAGGTAGGTGGTACCTGGATCTGACTTGACCTACCCGAAAGCTTTAGGCTATAGTAACTATACCTTACTACCTAAGTCCTTAGTAAAAAAAACAATTTCATTAGACCAATAAAACATTTATTTCGAAAACCATATTTAAATTGGCAAAAATACAGTAGGTAGGATAGAAAAACATAATAGCACGAATCAGACTTTGAAAAATACTATTAAACTAAACATCAGTCTTAAAAAAATAGCACAATATCTTTGACAAAATAAATGTCAACATATCACTCGTAACCTAAACATTCCACAGGGCGAAGGTGACTTATTTTTTATGGCGCCTAGACATTTATTTCACCAAAGCACAATATCTACTTAATCACTATTCATCTCTTCTCAACACTATCTTGCTTTAGCTGTGGACTAGCGTTGTTGCTGATCTGCTTCCGAACTGGTCCAGTCTTCGAGATAGGGACGATTTTCTCTCCAGTCGACGGCATAGCCAACACTTTAGGTGCAGTGACGGTCAATACTCCATCGGAAGATAGCTTCGATTGGACGGTGTCCGGCAAGCAGCCTTTCGGTAAAGCATATTTCCTCACGAACTGCCGGGAGATGTATCCGTGCTGGTCCCGCTTCTCCTCGTGCTTTCCTTCAACTATGACGTGCCCGTTTATCACTTTGACGTTAATTTCTTCTGGGGCGAAATGCTGGACGTCTACATTCACTTGGAATTTTTCTTCGTCATCCGCGGCAGTGATTGAGCTCTCTTTTAGTGCGAGGTGGTTGAGGGCTTTTGAGAGGTGCTCCAGTGGCTGGAAGAGATCCCAGGGCTGCGGATACGATGGGCTGCACAGACTCCTCGAATGGTACGGTGAGTAAAAGTCTGGGCTGAAGAAATCCCTTTCCACCATCCTGAGTGGTCGATCGATGTCGTAGAAATAAGGTAGCAGCGACATTTTTGACGAAATATTAGGTTATTCTCTCTTTGGGTAAGCTCTCGCAAGTGTTTAATAATAAACTGACTGCCGGTTTCGCGGATGAATCCGTATTTATACCCTGCGACAGTGCCACCTACCTGCGATGACGTGAACTAAATAGATAACTGTAGAACATTCGTGTCGACTCTAGAATGCGCGTCGAAGTTCGAGACTATTCTAAGGTTATAGTGCCATCTAGCGGGGAGTAGCAGTATTAAATTAAAGTTTATTTAAGGAAATGTTTATGTGTGTCTCGGATAGATGGCACAAAAATAAAAAAACGTGTTAAGGGTTACGTAAATTTAAAAATGAATAGCAACAGAGGTTTTAATAAAACAAGGACTTAAAAAAACCCTACTGCGTAAAATATTAATTTGAAAACAAAAGTGAAAAGAAAAAACAAGTCCAGTAGTGCGAAGATCCGGAACGCGGAACATAGGAAGCTAAGATTTAAGCTTAGCTTTAGCATATTTAGGATTCTAGACAAGACTTTTCATCGGAAATTGGAAATGGAGTTAATATCGTTGATAAGTACTTACTTTTAGGTTGCGTTGATACTACTGATTTTTGATCACTGATAATAACGACTCATTAATCAGATTAGTAATTAATGCGAAGTAACAGAAATACAATGGATAGGCATAAAGTCATAAAAAATTGAATTCAATATTAAACAAACGGAGCTATAATAATTAGCAGCATTGTCCATGAAAACATAATGTCAGTCTAAGCCAGAATTTGGTTGAGTATCCGTGGAGTAGGGGCGCGGTGCCGCGTTGCTCCGGTCCGGCTTAGGGCCGGGTTATACAACCATAAACGTATGTATGAAAATCATTATTTTTATAACATAATTATACCGGAATGAGTACCCAGTAAGGATTTGATGAAAAAGGCTCATATTTTCATTTAACTCCTCAAAGAGCCAAATTTTATACAGAAAAGGTTTTTTTGCTTCAGTTGATGTCTCAAATGTTAGACAATACACTGATACACTGATTGGCCTCAAAAGCAGTGCAATGACGATCTATATCTATATAATCTAATCAATTTAGTAACTAAGTAGGTAGGTAGGTATACTCAGACATGTCGAAGACGTACATAGGTATATAAGGTAGGTAAATACTGGCAATTCATACCAAAATACAAAGGGTTTCAGAAAGGGACATACCACAGCTGACAATGGACTTATGGTATTTATTATTACTATGCACAGGCGTAGCTATCACCAGGTAAGTTTATTTTTAGTAGATTTTATTCGATAAATAAATTATTTGCATTTGGTTTATCAGTTCGCTCATCCGGTGCAATAATGACACCATTCATGGTTTTGTAGAAACTGAATAACTCAATTAGTATCAATCTAGGGACCTACCTATGCCACAAGTAGAAATTTTAAATTAACTATGAATTTTACTTACTTAAGTAATAGATAAGTAATATTAAGTAAATATGATCGTTGTTAAGGAAATTTCATAATTGTGTTCGTTATGTAAATAAATGCTTTTTTATTCTAATCTAATTAGGTAACATTAAGGAAAGTTTTTCTATCAGACTAGGTAATTAATTATTTTGAAAAATAATTAAATTCATATTATTTTATTTAAATAAGGGAAAATTAAAACGAATGCAATCCGAATAAAAATAATAATGTAATTAAGTACAAAATTTTGAGCAGAATTAAAAGGAACACCTTATACTTTATGCAATTCATTCACAAGTATAAAATCCTAACCATAAATTCAGTTTTTTGTATTTAAGTCGAGTCGATTCCATTTAAAATTATTTTATGGTAATTATTTTTTGTCAAAAATAGAAAAAAGTTGTATATAGTGGACATCTCTATCTTCAATATATTTATGTCCCTCCCGATCCGATTAGTTTGGGCCAGCCTGTTATTCCTAATCTAGCTAGGTCTATAAAGTGATAGTATCGTGCAGGCTGCAAGAGGAACAATCACATTTCGCAAACTTACCCCTATAAAATAAGAGTAGAATTTATTTATCTACTACTCTTCTCAAAATTGCAAAAGTTTGTTGAATTGTGGATGTGCAATTCATTCACGTTAGAACTATCTTGGAACCAAGCCAACCTCACCTGCCCGTGGTGCACACTGCTGTACCTATAACAAACGGGGCTCCGGCGGCCGGCTGATTGCGGCATAGCGCAGCCTAACACCGGTACAGGAAAATTCCCTAACCTGCACGGCACAGCATTGGCGGTGCAAGCGAGCTGAGATCCCCAATCCACATGCCCATGGTAGGCTATGGGCATATCCCCTTCTTATTATAGGTCTATCAGTGGTCTTACTTACAATAAATAAAATACCTGGAAAAATCACATTAGGTAATCATTACCTACTACTTACTACCTAATGTCTCGATGCTAATATTATAAATGCGAAAATTTGTGTGCATATATTTTTGGGATTTTGATTTGGATGAAACATGGAATAAACATAGTTTGTAACTCGTACCTACGATTTTTATCTTGGATCCACGTGAGCAGAGCCACTGGCGGAAGCTTGTATGAAACTATGTATACCTAAGTATAAGGTTTATTTACGTACACTAAAAGACCGGCCAAGTGCTAGTTGGACTAGATCATCGAGGGTTCTGTACAAACTTTCTGTACATGTGCTTTGAGACATGCATCATCATCATCAGCCTATAGCAGTCCACTAATGGACATAGGCCTCCCCTAATGAGTGCGATTGCACCCTTTGCTGAGCTCGACCCATCCAGTTTCTACCAGCAGCCTTTCGCAAATCGTCACTACAATTAGCCGGAGGCATTAAATAGTTAAAAATTAAAATAATTTATTTCAGACCAATCCATAAGAGTAAGAGTAATCCATAAGAATAAGAGTAATCCATAAGAGTAAGTAAATAAAATGATTGAACTTACAAAATAAACATTACATTGCTCATTATTGCACATTAAATCTAACAAAAAGGTGGGCTTAATGCTACGGGCATTTTCTACCTGGGATGGTTTAGTCCCTTGTAAAACAATCTACTATTATTCTTGTAATGCCAGTTTTTTTCTACTTACCTCACAATCGAGATGTAAAGCACAATAGTTAGCTCGGGTGTAAGCACCAATTGCACCCTCGAACTCGCCCTCGCTGCGCTCGTGCGCCTAAATATCTCGGGCTGCAATTGATGCCTTACAGCCCTTGGCTACTAATCTACTATTATAAATAAACTACATATAAAATTACATACACCTAGGTACATAAATATTTATAATATACAGATAATATTAATTAAATACTTACTTATCTTGATATATCTTGATGTATAATTTTATTTTATTTAGAATAGTAGATACAAATAGAAAATATTCAAATGCTTCTTGTCAAATTTCGTGATTCTAGGTCATTTATGTTTCGATTCTCCTGAGATTTACGGCATAAACGGCCTTAAGTACCTTTAGATTGCGTTAATTTAGAAGTTTGGTTTTAAGTAATTACTACTTGATAACTCAACGCGTTCCTGAGAAAAAGTTCTTGACAGACAGACGGACAACAAAGTAATCCTATGACAGTTCCTTTTTTTTCGTTTGAGGGAAGGAACCCTAAAAAAGACGAGTAATATTAATTGTTTATCATATTTTTATCATCGGGTGGGTAATTACCGTATAACCGTCAAAACACCTATCCGGCACATCTCTATTGATGATGGAGGTAAACGTAATTAGTTTTATCAGCAAAATGCAGCAAATTGAGTTCTAAGGAGTCGTGAGCTACTTAAATATGATAATTAATGATTAACAAGTAGGTACTTAACGATAGCTCAGTCTACCTTATTTGCTCAACGATATTATCCTGGAGCCATGAATTCGAATCTCGACCCGTGCATTTCACCAATGCATTTTTCGTTTCGATAAAAATATATGCGTACTTTCAACCTTTCTACAATAAACGCCTGACTTAAATTTTAGCTTGAGTACCTACTACATTTATAGATATTACATGATCAGTTGTGTGTTTACTTAATGACTTAGTATTTATTCGTACTATTAAATGTTCTGTTCTCTTGTTGGTTGTTGCATAATGATGCGCATGGCCCATTTGCTACTAGTTCATGTTGCTATTAGGACGTTATGCTACTATGCCGTTTTGCTTTTAGGACTTTCTGCTAATAGGGCGTTCTGCTTTAATGTCCTTTCGATACGAAAGCTGTTGTGATACCTTGTAATTTATTACGGGTGCATTGAGACTTTCATCCTTTTGTCTGTTATTAACATTGAAAATGTTTGTTTTCCTGATCGAGTCCAGTGCCCCGATTTATGTGATTGTGACATTTGCCTGTAGTTTCGCAGATATGAGAGGTAGGCTGATGGGGCACATGCCAAAACCTGCGTCTAGTAGAATTTGAATTCTCAAAATTGGTTGGTAATATTTTGAGATTTCCTAAAATTTGTCAAAAATTTATTTTTTCGCAGACTGGGATGGAGAATTTTTCAATCATTTTGTTTTGAGTTCCCTATTCAAGAAACGGAAAAAATGGTCGCTCGGGATTGAATTAAGCTACAGTTTGAGCCATCTTAGGAGGCGGTAGAAGGGCCTTTACTATATTTTGATAGTTGCGCGTAGTGTGAGATCTGTAGATTTTATGTGATTTTGTGTGTGTGTGTGTTGGTGGGTGGTCCATAAATATAAATTAATAAATAAATTCCACATCCACCACACCAGCCTATATCAGTCCACTGCTGGACATAGGCCTCCCCTAATAAAGGGGGATATACCCATAATCCCCACGCTGGGCATGCGGGTTGGGGATCGCAGGGCACAGCTTCTCGCTGCTGCCCGTCAGTGGCCAGGGGATTTAGCTGTGCCGATGTAGGCTGTGCTATGCCGCAATCAGCCGGCCGCCAGAGCCCCGTTCGTTGTTTAGCAGGATGCACCACGTGCAGGTGGGGTTGGCTTGGGTTCCGAAGATAGGGGCTCGAACCCTGTACACCCCTGTACAGTGTACACCCCATCATCAAATAAATAAATTACCGGTTAAGAAAAACAATGCGAGTAACCGTAGGTATTGACCATGCTTTTCCTGTGAGTAAAGCTATCTAGGATAGTATAGGTGCTGAGCAACCCTTCTCCATATTATAACCAGTAAAAAATAACTTGTAAAAAATTACAAAGTTGTTTGTTATTTTTTATATATATTTTATGTCCTTATCTATCTTTTCATAGTAACCACTACCGGCCTGCCTGCTAAACAGATAGGACACCATGATACCATGACCCTACCAAATAGATAATAATGAATAATTCTGGACGCATGTATCACACATCATCATATAGCCCCAAACTAAGCAGAGCTTGTATTATAGGAACTACATGACTTGTCTAGCGGTGGGAATCGAACCCGCAGCCTTCTACGTCTCAGGCGGGCCTTCGTCCACTGCGCCACAAAAGCCGTTTAGTTGAAAGGTACATCCAACCTTTCAATTATTATATTCCGCAAGTGCTGCAACTAAATATTATATCCATTTTATTTACACGTTACAGTGCAAAAGTCGATGCTGAAGAACTGCTTTGCTTCTCAAAGGGGGTTGTATTCGGCGCGGCAACTGCGTCCTACCAGTTAAAGGGGGCTTGGGATGCATCAGGTAAGAAAGAACCTTCACTCATGCTAATCTTTTCAAATATGCTGTGTGATATTGTCATCATCATCATCAGCCTATAGCAGTCCACTGCTGGACATAGGTCTCCCATAATGAGCGCTCTAGTGTGTCAATATGTAAGAAAATAATAAATAAATTCTACACATTCTTATTAATGGTTTTTGTCCGTGTAGTTCAATTCTCTCTATTTTTCCCTTTTCATCGCAACCTTTTTTGATAGATTTTGCTTTTTTTTACTTCCTTAAAACAACATGAAGGCGACCTCCGTTTAAACTGGCTTATGTAGCTTAAGGAAGGAGAAGACTAGGTCTTCTCCTTCCTTTCCTTCAATGAAGTTTATAAACCATCTCGAAACTATTATTCACTAAATAAGTAAAATTGATATGATCATGGTTTTTCGGCTTCCGATTTTTTCGGGAATCTCAAGCCTAAATCTAGTTAAAAATATCAAGCATTTCCAAAATTTATCAAACTATTATAAAGAATGAAGGAATGTAGGTACCACTGTTCAATACCAAACGAGGCCTAATGCCGTCTTCAACGTGGTTTTTAACCAACAGGTAAAGGTGAGAGCATCTGGGATCGCTACACTCTCACAAACCCCGACCTTGTGTTCAACCACTCTTCCGGCGACGTTGCTGATGACTCCTACCGCAGCTTCAGGAACGACGTGCAGTTGCTGACGGACCTTGGACTTTCCACATATCTCACTAATAGAATAGCGACAGTGACCGCGATCGCGACCGCGACTGCAAGAAATGGTGCGACAGTGACCGCGACTTCGACCGCGACTAAGACCACGTCTGCGACTGCAAGCGCGTCCGCGTCCGCGACTGCGACCGCGCCCGCGATTGGGACTACGACTGCGACCGCGATCGCGACCGCGACCGCAACTGGGTCCACGACCGCTACCGCGACAGCGACCGCCACTGCCAATGCGATTAGCTCCGCGACTGCAACCGCAGATGCGGTCGCTGACCCTACCGCTTCCGCGCAACCGACTGCAACATCGACTGTAACTGCGAACGAGTCTGCGACCGCGGCCGCGCTTGCGACTACAACCGCAACTGCGACTGCGACTGCGAACGCGGCCACAGCAAGGACTACGTCTCATATTTTAGATTTATTAAAATCAAGCCACTCACCTACGGCTTGAATTGCCTGGTACCGATTCTGGAACTAAAAGTAGCTTAGATGCTATATACTAAATCACTAACCTTATTAGTTTCTAGTCAGTTTATCCAAATCACTTCAGTCAGATTGAAACACAAATAAACATCCAATATGTTATTTTCTAATTTTTTGGTCATTTTCGATATCACTTATCTCTTTGATTAATGTTTATCGTAATATTGTGTTGTATTAAAATTTTAATAATTAAATTAGATAATATGTCGTTATTTATGTACCTGGTTATTTACCTTACTTGCCATAGCAAGCATACCGCCCCACCAGCATTAGAATTGTCGTAGTTGATCTAAGACCTCAGCATTTGTAAAACTTGTAAATTTATTTAAGGCAACGAAATAAATAAGAACTAGGCTGTATTTTATGCTCATTATGCATCTGTAAAAAATGTTATTTGCGCCGACTTGATCAATAAATCAATATCACCAAAAATAAACAGTTTATTATTATTATGTTAAAAGCAATATGAATATAATAACCTATAATTTCTAGAATTCAGCGATTAGGTATCTGAAGGGTGCTCAACGGGACCCTATTACTAAACCTCCGCGGTCCGTCTGCGGGAACCATGAACCATAATAATGTTGTGTTAAAATGTTCAGTGTTTTTTTTCTATTGCCTCTTCAGCAAATTCTCAAAAATATTTTAAAAGTTCTTAATGTTAAATCTTGTACGATGGTACGTGCAAGTGCGATTCGTGTGCGATTCCAACCCTTACTTGATTGGTTTTTTCATTATGCTTTGCAGATAAACATTATCAATTTTTTTTTAGCAAACAGGCATACTGTCCTCCTGATGGTAAGCGGTACCCGTAGCCTATGAACGCCTATAGCATCAAGAGGTATCATGCTGACCATTTGAAAAAATGTAAAACGCCCTTTTTGAATCGCTGCATATTGCAGTCTCTGGGGAAAACCTCGACAGGGAGACCATTCCACAGCTTGATTGTTCGCGGGAGGAAATTTGAGTAGAAGCAAAATCAGCGTAGCCACTCCGGCATAATTCAATAGCTTGCTCCCGCGGTTTCGATGATGTTGATGACTTATACATTCACACCAGGTCTGGATGATCATCAGTGTGGCTTAATAACTTATTTCCGCATCACTAAATTCGCTGGGTTTTGGTCTAGTGCCCAAGATTTGCCAACAATGAAAAGGTTTCTTTGTATTTTTTTATCCGTTGAATTCAAACAACGTTTTTGTACCTGCGATGACGTGAAGTACCTGAGAACAACCACTTTTGTGTCGAACCAAGAAATACCTAAATGTCTTCAAGAAACTTCATTTAAATCTTAAATTTTTCTATGTTTCTCGGAAATGGAACTACTTACATATATAAAAATACTATAGACGACACAAGTAGTAGAGCATATGACTCATACTACCATACATTGTTTTGTTATATCTCAAAGGGATTGGGCAGAGCTCCCAGGCGGCTTAACTTCTTCCGATTATCTTATCTCTTATCTAACCACAAAAAAATCCGTTCAGTAGTTTTATCACGAACAGACGCGGCGGGGGACTTTGTTGTAATATGTAACTATACCTAGTGATTTTATGCTTAGACACAAGGTGTAGTTAAGGTGTATTTGATCATTTTTAGGTAAGCATATTATAGCGTAGGTATTGGTTGGTAGCGATCTTTAAGTCATGCATGGTGAATAATTGTAATAGAATAGGTCAGAAAGGATGCACTTGCCTGCACGTCTCTAGCGATTTAGCGCAAAAAGAGCGCAGACCAGACGTGCAAGAGGATAAAGTTAGTGCAAATTATATACCTACCTATGGTTATATACTTATCATGTAAATACGTAAGTGTCTGCAAGTCGGGAGTCATATTTGGTAGGTATTGGCATTCCATACAAAGATAAAAAGGGTGTCAGAGAGGGACGTACCACTGGCTACAATGGACGCGTGGTTATTCATAATAGTCGCAGTGATCACTAGGTGAGTGTCTACTTTAGTAATTATTCGATAATACTTATTATTACATTTTGTTTATCAGTTGTTGTTCTATGCGCTTGGTAAAGTCTGTAGATTTATTGACTCTACCATTGCTACTCGGTTCATCCAAACATATCTAAATACTTCTAAATACTTCTAAAAACTTAGATTACTTTTGACCACTCACTACACGACTATGGTAGAGCAAAAGCTTTGATGATGGAGGGAGAGGAGACCAATTCAGATACGAAATACCATCGTCATAAAGTATCCACATAAGCTCTTATCAGTGGGGTTCGATTACGTCAACGTCATGGGTTAGGTACATAGCTTTATTGAACTCCTATAACATACTCATATATACTATAACCTAAGATAAAATTGTATACAACTCCATAAAGCCTACCTACTCAAAAAAATCACCAACCTAAATTCTGATGATAGCCTCGGTCTGCCTTCTACTAATTGCTATGGCCTAACTAACGGGTCCACTGTGATACTACCACACTATATTATGCTAACTCTGTTTCCTTATACCTAACCATATGATAACAATAAATATAGTGAGTGTTGCGGTTGCTGATGGACATCACATTCTTGTAGGTGAACCTTGCTGACGTGTATGCCACCTACGTAGATTTAGCATTTCAAACCAATCAGAGTCAGGCAGCAGCAACTGTGTCTGCTGTTGCTTCAAAAGGCATTGTGATTAAGAGGGTTTCATGGAACTAATGTGGAGGATACGGAAATTCTCCAGCCACAGCGCCAAGTGAAGCGAGGTCTTCATGGTTTCGAGTTGAAGTACCTACTCACCAATAGCAACAATACTGTTCTACGTAGATATCGCGCATCCACTTCGATACGAAGGCCGTTTTGGGAGATTGGGGTGGTATATACGCGAAGATGAGACGTAAACCAAGAAAATCATAAAGGTTGATAAGGTGGATTGCCGTCATAATGTGAGCTTTAACTCATTTATCTGTCGAATAAGATTGATATTCTTATCAAAGAGGTTGGTTTTTTTTTTCTTCTGGTAAAATCTATTATTCTTATATATATTTTTATTTGCCATTGGAATAACTTTGGAACACTCGGGCTCGTCAAATATACACATTTAGAAACGGCTGTACTATATACTATAGAGGTCTTGTCAATTTTGATTTTGTTAATTTAGGTATTCATAAATAGGTCAAAAACAGAATATCTATTCCGTAGATAATGATCCAACACGACACAGTATCTGTTCAACTTTTGAGCTAAATAAGATGGTACATACTTTATTACTTAAGTATAACTAGTAGAAATAGGACATTTCTATAAAAATAAATAATGCTGGTCATTTTCACACATGGTCATATAACCTCAAACTAACAAAATAAATAATAGGGATGACGACTGGGTAAATAAATATTAATTAATAATAACAGTAGAAGTTGAATCATTTGCGAGTGCGTTATCATCTTTTATCCAGTGCTTTTTAGTTTGATATAGTTTTCTAGTTGTCCTATCTCACGAAGACGTTTTGTTATGTTTGTTGTAGTGCATGCACGTCGTGTGCACATTGTTTTAGTGTGCGTAAGCTCAGAAGCTCTCAAGAGCTCTCAGGCTCTCAGTTTCAGACGATCAAAGAAGAAGAAGAGACGATGCTCGGACGCTACGCACACAAATACACTCATCGATACACTTCACTACAAACCAAGGCCGAGCCACCTTCGTGAGATAGTACAATTATGACTATTATTATTGATTGCATGGCTTTCATATCACTGCAGGCATGAAGACCTATTGTGATCACACCGACTATATTGTATACATCTTAGTTCACATGACTGTATCCACATGTAGAGAATATAAATAGACAGATAATATATTGAATGTTATTTTATTGTTATTGTAATTATTTTCATTAGTGGAATGCAGCAATGTGAGGTCATTCAGTAGTCGTTAATTCTACCTATCTAGGTAGGTATTCAATAATAAGTATGATTAACAAATTAGCTCATTTAACTCGATTTGCCTTATTGTATTTACTACATAACTACTATAATTTTGGTCAATACAACAATTATGAAAAGAAATAAATAATGATTGTAAAACGAACTGAGACTAACCAAAATAACAATGATATATTATCTATAAGGGGGCTGATATTATCTATAGACTTAAAGATCCCCTGAAGGTCTAAAGTCACGGATATTGGAAACGCACGCATATCCCAACTGAAGTAGACTGGACACCATATGTGATGCTCCGATAATAGAAAGAGCTATAAGATAACTGAGTTATCTTTACAATTTAAAGCGAATTGGAAGCAGTTGGGAAGGCATGCGTTCACTATTGGGCTGAAAAATGTTGACTGACGATGACGATTATGATGATGATATGGGGAAAGTTTTACCTAACATCAAGTAAAGTATCATAGCAAATTGCTTGGTATTTAAAAACTAGAATTATGATAATATTGAAAATTGAATTCCAATATTTCGAAAACCGGATATTGTGTGTGACCCGATCAGCAGTTGAAAAGCTTAGAAAGATTTTTAGAGATCACCAGAATTATAGAAGTAACGAAGGTTTGACTGAGAATTCTTGCAAATCATCCATATGGGGCTAAGAAATTTATATTGAGACTGAAAGCGTGGAGGAACATAGAGACATTGAACATGTGGTGCTGGTGACGACTGCTAAGAATTTCCTTGATTGCCCACCGCATCAGTGTGTCGATTCTACAAAAAGTTAAAATAATAAAAAGGTTGATTATCTTCGACTGTTCAAATATTAACGAAGACTCATCTGGTATCATGTAGTAGTGCAAGGTAGGATGGAGGGCAAGAGATTACGTGGCCGCTGCCCCACGCGATAGTCTGACCTTGTAAAATATAATATTACAAGAGTCAGCCACTATGACTAAGCTTCAAGCTTCTAATAGATTGGACAACGTTATAAGAGCGGCCATTCAATGTAGTCCACCTTAATTACGATCCCTATTACAAGAATTTCTGACGAAAACGAAAAAGAATCAAGGTTAAGCATGGTTGTGGTATAAAACTTCATCGGCACAGCTAAATCCCCTGGCTAGAAGCTGTGCTCTGCGATCCCCAACCCGCATGCCCAGCGTAGGGATTACGGGCATATCCCCCTTTATTAGGGAGGTCCAGCAGTGGACTGATATAGGCTGGTGTGGTGGTGGTGTGGTGTGGTATAAACCTACCATAGTACATTGGCAGGGTCAAATGTAATAGAATGGTTTTCAGTTTATAGTCCATGTGGACTGTATTCAAATATAGTTATTGAATAACAAAAGTTTTTTGATGCTAACTACCTATTCTTGATTGCTTAAATTTGTCTTTTCTCTCATGTCAAGATAATGATAAAGATAATTTATTTTGCGAAAACATGTGTAGAATACGATGGAATTACAATTTTTGTCACAACATGATTTACCTATTTAAATAAGTATGCAAAATTGTAGAGAGTGGCATGCAAAATCTAGTTATAAAATAAACAGTAGATATTAATCAAATTACAAAATTAAATCAAATTGAAAAATTAAATCAAATTACATCAAATAAATTTAAGTTAAACATAATCAAATAAAATAACGAGGTAATTTACGTAAATTTTTTAATCAAGGTAAATTAACTTTACCTTGATAAATAAATAACTTTACAGCCTACTAGATAATTTAATTTTCCTTGTATAAGAACATCTAGTCATTGAAACCCTTGGTGTGTAGCAAGCACGATTTTTATGCGTACAAGTATTTCTAGCCTATTAACATCATGTCTATTAACTTTATGTTACAGTGTGAAAGGTGATGCTGAAGATACACTTTGCTTCCCAAGGAATTTTTTTTTCGGCGTCGCTACTGCTTCCTACCAGATAGAAGGGGCTTGGGATGCCTCAGGTAAGATTATTTACCTTCATTATCCCCTTATTCATAATTTTACAACTATTTTGCGGTTCCATTCTTTGGTTGACTATGGCTCGATTTAATTAATCTACTTCATATCGTATACGATCTTATCGTATCCTAGGATGGGTTTGACTTGAATTATTTGATTGAGTAAATAAGATACAGGCTACTATTTATTTGGGCTTTTTTCAAAATATCTAGGCGTAAGTAATAGATTTTTACAATCACACTTTCTAATATGAATACTAAGTTTGTGAGTTTGTAAGTTTGAGTGAGAGAGAGAGAGGGCTGTGTGAGGATTGTAAAAAAAACGTGTCGAAGCCGGGGGCGAAAGATGGTCCACCATAATATGTTCAATAACTAGACGTGATGCGACGTCCTTAACGCGGAGTCCCAACAGGTAAAGGTGAGCATCAAAGCATCTGGGACCGCTACACTCTCACATACCCCGAGCGAGTGTTCGACCATTCCTCCAGCGACGTCACCGACGATTCCTACCGCCACTTCGGAGACGATGAGAGGCTGATCAAGAACCTTGGACTTTCCACCTATCGGTTCTCTGTTAGAGCAGCGACTGTTTCCGCGACCGCTACGGCGACCGGCACTGGGCCTACGGTTGCGACCGCGGTCGCAACGGCGACCGCGTCTGAGACTACGACTGCGACCGCAACCGCAACCGTCACTTCAACGGGGACTAAATACGTGATTGCGACTGCGGACGCAACCGCATCCCCAACTGCGTCTGGACCTCCAACTGCAACCACTACCAAGACTGGGGCTAAATCTACGACCGCGATCGCGATTGCAACTAAGACTGCTACTGCAACCGCTACTGTAACTTCGACTGGGATCCGCGCGACCGCACCCGCGACTACAACCGCGACCGTGACAAGGATCACGACTAAGCCCGCGGCCGCAATAAGGACTAGGTATTCAATTTCACATTTATTTCAAACTAGTTTTCGCCCGCGGTCAGGTCACAAACTTTATCAAAACGGCGACATCACCGATGACCCTGACCGCCACTCAAAAGCCAACGGGAGGCTAACCAAGGACCTTGGAGATTCCATTCATCTCTGTGCTAGATCTCTGTCCGCGACTGTGTCTGTTGTCGCAACCGCAACTGCGACTGCAACTAACGGTGCGACTGTGTCCACGACGGCGACGGCGACTAAGACCGCGTCTGCGACTACAACCGCGACCGCAACTGCGATCGCGACTGCGACCGCGCCCGCGGGTGGGTCCACGAGTGCAGTCGCGACCGCGACTGCTATGGCGACTGCGAGTAGGTCCGCGACTGCAACTGCAACTGCATCCGTGACCATGACCGCCACTAGGTCTTCGTATCATAATTCACATTTAATAAAAACTAGCTTCCGCCCGCGGCTACACTCGCGTGATACCTTGATAAAAAGTAGCCTTTATGCTACACCAGATCACAAACTCTATCAATTCCTAGTATTATCCAAAACAGTTCAGCCGTTGGAGCATGAGTGAAACAAAAAATTATAAACATGCTATCATCCACATATAAGTACATCTGTTGATTTGGTGCTGCGTGCTGCCTCTCAATCGTAAAATCAGTTAGTAGATATTATCTGGTTTGGCTACATAGACTTATAGCTATAATCGGCTCAAGATTTTTTATAATCTTCTTCTTTCTTCTTTGTCCTGGCTTTATCCCATTTTATTTGGGGTCAGCCCACCTAGTACTTCTGCGCCTGTGCGCTTAAAATTTATAAAAAAATATTCTTAAGGAGTAGGCTAGAATATCCATGAATACTTAATTACCAAAATTACACTTTATGTAAAAAAAATTATAGATAAGCATACATACTGCTTAGAATTCAGAATTAAATACTTAAGTTTTAAATCTACTACAATTTAAGTTCATTGATTTGTTTGTTCATGTTTATTTTTAGCATTGTTTTTCGCCGATATTTCGATCTATTCCTTTCTAATACCGAACACTAATACCAATGGCATTTGTTTATTGTCGTATTAAATATTATATTCCTAACGAATGGGTACCAATTTTTTTTTTAAATTATGTACAAAATCTATTCCCAACGAATACCAAAAAAAACATTTGGTTCAGTCACATGCGTTATAATTTTGAAAAAACCTGAAATCCTGAATTAATTCCTTAAAGACATTTCGACTGTATTTTCGTCAGTTGTGCGTTAAAGGGTTTTATTTTCAGTATTCCAAAAATTTATGGAAAAAAGCCTAATAATTAAATAGACAAAAAATGCAATCACCCGGATACACGTAATACTTTCATATTTACTGCCTTAAAGCTGGCTGTTACATTAGTGAATACATCCCTGATAATGAAGCAATTGAACATTTTAATAACTACATGGTTTCACAAATCACAATAGCTAGAAGACGAGAGTTTTGTAGACACTTGGTGTGTTCATGGTGAATGTCATTGAACCACAAATGCCACCAATTCTTTGAATTTGAAATAAAACACGACTTTGCCAAAAAACGTAAATTTATATCAGCTTTATCAGAAGCTGCAAGAAGACGCAGATTTATAAACAGTGGTTGTTGCCAATATCGAGGAAAAGACACCACCCGCAAAACGTTGTGGAACGGAAACTCTAATGAATAATCTGTGGATCAAATTATTATGTAATTGACCAACTGGTTAACCAAAAAATTATTGTTGTGACTCCTTGGAAAAATTAATATAAAAATTATGATTGCCGTGCCGAAAATTAAATATTTTTTAGTAAATAAAAAAAAGTTGTTATAGTAAAAGTTGTTTTTTTTTTAATTTTTATAATAATTTGTTTGATAAGACTGATTCAATCACATTAAATCATTTTTATTACTGACTGTATCTCATACAATTTAACTTTTTTTGGGATTCGTTTATGAGTGGTATTCATTAGGAATAAAATATTAATTACTATAATAAACAAATATCATTGGTATTAGTTTTTGGTATTTGGTATTTTCCTTATCGATATTCCATATTCATAGTATTTGTTGATGTTAGTTTTAAGAAATTGAATAAAGATTTTATTTATTGATTTATTTCATATTTTCAGTTCAAAAACCTTATC
This sequence comes from Horisme vitalbata, assembly GCA_951804965.1. Taxonomy (NCBI): domain Eukaryota; kingdom Metazoa; phylum Arthropoda; class Insecta; order Lepidoptera; family Geometridae; genus Horisme; species Horisme vitalbata. The sequence continues at coordinate 2,656,752 of OX638090.1, forward strand.
TGAGTTAATTCTTTTTTAATTATTATCATTGTATGTAGTGTAGCCGCTATGCTACGGTGCGGTGTGCGTTATTCAAAACACAAACATCTGTATGCCTTCACATTGTACGGACAGCAGGTGGCTTTAGCCCTTCTCACTTCTTTACTATCTGATAGAATACAAAGAGTCGATGTTAAAAAAAAGATAAAAAAAATTTAATTAAAATGGAAATATGTTCTCTGGCAGTTATGAAGTATAAAGGGATAAAGCTGCCTTCAATGCGAAAGTTTCAACACAGGTCTACAGTAACGATGAGCGTAGGGTCCAAACTAGGGCCATTTCTGTTTTTAATTTACAATAATTAGTATTATTTTTACTAATAAATAGAACGGTTTTTAAAATAAACCAATTACACGAGTTATTATAAGTACCTACATTAAAAATAAATTCGCTGATTAATTAAAACAAAATAATAAGTTAGTCATGTCAAAGAAAATTATATCTAAATTTGAATAATATCATTATTCTTTTGTTTAAGGTAATAATTAATTAATAATAATTGACAATTTTGTGGTCGTTCACAAATAGAGTTAAGTCATTGTTGCGGATCTTATACCAGTACCTAATTACTCGTATAAGATCCGCAACAATGACTTAACTCTATTTGTGAACGACCACAAAATTGTAGATGACACGTCAAGTTTAAGTATTTAAATTTAAAATAGTTTAGCTTAAACCAGTTGCTATTATAGAATAAATAACTGAATTGAATCTTGAATAAGCTAGACGACGTCCCAATTTACACTAAAGCTAGTCAATGAGATGCCATTAACGTGGTATACCACCAGGTAAGGGTGAGAGCATCTGGGACCGTTACACTCACACACACCCCGAGCGAGTGTTCGACCACTCTTCCGGCGACGTCGCCGATGACTCCTACCACCGCTTCAAGGACGACGTGAGGCTGATGAAGGACCTTGGAGTTTCTTCCTACAGGTTCTCTATATCCTGGCCGAGGATACTGCCTGATGGGCTGAGCAAGTAAGAACAATGAATACCCCCTTTTTCTATATAAATCAGCAAGTACCTACTTACACCACTAAGTAATAAACATTTTCTTTCGTTTCAGTAACAACTTTTTTTTAATGAGTGCTAATTAGGCAAGGAGTAGCTCGTGATAAAGATATTGGGCATTGAAGATTCAAAGTAGGGTTGGTATGATAAGGACATACATCATTATCATTAGCCTATATCAGTCCACTGCTGGACTGAAGCCTTCCTTAATAAGCGTCATTGCTTCAGCATCCAGCTTCTGCCAACAGCAAATCTTTATCAAGAGAACCTCTAACATCAGGCCTTCAGAAACTGAAATGGGATCGGCAAATGTATTAGTAGGACGCCATCCAGCCAGATGGAGTGACGACCTGCGAAAGGCTGCTGGTAGAAGCTGGATTTGTCACCTCATTGACCAATCCAGCTTCTACCACTCTCGGCACTCGAGTAGATTCAACTATATGTCTCAAAGTTATTCAATCCCTTGGGAACAGTATTTTTTTCAGGCGCGATATAAAGAGTAGGTACACTATACGTCCTTTTCTGTACCATGATGATCGGATGAATTGTTTTGGCATGAAAGCTTAACAAACAACCAAACTCATACTGGTTCTCATTTGTATTTACCCGACTGCGCCAGAGGGGGGTAATGTTTTTCGAGAGTTTGTTTGTATGTGACTATGTATGTCTATTTCTTTGGCACCCTACAGCCCAAACCGTGGACGGATTTTGAAATATGAGGTGTCGTTTTAAAGTATTCTGACGAATTTTCAAATAGATACGTTATAATATTCATTAGGATTTATTTATTAATTGAATTTGCTTGTCTTATTAGTAAATGCCTGTTACAGCAATATCAACCCTGATGGCATCAGGTACTACAGAGAGCTGATTGACGAGCTCCTTAGCAATGAGATCATACCCATCGTCACCATGTACCACTGGGACCTGCCGCAGAGCCTGCAGGACCTCGGCGGCTGGACTAATCCCATAATTGTGGACTACTTCGTGGACTATGCACGGGTAAGTTCTGTCTTGCATGTCTTGACATGTAAAGCCAGATCTATAGAGGCAGTACTATTAGGAATATCATCATCATCATCAGCCTATAGCAGTCCACTGCTGGACATAGGCCTCTTATGAGCTATGTCGACAACTTTGGTTCTATGTCGGATAGTCGCGTTACGAATCTAATATCTCTCAGAGAAACTCCGAGTATCGCATGCCCAGCGTGGGGATTATGGGCATATCCCCCTTTATTAGGGGAGGCCTATGTCCAGCAGTGGACTGATATAGGCTGGAGTGGTAAATAGGAGTAGGTAATTTTTATATTTTAATGAAAGGCTGATCTTGCAGACTTTAACTGTTTTGCATAAATAATATTATGTTTTTTTGCATAAATAAAGTTGGCTCGGCTACTGGCCGACTGGACCAGCAACTAAAGGAGCAAACGCGACAAAATTGTATCTCGAATTTTTTTGCCCTAGCGTGGTTCATTGAATCTTCCACATAAGGTAGAGGGCCTATGTCCCTCTGTACTGTAGAATGAAAATGTTGAATAGTTGCTCATTTGAATGAGTAATGAGCAACTTCTTCTTCTTCTTCGTATGACCTAGTGGCCAACTCTGGTGTTGGAGTTTTTAGGCCACCCGAAGGCATCCGACATGGCTAAACGACTGTAAAAGCCCGGACCAACATGTTAACGTGCCGAACGTAACGAATAACTACCTCGAGTGAGCCTAGTAATCCATTTGATCATGTCCTAGGCATCCTGATCGGTAATTAAAAATTACCAATAGTTCGATGTTGAATAACCATATGGCCTAAGCCTTTGCATCTAGTTAAAGTATAAAAAACAATGAAGGAACAACTGTTCCCCAGATCCTTTTCGATTCATTCGGTGACAAGATATCAGTCTGGCTGACCTTCAACGAGCCGTCATCATTCTGCGGAGACGGGTACGGAGGCAACGACGCGCCGGGTGGTCGGTCCAGCGGGTTCGAAGACTACATGTGTGGGCATAACGTGCTGCTCGCCCACGGCAGAGTGTACAGAATGTACGAGAAGGAATACAGGAGGAAGCAGCATGGTGAGTGTATAGCTGAAGAATTGCTGGTGGCTTTTAGGCTGGGGAGAATCATTCACGTCGATTTGCTGGCGCTACGGGCGACTAAACAGATGATCCAAGAGGTTGCGTGTGAGGTCGATCTCCGCTGTAGAGCAAGTGCTTGATGATCTAAAGCCTCATTTAATAACTCAGCTGCACACCAAAATGATAAACACCGGTCCTGATTTAACAAACTATTATTATTAGTTATTTATTTATTTATTTCTTAAAAACACAGGTGGCCATAACAGATTGATTCCAAAGCGCCCAGAAGATAAAGAATAGTCTAAGAAAAACAGCAATTTAAACAGAATAAAGCACACAACCTTAACAACTACATACAGAGGTAAAACATCAACATCATATGACAGTTTGTCAATTGATATTCCTTGGCTTTGGACTGATGAAATGTCAAAGTTTGTAAATAAAGGTCCAGTGCCGACCATTTCTGTGTGCAATTGAGTTAGTTAATCAGGCCTCTGTTGCGGGTCTGCGTGAATGGTTCACCCTCATACTTAGTGTGTGTGTGTGTCAAGGCTATGTAGCCAGTTGGTCTGTCACATACTTACACAAACAGAGTTCTTATTTGTCAAAAAAGATGACTTCGTATTATATATCAGTTATACTCAGACTTACGTCAGTAAGAGGTTACTTTTAGAAAACAAAGGTTTTAACAGTGATATCATTGATCATACTTAACTCCCTTTTAGAAATACATAAGAATAAACATATATTAGTACCAATGAAAATGCATACTCACGATTATAATAAAAAAAAAAAATAAAGAAAGACTACGTCTTCCAAAAACTAGACTTAAGAAGACTGATAGACAGACAAGGGATTATACTCTTAAATTAAAGCTTTATAATAAACATACATTAGGAATAACATGACTTCAAATAAACGAGTTTAAACAAAAAATAAAATCATTTCTATAAAACCATCCATTCTACAATATCAATGAATATTTAAATTCTTCATTTATTAATGACTTGCAATAATTTATTGAATACATTTCTTCCTACCCACCCACCCCCACCCTATCACAGGTTTTTTTAGTTTATTTTTTAAGGTGCTGACTATGTTGTTCAATCAGGTATAAGAAATATTATTTGCTGTATCTTGACTTGCCAATGTTATGTGAATAACGAAATGGTTACAAAAATGAGTTTACTGAGTTGTATCTCGCGGCCCGAATTGAACCCGCAATGTTCTGTGTCTCAGGCGGGCTTTCGCCCACTGCGCTACAGAGGTCGATGCTTCATAGGTAATAGATACCTATAGCAGATACTGTTGAACAAACACAAGGCTATCAAATAATGCCTTGCGGACGGAAAGGAATCAGTTTTTTTTACCAAAACCTATTGATATGGAATCCTACAAACTATAAATACTTGCATTTGTTTTTGCAGGTTACATAGGTTTAGCCCTCTGCATTGATTGGATGGAGCCGAACTCGACATCCCAAGCAGACAAGACAGCTGCTGAAACTGCCAATCAATTCTACGTAAGTTCTCACCATCATCAGCCTGAGATGAAAGTATAGACAGACCGCTAATAGCTTGCATAACCTATTATGCCGTCAGTCAGTATAAACTATTCCAATATTAATTAACGTAGTGTAGGACGCCCTCCGGCCAGGTGGGGTGTCGATCTGTGAAAGGCTGCTGGTAGAAGCTGGATGGCGCTCATTAGGGGAGACCCATGTCCAGCAGTGGCCTGCTATAGGCTGATGATGATGATGATGATGATTAGTTCCATGGTCTTTACCCAGTCAGTCAAGAGTTTACGTTTTTATTCATCCAGGAATATATTTTGGCTATGGGACAGTAGGTAGGAACATAAAAAACACACCCCAAAAAAGTATTTCTACAATAGTGTTTATGTAGGTACCTAGCAAGAACTATTTGTTTGATAAGAACCTTCTTTATTTATTTTCAGTTCGGTTGGTTCGCCAACCCTATATTCTCAAAGAAAGGCGACTACCCCCTGATAATGAGGAAGAGGATAGACGAGATCTCCCGAAAACAAGGATTCCAACGGTCTCGTCTACCAACCTTCACAAGCGAGGAGATTAACATCATCAGGGTAATGTAACAAAGGAGGTTCTCCCTGTTCAGGGCTTTGACCTGACTGCCGACCACCAATGAAGATTTGATATGTAAACATGAACTTGATGATGTGTCTTAGGTACACCACCGAAGGCTAAATTTATTGGCGCAATCACCATGTCTTCGTGGTGTTAGATACAGCAATGGTAGTGCCTAGGTCCTACCTACTATGCAATTGAAAAAGAAAGGTAAGTAGGAACTTTCCTGGACGAAACCTTTAAAAGCCCTGTTACTTCCATAACTCTAATGATTTGGATATAAAAACAAAATAAATAAATAATACTCATCACACGGCATCATGTAGCCCCAAACTAAGCAGAGCTTGTATTATGGGAACCACGGGATGAACCACTATGGGATTAATATACTACACTTATATTTTTTCTTAGTAAATATATACATGTCCATACATAGAAAAAACCCAGACCCGAGACAAATATCTACAGAACATGAAAACATTTGTCCCGCAGCGGGAATCGAACCCGCAACCTTCTGCGTCTCAGGCGGACCTTCGCCCACTGCGCCACAGAGGCCGTCAAAAAATAACATAACACCCCACCCATACAGCCACATACATACCAGCGATGATCCTACTACGATTATCCTGTGTTGTGAACTTGTGAGCCGTGGGTATGAAGGAACTACGATACTGTAGGTTCATAAAAACGGGACGTTCCAATAAAAATAAATAGGGGCTAGATTACACCATCCGCAACTTACCCTATAAACTTGCTTTTTAGATTTGAAAGGCGCCGAACTACAAAAAGTCTCTCTCAGTGTCACAGCAACTGGTAGCGCTTTCAACTGAAATGACGTTATCAGAGTCGACTTCAAATAGAGCACCGTTCCCATCCTCACTTCGGTGTGTGGGGAGCACGCGGTTTTGTATAGCTCGAATTAAAATAGCTTAGTCTAGTTAACTAAGCTATTTTAATTCGAGCTATACAAAACCGCGTGCTCCCCACACACCGAAGTGACCGTAAACTAGCGCAATGTTTTTCACATTAGAGGCTTTTGCAGAGCGAGGCTTTGAGCACCATTCAAGTAGATCGATACCATTGTACCACAATACCCAAAAATCTGCAGATCATGCAAATATTTGACTCGCAGCTAGAATCTAACTCCTCAACACAACCTCATATCTCAGCTGTATTTTCGCCCGTTGCGTAAACGGCGACGAAACCTCGTTCACGCAAGACCTTTTCACGAAATCCCGCGGCAATCAGTGGTAGGTAACTATAGCCGAATCTCCATTATAAGAAAAAATACCGAACATTTATCAAGAAATAGGCATGACGACTGAGTAAAAAAATAATAATTCTAATTAGTCCGTCAGTTAGATCAAATAAAAATACTAGACACGTATTTTTTTATTTATCGAATCAATAGAAATTGACGGAGATAAATAACGTCAAAGTTCGGGAGTGGGGGCTCGTGACGTCACGCCTAGGTAAAAAATATACTATTTCGTGACGTCGCGCGGAACTTTAACGCTCTATATCTTTGTTATATTTTGTTTAATTGACAAAAGAAAAAATGTGTCCAATATGTTTTGGATAATGATGTAAATAACGGACTAAATAGAATTATTTAGTCGTCTAGCCTATTCTAGTTATTTGCATCATATATTTAAGTGTGAGACGCGTTGATTTTGCTTTTCTTTTAATTTTATTTACACACGTATTTTTCTAAAAATGTGTAATGTGTTTAATTATTTTTTGCAGGGTTCGTTTGACTTCCTCGGCGTGAACCACTACACCACGCATATGGTGACAGCCGGCAGCGGCCGCGTCAGCCCCCACCCCTCGTTCTACGATGACGTCGGCGTCAAGGCAATGCAGAGGAATGACTGGCCCAAGAGCAACTCTACCTGGTTAAGAGTAAGGCTTTTTTTTGTTTTTACTCTATATTGAGAAGATTTATTAAGTAGAATTATCTGTTTGTGGTCTAGTTATATTTGGGGACATTCGCACTCTGGAGTTAAGTGGCCCGAACTAGATTTTATAAATTAGAAAACTAGTTTTAGTATATACGATAGTCACAACGAATTAACGAATCTATGTCTCACTGAAGTAAGACTTAGGAAACGATTCGACCAATCCTAGTACGATCCGATCCAAATACAAGAACTACGTCGCTAGTTGCAACCAACTTCACGGCTGGGTGCTGAAGCTGGGTACGGATAGCGCGTACATTGGTACGCGTAGTCGATTACGCGTGTCTTGTAGTCGATCACTTTGAGGAACGCGTGCCGCGCGGGCTGGCTCGCGGTCGGCGGCGCGCTCCGAGGTCAGTCGGTGTCGGCTCGCGTACCGCTATGGATCGATTGTCACCGCCTTCAGGTTCACGGCGGTCCACATTAACTGTACGCGTATCCAATATACGCGTGCACAGCGAACCCCAACTACGCGTGTACAAGAACGCGCTATCCGTACCCAGCTTAAGAGAAACTTTAAAGTTAGACTCCATAAAGTTAGTCAATCATTTAAAGGTCAAAGTGTACTTTTTAACAAAATTCCAAATGACGTGATTAAATAATGTGTAAATAAATTCAAAAAATTTGTTAAACGAAATCTTTGTAATAAAGCTTATTATAAAATATCTGATTATTTAGATGACATAAAGGCTTGGGATAAAACTATCTCCAACTCACTCAAAAACAAAAAAGTTTGTAAAAAGACTTTCAAAAAATATAAGCCAAGCAGAGTTTCTTGCCAATACTTCTCTCTTTAGTATAGGAGCTAGCAACGTTTTCGAGAAAGAATTTTAGGTCAGCTGATTTTGTGATATGTCGTCCTTCTTGCCCTTTCGGTTAGAGTCTGGGCTATCTGGCTGGCGGTAGCGGTTGCGTTCATTAGTGCGCATCCTACCTGTCCAGGTAATAATCCTGGATTTTAAAAGCATTTTAGAAGGCGTAATTTTTAATTTTTTGTTTTTAAATAAGTCTACCTGACATACTTTTCTGGACCGACAAGGTCGTATTGGAGAGCAAGCTGCTGATGGATGATCTTTGCTACTTGGTTGTGTCTGTGCAAGTATTCAGTGTTAGCGAGGTGCGAACAACCCGAAAGTATATGTCTGAGGGATTCACCGGGACGATGACAAGCTCTGCAAATGTCAACGGTTCCATCCTTCATGATATACTTTCTGTAGTTGTTCGTCTTTATTACCTCATCCATAATCGCACAGACAAAACCTTCGGTTTCCCCAAAGAGGTCACCAAAACGTAGCCAGTTCACGGATGCGAGTAGGTCTACATCAGGCCCTGTAAGGGCTTTGTAGAACCGTCCGTGCAGCTCCTTACTCTCCCATACGATCTTGCGGTCGAGGGCACTCAGCACCGTAGGTTTGTGCCAGTTCTCCTTAGCCAGTGAGAGCGGGGTAAGGTTCTTGTCAACTGCTACGACATCACGATGCATCTCACTGTCGGCATGGAGGAAGTATTCTCTGAGCTTGCACACCTCGCGGTTATGGAGGGTCTTGGCATTTAAAATTTATTATTATTAATATTATTATTATTTTGTTATTATATGCGCAGTGAAAAGTAATTTACTTTCGTAATGGTTCTCTGTATCATTCTCGACTTATTCTGCAACTGTCTCTCTCGGACTACTAGCATTATACTGCAATACTTTTCATGACTTTTTAATTTTAATTCAAGACTTAACAATCGAATTAATGTCTGGCAAATTTATTTTAAGTTTTTCTTATCTTTAAATAACATAATATTAAAATTACAGACATTATAAAATACTTTGAAATTTTAATAAAAAATAAATAAAAAATCGCGTATGGCACATAGTTAGCATTGTCAAAAATGTCTGGCAATAAAAAAAGTATGTCAGGTAGACTTATTTAAAAACAAAAAATTAAAAATTACGCCTTCTAAAATGCTTTTAAAATCCAGGATTATTACCTGGACAGGTAGGATGCGCACTAATGAACGCAACCGCTACCGCCAGCCAGATAGCCCAGACTCTAACCGAAAGGGCAAGAAGGACGACATATCACAAAATCAGCTGACCTAAAATTCTTACTTTTCAAACGTTGCTAGCTCCCGTACCACTTTGTTTGGTCGCATTACGAATTGGTGTAACTTTTATATTTAAAAAAATTGACGTTTCAAGGTGTACTTTATGTGCTTATTGAATAAATAAGGTATTTTGATTTTTCATTTTGATGGAACGTTGGGAATATTGTAGACAAGGAGTTTTTCTGGGAGGTCGCGCTTTCAACAAAAAATTGTGCCTGATTTTTCTCAATAAGTTGCCAAAAGGGGGTTGTGTTTTTGGGAGAATATATTAGACACAATTTTTTTTAAAAGCGCGCATTCCCTTCTACGGTAGGACTACTTAGTAATTCCATTGATTTTGAGTATACTGTAACTCGTAGTTAAATACTAATTCGTAGGATATAACATTTTACTTTACTGAACTACTAAAAGTATGTATGACTGTCAAATAACTAATCAAATTATATTCAATTCCAGATTGTGCCCTGGGGCTTTCGCAAATCTCTTAACTGGATTCGCACCACATATAACAACCCGATGATGATCATCACCGAGAACGGTGTCTCCCAGACACCAGGACTGCAGGACACGAAGCGGGTCCAATACATCACTTCCTATCTGAAGGCGTTACATGCTGCTATCGTGAAGGACGGGTGTCGGGTGATCGCCTATACATACTGGAGTCTGCTGGACAACTTTGAGTGGATGAGGGGGTACTCGTAAGTCTAATTTCTGCATCTTCTTTTCGTTGTACAAAGGCTTCTATCTACCTCTGTATTCATAATCGCGTTTATGTGGATTTTCCCAAACATATTCAACCCCCTTTTCACCCCTTCGGGGGTGGAATTATCAGCAACGCTGAGACACATATAACGCTGAGTCGTTAACCTAAATACAACTAAGATCATAACTACGGATTTTCATACAAACTTTTATCTCGTGTTTTACCCCCTTAGGGGTGGAATTTCTAAAAATCCTTCGTAAACTATACGGTATTTAAGTGCAAAATTTCAAGTCTCTAGGTCCAGCGGTTTTGGCTGATATACTGTGTACCTCACATTTTTATCTTGTTTTTTTTTCTTTTTTAGAGAGAGATTCGGCCTCTATGAAGTGAATTACTCGTCTCCGAACAAGACACGCACTCCTCGCCTCTCAGCCCACTTCTACTCACAAATAGCTAAAACAAAATGCATACCGAACGACTATCTCGACCTTATGTACACTGTCAATAATGTCTAGTTTACTAAACAATTGGGGTGTCCCGTCGATGTATGGGATTTTTTTTTTCAAGTTACAGCAACGTAGGAATTATCAAAAGTTGCATTATTTCACGTTAATTTGATGCCTATACCGCTCTTTGAACCACAAATTTACAAAGCTTCAAAGAGCGATCAAAATGGGGCGTAATTTTAGTTTTTTTAGTAAGTTTCAAAATCTACGTGAATTTCGCAACTTCCGATACATCTTGCGTTGCTGTAACTTCAAAAAACGCATACATCCACGGGACACCCTAATGAAATCCTATCAAAATAAGTAGGTAGGTATAGGTAGGTACACCAGAATAGGTACCTTGGATTAACTAAGATAGGTACATTGATAATACTCTTTGAAAATATAATTAGAACTAAAGAAATAATCGTATTAACGCTTTGAGCGCTGTTAACACAACTGTGGAACTACAACAGCTCACCCTCGCCGCCGCGCCGCTATGCTACGCACCATGCCCAAGGCCCGCAGTCAAAGTGTTAAAATAAATATTTGGCTTCCAAAACTTCTTAACTCGGCGGGGACTTATACCCAAACCTTTACCTAAGGTATAGTACGCGTCACGTAAAAAAACGTGCAACAGAATTGAGAACCTCCTCCTTTTTTTGAAGTCTGTTAAAATGACCGCTGGAAGAAGTGGGTGCGTCTGCGCACGGATAAATACCGATAAATCGCCTAATGCGTAGCCTACCGCCAGCGTTCTTTTTACGTGACGCGACCCTAGATAGTCTCAGTAGGTACTTAGTGTGAAAATGGTGTCGATTCTGTTGTTCACTTTTCTAAACTTAACTTAATTTGACAGCTCTAAAGTTATAGCTACCCTTGTCATTTTCACCTATATCCACCTTTTAGAAACGTCAAATTAAGTTTAGTTTAGGAAAATGCACAACAGAATCGACATTAATGTGTACATAAATGTGAAAAATAAGTACTAAAATCAAATGAAAACAATTTGATTATAACATTATTTATATTTTCAGAAAATACATTAACATTTTATCTTAACTAGTTACTAGTAGGTAGTTATTTGGAAGACACGATCTAAGGACACTTACACGTTTGCTTGTTGAAATACTTTGCAAATATTTTACATATTCATTCTAGAAAAAGTTATTTTAAAACAATTAACATGATTTTTTTTAATATCAATACAGTTTAGCTTTATAAAGCTGAATATATCTTACGTATGTAAAATAAATTTGTATATAATTTTGTATAAATAATGTTCCCCTCAAATTGTATAGTTTTTACAAACTTCTTGTATTTGACCAAGCTTTACTCGGATTCTTTATTTTCCGAAAAGGACGGAATACATACATCCGGAATACGGAATCACGGATAAAAAATATAGTAACTGTTAGAAGAATATTCAGAAGCAGCCATTTTCCCTCCGCCTATAGAAGCAGCGGGTCTACCGGCGCGCGCGAATTGCTTCTCGAGACTTCGTACTGTGCTGATATATAAAAATCGGACAGGATTTCATTTAAAGTGCGGTCAAGATCAATTTATTATTCAAAAAAATGGCTGCCGCGTTTTGTATTTTAATCCAAGTAAAAATTTTTAGCGCCCACTACTAATAGTTTTAACTAGGGGTTGCGAACCGGGATTCCGAATCCCGAAAATACCGGAATACCGGACCGAAAAGAACGCTTTCAAATACCGGCATTGAGAAAACGAAAATCGGGATTTACGTTATTTTCGGTATTTCACTATAAATCTATATTAAATAACATATGTCAATAAACAATTAAAATAACTCAGCAGCAGCGAGTTATTTATAATACTTTCGTAATAAATGATTGTTTTTTTTTTAATATATGTGATTTTCTTATCATAACGCACTTTTATTGTTTGGCTGGTGACTATTCCCTTACGAAAATTACGATTCCATTACATATTTCAAATATTTTTCTCACTATATTAAAAATACCGAAAATACCGAAACTACCGGAATATCGGTATTCATTTCAAAGTAATACCGAAAACACCGATTTTTGAAAAGAGGTCCGGTATTGCGACCCCTCGTTTTAACAATGACATTGCGTGACATTTGTTTGTTTACTTTTTGTGACAGAGATATGAAATCCGACTATAGAAGCGTGTTTCTGTCTATATTATTTGCCTGAATTGTTTGTTTGCTTAAATTTGTAATTTGATCAATAAATAGGTCATGTTCTTTTCTTGTTATTTCAAAATATGTTCCCGCTTCTTATTGCTGATATAACGATTGCTTATTAGTCAGTTTCAAGGGTTTTTGGTTCCGCCACCATCGGAACCCAATCCACACTAACAAATGGGGCTCTGGCGGCGGCTGATTGCAGCATAGCGCAGCCTAACACCGGCACAGTTACATTCCCTGGCCGCCGACGTGCATTCGATAGCGTCGGCGGTGCAAGAAGCTTTGTCCTGCGATCCCTAAGCCGCATTGGATTTTGGATTCCTTAAAGGGGAGGCCTATGTGCTGCGTGAACTGAATAGGCTGGTGTTGTATGATGTATGTATTCTCAAAAAAACCTAATTACTATATCTTATTCTTGGTTTGAAACAACATGATGAAGTGTGATAGTGTCTAAAAAAAAGAAAGTTAGTACTGTTTTTTTTCAACCCGTGATTCCGAATGCCTGAAGTGCCAACATTTTAATAATTAAATATTAATGGAATAGGGCTCAATATCAAGAGCCAATTTATTTTAATGGTAGGGGGTACACAGAATACTTTTGTTTTTTGTATTTAAAGTGTTAGCCCACACTTGAGGGAAAATTTCGACAAGGCGAGGAGTTCGCCGGGTAGCGCAGTTGGCTTGCGTGTCCCGGTATTAATGGGAATGTCGCGGGTTCAAATCATGCTTGAGTCGAAATTCTTAGGATGATAAAAAGCCTTTTGATTTTATTTAAAAAAATTATAGAAGGCTAGTTATCAGTTTTGAATAGATACATTTTAACTTAAAACATAAATTAGAGAAAATAGCATCTCCATTTTGGCTACTTAATCTATTAATTCTTTTTTAAAATTATACATATAATAAAAAAAAATCTATTGTAATTCAATCACCGAAACGGCTGAACGGATTTCGACGAAGTTTTTCTTACATCTAAACATGGAATGAGACATAGTCACTTATGTGGGTATTATGCGAATAGGGATCAAAATAATGAAATAAATAAATAAAACTTGACATGTGAGCAAGGCCTACTGAATTTATGTTATAAAATTATAACCTCATTTAGGAAGTTTTCCCCACATATAGGGAATAGGGAGGACGACTAAAAAATTATATTAACATTATCAAAACATATTGGATACTTATTATTTCATTTGTCAAATAAACAAAAAATGGCAAAGATTAAGGCGGCGTCCTAATTGGCAGCGATCGTCCACTGGCGCGATGCGTTTTCGTCGCACGACGAGATTAAACACACACATTTATTTAGTGTCCTAATTGAAGCTTGCGAGTCATCGCGCGAGCACAGGCCGACATGTTCATGGCACGACCAAAACGCATCGTGTCATCGCACGAATATTGCCTATTAGAACGCCGCCTAAATGTGTTGACGTTCCGCTTGACGTCACGGCAAGTACACTTTAAGTTTAAGTTATGAGTTTAAGTTTATATGACGTCACGAGCCCCCACTCCCGACCTTTGACGGTCTTTATCTCCGTCAATTTTTATTTATTTGATAAATAAAAAAATACGTGTCCAATATTTTTTGTTGATCTATCTGACGGACTAATTAGAATTATTATTTTTTACCCAGTCGTCATGCCTATCTATTGCTATTACTTTCAATGTGGTTAACCTACTGAGGATATGCTTTACTTACATTATAATGCACAGATTTTCCCAAAAATGGGGATTACGTTTCAAATCTAATTAAAAATATTCCCTCACAAGCAGGGGAAACGTTTCCCTATAAATGGGTAGATTTCCTCACAAGTGGGGAGATACTAAAACGAGGACTTTCTCACAACTGAGAGAGTTCTTTGGACAATTGCGCTTAACTGGCCATGTGAACCGTTCTCGCCAAACCGCATGCCCAGAATGGAGATTATGGGCATATCCCCCTTATATGTAGCAGGTGGACTGTTAGGAAATCCACCTTATTACAGGAGACAAGTCCAGACATCCCCATTATAAGGAGTAGCAGGTGGACCGTAAGTTTGTGTTGTTGTTGAACAGTTGTTTAGACGTTGAACACGATGTATACCGGCACATTAAGCACTAGCTGCCTACGACTGCGGCATCTTGCACTGACGGCAGTCCTCCATGCCGTCGCTGAACTCCTCGATCTGCAGCGTCATCTCGAAGAAGTTGTACTTGTCGTGCACGAGCCGCGTCGCCTGCTCCAGCACCTTCTGCGGACTCACGCCCGAGCCTGGGGAGAAATACAACAATTTTTTAGACATTCTTCGATCTATTTCAATTCAATTTCGAAAGTTCTTTATCATAACAGAAAGACTATTCTAAGCAGCACAATCCATTTATTTATTATTATTACTTACTTAAATAAATGTAGGTTAATGTTAATTAAGCGAGGAACGCTTCTTATAACTTATATTAATAATGGTTATCTACGAGCTACGAAACATAAGAAAATATAAATAAATACTTCATACAAATATCGCCTCTTTATTAAAGACGATAAGGCAGAAAATGTAAGCCAACTAAATGAAAACTGCTGCTCCGATAAGCATGTCATATAAATATCGCCTCTATAATAAAGAGGTTAAGGCAGAAAATCTAAGTAAGTCGACTAAATGAAAACTGCTGCTCCGATGCGTTTTGGCGGAGTTTTATACAAGCCGCTTTCGGGTGCAATCGAGTTTCCAGTGCAAAATTCTTTGTATAGTTGATCGAAGTTTACATTGGACGGAACTTCGTCTGACCACGATCTAAGTAACGTTGTGGTCTAACATAAAGCACGAAGGTCCAGAAGACATCTATTCACTCTAGACTACCAATCCGGGTCTATTTAACCCGGATTATAGTTTTCAGGAAAGACAGAGGCCGGTAGAGTTCCAATTCTTGGTAGCTCGCATAGTAAAATTAGAAGAAAACCCGCTTGCGAATAGGTGGTATATCTACTTAGTAAGAATGTTACTGAGTCGTGCGTCTGCTTGTCCTGAAGTGGAAGTGACATAATGGAATACAAATTATGACTCTATTTAAATCCATGGTCTTCCCCTACCTCTCTTTTCTTCTACTTTTCTCTTTATGATGTTGCGTTTAAAAAGATTGCTTCATAGCATTAAGTTCGCCTATGTACATTTAATTTTTTTGCAGTAATTAATATTCTATTCTATAAAGTTGTCATGTCGTATAAGGTGCCTTGCGTTCTCAGGGCTCCACTGGATTGTTATCTTAGCCCATGAGCCATCGTGCATTTTTTTTACAAAGATTAGCCAATCGCTTGACTACTAACACACCTGAGACAGATGAAGATGTGGTCTAAGATGGAGCACGCTTGCCTAGAAGGAACCGATTCCCTCTGGATTTGAAGACTCCGAGATTGTACTGGTCCGGGAAAACAGACGCCGGGAGCAAGTTCCACTCCTTATTGCATGTGACAGATGTTCCATTTTTTCGCAACCTTTAGAGCTACATCAGCAATCTGTGTTCTGGAGCGCAGAGCGAATATAAAAGCGCTCCATTGCTCGCTGACAGACCTCGAGTTTGGACCTTTGGGTGTCTAAGGGACCAAGTCTGTGCGCTATAAGTAAGTATTGGGAGGAAACACATGTCCATCATATATGCCTATATTGAGATACACATAAATTTAAAGGCTTATTATTCAGTCTGTCTTAGTAAGACTGTCTTACTAACTAGATATACTATGACCGACTTAGTGACTAACCCTTATGGCTACGCTAAGTGTAAGACATTGTTACTAAGACACCGCGAGGTCTAATAAGCCTTTTCTTCTTCTTCTTCCTGCCCCTCTTCCCATAACAGCTCCGGTACCATTCATGGACAAATGGTAGCGCGTCCTTAGCGCACGAGTAACTCACCTGAGTACCGGGGTGCTCTTTGCATCTCGGCAGCAAGACCTACTGTTTGCTGGTCCTGGTATTTGCCAGTATAATCGTCTGCTTCATAACCTATTGGTTGGTAAGGGGATGTTAAACATTTCGTAGATTTGATTGGGTTGTGCCCCTCTTCCCATTTCATTTGGGGTCGGGCCTCCTAGTACTTCGGCGCCAGGACGCTCTGTCCTGGGTTGTCGTAGATGCGACGTTTAGGGCTTTAAAGTCTTTCTCGACATTGGACCACCATGTAGACGGCAGCCTTCCTCTGCCTCGGGGTTTTGTTGAGATGTTTAGGACTGTTTTGACGGAGTAGTTTTCTTCTCTACGCATTGTATGGCCATACCATCGAAGCCTACTTCCTGTTAGCCTTTCAGATACTGGGGCTACTTTGAATGATCCCCTGACGTGGTCATTGCGAATTCTGTCAAGACGTGTTACACCACCTGCCCAGCGTTTTCATTTCTGCTGTGTGAAGATTTTGGACGTGCTTTTTTTAAGGTGGTCCAACACTCTAATCCGTACATCTCATGTCTTAATAAGCCTTTTAATTTAAGATAATGTTAGGAGACATTAATATTTGAAAGCGGCTTCCCTCCCTTTGCCTATAAAAGTAACGGCCCTGGTGGGTCGCGTGGCATTGCTTATTGAGACTTCGTACTGTAAATTCCTGAGTCTTAAGAATAAATATAAATTGAAGTGTATATCAGGTACTCACGGATAGCTAAATGCGCGGATAGCGCCGTCTTGTCGAGTGACAGGGCCCACATGCGCAGGTTGTGAACCCGCACCACGCCGGGCAGGGACAGGAACGTGTTAGCGACCTCCTGCGAATTAAGCATTTTGTTCAAATTAGAAACGTGCAAATCTATCGAGCGAGCGAAGCGAGGTTTCAACTGTCCAGTAATGAATAACTGGACAAATCGACGTTTATAATTATGAAAAGATAGCTTCCGTGCTTCAGAAGGCACTTTAACTTTCGAAGTACGGAAGCGCTCTCATATAAATGCCAGTAAACGGTCACCCATTCAAGTGGCGAAATGTTGTTCAATCAAGATGATTTCAGAACACCGCAGTAAGCCACACCACCGCCTAGGTCGGTTCTAACTTTTCGTTAAGCTATAGGCCTATAAACTCCGTCAACTCGCAAAATATTTTGTATGAGATTTTTTTTGGAATGAAAAAGATGGCGAGTTGGGAATATTTCCCTTCTTATTAGGGGAGGCCTATGTCCAGCAGTGGGCTGACCGGCTGGTGCTATTGTATTGTGTACCTGGAAGTCGATCCCCCGGGGCGAGCCCTCCATGAGCACTAGAAGCGTGTCCTTGATGATGTTGAAGGTGGTGATGAGAACCAACACCGAAAACAGGAACGTGCAGATTGGATCCACAAGGTTCCAACTCGGCTGGAAATACACGTTTTTTAATAAGATTCTAGTTTAAACTTGTGACTTTTGGAATATAATTATAGCTTCAGAAATGAAATGTAAAATTATAGTATTTATTTGCATAAATATAACCTATATTTTATGAACAATTATGGTCTTACAATATAGTATTACTATATTTCACTTGATAGTCGTGCAAATGTTCAGTGAGTAGACAATTAAACTGACGTAAAGTGGTAAATGTTAAATTTGCTTTTGAAATATTAACAAAAATATTTATGATGCTGTACGCGAGGACAAACAATACTTTGTTAATTTTGTTGCCGACAGGCGAGAAATATCTACCCAAATTACGTTTGTCCCCGCCTGCAGCATCATAAAGTATTTAGTTAGACTAATTTGAATATACATTGATATTGTGACACTCTTTTCAGTTCATAAATTTTTAGCAGTCGAGTTTTTTAACCGACTTCAAAAAGGAGGAGGTTCTCAATTCGTCAGAACCTATTTTTCGACTTTTTTTTACGTATGTTCACCGATATCTCCGTCAATTGTAAACCGATTTTCAAAATTCTTTTTTTGTTTAAAAGAGTATACTTCACAGGTGGTCCCATATAAATTTGATTCCTGGTGGATTGGTACTTTTCCCGGAAAACTCAAAAAACCTCATCCTCACTTGTAATTTTAGCCCCTATGATCACCAATATGTCCGTCAATTATGAACCGATTTTCAAAATTCTTTAGGGCAAAATGTAAGAAGTGATTTATTTGAAGTCGGTTTATTTTTTATAAAAAGTTTATTCTTTTTATAATAATATTTTTATCCGAATTTTTTGTTTTATTATTGAGAGTTTGTGCTAAAACAGTAATACGAACGTGACATGATACATATATTTTTGTAATGGTCCATATTGCTAGGGTACGGAAAAAAACAACCCTCCCCCTTTTTTTGAATTTGCGGGCGCCATTTGCCTATGTCCCTACAACAATTCTGATGAATTCAACGACACCTCATATGTCAAAATCCGTCCAGCGGTTTGGGCTGTAGGGGCGACTTTCGAAAAACATAGCCCTCCTTCTGGCGCAGTCGGGTAAAATGATGAAGAACATGCTTATAATTATAACTGTCAAAAATAATTTATGATATTTGTAGCCCAGTATCTGTAGACAGATGATGTACGTAGCAGTAGGGCTCTTTGTGAAACCTTCGTCCGGGGAAGTACTTCTACAGCGCTTTATGTCGCGACGCAGCATTGCCGTGTATCTAATGGGGTCCCACCGCGTGATGTCGAAATGTCAGAAGATGTTGTCGAAACATTCTTCGACTTCGATTCCAAAAAGTTATAAGGAAATGAGAAATAAGCTAGTTTAAATTAAAATTTAAAGGTCTATTGATAAGTTAATGTTATTATGATATTAAATAGTACAATGTAGGGATAGGTAAATTAATATTTAATTTAAATTGACACTAATCAGATTTATTTACTTCATTTGATTTGATTAGGTTTTTAAATAATTTTTTGATGTGATTTGTTTTTTTTTATTATTAGCTAGGTACTGTTTTTTTTTCTGATTAAATATTTTTCATGTCACTCTCTCTACAATTTTGCATACTTAGTAAACCATGTTTAGTCATATTTAATTGTACATTCCATCTTATTCTACACGTATTTCTTGCAAGTAAATTATCTTTATCTTTATCTGTATCGGCTCCCCAGCACAGGTACCTTGAAGTATATGACGATGGCGGCCACGAGTACGCCGAAGCTCTGCAGGAAGTCTCCGAGCACGTGTATGAAGGCGGCGCGCACGTTTATGTTCTCGCCGTGCTGGTGCGACGTTGAACTCTCCGCGTCTGAATCCACGCCGTTTTTCTGACATCATAATTAAATGGTAACCGTTAAAACATATATAAAACAGAAGAGGAAACATGTTTGGACACCTTATTCAACATGACAGCTTACGGAACATCATAGACGGGAAAGTGAGGAAGGCGAAAGGCGACCAAGGATAAATTATATGAGCCGCAGATGTCATGTCGTATAGGGAAGTAATGGAGGCTGCTTTGGAGCGAGGCAAATCGAGCTGTCAGTTGTGCCGACAAGAGAAATGATACTAGTGGTTACCGTTTAGTTGCAAATTACGAGTTTAATCAAATTATTGTATTACCTTATTATTAATATTAAAATATTTTAAAAATGTCAACTCAGGCGGGATGCGAACTGACGACCTTTCGATATCCTTATCAATCATAGAAATTCTCTGTTAAATAAATAATTAATCATCATCATCATAAAAAATGATTGGGCAACTTATACGACATGACAGCTTCATTAGAAACATCATCGAAAGATAAGAAAGGGAAAGCGTAGAAGAAGAAGATCAAGGTTAATCTACATGAGCCAGATAAAAGAGAAGGTCGCCGTCATGTCCTATAAGGAAGTTAAAGAGACAGCAATGGAAAGTGCAAAATTGAGAGAATTGCATCACTTCACGGACAAGAGCTCTTAAATTAAAATAATAATAATAATCATCATCATCATCAGCCAATTGCAGTTCACTGCTGGACCAAGGCCTCCCCTAATGAGCGCCATTGCGTCCTGAGCTCAACGCATCCATAAACAATGAATATGAATACCTTATTGTTGAGTACCGGGTTGGTGCCGCCGTGGCTGTGGCCGTGGCCGCCGCCGCCGCCGTGGCTGTGGCCGTGCTGATGCAGCGTCAGGCCCATGCTGGAATTAAAACTCTACTTGTATTCTAGATTTATTTTATGGTACTTCAAGCCCACCTGATGTTAGATGGTACCCATTACCTATCACAAAGCCTTGCATCGCAGATCACGTTTTTTTGGAACGTGCTCTACGATGCAACGCCCTGCGTCCATCAACATGAAGGTGAGCCTTTTGTGCCTGTAATTTCACCGGCACCCACACCCTTCAAACCAAACACAGCACAGTTTCTTCACGGCAGAATTAGGCATGGTGGCAGTACGCACCCGGACGAGCCAACAACAAAGAACTCTACTACCTACTAATACTACTATTGATATGCCGTGGTGGACTGGTGGGTGACTAGTGACTAAAACCCCACCTCATTGGGGTAAACCCCACCTCATTGAGGGCACCTTACCTCTTTTGTAGTTAGAAGGTTTTCTTCTGAGGAAACTATAGGTTTATTTTGAAGAGCAAAACAATTGCATTTTTGAATTTTTGAAAAAAAAAAGTAATGTCGAAAATGATAGTTGTTCAAAAAACCAAGTCTATTTCAATCGACTTGATTTGACATTTTCCAACAGAACCCTTTTACAAGTAATTTACCGAATCAAATCGTAATATTTCGCGAAAATTTAAAGCTCGCTGTGCAATTCGGAACCAGGAAAATTAATATCACAATGCGCAAATGAAGCGTTGATGGCATGGATTACTTCGATTTTCTTGTCCGATCATCTGAGACAAGCAACACTCAGTCGGGTCACTACTTAGATAGGTGGCCGTTTAGTGACATTTATTTGCAGGGGTAATTTCAAACGTTAGAAACTTTTAGTCTAATCCGACGATGACGATTGAGCTAGAAATATATTATTGTGTATTGTGGGGGTGTATTGTGTTGTGATGCGCCATCGTATCGTAGCGGTCAAGTGATTCAGAATCACCATCAGCAGCTTTTAAGATCTTAGAAATCTATCAGAATATACCTGAATACAAATGAACAAAAATGTACGGATTCAATTCGGAAACTTTTCGAATGTTTTCTAATACCTAGCTGAGCGCTTTTGTGCTTCGGAAGCCACGGTACGATGTTGGTCCCAGCTTTTTCAGTCTTTAAGCCAAGTCCGCCCTTCGAGCGGCCTAAAAACTCCGACACCAGAGGGCTTACCACGGGTTTTGATAGTTTTCGAAAACTTTTTAGGTTTTGGTATCTTTCCATACATTTTCGTACAGCGCCTCTAGGGAAACGTGCATGAACTACGAAAATGTATGGAAAGATCAGTGTTGCCGTTTTTTATTTGGAGAAAATGCTAAAACTTGTTGCAAAAAATGCTAAACAACTTTTAAAAATGCTAAATAAAATGCTAAAATCTATATTTTTCTTTTGAATTCCTTAGGAATTTTGAATTTTTAGGTAACGTACAAAAAAATTTTAATCATAAAAATATGTTAAATGCGAATTTTTCAAGCTAACAGACCCGAATGCTAAAACGGCAACACTGGGAAAGATACCGAAACTTTTAAAGTTGTCGAAAACTATCAAAACCTGTGGTAAGCCCTCAGTTGGTCACTAGCTCAGATAATTATCCGTAAGCTTTACCAGAAGCTTACGGATAATTATCTGCTAATCATATGCAGATCATGTCTTCAGTAGCAACTGTCTTCATTAACATACGGTTACTTTGAACAGATGGTCGCTTCAACGCAATTATCTTGGCAAATTGACAAACACATCATCTACTTATTAGCTCACATAAACACTGTACAACTTGTTTAAATACGAATTCGTTCATTTGATTTTTTACGACGCATTTAAGTAAAATATTTATAGGCTGGTAGAGTTTTATACCTCGCACGTTACTGTTGTGTGTTTTTAATGCTTATCCTGTAATAAATTAATGGATTTGGATGAAACTTGGAATATACATAGTTTGTGACCTCGATTAACACATAGGCTTCTTTTTATCCGCATACTACGCGAGCGAGGCCGCGGGCGAAAGCTAGTTTGCGATATTTCTCTGCTTTGAATGTGTGTTATCTACACCAGACAGCCCACTGCTGGACTTAGGTCTCCCCTAATAAGGGGGATATGCCCATAGTTGCCACGCTGGGCATGCGGGCTGGGGACAGCTTCTCGCACAACGCTACTGCTCGTCGGCAGTCAGGGAATTTATCTGTGCCCGTGTCAGGCTGCGCTAAGCTGCAATCAACCGCCAGTGCCCCATTTGTTGCCTATACAGTAGGGTGCACCACGGGCAGGTGAAGTTGGCTTGGATTCCGAAGATGGAGATTAGAAGATGGGTTGTCAAGGGTTCTAACGGGGTGTAAGGGCACCCCATGAGAATCCTTTACACCCCTATTCGTAAAGGAAAAGTTATGTCAAGTTACATGATTAAATTAATAGGTTTAGGCAGCCAATTAAGTTTTCACAAATAGCTACAGAATATAAAAAAATAGTAGTAGACAAACAAAACACTTGTAGATAAAATTTGAAAGAAAAGATTACTCATAAAACGTTTTAGTTGGACTGCTCAGGTGTTCAACAAGTCAACAAGTCAAGTTCACGTGCTGTTGCATTAAGAGATCTGCACGCTCGAATTATGTACGTATTACTAAAGTTGGTTTTAGCTGTTGAAACATAAAGTAAATCATGATTTCGGAGACTTTTTTTGGAGCACGAAGGCCCAGCCGGCCAAACCTGGACAGTCGACCCTTCCGCTATTTAAGAGATAAGATAAATCAGCAATACGACTTCTATTATACATTTGGAGTGTTTTTACAGAATTTTGTACATATTATGCTTGTCTAATATGATTATTTCTTATGTTTTTCCGCTAGGACGTGTCTTATATGTGTATGTGTCTACTATGTTTCTCTACCAATATTGTGTGTTACATTTTGCTGCGCGAAGATTGTATCATAGGCTTGTCTTCTATGATCGTATCATAAGCTTATGTACTATGATTGTATCTTATGCTTGTCTACTATCATAATGTTAACACTAGAAATAAAGATAAACTAGCTGTTCCCACTGTAAGGCTCCATAAAGTTAGTCAATCTTTTAAAGGGATGTCTGTACGATTTTTAACAAAATCCCAAATGACGTGATTAATCTATCTGTAAATAAATTCAAAAATGTTGTTAAACGTAATCTCTGTAATAAAGCTTATTATAAAATATCTGATTATTTAGAAGACAAAAAAGCTTGGGATGAAACTGCCTCTAACTCCTTCAAAAACAATGTAATAGTTTAAGAACAATGACGTTAAAAAAATATAAGCCAAGCAGAGTTTCTTGCCAATTCTTCTCTGTTTGGTCACGTTACGAATTGGTGGTAAATTAAAAAAATGACGTTTCAAAGTGTACTTTATAGTTCCTACTGAATAAATGAATTTTGAATTTGAATTTGAATTTACTATAAATGTATCCTAAGCTTGTTTGCTGTCTATATCTTACGCTTGTGTTTCATGTTTTCTGCTATGATGGTGTTTTATACTTGTCTACTAGGACTGTGCCTTATGCGTATATATGTCTCTCTGCTAAGAGTGTGTTATGTTTGCCTGGTATATATGTATGTAACATTTGTTTACGTAACATAACTCACACGAGGTTGACGGCGACGCCGACGGCTGAAGTGATCAGCATGACGGTGGCGTCGATCTCGAACTCCTTGTAGATGACGCGCTGCACGGCCATGTACACCAGGATGCCGGTCACCACCCAGATCAGCAGCACCGACGTCAGCGCGCCGATCACCTCCGCTCGGTACCACCCGAACGACATCCTGCAAACGAAGGCATACAAATCTATACAATATTACGTTAAAGTATGTATTTTTGGGGGTAAACTATTTCTAAAGCGGTGTATGGTGTTCCAACCTCCAAAAACCACAACAACAACACCAGCCTATTCAGTTCACTGCTGGACATAGGCCTCCTCTATAAGAAGGGGGATATGCCCATAATATATATAGGGCTCATTTACACATAGGGTTTTATCTCTAGAACAACGAGAAAATTCAAAAATCCACACAGTCTCATTCGCCTTTTCTTTTCCCTGGTGCGTAGCGTTTTAGAGTCTGTCATTTACTCTGTCATTTGGTCTCCATTCTATAAAATTCATATGAATCACATAGAAGGAGTGCAAAGGAAACTTCTGAACATCTTATACTACCGTTGTGGTTGCAAAATAACATTACCGGCTTATGCTGATAAATTTGCAAGGTTTCATGTTCAGTCACTAGAGACGAGACGTAAACTTAATGGCATGGTTTGTCTCTTTAAAATCATTCACTCATATTTGGACTCTCCAACTCTACTCTCTCTTATCAACTTTAATATTAAACTGAGAACTCCCTCCCCATTTTCGAACACCTTTACTCTTCGTGTCTACACGAACAACACTTCTTTTTATAATCCGTTGGATTAGAATAGAATGAGACGAATGAGATTAGAATAGAATGGGTCGCCAGTATAACGATCTCTTAATTGGTTATAGTGACTATGTTGGCATATTCAAAAATGATTTATATAAATATAAAAAAGCAATTCTTGTCACTCTTACAAAAGAGTGATGTACTTTGTAAATTTAGGATTTCATAATATATATTTTCTCTTTTCTTTTTTCCTTCACAAATAGGTTTTAACTGCTTATATATCTAATAATCATGATGTGTTCACATATTTTGGAATGCGATCTAGTTCTAAACTTGGGTAAAATGTTATATAATATTTTGATTGTATTCTGTTTTGTGTACCTTATTAAATAAACAAAAAATAAAAAAATCCCAGCGCTCGGCATGCGGGATCGCAGGGCACAGCTTCTCGCACCACCGACGCTGCTTCCCGGCAGCGGTCAGGGAATTTAGTTGTGTCAATGTTTGGCTGATTGCGCTATGCCGCAATCAGCCGGCTGCCAGAGCGTCGTTTGTTAGTTAGCTGGGTGCGCCAAGGGAGCCTGAGTTCCTGAGTTCACTCCTCAATATGGTGAGATACATTAACCAAAATGATCCTATGAGAACTCCGAAGCCAAGGCACGAGTGATATGAAGAAGTGACGTCATCACTCACCGCCTGGTGGCAGGCCTGCTGGCCACCCACAGCGAGAAGAGAGATATCATGAAGCTAGCGAAGTCTGTCAGCAGATGTGCCGCGTCCGTCGCTATCGCCAAGCTATTCGATATGTACCCACCTGAAACAATCGCAACAAACACATCAAAACCCCACCTCCAACGACCTGATCCCACCTCCCCCCTATAATCACCGGACAAGCAGGCGTACTGCAAAGTACCATCCATACCAGGGGGCTGATTCTGACGGTTCGATATATTTGATTCTATTATTTATATATCGCGGAAACTGACAAAACTGTATGTTATATATATCTAATAGAATCGACAGAAATCTAATAGAAACTGACAAAACTGTATGTTATATATATATATATATATATATATCAAATAGAATCGACATAAATCTAATAGAAACTGACAAAACTGTATGTTATATATATCTAATAGAATCTGACAAAACTGTATGTTATATATATATCTAATAGAATCGACAGAAATCTAATAGAAACTGACAAAACTGTATGTTATATATATATCTAATAGAATCGACAGAAATCTAATAGAAACTGACAAAACTGTATGTTATATATATATATCTAATAGAATCGACAGAAATCTAATAGAAACTGACAAAACTGTATGTTATATATATCTAATAGAATCGACAGAAATCTAATAGAAACTGACAAAACTGTATGTTATATATATCTAATAGAATCAAATATATAGAACCCTCAGAATCAGGCCCCTGATCGACAACCCACTTTGTCGTTTAGTACGATTCGCTTCTACGTTTATTGTTAGTACTAGTAAGGAGTGGAACTTGCTTCCGGCGTCTGTTTTCCCGGACCAGTACAATCTCGGAGTCTTTAAATCCAGAGGGAACCGGTTCCTTCTAGGCAAGCGTGCTCCATCTTAGACCACATCGTCACCTGTTTCTGGTGTGATTGTGGTCAAACGTTGACTATTTTGTGCCAAAAAAAACCATTTTTATGTTTTGTGTAGTAAAAAAAAACCATTTCTATCTTCGGAATACCAGCCAGCCTCACCAGTCCGTGATGCACCCTGTTAACTAACAGACGAGGCTCGAAGGGTAGCTGATAGCAGCATAGCACAGCCTAACACCGGCACAGCTAAATTCTCTAGCTACCGACGGGCCGCAGTCTACAATACTACAACCCACTTGCCCAGCGGAGGTTTTATGGACATGTCCCTTTTCTTATAAGAAGCCATATGTCCAGCAGTGGACTGGATATTGGCTGGTGTTGTATTGTTTTTGTTATGTCTGCAGAAGCACATACAGTT
Organism: Horisme vitalbata; assembly: GCA_951804965.1. Lineage (NCBI taxonomy): Eukaryota > Metazoa > Arthropoda > Insecta > Lepidoptera > Geometridae > Horisme > Horisme vitalbata. The sequence goes on from OX638090.1 coordinate 2,683,774, forward strand.
TCGACCACTACCACCCTGGTGATGATAACCGATAGTGGTCGATACTGTCAGTGTTTCAACCGAAATTCTGATACGTAAAAATGATCCCGTTTGTATGTTATATATTTTCTACATGCACCGAAATAGTAGTAGTGGCACAAACGTGGAATAAAATGTTCGCTCCAGAACTCGGCGCACGCTAAATTTTCGTCGAGATTCAACACTTTTTAAGCGTAAATGTGGCATTCTGATGTTTACGTAATATGAAAACGACAATAGGACGAGTTGTCTGTAAGTTATATTCAGTAGTAGGTACTCACCAACAATCTCTCCTATCATGAAGACTACACATAGTATACTAGCTATGATGAGCTTCCTCCTGGCCCGCTTGTCTATCTCCTCGTTTCTGGATCTGTGACAATGCCCTGAAAGAACAAAAAAAATTAAATTATAAAACAGGTACCACGGTAAACACATTTGTGGATGTTTACCAATAGACAGTACCATCGATGGTACTGTGGCAATTATTGTTTGACATCGTTCCATTACATTTAAAGGTAAAATAAAAAGTATAAAAATAGTATTTGCAACGGACAAATAATATTTTTTGTTAACCGTGGAACCATCCAGTAAATAAAGTAAGTAATAAAGCTAAATTACTGACCACCAATCAATACAGAATAGACTTTATGAGCGCTTTCACATAAGGCAATTCAGTCGCGCGGCATCTACGCTGCAAGCAGCAGATGCCTTCACATTATCGCGGTTGCAACGTTGCTTACCGACGAATCTTATATTATACCGTAACCAATAACGCTTCGTTTTCCTTTGAAAAACTGACAAAAATTAACAACGAGGCGTCGAAAGTTTTTCAAGGGAATGCGAAGCTGTATAGGAACCGGCCATTAGTCGCTTTGCGATCGCGCGGCAACGTCGATGCAACTGTTGCAGCGCGACTGTCACACTGTCGTATACTAGCTTCCGCCCGCGGCTTCGCTCACGTGGTACCGGGATAAAAAGTACCCTATGTGGTTATCGAGGCCACAATCTATGAATCTATCTATATCTATATACCAAGATTCATCCAAATCCGTTTAGCCGTTCTAGCGTGAAAGTCTACTAAACATCTAAACATCCATACATCCATCTATACATCTTCAAAAACTTTCAGGTTTATAATATTAGTAGGATCACTAAGCTGTAGCAGCACCAGTGTCACTAAGCTGTGCCCTGCGATCCCCAACCCGCATGCCCAGTGTGGGGATTATGGGCATATCCCCTTTTATTAGGGGAGTCCTATGTCCAGCAGTGGACTGATATAGGCTGGTGTGGTGGTGGTGGTGGTGGTGGTCACCAGTCACGAGACTTAGCCAAGTCGGAGATGTTAAAGCGCTCTTGCGTGAAAGTCCTTGAAAGAGACTTGAATTTTGAATTTGAGTGATCTTTGCATAATTTGGGATGCACTAAAGTATAATGATTTTCAGGAAATAGCAGCACAAAAATACGATACAAATAGTTACGGGGTGCCTAGTACTAAATTATGTAAATGTTATGTCAATTGTCGAAATGTCCAAAGTTAATAAGCATGATGTCATCGAGCGCAGTGATTCAAGCGTCATTCTTCAGCGGACAAGGTATTTTAAACCGATCAACTCTGCCCACGAACTTATTAAGTGCTGGGAAATTGACACTTTTCCTGAAAAAAATTTTGACTGTCAAGCTCGCACGTAGAGCTGAGATCGGTCTATTACAATACTAGCCTTACCTGGACCAACCCAAAAGACAAGATAGACTGGCTACAAAGTCATTGCTTCAAAAGCAAGCAAGAACGATTATCGTGTAACTTCTTAGAGGAAGCTTGATCAACCAGTGGACAGATCTACAGACTGTTGATGATAATAATGATGATGTGGTGAACCCAAAAATGATTTTCTTGATTTACTTCTTCTATTGACGGCCTCTGTGGCGCAGTGGGCGAAGGTCCGCCTGAGACGCAGAAGGTTGCGGGTTCGATTCCCGCTGCGGGAAAAATGTTTGCATGTTCTGTAGATATTTGTCTCGGGTCTGGGTGTTTTCTATGTATAAAATGTATGTATTTACAAAAAAAAATATGTGTAGTATATCAATCATGTGGTTCCCATAATACAAGCTCTGCTTAGTTTGGGGCTCCATGATGCTGTGTCCATTAAGAGAAGTCTTATAAGTTCGGTTGGTATATTTACCATAGTACATATTTTCCGATTCCCTATTTACAATAAGATGTATTTACATTTTAGAACCGTGTCGCTGTAAAATTGAATCATTCGACTTGCGCGTTGTCATCTGTTAGCAATCGTTTTTTAGTTCGACATAGTACTATTAGTAGACAGTATTATCTTACTACAGGTGACTCTACTACAAACTAAGCAAAGGTTGATGCCTCAATCATACAACAATAAATATTTCGCCTATTTTCTGCGAATCTCGAGCGAAACAAACGATAGTGACGTCATGTCACCCACCGCGGCAGCCTTCACCGCGACAGCCTTCACGCCCGATTACAGGCTGACGGTCGAGTAACGCCGTTTGTCGCTCGCCATATGCCATCAGAAACATAATCCCCCTTACTCATGAACGCTACTCAAAGTTAGCCCTATCACTGTTTGTCATTATCCAATAGTAAGAGATGGCAATAGCGTAAGCATCGTTTATCTTTTGAAAGATGTTCATAAGTAAGGCTAAATATGATTCTGATGGCATACGGCGAGCGACAAATTATGTCGCCAAAATTATTGGAAGCAACACAACCAAAATATATCGACCACACTAAAGTGTAATTTACCGGTTAATAAGGAGTATGGATTGTAAGGTAAGGAGTTTTATAAGGAGTTAGGGTCGCCGCAAACGGGCCACACGCGACAGCCACAAAATGCGGGCACTGGCATATTTTTCCTGTAGTTTCCATACATTTTATATGGACTCGCTGCACACGGTTGACGTGTGGCGTCGCGGCTTTTAGCTTCTCGTCACGGCGTTTGTGGCTGTCGCGTGTAGCCCGTTTAAAAACTTAGACTTGTTTGTTAGTGTTTTTTCACGAGATTGATCGCGTGCGACGGGTTTTTCACAAAAAATTCTAACAAAACTTGCTTTACTGACTACTATACTAAGATCTCATTGAATTTTAATACAACTTTTGACTTTTGGGTGTAAGGGGTTCCAACCTCCATCGGAATCCAAGCCAAATTCACATGCCCGTGGTGCACCCTGCCTACTAACAAACGTGACTCTGGCGGCCGGCTGGATGCGGAACAGCCTAACACCCGCATGCCCAACATGAGGATTACGGGTATTTCCTCCTTTATTCGGGATGTTCTATGTCCAGCAAAAGATTAATATAGGCTGGTGTGGGACTTTGACTCGACGAAAAGTGAAGTAGTAGCTCTTCCGCATTACGTTTAAGGATTTACTTATTTATCTCCATGTAAGAGATTCGCTAGTATAGTCGAGGTCTAAATAACGTGGATAACATTCCATATTTTCCAAGTAAATCTCCCTTCAATCCAATCAAGCATCGTAGCAATATCGTTAGTACCAGAACCATGTATAATGACGAATCATAATGATGGATTATTCAGACATATCTTACTTAGGTCGTGGTCTTTCAGTCCTCACTAAGTCCATTCAAATTACACGGTAGGTATTTACAATAACAGAGAATGTACAATGAAATGCCTATTGTCACTATTATATATGAAAGGCACGGAAGGAAAAGCTTCTGAATTTATTTAGATTCATCAATCATTTTATCTTCTGCACATCTGGGATTGATGGACTGAAAAATCTAGTGGTTAAGAGCTTCTTTCTTCGGATGTAAGATCCAGCAATACTTTTTCACCCGCTGGGTCTAGTACAAAATATATCTAGCGAAAAACCTTACGGCACGTGTTAAGTTACCAATTTGGAGCCAGCCTTAAATCATGCACTACATAATTCGTCCTTAGTTAAAGTTACCGCATTTCGCTATACAAATCAGCTAAACTAAAGGTTAAGGATATAGCCCTCTATAGATACATAGACACTACTCAATGTAGTGTAGGACGCCCTCCGGCCAGGAGTGACGATTTGCGAAAGGCTGCTGGTAGAAGCTGGATGCGTCGAGCTCAGGACAGGGCGCAATGGTGCTCATTAGGGGAGACCTATGTCCAGCAGTGGACTGCTATAGAACGATGATGATTATGATGACACAATGCAGCCAGTCCTTCCTGCTACATAAAACACTTTACCAACAGCCTGCTACAGTCAAACAGAAGTCACTTACTCTCAACTTCGCTGATGCTGCCGTTCCGCCTCTGGATCTCCTCACCAGCCTCATTGGTTTCGATAACAGCACAGCACCCGGTGGAAGGATTGCCGTGTACGCAGAATATGACACGGCGGCCGCGGGCGGGGCTGTCTGTGCCATACGATACAGCGCCATCTTTGAACCTGGGGATAGGTGGAATTTTCAAGATCTGTAGAGAACAAACAAACATCAGATTCGCGGCATCTCGGTGTTGGAACGACCTGCCCCCACCAATCCGTGCTTTAAATACAGTTGGTAGTTTTAGATAACGGTATAAAAAATTACTTTTATCCAGTCAAATTAGTCAATGATCGCCAACTCACTATAATAACTCGTACGATGGGCGTTAGTAAGTTGGGTGGTTAGGTGGGTGTTCCATCTTCAGTATTTGTTGGCTCTGTTTGTTGTTTCAATTTCAATTCAATTTCAATTTATTTATTTACTTTAATTAACACGGATAATAAGCCAATTACATTAATTAAAGAGCTAGAAAAGTCACAAAAAATACAATAAAATAAAAATTATTCAGGTAAAAATAAATTAAAAAATTAAACAAATTTAATCATAATAATTAAACACACAGTCATACATCGCGCTCACAAAATTTCAGGAATTCTGACCTAATTACAGCAAATCCATCCGCAAATAAATCACAGTGAGGACTAACGTTCAGGAGAGCATTGAGCGTGGCGAGAATGCGTGGGATAGGTGATGCGGCTCGCGCTGCAGTTCGACACGGCGGCACTGCGAACAACCTATGTTTCCGCCCCCGACAATAGTTATTCGGGACAAAAAAAGACACAACTTATCACTCAGATCTGAGGCGTCATTTTACCGTGAAAAATCTTGTGGGCCGTGGATAACTGGTCAAAAGCCCGCCGCGTTTCCAGCGAATTATACCCAAGGCAACCTTGCAAGAATTTAGTGGGATACAAATAGGGATAGTACCCATATCGGCGCTTGTAAAGAAACCGCAGGAATGCTTTTTGGACCTTCTCAAGCATTAAAGCATATTTGGCCTCGTGCGGGTTCCAGACACAAGCGCTAGATTCAAGTTTGCTCCGGACGAGCGCACCAAAGATGAGACAAACGACTTGATCGCTACGGAAATCGCGGGCGTTCGAGGAGCACGAACCCCAGGCGCCTGAAGGACTCCTTTGCCAGCGCAGCCACATGGTCATGGAAAGTTAGCTTACGGTCGAATGTAACACCCAAATCCTTTATAGCGTTAGTTCTGGTAATAGATTCACCGCTGATCTTATATTCAAAAAGAATTGGGTGCCACACTCGCCCAAAGGTCATAACATAGCATTTACCTGCGTTAAATTCCATTTTATTGATGTTACTCCACTCACAGATCGCATTAACGTCTCGCTGGAGAGCCATACAATCAGCTTCAGACTTAATTTCACTGAAGAGCTTCAAGTCATCCGCATAGAGTAGGCACTTTGCGTAGGATGCACAGGAAGGGAGGTCGTTGATCATCAACAAGAATAATAAAGGCCCAAGAATTGAACCCTGACTTACCCCTGAACGCGTATGATAGGGCCGAGACTCGTACAAGCCTAACCTCACAAACTGCTGACGATCGCGGAGATAGTCCGCAAGAAGTCGGAGAAGACCCGGAGCAAACCCTAGAGCTGCAAGCTTGGTCAGCAGAATGTCGTTATTGACCCTTGTAGGGTGTGTTGTGAACACCCTACGATCCTATAAGTTGGTAGTTGGTTGTAGTAAAATAGTTTGTTAAGTTTTCACCGTTTATTTGTTGAGTTTAATGTTAAGTTTGCGAGTCTACGCTACGACGTGTTTGTCGTCGGTAACGCGGTTGTTGCGACTGAATGCGATTGGTCCGAAAAACCACGTCATAGCGTAAAATGCTGACCCGCGGGAACACGCAGGAATTTGTGCGGTTTGCATAAATCGTACATGCTCCCGAGGGCGAGATGAGATAAGATAATAGTAGGTACATGTAATAAAAACAAAGTTCAAAATATATACTTAATCTAACTTATAAATTTCATTCATTTCTGACGCAAGTGTGTTCGTAGCCTTATCGAGAGCGTTGATGTGTTGTATATACATTTTATATAATTTCTTTATAGACTGCTCAACTCCTTTCAGTAGGTCGTTCTCCGCTTCCAGACCAGAAGTTTGGTTCTTCCATTTAAGAAGTAGAGATGTTTTTTTTTTGTCGATTTTTAGGCGAAGTGCACTCAAATAAGCTGTTAGCTAGATAGCCGATGCTATTGATGAAACATCTTCGTTTATTTCATTCGCGAGGGAAATTGATCGAGCAGCATATCGCAATAGTGTAGCAATTTCACATTCGTGTGTTTCTCGATATTATTGTAAGTGCTTTGTAGTGTAGGTATAAATATAGTTGAATATCTTTATTCCATGCCGCTAAGAATTCATGTTGTAATAAACGATTAGCTTGCATTCTTTGCGAATAAGTAGAGTACCTGTGCATATCTGTTATCTTGTCGAAGTAGATGGTTTTATTAGTTGTTTATTTATAATTAGCAAGGCTGCAGTCACACCGAGTGGATGCAATCAACATTATTATTGATTTTCGTCTTTGATTTTCGTTATATAGGCAGATACTTGTTCGTATTATCAGTTTTCTTCAGTACTTTTAGTGTTTCGAGTTACGGGAAGTTTTGATAGTTTAGTTATAGGACGTTTTATGATCCCATTTTTGGTTCGAACGCTTACTACTCGAACGCAGCCGTCTTTTCCTTCGTGTAGTTCGACCACTCTGCCTAACGCCCATTTGCCAGCAGGTAGATTAGAGTCTTGGATGATAACGAGGTCATCAATGTTCATGTTGGGTTTTCTCAGTTGCCACTTGCCGCGAGGCGAGAGTTGTGTTAAGTACTCGGACTGCCATCTCTTCCAGATGTCTTTGAAGATGCTTTGGACAAGTTGCCATCGAGTACGTTCGTCCGTTTCAGTTTCGACTATAGTTAGCGTAGGACCACTGGATAGGAAATGAGATGGCGTTAAGTAGTCGATGTCTTCTGGGTCTTCAGTTAATGCTAGGAGCGGTCTGGAGTTCAGACAGGCTTCAAGTTCAGCCAGAAGTGTTGACAGCTCCTCATACGTTAGTTTCTGTTCTCCCATGACTCTTCGAAGGTGAAACTTTAGGCTCTTGACTGCCTCCTCCCACAGGCCACCAGCACTCGGCCACGATGGAGCGTTGAAGTGCCATTCAATATTCATGTCAGTTATGGTTGAAAAGAATTCAGGTTCCAGTGTCTTCTGCAGATCGATTAGTTCTTTTTGTAGGATACGATTTGATCCAGTGAAGTTGGTCGCGTTATCGCTGTAAATGTGGCGAGGAGCTCCTCGTCGAGCTGATAGTCTTCGCAGAGCCGATAAAAAAGCCGACGAGGTTAGGTCAGAGACCACTTCTAGGTGTACTGCCTTCGTCACCATGCAGACGAAGACAGCGATGTAGCCCTTTGTTGTTTTCACACCTCGGCCCTTATTTGTTTTTACATCGATATAACCAGTGTAATCGACACCTGTGTGATAGAACGGCCGGGTTGGATTACACCGCGCTGCCGGTAGGTCTCCCATTAGCTGCGTTTGTTGCATAGGGTTGTGCTTTCTGCACTTCACACAGTTAAAAATGCGTTTCTTGACAGCCCTGTTGCCACCAATTATCCAGTATTGTTTTCTTAGTCTAGCCGAGGTGACACGAGCTCCTCCATGAAATGCCATCTTGTGGGCGTGGTCAATTAACATCTCGGTAAAGTGCCCGTCATGTGGAACAATGACTGGATTTTTCTGTTCAGCGTCGATGTAAGCGTTGTTGATCCTCCCCCCTACTCTTAGTATTCCGTCTTCGTCGAGGTAAGGGTTCAAGGGTAGGAGTTTACTTTTTCGGTTCAGTTGTTTTTTGTGTTTCAGATGCGAAATTTCGTCATCGAATGAGTCAAGTTGTACATGTTTTATAATCTTGTTTCGTGCTTTTCTGATTTCAGTTATAGTTAAGTAGTTTGGTCGCTGCTCGTCACGTGACGCCACGCGTAGCATCCACGCGATAACTCGAATCATTCGACTCATACAGCTGTTTCTTGTAAGTAGGTCTGCGATGACGTCATCGTTGTGTCGTACAGAGACGTTTGTGTGAAATTTCTTTATTTCTTCGTTAGTTTCGTAGATTGTTTGTCCTTCTGTGGGTTTAAACGTTGGGAGCCATTCAGGTCCATTCCACCAGAGACGATGCGTTTTCAATTGAGTGGGTAATATACCGCGACTGGCACAGTCCGCTGGGTTATCCGTGGATTTGACGTAGCGCCAGCAGGTTGCCGGGATAGTTGCCTTTATTTTCTGTACCCTGTTTGACACGAACGCGTTCCAGCGATTATGATCACCCTGGAGCCATCCCAGGACTGCAGTGGAGTCTGACCAGCCATTTAAGATTAATTTGTGAGTCGATAAGCAGTCTTGAATCCTTTTCATGAGGGTTGCCAGGAGTACAGCCGCACATAGTTCAAGCCTGGGTAGAGAAGTAGTTTTCTTTGTTGGTACAAGTCGTGATTTTGCAGCCACTATGACCACAGAGCCCGTCTTTGTTCTGGTATAGATGATGCATGCGTATGCATTAGTACTTGCGTCACAGAATCCATGTAGTTCGATACTGTCCGCTTGTGTGATTTGTAACCATCTGGGTATTTGTAGGTCGTGGATTTCTGTAAGTTGTGTTTTGACCTTTTCCCATTCTTTGTTTACAGGGTCGGGTACACTGTCGTCCCATTGTAGGTCTTCTTGCCACATCTTTTGGAAAATTAGTTTTAGTTTAGTTGTTAGTGGGCTCAGCCACCCCAGCGGATCGAAAATTTTGGAAATTTCCGATAGTAGCGTTCGTTTTGTGACAGTTTTCGCTGAGGTTGTGTTGATAGTTAGTTGAAAAGTAAAGTTGTCTTCGTTAGGGTTCCATTTTAGGCCCAATGTCTTTGTAGACTCTAGGTGTCGAAAGTTGTATGCTTCCGATGTGTTACTGGAAGGTTCATCAGTTTGTAGTAGTTCTGCCATGTTTGACGTCCACTTTCTCAAGTTAAAACCCCCAGATTTTAGTAGGTTCGTTAGATCAGTTTTGATGCGGATGGCAGTTTGAACGTCATCTACGTTGTAAAGAAGGTCATCCATATAGAAGCAAGACTCCAGAATAGCAGCAGCTTCAGGGTAGTTTTGTCGCTCGTCATTCGCTAGTTGCTTCAGTGTCATCATGGCCAGGAACGGAGCCGCCTTGGTGCCGTATGTGACTGTAGTTAAGGCGTACTCTCGTAGCGCTTTTGTTGAAGAGTCTCTCCATAATATTTTTTGAAAGCGTTGGTCGTTTTCGTGACATAAAATTTGATGAAACATTTTTTCGACGTCGGCCGTAAAGGCAATTTTATATAGTCGCCAGCTTTTGGTCTAGATTCACCCAGTTTCTCTTCTATATCTGGGTGTAGTGGTAGCCGCACGACATAACGGCCACATTCTTGACGTTTTGTTTCAATTTTGTATTGTTCAAGACAGTAGGCATCTTCTGAAGATATTTGTGATCGATCTGCGATGTCTTCGATCTCCCAGAAATGTTTGATGTCATCCAAGTTGTTCAGAACGATGTTGCATTGGTATGATTTTATGTTGCCACACAAAATCCACCCGAGCTGAGATTGTTGAGCCATCGGTTGAGTTTCATCTCCTTTAAGTATTCCGCCAAGTATAATGTTGGAATAAACATCAGCCCCAAATAGTATGTCGATGGGTCGACTGATGTTAAAGTCAGGATCTGCTAGTGGAATTCCTTCTAGGTGTGTCCAAGTGGAAGGCTTCGAGAAGGATCGGTTGGGCAAGTTGTTTATCAGTTTTTTCATTATGACGACTTGACTGTCAAAAGTGAAGTTCTTGTTTATGGAAGTACATGTTAAGTTAACAGCACCCTTGCAGTTGTTTTCGCGGGTTCCGATCCCAAAAATCACGCCGTGGCACCTTTGACGAGGCAATCCCAGTTGTTGCGCAGCGTTTTCAGTAATTATGGATATTTGTGATCCTTGATCGATAATAGCGCGTAGGATGACCTCTGACCCATCGTTAGCCTTGACCTTGACCTGCGCTGTTGCTAAAAGTGTTTCAGATATGTTTTCCATAGATAAATTGCTACTTGGTCCTTCATTCTCATTAATAGCGGTGTTAGGTTTATCGGTGTTTTTCTTTGGTGTCACGTTGGCAGACATATCATGAAGCAATGTATGATGTTTAGAGTTACATTGTAGGCATCGTTTTTCTGACTTACATTGTTTATCCTTGTGGTCGAACAAACAGTTAATGCATAAATTGTGTTTCGCAACAAAATGCCGTCGGTCAGCTGTTTGTAGTTTGATGAACTCGTTGCAGTGGAATAATCCATGTTCATTTTTGCAGTAAGGGCAATTCACGTTTTTGGGAACGTGACTTATTTTATTCATAGTAGAGTTGAATGCATTGTTTGTATAGTTGATGGTCCTCGGTTTCGAGTTAAAATTTTGGTAGCTACCGGAAGGCTTGTTCATGGGGTAGACTTTGTTTCCAGCTGAACCGCGTAGTAGTTGAGGCTCGTTTGTGGAACGTTCTTGTTTACGTCGCACAGACTCTAAGGCAGTAAATTTGGTTTCTAAGAAGTTCATAAATTCATTCAAAACAGGTAATTCTCTTGGTTCTTTTATAGATTCAACATAGTCGTTGTAGGAGTCAGTGTCCAATTTTTGTGACAGTAAGTGTACTAGTATTGGATCCCATGTAGAGATATCGACGCCAAGTTTCCTTATAGCATTCAAGCACTCATTTGAAGTATCATGTACTCTCTTGATGGTAGCAGCTGTTTGGTATTGCATAGTAGGCAGGTTCAAAATAGTGTTGAGGTGTGAGGTAAATATCTGTTTTTTGTTGTTATATCTGTTGTTAAGTATATCCCAGCAAACTTGGTAGTTGTCGGAGCTGATAGTTAGGTGCTGAATTAGTTTTTCAGCTTCTCCTTTGACTTTCGATTTTAGGTATTGCATTTTTTGTGCACTGGATAGTGTTCGATTGTCGTGAATTACCTCGGTAAACAAGTCCTTGAAAGAAATCCAGTGTTGGTATGTTCCGGAAAAAGTAGGTAGTTCCATTTTTGGAGTAGAACTCTCCTTATGAGAAACAGACCACATTTTTGTATTCACAGATTTTTTCATGTCTTTTTATTGTTTTTCATAGATTTCAAAGATTTGATCGTAATCTTTTTCGAGTGTTCCCTCACTATCGATCTCCCAATGTAGCGAGTCAATAGTTTTCCATCTAGACTCAAGGTTTTTCAGTGTGTCCTCGAACTCCCATTTTTCGTTAATTTGTTCTAGGTTGATAGAAGCGAGAGTTCGAGTAAAAGCTCTAAAGTTGCTTTTCTGTTTGCGTAGCAATTCTTCAGATTTACTAGAGTTACCTTGGGATTTAGTTTTGAGGAAAGCTGTTGTTTGATCATGGTCACTAGTGAGCTGTTGTTGAGATGTCGTTGCTTCCTCCGAGGGTTGCTTTCCAGATAGATGCGTAGTTGGTATCTTCGCAGGAGATTTTTCTCTCTTGTAAGAAGGAATCTCAGGTACCTGTTCCTTGTACTGCTGGATGAACGCGCGAGCTTTCGTGTAAAATTCTTTCGTTTGACTGTAATGATTTTCAGCAAAGTAGGCGTAGTCACGATCTTCACATTGGTACAATGATGTATGGTTAGTTTGAAATTCTGCCCAGTAGGAATCGAGAATTTCCAGTCGTTTTTTAATTTGAAGTGGAGTCTTCCGTTCGGCTCCATCCTTCTTAAAGTTTCGGAGGAGTTTTTCTATCTCCTCTTGTAGTTGCCTCTGTGTTATTAGTATATCTTCGATGGTGCTCATGATGTAAGCGTTGAATTGAAGATATTCAGAAAAAATGTACGTATGTACGTATATGGCGTTGTATTATACTCTACAGTATGAGCGACTTCTCAATTCAACTGGTGAGACCCGCTTGTGGGAGGCCAGTCGAACCGATCCGCTACCGAAAAGTAAATACAAACCACAGTTTAGTTCAGTAAATGTGAGAAGTTGATTCACATGCACCTTGTTGGAGTTCTTGTAGAAGTTACCGCACTCACAGGTTATTCACACACTAGTAGCACGATAGGTCCACGTATAAAAAAAAAAAAAAAAAAAAAAAAAAACAAAGATGTAGGGTGTGTTGTGAACACCCTACGATCCTATAAGTTGGTAGTTGGTTGTAGTAAAATAGTTTGTTAAGGTTTCACCGTTTATTTGTTGAGTTTAATGTTAAGTTTGCGAGTCTACGCTACGACGTGTTTGTCGTCGGTAACGCGGTTGTTGCGACTGAATGCGATTGGTCCGAAAAACCACGTCATAGCGTAAAATGCTGACCCGCGGGAACACGCAGGAATTTGTGCGGTTTGCATAAATCGTACAACCCTATCGAAGGCCTTCCGAAAATCAAAATACAGTACATCTACTTGGCTGCGCTGATCAAGACGATCCGAAATGTACTCCACCAAAGTCAATAGGTTTGTGTTTACAGATTTTTGGGACCTAAAGCCATGTTGTTCGTTACACAGGTATTTATTGACTTGTGCATAAATGTATTTGTGTAGTATGCTTTCGAATACTTTGGCTAAGGATGACAAAACTGCTATAGGACGGTACTCCTCGACTACTGATTTATTGGAGCTTTTGGGTATCGGAATAACTTTTGAAATCTTCCATTGGGAAGGGTATACTCCTGTCCTAAGGCTAAGGTTAATGATATGGCAGAGTGGACTGCATAATATGATCTTGGCGTCTTTGACAATAAGGGCTGGTAGGTTGTCAGGACACAAAGAGCTCATCGGTTTAAGCTTGTTAATCGCAAGAATAACATCAGTAGGAGTAACTTTTATAAGGTCTATATCATTGTTATTACACATGTTAGCGTTTACACTGACATTTGAGTTTAAATGGGGAATATCAGGAAGAAAAACGCTGGCGAAGTAACTTGCAAAAGCCTCAGCCGCCTCTGATCCGGCCAATGTAGAGCATTGATAGATGATGTTAGGCTCAAATCCTCCCTTTGACCGTAGGCTAGAGACATGTTGCCAGAATTTACGTGGGTTTAACCGAATATTGTCTTCTATTACCTTCGTATAGGTACCGTATGCGGATGCAATTCGAGTCTTTAATTCAGCTCTGAGATTAGAAAATTGTGTTACTTCCTTGGCGTGGTTAGCGCGCCGTGCGTTTCCACTCTGGACAGCTACAACAGCTGTTTTCTACATAATATTTATGGACGAATTTTGTTGAATAGCCAGTCAAAAAAAACGGGTATCAATTTATTTAGTACCTAGTTTAGGTGTTATTATATTATTATTTTTTCCCCTTTCTTTTTCTTTGGTTTGGAATTTGTTTATTTTGAACCCTTAATATTTTTAATCTGTCTATTTATGTTCATTATTATTTATTAGTATTAATTTCAATGTGAGTTATATCTATTTTAATTCATTGGTTACAAGTGGTATATTTTATACATCATTTTATTTTATTCCTAATGCAAAGTTATGTGGCGTCATCCAATTTTTAGGCTCAGACTGAAAATAAGCGCTGTTTTTTCGCTGAGCAGGTTGGTAGTTATTACCTACCTACTTTTGTGATTAAACAGCAAAAAGCTGAGTCGGAGGACACTTACTCTTTTCATGCCAGTGTTACTTTATTTATGTTCTTTTGCGCCTATTTTGTTTTGAATCGTCTACCTGTGAGTTCGATATGTTATTGTGATATGTTCAGATAAATATATTCTTTCTTTTCCTTCTTTAAACATTTCTAATAACACGTACACCCCCAGCCGTACTTTTATTCGCATAATCCTCTACATCCAAAGGCTATCTGGAAGAGATTGCTTCTAAGCGATAAGACCTTCCATTGTACCTTTTATTTTTAAGATTCTGTTTGCTGTTTTATTTAAATTAAGGTGTACAATAAATAATTTTCATTTATTCATTCAAACATATAACTTACAAAAGCGTTTTAAGAGCCCGCCAGAAACGGTTGATTCCAATTCTTAAAGTTGTAGAACATCCTAAATACTGATGATGCGTTAGTCACTGTTCTTTTGAGGTTTTTTATAATAAAGTACCTGAAGATGGCAAGATGGTAGCACACGACCCACCTCATGTTAAGTGGTAACCATTACATATAACGAAGTATTACTTCGTAGATCACGCATATTTGAAACGTGCCCTACAATGCAACTCCCTGCGTCCATGAAGGTGTTAACGCTTTGAGTGCTAAATAACACAACTGTGGAACTGCGGTGCGCTCGTCGGGCATGGCGCATAGCGAGCATCATGTCAAAGGCCCGCAGTTCACGTATTAAGCCTCAAACGTTTAAGTTTTGTAGTTTATTACACATCACATGTTAGGTACTATCTTTCAACCGCGGCTTCGCTCGCGTGGTAAGTTTATGATATTTCTGATATAGAATTACATGTGTGCTAAATATCAGCTTTATCCTTTAAGCAGTTTTCGCGTAAAGTAAGGATAAAAATTTCACATGTTCACATTTCACAAACTTTCGCCTTTACAATAATAAATTACTTAGTTATTATTATGGCACTATTAGCACTTTGGCACTTTATGGCTCTTTCAGAAGAATAGAGGTAAATAATCAGAGCCCCGATTTGTAGGCTTTCTTCGTGGAATACATCCAAGTCAATCATGACATGTTTAATGCAAATATGTCTTCGAATAAATAAAGACATTACGAGGATTAAACAATGTTTCTTACACAGGCATAGGTTTTTGAGCTCCCATTGCAAACCGCGCAACGTACGCCAGTTTTACCAGCATAAGTAGAAGTACTTAGAACTCACACTAAGGGGAACTCTTTGGAAATTTAACACCAAGTAAAATAAATGTAATCCATTTCAAAACAGAAAACAATGCACAACTATTATAAACTAGACGATTAGAATGGATTCTAAAAGGGAGCAGATATTTTTCACCGGACCATGCAAAGGCACACACAACGTCCGAAGGCACAAGGGCAACTGTTCAGTTCAGCTCGAAGAAATGGGAAAATAGCCGTGTCTGCGTAAACGGCTCATTTTCCAATTTCCACACAAACTGTAAACATATCAATTACCTCGATCGGTCGCGGGCAATTGTGCACACGTATCGTTGAGTGCAGGTCGCGTGTTGGTACCTATTTCATTCAGTAGGTACAATGTTGTGATGTGTGTGATCTAGTTAAGCCACACATTGATTTGCGTAATGAATTAATGATCCACGAGTTTGAATTTTATAATACCCATGCAATAATATAGCTTATTGCACGCAATAGATACCTATATACATTTCCTATAAATTGAATCGCATAAATACGTAACAAAATATTAACTGTATTGACCAACAGTATACAATATTGATGGGATCAGTAAACTATACGAGGTTTTTATTTTATATTTACCGAGTCAGGCGAATATCCAATAACCGACCTTTCCAAGTGTTTTAAAAGCAACAGTGTCGGAAACTATATACTAGGATATAGGTACACGTGCAAAGATACTAACTAAATGTTATTTGTAACGCCATAGTTAAAGGTCATTTAATATCAAAAATGTTAGATAATATAAGTTTGTATAACCTAGTTTCAGTGTTCTCTAAGTGACAAAGTATTCATACATAACGTAAGATATACGTATGCTGATCAAGACATATACACTAATTCCTTAAATAGGGAAAGTTTATATCCCGAATTGGGTTTAATAGGCAATAAGAAAAACTAGTGTATAATTTAAAAAGTTTTTGATTTTGTATAATAATACATCACTTCAGAAAAAGCATGCCAGAGACCTTCTTATGTTATACGTTTTTATGTATTTAATAAGAATACAAATAAGAAAAATTTACTGGACCGATAACGTTTTTTACCTAAAACAAACAACTGATCAACCATTAACCACGGCCTTCGACGAAGGACATAACAGTCATCTTCAAGTTATGGTCAAGAATAATTGGAATCGGATCGGAAGAAATTGAAGCTGAAAATATTCTTCATGGAAAATATTCTCATTAGGGGAGGCCTATGTCCAGCTGCAGTGGAACTGCTATAGACTAATGATGATGATGATATTCCTTCTCAGGGTGCCAATACGTTTGGGTTAGTGCAAGGTTTTCTATAACTGCTAGTTACCGATGACACTATACATATCATTAATAATTTTCTCTTGAAAAACTATCAGAAATATAAATGGAGGCGTTAAAAATTTAGAGTCGCACTCTCCAAGAATAGAAACCCTCTGCTAACACATTGACTGCAGGCCTCGGACGCTCCAGCAGCAGCGGATACGCCGTTGTGTTATTCATCGTTTTACTGCACTCAATGTTAAAATGGTAGCTCTGACTTGTCAAAGTCGTCAGAAGCAGACCGAACGACTTTTGTTGCAACCCTAAATGCTACCCTACTTAACCTAGGTATGGGAACATAAGTCCATGATTGTGGTGTAAGGGGTTCCAACCATATCTTCGGAACCCAAGCCAACCTCAACTGCACGTGGTGCACCCTGCTAACTAACAAAGGATCGGGCGGCCGGCTGATTTCGGCATAGCACAGAATAACACCGGCACAGCTAAATCGCCTGGCCACCGCGTCGACCGTGCGAGAAGTTGTGTCCTGTAATCCCCAATCCGCCCACATGCCCAGCGTGGTGATTATGGGCATATCCCCCTTTATTAGGGGAGGCCTATGTCTAACGGTGGACTGATAAATATAGGCTGCTGTGGTGTGGTGGTGGAAGTGCATGATTAGACCATTATCAGTGTAGTTGACTGGTTTGCCATTGCCATGTAACCGGTTATCTAATTGATATTGAACAATTAAACATTTTGTTTATCATATGATTACATTATGATAAACAGGATTACATGCACTACCTTGTAATGATAATAAACGAGAATCAACTGTGGTAGTCCGTTTTCCTAATGTTTAAGAGATAAAACATCACATCGCACTTAAAATGTGTGTACCTAGGTCAAATCCTGTGAATCAAATACCCTGAAGGGCATTAAATTAAAAAGTTACTAGTAAGACACGGATAGTTGGTGCAAATTCATACGTTAATTGAATAGACCATACAAGCGTCAGCAAATTATTTAAGCAAGCAAAATCTTCGTACTTGTTGTTGTGTAAGTATGATGATTTTGTCAGTCGTCAGTGGATATATTCAGACAAATGATCGTGAAGTAATAAGTGAGGTAGAAAACAGATGGACCGAAGGCATGGACGATTGAACTGTACGGAACCAGTGCATAGAAATTAGACCTAAAGAATTCCTTGAATTCAAGGGGCCTATGTTTATTGGTGGATTTTGAGGCTGCTGTTAATCATGGAACGAAGATCACATTTGCCCTGACCAAGGACAGAAGTAGGTCAATAAACCCACTTCCGCTATTTTGAGTTACATTGTAGAGTGCCATCCAAGTCAGGCGCCGATAAGTGATAAAACACCGATAATAGCATGCTTCAAGTGGGGATAGTGGATTATCACGTTAAACCTCATGATGTCATCATCAAATTCGAAGATTTTTTTACTAATGCGCATTACGGTACTACGGAATACGGGTACACAAGCCACATTAGAGCGCATCAGAGGACAGAACAACGAAGCCCCCATCTCACATATAAATTCATTGGGAACTAAGTTAAAATGCCTGTTCAGCCGAAATCGGCCAGGAGGATCATCATCATCAATTCGTTTTATCATTTGTAGACTGGATTTTAAAAAAAACGGAGGTCGCCTGCGGTTTGATCAGCTCCATACCTATTGACCATGTCTTTTCTATGGGTAAGGTCAACTAGGCTGAGAAGATCGTATCATCATCATCGGCCTATAGCAGTCCAAGGCTGGCCATAGGCCTCCCCCAATGAGCGCCAATGCGCCCTGCCCTGAGCTCAACGCATCCAGATTATATAGGTGCTATGTAAGCTTGTTTGACTGAAAGAGATATCTTTCACTTTTGAAAAAATAATACTTGACTGGACTTTCTGTATGAATGTGGAGATCAAATAAGTCTAATAGTACCTACATATCTTCCATCTAACCATGTCCCAAGCACTACACCGCTTCGGTCGGTAAGGCTTACGGTAAGGCTAAGAGTCTTTATAAATCATCCAGACTACGAAAACACCTCAGTCAGGTTAAACAAGGCAGTATTCAATGACATCCTTTTTTCGAAGTATGTAAAAATACCGCAGGCAAAGGTAAAGTTAGATCGTAGTGCTCGAGTACTAAGCACCTACTTAGGTCTAATTTTATAGCACTAGGACATTTTGTAAGCCAAGGTATGGTACCTATATGAATTAAAGACTGCCATGAAAAACACTGAAACGGAAATGGATCTTTTGAAGTCAAATTACTGACTCAGTTGCACACCGAAAATGACAAGCACCGGTCCTGTTTTTACAAATTGTGACAGTCTGTCAATTGACGTTCTTTGAATTTCGACAGATAAAAAGACAAACTTTTCAAATAAAAGTTCGGTGCCGACCATTTCGATGTGCAACTGAGTTAGTAGGTAAATGAGGCCTCAGATCTAATATTAGTCCATCCATCGTATGAGCTAGTGGCCCTGGTGTCGGAGTTTTAGGTCGGCCGAAGTCCTACGACTTAGTTTACCGACTGAAAAAACCAGAACCAACATCTGAACGTGCCTTCAGACGCACGGAAACGCTAAAATAAATGCCACTAAACCGTCACCAGTCCAAGTAGTGACCGGGCGGAGCGTTGCTTACCCAAGGTGATCTGCTAAGAACACCTCAGTGGGCCACGCCACGAGCATGCTAAAAATGTTACATCAAAACAATTTTGAATTCAGTTAGTATATTTCGGCAATATCGTGCAAGCTATCCAAATAGTCTCGTGGTCGCGACATATAACCACAAAAGGACACTCGATAATTAGTTAACCTGGTTTCATTTGTATTATGGCTAGATATTATTAATGCTCATTAAGGTAAAGAAGTTATGGTGATGTGTGACATCGCGTCTCATTTGGTTAAACGATGAAATCGCGAATTCACGAAGGGTAAACTATTGCAATAACTACTTCTTAAATATAAACATTTGCGAAAGGCTGCTGGTAGAAACTGGATACGTCGAGCTTAGGGCAGGGCGCAATAGCGCTCATTAGGGGAGGCCATTGTCAGCATGCCAGCAGCCATGGTCAGCAGTGGACTGCTGAATGCTGATGATGATGATGAAATGTAACAAGTTTCAATGCAAAACATTTGCATGAATACAGGGTTTTGTGGTACCTAGATGCATAATATCACATTAGATGCGTCCCTCACCTAAATAGATTCAAAATTGTGTGCTTATGTGTTACGTCAGTACCTACTTAACCTACTGTAAACGGATTTGAATTAAACGTGGAATATTCAATTGCTTTTGCCCTAAAATTATAGATTCTAGAAGATGAAAAACTATAGGCTACCCTATATTACTTAGGCAACTAAGTCCGAGTACCACGCAAGCGAAACCACTGGTGAATACACTAATATTATGAATGCATAAAGCTTGTGTTTGTGTGTTTGTGAGTGTGTCTTATTATGTTTTTTTCCCACTCTACTCCGTAACGGCTGAAAGCACTTGGAATATTAATCAGTACCTACTTTGTTTGTGACTTAGATTAACACACGGTGGCTACTTTTTATCTCGGTACCACGAGCCGTAGGCGGAAGGCTGATTGCAGCTTGCGCAGCCTACATCGACTCAGCTAAATCCCCTGGCCACCGCCGCGGTGGTGCCAAAAGCTGTGCCCAGCGATCCCCAACCCGCATGCCCAGTTTGAAGATTATAGGCATGTTCCCCTTCATAACACGGAAGGCCTATGTCCAGCAGTGCACTGATATAGGCTGGTGGTATTGTTGTTACCTAGGTACCATCTTCAACCAATAATCCACAACAGAATCGTAAATGCTAATCCCAATTTGAGGATGGCTTGTCAGCTAATATGGTGAAATTCGATTTGAAGTATGATTAGTACAGTTGAATTGAAACCATCTGTGAAGGTAGAATTTATGGAATTTGCGGTTTTACTACGCAAAAATCAATATTCAAGTCATTCGTCGTCGAAATACCTTTCAATAAAGACTGTAATTCTTCCAAAACACATTAAGGAATACTAAAACTTACGACAGCAATGGTTTATTATCCAGACCATCCATTTTCCACTCAATAAACAGATAATATTCTCAAACCACTAGTACATATTAGGTAACAACACTTCACAACATTACCGCGTTAGTACTAATTTGAATCTAATAAGTTATCAATCGTGTGGAGTTGTAGGTTATGATAAGATACCAAGCAAATACTGTAGGTTGATAACAGTAGTAAAGCGTGTTTACATGAACGGTAAATCGTCTTTCGGGCCGATAGACGACACAGCTCACGGGGCGGGGGAGCAAACAGCAATGTATGAGAAATGCGCTCTCCGTTTTTCTCCTAGCTTCACTCCGATGGAATGTTGCTTAGTTACTTATCTGTTTCGATTCCAGACACAATCGTAAATCTATTAGGTGGGAATGTCTCGTTCGATCACAAATGTTTTAACCTAACCTATCGTAAGCGTAACAAAACATTTTGACCAAAAACAAAGCGTTGTTTTGAATATCTCGCTTTTTCAATGGCCAAATTTTTACGTACAATACGAATACAGTATTCATTGAACAAGATGATCTTTAAACAAGATGATCTCTGCAAACACTGAAGTAAGCGATGCCATGAGCGCCTCGACCACCATCAACGATAAATATTTATCGGCACGACACACGATATAATTTTTCATATATTTCCCCTAGTCAACTATCGTTGTCGTCTAATCATTCCGATAGACGATAATATCGTGGGCAGTGAACACACTGTTAATGTCAATTAACCTGCGACGGTAGTTATAAAATATAGGTACTTACATATTATTTGATTTGTCGCAACGTTTTAAACGACAATTTTGCAACTGATATTTTCTAGGTCACATTACAATGACTAGACTGATGACTATAGACAATGCCAAGAAGTGCTTGCTTACCTAGGTAGGTACCTACCCTATCTCAGAGCTCAAAATTCGACAATAAAGTTTTGAGGCTGTCATGTAAATATTAGGTAAATTACATTTGGTGTTCATTGTGCCAAAATATTATAAAGTTTTTTCCTATCCTACTAATAATATAAATGTGAAAGTTTCTGAAGGTGGACAGATGCACGCAAAACGCAAAAACTACTGAACTGATTTTGATGAAACTTGAAATATAGGTAGGACATAGTTTGGGACCTGAATTAACCTAAATAGGCTACTTTTTATCCAGGTACCACGCAAGCGAAGCCGCAGAAACTACTAAGTACATAACCTACCTACCTAGGCACATCAGTACAGTGCAAATGTTCCTAAGATAGGTATCTCAGAAAGTTTATGAAATATGATCATGTGAAATGGTTGTTCCTCGTTCACGCCAAAACTACAGAACGCATTGAGCTGAAATTGCACATACCTGGTACCTGGAGACCTGGTATAACATATTAAGCTAATTTTTATACGCGTACCACGCGAGCGAAGCCGCGGGCAGAAGCTTGACTTGATATAGCAGTGTAGTTAATTAAGTTAGTTGACTGCAGAACCCCAAACCTTTAGATTTTGACCATTTTTGATCGAAGGAATATTATCAAATATAAATTCTAATCAAGTACACAAATACCACATTAGACCGGAACTGCTATCAACCACAAATATTTACATGGGCTATCAATGTGGCTTCAATATGTCAATAAAATACAATATCAAGTGAACAGGATTTCTACCTAAGAAGTTGACTTTATGAATTATATTTTATGACATGCCCTATAAATTATAACTTAGAATACAACATAATACATTTTTATTTCAAACCGGTGGGCATGAATTGAATAAAATATATAGGTACTTAGTACCTAGATAATAAAAGAATAATCCATTTAATGCTTCGAGTGCTGAAAACAAAACTGAGCTGCAGGCACAACTTGTGCAGGCAGAAAAGACGTACTTTTTTTTAAAGATTTTATTATATTCCTATTCCTTTACCATTTCAGAGTCAATTCTCAGGTTGTGTTTGATATTAATAAATAATGCGTGTCGTAATCACACAGCATCATGTAGCCCCAAAATAAGCAGAGCTTGTATTATGGGAACCATATGATTTATATACTACACATATATATTTTTTGTAAATACATACATATCATACATAGAAAACACCCAGACCCGAGACAAATGTCTACAGAACATGCAAACATTTTTCCGCAGCGGGAATCGAACCCGCAGCCTTCTGCGTCTCAGGCGGAGATTCGCCCACTGCGCCACAGAGGCCGTCAATAATATATAATATAGATAATAATATTAGGTATGGACTTTATATTGACAAGCTTCGCATAGAAATAACTATGTAATTTTTTTAATAGGTTTATTTGCAGTTACAGATGAGTTTTGAAATGCTTTGAGAATCCTATCCTACTAATATTATAAATGCAAAAGTTTGTGAGTATGGATGCATGGATGAATGTTTGTTACTCTTTAATGCAAAAACTACAGAATGGATTTGGATGAAACTTGGAGTATACATAGTTTGTGACCTGGATTCTTACATAGCCTACTCTCTATCCCGGTACCATGTGGAAGCTAGTTTAAAATAAGTTAAATTATATAGTAAAAAAATTACATCATCACCGTCATCAACATCACCTTACAGGAGTCCACTGCTAGGCTACTGCCCAAATAGGCCTCCAATGAGCGTCATTGCGCCGTGTCCTGAGCTCAATGCAAATTAAATTTAAAATCAATTAATTGGAAAAAAAATACATTCAGATAAAATTTATGCAAGCACACTGCTGAATTGTACCACGGCTTAGGTAACATATTTGAAGGCTTTAACTTGACTTATAGTTATCAGAACTCATTAGTCATAATCATTTCATAACATACATCTCTGGCAACTCTTCCAGCATGAAGATCAAGATAACATGTTGACTTGTACAGTCAACGACAGATCAAGCTTTACAC
Organism: Horisme vitalbata; assembly: GCA_951804965.1. Lineage (NCBI taxonomy): Eukaryota > Metazoa > Arthropoda > Insecta > Lepidoptera > Geometridae > Horisme > Horisme vitalbata. The sequence continues at coordinate 2,707,179 of OX638090.1, forward strand.
CTTAACATCTGTCACATTCTTATTTCCTCTTCAAGATCTGATAGATTAGGAGACTATTATTACAAATAAAAAAATATAATGCTGGACCATCACACAACATCATGTAGCCCCAAACTTAGCAGAGCTTCTATTATCGGAACAACATGACTGATATACTACATAAATTCATTTTCCATTGTAAATACATACATAATTATATATAGAAAACACCCAGACCTGAGACAAATACCTACAATATTGCAAACATTTGCATTTCGGGAATCGCACCCACAACCTTCTGTGTCTCAGGTGGACCTTCACCCACTGCGCCACAGACCCCGTCAATCTGTCACTGGGCGCATACCATAACATGTCAACTACTTGCAACCACACACCTCTTGCTGCCATCTAATTCTAATTTGAAGTGGGGGGAAAAAGTTCTGCACCGACGTCCCGCATTGGGGTGTATTGTGCATTGCCCCCCTGCTAACCTGACCCCAGCCAGCCCAACTCCTTAAAATAACGGAGAAGGACTCTGGGTTGGTGGCAACATTGCTCTAGGATTCCCGATACTGCCTGCGTTTGTGAGCCTTGATCAAGCAGTTTTTGTAACCCGGATTTTGTTCTGGCTTCGTTTGTGGCAGTGCAGTGTAAGATGACGTGCTCCACTGTTTCTTCAGCTTGAAGATGCCATATAAAGAAAGGCAGATTACAAGAACCAATGGGCATCGCACTGTTAAGGAGATATAAGCTTTACATAGCCAAAGATGAATAATATTTTCAGTATGGGTGAAACTCTGTTTTCATCACACACAGTTTAAACTGTACAGTCTGATTATAACACATTCTCGTAACATGTGTGCCACCCATTATGGACATCAGTTTGTGAGCTATTAAAGTGTAAACCTTTATCTGTTGTTGACTGTACAAAGCCCACAGTCAACATGTTATCTTCATGGTTTTTTGCGTTCAATATCTCCTGACTGATATTGGACTGTGCAAATGAAGCCATTAGAATTTAAGAACTCTTAACCCGATCACCTCATTACTTTTGTCATTTATTGAAACAGACTTAATGAGAATTAGTGCATAGGTGTAAATTTATTATGATTGTGGATTTTTATAAATTGATTTTATTTTATGGGTGTATTGTGGTCGGGTTATATATATTTTATGCGTTGACCGTGACAAAACCCATAGCTATTAAATATTGTGTGTAACCAATGCCTACATTATATGGAATGCAATTTTATTTATTAAACTATGTACTTAGTATTATTTGTAGGTAGAAACAATGTCAAAGTCAAAGTTATTTATTGCGTTCATGTGTAGGTACAAAAAGTTCTTAAATTTAATGTATCAACATGAGCCCAGGAAGGGCATGGCAACATTTAGGTTTACCTATGTAATAGGTACTTTTATACAGCTTTTTATATGCAAGTATCTACCTTAGTTTTAAATTTTTATTATAAATTTTATTTACAGCTTACAAGACTACAAGACCTACAACTATATTAAAATTAATTTAAACTAACGAAACTTTATCTATCTACCTAATTCCTAGTATATAATCTCCTATTACACTGTCCATTTTGAGAAGTTTTAGTAAGCTTATCATTATAATCATTTTAATAGTAAGCTGTATTTCAGAAAAACCTATGAGGAAAGTTATAAGTACCTATTAAATCATTCAAAAATGTAGGTGAGTAAGTTGTATATTTAGGCTTTTAAAGGAATGTAGCATTGTCTGCCTTGATATGATATCCTAATACTTAGGCATACCATATTTGTTTGTTTATATAACAAAACCTCTCAGCATTATCAACCGTGAATCGACCGAAAAGTTTTGTTTTAAGTACCGTATTTACTTATATGAATATTTTATGTTACTTGTGACCAAAATATAGGCATTTAGGGCTAGAAAAATAAAGATTTGGCGAAGAAGAACGCAGTTAGAAGGTCACACAGTAAAGACGGAAAGAAGAGCGTTTTAGCTTGTTAAACTGAGAGATTTAACTTACCCACAATCCGTAGGCTGTCCTCCTTGGTCCATTATTCTGTTCCCGATGAGGCATCCAGGCGTCTCCGACCTGGACGTGATGTGGTGTGCCTCTACATCCTCCAAGATCGCTGCACGATCTTCGTTCGTTTTATTCAACTTATCACTTGACAAACTCTTCGAACGATACCTCGCATTCAAGGGAGCCAAACTTTTATCAGTTAACGCACTCAAACTATTTATTTTCCCATCATTTGGAAGTTTTTCGTTAAATATATTAGATGACATTTCGTAAACAAATAATAGGTAGCGCCTCCTGTCAACGCCAGTGTCAATCCCAGCTGGGGCGCGCGCTGACTGACGTTCGCCGTGAACATTCAAACGTTTTGCCTGTTTTACCAAGTGTCTGACCGACAAAACAATAGCATTCGACTCGACTCGTTACAATAGAGTCTTGATCTCTTCTTTGAGATGAATCGTGGCTGAGATATTTAATTTGGTAGAACAGCATGAAATAGTTCCTCAGAATAATAGTTCTAATGACTTCATAAAAAATATGAAGTAAAACGCAATCGGAACGTAAACAAGGATGTACCTACCTACAAAAAATATTCAATACATTTTGTATGAAGGCTGAAATCTTTTTCGCTTGTCTTTGAGATGAGCTCTACCTAAAACTCTACATTGATATGAAAACTCTGGCGTTGAGGTACTTACTATATGAACAGAATATTATGAGTTATGTAGTACCAGGCCTCTTTCACTCCGCAGAATAGGTATAAAAATATACCTACGCATCGCCGGCCTTCCTAGCGTGGTTCGTTACGTCGGTTGCCGAGTTCTGCCCGGAACGAACGTGTCCTTGAGCAGCCGCGGCATTTTAGTTTGTTTTTGGTAATGTACCTATATTTTTCACCAAATGAAGGCAGAAAAATACTGCATAGCATTTGGTTGCCTGAATAATAATAAGGACCGGCATCTCACGTTTTTCAAACTACCTAATGACAGCGAAAGGTAAGAAAATGTAAATAATACCAATAGTAGGTACAGAACTGAAAGTTTTTCTATGAAAGTTTGTCTCCCGTATTTACTTAAGTAAGTAGGTACTTAGGTACAAGTTCTATTTGAATGCGGTACCTACCTACATAAATAAACGTAATATTATAATGTAGGTATTTTTTCATAGACAATTTTTTGTCTATGAAAAAACTACTATGTCTACTATGTAGGTATTATGATTTTGATTATGTAGACTGAGAGCAATATTAGAAACCCAACCTAGGTACATTTTTATTTGATTTAACTTTAAGTAGGCAGTGTAGGTTAACTACTTAAAAACAGTCGGGTAGGTAGGTGTATGTAGACAAATCGATGTGGTAAGTTACCTAAAGGTAGGCGTACTAACAACTAAAACTAGATACCTAGGTTACCTATAAACCAAATGTTGTTTTTTTCTCTTGCAAATATCTAGGTAGATACCTACCTACTAAAATTTCTCTTATGATTTAGCATGATGTACCTACCTACCTTAAACAGTGATTATTCAGTTTTCGTACACAAGACACCTACACTTAAGTAAGTGTTAAGGACCCAAGTACCTACCTAGTAGGTATGCCTATTTTCTGAGTTCTTAATGCAGCCAGCCAGTGTAAAATAGTTTTCTGATTTAATACTAGGTAGGTAGATATTATTTGAATTATCATTGTTCCTTAAAATAAATAGGTGGCTAGGTAACTGGATAGTAAAAGGTTCAACAACAACAGCCTATTCAGTCCACTGCTGGACATAGGCCTCCTCTATAAGAAGGGGGATATGCCCATAATCCCCACGCTGGGCATGCGGGTTAGGGATCGCAGGGTACAGCTTCTCGAACCGCCGACGCTGCTGCCCGTCGGCGGCCAGGTTATTATTATTCGTCACAGAATAATTCTCAAGACAACCCTAACGTTACACGTGCCACGTCAGTAGAGATAGAGCTATACGATAGAAAGGGATGCAAGGTGTAGGTTAATATAAATGTTAGGCGCTGAGTTCGGTGCGAGCTGATTAGCACTTTATTGCGTAGCAGCTAAAGTCGCTATTTATTTAAATGATTGCGCGGAGTGAAGCTTCTGTCCTATCTGTATTCTGTGGTAGTACCTAATAGGTTCTTCTTCTTTGTATGAGCTACATAATGGCCAACTCTGCCCAAATCCTCCGACATGGCTTAGCTATTAAAAGCCGGAACATAACGTGCCTTCCGAAACATAGAAGCGCTCAGATCTAAATGCATGCAAGTAGTGACCGGGCGCCATGTTTCATAACTCAGTTGATCGGCTCTAGCCCTCGTGGCGTGGCTTACCTACTCCAGTGTTCTTACTGGAGTAAACCACGCCACGAGCGCTTCTGTAGTAGGTAGACTCTTAAAACGAAGATCTCTTTTGTGCCTTAAGCTATAGGTACCTACCTAATTTCTAAGAGATCCCTGATGGCCTAGTAGGACCGTGGGATTAACCGTGGGAGGTCATGGATTCTCCGCCCTATTGATTTTTTTTATTCGAATAATGTTATTGTATGTGTATTATAGAAGGTAACATCTCGTGCAACCTTCCTTAATCTGTGTTCGTGTTCAAACCTCTGTAGGGAAACATCGTGAGGAAAGCGGCATTGTGCTAGGTTGGTGTTGAATGTTCCATTATAAGCCGCACATACCTATTACTATGATAGCTACAACACTAGCAGCCTAGAGTGAAACGGAAAGTTGTTTTTTAATTAATACTAGGTCATTATTTAGATAGATTATACCTATGCGCCTACATTTTTTCTTTTGTAGTTAGAAGGTTTTATTTTATCCTTAGGAAACTATAGGTTTATTTTGATGAATAAAACAATTGCATTTTGGGATTTTGTAAAAACGTACAGCCTAGAAAATGACATTTATCTAAAAAACAAGTTGATCTGAATCGACTCTATTTCCCAATCGGAACACTTTTCCTAAAAACATAATAAAAGAAATCGTAAGATTTGGCGAAAATTAAAAAAGTTTATATAAACCATTTCTATGAAACGTCATTCTATTGGGAATGACGTTTCATAGTTACTACATTTAGTTCATGCATTCAATTCTGTATACATAGCTACAAGTAGCGTCACGAAACCTAGCGCTGACCGTTATTGCGCAGAAGTCAAAAGAAAGGTATCTTAAGGGAGCTAGAGGGAGAGAGAGGGAGAGACCAATGCGCAGACGTTTCGTTCACCGCTATACTTACGTACCGCTAGCTAAAGGTACATAAGTGATTATTTATATTGTGCCCAATATTGTTAAATATTATGGGAATAAATACCTAGTTTATCAAATCGTCACTCAAACATTGCATTGTCCATCATGGGAATTGAAATGCTGTAATGTAACCGCATGTTCCGAGGCTGGACACTTGACCTCAGTGTACGTGACCCGGGTACACAACACGTATATATAAACAACACGTAGTGAATATATAACAAACAATCGAAAGTGTTTTGATATCATTATAAAAATGTAAGTATATCATTAGATCGGTTTACAGAACTTTATTCCTAAAAAAAATTTCTAGATAATAAAGCATCTAGGTACTTTGGTACTTATTGATTTAATTTGTTTGAGTTCAAACTAGACAAGTTTTTGTCTTAGAATAAACATGGATAAGTAGGTAAGTAATTATTTTACTTATGTTTGGTGGTAATTATTATTATTCATAATAATTAGATCAATTGGTGCAAGCCGTTCTAGTTATAAGTAAATAAATAAATACCTAAATAAATTGTACAGCGGTATTATCGTTTTTGACATAACGTCGGTTAGTGTCCTCCCGTCTCGTCCCGTCTCGTCCCGCCGCACTATGGGACCAAACGGTGTTTTTTATCTCAAAAATCGATAACTGTGTTGTTTTGTGATTTTACTCCTTGAAAATTTTTACACGTATTAATGAATATCTAGGCAAAAAAAGAAATCAAACATCATCATTTAAAAAAATATATATTTTTCGTAAAAAAATGACATAGATAAAGTTATACGAAATTACATACAAAAAAGTATAGGTACAGTTATAATAAAATAGCAATAAAAGTTACACTTTTGCTTAAAATAAGTTTAAGACTAAATTATTATTATTATTAGACAGACATGCTATAAAATTACATGATAAAAAAAATAAAAAAAATAGCGATTTCATCACTTTCTATTTCCAACAATTCTTTAGCTTCGTCAAACAATTCTTTGGATATAAGAAAACTGGGTTTATTTAAGATAGATATATAAGGATCAGATGTATATAACAAAATATGAAGAACGTCTTCGTTTGTTGCTAATCTGGAACACTTCCTAGCGTGATGTAACCTATATTTCTTGTAATCTTTATTTCGGGCTTCCTGGGCATCTTCGGATAATTGTCATATAGGCAAAACTGCGTAATGCTCTATTATTTTAGCACCATGTATAAGTACTTTATGGACCGAAGATGGCATGAAGTACCAGTTATATTTACTTACTGATAATTGCGCGGTTATCAATGTATACTGGCCGATTTTTTCTGCGTTTATAGGGAATCCCTATGACATAGTTTGAAGAATTACATAAAATCTCTTGATTAATTCTTCATCAATTCCGGTTATTCCTGCAGAACATTGGTAATTTGGGAAAAATCTCCTTGCCGTATTTCCGTCATTGCTATTACCGGAACCTTGACGTGGTTTATCAATGTGCAAACCAAGCACTTCTCGGAATCGTTTTTGGACATATTTTTTCTTGTCTTCTTTAAGCTTGCTTGTTTTCTGGAGTTGTTGCTGACCACTTCTCAAAACCTAAATTGTAAGAAATATGGAGGATCATCTTCATAAACCTTATCCATGCATGAAGTGTCGACAATCCGTATTTAAACGCATCTTAATTTTCAACTCTCGTTATAACTTTTGAAAGATCATTTATTTGTCTGGGAGTTGCTCCACAAACAGTGCACTGGATGATGTGTTCGTTAACACTTGAGCAACTTTCCCATGTAGTGTAAATACTAGTGATTGTAATAAATTACCACAACAGATAAATAGAACTTCCGCAGCAATATAGTTTATCATACTTGCGGTTAAGGTGATCACCACTAACAAAAGTGCCATGGGAAGATTCTTGTATTCTATTAATTTGTTTGCTTATATCATAGAAATGAAAAAAAAAACAAGATAGACATCAAAATAAAATGATTAAATATAATATTTCATAATAAAAAAGAAGAACTTTCGGGGATCTTTTATTTTCCCTCGATTGACATATTGCTTATATATCACCTCTTGCGCAAAAAACGCGCAAGTTTTTTTTTAATCCTCATATTACTGAATACATAAGGTCTCTAATAGAGTGATTAACTTGACACCGGCAGCCTCCGGTAACAAGGAAAACTTCAATTGAAATAAACAAAAACGAAATTTTCTTTACTTCACTAATTTTTTTTTAAATAAAACGATTTTTTTTACAAAAACTGAAAGTGGTTGTAAAGTGTACATTCTAAGGTATCTAATGACGTATAACACTAACGTACTTCCTTGGAAAACTTACGAATAATTTTGTGTTGAACTTCCTTAACGGTTATTTAATAGGCATGAAAATATTTATGCCCAATGTTTGAGGTTTATTTTATATACGTAAAACTAAGTTATTTTTTTGTAATTAATTCGTAAGTTCCATCCTTTGAGAGTATAAAACCATAAAGGGATCTATGGATTTACGACTTTCGTCAAAACCATTTTTGAGATGGAAAATACTGTTTGGTCCCATAGTGGCGCCGGCGTAGTCGGCCGCGCCTCCGTCTAGTCTGCAGTGTCGCGTTTTCTCCCGTCCCGGCTTCGCACGGATAGTAGAGCATATTATGCCTAAGTACATGTTAAGCAGCATTTTGTTGATTTTTTTTTATTTATTTGTAAAAAAATGTAAAGCTCGCTTTACACAAAACCGTAACAAATTATAGGTTACACCTAACCTTCCTCATTCCTTATTCCTATTGATGAAAACCGCGTGAAAATTAATTCAGTAGTTTCTGAGTTTATCGCGAACAGAGCGACGACACGCGGCGAAGCGGGGGACTTTGTATTATTATACCTATGAAGTGATTGATAGATAAATAGATAAACTCTTTATTTTACACCAGTAAAATATATACGTAGTATAAAAGTAAAAAATTATAAAAGGGTACATTGAGCGGTCTTATCGCTAATAACAATCTCTCCCAGACTATCTAGTGAAGCGATTATGGAACTAATAATAAGTGGAATTTATGCAGTTATAAAATTGCCGAAATTTTAACAGTTAGTTCTATTTATACAACTCTAATTCATGTCGCGCTTAAAGTAGTTTGCTAGCATGAGATTCTAAAAACCAAAAACATCTCAACACTGAGATAGAAGCTATTTAAAGGCTAGGTTTACCTACAATCTAAGTAGGTATCTATACTACAGACCTCTTTATTGTTAAGGAGTTAGGTACGTAGAGTGGGTGGGAGTCACAACTAGCTCGACGAGACCAAGTCCATACCTAGCAATAAAAAGTTACCCACGATGAAATGAACCACGTTCATTAGTAACTTTGCTTTTCTACAAAATTGATGAAAAAATGAAAATGTCTAAAATTCGTCAGTTTTTCAAGGGAAAACGATACGTAATCGGTTACTGACTGTTATAGGAAGGAATCACACCTTATTAATATGATCTCGATTTACTAGTTTGAATAACTTACAGTTCCAATATATGCAATATTGGAACTGTTTACTAACATGGTTCTAGGTTCTAGTTAAACATAGTTATAATAAGACTGTTTGTCTATTAAACATAAACGAGTGAAAAACCCAGGGAATCAGCAATCACTCGCCATGGCAGCCAAAGATACAAGATACAAAATATTTATTTGCATAAATAAGTGAAGGTAACATTAGGTTTTAGGATTAGTTAATAAAAGTACAGGACTTATTTACCCTTTTCAGGCATCGCAAATTAGGTTCGCAGGTTCAGGTCGCATTTACGCTCATTTTTTGTAAGAATGTTTTGGTTCTCAATATTATTTCTTAAAATTTTATTTATCTATGTCCGTACATATGTAAAGATTTAGATCGTAAGTATTTGTAAATGTTATTTTTTACGTTAAATACTTACCTTGGAACTTGAAATTGAAGCACGATTAATCAATTTAGATTAACCAGTTATTTTTGAATTCATCTAAATTTATTGTTACTATGAAGAATGCATATTGTAGTCATCATAAACGATGGTTAGTTTCTTTCTAACCGTCTGACTTATGTTCGAGCACATTATTTCAGTGTGGTTGCTATAATAGGGCCAGTGTCAAACGTCATCTACATAATTTTTTGAACAAAATACTTAGTACTTGCAGAATACCCATAAATTAATTCTTAAAGTAGACAGTAGTACTATTAAAAATACTTACTATGTATTTAAGTAAAATTTTGTATTTGCCTGTTATAGAGAAGCCTTCTCGCGTAATATTGTCCTAAATGATTTATTTATAATTTATATACATAAAAAATAAATAAATCATTCAGGACAATATTACGTATGTACTATACAAAATTAAAACATAAGACTAGTAAATTGTAGCTATGCTTCCTACCTACTACCTTAATTACAAATAAACAATAAAGGTTAATAAAATTTCTGATTATTTAGATGTCAAAAAAGCTTGGCATGAAACTGTCCCCACCTTCCTCAAAAACAATGTAGAGATTGTAAAAGAAAATATAAGCCAAGCAGTTTCTAGCCAATTCTTCTCTGTTTGGACGCATTACGAATTGGTGTAAATTAATAAATGATGATTGAAAGTGTACTTTAAAGTGCTTTTTGAATAATAAATACATTTGAGTTTAAGTTTGAAAAACACAAAATCATTAACTATCTCAATTAAAATTAATAAATTAAAAATACCTACTTACATTCTTTAAACCACCGCTTGCACTATTATCTATGTAATAACGACACAATTAAACAAAAACCCATCTATATTAAAACTAATAAATCTATGCAATAATTAAATCCCTATCAAATTAAAATAAAGATTAAGTATACTTACAGTCTAAAACCCCTCTTGCACTATTCGCTATAAACAAGGACAGTTTAATAGTATTTGACGGCATCTGTGTCGCAGTGGGCGAAGGTCCGCCTGAAACGCAGAAGGTCGCGGGTTCGATTCCCGCTTCGGGACAAATGTTTGCATGTTCTGTAGATATTTGTCTCGGGTCTGGGTGTTTTCTATGTATGATATGTATGTATTTACAAAAAAAAATGTTATATGTGTAGTATATCAATCATGTGGTTCCCATAATACAAGCTCTGCTTAGTTTGGGACTGCATGATGCTGTGTGATTACGTCCCGCGTTATTTATTATTATTATTTATTAATAGTAACCCATCTCAATTAAATTTAAAAATATATATATCAAACAAATAATTCCCTATTTATATTGAATTAATTAAATAAATATACTTACATTATTAAGCCACCACTTGCACTATTAGCTAAATAACAATGACCGCAGCCGATATCTCAAGAAGCAAATCGAAAATGTTGTTTCATAATCATGTTCTTCATATAACGCAAAGTAACTGATAGTAATAATAATACTTTAGTCATATGTACCGAGAAATTATTATTTACTTTAACCATTTCTAATAATTTTAAGATCTATGTAAATAAATAGATACTAACGCAATAACAAAACAGTCATAGTATAGCCTTGACCGTCAAGGTTTTTAATAATAATCGTACTCCTACTAATATTATAAATGCAAAAGTTTGTGAGTATGTATGGATGAATGTTTGTTACTCTTGCACGCGAAAGTACTGAACGGATTTGGGTGAAACTTGGAATATACATAGTTTGTGACCTGGATTAACACATAGGCTACTTTTTATCCCGGGACCACGAGAGCGAAGCCGCGGGTAGAAGCTAGTAATATAATAATAATGATTTTAAAGTTATAAAATCACTATTAACGAATCAATGTTCATGTTTCAAAAGATACCTACTGAATAAATTCATTTATGATAAAATAAAATAAGCTAATTTACCTACTTCATGGACCTCTGGAACATACCTCCTAAGTAACTTAACCTTAATTAGTTATAAATAGTATATATTAATGTATTTATTAACAAAAAAATATGTAAGTCGTATGTCAGTAATGTGATTCCTGTGGACATCATGTAGCTCTCATGTAGTCTTCAGGATATAGGTCACCGCCGAAGACTGCATAAACTCAACTTTCAGTAATTTATAAAATACTAGCCTCGCCCGCGGCTTCGCTCGCGTGATACCCGGGTAAAACCAGCCTATGTCTTAATCCAGGTCACAAACTGTGTATATTCTAAGTTTCATCCAAATCCATTCAGTAGTTTTTGCGTGAAAGAGTAACAAACATTCATCCATACATCCATACATCCATACATCTTCACAAACTTTACTTTTATAATGTTAGTAGGATTTTTCAGGATGTACCCACACCTACTCACCATGAATCCACTAAAACATGCGTTTCAATAATGAAAACGCTGAAAATTTAAATAAAAATCTATGTAGATAATTTACCCATCTGTAGCTGGTGTTGTTATTAATTTTACTGGATGGTGTGGTAATGTTATCGTCTCGCCGAATACCGCAAATTGTGGGACAAGGGTACGTGGAATATGTAAAGTTTACATTCGCAACAACTGTTTACAATTACAATGTATGTAGATGTACCTATGTACCTATAGCGTACGCTTAGTAACTGCTTTACCCTTATTCATAATCATAACCAAATGTAATTTTATAACGCTCGATAAAGTATCTTGTCCTTTTCATTTAAATGTCAATAAAAAGAGGTGACATGATATTTTAACTTGGTCTTGGATTTATGGTAAAGGTAGGTGTAGGTATGTACACCTAATATCCTAAAAAATATTGTAAGTGCGATGTTTTTCTGTTTGTTTGTTACGCCATGATTTTGCATAGGTCTGCTCGCGGCTTTTATTCCAGGTCACAATCTATGTATTCCAAGTTTCATCCAAATCCGTGCAGCCTTGCAAGCCATTCATCCATCATCATATTAGTAGGATACGTAGGATTTGGGGTATAGAAAATAACATAGGGTTCCCTGTCATCCAGGAATACTGTTCCCGAGGGCAACAATTACCTATAACAGACAAATGTTTGTATGACCTGCAAATATTTGTCTCGGATCTGGGTGTTAGCTGGGGGCTAGATTGATGTTGTGTGGGACAGGATTTCGTCCGCGTAGAGGCAAATTCCACATTGTTTGATAAAAAACTTTTATTTGACCTTCATTGCATGAATATATATAATAATGGTTCTTAGCTGAGCCCTTGGCTGAGCCTTATCTATGGAGTACGATGCATTAACCGAATACAAGGATCCAGCCATGATTTAGAAACTTAGCTACTTACTTATGTAGATAATAATGTTTAATGTTGTAGGGGTTTTCCATTATCACTTATTCATCTTTATTATCAAGCAAGCAGTAAAGTCCACACCTAAACATAGGTCAAAGGTTTCCACGAAGAACGGTCTTGAACCCTTTCAGTTCACCTTTCGGCAATTTTGACGATGCCGTCAATTCATCTGATCTTATAGTTCATAGTTCATACAGTTACAGGTCAAACATACTTCAGTATTTAACTAAATATACTACCTACTACACCTTGACTCCCAGTTTTTCAGAACATAGTCACCATTTTGGCCTACTATGCCTAAGGTTATCGTTTCTTCTAGCTATAATGGATGCTGATTGATCTCTCTGGTGTTTTATTTTATTTTATTTATTTTTCATTTGCTTTCTGCACTTACAGAGAACCTTTTTTGGTAGTTTTACAACGACCATGGAAGCTAGTGAAGTGCATTCTTAGCAGAAACCGCGCGCCGGCCTAAATCTTCTACTTTCCCATAACAATACGCCAAATATTTTATTTATATTGTTATACAATAGAGAAGTATGACGAATGGAAAGTGTTTTATTACGACAATTCGTCATGTGGCCCTGTTGCGTGTGAGTTGATAGTGACCCACAAAACTGTTACCATTTACTAGTTACGCATGTTCTTTTATTGATGGAGAAATAATGCTTTAATGCCTACTGAGATCCACGTCAAAGGGAAGTTATCGTATTTTAGGGTCAGAAATAGTCCTAATTTTTAAATAAGTGGTATTCCGCGCTTTGCTTCAATCTAGTAAAATCTTCATCATCATCGTCATCATTATCAGCCTCGGTCCACTGCTGCACAAAGGCAATCATGGCGCCCTGTCCTCAGCTCGACGCATCCAGTTTCTACCAGCAACCTTTTGCAGATCGTCGATTCACCGGGCCGGAGAGCTTCCTACACTACGTTTGCCGAGCAGCAGTCTCCACTTAAGAACTCGTTTACCCCAACGGTTATCGGTTCGGCGGATATCGCCAGCCTACTGCCACTTCAGCTTGCTTATTTTCTGAGCTATGTCGACAACTTTAGTTCTATGTCGAATAGTCTCGTGAATTACCTATATCTTCCAGAGAAACTTTTGGGCTTAAAACTGGTGCACTACCCGTACTGCTGTGAGTCCCCGTTTCGGCTCCGTATGTCGTGACGGGTAGGAGTAGTAGAGTCAGATCATACTCACTAATTTGTCAGTTGCCAAGTAGGACTACCTACAAAAGATATTAGGACTGTATCTTACTTAGGTATCAAGGTCATATTATATTCATATTCATAATCTTTATTGCAATAACTATTCGACGGTCTTATCTTACATTCTATTCATCTAATCTAGATGTTATAATCAGTGATCGGAATAAAATACCTTAAGTTCAAAGAACAGAGTGCGGAGACGTTCTTATTACAACAATTTTATTCGGCCTATTTCGGCCGAAAAATTGGACAATTGTCGCAGTAAGTATCACGATTTCGAAGAGCCTGTTATGTCCCACTGCTGGGCAAAAGCCTCCCCACGATCCCTCCAGTCATCTCGATCCTGAGCTATTTGTTACCCACGCTCTATGGAAGGTGTCTAGTTCATCCCGCCATCTTATTCTCGGTCTGCCACAGCGCCGTCTTGCGTTATCAGGTAAGTTATTTTAAGTATATTTAATATTAATGTTAATTATATTGTGAACATATTCCAATTATTTTTCTTTTTAACCGACCGCAAAAAATCTTTATTTTATAACTTACATTTAAGTTTTAATTATTAATAACTGTGTTTCACATTGCAAGTCGTCGTGCGTGCTTCACTATAAATATGTACACCTATAAATGGATTCTAAGCACAAAAATAAAACGAAAACCGAGACGATTGGCCCGAAAAAATATTTAGTCCTAAAGCATCTCCACTTTGTCTATGTTATTTTCCGTGACCGTTTAGTGACATTTCGATTTGAGCGCTTCCGTGCTTCGGAAGGCACGTAAAGATGTTGGTCCCGGCTTTTTAGTCGTTAAGCCATGTCAGAGGCCTTCGGGTGGCCTAAAAACTCCGACATCAGAGTTGACTAGCTGGCACTAGCTCATACGATGAAGAAAAAGAAGACCCCTACAAATTATACACAGCCCACTATTTTCTTGAGAAAAGTTGGTTAATCAGGAAGATTCATAAAAATAACGCTATTATAATCAGGAAGAGTGTACAACACAAATCATTAGAATACTCAGTATCTAGGCAAGAAGGTACCTTCCGTCCAATTTACCGACCATGCAGTCAAGCGGAAAAAAAAACTGTTCGTTGTCACTCGTTTTTGAGGCGGAAGCTCTTCCGCACCTTGGAGCCTGTGGTACCTATATAATTGTTAAGAATACAATACCATTACCAGAAGAATATTTTTATATTGTAGAAAAAACGTTTAATGAATTAGAAAATGAATTGCATAGCAAAATAATAATAGACGACCTTGGTTTCATGGTCAGTGTTATCATGTGATTATTGATTATACTTGGTCTGTAAAATCACTTGCAGCATTGCAGATAATATAGCTTCAGGAGTTTTCAAGATATTTAAAATACTTTGAATTTCTTTGTAGATATAAAAAGAAGTCGCGGGAAATCTTTGGCCAAGAAAGGCAAAAATAGGAGTGTCTGGAAGGACTTGGAGGACTTTCATGCCAGAGGCGGTCCTTTCACGGACATAATTTAGTTTATGTACGTTTGTACAAACCGTTCCAACATAGTATCATAGTATCATAATGTTTTATTCTATATTATATGTAGTAAGTAAATATACTTTTATCATATTTATGTGTCATAACCATTTTTAAGTAGCTTTGAAATGTTTTATACAATTAAGCACATTTTATTTTATTTGTATTTTTTTTGAGTGAGACAGTGACCTTGATTTATTATGAGCTGTTCGTGAGAAAATCTTCACTTATAAATGTCGGGACCAAAATCGTCTTCCAAAACACGTCCTTATATATAACTGAAACCCTTTTACAACATAACTTAGTTATTGTGGTCCAAAAATGTTTTTCCATAAAGAAAAAAAACTGTTTATCTCTCATCTCACGAATCTCTCAGATGAAATAATCTCCATCACAGGATTCCTTGTAAAATAATAACGGCAGTTTGATGTGATTGCGCACATTTTTATGACAGGGACTGCAGACTCAATACTTAATATACAGTTTACAAAAATATAATTTGGTTCGCTGGACTGTCCCACATTCTTAAATAAATATCATTGTCTGTTAGGCTACACTTATTGTAATAAAATGGTTCTCAGCAACGTAATGAGAACGAACTTGGCCTGATTGATGCGATGACCCGGTCGAAGGTCAGGCAGCTCCATGCATAGATATGACAGCCCTATAATAGGGACAGTGTAAATATGTGACTGGAATTCCCTTCGATAACCTTATGTCACTTCCTCGTTGTGTCAATGAAATCTAAATTAGACTATGAAATAAGAATAGAGAAGTACCAAAAATTGTGTAATCGGATTTTCATCAAATTGAAAGCAAGTATTTTTAAATTCAACACTTCTCCAAATTTTCGAAACCCGTAGGCTGGGCGGCGACCCATCAACAATTTTGAGATAAGAAACTTCGACTCTACAACACTCATCAAAACACATCATTTTGAAAAGTACGTACGGACAAGACGCAATGTCATATACGTAACAGTTATGTAAACGGACCATCTCATGCCACTCACTAGGTTCACGCGTGCCAGCCATTTTGGAATAGGATTAGCGCTGAGGAAGGTAGGCCATTTAGCAGAGCTCAGGTCCTCATAGGTTTGAGCTTGTGGACGAAGACAGCTAAGTAAGTGCAAGTAGGCAGTGTGACCAGCTTCCAAAGCAGCAGCCACGTCACCCTCAGCGAAAACGTCCAAGGCACCCCACTCCACCTGTTTAGGCGTTTCCTTTGTTCCCGTGAGCTGTCTCAAAGCCACGTAATCACCACACTTTGGAACGAAAACATCAGTTATACTGGTCTCTCTATAACTGACTGGCGTAGCTGCTTCCTCCCCGAATAATTTCACCAGCTGTTCCAAAACTTTTTCTCTAGAATCCGACTCATCGACCATCAGATAACCGATCAATGCTGCATACCGATCTACGCTCCCAGTTGTGGACATTTTCGGCCGCTCCATTGCCCAAATAATGGGACCGCGTATGCTGAGGATATCACCACTGTATCCTTGTCTTCCCCAGAAGTTTTCTTCGTACTGCACAAGAAATTTTTTCGCTCGTCCAGGGAGCATAGAATTAATTACGTCAACATTTTCCTGTGATAATAACTCGTCTTCTACTTGTATATCATGAAGCTCATCAGGATTCAAGGCCATTGCCAACAAGTTGCAGACGTAAGTGGTTCCCCCTTTTATAGTCTCCAAAATAACCTGCTCATCTGGGCAGGTTCTTATTTCTTTGATCGCTTTTGTAGTGAAGGTAATATCGGCTATACTCTGTTGGAGTCTATTTGCTAATCGTTTCCTACAGTATCCCAAAAGCTTCTCTCGAAACCTCGTGTTATCTCCGTCTAAGTGATTCCTAGAACTGCTAGTTCTGTAGCACTGGTGGAGATAGAAGAGGACGGACACAGTGTCTGTAGGAGCGCCACAAACCAGTCTGACAGTCATTCGCATAATTTCTCTAGAATTAGTGAAGAGCAGAGCGCCGCAGATGTGTTCCTCCATTGTGGTTCTATCGTAATACATCAGTCTGATTCTATCAGCAGCGGTGTCCACCCTGTTTGTTTGAAAGAGATCTCTCATGCTTTGATCCAGCAGCGTTTGATATTGGTTCATTTCAAACTTCTCTACGAAACTCAGGTAGTTAAAATCGTGGAAGTCTGTCGCACATTCGACGGTGCTGCCGTTTATATGTTGGAACAGTTTGTTTAGAGGCTGTTTAACTTTTTCTGGAGCCACGATTGCGTCTGGGAGTGGAAGATTGAAGTCTCGGGCGTATTTAGCTAGGTAGTACCTCGCGACGTTGTCTATGAGCTGCCTTGCTGTTCTACCGTAGTCTACTTCATCGCCTGTATCTGAATCATCGTCATCTAAGAGTTCCTGGAACGTCACATTGCATTTGGACTGGGTCTTCACTGGCCCGGCTAGGTCGAGGACGACGATATCCATGGTGTCACCGAACCGCTTCTTCAGCTTATGCGCAGTGACGATGCCAGGAAGGCTACATCCCAAAATGATCACATCAGCTTTGACCCGGTTCTTGTGTCTGCCCTTAAACGTTGTAGAATCAAATTTTCTAACCATTGATGAATTGGGACTTGTATTTATGTAGGTAAAAGATAAATTTTAGGAAATAAAAACTATTTTTTTTAGCAAAAGCAATAATTTATCAATAGTTTAGATCAAATATGTACCATTATTTTATCAAAACATCATGATGACATCGATTGACATTTCACTTCACTTTATGTCGTGTCATGGTGTCATGTGCATTTCATAATCACAGATTCAAAAGCTGAAAAAACAGAATGGTTTATTTATTTATATAGATATTATTCATCGAGATAGTACTCTACAGAGTCTCCAAGTGAAAACTGTGAAAAATCGTCCGAGCGTCGTTGACATACATGAACATGTAATTATTTTAAAATAATAAATAAATTATTACACATGAATAATTTAGATGTTATGTTATGACTAATAAATAAAATGAATGATTATTGTCCAATGTTGGTGCAATAGGTAGCGTGCGCCGAGTTTTTGTGCGGACATTTTTTTCTACGTTTGTGGCTTTAGACTTAGAATATATACCTACCTATACAATCCCGATGACTTTATTGCACAATAAATGCAACAATAGGTAGGTATGTTTAACGCTAGCAGCATATTTTACCAGCCAAACATCTGCATTGTTGTTTATTTCACGGCCTTCTTGACACAACGGATGAATAGCTGATTAGGCTGAGACGCAAGAGATGGTGGGTTCGATTCCCGCTACGAGACAAATGTTTGAATGATATTTGCTCCGGGTCTGGTCGTTGTGGTACTTACTGCCTTCCTTCTTCGTATAGGCCAACTCTGGTGTCGGAGTTTGGAGGCCGCTTCGAGGCCTCCGGCATGGTTTGATGATGATGATGAATTTCATAAAACTCAATTATATGAGTAGTATATCAATCATGTGGTTCCCATAATACAAGCTCTGCTTTGTTTGGGGCTACATGATGCTGTGTGATTACGTCCCGCATTATTTATTTATTTATTTATTATTCTTCAGTAATGGCTAGTAACATAGATTTTTTTGTAGAAGGAGCCTCAAGTCATGTTTAGGTGTGTACATCATCATCATCATCAGGCTATAGCAGTGCACTACTGGACATAGGCCTCCCCTAATGAACACCATTGCGCCCTGTCCGATATTGATGTAGATATTAATAATATCCGATAACATAGATATTAATAAGTAATTATTAATAATACGTATTCGTTACGTATATGATCATCTGTTGCCATGCCCCTGACATGCCGCGAGGTCGTTAGCACTGTGACGCAATCGGACTACTTCATTATGATCGCTTGTGTTTGAATTTGGCTTATGACGTACGGAACCAGCAAGTACCTTCATGAACATAACATGACCTTTGGTAAGAATCACTTCGAACTTTTGTAGAAATAAATAATATTACAGTTCCGTAGTACCAATATATATGATCATCATCACCATCCGCAGCTCGACTTCACCCTCTGCTGACTTTAGGCCTTCCTTTGCTCTTGCCCCTTGCCACGGACCTCCGCTAGCCTGATTGACTGAAGGCACACGACAATCACCATGTCTTTGACCTATCGTGCTGCTGGATGGAATAAATATTTTAGTTGGATTTGACAAACATGGGTATAAGGGCTTCCAATCTTCATTTTAGGAACCAAGCCAATCTCACCAGCTTATGGTGAACCCTGCTAAATCCCCTGGCCACCGACAGGCAGCAGCGTCGGCGCAGCGGTGAGAGAAGCTGTATCCTGCTATCCCTAAGCATGCCCAGCGTGGGGATTATTAGCATATCCCCCTATTTAATAGGGGAGGTATATGGTCGTATACTCTGCTGGCTTATGTTGTTGTTGTACTTAAACATCGGGATCTAATAGAATCGGGATCTAATAGAATTGGGATCTAATATATCTAATAGAATAGTTAAGGCAAATAGAAAATGATTGTATTCGCCTCTTCGTAGAACTCAATCAACTTCCTGATGAAACCGCATTAGTAGCGATCAACTTGGTTGTGCCGAGTTATTGCGGTTGATTGTAAGAGGAGATAGGAGATTACTTATTTTTCTTTTTCCTGTACTACGTCATTTTAATGTTAAGGTAGGGTCTTTGGATCATTGACGATTTCGATTCTTCTTCGATTTCGATTCTTCTCTGTTTGGTCACGTTACGAATTGGTGGTAAATTAAAAAAATGACGTTTCAAAGTGTACTATACAGTTCCTACTGAATAAATGATTTTTGACTTTGACTTTGACTTTGACTTTGATTTCGATTGGATTGCGAGTATTGACTTGTGGACGCCCCGCGACTTCGTTTGCGTAGAGGGTTTTTCTTGCTGCAGTTCTTCAGGGGGAATTTCAGGAAATTCTATGGCACTCCTACAAGAAATAAACCTTCCACAAGTCTTTATGACTTTAAGCTGAGCGTTGATGATTCAATCAAGCCATGTCGGAGTTCTTCGGGAAGCCTAAAAACTCCGACAATAGATCTGGCTACTTGCTCGTACGAAGAAGGAAGGAAGGAATTGGTCAGTCAGTGGTGTCATTATAGCTTTAATGAATGCATATGAAAAAATATACTTTCGCTCATTTTTTATAGGGCCACATTTCTAAACTGATTCATTTTACGCGTCGAATTAGTTGTCTCTCTCTCTAGTAGGTAATGACAAAATGTAGGTCATGGTCAAGTAAAAATAACATTATTAAGATTTGTTTTAAAACTCAGGCTAAAACTAAATAATACACGCCTTACTTGTAAGTATATTTGTAGAAATATAACTAGTTTAAAAAACTAAGTAAATAAGTACAGTACAGTACGGTACAGTACGTAACAGTTTAGGTAGCAAAATAGTTATCTACAAAATTATGTATTAAACAGTAGGTTTTTGCTTGGAAACAACTAATAATAAAAGTGTCCAATACCTACATAGTAAACTGATACTTAGACACATTATTCATTGATTGGTCTACAAATCGAGTTAGGTCACACACGACCAATAGGCATCAGGTAGATAGCGGCACCTTAATGAACTCCCAGGCTGGAATAGGAGACGGCGCTTGTGCGAAACGTGCGCCCGCGCACGTACGCCACACTCATTGTGCGCTTCCACTGTCACACGGCAGATAAAAGGTAAAATTAAGGTAAATACTATTTAAAAAGATAAAAGGATTTCGTAAAGCCATGTCAGGGCCTTCAGGTGGCCTAAAAACTCCGACACCAGAGCTGGCCACTAGCTCATACGAAGAAGAAAAAGATCGCCTTTTACTCGCAATTTTTTTTTTTTTTATAAATATAGATACCGGCTTAATAAGTTTTATCATGAACAAAAATATTTAATGGTACAAATTATGGATAAAAAACCAAAGCTGAATATCTAAAATATTTTTTTTTGTATGTGCAGATTCAAATGTATGTGTTTGTTACTGCTTAACGCCAAACCTACTGATTGAATTGAGTGATGATTATGCAACGTATTTTAGTTTAGTTTTAGACTTAAATTAAAGACTACATTTTATCCATGTCACGCAAGTGAAGCCGTGGGCAGAAGCTAGTACATCTATACATAAGTACATTTTATCATTAACACTACTAAATAAATTGAAGTTCATCAATTCCGTAGCAGTGACTACGGCTGAGGTCACAATGCAATACTGTAGCCGACGCTACGTCATATCGTAGAATATCGTAACGTAATTTTACTATCGTAGCAACGTCTACAGAAAAGTCGTAGCGGTAACAATGGAGCCGAGCTTTATCTCGTTGAAATGGCAACGATCTCGCCCCCATTCTGCCGAGATCATTAGTACAAATTCGCAACATTATACTGTTTCTACCCGCGACGGCCTTCTTCAACTATCTGTATTATATTAATAACTATAATCCTGATAATTCAAAGATAAAACGCGCGGTGGAAAAGACATAAACGCGCTGGCTAGTTGAAATAACATGGAAATAAATGCATGAGTTTTGTATGAAATTGAATGTATTTTAAATGAATTCACCTGTTTTCCACTTAGATATGCGGATAACGAGTAGATGGAAAATAGCTAGATGAATTTCAATTGGTACTGTCAGCTAAGAAAGATTCCTTGTTTATAAAATGTATGTAGTTTTATGCTTATAATTTTGCAATAAGATATGCACATTATCTACGAGCTATTATTGATGTCTTGTATCTCTTTTGTGTATCTATATTATCATACACAATACATACTTCCTAACTTCCTACAGGAATATTATAAAGTTAAAAGGTAAAGCGACGATGAAGATTATGATGATGATGATTGACCCCAAAACTGAGCATTCAGTTGAAATTTTGCACATTATGGTCCTATTCCAAAAGAATAACATGTAGTTATGCTACTTGTTATAAAGGTACCACGTGCGAAACAGCGTGCGGATATTATAATGTTATTATTATAATGTTGTACCACGAATACTAACAGACATTTGGAGATATTCAGATATCGAACTGAACACGATAACACGCAATTGTACTTTTTATATTTAATACTAGCTTCCATGTATTTATTAATCCAGGTCTTAAACTATGTACATTTCAAGTTTTATCGAAATCTGTTCAGCCGTTACAGAGTTGAGTGGGAACAAACACACAGATAATCTTTTATATTTATTACATTACGAGTTTGATACTAATTTTGAAAAATATGTCAAAGTAATTGCAACGAAAACAATGACAAAATGGCGTTTCTATTTTTGTACTTACTATCTATGAAAATTACATTATGTATTTAACCTTTTATCCAATCAGTCCTGTAATCATTTCTGTGTAAGCGAATGCTTAACCGCTTCCTCCAGTAAAACTTGTCATCTTTAGCTACTACCAAACCCAGTAATTATGACACATAAATAAGTCTATATGTCTGTATGTAATTGAATCTCTAGCCTCCACTAATAGATGTCAAGTTATATATAGATACCTTTATAGTATATTCATTATGCTAAAACTAGTTTTTACGAGTTTCCAAGATATTGAGAAATGAAATTTTCTTGTATGTTGCCTTTATAATTTTTGTATGCAGCACTCGTGTTGTGTCGCTAACTTCGTTGTATTTCAGGAAATTTGTTCAGTATTAAATTGAAAAAATGGCTTCATGAACATTCATTATTCATTTAATATATTATAGAGAGACAATGACATCATAATAATCGAATATTTGTATGCCTATTAGGTAGAATATAATTCAACATAACTTAATTCAAGACCTAAAATTGTAGCATATTAAGTAGCAGTAGAGTTCTTTGTCGAGGGCTCGTCCGGGGAAGAACTATCATGCCTATTTCTACCGTGAAGCAGTTGTGCTGTGTTGCAGTTTGAAGGGTGTGGGCGCCGGTGAAATTACATGCACAAGAGCCTTATCATCTTCATGCCTCAAGTTGATAGATGCTGGGCGTTGCATCGTAGAGCACGTTCCAAAAAAACGTGATCTGCGATGCAATGCTTTGTGATAGGTAATGGTTACCTCTAAACATCAGGTGAGCTTCCATCTTCAAGTAATATAAAAAAAGAAAAAAGACACATATTCTGGTAATAAAACATATTTTATGTTATCTTATCTTGTAACAGATCAAGGTTACCAACCTCCACACAGTGTCCTAGTTGGGTCACCGATGGAGTTAGGGCACTTCCGCTTCAGAAGGCATGGGATCTAGCTTTTTAGTTGTTCCATGTCGAAGACTTTCGGGTACTTGAAAACTCCGTCTGGTAAAAAAACGGAATTCTATAGAACTTAAACAAAATGTGGGGTGTAAGGGATTCCAACCCCCATCTTCGGAACTCAAGCTAACCTCACCTGCACGTGGTACACCTTGCTGTATAACAAACAGGGCTCTGGCGGCCGGCTGATTGCGGCATAGCGCAGCCTAACACCGGCACAGCTATTTACCCTGTCCGCCAACGGACAGCAGCGTCCGCGGTGCGAGAAACTGTGCCCTGCGATCCCCAACCCGCATGCCCAGCGTGGGGATTATGGACATATCCCCCTTTACATAGAGGAGGCCTATGTCCAGCAGTGGACTGAATAGGCTGGTGTCGTGATACAAAAAGTAGTATGTGTAATATGATTCATATTCAAAATAATTGAATGATTCCAATGATATTCCAATCATAAAGTGAGTAAATACTGATAGTGTTAATTCCGTAATACGTACCGATGTATCATAAGATGGTGCTGGATAAACAATCGTTGACGAAAAGTTTTTTATTTTATTATTATCAGCCTTCAATGTCCCAGTGCTGGCAAAGGCCTCCCCCACTCTCTCCATTCATACCTCTCCTGTGCTAAGATGGTCCAGTCGGCACAAAATTTAGCGTGCTCGTCCCTCCATCTCGTTCACGGTGTGCTGACAAAAACTTATCAGTTATTTTTTTAAACGCTGCGGAGAAAACACTATTACATAACAAGTTTTTAATTTTAAAAATATTCTTTCTACATATTTCAATTAAATTCGAAACCCGTTTGCCCTGACAAAGGGTCAAAAAAATACTGTCGTCTGGTAACCCTGCCTATTATTATTACTTATTGCCCCTAACACTCACTCATTTTGCCTGAAGCGACATCGTATTTCATAACCCCATCTTTGCTTTCTTCTATTTAGAAAAAAAACGAAGATGGGTATTGGCTGGGTATATAAAACTTTATTGAAGGTCACTGAGTAACTGGTTGACTGACAATTAAGGTACAGACAGACGAAGTCGCGGGCTACCTTACTAGTTTTAAATATTCAAACACAAAATAACTACTCACTTTATATTTATAAACCTGCCTGTATTTCAAGATTCTCGAGCTATCAAATACCTAAGTTATTACTTACATTTGAAAGTTAAATGTAACGCCTACAGTTTTGCACTGCGCAAGTTATTTTTACCCGACTTTGTTATAAAAAAGGTATCAATGTATACTTATGATAGTTCAATTTATATTACTAGATTTCCCGCGGCTTCTGTCGCGTGGTACCCGATAAAATATAGCATATTATGTTATTTCAGATAATACATACTTTTATGTACAATTTCAGCAAAATCCGTACAGTAAGTAGTTTTGACGTGAACGAGTAATTATTTATTTTTCCCATTTTTGTAAAACTATTTATTTGGGTATCCCACTTTTTGTGTCTGTTGCAAATAATAATAATTCTATTCTATTCTATTCAGTTTATTTATTGGAACATACGACTTAGTATCTATGACAGTGTTCAGTTCTATGCACCCTGTTTAAAGGATGTGACAAGACTTAACTCAAAGAGTTTGGTTTTTTGTTTTTTTTAATACTATTTTTATGACTAAATATCCTTCAAACTAGATAGATAGATAGAAAACTCTTTATTGTACTCACCAACAAAAACAAATAGAACAATATACAATAACAATAATGAAAGTACAATGGGCGGTCTTATCCTAAGCGATCTCTTCCAGACAACCTTTGGATGGACTGGATTTAAAATACTATAGCAGACGATGGTGTATAATATCAATAAACACACTAAATATCATCATAATACATTGCGGACGAGGAAAAAAAAAAACTATAATTAAACATAAATATCTACATGTAAAATAGTAGATACCAAATAATAAATACAATACTAATACTTACTATAGATAACTCAGAAATGAAATATACTAATAGATATAATAAAGGTAATAAAATATGTATAGGTAATCATATACATAATAAAATAAAGGTAATCTAAAAACAGATGAAAGTTTCATTTCAACTAATTGTTTATTTGTCTAATCCTCTTTACAATTTTCATCTTTTTAACAAACTTTCCCCTTTCTGATATTAGTAGGAAGGATCAGCATTTGTTTCTGAGTAGGTATTATAATAAAACAGATCTTTTTTAAAGTTGTAGCAAGTATTGAACAAACAAGGTGTTGTCGTAATTTGCCTTGTAAAGTGTTTGCAAAACGACTAATACTTAAGATAAAGGAAGGAAAATATGATGTTTAATGCATTGCAGTATTTACTTCACTGGCTGCTAGTTTATGATAAGGGATGATAAAAAATACGCTACTGTTCCGCTTTGAGTGCTGAAGAACACAACTGCGCTGCACTCGCTAGACTAGATCTAGAGGCCCGCAGTGAATGTGCCGATGTAAAACCAGTGAATAAGTATAACTAATTTACCTAAAGTTTGTGGTAATTTCGTTAAAAATCGAAGACTTCCTTAGAACAAAATTTCCGGGGAAAAAATTGAACCCGTCTTCATCATCATCATCATCATCATCAGCCTATAGCAGTCCACTGCTGGACATAGGCCTCCCCTAATGAGCGCCATTGCGCCCTGTCCTGAGCTCGACGCATCCAGCTTCTACCAGCAGCCTTTCGCAGATCGTCACCCCACCTGGCCGGAGGGCGCCCTACACTACGTTTGCCGAGCCGCGGTCTCCACTCAAGAACTCGTTTACCCCAACGGTTATCGGTTCTTCGGCAGATATGGCCAGCCCACTGCCACTTCAGCTTGCTAATTCTCTGAGCTATGTCGACAACTTTAGTTCTATGTCGGATAAACTCATTGCGGATTTTATCCTTCAGAGAAACCCCGAGCATAGCTCGTTCCATAGCTCGCTGAGCGACTTAAACTGGTTAAACTTAAACTGGTGGACTAGCCGTACTGTGAGAGTCCACGTTTCGGCTCCGTATGTCATGACGGGTAGGACACACTGATTGAAAACTTTCGTTTTCAAACATTGCGGTATGGGTGACGAGAAAACTCGACGTAGTTTTCCAAATGCTGCCCAACCCAGCTGAATCCTCTTCTCGAAGTTGTTTCTACCCAACTGCAATATCTGCCCGAGGTATGTATACTCCGAAACAACTTCAAGAAGGTGTCCATTAACGACGACAGTGATCAATTCGGTCATTGACCATAACTTTGGTCTTGTCCAAATTCATGCCGAGACCTATCTTTCGCGAGGCTGAAGCTAGGCCGTCCAGCATCTGTTGCAGCTCCTCCAGCGACTCCGCCATTAGGACTATGTCATCAGCGAATCGCAAGTGTGAGATGTGCTCGCCGTTTATGTTTATGCCCATATATTTCCAGTCCAGCGTCTTAAACATATCCTCCAACGCGCTTGTGAACAGTTTCGGAGATATGACATCTCCCTGTCTCACTCCGCGGCGCAGTTGGATGGGTTTAGACTGCTGGTCCTGTACTCGGACACTCATAGTAGCGGCTTCGTACAGACATCTCAACACTTCGACCGGACCCACTTCAACCCGTCTTCAGGAAAACATTTATTCACCAAAACGAATGTTTTTTTATTTAAAAAAATTGCTGAGCAGCCCGCAACTTCGTTTATCTGGAACTCTAAATATTTACGAAATTAAAAAGGCCTACCTATACCTACCATTGGAAGTCCTGTATGTCCGGTAACAGTGTTGTAATACATCGAACTTTTACAATTTAACGTGAAAGCATAAATACCTTTACACGCAAACGAAGATGTGGGCGGGCGGCTCAGCTTGTATTTTATAAAAATAACATTATTTTTAATGTTTAAATGATGTCCTGAAACCGAGGTCAATCTGGTCCCTGAAAAAATTTAGTTCTAAAGAAGTCTCCACTTCTAATCACTGTTCCGCTAAGTTTAGGTAAATTAGCTCTACCTATTCAGATCACTGATACTTAATAACGTGGTGCACTTCTATTAAGCCAAATACAAATAGGTACAAATATTTTGCCTCCTTTTAAGTATAAAATACTTGTGTTAGAAGACCTCGCTCTTTCTTATCAGAGTACCTTTAGTTAGATTAAAATGATTAATACTATATTTTATTATAGTAAGTACAAATAAGTAGTTTGCATATGGAGCTGGGCAGGTATATAACTTACCTAGGCTACTATAAAAAAGTCATATCTAACCGCGGGTTAACCGCTTGTATGCGAGTATGCCAAGATTCTAGACACAGTAGAAAATATATCATTATCTCGTGTTGATTTGACACTACTAGTTTCGGCACACAAAAGGTTTTTTTATCTGAACGGTTTTCTCATATCAACTGATTATTTTATCTATTGTCAAAAAGATATATTTGACGGTTGGGAACCCCGCAATTTCGTCTGCTAGAAGTATTTTCCCGCTGTAGCGGGAAAATTCCTAAAATTCATAAGAATTTATTATATTAGAATTTCCTTTCTCAATACACCCCTATACTATACACGGAAAACACCCTCAATACCTCAAATTTTGAGGATCCTAAGCCGTAAGGGTGTGCGTTGTCAGTCAATCAGACAATCTATTGGACAGCTTCATTTGAGTTTTATTACTAGAGATTTATAGAAGCTAATTACAGGCAAACACAGCATCCACTATAACTACGTATTTTAATAGGCTAGATGCCTGAAAAATTGTAATTAGTCCGTCATTTACATTATCAAAACATATTGGACACGTATTTTTTCTTTTATCAATTAAACTAAAAATGACAAAGATATAGTGCGTTGAAGTTCTGCGTGACGTCACGGGTAAGTACACTTTTTACATACAAGTGACGTCACGAGCCCCCACTCCCGAACTTTGACGCTCTATAACTTTGTCGATTTCCATTGATTTTACAAATAAAAAAATACGTGTCCAATATTTTTTGATTATCTAATTGACGGACTAATTAGAATTATTATTTTTCTATCCAGGCATCATCCCTATTATGAGATATATTCATATCCACACACAAATAAATGAACCTTTAAATAAAAGCGCGATATACCCTATTTCTGATGTATATTTGTGCATTAGAAGAAAAAAATAGCATTTTTGTAAATGTTTAAGACCATAAATATTATCTGCAATGTATTATTAGTTCTGGACCAGGGACTACGTTGAAAGCTCACAAAAATAGCATTTTTGCATAGAAACAAAGTTCTTATCACTAATTCAATATTTAATTTGCCATTATCTCAAAAATAATCTGTTTGTTTACTTTTTAAAATTAATGTTTTTATATAATCTTCGCGTAAAAACCGTTGTTTAAAATTATCTATTTATGGATTATCTATATTTATTGGATTTTACACTGAAATATAGTTAATTCGAAAGTTTGTACGTTCGTATATTTATTTCTTAGGTTTTATGATGTCATCGCAGTGTTGGTGTTAAAATAAAATAGGTGTATACTGGATACTACTGCCAAACTCCAGATGTGTTTCTAATGGTTCAAGGGTATTAGGAACTTTGAGTACACCCATCAACATTTTTCCCGCAGTGGAAATCGAACCTCTTGTGTCTTAGATTAAGTACAGGTCTTAGCATTCTTCGCCCATTGCATAAGTTGTCTTATTTTCAAAAACGCTTAATTTAGTCTTTATTACGTGTACCTTGAATTTGAATTAGTAAACGGTAGAACAAAGTCGAATGTTTTATTATGTTTTCGTTAAGTTCATCCTAACACCTACCTTTCGCATGCGTTAACAATCAGGGGATCTACTGCGCAAATTATTTCGCTAGATTCAGGAACGATACAAAAGTGATCCAAATTATTCTGCAACTCCATTTAATTACTCAGGACCCATACATTATTATTACTTTGACTTCAGGTTAGTTATCAAATTAAGTTGGTACAGTTCCATCGTGTCGGAATGATGTAACTAAAGAGTAGAGTTTGACACGATAACCGTTTATCTTTTACTACTTGCGGAGTCGAGGCCTGATCGTCAGGAATTTGCAAATGTTTAGTGATGGTGATGTAATGAATGAAAGAAATGATGAATCCGAGAAACTGTGGATGCAGATGACACCAATAATGGTGTTGATGTTCTGTGCGTTATATCTCAGGAGAGGCAAAAATGTGTCCTCACTATGCCTCGCCTCCACGGCATCTGTCTCTGCACAGAGTGCTGTAGGAGACTTTATTTCTATCAGCGCACGCGCACATGTCCTATTTGTCGCACATTTATTTACCACTCTGTAACTGTATACTTGTGATAGGATATTCATTATTAAACTTAAATAGTAATATTTAAAATTTTAAATTATTAAAAGCATTTATGACTGAATTATATTCCATATTCCAACCAACTTCAAAACATTTAAAGTGGATAGATACTTAATGGTTTTGGTTTGTAATGGGTCTAGTACTTCATCTATTGTATGTTATATAATAGGTTTTTAAATAAAACTTGTAATAGTTTTATGTAAAGATGAATGTCGCATTATAATTCACTCAAAATTTTATAGAAATAGCTAACCGGCATTCTATTCCTACTTTCGTCAAGCGGGATTCGTTTATGAAATAGAAAGACACTACATTGTCTATGCACATTCGTCAGATTCCTAAAGAGAATAAGTCAACTCCTTACACTTTTGACCTTCTATAATACCAAATTTGCATTTATATTACAGTTTGTTAAATATAGGTTGTACCGCAAGATATTGAAGTCGACGTCAACGGTCATCATTATTCTTTATCATCACTACGTGTATGTCAATGTCAATGTCCCGCGTATCAAGCCAAAAGTATTAGTGAAATTGATGAAAATAATATTTGGACGGGAATTCTCTGATGAAGAATATTGTACGCCAATATTTTTTTGTTAGTCGCCAATCGCCATTGCTATAGCAGAAAGCGGAACCTGACTGAAAACTGGCCGACTGGACTTATAAACCGTACTACGTTGCCTCATATTATTATAAACAATTATACTTGATACTAGCAAATTGTGGAAAACTATAACAGAAGCCATTTAATTAAGAAGTGAAGTGAAGTAGGTATATTTAACAAACTGTAACTAAGCCCTCCGAGCGACTTCGAAGACACTCGTCAAATCTTTATTTGTCAAATTAAAGACAAAATCCTTGATTTATCAAACTAGAGATTGATCCAAACTTCGGACACCATTTTTTTCATCTTGAACGACGGTTGTCAATTTTATTAAATTTTATTTTCTAGTGTTTTTCTAATGTATGTCGTTTAATATTCATGGTATTATAACCGATAAATATTAGTTATAAGACACAAGTATTAGTGAAATGGAATAAAAGAAGATTGAACGGGAATTCTCTGATGAAGAAAATTGCGCGCCGATCGTCTTTTGTTATAGTCGCCATGGCTATAGCAGAAAACAGGACCTGACCGAAGACTGGACGACTGGACTTATAAACCGTACTACGTTGCCTCATATTATTATGAACAATTATTATACTTGATACTGGCGAAATTGTGGATAACTATCCCAGAAGCCATTTAATAAAGAAGTGAAGTGAAGTAGAGATTGATCCAAACTTCCTTTATACTCCGCTTTTAACTATTCAGAGCAATGTCGTATCATTCCGGAATTATATCGAAATCGTTTTGCGCAGTAGACTCCCATGAGTGCAGCGAGGCTCATGCTGCTGACGTAGAGATAGCCAACGTATGTAGCCTCCACGTGTGTTACAGACAGATAATCTGGCTATCTTTAAGCCTTTTCCGTCGTTGAACATCTGTAATATCGAGTACCCATAGTCTTTAGGATAATTCCATTGAATATTCATCAACTCTATTCTGCACCTCTGGTGTTTGCAGATCATCTTAGTCAAGCAACTCTGCAACCGGTCACTATTTCGATGGATGCAGTACCGTTTAGTGGCATTTAGAGAGCTTCTGTGATTTTTAAGGCACGTTAAGATGTTGGTCCGGATTTTGCAGTGCTTTAACGTTGTGAGGCCTTTGTGCGGTTTTAAAACTGTGACACCAAAGTTGCCTATTAATTCTTACGAGAAAATTTGCACCGCACAAATGTAAGTCTTGGGTTGGGTTGGAATCGAACCCACTACACTAGGCAGAGAATAAATCACCCCGTTTTAGTCAGTGTTTTATTGAGAATACGAATAGATTAACAGCCTGCGCACATTGCACGACAAACGTCAGCGATTAGACGCTACGACAAGCAGCGGGGGACAGTTTTTATACATTTTGTTCAAAGCTCCGCACACACGGCGACAATCGCGACAGTAAGATATGACAGACGCTCGCGACTAATCGCGACGACAAAGCGTCGTGTTTGCGAGGTCTGTAATAACCGCGAATTTTTTCAGAATTTGTTCTCCCATACAAAAGCCATACCTTTATAATATATGCCTGTATTTATTTAGCTACTAAAAACCACCTGTATCTATTTAAATTATGCTGACTGAGGTTGTGATGCATTTCGACTGGCAACATCATCATGATGATCATCATCCGCCTGTAGCAGTCACAGAGAACAAGCATTATCGTAATTCATAATTCATTTATTTGCTTTAGGTATTGGTACTTAGTCAATTAGAGACATGCAAATAATTAAAAATTGTCATGCAGAATTTAAATAAAATGTTATATAATACTAATTACAAAGTCAGACACAAAATATATTTTTGTTATCATCGTATAGTTGTCCAACAGCGAACTGTATTAACCATGAATGATGGTGACTTTTTAAAGTTAAGGGGTGGTTTTTATCTTATTTTCATGGAAT
Source organism: Horisme vitalbata (assembly GCA_951804965.1). Classification (NCBI taxonomy): domain Eukaryota; kingdom Metazoa; phylum Arthropoda; class Insecta; order Lepidoptera; family Geometridae; genus Horisme; species Horisme vitalbata. Next base: position 2,739,319 of record OX638090.1, read on the forward strand.
GTTTATCGAATGTATTTCAATGAAAAACTCGAACTTGCTAATGTTGAAAATAACGTGTCTCTGTCTAGATAATCCGCTTAAATACAGTGTTTTCACCTAGCAGGGGGACGTGGTTTATGATCTGTTTAGCAAATTATACCACAAGCACTAAAAATAATTGAAAACGTTGATTGGTATCTTGTAACTGCTGCAGTGTGAAATGGGGGTACAATTTATGTCATCATAAATATAGGCTGAGTGACTGACTATCAAAGCATAGTCAAAACCATGCCTAAGCTGTCCTTAACTTACTGTTGTTTCTTGAGTAAGTTGAAGAGTTCTTGAGGGTAACGCATAGGCTGTGCTCTATGATCCCCAACCCACCAGGACATGCCCAGTGTAGAGATCATGGGCTATTGTTATTGTTGTTCTTGAAGGGTAGCAACAAGAAAGAATTTACTGTAATTCAACCCCTGAAAGGTGCAGTGGGAATCAACTTCTGCGTTGACAAAATCATGGGGAACCCACTAGCATGGTCATAACATAACTCCATTAGCATCGGCGCGATCAAATGACAAACAGCCGAAGGGATCAGGCGGGAAGACACCTATTTGCAAATGTGATACCTAAACACCTAACAGCCTTTGCGCAAGCGCATCGAATTGCAAAACCGTTTTAGTTGAAACGAGATAAGGTGCGTCTTCGTTTATCTAGCCGCGGTGAGTTGTAGTGGTAAAAAAGTAAATATTTTGATTATTTGCAATGGGTGCAACAACCTAGAGAGCACGTAGGCAAGGCGCACCTAATGTGATTCAGTTCAGGGACTTGTTTGACTGCTCACTTTTTGATAATAATTCTTGGTAACGTAACGTCAAGATAATAGAGGAAACCGATTTTTCTACGCATGAGCTGTGGTCAACTCTAATTTGGAGTTCTTTAAACCGACCGGCGACATGACAAATTATACGATTTATGATCTCTAATATTTACTTCTTAAACGCTTTTTATTATAATTAGATATAGATATCATTTATCATTTTTGTTTCTCATATTCCAATAAATTTTAAAAATATCCATCATAAGCTGAGTTTACTTTTAACTAGCTTTTGCTCGTACCCAGATAAATAGCTAGTACAATATGCCCATTCTAGCCTCTTACAACAACAACGGCCTATTTTAGTCCACTGCTGGACACAGGTCTTCCCTAATAAGTCAAACTTAAACTCAACATTCATTTATTCAGTAGGAACTGTATAGTACTCTTAGAAATGAAATCTTTTTATTTACCACCAATTCGTAACGCGACCAAACAGAGAAGAATTGGCAAGAAACTCTGCTTGGCTTATATTTTTTTAACGTCATTGTTCTTAATAACTATTACATTGTTTTTGATGGAGTTGGAGGCAGTTTCATCCCAAGCTTTTTTGTCATCTAAATAATCAGATATTTTATAATAACCTTTATTACAAAGATTACGTTTAACAATATTTTTGAATTTATTTACAGATATATTAATCACGTCATTTGGGATTTTGTTAAAAAAAATCGTACACACATCCCTTTAAAAGATGCCTGACTTTATGGAGCCTTACAGTAGGAACTGCTAGTTTATCTTTATTTCTATTGTCCCCACGCAGGGCATGCGAGTTAAGGATCCCAGGGCACAGCTTGTACAGCTTTTACCGCGCCGACGCTGTCGCCTGTCGTCGGTCAGGTAATTTGGATGTGCCGGAGTTAGGCTGCGCTATGCCTCAATCACTCGGTTAATTAGCAGGGAACACCATAAGCAGGTGAGGTTCTCTTGAGTTCCGAAAGTGATCTTTGGAACCCCCATAGCGTCTTGCTACTTGGTTTTTTCTTCCTTACATTTTCCATGGGTAAGACCAATATTAAGAATTCCGGTTTTGGAGCCAGTCTATCCCTGAGAACTACTTTAAAGTGGTAGTAATCGGAGCTGAGAACTACCAAAAACCTTAGCTTGATTAACTTTAGATAAACATTTGGTTTTGGAGTATATAGGCCAAGTCTTAATCGTCTTCAAGATTGAAAAAGCTGAGACCAACATTTAATGACGTGTCACCTACTGTCGTCAGCGGACATTTTCAACAGTGTTTTATAAAAGTTTATTAACATCAGGCACGTGAGGCAGTCACATGACGGTCACCATACAAACTGCTGTGTAACCTGTCACACAACATGCACGTACTCATGAATAGCTGGAACAGGTCAGGTGGGTATGTCTCTACGTGTACGTACAATTTCTAAATAGACTGCAATCACATGATGTGATGTAGAATTCAAATAAAAGAACATCTGGGGCAGGTAAACCTACAGAAATTGTCAACTGAAGGCCAGAAATGTCTAAAATCACATGTTGGAGATGAGTCGTCATATCACACACTGGTGGTTGTACCTACGAGGACTAGGACTTAGGTTTGCACGTCATTCATATTTTTTTTTATTGTTATAAAAAAAAGGCTGCTAGAATAGTTTTTACAATTTCGCCAATATCAAGTATATTGCTCATATTATTATGAGGCAACATTGCTAAGTCCAGTCTTCAGTTAGGTCCATTACAAGCTTTTTTTTATATCATTTTTGTAATGAGATTCTTTCGAATGTATCGTCTGTCTGACCGATTGTAAATGTATAAAAACCACCCATGTGCCGTGGCGATAGATTGTTGGTGAACCGGGCAGAGTTGGTATCAGAAACTGAAAAACGTACTCAAAATGCATACAAATATACATATAGAAAAAAAATATTATTATGTATAATTAGGAACGGGCGTTCGTAGTTGCGAATAGCACAAGACCGTGGTGGATGTGGCAAACTTAGGAAGGTCTCTCCAGCAGTGGATACAGTCTGACTGTGAATGATGATGATGATGAAGAAGCATATAAGACATCACAGAAATATTTGTCCCAGATGGAAACTGGATCTCTAAGTTACAGTAAGTCCTAGGTAACGGTAACTGTAACTGGGGATGGTAGGTGTATAGGTGACCACCTATGAACTATTACGACCTCAATATTCGCTAAAATTGCATTATTCTAGCACAAGGATGTATCTCATGCTTCACTCACACTTTATGCCAAAGCATTTCATTTATAATTTCCTTTATAAACCTACATTTCAGTGATTTGCTTCTGTTAGTTAGAAGGCTGTCTCTCCCCAGTTAGGTTCTTAACCCACTTTCTGCATCAGAACCCAGGTATCATATAGAGAAGTCGATTTGCAAAACCCTTTTAATCCAATAGATCAAAGTTAGAGTCGGAAGTTGTTATAAATTAAATCATCATCATACACTGCCAGACTTCATCTGCACTGCTGACTGCATAGGCCTCCCGAAGTTAGTATCATCCACCACGGTCTTTTGCTAGTCGCATCAACGATCGCCCGGCGACGCGTACTATGTCGTCGACCCATCTCGCTAATGGTCTTCCGACGCTTTTTCTACCTACCCTCGGCCCCATTCGATCAATATCCTGCTCCGCTTGTCATCATATAAATAAATAATAATCGTTACATAAATAAGTGTTTCCGTAAAGCTTGTTTTTTTAAGATAAGTCTTGAACCCAGTCTACGAGTACTACTAGTAAGTAGATACGGTGCACACGATGTGCTTGCTGACATTGTTCAAGTTCAAATTAGTTGCACTGATATTTAGGTAAATATTTCGATAAGTTCAAAAAATCTAGGTATGTATAGAGCAAAATCTTTTGCATCTGGGAACATTGTATTTAGAAACGGTATATTTTACAACAATCACTACAGTTTAACAGAATAAACAGCTCATGTACATTTGCAACATTGTGAAAAACAAATAGAAAAATAACACAAATACTTCAAACTTATCTTTGAGTCACTCTTTATTTATATTCTATGACACATACTTAGTCGATAAAAACATTGCCATTTCTATCGACTATCACTCTCGCTAAATTAAGATCAAGGCGGACCTAGAATTGAATGTAGGTCACAATCTAGACGCTTCCCAATGTCCTAGATACCTCGCAGATGCTGCGCTACGTCACGTAGGCATACTTACGTAATATGACGTAGTAACCTTCTACGGTATACGTGATGATGATAGCTGTTTAAACTTAATTGATGAGGTCAGTTCTATTGGAGAAGGAATAGTGTTTTGTATGGAAATATTAAATCTTGCGGTATTTCTAAGTAGGTGTTCAAAATAGTAACAACATTATTTCTTATTATTGTACTTGTTTACCGCAGTTTGTTACACCATGACTAATTCCGAAATAACACCCATCACTGAGATTTCCTTACGTTTTGGATACTAGAAACGTTTTTTTTGGTGCCATTTTGCATTACAAATTCACTTCACTTCTTTATTCAATGGCTTCTGGGAAAGTTTTCCACAATTTCTTCGTGACTACAAAACTTGACAAATTCACCACTAATTCATCTTTCGAGATTAAAAATGTACCCTGGGTACTTAATAATAGTCCGGTAAAATAAAATAAAATTGTGATCTCTTTGGGTAAAATTTAAAGATTCAGGCATTGATCAAGGTTACAATAATTCTCATTAAGCCGACAACATTTTTTTTGCAGTTTGGATAGATGGGGACTTATAATATTTCATATTTTATAAGGTGTTCCTAGATATGTACCAATTTTCAGCTAAATGCAATTATTGTAACCTTACCTCTATTTATCGCGATAGATTATAAGTACTAACCAATCAATGGCCTGCAGATAGTACAAAAAATGTCATATGGAAATGAGAGGAGAATCATTCATTAGGTTTTCATTCATGAACATGAAAACCTCTCGCATCTCTCCTACCGCACCAAATCTAAACTAGGTGGTTGAAAAAAGGAATTTTAAATATTATCCACAATTATTTTGTTTTGTTAGTAAAACAATTGTATTCTGGGATACCCGTACGTGCCATGTTGAAACTAGAATTTATTTACAAACAGGATTTTCTTACGAAATAAGTTCCTTCATCTACAGAGTAGAATATTTTAACATTTATACGTAACACGAGCCTCTATCGGTACTATTCGGTCCTTATCTTAATCATTAGCTACTTACCTACCCAGTGAGTATTTATAATTAGTAACAGGAAATATTTGAGAAGCTTATCGTAATTCTTAGTGGACATCCTACCCCATTAGTAAATGTAAGTACAGTTAACATCAAAAGCAAATTATCATATACAATGATGATAATTCGCTTTTGATGTTAACTGTATTGATTTTAGTAAATATTAATAGATATTAATATTTATTAATATTATTTATACTTAGGCCAACGGATCAGCCTTGCTATCTAACGTGACATTCCAGCTAGTATTCTGGGCACTCAACAATGTGGTGACGGTCTGGATTTTTGTTAGGCTATTTTATTTTAGTAATAGGTAGGTGCACATATTTTGTAAAATATAATTATAAAATATTTTGTGTAGAACTTGTAATTGTATATTTTATGTTTTTATATATGTAGATATTAATAATCCAATTATTATTTCAAAGAAAAACTTTTCAGAAATAATTAATTGAGAATAATCAGAGAAATAATTTCAGAGACTGGATCACGAAGATGTGCGAAAAGTATTCGTATCGTTGACGTAAAATTTTGGCCAATGAGAAAATAACGCTTTGTCATTGGACATATTTGTTCGTTTCACTCATTGGTTTCACTTACGATAGGTCAGGTTGAAATATTCGTTATTATCCTACAGTTATGTTTTAATATAAACGCCAAATATACAGAAGACCTAAAAAATCTCATCGTAAATTGAAGTTATGTAGAGTTTGGATTGCGCACACGTCGTCAAACCATCTATTTATTGGCAGGTATTTGAATTTACGATGTCTTTGTCCATGGTGGATGTGGTTATCCTGCGTTTTATGATCTTTGGAAGATAAAATGTAAATGCTCCGACATAAATACCGGAGCAAAATGGCCTCGAGTTTTTACTAAAATCACTTATCTTAAATTGACTTACCTATACCAACCTTATTTTATTAGGAAAGGCGTCTGTCCTGCAATTGAGTGCCTGCTAATGATGATGATAAATATGATCGAATTTAATTTCTCAGTAAGTTTCTGAGTACTTAGCTATTTATTTTCATTTAATAAATTAAATTTATTGTTTTAGTACATAGGTGTTATTTAAAATAGATAGGAATATCATCATCATCAGCCTTTAGCAGATCACTGCTGGACATAGGCTTCCCCTAATGAATACCATTGCGCCCTGTCCTCAGTTCCACGCATCAAGCTTCTACCAGCAGCTTTTCGCAGATCGTCACTCCACCTGGCCGGTAGATATATGTAAAAGACAATATAGATGATGATTTAAAAAAAATCAAACCTAAGACTACCTTATGTGAGGCTTACAGCGCCTCATATCTGTTTCACAACGAAACTATCTATTACTGTCACTACGCATTATCTATTTAATAAGCGCTAATCTATTCCGCTGCTAAGTACTAATCTATCAATCATACGCCAACAAGAGATAAGATATCTACATAAATCGTTGGGGGCGAGCCTAGCGAGGCAGACGCTGCGAAACTAACTTAAGTACGCAATACAAAATTAAAGTACAAATAATTCTATCTCAAGATGTTTTTATGTGTTCGCCCGCGATGGCGGCAGTTAAAGCATAAAGTGTCCACACAGGCGCGGCCTGCGAGGCGGTGGCGGTGGCGTGCGGCGTTCAGTTGTAATGGCTTGTACACGTAGGAAGGCTTCACACAGACTCGCCGTAATGTGGTTTTAAGACGGCTAGCCACCACACAAGCTCCACTCCTTTTGGCAAAGGCAATTATTGATTAGATATTATGACCATTCTTTCAAAAATGCCTCAATAATAGGCTAGATGCCTGAATTTTTTTTATTTAGTCCGTCATTTACATTATCAAAAAATATTTGACACGTATTTTTTCTTTTGTCAATTAAAACTAAAAATGACAAAGTTATAGTGCGTTGAAGTTCCGCGTGACGTCACGGGTAAGTACACTTTTTACATACAAGTGACGTCACGAGCCCCCACTCCCGAACTTTGACACTCTATAACTTTGTCGAATTCCATTCATTTTAAAAATAAAAAAATACGTGTCCAATATTTTTTAATGATCTAATTGGCGGACTAATTAGAATTATTAATTTTCTACCCAGGCATCATCCCTATTGGCAAAATGATTAAATTATTGGCATTCTTTTTATTCAACCCTTCTCGTCCTACTACTGGGCAAAGTCCCCCTTAAACTTCGAAATAACTCTGCCCCGAACGAACTCTTTGAAGGCGTCGAGCTCACCGCATCTAGGTCATTACAAGTATAAGATGGTTTGCTTAGGATTTCGAATTATAAAGATATTTAGACTAGTTATAAACATATCTAGTAACGCAGGTTTACTTGTGTTAACTACAGTTGAATCAGTTTATGTAAAATAGGTGAGAACTAAGTGCTTAGATAAACCTAACTTAACCAAATTATAATGTAACTTGCTTTTATTGAATAAATGCTATATCTATCTATCTTCGGCCGCCTGCGACGCCGCTGGATCTCAGGATATAAGCCTTCAAATAATTTATGAATATGGTTTCATATGGTACTGCTGGGCGCCACCGCCACCGCCACCGCAGGCCACGGCTGTGTGATCAGCCTGTGGTCCAGCCCGCCGCGCCTGTGCGAGGGACACTTGAAAAAAACAAAGTAAAAAAATAAAATACTTGAGTAGGTAACTGGTGTGTGTGTGTGTGTGTGTGTGTGTGTGTGTGCGTGTGCGTGTGCGTGTGCGTGTGCGTGTGCGTGCGCGTGCACGTGCGTGTGCGAGTGCGTGTGCGTGTGTGTGTGTGTGTGTGTGTGTGTGTGTGTGTGTGTGTGTGTGTGTGTGTGTGTGTGTGTAATGGTGTGGGTGTAAGGGTGAGTTTCCTGATCTGCGGGTCTACGTTTGAGTGTTGTAATACCAAGGATAGGTACTTGATATGGTATATTAAGTATCTTGGTGCGATTCTTATAGTTCCTCTTCCTACTTTGTTAAAATATAGTTAACTATAGTATATAGTAGGATTAGTATAGTAGGATAGATCATCAAATTCGTAAAGAAATTTAGTTTCACCTATCCGGATGTATGTCTGTCTGTGATCAAATCTTGCAAGTTAATTTTACACACTTCACACATGGGTTTACGAAAAAGAAATTATAATAAGTAGTTTATCACTTCACTCATTATTACAAGCTCTGCTTAGTTTGGGGCTACATGATGCTGTGTGATTAGTGATTAGTGTCCAGCATTATTTATTTCCCAGTTTTTGATTGTGCTGATTATTTGCATACATATGTAAATCGGATGACATTGCAATATTATTATGACATGGAACTGATCTTATGATGGAGCAGGTAGGTGGCCATGGGAAGTCTATGAAAAACGACGAAACATCGAGTTTGGGCTCGTTTTACAAATGAATTCAGGGTGGAATTGGTTGCTATTATAGTTACCTTATGTAGGTACATCCAAAACACATAAGTCTGAGTACGATAAAGAAGTTTTTAATTTGTTTCAAGCCTACGTTTAGGAATTTCTCAATTTTATGAGTAAGAACCTAATGGGTAGGTTAAGTACTCATTAAAAGCGCCATAAGCGGACTGTTTATCCTCATTAATTATTAATTAGCAACCTAAACTTTATATTTCTAAGGGTTATGCAATGTTTACTTACAGTAAACAGCCAGTTTTATAAATTAGGTATCGGGTTCAACAATACCTACAAACCAAAGCAAACATTTTTCGATAACAAGATAATGTAGATTATAAAATTATAATTTTTGTTGCCTCTTCAAGTGAGATGTGGTTATTTCCAATCAATAAAAAAATCATATAAATGTTTAAAGGAAAACAATGAATAGGTAGGATCCATAAATTTAAAATATTAGAAAATCCAAACTCTTTGGTAGAATCAGATTACTTCGAAACATTATGTCACCGATAAATAAATTTAACTAAATTAAACTGCAATAAAGCTGACTGACTAATTGATTAACAAAGCGCTTTTTTTACAGTAAAAGTTCTTGCTATATCGATAGTGTTAACTGACGTTTGAACTATTGGGCCTAAATAACTGACACAGCCTATCGGCTCTATTACCCCAAACCCGTTTGATTCGATCGTCCGAATACGGGCGTCATCGCCCGAGCATAGTTCGGTGTACGCGAGCCGTAAGTCCGTAAGTCCGAGGGTACGTTCCTTGCAATGCAGTACAGTGCAGTGTAGAGGTTCACTAAGAAAGGTTTTTCCAAAATTCTGAAATAGTGGGGATACAAGGAAAAACTTATATGCGGACAAAGACGCATGGCTCCGATTTGTAGAGAAAGGATGCCATTTAATATGTATTAAATATAAGGATATTTAGGGGGAAGTCCATCTTCTCAATAGAAATCCCATTCCCAGCCCCTGTTACCTACGTCATAAATACCTCGGATTGAAGTCACAACCTGTATCTTAACTAATCCTACTAATATTATAAAGGCGAAGTTTGTCAGTATATGAAGAAATGTTTGCTTCTCCTTCACAGATAAGATTTTGCATTATGTTGATCTAGACTGGGAATGAGATATAAGCATCGGATGAAGGCAAATCTTTGTCCGGGTTTGTTAGTGAAGCTGCGGGTATCGAATATTATCTTAAAAATTTACCTGTTTTATCTATAGGTAAGTATATAGGAACTTTATCACGTATTGTATTTTTTCTAAAAAATCTGAACAAATTAATAATGCGATTTTAAATATGTTCTTTACTTAGTTAAATTGGTTTCAACAGCTACCTTCAGACCTCAAGCCCTGCTCGTGCTTCACCCAACCGAACAGGGCTCTGGCGGCCGGCTGATTGCAGCATAGCGCAGCCTAATCCTGGCGCGCTGGCATCTGGCGTCGGCGGTGTGAGAAGCCGTGCCCTTCGATCCTCAACCCGCATGCCCAGCGTGGGGATTATAGGCATCCCCCTTCTTATAAGAGGACGCCAATATCCAACTGTGGACTTATAAAGGCTGGTGTTGTTGTTGTAGTTAAATTTGTGTTGTTTTTTACTAACACGGTGATAATAAAAAATGTAAAATTGGAAAAAAAATAAGTTTTATAATTTGCTAGAGTTATTGCCACTTTTCAGAAAATACAGGTGCGCGAACGAAGTCAGGGCGCGAACAAAATGCTAAGAGCAGTTGAACCGAAACCGGACCGGACTGAATATTTATAATGACGTCGGTGCTGGAGAAAGGAACGGTTCTTCCCAAATCACAGACCTCTAAGAGGACTTGTTCTCAGGTAAAGTTCTTAGAAGACGAGACGTACCGTGGGGAAAATACCAAGAATATTATTTAGGTCAATAGATTTTTATATAAACAAAGGCATCTACTCGTATCTTATACTTACTTGAGTACCTACTTCTTGACGACCTCTGTGGCGCAGTGGTCGAAGATCCGCCTGAGACGCAGAAGGTTGCGGGTTCGATTCCCGCCGCGAGATAAATCTTTGCATTATCTGCAGATATTCGTCTCAAGTCTGGATGATTTCTATGTATAATATATATGTATGTATTTACAAAATATTATGAATTAACATTCATGTGGTTCCCTTAATACAAGTTCATCTTAATTTGTGGCTCAATGATGCTGTGTGGTAGTGTCCAGCATTAGCATTATTTACTCCTTTTCCTACTCTTATCTATAATAAGTACCTATATAATGTTAACTTCCTATTCATAACAGTTATATAAACCTCAAAAAGCTAAAACGCCGTTAAAATATCATGATTACCTCTTTTAAATGACAGGGACAAGCTCACTTTATCGAGCGTTACAAAATGATATTTGGTTATGAATAAGGGGATTAGTGTAAGATATCTTTCAGTATTTTTGTCCCAATTTGCGAATACCTATCTACTACCACTTACCTACCTGTGAGAGAGTAACCAAATACTACTTCCGTAGTTAAAGCACAGCAAAGCTCCACATAATTTTCTCTACCTATTCTATCCTATATTTGTGTAGTACTACGTAGTACTTGTAATTTGAGTAGTAGGTAGTCTACATAAAAATGAAAAAAAAAAACAAATATCTTCACGACTTTTTCTCGACCCATCATGGATATCTTCAGATATTGGTCAGTACGCAAATCTATTGAGGATACCTTAACGGGGGTAGTCAGAGGCAAGTCCAAACATTACGTTCGATACATGCCCACTTTTCGCAAGCAGCTAGCATTCCACGTGACAGGTTGCAAGCCCATCGCCGCTTTTTATTGGAACACTAACCTAGCACATACCTTACGAACTTTTTAGTTCGAGGGCATGCCGTGATCTGAAAGTGAGAAATGATCCGTGATTAATATTACATATTTTGCATAACATGCCTACGACCTACAACAATATTGTTAGACAAACTATTAAGTTGGACACCGGCGCTGTGGCGCGGCGCTAAGAAGGCGCTACGCCACTGACTCATGCTTACCTACTTATCTTTCGCACGATTTTTATTGATGTCTCTTTTCCTTATTTGTGGACATAGATGATTAAGTATATTTATTGCTGTAACCACATTTATTAAGCCGTATACCTTGGCTAAATAAATGTGGTTAAGGCAGTTAAATTTAAATATAATGCAAATCATTTAGTTATATAGGCCTCAGTCACCCGTCAGAGAACATTTGTGTTTTCAGCACTCAATGCGTTAAAAAAATCAATTGATGGCAGTCAAAACAATTGTCGCTCGTTGTGCCCTATAACACTTTGAGTGCTGAAACATACTTGCTCTAGGGCGCGAGCTGCTGCGAGGCCAGCAGTCAACGTGTTAAGTCGTCAATAATACATAGCTGGGATCATCTCCATCTATTCGCTGGTTCTTATTAATATTTCTTCCTCTTTTAATAATAACAATGACTCAAGTTCCTATAGTTTCCTATGGTTCAGACTAATGCACCAAGTAAACAAAATGGCAGAATTCAAATTCAGTCCAAGGTTCCGCTGGACGTTTATTTTCTTAGAAAAAGTTTCTAATCATTTACCTAATATGTACTTCGTCACACAGTGTCCCAGAACATACGTACACGGAACAAAAAATATTAAAGAAAAAGTCTTACCTAAAGAAAGATAAAATACCTGCTTACATCAAATTTTTGGAAAGTAATTTATATTTTAGGCATATGTAACTCCAAATTAGTAAAAAGAAGGCATCTATTTCTTTCAGGAAAAGTATTGAGTTTCGTCTGGGAAGATACATGAAGCATGAAGATGAAAACTCAATTCCATAAAAACTACAATTTCATCCGTGGCACGTTATCAACGGCGCGCGGCGGCGGCGCCTGCACACCTTCGTTGACGTAAACCCCCGCCCTCCCCCCGCCCCCCGAAGGGGAGGCGAATTGTCCGACTTATATTCACAAACTCAGCTGTATCGCCCATACGTGTACCGACCGCGCTCGAGTAAACACCGTGAAAGATGTGCAATATGTGTACCAGAGATGAGACGATCCAGGCGCCGCCGCCGCCAAAAGTCTCCAGAATGCTGGAGAAGATGAAGAAGAAGCACAATATTGTGACAGATCCAGCATCTGACGAGAAACAGAAGGAGGTGGAGTACCAACCTGATCTCCTTGCTGTGTCGACGCAGTTCTCCAAAATCGCTTACGAGATCTTCAAACGGGGGCTGGTCCATCTGCAGGAGTCGAAGGCATATGTGTAAGTTGCTGTGTTCTGCTTTTCAGTATTGCGTTGCGAATGACCATGTTTTGATTGCGGAACTTTCAGTGAAAATACGGCGAGAGAAGATACTTAGAGAGGTTTATTCACATGCCTTTTGTTTTTTTACATTTTTGAAAAACCAACGGCATTGAAGTTAGATAATAGTCACGGTAATAATAGCAAATAATTTTCGCAAACAATTATCACTTATTCTGAACTATTCCAACAGTTTGAATATAAGATATAATGTCTGAAATTGAATCTTTTAACTTAGCGGTATTCAGATAACAACTTCGCTGTTTACAGCATGGCGCAGTTCGGAAGGTGCATCCGCACTCAACGTGTTACACTTACGAATATGTCTTTGTTATTGTGTTAGGTTATTTCTCAAATATTTTGAAAGTATTGATTTAACTGACTGCACCATACTGTAGCACAATCTCTTTATTTTACGGTAAAGCATACCCTAGTGAATGTTGAGTAGTTTACCTGCATTTTTCAGAGTTCCGCTATAATGTTTTTTTTTATGGAACTTGAAGATGGAACAAGCACATGGCCCACCAGATGTTAAGTGGTAACCATTACCTATCACAGAGCATTGCATCGCAGATCACGTTGAAACGTGCTCTACGATGCAACGCCCTGCGTCCATCAACTTGAGGCATAAAGATGATAAGCCTCTTGTGCCTATAATCAAAGAAACTCTCTCTAGAGAGTACTCATTCTCTACATCCACCTAGAGAATCACTTAAAGTTATCTGGATTTATGAACACACCAAGAAGTAAAAGCTTCTTGGCTCAAGCTTGGTCAAGCTTTTAACATATCTAATCTGTTTATCTTTTTATATACTACTTAATTCCGGTATTAAAGTTTTTAGGCCGCCCAAAATTCTTTGACATGGCCCAATAACTGAAAAAGCCTGTACTAAGACAACGTGCTCAATACATCAATATCAGTAATCACAATGTCAATTTAAAAGCTCTTCATCATGTAACGTTTTCATTATAAATGATACATATTAAATTGATTATTAAACTGTTAGCGCCCTCCATTCGGACAAAGTAGGTAGGTGAATGAAAAAAAAACCGGGCAAGTGCGAGTTGGACTCGCCAACGAGGGTTCCGTAGAAACTTGTAGGTGGGACTTTTTTTGTAATATAACTGCTTAACGGGTTTCGGATTTTTCCTTTTACTTCTTTCCAAATTTCATTATTTAGGTCAACGGAAAGTTAGATCCTAAAGGTTTTGATTCCCTTGCGAGCGTCAAAATATGCGGCATAAACGGCCGTATGTTTTAATTGCTTTGATTTTTTCACTGCTCCAAGAAATTGCAGACCTGAGTATATGATATTAATTTCAACTTGATACACGGTCCTAAGAAAAGGGTATTGACAGACAAGACGGACAGAAAATGAAGTGATGCTATAAGGGTTTTTTTTTCCTTTTGGGGTACGAAACCCTAAATAATGAACCAATTCCAAACAGAAAAGACTGACACTTTCATTATCTCGCTTCATCCCGTGTGTATAGATTATATTTGACTGTATCTGAAGATCTTGCTCTTAAACTGAAGTTATCACTATGATTGATTGATGACTCTAAATACGTAGTAAAGTTACGTCTAAATGCGTATCAATATCACGCTGATATTAACAAATGTGAAAGTTTAGTATGTTTGTTTGTTCGGTAACGCCTGAATGGTTTTCGATGAAACTTTGAATATACATTGGTTGTGACCTGGATTATCCCAGTAATACGAACGGAGCCGCGGGTGGAAGCAAATGTTGTACATAAAATTTACTTTCCTATTAATAAATAAGGAGACACTAGGTAATATATTTTTTTAGCTAAATTAATAAGTTTATAGATTTGTTGACTATAAATACTTAGCATAAATGGTTATGGTATTTTGATGTGTACCTTTGTTTTGAGATTTAGTGATTTTGGTAGTGATATTTGGCTATGATTGAGTTCTTTAAAGTTAAATCATCATCATAATTCTCCTGCCTTTGTCCCACGCTAGGTGAGATCGGCACATTTTCATCTTCCAATCTATATAAATAAATAAATAAATAATAATAAATAATCCTGGACGTTATCACACAGCATCATGTAGCCCCAAACTAAGCAGAGCTTGTATTATGGGAACCACATAATTGATATACTACATAGATACTTTTTTTTTTTTTGTAAATACATACATATCATACATAGAAAACACCCAGACCCGAGACAAATATCTGCAGAACATGCAAACATTTGTCCCGCAGCGGGAATCGAACCCGCAACCTTCTGCGTCACAGGCGGACCTTCGCCCACTGCACCACAGAGGTCGTCAATATTTATAATCTATAGTTTTTATATTTTCCTCTCTCGAAATATAGTCAAAATATCTTCATCATCATCATCAGCCTATATCAGGCCATTGCTGGACACCTATTTCTTTTGTGACATAGGCCTCCCTTATTGAGCGCCATTGCGTCCTGTATATCTTGTTGAAGTCAAAATAATCAGCTTTGATACAAAAGATACGGTTATGACGATCTTCTTCTTTTTTTTTTTCGTGTGCCCAACTCTGATGTCAGAGTTTTCAGGCCGCCCGAAGGCCTCCGACATGGCTTAACGACTGAAAAGACATTTACATGCAACATTTTAACGTGTCTTCCAAAGCACGAAAGCGCTCCGGTTTAAATTCCTCTAAACGATCACCTGTCTAAGTAGTGTCCGGGCGGAGTGTTGCTTAACCAAGATGATCTGCGAAGACGATCGAAATAAGCCACGCCATGAGCGTTTCTTATATGATGTCGGAAACTGACGTAAAGTATGATTCACACTTACCGGCGCGCGTCGGAGACCATCGTAGAACATGTTGTATCATGCTAAAGGAAATCGAAATAGCCACAAAGCAGTTAAGTTCCTTATTTGCATGCAATTTATGCAGCTTTGAGCTTTGTCAAACACTGACATAAATAGATCCGTAAGTAGGTGTGAATCGTGCATAACTATACATTATTCATTCGTATGATTTTAATTTCAAACATTGTGTCAACCACCAAATTACATTTTGACACATAAATAAAACACATAATCATATGATACATCCCAGCTTCCGTAGCAATCTTTTATTCATTTTACGATCTTTTTTTAAAACCAGGACTGCACGCGTAAAATAAGATATTTAGGTGATGGCGGTAAGGTACATTACCGCGTTTTATTTTAAAATCAGCATCAATAAATTTATGTTTAAAAAAAAGCTGTTTGGGGACTAAACTGTATATTTTGTTAAACGTAAAATGTTGTTAAACGTAATCTATGTAATAAAGCTTATTATAAAATATCTGATTATTTAGATGACAAAAAAGATTGGGATGAAACTGCCTCCAACTCCATCAAAAACAATGTAATAGATATTAAGTACAATGACGTTAAAAAAATATAAGCCAAGCAGAGTTTCTTGCCAATTCTTCTCTGTTTGGTCACGTTACGAATTGGTGGTAAATAAAAAAAAAATGACGTTTCAAAGTGTACTATACAGTTCCTACTGAATAAATGAATTTTGACTTTTTGACTTTTGATTTAAATACCTATATGCCCTATTTTTGAGGTTGGTCGGGTTAGTAATCTCAAAATAGTTTTAACACAGCTACTTTTACCTAGGCATTACTTTGAAACTAGTTGATGGCATAAAATGCGGATAAGTAAAGCTACAACTTCATTTGCACTAACTAAGATCTTATGCACAGCCAACTGTAAAAAAAGAGTTATCGAAACAATTGATTAGTTCCGAATTTAGCACTCTCTTGCCAGAACGATTACGAGGTCAGTCTGTCTGCATGTCACGGATTTGCGAATAACCTCGGCAACAGTCGTGTTAAACAATGTCTTGTTCAGTAAAAACAAACATTTTGCTTTCATAATTCTATTCAAACTTAGGATAAAAATAACTGTCTAATATTGTTTTGCTCTCCAGACTCAATGACATGCTAAATACATCTAGTTATTTATCATTTTCGGGTTTATTAAACTAACAATAAATTAATATGTAAAGCGGATAACTAGGAAGTCCATCGTTGGACAAGTTCCCAACCTGTCAACTAATAAATTATTCTGAACTAGCTTTTCGCTCACGTGTTACCCTGAAAAGTAGCCTATACTATATGTTATTGCAGGTCTACAACATATTGTGCAACATTTCAGCTCATTGCGTTCACTAGTTTTAGTGTGAAATAAGGACAGGCATTTAACATTTCACATGTTCTCATTTCACAAACATTCGCCCATATAAATTCATCAGCATCATCATCAGCTGGATATAGGCCGCCATTGCGCCCTGTCCTTAGCTCAACGTGATTGTATAAATGTAGTAGATTGAAGTAGGATTGCTATGCTAGTAAAATGTACTCTGGAGACTATTGTACGCTTTATACACTAAGATGATATTATGTACCTCAGTTTATTACATAGATACAACAAGAACTTTCGCACTAGAAAAATCATTCTATAACTTGAAATTCTTTATCCATAAGATTCACCGTAACGTCCATGTTCCCTTTAGCTGCTTATATCTATAAATATCAGTTATCAGATGTAATTAATTTAAATAAGGGTATTTAGATAAATGGCTCGCACGCGCATGCTTTCAATTCTAATGCCCTGTCCTATATTCTGATTAGAATTGATGGTTTTTTATTAATAAAAATTATTGCTTCATTGCCAAGGCAAACGACACAAATACAAACTTTAAATCTGACATTACTGCATCTTAAAAAGTAGTTAGTAGTATTTGTGTCATGAGGAGGGATGAAAATCATGTGACTAAATGAGTGAATAGAAATAGAGGGAGACCGAGGAAGAGATAGATGGATCGTGTGATTGTGGATATGAGAATGAAAGGAATGGACACAAATGTGACGGCTGATAGAAGTGAGTGGAAGCAAAAACTTGTTGTACCGACTCCACCTAACGTTGGACAAGGGCAGGAGAATGATGGTGAGTTAGTAGTATTTTTCTTCTCATCGAAACTATGTAGAAACGTAGTCGCTTGAGTTTGGTCACTATATCGAACGATAAGAAGTCTATGCCCCTGAAAACTTAACATGCAATTGATAAATTAGCCCATAATCATATTACTTAACACCTTTTGCCCTTGGCAGGTGTCAGTCGGTGCTGATGACCGAGCTCCATTAGTCTTGGTCCCCATCCAATTTATATTAATACTTACATCCAATTTATATAACTTCCTGTTAGTTTTCAACGCGAAAATTTGATTTTCCTGGTCGGAACAGGAAGTTCTTGGTTTTGAGTTTATGAGATTAGCACTTAAGAAGGAAGCAATTTTAAACCTTATAAAATTATACTTATGATTTGTTAATTTGTTGGAAAAAACTAGTTTACGTATAATAATTTTCTACGTGCTTTTAATTCTCCATATGTGTAAGACATAAGATATTTCCACCAATTGTCGTTTTGTTTGCAAGTGTAAATAGCTGTTAGAAATGTATGTTAGTGCAAATCGTGACTCTATGAATGTTTACAAATCTATGCTGGTCACCAAATTACAGTCTAGTTTTTATACATTATAGGTTCTAAATGATATATTTTTAATCTGCTGGAATCACTTTGGTACTAAACTTCAATGATTATATTAACTTAATTACTTCTCGTAAATGGAAATCTATGTTTATAATATTCACAAGGGCAACAGTGTAAATGTCCAATAATTTAGAATCAACATTATCTTCCATCTTGGTCTGAGGGTAAATTAGTGAACTGCTAGACATCCGGCTCGAAGGACCATAAAGATGTCAGGTTATTTACCATTTCAAAATTCATTTCATTTAGTTGTAGTCGTTTAGATGTTGTCAAGTTGTAGAACTTTAGATGATAATTCGAAATGATAATTGATTGATAAGTAGATACAACTGATTTATTGATAAAATTATTATAATTTAACGAATACCCGTAACATTGGTGGAACGCGTACTGACTTTAGTTTGGTATAAAATAATGCACTGTATGCAAAACTACAAAATGAGCAAGTTTATCTAGAATAAAAAAAAATCCGTAGTTTTTTCTTCTGCTAGTTAAATGTAGTTATAATATTTTGTTTAATTTTATTTTCAAATGCCTGCTCTATCTGTAACCTGAATCTAAGTTTGTCAATGTTTATATCTGAATCTAGCGTGTAAGCATGCGCCCATCCATAAAAGCATCTGTAATAAAATTGTTTAGCTTATCTGTTCATAAATCATTGCCTATTCAGAAGCCTAACATAGCCGCATAGCCACCGTAAAGAGAGATGAATTTATGTCTAAGGAAAACAAAACCAAATTCATCACGACTTTTTTCCCCATTATGGTTATCTATAGTTCAATCAACTCAGTGCGCAGATTTAAACAGATTCCATTTTAGGGACCAGCTGCTATACATTTGGTTTACTTACATAAGTATATCTTCAACAGAAAAATATAGAAAAAATGGTCTTTGATTCAACTCGTGATGTTTTTAACAACCATGATGAAAAGAAACAGTTGGAAAAACGCACCCAGAAAGAATAGAGATAGACCATTACGGAAAGATCTTTGACTTCTCTACATAGAGAAGACGTAGAAAAGGCCATGAAGGTGGAAAATGTCATGTCTCAGTCTCAGAATACCTGGATGGGCTGCCTGAAAGGCCGAAAGTGTCTACGTGTGTTCAGGCACGGAGTAACCACCCGTGTATACTGTTTATACAATTCCTGATGATGTTATGCCAATCTTGAGACTTTAATTGACTTTTTTTAAAAAGGAAATTGAACCTAATAGTCTATGTAATAAGAGCGAGGCTATTGTTTTCATTCAGTTGCCGAGTGGATGGCTCGTGCCGCGTTCACACGGTGCGAGCGCAGGAAATGAGTTTTTATAATTGTTTATTTAATCAGTTCTGTATCGAATGTTAGTGGTTAGTAGCGGCAGAATGTATCAACAAAATAAATTAAACAGCAAACATTCTTATTTGCATGAAAAACACATCATTTTTCTCAGTCACCATTTTCAGGTGCCAAAGTGCCTTGATCGAACGCTTGTAGCCCTACAATATCTTGGAAAAGATTATGGTTGAAGTAACCGTGTGCCGCAAGGAAAAAACTATCAAAGATATCATAATGCAGTATCCCCATGTAATACATCCCCAACATAAATGTACATAATATTCCCGAGTGGGTGAATTCCCAAAGAGCATTGGGGCATTTTGTATTTTACCGTAGATTTGTTATCTGCATTACGTCAAATATTCATAGTACATTTTATTTGAGTTAAATTAATGCTTAAATCTTATTTAGAAAATAGTGTCAATTCTGTTGTTCACTTTACTAAACTTAAATAAGTTTGGCAACTTTAAATTTGTAGCTATACTTGTCATTTACACCTAAATGAAAGGAATAGTATCACTTTTAGGAATGTCAAATTAAGTTTAGTTTAGGAAAATGCACAACAGAATCGACATCAATATATACCTATTGTTATCATCTTCACTGTTATGTTATCAATGCAAGGAAAGACAGTGCTGTTTGCAAAAATGCAACAATAGTGCTTATGATATTCATAAAAATAGGTAAATAATAATACATTTCTCCTTTGCTCCTCTCGGTGATAAAAACAGGCTTAACTCGATTGATCGATCATGGTTATCTTATTGAGATGACAAATGTAAAATCGGTAAAATATTGCGAAATATTTTAAAAAACAACAACATTAACAACAGCTTAATCAGTCTCAGAAGGGGGATAGGTATGCCCATTATCCCCACGCTGGGCATTCGGGTTGGAGATCGCAGGGCACAGCATCTCGCACCACCGTCGCTTCTCCCATCGGGGCGGTCAGGGTACTTAGCTGTGCCGGTATTAGTCTGTGCTATGCCGCAACCCTATAACCAATATACCAAACTCTGTTTTCACTCAACTTGTCATCACGGAAGACCAGCACATCGACAGGCCCTCTGCCGAAGCACATGCTGAGTGGCGACCTGTTTCAACGTCTATTTAAGCCTACTTCTAAGTTATCTAATTTTTCAGTGTATATGAAAAAGATGTTGAAATAAATGTTTTCTTTTTTATTTCTACCAGTCGGCATCCAGAGCCTCGTTAGTTAAAGAGCAGGGTGCACAACGGGCAGGTGAGGTTGGCTTGGGTTCGACGGAGGTTCTGTTACCCCGTAATGGAATGGTATTCATGAGGATTTCCCAAGTAAGAAAAAAAGGTTCGACGGAGGTTGGAGGTTGGTAGTGCACAGAGATTTTTTCCCTGTGTTGTTGTCTGAAATATTGCTTTTGCAATAGAATGAGATGTGTCCCTTTTAATATAACCTTACAAAATCTATGTTTTAGTACTTTAGCCACTTGAGATTTTTGTTCTTTGTTCTTACCTCTAACTCATACCAGATAAATTATTAAAGTAGAGTATTTTATTATTCTAAATAGATTTATCTTAAAACTAGGATATTTTCCATGAATCTAGCAGATATCTAAAGCACCTAAAGTAGAACTATTGGCATTTTCCATTTCGAATAGAGATAAGTGACGTAAACTATCATAAGATTGATATGTAATGGGCACGCTTTGTAAAAGTGTGTATATAACAATTATTTTGCCATAGGTACTAAGTTTAGATTAGCTTAGCAGTTTTTTTAGTTTTGAGAACATTTAATACTTAAAATATGTACAGTGAATAAACGTTTTTCTTTTTTAACTACCTAAATAAAAACTTAATGAAACTGACTGATTTAATGACAATCTGTGCGTAGGCTGTGCGTAGCCTAAACTTCTTCTTTATCTTCTCCTTCTGATAGAGCCACTCTATCACTGAAGGTTGGCGATCATCCTTTTAAACTTTTCTTTATCTAGGATAAGCCTAAATATTTATTTTGTTACCTACTCCTTTACTTCCAATTTGGAGGATTTGGATATCAATACATTGCAGAGCTATATTGCTTAAGATTTGTTCTGTTAAATAATTACCTACAGACGGACACAGCATTCACAATAAATAAATATTATAATAATTACTAGAACAGTAGGGTGTTATATGGTATGTTCCTTGCAAAGGGGTATCTACAACAAGAAAGTTTTTCTAAAATTTAGACCCTAAAGAGTCGCAACGGGTAAAGTCTACACGGATGACGTTGCGTTGTCAAAATCAATTTTCCGTGTTCATTTTGCCCAAAACTCCTTCTATTATGTATGTTCTAATGTATTTAGATAGATTTCACTATAGACATGTGAACATCCTTTGTGGCTATCATGTCGTAAAAAAAATATGTATGCATTAATGGATTAAGATAATAACTTGTTTATTATGTTATATTGATCACATGAACGACTACGCGACAAAATTATTTTTTTCGATATTTATCGGTACACTTGAAAACGTTAGAAACGTTTAGTTAGATATATTTAATCTAAGGTTTTATAAACAATTAACATACTTAAAAAATCAACCCAACACATGATACGTTTCCAAAGATGTTTAGACAGGCAACGCGTTGTCACTGTTTCTGAAACGTAGGAAGAGCGTAGCTACCAAGTCAGAAACAGTCAGAAACTGCTTTAAAATTGAATAACATAGTAACATTATACTTTTGCTAGATAACCAACTCAAAAAGAAAATACTCAAGGTAATTCTATTTCTTTGTTTTCTTTATTTGCCAATACTTACGTCACAGTTTACTAGCTAAGGTAGATATTATTTTGTTTCAATTGAATAGGTACGTACAGGTACGTAGGTACATTACATACGCATTTGTCAAGTATTTTAAACAATATAATTGTTCATGTTAAGCTTCACGGTTGATAGTTCCACACGTTAATAAAAAAATATAAGCCATGCAGAGTTTCTTGCCATTTCTTCTTTTTTTGGTCGCATTACAAATTGGTGTAGGTAGGTAAATTAAAAAGTTGTCGATTTAAAAGGTTTCTTATGGTTCCAACTGAATAAATGCATTTTGACTTTAACTTGACTCTGAATAGTCAAGTTTTTTTTTTTAATTGTGATGTAGCAGGTATCTACAGAAATAGTGTACTATCCTACCTATGTAAAAATATATAATAGTTTTCTCTATTTCCGTAGCAACAGCATTTTTAGTACAACCGGACTAAGATAAGCTATCGGTAACTGGTGTTATTATTACATACGCTGGACTAGCTAATTATTATTTTGCAAGACATTTCTAAAATAACAACTTCACTGATTTAAGTCGATAAAGTATTTTAGGTAATTTCATTGTTCTACTGGTATTGCAATGATATTAAAGATCAAGACGTCTTATGTGTTTTTAAAAAGCTAACAATGTATTATTTAAGTAAATTAAAGCTAAGTTTGCAAACAACTGTCGAATTAAGAACATACTATTATTATGGTTTCTGTTGAATAACACCGGTTTTTCATCATCGTCAATTCTAGGTATAATTTATTTAATACACAATTTAAGCGTAACAAACAAACTACAAACAAACTCACATTCGCGTTTATAATTTTACGTGTTTTATTTTTAATTACTTAGACTGAAATCATCAAAGAACAAATTAAAGTAATCTAATTGAAATGAATGGTGTATTTAATAAAATATTGTAATAATGTTGTATTGACGATGATGAAAATTCTGTGTTTTTTAACAGAAACTTTAATAATACCTGCCTAATAAGTTCATTCGATAGTATAAAAATCGCACTTCCGTACCTGAATTATCACTGCGAATCCATTTCTCTTTTAGCTACTCAACCGATCATAATGAACTCTCGCAACACGTTGTCAGGTAACTTATGCTAGCATGCTAGGTACATTTCTATCTTTAACGCAGAAAAAAGTAATAATCCAGAAAAAAATCTACATTAACGGAAGTGAAGCTGCGGGAAAAGCTACTTTTCAAAGTTCGGGAAACACTTCTGATTATACCACTCCTCAGTTCCAAAGTGACCGCTATCTCGACTGTAATGATAATGACGATCATGCCACATATAACTACATAAAATATATAGTTCTCGAGAAAAACACCCGTAAAGTCAATAACATTCACTCCGATATTACGTGTGTAGGACGTCACTGCTACACCCATTTCACGTATTTACCTAATGAAGGCCTGACCAGGGTATTTTTGTAAGAACCGGAGCTATAAAATAATTGCTGTTATGATCGGTTAACTTCGTTTTGTTTTTTCTCTTACAACAATGGCATAGTTTATAACCATTCTAGGACTATGTAGCTTCATATTAGTGAAAGAATTTTCAGATATATACCTACACATACAAAATGTTTATTGCATCACCAAAATTTCAGAATCGAGAATACAAAGATTTGAAGCTATCAAGCAATGGCTATAATATATAAGTAATTTATGTATATTAAATATAGATGTGCTTACTTATTTAAAGAGTATATTTTATTATACTACATTGATGGACAGCGGTTGTACATCATCTAAAAGTCTTATGAAGTATCTGTGATTTATAATAATCCCCAAAAAATTCGACTTCGGTACGATATTTAAAAAAAAAATTGAAATTCCCATAGGTGAAGAAACTACTAAAAAACTTTTGAAAACTAAAAACAATAAAAGTAAATTGAACAATTTTAAGATAAAATATTAAGAAAAATATATTTGAGTCTCGTAATACAAAATTAAACAAATGCTTTAAATCATAGTGACACAATAAGGTCGCCACGAAGCATGGCGAACGAACACGAACAACTGTAACAAACAATTTGATATTTCCAAAGGGTTCAAAGGATCAAAAGGGTTTCAGACCTGTAACACGTTGACTGCGGGCCTCGCACGTGACGCGTACAAGTGTCAAGTGTGTTCTGTGTAAGTACTTTAATACTTTATCTTATCTGAATATATCTACGGTGCTTATTTATTTGTATCTACTTACTTATATCAAGACTCATTTCCGAACTTGCCATAAACGAGTGGTGCGGCCGGTTTTCTTTGATATTTATGTAGTGATGAAAGATAGCGCTTCTTAAACAACGCCAACGTAATGAATCGACGATTCAACTTTTGATGTGGCATTTAAACAAATTATTGCGCTATACAATTTATTGATCATAATGATCATGTTGAAATTATTGTGAATGTTACTTATGTGAACTTGTAGCCTAAAGGCTAAGTCAAAACTGTCAAAAGTTTCTCGGAAAACGTCGTATGGTCATTGACATATATTTTGGTAAAAAACTACCCAATTTGTACCTATACTATGCATACTTGTCATATTGTAACCAGTTGCCTCTGTTCTGTACTTAAAACATAAACAAGAATTTTTTTAAATGTAATTCTTTAGCCTTGGGTAATAATTACATTTAAATTTAGGACCTTAAGTACCTACGAAGTTTAGAACAACAAACGTCTCATCAACCTCGGTACCTTACAGACCACATCAAAAAGATTTTACTGATTCGAAATTAGAACTAGCCTCATTCTAGACTATTATGAAAACAAATAAAAAACTTCGAGCAAAATAAGATATAAAAAGGACACCACTTTTTTCATCTCGAACGACGGCTGGGTAATTTTTATAAAATTTTATTTTCTAGTGTTTTTCTAATGTACATCGATTTTTATTAATAGTATTTTAACCGTTATACGTTATTAATAAGACACAAGTATTAGTGAAATGGAATAAAGAAGATTTGGACGGCAACTCTCTGATGAAGAAAATTGTGCGCCGATCGTTTTTTGTTATAGTCGCCATGGCTATAGCAGAAAACAGGACCTGACTGAAGACTGGACGACTGGACTTATAAACCGTACTACGTTGCCTCATATTATTATGAACAATTATACTTGATACTGGCGAAATTGTGGAAACTATCCCAGAAGCCATTTAATAAAGAAGTGAAGATATAAAAAACGCTTTAGATATAAAAAATAGTTTGCTTTTTATTTTCTCGCAGAAGTGTGATAAATAGAGTAGGTATTCGGAATTAAAGCTGTTTTCGTCTAAGTTGAGCTTAAATCCCTCGCTGCACTCAGGATTCAGGATTAGTTTTAACTCCCTCGCTTGCGCCCGGGTAACCCAAGAATCCTTCGTTGCGCACGAGATTCCCTAGGTTAATAATATACTATTATCTGCACAAAATTGTGTCAAATAAAAGCATATTCATTCTGTTACGCAATATTTAACGACGAATGACGTCACAATGCGTTACAATTATCAACGATTCCACAAAACACGAAAGTTATTCGATAAGTAGATACAATATTTAGAAGACAATACGTCTTATCAACAACCTGATAGCGACGTATTGGTTGGCAAATTTGTTTTACTACAAGATAGGGCTATTGATGAGGTGCATTCGGACAATGAACTTTTAAAGTCTATGGAAGTCAAAACGGCTAGACGTGTCAAATGAATTGACTGTTCCTATTTTTCGTCTTTGTCTGCTTGCCAAAAATCATAATCTATGAACTAAAAATAATGAAACAATTTCAAATAATATTATCACGGCATACCTACATGGCGCAACATACAAATAGGTAAACTTCAGTTTTAAACCACAAGACAATTTAACATTCATGGACTAATGGCAATATGGGAATATCACTACATAGTATAAAACTTTCCGCTGTGTCTGTCTGTCATTATGTATGCTTTGATCTTTAAATCGGATTTTGATGCAGTTTTTTAATAGATAGAATGATTCAAGAGGAATATTTATATATCTTGGACCCGTACGAAGCCGGGGCGGGTCGCTAGTTACCTATAGAAAAAAGTATCTGCCCGCATTTTTGTTGGCGTAGCACTGGGATAAAAAGTATGTGCTTATCCAGCCTGTGTTAAGTTATCAAGGTCACAATTTTTACTATGTTTAAGTAATCCAACTGTCAAAATCCATTCAGCAGGCAAATCCATTCATACAGAGGTGAGTGTGGACAAAAATACATACACACAATTTTTGACATTTATACCTAATGTTAGTGTGGGTGAGGTTACGTAAACTATTCTTGTCTGCTACGTATCCCTGAGTATACAAGGTGTTAGACGTCAGTGTACGTCACCACAAGGTCACCTCATGCTGGTTGGATGACCTTAGATCACGTGTGTTAAGCACATAGTGACATCGACCATAAACGTGTTATGAACAAATATTAATATATTACAAATATGTCAATCAAATTATGTAATAGTGAGTAACTTAACATAACCTGATTTGTAAACTGTAAGTATTTTTATTTTATTAACTGTACATAATAAACTTTAATTACTCATAATAGTTATTGATAATGCTGTGTCCGCCTGTAATTGGCTTCTTTATCAGAACGGAACTCAATTTAACTGATTTAACTGATCGACTAAAAGTAATAGCAATATTACTTTTAGTCGATCAGTTAGTCAGCTTCCGAGTTTAATATATTTCATTTAGATATATTTTGAATCCCACAAAAATGGTCCCACGAAACAAACTCACTGCGTATTCACCTTTTGACTTTTGTGTCATAACAGAATGTCAGTGTCAAGTTGGTTACCATCATCCTACGCATCACTTCTATCTGTACCAAGGAGTTTTTTTTATCAGTACACAATTCTTTTGTTATTGCTTGTTTGTGGTTGTATAAATAGCTCTCATCTAACTGGTAGAGTAGGTAAGTCTTGCGGTGGGCTTTGAGCAATATCTTTTTATGATACCAGCATAAAAATATATGAAACATCTGCTGTGTAACTTGTACTTAGAACCAGATGCACATTAAGATAAGTCAACGATGCAAAAATTTCAACTAAACTGGCAATTATTTACCGCTCAATCACCATTTTTTGAAACTCTAACTGAAGCATAGGACAGTGTACCTACTTATTACTTAGTACATTGAAGTGCAGACCCAATTTAATCCACACCAGTAGGTCGAAATGCTGCAATATCAGAACATTGTAGTGTCCAGACAAGTGTTAGGTCAATCACTATCAAGTTATTAAGTACAAGTGGTACTTAGATCTATTTCCTTATCAATCAGGGGCAAATTAACTAGGTGGATCATACATCCAAATGAATTCATTTGTCTAATCTTCATTATTAGAGCACTAAATTTATTTGTAGGAAGACGATTCCTTAGGAATAATGTTGCTACATGCAAAGTATTACCTTACTTATGAAATTGGCGTTTTTCTCTCTATTTCATTTTGCACATATTTTATTTTATCCAACAAAATTAATTTATTTTCTGAACGTAACATTATTGCAATGATTGAAAATTCAATAAAATACTATTTTTAAGAAAGTTCATCTGCAAAAAAATAAACTTAAAAACAATTCATTTCACGTGTTGTCATAGTTTCATTGCTTAAATTCGTAGTAATTTTTTATGCAATAGTTTTCTTTTATAAATAAGACTACGCATACTTTCACAATGTCGTCCAATCATACACTCAAAATTTTACGAGAATAGGATTAGTATTTCCAGAAAAAAATACAAAAATGTATATATGGAGAAATCAATTTTCTTGAAATTCTCCATAGAAAACGCCAATTTCATAGGTAAGCACCTAATAGTAAAAAGTATTACTATTTGCACAAAGCTGTTTTCTTCTACTTTTATTATGCGAACTCCTAAGGATTGTAACTCTTTACCGGCCTCTGTCTTTCCTGATAACTATAATCCGGGATTATTTTAAGTCTAGAGTGAACAGGTGTCTTCTGGACCTTTATGCTCCATCTTAGACCACAACGTAACATCAGATGAGTTCCTGGTCTTACGAAGGTTCATCCAATGTAAAAAAAGTGTTGTAAACGTATGGTTGATTATTCTACCAATATTTACAAATTCTACCCAAAAGATATTTTAGAAAGTTTTCATTTATAACAAAGTTAAAAATAAGAATCAAAACGTGGAGATGCTGGGATTTGAACCCAGGACTTTCAGCATGCGAAGCAGACACTCTACCACTGAGTTACATCCCCGATAAACCTAAGGACGAAATAAACAAATACAGGTTTTGAACAAATAAGTTTTTGATATTTGAAATAGACATGTCTTTTATCAATTTTATGAAATGAGACGCCAGTCTTGCATGTATGAAATGAAAGTAGCCTCCAACCTACATTACTACATAGTAATAATGATTGTAGGTACGTACGTATGTAATGTTCGTGTATGTAGCTTTCTGGTCAATTAAAAGTTGTATTACCATAGACGATGGTTCTTCTTTCTTTCCTGCAAAAAATGAGGGCAATGGATATTGGTTTGTGGTTATTTTTTCTTTGAAGAAGCTTATTATTAGTATATTTAGTATTTAAATGTGTTTATATAATCTAGTTATGCGATAGTTACTAACTAGTACTACATACCTACAGTGGATAAAAAACAGTGAAAATATTTTTGAAGTGCACTTCTAACACATTTTTTACTTCAAAAAGGCATTTTTTTTACAGTGCTAATCGATAATGACCAATATCAATTAAATTAATTTAATTAAACTTTCTTGGAGGTAATTAATTTTACCATATTTTTTGGGTAATCACTCGACATAGTCGACACTGATCACTCTCTGACTGACCTTATCAAAAGGATTGACAGTTAATAATCTATAGATAACAAAATATGCAGTGTGTTGACAGTTTTTAAAAAAACAACTTTCACTTACTATTTTTCTCTACGTCTAATTATCATTATTCTACTTCTCTTAATTTTTGTTGTTTATATTGGTAGAAACTATACATATTTTCGTACCTACTTACTTATTAGTAACTGAAAAATAATTAAAACTTTGATAAACGTAACTAGTAAGCATATGCGTTTCCTTTCATAAGAACCTGTTCAAATTTATGTTTCTTTTTATTGCCATTCACTGCCTTTCCGTTTTGTTACTTAGGTATGTAGGTAAGGTAACATACAAGTTCAAGATCAATGGCGAATTTATAATCGTTTTCTGGCGTAGCTTGTAAAGTTATTTACGGAGTTTATTGTTCCAAAGACAGGTTGAATTATTCATGGTATTTTATTATGCGCTTTTTGCCAAAACCTTTCAAACTCTCACCAAAATGTTTTTGGTGGGAGTTGAATGGTCTGAAAGCGGTCTTTTGTGACTAAAAACGACCTATATTACAAATATAAAAGCGGACATGTTAAAAAAATATTGTGAAATGTAACTTAAATGAAAACTTACCAAAAAAATAAAAATTGCGTGTTTCTAAAAAAAACTAAACGGGTTAAGCTGAAAATATAAAAAAATATATATTCTCACTGTACTTGCAGAGCATAAATAATGATATATTGTTTTATGTTTTGAATTGTCTAAATTCTAATTTAGTAAAAAAATTGCAAAAAGTGCGCCCTGAAGAACACGGAAAAACCGGAAAGTGTATTTATCAGGATTTCTGTAGTCAAGAATTTTGAGATCTGCGGGGTGATTGGCTAACTCTGTTGCAAACAGAAAAGATTGACACTGATCCTGTTACATGATTGATATACTACATAGATACATATTTTTTTTTGTAAATACATACATAGAAAACACCCAGACACGAGACAAATATCTGCAGAACATGCAAACATTTGTCCCGCAGCGGGAATCGAACCCGCAACCTTCTGCGTCACAGGCGGACCTTCGCCCACTGCGCCACAGAGGTTGTCAATTGACAAACTGTCACAGTTTTTTAGAACAGGATCGGTGTCAATAATTTTTGTTTGCAACAGAGTTAGCCGATCACCCCGCAGATAAATAACATTTTACCAATTAATTAGATTTTTGAATGACTGTATACAATACATATACGTGTGAGCAAAGAAATGGTGTCAAGATGTATAAAAAATCGAGCTTTTTCATTTATTCAACTACATATATTTTTAAAATTCTACGAAGATCCGGGTTTATCAATTAGTTATCTCCTTTTATCAGTTGCAGCTACATACAAGTAAAAGTTTTTAACAGAATTATTTATTTTTAAAACAATTTTTCTGATAAATACAAATCTGTTAATTATTATAAAGGAAGCAGATAGGCCTTTCCTGTTTACGCAAAATTTAGATAAAAATAAAAAAGGAAGGCCTATGCTTCTCTAAGAATTTTAAAATAAAATGTTACGTTTGTTTATATAAGTATTATTATATTTGTTGTGGAGTTTAGACACCATAGATATACTTAACTAGATATTTTTTTTAATCTAGGCACATTTTTTTTTCGAATACCCACTTAATTTTGTAGCAAGAGCAGAGAAGTGTAGTACATAGGTATATCTTATTTGAACCAATCCACTTATCAGCAAAACGATAATTACTTTCACGGTTATCAAGATAACGAAGCTTATAGGCCATGACCATGACGTATTTTATGTTTCGTGTCGTGTCCCGCCCGACTACCAAAGGCTGGACCTTCGTCTGACCACTTGCGTTAAACATTACTACACAATAGTTGGCCTAGTGTAAAATCAAACGTCAACATTGCCTAGAAATCCTTAGAATTTCTCAACCAAGGTGTTATAGAAAGTAGAAGGCGACGTGCGCCCACGCACGTAAAGTGCCTAACCGATAACACCGAAACCAATCGCAATCATGCTGATAATATCGTTAAAAGGTGGAACAAAAACACCAGGGGGGTAATTCTCAAGGACATAAATATTGCCTTCTAGTAGACTCAGGTCGAGTGTTCCGCCATTTTGTCTCTTGAAGCAAAAAATACAAGTAATTCTCGCGAAATCACCTACAAACAAAAGTCGACTCAAAATAAGAGACATTCAACTCGAGGTCCTGAGCAAACGACATGGCTTGTCGTAGGATTTGTCGGTGATAAAGGTGATGACAGCCGCCATATTTATCGGTCTTTCGTCTTCGTTGTTTCGTAAACAACGATCGATTTCACTTCATTCTAACATCGAAGTTTTTAAATTAATAGACTGTCTATTTTGCCACCTAAAACAACGATGTGATTTCTAACATCAATAAAATATCAATATAAATAATATATATAAATACTTAAAACAGACAAACACAGAAACAGTTAAAACTCAACAAGCACAATAAGAGTCTAACCAAACACAGTAATTTTTAAAATAACAACACACACAATTGCTTTGAAATGGAGTTTTACAAGCTCAATCCTTTGCTCACAGATTAATTGGGAAATCGAACTGTCATTTTAAATGTTACTAATAAACCTGTATCACAGCGCCGTTCGTAGCTTAACAATTGTACACCAAAGTGTGTATATTTATTTATTTATTATAGGAACGTCGATACAATGCAGGGTTAAATTGCTAGGACTTTGTTCTGATAGAGAAGCCGATTACAGCCGGACACAGTACTGGCGTTAGTTTACTAACAATAGTAGTGTTTAAACAGAGTAACAAGACTTTCCCAGCACCCTATCTACTCAGGATAGTCCACCTTATCCACAAGCATTACCATTCCTTTTTACCGTCCCTATCAGTTTCATTTATCTACCAAGTACCTACGAGTCTTTAGCTCTAAGTCTAACCTACAATTTAGCCGCCTAAAAGAGCCAATATGAAAATTTAACTTATTCATTTATTTTTAGACCTAAAATTGCATAAAATTGAATTAAATCTGTATCAAAGTGGCAGTGTCTTAAAATAACATGATAAAGTCATTGCAAGTCAGTAGGCGCGACCAAAAATCATCTACCAGCTCAGCACCTGGTAAAAATAGTCCGAGTCATATGAGTTTAGTGGCGATGAGCCAAACACAGCTTAAGCCAAATGCACTTTCCAAAGATACTTTGCAAAATATTTGTATGAAGACCTAGTTATTTGAATAAATAGTTGAAATTATTAAATTCGGAGGACGCATTCTGTGGTAAATTATAAAATCATCCTAAAATCCATAATTTATTAAACAATTTATTTATTAAATTACCTAACAGTAATGGAACTCCAAAATAACATAATTTTTGATATTCGGTGACAGTTCTGGCAAGAAATATAAGCCTATGTATTTCCTCCAGTGAATCAAAGATGGAAGGTATAGGCATCAGCCTAATTGGCAAAATCTCCCAATTATAAATAAATAAATAAATAAAATACTTTTATTTCAGACAATTTAAATCCATAGCACACAAAACTTAAAAAGCTAATCATACAAAATACTTACATACTAATAGTTAGACCTCCGCACGAAGCAATGCCACATGGGAGAGGTGATCCTACCAGCTATAGTTTGTAGGATGGTGTTGGGCCTGTCACGTACTCTGCGCATCAGGGATGCAGTCTTCTCACGGAGGATCGCATGAAATCCATCCGTCTCATACTCTGCAAACATCCCTGATGCACTGCAGAAACGCGGCAGTCCCAATATCATCCTAAAAATATTATTATATTGTACTCGTAGGGTCTCCAGCGGCCGCTTGGTATAGTTGATCCATAGGTTGCCGGTGTAGAAGCTTTGGCAGTATGCTTTAAAAAGCGTAACTTTAACTTCTTCTGTACACCGGGAAAACCTACGGATCAACATATTACCTCTTAATTATGAAACGCCTCATGTGCCGCAGTGGATTTTTTAAACGTTTAAAAACCAAAAAGAAGATAATTTTCCAACTTTGTCGATTCAGATAAAGCATTGAAAAGAAAACTTGGCACCTATTTAGACCATCTTAATCATCAATTAATTTAGGTACAATCACTAAGAAGAAGGAATCACTAAGAATCTCCAGCTAAAATGATATAAAAATGCTTATCTACATCTAGTTATAATTTTTGTGGGCAATAGTCATCTCGAAAAAAGATGATAAAGTACTAACTTTTAGATAAGTTTGTCAATCCAGATCAAGCATCAGTCAGTGACACACCCAGTACAATTAAACCAACTGGTACCGACTTGGAGGTAGCTATAGTTACAATTACATAATGCCACCGTAATACTGCTGTACCTACTAAGCAACAAGATATTACATGTAACGGAAAATGTACCTAATGCCGTTACGAATTCGTCATAGAATCAGGAATCAAATAGAAAAATAGAATCAAATAAGGGAGGTTTGTGTCCAGCAGTGGAATTGTTCACGCTTCTGATGATGGTTTCCAATGATATAAATGAGCTGCTTAGCAGAAACGTCAGATTTCCTATCCTAATTCTTGAGATAAACAAAAATAACAGCCAAAAAAACACGCGAAATTTTATCGTATTTTCTCATTTTAAAAAGAATACATTTTCATGTACCTTCCTTCCTTCTTCGTGTGAATGAGCCAGTGGTCAACTGGTTCCGGAGTTTTAAGACCGCCCGAAGGCCTCCGAGATGACGTTAACTTAACTAGTCACAATTCGTAAAATACTAAGTAAAACTTTATTTAATATGTTAAGTTAGATAGATAGATAGATAGATAACTCTTTATTGTACACCAGAAACAATTACAAGTATTTAAATTAACTAATTAAACTATAAAATTAATCCGCCGTTGTACAATGGGCGGCCTTATCGCTAAAAGCGATCTAAGTTAATGATTGTAATCTCATTCATATTGAAAAACGGGAATGTTCACGTACCATTACATCGTTTTTCAATATGAATGAGTTATTCACGTTAGTTTCATGAGTAAAATAATTGTAATCTCTTTGTCAACAGTATCGCAACAAGAACCTCCCAGCCCTTCCACATCGCCCTGGCAGTGGTGGTCCTACTGGTGTGGCTGACGAGGCCAGGCTCCGCCAGCAACCTTCGAGGATGGAAGGCGTTGTACGTCGGGGCAGTCGCCACGCATTTAGGGGCACAAGTCTGGATGACGTTAGTTTCCGGTAAGTGTTGTCTTTTAGATATTACTAGCCTAAAACTAGGATCTAGAGCCTAAGCTTTCGTTTGCTTTTTTATAGTACTAAGTTAGCAAACAGGCATACGGTCATCCTCATGGTAAGCGGTTCCCGTTGCCTATGGACGCCTGTAACGTACATGTAAGGTACATCCGCGTCGCAGACCCTTTTAAAAATTTTAAAACGCCTTTTTTGAAACGCTGCATCATGTAGTCTCTCGGGAAAACCTCGGCAGAGAGATGTCCTCATGTCCAGCTTGATTGTTTGCGGGTGGAAATTCCTCTGGAACCTCACAGTGCAAGAAGATATAGGTGGCAATGTGGATGATACCTCTGCCGATGTCGAGCGGTGGAAAGATAGAAAGAAGCAGCAGGCACCGTCTCAAACAATTCTCCGGAACACTCACCATTATACAAGCGGTAGAACACACGCCTAAATTTGCTTAATCTTCCTTCCCCGTGTCCCGTATATCAAAATGAAAAATAAGCAATCAGGGAATAAATAATAATAAATAAGGCATAAGCCTTTTTTTATTTTAGCTTCATAATGGTGAAAGATACGGAATCGCACTAAGTAGTATTTCTTAGTTCACTTTTTTATTAAATATAGGTACCTAAAGACTAAACCTAAGCTATCTTACGATGTTAAATATTATGTTACCTCAATAATTTTTAATGGAAGTAAGTGCTAAAGCGTGCTTGTTGGTGTGCGTACAACATCAGTGTCGAGTAAAATCTTTCGTAGGATTTGGGTGCGCTGCTGGACAAAGAGTTTGTCGTTTCTCTTAAAGCAGGGCTTATTAGTAAATTTTTTGCCTATGCCGCCATGCTCTCGACGGATCCTAGATAATTTTTATCATCATCATAGCCACATATATTTTATTTTTTTTATTTTTATTTTTAGAATTTAAGAAAACTTACAGCTAGGTATAAAAAATAGAACACAGAATATTACATAGCACCCACTGAGGAGCACATGTGCTTAAGGCCAATTAAAAGTTTCCACAAATAGCAATAACACATAATTATTATAAAAGAAACTAGAAAGTATAGAGCACACAACAAGTTAATTAGAAAAGAATTCGTTATTTAAAATTCGCTTAAGTGTAGTAGTTGAGGTATTAAATACATCAATGTCAACATCTGCCTTCACCAAAGTATTGAGTGAGCCACACGTCCTAATCATAAAAGCGTTTTGCCTATAATTGGTCTTGACAAAAGGAACATGAAGGGTATTAGGTTTATCCATCATGAAGACGTCTAGAGAACTCCACTGCTGATTTTTTTCTTACCTGGGAATAAAGGAACGTTCTAGAATAATACGTCTCAGTTCAGATATCTTTGATAAGTTAAATTTCGTCACCTAGTAACTATTTCAACAGATAAAAGGAAAAAAATAAAATGGTTGTATCTTTCCTTTAAATCATCTTTGGTACGATAAGGATAACGATCAATCCTGATTTCTTTCGGAGCTAATGGCCAAATCTGACATTTTGAATGATTCCATGTCCCTTGCGCACGCGCCGATGCGACAATGCTAGATTCGAGAGTAACTTATGACGATGGGCCCTCATTAGGGAAGGCCTGGGAGGCTAATATGTCCAGCAGTGGAGTACTGTAAGCTAATGATGATGATAAGACGATAAACTGCAAGCATTTAATGACAATCAACACTCGTGCGCATACAGCGCTTGGCGCAAGACGAATTGAAAGTTGAAGACGTACCTATGACACCTTCCAAACCACATATGATTGCTGCTAAGTCACTTAATCAGTACTCCTTTGTCATGGTAATGACGTGATTAAAGCCACATTGTTACTCAAGTATATTGTTGGGTTTCAATTTTTACGAAGCCCATACTCTGGTAATGGAGACCCCACACAAGCAGATAAGATCTAACTACATTACAAAACATTCTAAAAGCTAGGATCATGGCGACCATTGGTTTCAATAACACGTTACTTATCGGTAACAGTGAACATATGAAATGGACTCGTAAAAGTAACAATCTAACTGTGATAAGAACAATCCGTTGTAATAGAACAATCATTCACCTAGAATGGTACAATTGAGATCAGCCTGTGTAACGTTTGTTCGACAGCTCTAGAACTTGGTAGAGAAATATTCCGTTCATTAGGCAGGGACATACCTACTTCAGTTTTTCACTAAGGCTCCGTATCGACTCTGCATAAAGTGACTTCCCATGGTGCTAATGCGGACAAAAACACACCTCGTAGCAGCGCACGCCGAGAATAGAGTCTATTTCTTGCAAAGGGAGCATTTACAGAGCCATAGTGTAGTCGTCATCCGTGTATGTGAATCAGGCACCGCAAACTTAATCCTAAAGCCATCGTAAGTTTAAGAAATTCTATCAGTAAACTATTTCCATGGCTCTCTATGACCACGAGAAAGTTGAGCAAATGAGTGAGGTGAAAAAATCCATTAAAAGAGGTTTTTTTTTCTTTTGCCGAAGCCAGAAAAGTAGATTTTATGTTTACTTACTTATAAACCTGTATAGTTACTTAATTATGTTCGTATGCTTAAGTATGAAAACAACAAAACCGACATAAATGATCTCTAAAATAATTTAAAATTCTTCTTTACTTTTTACAAATGGCCACACATCAACATTACAAATTACACAATTGCATCCTGCCACATTTTTTCTGTAATCTCAAACTGGTCGTGCGCCTTCGATAAGGCGGTAACTGCTGTATAATTGCATTTCGGGTTGAAGCCCATCGCAATCCGGATGCGATCTTTAGTTCTGGGAATCTTTTTGTATAAATGAAACAGAAGATATTTTTATAAGATGTAAGTACTTACATCCTAACACACCCTTCACTGTTGGTCAGCAATTGTCTTCTTACAAGCGTGGTTGTATCCTGTTCGGTCTATACATGAGTACCTACATAAGAAAATTTTCGTAATTGAAATCTATTTTGTTTGTAAGTAGGTAATATATTTTCAATACATTTTGCCTTGTTAAGCCACCGCATAAATCAAAAGAGCCAATAGACACAAATCAAATGTTTATTTACCTTAGTTCGATATAAGTTAGTTTATCGAAAAATTATTGAATACTTGTATCCAAAGGTAATAATAAAGTTTAAAATACAAAATCTAAGTACAAAGCAAAGTTAGTACGACATATTCCGGACACTGCGGTGTTTTTTTTTAAAAGCAGTTACTTTTTGTGTTTTATTTTCCTAAAATTAACATTAAACATTAGGTATGTCCTCGCTCGCTTAGCAATTTTCGAAATGAAAATCGATGCAATTTTGGTCAAGTTTCGTAATTTTGTAATGACAACTAATTGATGGCATGACTGCATTTTGAGTACTTGTAGCTCCAAGTCGCTTTTCGTAGAACTCCGTGCTGATTTCTTTATGCTCAGGAATGCCATGTACAAAATGGTAAAACGCTGGTAAGAATTTATTTGTACGTAACATGTGCAGCTTTTAAAAGCATTGGCAGCCAGATATAATGATTACTATCTTCTTTGCTTTTAACTGTCCAAGGTTTTAAAAGGAACGTTTTAATTATTTGCTTTATTATACCTACCTACTACACACCACTTTAGTAACTATAACAATTAAAATCAAGCTTGAATCCAATCATAATGTCTTAAAGAAAAACAAGTGATATGATAAAAATCTGAAAATACCTAAAGGGATCCTGCTAACCCAACAAAATAGGTTGGTACCAATTGCTAATCAGATGATCTTGTCTAGGATTACCTATGTAGCGAGAACAATGTCATGTTCAAAAATATGATTTCTC
Organism: Horisme vitalbata; assembly: GCA_951804965.1. Lineage (NCBI taxonomy): Eukaryota > Metazoa > Arthropoda > Insecta > Lepidoptera > Geometridae > Horisme > Horisme vitalbata. The sequence goes on from OX638090.1 coordinate 2,777,514, forward strand.
CTCTACTTCCTTGTTCATCATATGCTTCAGGAAACAGATTGTCGGTCCGTTCAGATCACTTCAGATAATGTTTGACGCTTGTTGTTCACGTTTTCTGATAGGGACACAAAATTATTTCCTGGGTTCATTATCTGACCTTTGGGGACACTATAGTACTTAATATTGTGTCAGTAAAAATACATCAATGGTTATCTGGCACCATACAATCTGTACATACAAACGAGGTTTAAAAAAATCGTTTATTTTAATAAACTGGTTAAAATTGTCAACTACTTACTTGTGTGACAATACAGCGTATTCTGGACTCTGGAATTTGGTGGAGGCATTCTTTATCTTGGTTTGTATCTACCTAGGTACGTACCTAGTAGCTACAGGTACCTATCACGGACGGAAACTTATTCTACTTAAATAAATTATTTTAACTTACCTAGTCTCTAAGATGGGGCGGGGGGTGTAAGGGTTTCCAACCCCCATCTTTGGAACCCAAGCCAACCTCACCTGCGAGGCTCTGGCAGCCGGCTGATTGCGGCATAGCGCTGGCTAACACCGCCACAGCTAAATCCCCTGGCCGCCGACGCAGCAGCGTCAGTGGTGCGAGAAATTGTGCCCTGCGATCCCCAACCCGCATACCCAGCGTGGGGATTAGCCAGTCAGTCCAGCAGTGGACTGATATAGGCTGGTGTGGTGTGTGGTAGTCTCTAAGAATACCAGCTCTAGTATCTTTATTTTATTCAGGCTATCTAAAGACTATATTGTAAGTAAGTTTTCCTTTAAAGGGATACAAAAATATAAAATATTCTCTGTTGTCGCTAGGTATCGTGTTATACTTCTCGCTGCCGCGGCATGAGTTCGGCCGCGTGCAGACCGTGCTGTTCCCCGTCTACTACGTGTTCAACGCCGTGATGAGCCTCATCGCCGTGCTGGCCTACTTCAGGACGCAGTGCCTCACCAAGTTCGAGCACACTTCTTGGATACAGGTGAGGACTTATAACAGACAGAACAGTTAAAAGCAGACAGGCTGGATTTTGGAAGCAGTTCCGGAATTTCCTGACATGAAAATGATTATCTACCAGTAGGTTAGGTACCTTAGCGCCTTACCTTAGTAGGCAGTTCGCGTCCCATGTGTACGTTGGATGACTAACAGTATAGTAGACAAGAAGTTCGCGGGCCATTAGGATCAGGTCAGGCTAAAGCAGGACCATGACAAATGATAAGTAAGAGCAAAGGAAGGTTATCCAGCAGTGGGTGATATTGAGCTGTGGATGATGATGAAATAGATGAGATAGATAGAGGGTGATCGCCATCTCCTGATGGACATACACATGAATGAAAATAACACCCAACAACCTTGACCCCATAGATAGATAGATAGAAAACTCTTTTGTTTTCTCACAGCAACTTAAACTTGAAGAACAATTAATTATTAGTACATTACTGCAGCGGCCAACAAAAGAGGCATCAATGGATGAACGTTTAAATGTGAGCCGAGGTGAATCCGAGGAACACATACGTGAGTCCATCAATGCTTAGTTGTGGCCAAAGCTTGTATTTATAGTACTTTTCAGAAATTAAAACTAAGTAGTTCTTAGGCAGCACTTCTACATTTTTCAATAAACAACTTTCTAGTTGTAAGCCAGTTCAAAATTTAAATAAAACCTTTGATTATTTACCTCCTTGATTGCCATGTTTCGGAATAAAAGATCGTTCCCTTTTTAAATAACACGACAGATGATATGAGTTTACAAACTCACTTTCTGAATCCAGAAAAAGAAATTTTCATACATATTTCAAAGTGCCCTAACTCCAAAACGAAAAAAAGTTATAGAACATAAAATACTTATATCATAACGTAGAATCTAATTACAATTCCCTTTTAGCGCTACAAAGCTAAGTCCTACAAAAAATCGGTAGGAAAATCGGTCGTGTGCGGGGAGCCTTATACAACTTTTGCTGGCCGCTGCTGCTCGCATGTATTTGGCCAGTACAGCAATTTTGATTTATCTCGAAGAAGATTGTCAAAATAATGCTCAAATATCCAAGCATGTTTGAGAAAACATAATATACCTACATTAAACCACTAAGTACCTTGGTACCATACCACAACACCCAGCACGAGGACTTCTTACACAATCTTGGGGTCTTGCGAACAAATAAAGCTGTCGGTTAAAACACAAACTCTGGATTGCGTGGGTAATCTTGAACATCATTTCATTAAAAGCTTGTACCTACAATTAGTGTACGTGTGAAAAGTTCACGGGTAAATGGATAAAAATTTAAACGGAAATTAATAAATTAAACGGCGCCAGAATTAAGTAGACTCTGGCCTTGTAGTAACTTGAACTCGCATTACCTCGAACTGAATCTGGTCAAAGTTTTTTTTTTTTTTTTAAATGAAAATATAAGCAATCTCTGACTTACTTATGGCTGATCAAAGGCTGATAAAGAAAGAAGATTTTTATAAAAATGGATATTGTCATATTTTATACTGAAATTTGATATAATATTTCATAAATAATTTGAATTATTAGCAATATTCTATGGTACGTTTGGTAGTAAATACCTGCTACCTAGCATATACCTACATAAATCATTAATTATAAATACCATTCCAGTACCATTCAAACATAGCGATTGCTTTGCTTAATACAATAATTAGTATACGAAAATATTACCTATTGCATTTCGATTATTTTATAGTCCTTGATTCTTTGCATTACTTTCATAATTATCTATTGTATTAAATTTGGCATTAAAATCTTTTATTTGCAACTGCACACATAAATTGATCATTACATTAATCACGACTTAAATAAGTAAATGCAAGGCTTTTCTAAAGGTCAACATGGATTTAAAAGAGTGGATTAAGAAAATTATCGATTCATTAGCCGGATATCCGACAGATTAATTAAAATGTAAAAAATACGATTTCCTGTGAGAAATTAAGGAAAAAACAAAATACTTACCTGAAAAAATAAGGAAAGAAACGTCGAATAAAACCCAAGACAAGTTTTTGTTAGATCGCAACAATACTAATTTGTTAAATACAACTGTAACGGTGCCTTAATTTAATGAATTAAATGAAATATTAAAATCATAATTTCTATTATATTTCAATAAACTTTTTACTTTTATTAGTTTATTCTAATATATTTCTTAAAAAATTTCTGATTCAAAAACAGATGCGTAGATGTAGGCCTCATTATTACCGAGGTCTGGTCTCTTGCGCCAACAATCTCTACATTTTATAATAGGCACTTGAAGATGGAAAGAGCACAGTAGCCCATCTGATCTTAAGTGGTAACCACAAACCTGCAAAGTATTGCGTAGGTTACGCATGTTTGGAAAATGCCCTACAATGCAAAGCTCTACCGTCCATCAACTCGAAGCATGAAGGTGATAAGCTTCATAAACCTGTTATTTTTCCGTTACCCATTCCCTTCAAACCGAAACACAACAATGGTGCTTCACGGCAGAATTATTAGGCATGTTAGCAGTAGGTAGCCGGACGAGCCGTTCACAAAGAGCTTTAGATACTACAACTAAAATAAATTCTTAATTTCTTATTCTACAAATAATATTGTATGTATTGTTTCAGCTATCACTTCTGCTAGCAGTGTTCAGTATAGAAGCGTACGTGCGCTTGCGCCTCGTGAAGCCGATGCTGCGCGCCAAGCACGTCAAAACACAGATGGAAGAGACTGCTGGAGGTGGCCATGAGGTAAAACACTTGCTATTCTCTCTCAAAAGGATACAAGTCAGCAACAGGACTAGGTCCTATCAGTTCTTGCCATGTTCTTGCCTTGCAGTTCATGCTTGGCTAGGGGGATGGTGGTCATACAAACAGAAACAATTATCTTATCTATATTGAAGTTTCAACGTGAACCCTGAAAATAGAGGTATTTGCTAGGTTGCTTAATATAGGTAATACAAATTTCTTACGAACTTATCATGTACTGTGTGTCTAAACTCTAAATACGGTCTGTAGTCATACACTTTCTTTACTTTGATTACTCCAAATTATTCCGTTACCGACTCACTGAATAAATGACTATCAACACACAGTCTAAACTGTGTGTGATAAAAACATGTTTAAAGGGTATGTTGTTTGGGTGTCTGTTGGTACTAGACTAAGGTAATACCTACCTACCCTACGGATGGGTGCACTAAAAGATATTACTAAATTTCAAGTAATATGTGACTTTAACTGTTCAGAGTACTTACAATTGAGTACAACAGTTGGTAAACAAGATAGTCTTTGTTGATTGATAACACTGGTTGGATGATAATGATAACAGAGACATGTCTCTAATTACTCTGATTATAATCAAACTAATCAATAATATCTGTATTACTCAGATTATTGTTCCTGCTTCTCAATATCTGGTCAATTCATCAATCAGATATTGCGAGCTGAGTTATTTTTATTGTCTAACGATGACATTGCAAAAGTTACATCATCGACCCCACACGACCTCCGACACACCTCTTTGCCAAATGTACTAATCAGCAAGTTTCACACGAGGAATGAATCATTATCATAACTTATTGAAGGCCAGGGTGTCAGCCGGCCATTGTGTGATCATTATGTTTTACAACAGACAATGATAATGAATCTGTTCTAATTGATAACTTCATGCTAACAAGCGAAATAATTTGCATTTGTTTTATTGCACTAAGCCCCTTTCATGCTATAATATAATAGCATAAAGTATGCTCATAGCACAACAATATCGCGCACCATACTTTTTTCAGGATACGTTCACTCACACTCTACTGTACTATATATTATTGGCTTACTATCGCTATAAAATTGGTGCTATGCGGCTATATCACGCGCCACCCTCTTCTTCCTCCCTCACCCTCGGCAACTGTGCACAATCATCGCGGTCAACTGAGCTTGCTACAACATACTATAAATGCTTGTGATAATATCGCGTAATGTGAACGCTATGCTCTAGAGTTATAGCATTAGATCCTTCTTTGATAGCAAAGTATAAATATAAGTTAATATAAGTGATAGTATAGACTTTAAAGCACAATAGTATAGCGTAGTCTGAAAGCCGCTTTACTGATTTGGTTACATCACTTTATAAGTTAAACTGACTCAATAATGATGACTTTACCTACTGCTTTAGACTTTTTGGAATCAAAGGGAGGTACTTAGGTAGGTATTTGCACTATGCCATACAGCTTATGATCTAGTCTGTGTTCTCGTAAGAAATTAATTAATGTAGATACCTACTACTGTGTGTATGGAACCATCCTTAGTTGTCAATTTTCAAAAGATACAAATTGCCTTTCTAAATCAAGAATGTTAACTGTTCAGAGTTATAATCCTTACAGATTTTAACGTCTAAACTAAACTTAAATAAGTGAGATAAGTGTAAAAATATTACTTCGATCTCTGTTCTGAGGGTGCTATCTGCATTTATTTACAATAAATATACTGTGTAAATGGTACATGGTCCTCAAAAAGGTGGCATAGTTAAATTTTTCAGGGTATTTATTATTTCATTTTAAGCCTCTGTTGTCCTACTGCTGGGCTCCTATTTCGGCAGGTTTCTATTGAGCGCTGTATATTGCCATAAATATTTATTTTCGCTATTTCAGAATGGAACTAATATATATATTTCTTTGTTCACAGGTAGGCAAACTCGTACTCGGCGAGTTGGCTCACTGCCCTCGCTACCTCCGCGTGCTGAGGACTTTCCGTACCTACCACTCCACCATCGCGATGGGCACAATGATCTCTCTCGGCTGCTCCGTCTACTCAACTATGATCATCGTAGACTCTATGTGCCGTTAAACGTGAAATAGTTGATAGAGTAAATCTCATTGTAAGCGCTACAGAGCGCTTGAATTATTCAGCTACAGCGGTCTTATTACAGGATTATTGGAACTTGCAAAAATCCTCAATAATATCGTTCATTATTATGAAGGTCTGCAGCATTCTCTTATTAAATTATGAGTCTACCTATGCCGATATCTTTTTGCCTTTCCTGTATAAAAATTATCAAATGCATATACCCAGTACTAAATTTATAATCCTGTGATCGGCCCTCTATATCTAATCTAGATTTTGTATTCTAAGGCCAATGTTATTTGAGCAAAACAACAGGGCGGGAATGCTTGAATAAAACATGGTATTTCTAAATAAAAAGCTGTTATAAATGCAGTAATTTAACTAAATTGTAGTGTACAGTCAGGCTGGTAGAGTCTGTTTTATAATTAGCACATGCATTACATGCTGAGTATTATACTAATTTTTAATAAATAAACTTATTTCGATACCCTATCTATAAATTAAATTGTATCAAAATTATATTTATATAGCGCTGGTCGCTTGTATTCTAGTTTATTTATACCCTACGCAAAAAAATTGACTTTTTGATCTAGCTTAAGTTAACTGTCTGAAGCATCCTAACAGTTCTTCAGACAGTAGGTAATGCCAAGAGCTCCTAAAAGCACTCATATGCCGCAGTAAGCCTATCAAAAGCTGCTTGATTTAATGAAACTCATGTTGACTGCTCTCTAATTTCCTGCAATACTGCCATAATAGTAAAACGTAGTTTAAGTATAGTTGTAAAGCTCTCACAGGCTCGCATTTCATGAGGGATCATCTGAGATGCATCGCAGGAAGTTACGAGGCAACCTTTGCAGCGTGCGCAATGTGATTGACCTATTATTATGGAAGATGTGTTCCTTTCTTTCATTTCAAGCGGCCATATGGACTCAAAAGTTTTAGCGGTCTGATCACAGATTAATTCTATGAATGTTCATTTCAGTGTTCTTGATTTGATTCCTAATAAAAAAGCTATGAAAGACAGAGTTACTTTGTGATGTAATAAAACCACCTGATTGCACCTTCACATTCGCTGGAATCTTCTAATGATAATTTTGCTGTGTTCTTGGTATCGATTGCATTGTTGGTGCTCGCTGTAAAACGACTGTTGTGACTAATTTCGTATAGTTAGCTACAAGCGCGAGGCGATAGTAAAGTCGATTGCGAGTTTGTAATTTACAATCAACATTAACATTCGTACTGCTCAAGAATGTAGATTGGAACCTCCTCTTTCCTACTACACTTTTAAAGTGTTTTTGAAGAATTTTTAAGGTCTTGATCAAGCAGCTTTATGCCCGAACGGCAGAGGGAGGAATATTTTTAACCTAACCTATCCCTAACTAGTTATATAATATTAAAAATAAGATTATTCGTTAGTCAATTTAATGTGGTTTTTGCTTGTATTGTAAACGATCTGAGTGTTATAACGCAGTTATTTATTTGTGACTGAACGAATGAAGTGAGATGTAACGTTAGCGAATAAGTAGGTAACATTTATAATAAAAATAACTATATAACGAAAACGTTGTTATATTTCATTATTTACTTGTTACCGTCATAGGTATACATTTAAATTAGAGATACCTACTACCTAAATAATAGATAACTAGTAGGTACTACATACTTAGTCTATTATTCTTATAACCTACATGAACCGATGGTAGTTAGGTTAGTAGGCACTTTTCTTCAAGTAGGTTACCTACCAAACTAGCAATAGTACGTAGAATAATAGGTACCATTTTAAGGATTTTAACTAAAAGTAAGTAGGCACCTACTTATAGAAACTGTACCTACGTAGGTTAGGTACATAATCAATATTAAACCATCCATCTCCCCATCAAAGGTGCTTCCCATGTGTTTACTTGGGTGATTGGCTGATTGGGTCCTTCAGTCAGCGCGACCGCAAATCAAGGCACAAGCTGGTTTTATTCGAAAATCCTAGTAACCGAACCAAAACATACGAAAACTTGGTTGTTTGAACCAATCATTCCGCTTGATGCTATGAACTGAACATACTTATGAACAGGGTTTATTATTATGAAGGTAAAAAAATATATTATTGATCGACCAATAATCGAGCATGAATCGATTGATAATCGATTATTAATCGAGTAATAATCGATTCTAATTGAGGAATAATCGATTCATATTATTAATCAGTTAATTGAATAAATCGAATATTGATCTTATTAATCTTTTATTATCTCTTTCGACAAATCACATTGCTCTGGACCAAACAACAGCTATATATTTTGTCAAGAAAACAATAAACGTGCTGTCAAAAACCTGGACGTTGTGGACAGGACTTTCGTTTAATTGAGATCTCTCGAACGAAATATGTAGGAAAAGTCATAGATTAGAAAGAAAAAAATCCAACCTCTTTGGGAAAAGTAGGTTATTTAAATATTTAATATTCATTCATTCATTCATCATTCGAATGATTTCATTCAGATCTCTCGAAAATTTAAATCAATACGCCACTAATCTCTTATCGATGAAATTAGTAGTGAATGATTATCGTGCCCGTGCGTAAGCGGTGTTCATAGATTGTTAGACTGCTGACAGCTATCATTTTAGATTCATATTTCAAAATCACGTCAACAAACAATAATCAGCTGTCTGTCGCGTATGTCAAAACAAAGATGGCCTTACGTGGTTTTGTGCTATTCGCGATAAAATAATTGCAAAAACAATGCAATCTGAACCGTGTCCAGTGACGAATACCAAGATTTTATCGCTAAACATATGTTTCGATTATAACAGTGACCATGTTGATCATAGGTAGGCTGAAAGAACCCGACACGATGACGAGTAGTAACAAGACGCATTTATTCACTAAAATGATATTGGATAGGTGTAAAACAGTGTTGATTCTATCCAGCGTAGTGTGTACCCTCGCCGTGGTGATAGCCCTTCATAAGTTATTGAGTTATGATGTGAGATTTTCGAAACCATTCTCCCCACTACCAGCTGGTTTGTACGGTAACTACATAGAGCCTGTAGCAGAGAACAGTGGTACACCTTCGCCAGTATCAAGCCATCACGATGGCGCTCGCGATGCCGAGGCCGTAGTCTCCCTCAACGCCGCTCTAGACATGAAGAAGAACGGTAAGGCTGACAAGGCGCTGAAGCTCTTCCAACACGCATTTGCACTTTCACCCAAACATGCAGACATACTCAACCACTACGGAGAATTCTTAGAAGATACTAAAAACGATGTGGTGAGAGCGGATCAGCTGTACACGTTAGCACTGACGAATTATCCCGATCACACAGGAGCATTGATGAACAGACAGCGTACAGCGAGCATAGTTGAAAATCTAGACAGAGAGATGTTGAGAAAGATCGATGAGAAGCGGGATGCACTGCAATCCATACCAGAAAACAATTCCGCTTTACGTAGAGCAAAGAAAGAGGCTTACTTTCAGCATATCTATCACACAGTCGGCATAGAGGGGAATACAATGACCTTATCGCAAACTAGAAGCATTCTTGAAACTAGAATAGCTGTATCCGGAAAAAGTATTGATGAGCACAATGAGATTTTAGGTTTAGATGCTGCTATGAAATACATAAACTCCACATTACTGTACAGATTAAGGGATATAACTATGGGAGATATACTAGAGATACATAAACGAGTCCTTGGCCACGTGGATCCTGTAGAAGGGGGCCACTTTAGGAGGACTCAGGTGTATGTTGGTGGGCATATCCCGCCGGGCCCATCTGAGATAAAGGACCTCATGAGACAGTTCTTGGATTGGCTGAACTCAGAAGATGCGTTGGACTTACATCCAGTAAGGTAAATAACCAATGTCATAACATTAAGGTGTTAGTTCAAAGTCTGAGAAAAAGTTGCATGCTCCGCCATTATTTAATCCTTTTTGGGATGTTCTACACACTAAATACTTTCATGTTTTTTTTAGCTGTGGCTACCTTAAATGAGTAAGCACAGGAAAGGAATTTTAAATATTAAGAATTTTTGTAAGATTTCTGTAATTACTCATTGGAAGCCCTAAATAAATAAACAAATGTAACAAACATAGGATATTGGTTGATAGAAAATAATGCTTGCCTGCTAGCCTTTTGTTATATTTACTGTACATTACTGTATAGACAAATTCATAAATGTGTGTGTGTCTTTCACAAGAAACCTACAAAGTTTGCATTAACTTTATAACTAAAAAGACATGTTTAAGTGTGGAGCTGACTAAACCATGGGTTTCCTCACAATGTTTTCCTTCACCGTTTTGAGCATGTGCCACATCATCATCAACCTATAGCAGTCCACTGCTGGACATCGCGAATTCACACAGCATCAATGCACACATTTATTGAGTTGAAAGAATCACTAGTGTATGGCTGAGATTCGAAACCACAACCATGACTCTTACCATTCAAATATTTCAGATATGCAGCCCTAGCTCATTACAAGCTAGTCCACATTCATCCATTCATTGACGGCAACGGCAGAACATCCCGGTTACTGATGAACCTGGTGCTGATGCAAGCCGGGTACCCACCAGTCATCATCGCCAAGCAGCACCGCCATCTGTACTACCAGCATCTGCAGACTGCTAATGAGGGGGATGTCAGGCCTTTTGTCAGGTGAAGATAGCTATTAGTTAAGGCAACGATACATGTCAAACCTCCCTCTCGCTCGCACTATTCAACATTTTTCAAGATATAAAATCACTGAATGTAGGTATGCAAAATAGCAAACCTTCACGGCTTAGAAAATAACAATACAAAGGTTCAGCAAGAATATCATGCTGCATCATGCATCAATGATTATCGCCTTAAGGGTGAAGGTTTGAAATGCTTCTGAGTCGAAACAATCAGGGATGTATAGGCTGGAATTTTAATAAAGTTTCAATATGTCTCCTTGTATCGTAAAGTTTTTCAGAATACCCATGAGACGTCTTTGAGATCTAAGAAAGACTTCGGATTTGAAATCAAATCTGGCAGAAACTGAGATATCCTTCTCTGAAACTTTTCCGTACTTTAAAAGTACCCCTTAGATTAGATTGCTGTTTGTTCCTTTGACATTGTCCGGTAAGAAAACAGCTTGGTTAAGGAAGAAGGTAACTTGGTTGTCCTCTTTCAGGTGAGGAAATGTGTAGGTTGGTTGTCCATTGACTGAGCATTTATTCCTCAATGTCATTAGTAGTATCTATTGCTAGTGTATCCATATAAATTTTGGTCCTGGTTTTCAATCACAAACCATAAAGGAGCTCATATGGCCAGACACAAGTATAAGTTATTGCAAACTTGTTAGAGAGTTAGTAGTTAGAATTTCACTTACAATGTTATAGTCAATTTATTTGTTATCATTTCAGATTTATAGCGCAATGCACAGAGCGGACGCTAAATCTATACCTCTGGGCGACGAGTGAGTTCTCCCACATGGTCCCGGCGATCGGAGAGCCACATATACTAACAGGGGAACCTATGGAAGAGGAAGGTCACCTGCTATGACCCTTAAAGTAATGGAGTTTAGGCACAAATTTGTAAAACGTTGTTTAAGTGTTTTGTGTGATAGAAAGTTAGATTATAAAATGTTTAAGCCATAGCTTAGGCGAAATTTGCGATGTTGGCATCGGTAAAACTCAAGGTCTCAAAATTAGTTAGTTAAATGGCAAGACTAACTCATATGTAGAACCGTTTTGAATCGAATTTGGAACAAAAGGTTCTATAATTGCGATCAGAATCACAAACAGACAGACAAATAGTATAGGGCACTTGTAGCCTGAGCGTGAAAATCATAGCGGAAAGTTTGTAAAATTTTGACATTCCCATACAAAAATATCACAGGTACTTTGTAGAAAGTTATCATTGTCACACTCGGGCCACTGATGGGCAATCACAAGTATTTCAACCATTCTTATCGTAAGAGTGACGATCTGCCAAAGGCTGCAGCTAGAAGCGTCGAGCTCAGGACAGGGCGCAATGGCGCTTAATAGGGGACCCCTATATCCAGCAGAGGACTGCTATAGGTTGATAATGATGATGAAGCGTATCATAACATTTTGGCATGTGAGAAAGCGTAGATATAGATATGAAATAACGTTGTTTCCTGGCCTTCTATACGGATGCGAATCCTGGTCAATACTTAGTTAAGATAGGTCAATGGCTAGGTAAATAGTCAATAGGAAAGTTAAGCTACTTTCCTCATTTTGGACACGTGATGTGACACGACATGTAATCTCATCATGATCGGCACAAAATTGCCGGCAAGAGATGCGTAGAGCGAATGCAAAATCCTGGTTGAACAACATCGCTAATAGACGGGAATCACGAGTGCCACCGAGCTTTTTCACTGGGCTAAAAGGAAAAGAATATGCAAGGCATCTCTAAAAAAGTGTCCGTGATGCTAGCGTACCCATAATCGTATTCACGTTTGTTGATATTCTAATAAATAAAGCATAAATAGAGCATAATTAGTAAAATAAATAAAATAAATAGTTCCTCTTTGGTTTAAGAAATAATGACCATTCTTTGTGTGTACGCCAGCATAACGATCAAGCTGGCGTACACATAACCGTTCTCAAAAACGGCTAATACTATAGCTACTATAGCACTATAGCAACGAAATTTACACACAAAAATAGAGCATAAATAGTTCCCGAGCTATGCAAAATTTCATAATGATTGCTCTTATAGAAACCGAGATAATGAACAAGACTTGGAAAAACATTCCGAGCTGGCGTGACGCTAGCGTACCCATTAAACAACGTAATAGTTCTCATAGAAAACGAGTTTGAAAAATCCTATATGGAAAAATAGTGTGTGAAACGTTCCCCTGCGGGTAGTAATACTTTATGCAAATTCGTCGTGAAACAATACAAAAAGTCCATGTGAAGTCATAATTTTACGATACGAACATGATTTCTGACCAAAGACAACGCTACCATCGTATCTACGATTTCTCAAGGGCCAAGATTTTACGATCAGCGATTAGAACGGTTAAAATATTCGTGCGCAATATTGTATTTGTTGGAAATTTTATATTGTATCATAACATTTTTAGCTTTAATGTCTGCTGTGCAAAACTTGTATAATGGTTATGTAAATATGTAAGTATACTATTTATTTATTAGAGAAACTTCCATTGCAGTGCCTGCAGGCAGGTTTCTGTAGTTTATTTTTCTGCCTATAATAGTGGTTGCCATTGCTGGACATAGGCCTCCCCTAGTAAGAGTGTAATAATCCCCACGCTGGGCATGAGGGTTGGGGATCGCTGGACACAGATTCTTCCATCGCCGACGCTGCTGCCCGTCAGGTGGGTCAGTAAATTTAGCTGGTATTAGTACCGTAGTCAGACACTCCACCTGAGCCCCGTTTGCTAGTTCTAAAAAATGTAACAATAGTAAGTTATCTTAAAAATTTAAAAAAGAAAAGAAGCAAATGGCTGATGTTGTGTTAACCATTACCTATAAGGCTATACAAAGTATTTCAACGTAGATCACGCATGTCAGGAAAGTGATAAAAAAATAATGAAGTTGGCAAGTTACTTACATTCTCAACATAATGTGAATAAATCCTTCTTATTTTTTGTTTTAATTTGTTAAAAATAATCCTATTTTCATAGAATTACTATCTTACGACACGCACAGGTTAAGTGTTAAGATGCCTGTGAAAGAAAAACTGAATTTTATTTTGAATATTTAAAAATAACTTATTTTTATAACAGAGACCTTAAACCGACTTATAAAAATGAGGAGGTTCGCAGGTGTCAACATGTAATAAAATAAAGTAATTTTTTATGCAACCAAAGAAATTGTTATTAGTTCTTTGTGCTATTTAGGCTTAGGTATAGTATTACTTATGGCATAAAACCAATGTATTTAGCGCAAATTTTTCAATTGTCAGATAATAGGTAAAAACATTATGATACGCGTTCTATTATAAAATGATAGCGCGGTATTTTAACTAACAGATAGAGGTACCTAAGGTGCCATCTCCACAAACGAGTGCACCGCGACGATATTATCGTCGTGCCACGTTTTTTCTATACACACTCATAGAACGTGTCTCTACACGGCGATATTCTCTTGATGATACACTGACGGAATAATTGTTATCTCGTGGATGTTACCACACGATAGAAGCGTGGACTCGTCGCGATGCAATCACTCGTGGAGGTGGCGCCTGACTATTGAACTAAAAGCCTTTAGTTATATAATCCCTGGATCCACAGGTGAAAAATCCTAGTTAAATATATACCTACCTACTAATTTCGCTGCTTACCAACTAAACAGCTTTTATGTAAAGGTCGCCGCAAACGGGGTACACGCGACAACCACAAAACGAGGACACTGGCACATTTCCTATAGTTTCCATACATTTTATGGACGCGCCGCACACGGTTGACGCCAGAAGCCACACGTCACGCCACACTTCTAGGTTCTCGTCGCGGCGTTTGTTACTGTCGCGTGTGGCCCGTTTGCGGCGACTTCTAAATGTTCTGTGATAATAACTACGCCTGTATTGTATTACAGAAATTATTTATTTTGTAGATTTTAAGTTTTAAGTCTTAATTAACTTGCATTGCTAGCCAATTATGGAAGCTGCATTGTTTTTAGTTATAGTCCGTTCCACCCAAGATGGACGAACTAGAGATACGTAACAACCAATAGAAGCGGATATTGAAACATCACCACACACCACACCAGCCTATATCAGTCCACTGCTGGACATAGGCCTTCCCTAATAAAGGGGGATATGCCCAAAATCCTCACGCTTGAAATTGAAACATGATTTTATTAATTTTAACGCGATTGCATTGGGCAGTTTGGCATTGATTCCATTGGCATACACAAAATATGGGACATGCTCGCCAAAACTACTGAACGGATATTGAGCTGAAATTTTGCACATAGGTATGTAGTTATAGACCAGGAATAACATATAAACATTTTGTGCGGATACCACGCAAGCGAAGCCGCGGGTGCAAGCTAGTAAAGTATAATTTATAACAAGTCTCCAATTATTTGCCTAAAATTTTCCGTTTAAAACCAACCTTGTATCAGAAAACAAGAATGTTTAAAAAACGACTAAGTATTAGTGGTATGTTTTGTTGGATTGAAGTATGTTATAAATGTTACATGAAGAGATAATTTCCTAAGCATTTGTTTAGTCTTCCGTAATTTATTTATTGTGCTAATATTGTTTGCATTTCCATGATACCAGTACAAACGAATCCCAAAATTCCAAGTTACAGAAGATGTTGTTGTAATTTATAAAAGCATTATAACTGTAATAAATTTGGGTGTATAGGTAACTTTAATAAACTCTACAATCTGATGAACCAACGTTTTTCTTTCTTACCTTATGCAACTTTTACCTTCTTAGCATATCAGGGCAGGGATATCATATTAGGTATGTACTCAAAAAAATAATGTAGATACTAAGCACTACCATCATCATCAGCCTATAGCAGTCCACTGCTGGACATAGGCTTCCCCTAATGAGCGCCATTGCGTCCTGTCCTGAGCTCGACGCATCCAGCTTCTACCAGTAGCCTTTCGCAGATCGTCACTCCACCTGGCCGGAGGGCGTCCTACACTCTACGTTTGCCGAGCCGCGGCCTCCACTAAGCACTAGTTTTCTATATTATCCACCTGGCCGGAGGGCGCCCTACACTACGTTTGCCGAGCCGCGGCCTCCACTAAGCACTAGTCTCACCATATTATACACCTGGCCGGAGGGCGCCCTACACTACGTTTGCCGAGCCGCGGCCTCCACTAAGCACTAGTCTCACCATATTATACACCTGGCCGGAGGGCGCCCTACACTACGTTTGCAGAGCCGCGGCCTCCACTAAGCACTAGTCTCTATATTATCCACCTAGCCAGAGGGCGCCCTACACTACGTTTGCCGAGCCGCGGCCTCCATTAAGCACTAGTCTCACTATATTATCCACCTGGCCGGAAGGCGCCCTACACTACGTTTGCAGAGCCGCGGCCTCCACTAAGCACTAGTCTCTATATTATCCACCTAGCCGGAGGGCGCCCTACACTACGTTTGCCGAGCCGCGGCCTCCACTAAGCAGTCTCGCTCGTCTACTCTCGCTATAATATAAAAAAAGATGAAAAATAGTATGGTGACAGGGGGTGTCCTGTGCTAAAGGCCATATAACTATTATAATTGAATTGACTTATGGCAGAATCATCACTATCACGCAAAGTTGCGTCCGGATCGCTTAGTCTCAAATAAAACTCAAGCTCAATTTCGATTAATTTATTATAATGTGCGATGTTAAAATATGTTTATAATAATAAAGCATTTCAACTAGACAACTAGAGCGGACCGCCCGCGCCCCCGACTCACACTTGTCCATTTCTCATACACTTCAAAAACGAGTTCATTCGAGGAAAGTAAATCAGTTACAATATCAATATTATAAAAAAAAGTACAATAATAAGAGAGATTTCGTTCAGTACAATCAAAGTCGGCGCATTCAGTCACTCTGATACAGAGTGCCGTTCTAGTTTAATTTTAATTAATTTAATAAGCGCTATCTATATCGTAAGCTAGTATACAGGTTTAGGATCGAGGCGTGGAACATTCCACTCTACATAACAAAATCACACCTATCTCCATAGATATTAAGTTTAGATTTGCTGTCACGTTTGAAAGCTGTAGAAGCGAGTAAATACCTAGCACCAGAACAGTGATAACACCACATTACTGTTATTCAATTTATTCAAAACAAGGTTACATACAAACTGGGAATTTTGAATAGGGCAGGTTCCGTTCCAGATTTCAATGTTCACAACCTCAGCAGATAAAAAGCCAGTCTGTATCAGAAGCTAATGAAATATTGGAACAGAACATCGACAACCTTCCTCGTAAGTAAGCGCACTACATCACAAACCATGAAAAATTACATATCACAATAAATAAGTCGCGTTACAAAAAACATTACAATAGCCTTTTTAGTTTTACTATTTTTATTAATTAATTATAAAATAAACACGTTTTACGATTTTTAATGAGGATGATAACAATGATAGTTTCAGTTCGATATGAAATGTAGTTACATCTGTGTATAGAAATTTATTTCACCGTGTCATGTCACATGTCGCCTCACGTTCGTAAAGAAAAGGCAAGCCAAGCCGCGCCGCAGAGCTTCGCTCTCGCGTATTCATTCCACGTACCGTGACGTGATACACCGCCATTATATGACAGCACCACGCTTCGTCAATAACTGTCTATTCTACAACTGCTAAAAATACAAGATTCGTTAGAGATTACTGTAAAAAGTAAACGATACGAAGTAATGTCACAGTTTCTTTATAACTAGTGCACATGAGAATCTCAAGTATTTCAATGATTTAACTAATCTCCTATTTTTGATGAACTATGGTCAAAGCACACATTTCAACTTGGCACCGGACCATAAGACGTCGTCCTAATTGGCCACGATCGTACGATGGACACGAAGCGTTCTAGTCGTGCGATGAGTTCAAACAAACAGATTTCTTCAGTATCCTAATTAGAGCTCGCAAGCCGTCGCACGAGCACAGGCAAACATTTTCATTGCACGACCAAAACGCATCGTTTGATCGTACGATCGTTGCCAATTAGGACGCTTCCTTACTCACTCAAGGGCGAGGCCACAATACTGCCTTCGTCGCTTAGCAAAATCGACATCGCCTAAAACGCGACGCGATAACGCAACGCAAAATTTTTATCGTATACGGAATCGTACGAGTACGTCTGTCTGCGGCGATGCGGAGGCCGCAGTCCACAGCTAAAACACGCTGCGAACATACAGCAGTGGATTGCTATAGGCTGATGATGATGATGTTGTGCGACGTCGTAGTTTTTGACGATGCGTTGTCTCATCACAGCGTTGTGGCCTCGCTGTAAACTCATCTCTGATCATCTCTAAATGTAAATAGGTTTAAACTAAGGAAAACTTAAAACTTAGCTAAAAGTTGACTTTCCAAATCATTGGTTATTGGAAACAGACGCAACAAGCTATCGTAAGATTTTCATCGTAACGCAGGCACTAGCTCAAGAAATTGCAGCAAGAACTCTAAACCTTGCTTATGAAATATTACGGGACGATGCCAAGACGATTGGTCTGCAATGACATATTTCTTACAAGACAAACAATATCAATTCGCACAAACTAAAAAGTAATACACACTAGATTTCAAAAGCAAAAGATATGTGAATCACAACAAAATATATATACCTAAGTTTTATATAGGAATAATTTTTATATACAACAGCTGTAGGGTTTATGCTAATGAAGAAATATGGGGAATGAGTTTCTACAAAGATTTTTTAGACTATTTCAAGTTGGACAAGGTCTTTCTCCGTTAACAAATCTATTCTAGCGAGATTATAAACTTTTTAATCGTCGTAACATGAATTTATAATGTTTTGTAATTGTCATGCAAAAATAGACCTACTTAATTATATTCTAAAACTGTTTGTCTGCTCAAATCTGATTTGGTGTTTTCGTTCAAAAATACAAATAATTTGATAACTAATAGAATATATTATGATTTAAAAAAAAACTGCATTCTGAGGAATCATTCTCAATTGCACACCGAATTGGTCGGCACCGGACCTTTATTTGCAAACTTTGACATTTCAAATTCAAAGAATATCAATTGACACTCTCAAAGTTTGTAAAAACAGGACCGTTGCTTACAATTTCGGTATGCTACTGAGTAAGTAAATGAGAGCTCTGAACTTCGATTCTGTTTATAACCAATTTGGATGACTCAAAAAATTGACAATTATTTTGTAAGTGACGATGCGTTTCTGTATATCCATTTGTACTTCCGATCTCCTCCCATCCAATACATTATATTTACAACGTTATAGGCCATTAGTGTATTAAATGCATTTCAGGAAACCAGGCACTTAAATGTTAGATGAAAAACGAAATGATAACTTTATTTTAAATTAAAATAAATCGCACCTCAATTATGTTGATCTAGCACCGTCTGCTGAGATATACCAAACGTCAGTCAGACTTCAGTCACCGAGGTGGTCATAGACTTAGTTTAGCACATTAAAATCTGGAAATTATTAGCAACAGTCCGGACGAGCAACTTTTTGTGCTTAACACTCCTACAGTAAACAGTCTCTCGTTTCCGACGGCACAACTTTACAAAAAGCTACGCGAAGAACGTCCAACAAAATCCACCAGTCGAGTAAACCAGGCCAACAAGTAGGTAACGGCAATAATCAATCAAATATCAGTAGGCCAGCTACACGCATTCACGTCCAACATAGTTGCAATACTGATTTGTTTCAACGATTTCAAGTTGTGACGTAACTGCCCGCCATTTTGTGATGACCGCCATTTTATGGCTGCAATGCGCGCTTTGTTCTGAGGCGATGTAATTTAGATTTTTGTGGTTACAACATAATTTAGAGGGGTTTCTAGGGCAAATTATATAATATTCTCGTCAAAGGACCACTCGGAAGTGTGGAGCACAACCATAGACCGCAGACTAAGCTGCGAGCCTCCGCTTTATTCGATTCGCACTTGCGACAGTTCAGTACAAAACACACCACCATCCGCTATCGCGACGGAGATTGCTTATAGATGAGGGTTTCTTCGTTGATCGCTCACAGTTACCAGATCTAATTCACCGACAGATCAATAGATAAGAAAAAATACAATATAAGTTTTCACTCACTTGTAAATTCTCATCGGAGTTCTACAACTAGCAAAACGCTCAGTCAAAGGACTGGAGACCTCACGGTCACCGGATCAGTACATAAGACCTTGGCATGCACAAATCTTCATAATTCTTCTCTCGGGACGTTCTAGAGTGAGCACAGCTGTCCTAAAAGTGATCTTCCGCAAAACGCCCCCTCATCATGAACACATCATTTCAAAACCGTTCACTCCTCGTACATTTCAAATGGACATGCACGATGTCCTAAAAGTATCATCCGTAAATGTTGCACAAATAGTCCTAAGGCCAACGTTCGTCGTGGAGACGTGCCCCGGCCGCCCCACGTGTAAGCAATCTCCCGAGTCCGGAACGCTGGCGCACGGCGGCGGCGAGTGGCGGCGGCTGGTGGCGGCTAGTGGTGGCGCGGCTGGATGCGGCGCGAGATGTGCTCCTCCTGCTGCATCTTGCTGCGGAACTCGGCGACCAGGTCGCGCGACTGCGCCAATACGGCCAGCTGCTCGTTCAGCAGCTCCTCCCACTGTGTCGCGTACGCTGCGGGGAAAAGTTCATTAAAGCTGGGAAAGGCAAAGGTTTCTCCGTGAAGACTCACGAACAGATAGTTTATCACTTAACAGTCGATCTCTGTTCGATTAATGGCCGGTTCCTATAATATACCGTTACCGATGAAGCTCCGTTTTCCCTTGAAAAACCTGCAAATTTTCGACGCCTCGTTGTTAATTCTTAACTCTTCACCTCCATCCCATAGCATAGCATAATAATATAAATATAGATATAATTTTTTCCTCGCTTGTATAACTTTATGTAAGTAGCTATCACAATAATGTTAAAACTTGTAGGATTATTGAATTAATCTATCAAGAGAGACCTGTAATTGGCTGTTAACTTGTTTTATAAGTAAAGCTGTTGGTTTCTTCAATAAAATAAAATAAAAATAAACAGTTTTTCAATGGAAAACGAAGCGTCATCGGTTATGTTAAAATATAGGAATTCATGGTACGATATCAGCTTCCGCCGCGACTTAGCTCATGTGGTACCCGGGTGAGAAAATAGTCCAAAATTGGATTTATGTATATTTTCATCTAAATCCGTTCAGTATTCTTAGCGTGAAGGATTAAGGATGTTTCACATGTCCACATTTCACTCGCAAACTTTCACCTTGTTAATATTATTTTTTATTATATTGCTTCAGTTAATGTGAATGGTTGACCTGCAGCATCAATAGAATCCACACCTTTGTCTCAGCCGGTTATTCGACGTTTTTGCTATAGAATTCTATTCGCAATAGAGGAAGGTTCATTTTAGATATGCGTTTATTTGAAAAATGTTTGCATTAGAAATAGAAAATATATTTATCGAAGTAATAGCAGTAAGTTTGCACCCCTGCATTAGACGCAGTACGGTATCGATGAACCAAATTAAATTATCTTTAAATTGACTGGTAAGCATTTTTAAATATATGTTAACGAAATATGAATGATAATTTAGTATTGCTGGCTAGAACAAAATATTAATAACCTATAACCTAAAGACCAATTCACCTCATCGAGTCATGAGCGACAGCAATGGCATTAACGTCGGCAGAGCATTTTCACACGAAACGAAAAGATGGCGTTCCATTGTCTATTTATTTAAGAATAATTGAATACAGAGAAAACATTAAAGATATTATTTTTCATTAATTAGGTATTGTTAGCCGACCTGAACAACTCCGTTTGCTAACTTTTACGTTGCGTTGTTTGTTTGCATCTGTAAATGACCACTGACCTATACCTTTGTTACCGAGGTCACTGATTGGAGGTCAAACTGTACCTAGGGTTTCACTTGCCTGGTTTTGATAAAATATTGCCAAAATATATGGAAAAATCCCATTGAAATAGACACTTTTTTGAGTGCTTTTTTATGAAATGTATCTGGCATTAGGATATGCAGATTAGAATATTAGATATTAATATTTTTATTACCTACTGTTAAAAATTTTCTTTCCTTTTGTATCTTTCGTTATCTCTGTATTTCTTTTTCACATTATAGAAAACACAAGAATTAATATTACCGTCCCGTCTAACACTGATTTATAAGGTTATCAGACCTAATTTTAAAACATAGGTTATGTTTATTGTTGTGCTAGTGGAAAAGGGGGGTTTTAATGAAAATAATTTATTTAACTGTTCACAACACAGTTGTCAACTTCGGTACGTAAACCGCGGAGTGTGAAAAAGCTCTGAAGCGATGAACCGCATGTTAGATTACACCGCGTTGCGAATGTTCGCGTCAACTAGCAAATGTTCGCTGTACCTATAATCCTGCGCGAACGTTGTGTGCCAGTGCCGTTGCTCGCTAGGAAGCGCACTCGCTTCACGCGCCATAACCCTGCAATACCGCTAACTCTATAACTACAGTAAACATGCATCATATAACAAGCCAAATGTACTCTTAACGTGCCATCTTGTCCATTCAAAGGTCGACTGTAAAAGACCGCTTTTAGCAATAAGACTGCCCATTGTACCTTTCTTTTTATTTCAAAATCCTGTCTTTTTGTTTCCTTGTGTACGATAAAGAGTTTATCTATTTTATCTAACATCATCGAAATAAGGCCTCGCATAAAATCTTCTCCACATGATCATCTCTCAGTTCACAAAGAGCCCTCGCAGACTGTAGACTTTCTATCGGCCGATAGTTGACTAACGGGTTGAAATGCTAGTGCAAGGCTTATACTGTATCGTTGTAATATTTGCACTTGCATGCATCTTCATACTGATTAAGAGGCACAGAGACAGACGATTTGCGAGGGCTCTTACGGTTCTCACTCTTATTTTATCTTACCTTAA
The DNA here is from genome assembly GCA_951804965.1 of Horisme vitalbata. NCBI lineage: Eukaryota > Metazoa > Arthropoda > Insecta > Lepidoptera > Geometridae > Horisme > Horisme vitalbata. Next base: position 2,799,857 of record OX638090.1, read on the forward strand.
ATTTCCCGACATTTCTATCGTGGTTACAGGACGACTAATCTAAATAATGGCAGCTTCAACAGACGTCCCCTTCTGGTTCGATTGCTACAACCATGATGGCCTTGTGGTCGTCACGCATACCTTCCTCGTCTAGCTCGACAAACCCAGCAGGAAGCTGGCTCGTATTAGGGTGTTAGGGCCACGCACGTCTTTGGTGGGTTTTATTATGGTTGGCACACACGTCCCTTGTGGGCTAAAGTAGGGTTGGCCCGCACATCCCTGGTGGGCTACAGCAGTGTTGCCAAACACGTTCCTGGTCAGCTGTACTAGGGTTGCCGCGCACATCCTTAGTGGGTTGCAGTAGTGTCATGCAAATCCCTAGAGGGCTACAGCAGGGTTGGCACGCACGTCCCTGGGGGGCTACAGTAGGGTTGTATCGCTCACCTTCCTGGTCGTAGTCCACGTCCCTCGTGAGCTGCAGCAGTAGCGACGTCCGCTGCAGCGCGTGCGCCATGTAGTCGGAGATGGCCTTGTGGTTGTCGAGCACCTCCTCCTCCGCGCGCTGCATCTCGTCGATGGCCTCGTGGAAGTTGTACATCTCCGCCGACATGTCGCCCTCCTGCAGACCATAACACAACGTTAAGCATAGAAATTATAACAGATAATATATGTGTAAATGGAGAGTGGTATTCAAGAGATGGCAAAAGGAACAAAGGACGACAAACTACGCTGGGAGGATGAAATGAAAAAAGGCGCTGGCCCGGAGTAGATACGGGTGGCGAGAGACCAAAAGCTGTAGAAATCTTTAGAGGAGGCCTTTGTAGAAGGACAAGTAGGTTAAAAAAATGCTGGATTAAGGACTATCTCGTTTAAGGCACACCACTTGTTTATACAGTTAAGATACCCTATTCGTTCACTATATGACACACTACTGGTGTGTATATATAGTGAACGAATAGGGATGACGACTGGGTAAAAAATAATAATTCTAATTAGTCCGTCAGATAGATCAACAAAAAATATTGGACGTATATTTTTTTATTTATCAAATAAATAAAAATTGACAGAGATAAAGAGCGTCAAAGTTCGGGAGCCCCACTCCAGACGTGCTCGTGACGTCACGGCTAGGTAAAACGTGTACTAAAGCGTGACATCAAGCGGAACTTCAACGCATTATATCTTTGTCATTTTTTATTTAATTGATAAAAGAAAAATACGTGTCCAATATTTTTTGATAATGTAAATGACGGACTAATTATTATTTTTTTCATTCGTCGTCCCTATTGTCTATAAACCGTAGATCGTCTGCACACCTGATAACTCCATTTTAAGATGGAGCATAAATAATCAATAAATATAATGAAGAAAATTGGCCCCAGATGTCAGCCTCGAGGAAACCAGAGGGAATTATTTTCGGTGTTGATTTAAAACAACACATATTGACAAGTTGCGAGCGATTTTGGACGTAAGATTCGCACCACCTCAAAATTGATTCACAAATCCTTGAATAACCGAGCATATGAATATGAAGTTCATGATCAACCACGTCAAACGCTTTGGAAAAGTCGGTGTAAAATGTGTCAACTCCACAAAGGTTTAAGCTCCTCCGTGAGTGAGACTTGCGCGTTCACCGACGTGCCCAGCTCCTTCACTCTACACATGTACACATGTACTCACGTTGAGCGAGCGCAGCTGCGCCAGGTCGTCGTGCGCGGCCTCCATGTCGACGTCGCGGTCGGCCGGCGACTCGGCGCGTCCGCCGCCGCGCGGCTCGGACGTACAGCTCCTTCACTCTACACATGTACACATGTACTCACGTTGAGCGAGCGCAGCTGCGCCAGGTCGTCGTGCGCGGCCTCCATGTCGACGTCGCGGTCGGCCGGCGACTCGGCGCGTCCGCCGCCGCGCGGCTCGGACGTACAGCTCCTTCACTCTACACATGTACACATGTACTCACGTTGAGCGAGCGCAGCTGCGCCAGGTCGTCGTGCGCGGCCTCCATGTCGACGTCGCGGTCGGCCGGCGACTCGGCGCGTCCGCCGCCGCGCGGCTCGGACGTACAGCTCCTTCACTCTACACATGTACACATGTACTCACGTTGAGCGAGCGCAGCTGCGCCAGGTCGTCGTGCGCGGCCTCCATGTCGACGTCGCGGTCGGCCGGCGACTCGGCGCGTCCGCCGCCGCGCGGCTCGGACGTACAGCTCCTTCACTCTACACATGTACACATGTACTCACGTTGAGCGAGCGCAGCTGCGCCAGGTCGTCGTGCGCGGCCTCCATGTCGACGTCGCGGTCGGCCGGCGACTCGGCGCGTCCGCCGCCGCGCGGCTCCGACGTGCCCAGCTCCTTCACTCTACACAAGTACACGTGGACAACTGTATTACAACTCTATCGGTTACAATCTGTGGACTAGCATGATTACTTAGAGCAACAGCAGGCCGCCTAGAGCAACTTAACATCACAGCGCGGAATGTGCTCCGCGCGGAACACGCTAACATTTTGATCAGGCAACATCGGGCTCGTGGTATCCCGCGTCCTCCTATCCGATCTCATTTTTTTCGTTATTTTGCTCGTTATAGCCAAATAGGTGGCGCTACTACGGCGAGCGGAGGGGTTAAGTCACCTGAGAAGCTAGATCTGAAGCAGCCAGATTTAAATCAGGTGGGGATACTTGGTACGGTTGAAACATTGGCAAAATATCTTGAGAATAGAAAGTGCTAGACCACGGGCTGCAAGGGAAGAAGTGAGGGGTTTTATCGACACACATGGTATTACGTTGCGACCGCATCAGCACGGTGTTGCAGCGTGAAAAAGTATTTTCTCAAACATGCTTGGAAATTTGAACATTACTTTGACAACCTTCTTCGAGATAAATGGAAATTGCTGTACCAGCCCAATACATGCGAGCAGCGGCCGGCAAAAGTTGTATGAAATTTCGTATCTGTAGTGTTTAGCGGCCAAATAAATTACTATGTAAGCTCGATGGAACGATCTTTTACTCCGAAACATGGCAACCAAGGAGGTAACTTAACAAAAGATTTATTTAAATTTCGAACTAACTTGCAAATAGAATGCTGTTTATTAAAAAATGTACAGGTTCTGCCTAGGAACTATTTTGTTTTAATTTCCGTGCATTACAAGCCTTGGCCACAACTAGGCATCGATGGACTCGTGGTGCCTCGGCTTCGCCCCGGCCCACATTTTTTTATATGTTTTGGTGAGGCAGCTTCTGTCGCTGGTGTTACCTGTCGGCGTATCGCAGCGTGTTGAGTGAGTGCTCGCAGGAGGACATGGCGGGCGAGATCATGGCGATCATGCAGGTGCGCGACTTGTCCCCGATGAAGGAGTCTCGCAGGACCTGCGTGAGCTTGGACACGCGGAAGGGCAGGTGGTTGTTGCCCTTCATGCCGAGCGCGCGGATGCACTCCTTCAGCGCCAGCAGAGACTTGTTGATCTCCGCGCTCTCCATCCCTGTCACACACTACACGTCAAAAGTCTGACGCGGAGCGCTGGCGACGCGTCGCCAACCGCGGCACCGTCACTTTCAGTTAGTAAAGATACGGTGTCAGTTGAAAAGTATTTTCTATACAAAATAGTGTCAATGTTTCCCATCTTACAGGCGTCTTGTGACGGCTCAATTTTTCCATTACATTTATTTTACAGGAGACACCCATCTTCTCTGCGGTTTTTGTAGAAAAAACTGTCAGCAAAACTTAAAGGTTTATTACACCACGCGGTATTCAATCTGTTTTAGTAAGACTGTCTTACACTTAGCGTAGTGTAATAATAGTAAGCCACTAAGTCGTTCATAGTAAATCTGGTTATTCAGTAAGATAGTCTTACTAAGACATTCTGAATACCGCGTGGTGTAATAAGTATTTTTTTAAACTCTGACCAAAATTATATTCTGCTATGTCATCCTATCGGTCTCTACGATACAGATTACGCCTAGTGTGGAGGCCGCTGGTTAAATTGTTATCAATTTTTTTTTTGGTAAATAAATATTTTTTTCATTTTTTCTGCCTGGTTTTCCTTTGAAAATATCTACTTAATGTAATTTCATTTACAAATATATCGTGATTATTTACAGGGTGTAATCGTTAAGTGTGCCCAGGCGATGATTCCGTAACTATTACAGATATCAAACAGTTTTAATTGTTGATAGTTTGATATCTGTTATAGTTAGAGAATAATCGGCTGGACAGTTATAGATTAGACCCTGTGTAGGTAGTTATGTGCGTGGTACTGACGTGTCTGGCGGTTGGCGGAGGAGGTGTCGGCGCCGCGCTCGTTGCCGGCGAGGTCGATGAGTGAGAACTTGCCGTGCACGCGGTGCATGCCGGGGGAACGCACTATTATTTGGAACACGGCGTGCGACCGGGACGAGTTCGAGTTTGCACTCGTCTGCAAACATAATTATACATATTTATACAAGTGTACCATACACACGACGTCTGTGTCCCTCTGGAATTGGCTGCAAGTAGCGCCGTAAAGTCCGAAGAAAAAGCGAAAGGGGTACCAATCGATCGCGATGGTGAAATAATACATATCTATGAGCGATTTTGACTGCGAAATGCCCGGAATAAGACCACTTCGACCAGAAGAGCATAATTATTGTAAATAAAAAGGAAATAACTGCCAAATGTTTGTTTTATTTAATATAGTTCTGCGATAGCAGCGCCGCATCTATAGGACTTGAATAGTGGCGTGGAATTTATTTCATAATATATTTGGGTCAGTTCTACTAGGATTGGTTGAATTCGTTTGCTGAGCCTAACTTCAAAGGGACATAGATCCATTGGAAGTAATGTATATCACAAAGGCGCGGCCTGCGGTGGCGGTCTGAAGTACCATTTGATATGAAACCATATCAGTTTTATAAACGTCCTTATGACCTTTCCGCCAAAAATGTGTACTTTTTTTAACGGAATGGTCTTTGTCGAAAAGGGAAGGAGCTTGCTGCTGAACTGCCAGAAGACGACTGGCCGCAACTCAAGCTGTCTGCTAGCTATTAAGCGGACATATTCATGATAAAGCTCCACCCCTTTTCGAAAAAACCGCGCCAGTGTGAAGTCTTCCTACGAGTACAAGTGTGCAAACTGAACGGCACCGCCATTCGCCACGGCCCCCACAGGCCGCGCCTGTGTCATGTTAACTTTACACAAATTACAAAACAGGTAGTCTTTGGAATAAAGGATGACGTAACCAAAAATAGAGCGAACCGTCTACGCTATATGAATGATGAATTTATCATTCATATATTAAGGATGGTTCAAAAGTTTGCGCCGTTCATTGTAACAAAGCGTTACAAAGATGATAAATATTCAATTTCAATTTAGTAGTCTCATTAGATTGAAAATGTCTTCTGTGGCACCATATTGGGTTTTTTGAAATTTCATATAGCCTGTGATCTAGACGAATCTATCGACACCCTATTATTCAAAATCCGTCCAGCCGCTTGGGCTACAGCAACCGACAAATAATATAAAAAACATACATACACCCTAAAAACATAACCTGACTGAAGAGGACTTCAGTCGGGTAATAATAGAACCATATCAGACAGATTGACTTCAAGTGCCCGGCTGGAGAGAGACAGCAATATGAAATATCCACACTTACCGGCAAAAAAGGAACTTAAATGCTTTGTGGATGTTTCAATTCCCTTTAGTATGTTATAAAATGCTCTCCGATGCTCTCCGCGCCAGTAAGTGTGAATCGTACAGAAGACGCTCTATCGTGTCGGAGGCCAATACCCAATTCTGGGTCGATGCGCCAGGAAAAAGTCAAGTCTTATTAGACCACGTGGTATTCAGTCTGTCTTAGTAAGACTGTCTTACTGACTAATTAGTCAAGCCTAAGACCGACTAACCATGGAATCCTTTAAATTATACCGTATCCGTAACCGATGACGCTTTTCCCTTGAAAGACTGTCAAAAATTATCAACGAGTCATCGAAAATTTGTCAATTTTTCAAGGGAAAACGAAGCGTCATCGTTAACGGAATATTATAGGAACCGGCTGTTAGTGGCTTACCCTTATTATAATACGCTAAGTGCAAGACCTTACTAAGAGCGAGTGAATACCGCGTGGCAATAAGCCTTTAAGTAAGTAAGTGGAGTGAGTGTGACCTGTCCCGACGTTCTGGCCGCGTTCCCGTGGTGGATGAGCTTGAGCACCTCGTCCACGTTGTCGACGACCTTCTCGGTGAGTCCCACGATCTGCACCTGTTGCTTGCCGTCTTCCAGCACTCGGAGTTTCGCCTTATCCGCTAGTAAGTCGAATACCTAACACATAAGGGTCAATTTTCAATGACAGTCAAAAATCTTATTCCTTAAGATTCTGGGAACACTTTCAATCGTCAAGTTTATTTTTAGTAGGGTAATTTTGAAATTACACCATGGTTTGATTAAATAAGATCCGAGGAACACTTTCGAATTTATTTTAAAATCCTCCCGGTATTTATGGGAAGGTCGCGGGTTCAAATCTCGCCTGAGTCATAAAACGGACCTCTATTCAAATCTGGTAGTAGTTCTGACCCTACTAACTTTAGGCCAATATCAGTACTGCCAACATTTAGTAAATTTTTTGATAAGCTCATTCTTAGTCAGCTCCAAAGTAATTTTATCTTTAAAAACTTACTCAATGGCAAACAATTCGGATTTACGCAGGGCAGATCAACAACTGATGCCGGTGTTGAGTTAGTATCGCATATTTACAATGCCTGTGAAGATTCACATGATGCCTTAGGCATCTTTTGTGATTTGTCTAAGGCCTTTTCCTGCGCACACCATGAAACATTAATCAGGAAACTAGATCACTATGGTGTCCTATCTGACAGAATACAGAAAGTCGACGTAAATGGAAAATTTTCTCCGGCATCTGCGGTAAAGATGGTGTACCTCAAGGGTCAATACTTGGCCCATTCCTGTTTTTGTTCTATATTATCGACCTACCTCTACATGTGAGGAACAACCACGAAATTGTATTGTTCGCAGTTGACACGTCTCTTTTATTTAAATTAAAGCGACGTCAGACTAATTTTGACGACGTGAACAACGCAATATCGAAAGTTGTTAACTGGTTCGATGTAAATAACTTATTACTGAACGGGACTAAAACAGAATGTATAAGATTTAAATTACCGAATGTTAAACAAGTGAAGCCCAATGTTAAAATAAAAAATTAAAGCAAGTACTGACCTTCCCTGAGTATATCTCGAAGAAGGAGGCGGACACTATGAGGTTGAGCGGCTTGTACTTGGGCGACTTGAGGTACATGAAGACATCGCGCGCCGCCATCGCGTAAATACCCTTCTTGCAGTCCTGCGTTTTACCCTGCACGACAATCAAACATATCTATTAATTCATTTCACAACTTCATGTAATGTGAACACGCCACATCACCTCATTGCACGGCTGAGGGTGGACAGATTAGAACTAGTCAGTAACATAAAATATAAGGTCTATTACACCACGCGGTATTTAGTCATAGTAAGACTATCTTACTGACTAATTAGTCAAGCCAAGACCGACTTAAGGCCTGCGCAGACCGGGACGCCATGGCAAGGGATTTCAATTTTTACCAATGAATAGAATATAATCTAACTTTATTCATTATCAACATTTAAACCTATCATAATAGAAATTCGATACAAAATCCTATGCTTTAAAATAATGCCGTGACGTCCTTTTCGATGCCACGGGATTATTCTAAAGCATAGGAATTTGTATCGTATTTCTATTTCCATAGGTTTGTATGTCCATTTGTAAAAAAAAAAATCCCTTGCCATGCCATCCCGGTCTGCGCAGGCCATTAGTGGCTAATCACAGTCTCAAACTGAATACCGCATATACGCCTACATGTCATCATCATCATCATCATAATCATCATCGACTTATAGCAGTCCATTGGTCTCCCCTAATGAGCGCCATTGCGACTTGTCCTCGGCTCGAAGCATCCAGCTTTTACCAGCAGCCGACAGCAGATCGTCACTCCACCTGGCCGGAGGGTGTCCTACACTATGTTTGCCGAGCCGCGGTCTCCACTCAAGAACTCGTTTACCTCAACGGTTATTGATTCTTCGACAGATAAGGCCAGCCCACTGCCAATTCAGCTTGCTAATTCTCGGAGCTATTTCAATAACTTTAGTTCTATGTTTGACAAAACATGTGCGAAATTATAGGAAACTCAAGCAGACTTCAAAAATTAGACTTAAAGTTGTAAATACAACAAATAAGCAAGAGTCAGCAATAGAGTAGAATCAAAGTAATAAACCTGAAAGTCTCCGCCCATGGTGTGCGTTTTGCCCGAGCCGGTCTGTCCGTAGGCGAAGCACGTCGCCATGCCGCCCTCGAATATCGTCGCCACTAGCGGCTTCGCTGTGTATCTGCAATTAAACACACACTCTTTAAATGGTATGGAAAAAGAAAATTTAATGATGGAATGAAATGGTGAGCCGACAAATCTAAATTGGTAATTTGATGCCTGAAAAAATCTATCTAGTCCATCGTTTATATTGTCAAAAAATATTAGACACGTATTTTTTCTTTTGTCATTTAAACTTAAAAATGACAAGGATATATGTAATGTGTTAATGTACGTCACGGGTGAGAACACTTTTTACGTATGAGTGACGTCACGAGCCCCCACGCTCGAACTTACGCTCTATAACTTTGATAAATAAAAAAATCCACCACACCACACCACACCAGCCTATATCAGTCCACTGCTGGACATAGGCCTCCCCTAATAAAGGGGGATATACCCATAATCCCCACGCTGGGCATGTGGTTTGGGGATCGCAGAGCACAGCTTCTCGCACCACCGACGCTGCTGCCCGTCGGTGGCCAGGGGATTTAGATGTGCCGATGTAGGCTGTGCTATGCCGCAATCAGCCGGCCGCCAGAGCCCCGTTCGTTGTTTAGCAGGATGCACCACGTGCAGGTGAGGTTGGCTTGGGTTCCGAAGATGGGTGAGAATAAAAAAATACGTGTCCTATATTTGTTGTTAATCTAACTGCCGGACTAATTCAATTTTTTTTTACCCAGGCATCATCCGTATTGCTGTTTTGGACTAGCTTCCCAGGGCAGTGCCCCGCCAAGGTAACTCACTTGTAAACAATCTCGTTGGAGCAGGAATCGTCGAATGCGTAGTCGAAGCGAAATTTCTGGTTCTCTAGATACTTGGTAAGGTCAACTTTGTTTTTCGGCTCGTGAACTATCATCTGGTCTTTTGTGGGCACACTTATAACGTCTACCTGTAAGCAGATATACATACATCATTAACTTCCATCATTGTACCTGCATCCTGGATTTGTTATCGAACAGGGACAGTCAGGAGCAACATTCAGGAGTTATTTAGTTTTATTATGTTTAATTGATTATTTTTATTTCTTTGGTTACTACAACAAAATATTATGGATTATTATCTGAAATAAATACATTGAATTGAATTGTAAATTAAGACTAGCTTCCGCCCGCGGCTTCGCTCGCGTGGTACCGGGTTAAAAAGAAACCTATGTGTTAATCCAGGTCACTAACTATGTATATTTGAAGTTTCATCCAAATCCGTACATTAGTTTTTGCGTGAAAGTTACTCAAACAAACAAACATATGAATGTTTGTTTGTTTGAGTAACAAACAAACATATGAATGGATGACCATTCATCCATCCATCCATACACACAAACTGTCGCATTTATAATATTAAGGCGACTATACATGCCAAATCCCTCTCGCTCGCACTATTCAACATTTCTGAAGATATAGGGAGGTTTGACATGTACCGTCAGTCACCTTAAGGTTGATTACTATCTGAAATAAATACATTGAATTGCAAATTAAAAATCTCATTACATAAAAATCGTAACACCCTTTTTGATTTCTTTGTGTACTACAAAATATTACAGATCTATCTAAAATAAATAAATTGAATTAAATTAAGATGTAAATTTAAAATTTCATCAACATAAAAATCGTATTATTCTTCTTTAACTTTGTGACAGAATAAGAGTGGCCTGTCAGCTGCAGGATATAGGATATTTAAAAAACTTTTCCTTTTCCATCATGTTTGGTAAGCGGGTTGGTGATCGCAGTATGTGATAAATAAGCTATGCTGTTCATCTGGCGTTATTGCCTCAAATGACACTCACGACTTTCAACCGTCGTTGGTTAATGCGATATTACACGGTTCAACCAAATTGAATCACTTCGGTTGAATGGAGCAGAAATGAAAGGAATACTGATTACACGGTATCTGGAAAGTGAACTATTCAATACATATTCTTTGAAAGATGTCGTTTCAGAAAGAGACTAACTAAAAGTTAATCGTCCAATTCTTGTGTTTACACATTCATTTCTCGTTCAACCGCGTTGCAAGTGAACGCTAAAAGTGAAAATATTGAGCTAGTTTAATTCTTTCAACGCCACTGAACAACAACATTCAATGACAATGAATGTTTCACTTTTATGTTTACATGGATCAATTTGGTTGCTTTAAATTATTCAATGGAATGGAATACTCTTTCTAGAATTCTAGGTAAGCGTGCTTCATCGGCGACCGCATCTTCACTTAACCATAGGTGAGATGACGATCAAACGTAAGCCCTAACTATTAAAAAAAAACTAAGTTGAAAGGCAAAGTGAACCGTGTAATTTCGCCTGTGTAATAAGTGAGTGCTTCTCGGTTAGTACTCCCGCATACATACTTCTTTCTTATTGATCTCCTTCTTGTTGAGCGGCCGCTTCCTCACGCAGACGGTGATCTGATGGTCCTCCACCACCTCGTTTCCGGTAAGCGGCCGGAAGTCGATGCTGTTCGTGTATTCTCTTATCATCGCCAGGAACTCCCAGTTAGGGTTGCCGGGGTCCATGTTCATTAGAGCTTCCTGCAATAACATAAATTACTTATTCGTATTGCTATGAGCCGGTGATAATGATGATTCTTTTATTTTTTTTATGATAACTATTGACGGAACTACCACATGGCCCGACTGGGGTTGTTTGCGCATGAGTACACTCGCGCATGAAAGTACTAAGTAGTAATGTAGGCCTACTGTTTTATTGTTAAACTAGCCTTTCGCTCGCGGTTTCCTGTATTGGTTATTGGTACCTTCTTTAAAAAATATATTGGAGAATTATCATTAAATAGAATTAAAAACATGTTCGATTCAGTATAGAATGCTTAATCTAATTACAAAAAATTAAAATAATGTTGTTTTTTAAATTGTCAACTGCATAATTATCAGCCTCCATTCTTCAATACAAGTACAATATACGTCATAAATATTTATCTCACTATTCTATGTAAAACCATTTCGCAATTAAAAACTTAGGGCTTGATGGTGCGGAAAGCAAAGCTTGACGGACGATCCAATAGCGTGTGCGCATGCGGCGCCCCTCCCGCGCCGCGACACACCTCGTACCACCAAATCACAGATATAGAAGAGAACTAGATAAAGCCTTAAAATTCACTATGCTCTGAACCTCAACTCATACGGCTGATCTGTACTTTTATATGTCCATATATCATTTGCTAGACAGGGATGCATACTTTATCTCAATGCGATTTCTGCGACTTCGTAACTTTAACGATTAACTTTTTAATCTATTTTGAAGTCGCCTTGATATATTTATGCGTCCCTTTCTATCTGATGATAATGGACATAAGAAAGTAGAGATCAGCCGTTTGAGTTGATGTACAGAACATAGTGAATTTTAAGGCTTTATCTAGTTCTCTTATCTGTGCACCAAATAGACCAATAAATCGCCAGCGTTCTTTTGACGTGACGCGAGCTATACCAGACCAGTCTCACTCCTCATTTTAGGTACGATGCTATAAGTACATCGGCGGGCCCCGACTACGGGGTTCGCTCCGTAGGTTAGTACGCGTCAGAAGAGATAAGAGTTACGAACGGAAAGGGATGCAAGGTGTAGGTGAATATAAAGTGTTAGGTACGAGCTGAATAACACTTTATTGCGTCGCAGGTAAAGTAGCTATTTGTTGAATCGTTTTTGCGGAGTGAAAATTCTGTTACTTTTTCTATTCTGTGCGTATAGTGACCTTTTCCTCCTTGAGCTCCGCTTGCCGCTGCCGCCTCTTCTCCCTGTTCTCCTTGAGTCGCTCGACCTCCTTGACGACATTGGAGCGGCGCACGGCGCCCGACGCCACGGCGTGCGGCACCGACACCGTGGACGACACGCCGCCCGCTCGCGCCGACGACCCGCCCACGCTCGCGCCGCTGAACTGACACATTCAACGGCTTATTACACCACGCTCCATTCACTCTGTCTTACTGAGACCGTCTTACACATAGCGTAGTGTAATAAAAGTAAGCCACTTAATGGCCGATTCCTATAATATACTGTTACCGATAACGCTCAGTTTTCTCTTGAAAAACTGTCAAAAATTAACAACGAGGCGTCGAAAATTAGACAGTTTTTCATGGGAAAACGAGGCGTCATCGGTAATGGTATGATATAGTAACCGGCCGTAAGGTCTTAGGCTTGACTAATTTGTCAGTAAGACGGTCTTACTAAGACTGAACATCGCGTGCTCTAATAAGCCTTTCAATCAATTAATATTATGAGCGTAAATAACTTAATATATTATGGGTATAGATAGATACATCATCATCATCAGCCTATAGCAGTCCACTGCTGTCCGCAGCAGACATATGCCTCCCCTAATGGGCGCCCTGTCCTCAGCTCGACGCATCCAGCTTCTACCAGCAGCCTTTCGCAGATCGTCACTCCACCTGGCCAGAGGGCGTCAATAGACAAAATATAATATAATATAAATAAATAATGCAAAAATAAATGGACGTTACGCAACATCATGTAGCCTCAAACTAGACAGAGCTTGTATATGGAAACGACATGATTGATATACTACTTGATTTGTTTTTTGTAAATACATACATATTATACTTAGAAAACACCCAGCCCCGAGACAAATATTTGCAGATCATAAAAACATTTCCCTCGCGACGAGAATCGAACCCGCAACCTTCTGCTTCTCAGGCGGGCCTTCGCCCACTGCGCCACAGAGGCCGTCTACTACAAAAGACACAAACTATCTGTACCTCGGAAGTAAGGCTCAGTAAACGATTTGACATAGCCATTTGGCTAGCACATTGCTATATTTTCGTCAAAGAGCACAACTAGTGAAGTAGGATATTTTTTTAATTTTATATAGTATTTTATCTTGACACTGGTAGTGCTATAGTAAAATAAGCTTCCCAAATGATGGCATTATTTAGTTATTTTCAATTGCTTCTTCTAGTGGTAGAAGAGACGAAAATAAGCGCAATTTTTTTTAAACATTGAATTGTAACAAAAGCAAAATATGCCTTTACTCCCAATGTTAATTCTTTAAATCATTTTTTTTCAATCAGACAATGCACTATGAACTAGATTAGCATCAGGCACGAAACACATATGACTGGACATCTATCAGCACTATTACAACTTTTAAACACTTTTAATCCTAGAGCGACTGCGCGACAGGTCACCACCGTATAAAAACAAATCTCCTAGGATTCCTTTTCGCGCTTAAACTAAATGCAAAGATGTCACCAACCGTGTGCGAACTTCATACTTGCATTATAAATCCGTGTTAAAACTGATGACATTGTGAATGTTCCGTTGAAACGCATGGTGGAACTTTAAGAAATTTCTTTGAAAAACCACCCGTAACCATCTAAATTGAGCCTAAGTTAAGGATTTTGCTGTCTTTTTAGATACCCCTTTGACCGCTTTTTGTTGCGCTCGCATTGCAGAATCTAATTCAGATAACCAAAAAATATAAACTATAAAGGATAACCGCCCGAGTCGAAATTTTTGGGATATATAGGATAAGATCCTTGCTGTCCTTCATTATAAATTATTATGTCGAAAATAATAACTTTTGTAACAACACCTGCATATATTATGTGCTAAAGAAAGCTGAGCTAATGAAAACTAAAGATTGCATGTTTGTAACTCAAGTGTACAAGTTGACAGAACTGTTTTACGAAATTAAGTTCATAGATACTGGTGATGGAAATATGCAGGCTACTTTTTATCGAAATCACACATGGTCAAAACAATATAAAACTACTTCAATTCTACAGCTGCCCTGTGAAAATTTGAGTAGTAAACACCTCCTTAGCATTATGCGGGCGTCGTGGAAAGTGCGGTATGTGTATTCCGTGTTGGACCGAGGCGGCGCTCGGCGTGCTACCGGCCCGGGACCGGCCGCCTGATACCGGGGCCTGGAAGGAAGGGGTGAAGGATAGGGAAGGAGGGACGGGGGTTCAGGATCTCCTAGGATGGGTTTTGATTCTTTTGTAAAGGGGTTTAGGATCTCCTAGGATGGGTTTTGATGCTTTTGCTAATGCAGACGGCTTACCGTAACTTGCAGTTTGTCTGAATTATCGTTTCTCTGAATTATATAATATTAGAAGGTGAATTACTGTTGTCTGTTGCACATTTTTTCAGCTCACACTTGGAGAAAGGTTAAAACTTCCATCGTAAATGAGTGGTGAAAAAACGAATAAAATCACCAACAAGATTTTTCTCCGACTCTGTCAGGGTTAAGCTCGCCTTTGTACATAGCATGAAAGTAAATTTATTTATGTATTATGTTTCTGTGTAAAGAATTAAAGAAAGATTTATAGCTTGTTTTCCATCCGATATCCATTTTTCCACCCGATATCCACTAAAGGCGAATTTCAAAAGAGCTGCCAAAGAACGCAAGAATTCAAAGGCAAACAGAAGAATGCCATAAACCGAGTGCTCCATGTAGAACTAAAACAATTAATGAAGCTTCGTAGGGGAATATTCTGGAGTTACCTGCTGTGTGATTCTAGAGTTAGGTACGGGCTGCGGCGGAGGCTGCGGCTGCGGTGGGGGCACATTCTCGGCGCCGCGGCGGCCGGTCGTGTCTCCCCCGTGACCATTTGTGTAGTTTGTTGTAGCCCCCGGGCCCGGCGCGTTCGATAGCCGCATCTGGTTGTTGCGTGTCACTCGGGTAGGCGCTGGAATATTTACAAAAGTTATTTTAATTACAAAGGAAATCGACTTGTTGCTATGAAGGAAGGCCCACGAGCCATGCGACAAAGGCAGGTAGAGGTCTAACAACAAACAGCAACGAAATGGGTGATAACTCCTACCGCATTTCTCTTCTCACATCATTAGCGTCTACATGATTATAGTTTGGCATATTTTAGGAATGTAGCAAAAAAAAATAGCTTCTAGAAACAAAATACTGACGATAAATATGATACAATACAAGTCCATGAATCACACAACTGGCGGAGTAAAACCAATGGAACAAACGGCCAAAATAAATGGAACCTAGCGGTAACTCAAAATGTGCGCAAGCGAGGACCAACAATCATTCTGGTGCTCTCTTACGTGACATGGCATTCTGCTCCTCCGCCGCGGGTGCTTCAGGCGAGGCCGGCTTCTCAAACGCCTCGTACGGAGCATTCTGCTCTGAGTTTTCAGAGTCTGCGACGCGGTGCCGCCAGCGCAACCATGAGCAACACATTTTTGATGATCAGTCTCTCAACTTAAAATGCATTAATCACCCGCCTACGTTGCCAAGTGAATGTAGACATCTAGTTTAAGCCAGGTCTGGTATGGTAATCATGTCCACTACTTTAATTTTCACAGAGCTTGTAGGTAGAAGTACTTCCGGAGTCACAGAGATTATTTGTGTTTTAGTTTTGATACAGGTAATTTTTAGCCTGGGAAAGCTTGTTTGTCTGTTTGTTTAGAACAGTATTTAGTCTGTGGTTTAAAACGTGACATATGTTAGCTAGACTGATTCGGAATGAGACCGAGCTGCGTTGGCGCAAGGCAATCTTGCGACCGCCATATTAGGAGCTCTTTCCGCACTCAAGGCAATGAACCATGACGCATGTGCCGCGAGGTAATACATTGTCATTAAAGTAAATCAAAACTTTAGAATAATTAGACGCAGAATATACACAGCAGGTTTTAAGTCAACACAGAAAAACAAAAGAGAGCTGACTCATTAAAAAACTGACTAAATATTTTAACGCTTTGAACGCCGAAAACGATTGTCCAACTGCAGCAGGTCCTTGTCCTCGTGTCAACGTATTTAGTCGAATGAATATTTCCGACATTAAAAAGTATAATATCAATGGCTACTACAATTTAAAGTATTGGTTAGACAAGCGAGCCTTCATATGATGTCACGAGACTGAATGCCACACAACATCAATTACAGAAAAAGCTTGAACAATCAACTAAAATTGGAAAATAATGGTCGACAATCTAACATCAGGTCCCTTTGTCCTGCACACTAATGAAAAATGTACACGTGACGTCATGATCTAGAACCCATGACTGGAATCGATAGAGCGAAGCGATTTAACAATCAAACATTCATTATGAACTTGGCATTGCGAGCCGGCTTTTTTAAGGTGGTCCGAGAATTATACTTAAGTGGTTACTTACGAAATCATATGAAGACTGAAGCCCTTCTACTTTACATGTCATAAATACATAAAATCTGATACTTCATACCTACCTATCTTAAATGAATCATTCATATCTATTTACTGGACCAGCACATTTACATGACCTCACATTTATACAAACACACCCCTAAGCACCCGGGTGAGTTTCCCTCTGTGATAACCAGACTCTTATGAGACTGGATGGAACATGGAAACTCACCCTCACACATACATACACATACACATTGTGGGTTATCCCTGTGATAACCAGACTCTTTAGAGGCTGGGGGAACAGGATAACCCACCCACATTGACATATTTAAACACACACACATTCACTCATTTATACATGCATCACAATAAACCACTCGTTAACTTATAAAATACCTACATTTTGTTCAATTATAATACGCATTTCTTAAACATTGTTATTATATAAATATCAAGCTTATAATACACTTTATTTCTATCATTATAAGTATTAAGTTTAGTTAGTTTATATACATAAAAAAATATATTATATACATTAGTACCTGCAAACCTGTAACTTAAAAATATGGAAATGAAAGAGCGGGGTTCTCTAACACAAGTATTTTTATACTTAAAAGAGGGCCTCAATCTTTTTATTTTTATATTGTATTTGGCAAAAGAAATAAATCTTTTTTCATTTTCAAGGGCCAATCTACAATCTACCCTTGAGTAGTGGTGATCTTAAGACTGTCAAAAAAACTGTTAGTTATGATCACCATTTTTGAATTTAGTTCTTGAATACAGAAAGTAAGTCTTAAGTCAACGTGATCTGAAAACCTGACTGTAAATGAGCATGCAGTAAAAAGAAACGTTATCAACATAGTCCGACGGCAGAATGGCAGACTAATAAGGCAAGCGGCTTAAAGTTCTCCATTTTAAAATAACTGAATTCATAATAGGCTTATTATGATATACCTAGTGATAGCAATGTTTCTTACCAGGCAACTTACAGTATTAATTTATGTAATTTGTCAATAAAATAATTACATACCAAATTCAACCTTGTGTACAGTACAAAAGTTCATGACCTGACTCAATACCAAGAATTCAATTTTAGACATCACTATTGATATCGATTTAACAAAGAATAATGTTACGAACCACTAAAAGGTTATTTTTGGAAAACTGTAGTAAATAAGGTATAGTTTCGCAATTTCAACATGATCACAGTAAAGGCAAAGCACTTCTAGAGTAAGATACTGAATGAAATCGAAAGGAGACTGGCGCATAGCAACGGTTCACCTGACAACGGTTGATATGCTACTGATCAATAGGTATCCATTCAGGTCAGACATTTTAACGAACAATATACCATCCATCAATCAAATAAGAACCGTAAATATAATAACTGCAAGGTCTAGCATCGCTTATTTGGCATATTTGAAGTTGCAGCCTCTCCAATTTCTAACAGAGATGATAGCCTTCAGAATACCACAAAAATAGCGCAACAATGACAATTTGTGCGCCAATTCACAGTAAAATGTTTCCACCGCACAATTTCCAAAGGGGCTGAATGCAGACGTGAATCCATTTGCGAACCGAGGATACAATGGCAAGATTTATAGCCATGAACTGCCATGACCTGCAAACCCTGCAGTACCAGCCGAGCTTATCGCGAGATCGAAAGCTCCAGTGAGGCATACAATAATTCCTGAAGGAGTTCTTACTTCTTCGGAACACGGATGTTTTCGTATGGTTCGCAAACAATTTTTCAATACATGACAAACGAGTTTGTAAACTAATCACACAGTTCTCAGGTATCAAGCGGACAAGTGCATTATGAAATGCACTTACATTATGATTGCATTATGAAATGCACTTGTCAACTTGTTTTTAATCAGGTTTAATTTAAGGATACCAGGAAACAAGAATATACTCGTACGTATTACATTGGTCACATTTGAGCCTCGAAACAATAGGAAGGCGGTGTCCAGACGTACTCAGTTACCAGTACCAAATAGTACGAACAAATGAATCTTGAATCTTCCCATATCGAGTCAACACACAAAGTATTCGTTACTTGCTGCGCATCAGGGGTGATTCTCACTGATTATATCAGAGCAAGTTTATTACCGTTACATGCCAATGATACGCCTGTGTTCCAGTTAGGTATGACATACTGTGAATTACTTGACTTGAAATGAAAAAACGACTGGAGCTTATTTAGATGATGCAAATTTTCGCCAAAAACATTTACTTTTATAGTCAATCACACGGCTTTTTTCATGATCCCGCCAGCATCGTAGGTTGATAAATTGGAATAAAATATTGGTCATTATAGGTTTTTGTGAAACTTATGTCAAATTCTCGCCATGGCTTACAGGATTTCCGACTTCCTTTTTATGATTAATTTACTATATTAAAGCCTTGTCTTTATTATGTTTACATTATTATAGATGAACACCAGATTAAAACTTTATCTTGGGTCAAATCAAATGACATGAACCCCTATGTATTTTCAATCAGGCTTGCGGGTCGTTAGCCAGCGCCCACGTGTCAGGTTGACTGATTCACACGGAGCGATATCCTCATCCTCGGCGGTATCATAAACAAAAACTATGATGTTATTGTGCGATTTGTACTATGTGGGTAGATCGTTAACGCCAGCGGGGCGTTTTGTGATCAATGACCTTTTGAAGTTAGACTAACAATAAAAGTTGGGAGTTACAGTTCATTAAACATTACGATAAGGATAACAAACCTACAATGGGGTTGTTTCTAAATGCGTCCGAAATTATTTTGAAACCAGCTCCTAAAAAAGACAGCGTGGAGAATATAAATTGCTAATAACAATTTTCATGTGATTAATTAAAATAAGATGAAAATAGCCTGCTTCATCTTTACCTTAAATATCCTAGAGAAGGTCACTCGGCGATCGAACATGGTAATGTCAACAACTTCCCTTTAGCATAATACCTTGACGGCTTTCCGAAAAGGGAAACTTTCCCGTCCCGCCATCAGTATGCGACACTCGTACACGGAAATAAATTCCCCGGAGCAATCCACTGCACAGAGGAACTTCAGTAAAAGTAGTTAAGATCGAGATTCGAACATGACTAACAGAGAATAGGGTCGGAAAACTTACGGCCTACGTTTGCACGACGCGTCTGCAAATTTGAGCGAGAGCATCGCTCATAGAGCACCGGCATGGTGACGTTTAAAATAGAAAAGGAATAGCACGAAGGTCAGGTTCACAGCACTACCGCGTAATCCATTAGATTGGTTATTTAGGAAGAGCCGGTGCCAGCCAGTGGTTCACACGGCCGGCCGCGCACTGTCCGCGCGTACCTCCGACCCACACCTTATAGCGGGCGATGGAACTAACGGAGCCAACCAAGCCGCCCCATGATAAAAAATTCAAACAACCCCAAAATAAGTTGCTATCGTGACACGCCATCACCGTGTGCATTAATGATAATGTGGAAAAATATGGCCGACCATACGCCATGTAGGAAGGCGTTTATCAGCCGAAAGGAAGGAACTGAAAACTCAGTAGAAACATACCCCGATCGGGTAAAGGTCCGTTTTTGAATAAGTAGCCGTTATAAATTGTTGTAAATTCCAGTTGACCTCTGACATTGATGGCCTTTCATACCACTATCATTTAAAATCCGGATATTAATTATCATTTTAAGTGTCCGAAAGCTTTCCGGAAGCGGTGCGGCAGTCAAGATAACTAACATGCGCTAAGAAGTTCTCATATTTGTAGGGACAATTAAGTAATAATGCCCTTCAACGGTGAAGTAACTGGTCGTATTCAAAAGATTGTCATCGTAGAACACAGCATGTCATCATCATCATCATCATCAACCTATAGCAGTCCACTGCTGGACATAGGCCTCCCCTAATGAGCGTCATTGCGCCCTGTCCTGAGCTCGACGCATCCAGCTTCTACCAGCAGCCTTTCGCACATCGTCACCCCACCTGGCCGGAGGGCGTCCTACACTACGTTTGCCGAGCCGCGGTCTCCACTGAAGAACTCGTTTACCCCAACGGTTATCGGTTCTTCGGCAGATATGGGGAAGCACACACAGCATGTGTTGTTTTGAAATAGCAATAGCGTTAATCAAAGGTGCAATGCACTTGGCTCTAGCGGGTGGATTCCCAGCAAGGTGGGAACAAGTAACAAGTAGCTATGACGTCACGGCCAATTATAAGGATATTTTGAGTGCTCGTAGGTTTTGATGTACAATAATATTTGTAATTGTATTATTTAACTAAGAAATTCACAGTAATTATATCAACCCCTCAAAACAAAACTATCTTCTATGGAAGGCTCCTCTATCCGTTAATGCTAGTATTGGTAACGAGTACATCGACCTTCAAAGGTGCAATGTCAAGACCACATCGGCGTTATTGCTCGTGACCGTGACCTTGTTTTGTGGACCGTTGGTAATTCGTATGTCAGCTGTCATGTCAGTTATGATGAAGAGAAATTATGGCTATTCACTTTTGAAATTCTCAACATGAATTTAAGTGAAAAAAAACATGATCGGATATCAAGTATTGTCGAAAATTCGATCGCAAAATTTGTCCTCCACAGACCGAAATCCAGACAGGAAAGCAAGTTAAATAAAAGCTTGTGAAAAGCATAATAATCAGCAGTTTCGTTGGATAGATAAATATATTAAGAACTAGAGCAATCACAAGTTTAGACCGAAATGAGTCTCTCGGAGCTTAGTAATGATAAATTAAAGTGGGACAATGCAGCCAAGAGGGTACCAGATAGTAGTGACCGAAGTCCCATTCGATGCCAAAACGATTGTTGCGCAAGATTGATTGACGTGATTGTCCCGTTAGGAATTTCAGACATGCTACTTACTACACTAGCTTTATTTACCGAAACGAACAAACAGATCGTCACAGCATAAGTTAACCTGAGCCCAAGACACCCCGCGGAATCACCTAAAGGCCAAAGACACGCAAATGGTAATCATTTATCAAAATACGATGATTTAACTAAGAAATTCTCTAGTCTGCAGTGATTTACAATTACCATTCACAATGTCAAGGCTAGGAGCATAAATTAAAACTACAAGTGGTGGCCGGTGGCTAACATAAAATTAGCAAAGTGGCAATTTCTCACCTCAAATTAACATTTTAGCAGCCGGTTAAAAGTTCTGCTAAGCAATTATAACAAAAATAACATGCAATTATAACAAAAATAACATCCAATTACGGCATTAAATTCATGAAGCGTTTTAACGTTTTATTGACGCTTTCGAATTGACCTAAGCCACCCCAGTTTCATTTTTGTGTAAAATTTTGCGGTCACTTATTTTCTACTTACTATATGTATTGTTGTTAGAACAAACCTTAGCGATATATTTTATTGGTCGGATCTATGACTGATAGGATTTTCGAAACATCTATATTTCTAGATATAGTGTCAGATACAATAAGAAGGAAGATTGGTTACACCATAAGAAGAAAACATACTTTTTTAACGCTTTGCGTTTAATAATAAGAGCTTGTAATTAAACATACCACGTTCATTTATATTAAGGTCTTTACTAAATGAAGATAGTTTTATTAGGGACCTGAGCTAGAACGAAACCGCTATCTATGCCATGCTACTACACCATGGCAGTTATGAATGTTTTACTAGCGGAGGTGACATGCGAACGTGACGGCCGTTGACACCAACTGTAAATATTGTAAACGGTGGCTTTTAGCTCGCAACACGATCAAACATACTTTGGTAAACATTTCAACTATTCATAACCATGAATGATATGCCTCTCCAAGATTATTGAATGTTTATGGACATACAGAATAAAGTTTATCCGAAGGTCCTTTGCGTTTGGAAAGAACAGATTCTTCCAACTCATCGGAGTTTCTCTCCATCTCAAGAAAGATTCTCTCTCTTCCAAAAGAGCCGGCTGTACAGCGACTGAATACCTATAGAAATCTGACTTCAAAGACATATGGCACTGAACATGGTACAAAATGACTACAAACTCAAAAACCGGAACTCTTTTCGTCAATTTAATGACAAATGTTACACTCAGTCGAAAATCGATCTTATATTTTGGGAACATGGGTTTGAATTGCTGTTGAACGTGGCAAATAATATTTTCTGTCTAGATGACATGTTACGTCTGTGTCATGTCACTCGGTATTAGGGGCATGTTTTATGCAGTAAGTGTAAAGCAAATTAAAATAATCGATAAAGTAATTATGATGAATCATATTGAAAAAAAATATTACCTGCCTACCAATCGTAGTAATTAAGATAATTTATATTTGTATGGTAACAGTTATTTTTAGGCAAAATATAACAAAAATACATGAACATAATTTGCTGTCCCGCGGCTGGCCTTCCACGACGATATTACAGTAAATCATTTCTCGACGTAGTCCAAATCGAGTAAAATAGGCTTAAAACATTTAATTATAGAAATATGTACAAAGTAAACAGACAGACATTTTATAAAATTATTATTATATTTACACACATTACATCATCATCATCATCGGCCTCTAAAGCAGTTCACTGCTGGATATAGGCCTCCCTAAATGAGCGCCATTGCGCCCTTTCCTGAACTCGACGCATAATGCGTCGAGTATAAGGCTTTCGTTCGGCAGATCGTCACTCCACCTGACCGGAGGGAGTCCTGCACTACGTTTGCCGATCCGCGGACTCCACTCAAGAACTCGTTTGCCCCAACGGTTATCGGTCCTTCAACAGATATGGCCACTGCCACTTCAGCTTGCTAATTTTCTGAGCAATGTGGACAACTTTCGTTCTGTGTCGGATAGTCTCGTTACGGATTCTATCCTTCAGAGAAACTACGAGCATAGCTCGTTCCATAGCTCGCTAGGCGACTTTAAACTGGTGGACTAGCTGTACTGTGAGTGTCCACGTTTCGGCTCCGTATGTGCAGACATTTCAATACTTTGTATTGTTATCTAGAGTACTAAAGATACATATATTAAAAAAAAACACAAACATACATTAAAACCTGATAAAATAAATATTCATTGTGGAATTAGGTAGCTATAGTAAAGGTTTATGTATGTGTTAGTATGTTTGTTCCCATTTATATCCGAAAGTAACGAAATTGTATATTATTTTTGTGCCTCGAAAAATTGTTAGTTTATTTAATTTTTACCGTGATGAGTGCAATAGTGAATCATCTTTGGCGATATAATGTAATTTAATTTTTAGGAATACATGAACAATGCTCTTGATAAAAAGTACATACAGCGGGGTGCTCTTTCAAAGATTTTTAAATATATCATTGTAACTTGTGACATATTGAAAACATTTGTTGTAAATTATTTTCAGATTATGCTTACTGGTCAAACATTTGCCTGATTGACTTAAATAAGGGCTTAGGAGTATGTTCATAAAATTTACCATTTTATTGGTGGGTAGAAAAGTTCATTGATTGGTTGGCATAATACCGTCCTCATACAATATCACAATAAATTGATTTTTATTAGAAATAACATCAATAACGATGTACATACGTATGAAAGGTGATTCCAGCATACTTTTTATGCACATGGGATCGATTAAGGCTCCAATTCACGGCACATGAAGGCATTTTTTCATAAAATTATCTGACTGAAATTCGTCGACTGACACCATTGCCTGTCAGGCGCGAACTAAATTAGCTTGAGGCTCAAATTTTCAGACACACCCACTAAGGCTCAACTTTCGTTGGGGTATGTTCTAACGATAGGGAGGTGCCTATAGTAGGTATCTTCTGTCACTGCGGCTGTATCATGTTCTCAGTTCGGCTGTATGTTTTTTGTATATTTGTAACACGATTTCTCCGCCTCACTAGTGAATAGATAATATTCCCAAGTTGGTCCCTTGGTCCCTCATAAATTATATTCCACAAGTATAGCTACTTTTCCCGTAAAACTTAAAAAAACTTCATACATAGCTACGGATCTATGACTTCATTATTTCTCGGTACCTATTTTGACACTATGAATGCACAGATTAGCTAAGCTTATAGAAAAGAAGAAGCAAGCTATGGAGGGGACCACAGATAGGACAGCAGATTTTAGTGAAGTTTCTAGCTTACCCAAAGAGGTTGAAACAAAAAATTACACAGGCGTCTCCAGCCTCTCCGAGATACCCTGACAGCACCCGAGAATCGTGAATATGAGTGGTTTTTCTAATTCTCGTTCTCGCCCAAGCGCTCTTTAATTTTTTCGAAGGGCAAAGATTTTTTCAGCAGTGAAAGAGAAAACGCATTCACATACTTCGTTCGGCCAAGAGGTCGACCACCCACCCAATGGCAGAACAACATCGCGGAGTATTAGATCAGAAGAAGTGGTGTGATAAATAAGAGACCCATAACCAATAACCAGTGGTCGTTAATAGGCTGAATGATGAAGTCTCAGACTAATGAAGTGTACTCCCACACCGCGCATGAGCATACTATGACCATGAGTACATTGCACACAATACCAAAAGCGCCGTACTTTCAACATTGTCCATATACCAGGGTGCCTAGTGAGTTTTTTACCAGCTCGATCGCGTTTCCGTTTACGCAAATTTATTTGGAATCGAAGTAGCGCCATCTACTGACAGACACATGGCACTGACTCTTTTCCATATAAATTTGCGTAAACGGAAAACCGATAGAGTTGGTAAAAAAAACTCGCACTAAGCTCTCCGATAGCGAGGAGTAAGAAATAAAAGTGAGCATGGACAGTACCGTGCTAACCTTCTCGCAGACTGGCCGAGAGTCTGGAGAGGCTATAACGTTATGTATGACGACTATTCGCACAGGTGATTGCAAGGTATAAGATAAACAAAAGAGGTTCTTCGCAATACAGCTAGCTACATAAACCTAATTCTGCCTACATTCAAAAGTTGTAATAATCTTTTAACTGATTTATTTAGAAGTTGGATAGGCTGATTTTCGAGAATAATTGCATTCTGTTCTCAATATTTAGAAGGCGGAAAATTTGGTGGAAAACAGTTTGTCAATTGACGTTCATTAAATTTCGATGGATGAAATGTCAAAGTGTGTAAAAACAGGATCGGTGTCAATCACAGATATAGAAAGACAACTAGATAAAGTCTTAAAATTCAATACGGCTGATATCTACTTTCTTATTTCCAATATCATCAGTTAGAAAGGGATGCATATATCAATGCGACTTCAAAAAGTTAATCGTACCAGCGGGGTGATCGGCTAACTGTGTTGCAAACAGAAATGATCCTGTTTTTACAAACTTTGACATTTCATCCGTCGAAATTCAATGAACGTCAATTGACAAACTGTCACAGTTTGTTAAAACAGGATCGATGTCAATCATTTATGTTTGCAACAGAGTTAGCTAATCACCCCGCAGGGCGCTCGAACAAATTTCTATGTAGGTTCGCGACAAATGTCCGGGTACGAAGTCGCAGAAATCGCATTGAGATAAAGTATGCATCTCTTTCTAGCATATATGGACATAAGAAAGTAGAGATCAGCCGTATGAGTTAATGTTCAGAGCATAAATGATTTTAAGACTTCTTCTATGCTTTAGTCCTATTTATTTGGTGACAATCATTTCTATTTGCAACAGAGTTAGCCAATGACCCCGCTGACCTAACCTCTTTGGTATCAAAAAGTTTTTATCACGGGAGTACTCGTCTTGAAAAGGTTTTGAATAAATTGTTCAGCTATGAAACGAGACTAATGAGTGCCATTGCACTCTGTCCTGCTCGACGCATCCAGCGTCTAGCAGCAGCCTTTTCCAGATCGTCACTCCACTTAGCCGGAGCCGGCGGGCGTGCTGCACTACTTTTGCCGAGCCGCGGCAGATACAACATATTCTGATGATTATTATTTCTGAGTATTAAGTATCGGTGTGTAAATTATTCAGTTAAGTATTTAAAATAGATTTGAAATCGGTTTTAAATATTTTTTATATATAGATTTCGTTAGAGATGTTTTAGATTTTGACGAATTAATTAATCGTCAACTCACACGATATTTTAATCAACAAGTAGCCTGAATAAATAAATAAAATCTCTTCGATATTTGCGTGACCGTCCACCTGTTTGAACAAATGGACCGAGACCGTTGACCTCACGACAGCCGTGCAGAACTAACCTCACTTTATTTTTATCTCTTTCTAATCGAAGACGGATAGACGCTGCTGGCTGAAACTAGGCTAACGTGATGGGTGCCGGTGATTCATAGCATAATGGGAGATAGGAACTGATGTCGAACGTTTTCCTTTCCTTTTATAATATTTATAAATAAATAACACTGGACGGTATCACACAGCATCATGTAGCCCGAAACTAAGCAGAGCTTGTATTATGGGAAACATGACTCATATACTACTTAGATTATTTTTTACTCTTGGTTTCATATTTTCGTTTATTAAAATTCAACATACAACACTTATTTTTCCATTTCAACCCACACAGAAGCAAAAGACCCAACTAAGTACCTAAACTTGATTGATGTATATAGCAAAGGTAAAGTCAAATAAAAAGACAATTGTTTAACTTAAAATATGTGATGTAGAAGGGCTTACTAGATCCAAATAGCGAAAATTATTACAGACAAGGTTATGACAAAAGATACTTTTAATCATTAGGTGTCATTCATAATAAGCGTTGCCCAAGTATAAACACGGCTCTTTAATAAAGATTATATCTTCTACAATAAAACAGAAATAATGTTATTACTAAACACCACTATAGACTGGTTGGGTGTTCACAGAGACGTTTGTGGAAAGTAGCTAGTAAAACGTGAAGAAA
The DNA here is from genome assembly GCA_951804965.1 of Horisme vitalbata. Lineage (NCBI taxonomy): Eukaryota > Metazoa > Arthropoda > Insecta > Lepidoptera > Geometridae > Horisme > Horisme vitalbata. Next base: position 2,827,071 of record OX638090.1, read on the forward strand.
TTTCAAAAACTAACATAAAATTACAAAGATTAAGACTATAACAGCAGAATATAATAGAAGGCTTTATTGGTACCACCACAATTTAACATAACAAAGTAAAATAAAATAAGTATGCTAAGACTAAAACTAAACCAGGACAACAGTTTGTAAGAGTGTTCATACCAGGCCAACAGTTTGTAAGAGTGCTCTGTGTGGTGGTGAAATGGCCCTCAGCTCAGCATTTGCTACTGCATGTTACCATGCTGCAGCGCTGGGTTTAGGTGGTTTGAGATTACATTGCAATACATAGATCATGATAAAGGTTATTTATATCGCAAAAATAGAGCACAAAGATATCAAACAAAAGGCGTCAAAGCCCATGATCGTATGTAATTAAGATAGTTGGAACATTTATACAGTAACATTAGGTCACAGACATGTCTTTGTCAGTTGGATTATTTTTAAACAGAATACTGGCTATGCTGATGACGTTCACTTCAGCGGGTTTTTCTTTATTTACGATTGAGGTCGTAACATAACATCATTCAATTTCGGCGAGGTGAAGAAAATAAAACTTCAAACAAGAACTATAAAACAAAACGGACTCCAAATAAATCACTTCTTACTTCTTGCCCTCGAATTTTGAAAATCAATTCACAATTGATGGAGATATTGGTGATCATAGGGCGAAAATTACAAGTGAGGATGAGGTTTTTCTGAGTTTTCCGGGAAAAGTACCAATCTCTCAGGAATTATCAGGTCCCTTATATGGGACCATCTGTGAAGTTTGTGTGTGTTTTCTCTTTTAAACAAAAAAATAATTTTGAAAATCGGTCCACAATTGACGGAGTTATCGGTGAACATACATAAAAAAGTCGGAAAAAAAGATTCCGACGAATTGAGAACCTCCTCTTTTTTGAAGTCGGTTAAAAAAGGTTTTTTTGTTTGGAGCAATTGAAAAAAAAACTGGACCTATGAAGGCAGCGTGAGAAAGTAGTATGATTATTATTTTATTTACATTACATAAAATTACTCAAACATAATATTTAGTTGATGTGTAGATTACGTCACAAACATCTAAAGAGCACTTGATGTAGAAAACCATGTCGTGTACTAAACCGATGTCGGTCGAGATTAAATGCAGTAATTTCTATATTTAACGCAAACGCAATCGAATCTCAGCCTGTATGATTCATGGACTGGGTAAAGTAGTAGAATTTTAATATAACTTTTTCGTAAACTTCAAGAATTAGCGATTTTCTATCTAAATTATGTGATCTAAGGTTCATAATAAAGTTAGAACACTCACCTTTTGTTGCCACTGGAATAGATTGTCGCGTCATGTCCTAAAACAGAAAACACATGTTATAGTAGTTTAAGCACAAAATGACATGTGATAAATCATACAATAATAAGCCAGGGAAGAGACAGAAAGGAAACATAAGTTAAAACCCACTACAAAACTACGGAACCAAGTCCTGAGACATCCTTGGCCCAAGATAGTTAATAGTAAAATAGAACATAACTGAATATTATGTAGTTTAGAGAAAAGTTTTTAGGTCACAGTGAAAAGCATAACATGTTTTTGTTTACAAAATATAAGTCGGGTCTGTCAACGGTTACAAGTTGAATAATTTGTAGAATTCAGCTTTTGACGTGCGAGTTGGCTAAATAGTGAAACGTTACTGAAATTATATTTACAGGAGTTATGATGAATCCTCTGAATATCGAGCGAGAGTTACACGGAGAACAAAATATCAAACTTTCTAAAATACACTTGTTAGTTTTACAGCATCGTTGTTTTATTTTTTTTAAACGCAATCCTACCTGTTTATGATTTTACACGCGTCCAATAACCATATTAGGAAATTATAATGAAATGAGTTGATAATTAAAAAGCGGCAAAGTACGAGTTGTACTCGCGCACCGAAAGGGTTCCGCACTAACTTGTAGGTATGAAACATATTTTTGTGATGGAAGTACAAATAAATGTGCAATAACATATTGCTTCTTGCCAAATTTCATGATTCTAGTACACTATGCGTTTTGATTCCCTTGCAAGTGTCAACATATGCGGCATAAACGGCCGTATCTCTTGATTTCGTTAGTTAGATCTGAGGCGTTTGAGCTCCAAGGGCTTGATTTGATAATAATTCCAATCATACATCCACGTGATAGACAGATCGACTGACGACAAAGTGACCCTATAGTGGATCACTATATGGATCATAATTATATATGGAAGGGGCGGAACCCTAAAATGGTAATAGGGAGTTCCATCGGTAGGTCATAGTCAGGTTAGCTATCAGCTCTGGCCGAGCCTTCCTCCAGCTAAACTAGGCCACGAGGTGGGGTTATTTCCTTATTTATAGCCAGCAACCACGGCAGCGACGTCCAGGATGCATTTTGCACTTTGATGAGACACTTCCCGCCCGCACTCTAATCTGATTTAGCTGATGATTGCAATCTTGTTTTCCAAGCTGTCAGGTTTATTAATTTGCTATGTTTATAAATCTAGGAATATTAATTCTGAGCACATAAGTTCGAGATTTTCCCGTAAAGAACAGGCCCTCCATTTGCTCTACCGTATATTATGTTTTAATTCCCTACGGTATCCCGTAGGAAATTAAAACAGATGACGGGCATGACATCCACCAGACCAGAAAAGTCAACATTAATAATATGAACATTATGGCTAACCCTCCCTAAAGCATGCTTATTTCTGCCGTGAATCAGGTTTGCTGTGTTTCGGTTTGAAGAGTGTGGGTGCCGGTGAAATTACAGGCACATGAGGCTTATCATCTTCATGCCTCAAGTTGATGGACGCAAAAAGCATGATATACGATGGAATACTTTGTGATACCTATCATGAAATGGTTACCGCTAACATCAGGTGGACCATGGGCTTGTTTCTTCAAGTACCATAAAAAAAGCAGTATTTGCATTTGCGGGGTGATCGGCTAACTCTGTTGCAAACAAAAAAATTAATGACACCGATCCTGTTTTAACAAACTTTGACGCAAATTCAATGAACGTCAATTGACAAACTGTCATCGTTTGTCAAAACAGGATCGGTATCATTTCTGTTTGCAACAGAGTTAGCCGATCACCCCGCTGATTATTCATACAATTTAATATTACGCAGCAAATCTTATTCGCTCGGAACATTTGGTGGTGCTTAGGATAATAGTAAGCTGAATAGCATTTAAAATCTTTGTTTGCACGAATTATTTCACCGCTCTCTTAAATCAGCTACATAATTAGAGATAAGACCGCCCATTGTAACTTTTTTAAAATAGAAATTTTTCCTGTAAATTGTTGAATTTTTTTGGTGTACAATAAAGAATTTATCTATGTATCTAATTATTTCACCGATCCAGAGGTATACTATAATTTGCCGTACGAAATTTCGTATTTAGTTTCGTGCGATAGACGAATTTTCAATCCCAATATTGCGGTCGTATGTTTTGTGTGTTACATTTCGAACTTCATGCCGTCGGTTTTCGAATGATAAGGAGTACCAATTGCACGAAACGAAACACGTAATTTCGTATCACGGTGAATATGGTAGACCCCCAGTCCTCAAACAGGTCCGCGAAACTGAATATTCTAAATAAACGCGAAACAATACCGCCACTATCGGTTTTCGCACCATTGTTCACGACACGCTGATCCACATTGTCACCGGCTGCAACACCGCTTGTGACACTATTGAAATTGATTTTATTATATGACCATCAATATACATCTATCAAATACCTAATCTGAATTTGGGAAACTGCTCCAACGATTATCATGAAGTTTAGTATGCAGGGGGTGTCGGGGGCGATAAAACTACCTAGCTAGGTTTCATTAAAAAAAACCGAGCAAAGCCAGTCGGTCATCCAGGTACTTATTATTGTAATTGTAAAGTTAATATTGGTGGCAATTCTCTTGGCACCAAAGCGGAATAAAACTGAGTTTATAACTTACTAAAACCTTAATTCCTATTCTGTTGCAACCAAACTGGCTGTAATGTAAATAAAAAGTTTTTGATTTTTTTTTACTAAACCACTTTGCAACCGACATTAAACACACGGTTATTTATAAATATTGTATTTTTTTTTTGCATCCGTCCCCAACGATAATCATATTTATTTTCACGCAGTTAATCCTTCGTATTCTCAGTACAAAACCCTACAATTTAGCGCCTGCAGTGTAATCCAACTAGGGCAATTACGAAGTATCGTTAATCACAGACAGTCGACAGCACAGCCTTGAGCTTTATCTCTTCCACCAGACCGGCTGCACCGTAATTTACCCCGTCCCAGTAAATCCGAAGAAAAGCTGAAAATTCAGCAAGCCAGGTAAAATTCGGAGTTTTATAAGAAAAAGTCTACTTATATTCAAAGATTTAAGCTGTATTTATACACGAATGTAATATTATTAATTATAAGCTCGCAGAAAACTTATTTTTCCTCACAATACATTTATCATGGCAACCATAGTTTTAAAATATCATCGATAGATGTCACCACAAGTACAATTTTTGTGATTTGGCATGGCAATGAGCCCGATGCGTGGTCGCTTCTCATACACATACAGTGGATGCTGTTGGCTGAGTGAGCCATTCATCTATTGAAGCTAGATGAATAGCGGGTTGAATACCCAGTGTGTTTGCACGGTGATTCATACGCGTGCACTTGCCACGTTCAATAGAAGCGTTGTGACGCTCGTAACAGTAGCACTATTTTAAAAACGATGCTGAATCCTTTAGTTTTTCCACATTTCAGCTGGTTTCTCTGAATACTCCAAAGACAATAGGCATTAATAATTCGGCGCATTTTATAAGGAATCCACTTACTCATCAGTCTCATGACATGAACACAATGCTCCCGACTAAGCAAACTTATAATTTTCTAAATGGTCCGACCATAATGTTAACCCCATAAAAGCCGATGGTGATTCAATTGTTCCCAAATAGGAGAGTGCAATTGGCTATTTAATTTTACATCGTGCGCGAAAATTTCCGTTAAAAGTGACATTCGACAGTGTCGGACGTGGGATGGTGAATCATTGAAGGGTGATGTCACTGACGATGCCCAAACTTACACGTAAACAACTAATTACAATTCAGGACATAGTTTAAACAATTATATAATACACATCAATCGATAGGAGAATCATTTAAGTGATGATAATTTATAATACAGTACAATATTTACACAAGTTCTACAGCATAGAAACTGGACTGTGTTTTTGTCACGCTATGTTTACTCACAAAGCAAATCAAATGGCCTCTCGAAAGCGTTCAATCGGACGACAGACGTGACGAAAGCACAGTCAATACAACCAACAAAACACCATAACAAGCCGTTCGTGTGCAAATCATAGATCGTGGAGCAACGGAATCGAAAGTGAGGAAACAAAACTTGGTGACAGCAGAACGGAGCGAAGCCCCTCGTGTATTATGCATTGTGTCGTAGAACTGTACCGATCGTGAGTTGCGCACGGGCAGCGTGTGTCCGGAGTCGCCGGCCCCTGCGGCTTCGCCTTCGCCGGCCGCGAATCCGCCCTCGTCCGACGATGACCCGGAGGGATCCTTGCCGCAAACAATCACGTGCCAATCAAACAGAACTTAACACAGTGCTAAACTTACTCAATATCCCGCGGCTCGCACTGACTCTGGCATTCAATAAAAGGAAAACGTCGCGAAAGTGCGTTCCTAATGCTCTACGAGTTTATAGTGAAACTTGAATGCGAGCAACGTCTAGTGTGAAAAATCGATGTGTTAGCCGCTGTCGGACGCGTGTTAGACGTACCCATACAAGTTGGAAGGTCGCCTGACCATCAATCATCGACAGATCGAACGCCGCGCAGGTCACTTCGGGAGCACGCAACTATCGGAAACTATTGGCCGGTGGATAGCATTCGCGGGCAAACTACAATTTACGTGATCACCTAGGTGTTAAGCATGCTTCTCAAACGGTTGCCTCGGTAACGGTGCAATTTAACAAAATAAATAAGTATTCTTCAAGCCTTAACGCTACTGTGACGATGCTCTAATGATCACCTGCCAGCTGATGATGTATGAGAACATTTTTTACATTTTCTCTTCCTGTCTACGTTGGAACCGGATACAGAACTTTCTCAATATTTTTCACTACACTAAAATACTGTGAGGCACCGGTATGACGTCATTGTTTTCAACGTTACCAAGGGAGTGCAGGGCGTCATTGGCGAAGCACATTCGCCTATCCCGGGTATGCAAGTATAACTGTGGTGGTGTCGATTAGCAACTAGTTCTTCGCGAGCCAAACAATGAGGGTGGTCGCGGGTTGGTACGCGACGCCCTCGCTAATCAATAGCACTCGAGCTTCCGTTCGATTTTTATCGCGAAGCTAATTATGGGTAAGCAAAACTAGATAGGGTAATTTCAACGCGATCTACCGAAATTATGCACTACCATTTTATTTTCGAAAGCTTCCAAGCAGCAAACTGCAGTCATCTATCACTGAAGTCAAGCTATTACGACTATCCTAATGGAATTTATGTTACAAATATATGCAAACAGGTGTTAACGAAAGCAAGGACCGCTTACCTACATGTTTATTCATATGGCCGTTAATATAAATTTCAAAACACACAAGAAGGTAAAGGATTAGTGCACGCTTTGTTATTAACATGAAGAATAGAATTGTTAAACTCGATCAGCGTTTACGATTACGACCTCGCTAGTGAAACGGAGTCTAGATTGGAAAATTGGTTTACTACAGCAGCTGGTCATTGACACGTAACATGATCTGTTGCTCAATTACACATACCTCAAAATCTTTACCTTTTGTAGTGAAACCCTTAGCATGAACGTTAAAATTGCCATATTTTCAAATGGAGTCGCTAAAGTTCGCGTTCATAATCTTAATTCCGTTTCTTGTTAAATCCAAAATTGCTTGAACCAAATTCAATGCAGAAAATTTCTGTGTTCGCCAATTGGATTCTCTCCCTCTGAAGCAATTCAAACTTGGGAGAAAATTGCGCGATTGGGGGAAGCCAACAGGGGTTGACAGGAAATACATAATAATGTCGATGGTGTCTTTTTGTATACGAATAACCATGGAAAGACGAATCGAGTTTTGAATCACAAATCTTGGTAAATTGCAGATGCCAGTGTTACAATACAAGTCATTGAGAAAAAAGTATGAATAAGAATAGGTCCAAATAATGTTTGTGGATGAAGACGATTTGCAAGACTCCATTTGAAAATAGGCGATAAACCCCTACATCCTTCCGCCGCCAGTTAGTTCTCACAGTTATTCCACTTATCTCAAAGTCTCAAACACTCGTGGCAATGTCACGAAGATGAGCCTGCTAAGGACTCTTACCCTGGCAAGCTTGTTGGGCATGGACTGCAAGTGCGGCGTGTGGTGTCTAGGTCCTGCATTCAACTCTGGGTTGAGGGCCAGGATAGCGTCAATCTCCACCTCTTTGCCCTTGGTCTCGCCGCGCTCGTACCATTCCACGGTGACGGATCGTGACTCCAGGTTGACCCCGGACACGATCGCCGAGTGGATGCGCCCTGGAATAGACAAAAATTATGTTGTATTAAATTTTCCAATAGGAAAAATTCAGAAGTGGAGGATGGAGCATTGAAGAAAACGGGGTCAATTATTAAACGTTTGAAAGAATTACAGAATTATAGCTTTGAGTTCACGATGATGTTTAAGGTTTCATTTCAGCATACTTTTTGTAGGTAAATAAAATAAACAATTTCAGAAACTTATTCAAATGCCTAAACATTTTATTCCTATGCCAATCTACAATACAAAAAAGCAATAGCTTTCAGCTATTTGCACATTTGGCTATGTGTAATAATAACTAATAATAATAACATACATACATACATCTAACAAATATGACAATAAAAGATTCAGAAGGGGTCAACGAAAATACTTTGAACATAAGTATTATTTATCGCAAAATTACTACATTAAATCTTCGGCTTTTTCAGAAGAATCACAGTGGCCAACTCTGTTGTCGGAGCTTTCAGACCGCCATAATGCCGCCGACATGGCTTAGCGACTAAAAAAAACGGGTCTTACATCCTTAACGAGCCATCCGAAGCACAGATGCGCTCGGATCTGAATACCATTAAACGATCAAAAACTAGAGTTAACTTGATATATCAGACAAAAAACTAAATAACATATTATTAACCAAACAAGAAGACCAAGATCCTATAAAGTTTGAGGATAAGCTGTTGACAAGTTTAATTATATACGCGGAATCAACTTAAGCCTTATATAGTAATTGGGTTAAAAAGTCGTTTGGGAGTGGGGGTGACCAGACGCATTTAAAGCACCTGTAATGTACACAATATGGCTTCACAGTACCGTACCAGACAAGTAACTACTTCAATTTATCCTAAGCTGGACATAATCTGCGCGAAAAAGTTAGAAAGTGTCAATGAAACTATTGAAGTTACGATTTGTATCTCCCGAGGCTATTTCCTTTATTGTAGAATTTAGACAATGTTGGGGATAAAACTTCCTTAGATTATGATTAGATACGCTTTTTTAGATAGTTAAGTTAGTTTTCATTATATCATTGCACTCGATACGGCAATTTTTAACTCCGTCCACAATCAAGAGTAAAGTGAGCAATTACTTAGAACAGCATTCCCAAACGCCACGTAAAGCCGCCTCTAAGCTAACAATTAAGGAGCTTTCCCTTTTCCATCTTTATTGTATGTTGGACAGAACAATAGTTTAAACAATGAGCTAATTATAGTGCCAGGACAAGGTCGGCGAACTTTCTCATTTCTATGCGTATCGGAGTTTGTTGACGCGAGTCTGACAAAGGATCAGTTCAGTTCAGGCACAATCCATGAAGCCAAATTCGAATAAGATTAAGTTGAGTCTTATTGAACTTTCGATACACAAAGGGCTTGAAATAACGCCACGCTGTCTGATCCGCAGCAAAATATCAAAATTGTTGAAAACAAAGTACAAACGTGATTATTAATATTATGTGCTTCAATATAATTTCATTTTTCAATCTCTATATCGAGAAACAGTTATATAAAATGACGTGTCAAGGAACAATAACAAAGAATTCAAACAGGTAGATTATGCACGCGTGCAACGAAAAACAAGATAACACTTCGTCAACTTCCTAGAAAGTTCCGTCATAATCAAGGTCGAAACAGAGTCATCGTTTCAAACTAATAACTCATTTACTTCTGAACAAAAGTAGAACGAAAATGTAAATGTAGAGCAGAGAACATAATAACCAAAGTGGTACATGATTTCGGATAATGGCTGGCAATGGCAACGCATGAGCGAACTAAGTAATAAATAAATTGTGAACAATGCTAGGTAAAATCAACGATATAGATAATTTAAACTTTCACAAGGCCGATATGAAAAGCACCGATAGCGAGGAGGGTGGGACAAAGTCGTAAATCATAATGGTAGATAATGTATGGACCTTTTTACATAAAAATTATATTTGGAAAGTACATAATATAAATGTTGCCATCCTTACTGACAAAGGTTTTTAAACGCGTACTACTACTATTTTGGGGCTACATGATGCTGTATGATAGTCCAGCATTATTTATTTATTTATTTATAATTTATTTATTTACTAGCTGACCCGACAGACGTTGTCCTGTCTCAAAGAGGGAATCGAAGTTATAGAAACATTCAAAAAGGATATCGAAGTGGATTACGCAGTCAATGAGGATATCAAAGTGGAAAATGCTATCAAAGAGGGTATCGATGTTAAAGAAGCAAATAAAGAGTATATCAAAGAGAAAAAAGCAATCAATGAAGATAAAACAACAACAACAACTACCCTACCCTACCTTACCCTACCCCTACCCTCAATCCTACCCTACCCCTACCCTCAATCCTACCCTACCCCTACCTGTAGCCCTCCCTACCCTTACCCCTACCCCTACACCTACACTACACTAAATAATCTATACGATGGAAACGTCTGGGAGGACTTGTATGAGGGGATTTTGTATGGGACCCATGTTTTTTTCGGATCTGATTATAAAACTATACAAACTTATAAAAACTCCATATTTAATTGAACTTTAATATTAGGCGTGATAGCGCTGAACAAACCGTGATATGCACTAAGAAATTCAGTTTATTTTACATTCTCTTTGTAAGAAATAATAGATAGATTATTTTATATGTATTTTATCAATACAATAACTCCGATCGAAGTATCTGTTTTAAACGATATTCAGTTTTTTTACATCCTCTTTCACGATATTTACAGCACGCATACTGTCAATTTTATATCAAACGCCATAAGGTTACATTAAAAAAAAATTATATTGTCAAAACCGCTAAGGTTACATTAGAAAATCTAATATGGTGGTTAAGTATTCTTAAATTTTCTGATTTGCCGCGCAATTTTCTTTATTTTTTCTTTCATAAGAACCTTCTCCTGACAATAACAAACACAACAAAAAAATAATTAGCGAAATCGGTCCAGCCGTTCTCGCGTGATGACCGTGACCAAGGGAAATAGGGAGTCATTTTTATATATACAGATTAAATGAGATACTCCACATTCTATGAATGAACATCACCTTTTGTGTTAAAATAACACAAAAAATACATATAACCGTAGGAATTGCTACGATGTAGATACTATTAAATGCTATTAAAACCATACGACAAAGTTCACTGAAGTTGAAACGGAGCTAGTCTGGATGCACATTTTTGGCTTGCGAAAAAGAAGTTCTACAATCGAACACACGGTATCCATAGTCACGCACCGGCAGGAACAAACAGAAGAATAACCAAAGATTTATAAGTAGAACATCAAGCCAATGAAAGTGGAACGAAATGCCGAAATGAAACAGCTCGAAACACCGTTACTGGGATAATGTTTGTCACACTACGATTGGTCACGCTCACGTCCCGAAAGAATCTAATGGGCGCATATAAAAACCAACCTTCATTTGGCCTCGTATTATAATTAGACAATCTAATTTAATTAAAGATCTTTGTACCTTTTAACTTACATTAGTTTCTATTTTAAAGATAGTATGGGAATATGTCGTATCGCCGGGCGATCATGGATACGACTAGCACAAGACCGTGGTGGATGGCACAAACTCCGGGAGGCCTATATCCAGCAGTGGATAAAGTCAGGCTGTGGATGATGATGATGATGAAGGGAATATGATGTGGATCAGTCACAAAAAAATCTAAATTCTATTAAATATGTGAAATTTGAAGATGTTTCTTCATCATTCATGAAAAATTATTGAAATAATTGCACATATGCACATTATGTAGTTCTAGAAGCTACCAGTAAAAAAAAAAGTAGTCTAAGCTACTTTCTATGGGACCGCGGGCGGAAGCTTGTAATAAGCACAGTTGATCAAATATATTAATTTAACTATTTGACAATAGAGTTAACACGGTGGGTGTAATTGAAGGAGATTAGCCGGTAAAAATTTGGTAACCTTTGCTAAAATAAGGCTTCATTTCAAAACAGCTTCATCCATTTAGGTTTCTTGCGAAAAGTTACCTTGTAAAAATAACATTATGTACTACGTAACATAAAGCACCAATGTTTTGCTTTTTGATATTTTAGTGGGAACATGGAAGACATAACCATGTGTTCGTTCATAACCGACATAGGCTCAATACATCAAAGTTATAATTTATGGAAGCAGAAAATAAACAAACGCACACGAAACCATTTTAAAAGATCTTCATGGTTTACAGCCAAACAGCCGGTATTAATATCAAAGAACGGATCATTTCATTCAACGGTAGCAATAGACAAGATTATGATGGACAGGAAAACTTAACTGACACATTGACACCGATCGAAGCTCAATAACAACTTTCAAATACTAATAATATATACCATCAATATAGCTTAGTCTGTGTAATATGAATAGACTAAAACCATTCAGTGAGTATAAACTGAAATATTCTATGTCGTAAGCACTATTCAACGCGCATTACAATGTAGATACCCTAGTTGACGATATTAGGAATAACTCAGGAACACATGGCTCGTTGCCAAATTGACCACCTGTGCCTCCATTCTCCCTAGACACTGCTCACAGTGGATGCAATGTAGAGAAGGGAGATCTTAGCTAAGTGGTAGAGAAAAGCCGAGGCATTTTTATTCGGTCGCGGTGTGATCGTGTCATTGACCCCTTAACGCATCGGTACTGAGCTAATTATAATCAGTTTCCTTGCAAGTCCGTTCAAATTCACCAGTCTTCTAACAGACAAACCAATCGACATTTCCTCAATTAGCGAACCAACAAAACAAGTTGCAATTGAATAATTTCAGATTATCGATGTAAATAGTGCAAACACAGGCTAGGAATAGAAAATGTAATACCTATTGTCGTAGCCAAGTAAATCATGAAATAGCCGTTTATGGAATGAAGTGACCGTGTGAGCTGGCAATGAATTTAGAATGAAGTAAATTAATCTTAGAAATAAATGATACCTTCAGTATATAAGTAACCAACCAACAAAGCAAATGCAGCTAAGCTATCTATTCAAATTATAACTTATAATTGGTTCAATGGTAAAAGTGGAAAAGAAACCGACGCATTTCCCACGGTAGAAGCCAACAAAATAGAGAGAATAAGAAGCTACTAACTCATCGTATAATGTTTCACAATTGAAGAAAGACAGCCACTGTACTAAACCGAACAATAATTTATTCATAGCGACTGTTAGAACAACATATTTAGGGAAGTTGGTTCAACTTGTCTGTGTTATCGTATTGCATAAATGAGCATCACGTGTCACTATGAATAAATGAATCATTCGCTCAGCTTAGTAAACTTAGCAAAAACTTTTGATCTTGTTGACAGTAACGTAAGGTAAGCTGGGAGAGGCCTATGTCCAGTGGGGAACTGATGACTGAAAAAGGAGATCAATGTAGAACAAAATAATGTTATGTAATAGGGTTTGCTAATTATTTATGGAATATCTTGATTATTGAATCCTAAATCTTAATGTCCGGCCATTATTAATAGAGTAAAGAATATTACCTACTGCAAATAGGGTAGCTTCGGTAGTTATAGCTGATATTCAATAAATAGCCTAGTAGAAGGACTACACATTACAGTGCAACAATGGCAGAGTTCAAAGATCTTAGCGCAAGGCAATCTAACGTCTCCGTATAAGGTCAAACTCGTGAAATGACGGCTAAGGTCACAGTCGGCTTTCCCTGCAGAACTTAACTAGACAACTGACTCCGACAAAGGCTCAGATATAAAGCAGGGTACCAGGTGAGTTATCACAGGTAAACATCATAAGACTCGGTGTGTAAGTTTGTCTAGGTGCCTACATGATGCGTATATTGAGTCTTCATAGTAGCACTTCATTTTAGCCTTGCATCTAAACTTCTGCCCAGCCATAGCATCATTTCAGCTTAATCGGCCTTAGAAATAAATAGAACATAGTAGGAGTTCATAGCTATTTATTTTATTTTTTTGTACGTGAAAATTCCCGTTTTTCAATATGAATGAGCAAAAAAACCCTGAGAAATTTGATAACTTTGTCTTTCAAGTGCTGGTAGGCGCAGATACCTGCATCCCACGTGATACGTGACTCTCCTTACCCGAAGCGCACAAATTGAACAGATCTTGCCGTGGCCTGAGCTGCTGGAATAGTAATGTCACGAGTGCACGACTAGAATGGAATTGAAACGGTAAATGTAAATTGGCGTAAGGGCTCACGACACTCATTTTAGAATATGCTCTGTATTTTGCATTGAAATGATTAAAATAAGCTTTAAACAATGTAGCTTTCAGAATGTATATATTTTACCGGCTTGCACAGTGAAAAGGCATATTTGGAAACTTTTACTTGTATTATTATATTAATGACAAGCGAAATTGTTGTAATTTTCTCGGATATTGCGCAAGGAGATAATGACCTAACAAAGCTAAATAAGAATCTTGAATGCAGCTTAGTAAAGGGATAGATGCCAATTCCACCGAAACTCTACCTTGCAGACAAAGTAAAAGTAGCCAGCCGGTAACGATCCGGTTACGCGCGTAGTAATTTCGCAAACGGCCGTGGCCCACATTCGGCAACAATTGCCGCTTAATATTAACATTATTTATAGACTTGTGTTCCGGTGTTTTTTGTATCATTTTCTGGCCTTCTGTTTAAGCTTCGTTTTACCGTATCTCAATGCGCGTTGAATTAGGGGTTATTTATAAGTTTGTTTACATTGTGTCAATGAACCGATCGGTTTAGATTTGAGAAATTTGTTAAATATTTATGTCGGGGGTTTTCCGTTCGGTTACAATATGAATATGTTCACATTTTCCTCAATGAATAAAAAAAATATCGGTAAAAACATTGAATAATGTTTGAAAGATATTTCATGAATAAACAAAGTAACAAAAAACGTTAAGGCGACTATAAGGGTCAAACCTCCCTCTCGCTCGAACTATTCAACATTTTTGAAGATATAAAATCACTGAATGTAGTTATGCAAAATAACAAACCTTCACGGCCTAGAAAATAACAATACAAAGGTTCAGCAAGAATATCATGTTAAGCCCAACACGTTTTCCTACCAAAAAATTGGCACCAAAATGGGGATGATGCCTGGGTAGAAAAATAATAATTCTCATTAGTCCGTCGATTAGATTATCAAAAAATATTGGACATTTTTTATTTTATTTTTAAAATCAATGGTAATCGACAAAGTTATAGAGCGTCAAAGTTCGGGAGTGGGGGCTCGTGACGTCACTTATATGTTAAAAATGTACTTACCTGTGACGTCACGCGGAACTTCAACGCACTATATCTTCGTAATTTTTAGTTTAATTGACAAAAGAAAAAATACGTGTCTAATATTTTTTCATAATTTAAATGACGGTCTAATTCGAATTTTTCAGCCATCTAGCCTATTGATCACATTGGTACCAGTTTTTGGTAAGAAAACGTGATAGAATCAAAATGATATTATTGCTGAACCTTTGTATTGTTATTTTCTAGGCCGTGAAGGTTTGCTATTTTGCATAACTACATTCAGTGATTTTATATCTTCAAAAATGTTGAATAGTGCGAGCGAGAGAAAGGTTTGACCCTTATAGTCGCCTTAGTTGAAATGTAATGAGATGAAAAATATTAATCAAACGAAAAATAATAATTATTATAATCAATTACAATCTCCATTAAACAACATCATTCAGGCCATGAGTGAGTAGTAACTCTACCTGAAATACTTTGATGCATTTCACATAGATAGATGAACACAAAACATTATAATTTGTAAATGGTGAAGCGTTCATTCGTATCGTGATTGTGTCACATAATAATGGATCAGCCGATAGAACGGTTGCGCAGAGCTGGTGCGTGAGTCAGCGATCCGATGTAGACGGTCGGCGCCCGCGCACAACGCAATACACGACTGAACAACGTATTCAATCACGAATTCTTTATTTAATGACGAGGTACAACTACATATTATTTACAACTGCATTGTATGAAAATTATTGATAGTAAAGACTAAAAGCTTAAAGAATTTAAGAATAAAAGACAATTAAGTAACAATGTATTTCCGTAATTGTTTGAATTTTTATATTTCGAAGATACTTTTGATGCCCATGAATTTAAAATTAGTTTCTTTTTAAATTGCAATAAAAAATTCAAAATGATAAATAATTGTCTTAAGTTATTATTTTTTATCGGTTCCATCTTTTCTGTAAAAATATCTGTTAATCTAAAAACAAAACGTCCGTCCGCCATTATCATATCCGTAGTTATAATATTTGCAAGTCAACATTTTAATTATTTTAGGCATGAGGGTCATAAAAGTAGGTCACAAATCGCAATGCGATTGCCAAAATGAAGACGAGATAACAGAGTAATTTATGCTATCTGTTCATTATCATGATTATTGCAAACACTTAGCACTAGCAGTGGTAATAAATCCATTGCCCCCGACATTATCTTTACATGGTCGACCACCACTGCTTCAACATTTTTTCTTCTAATATTATAAATTCGAAATTGTGTAAGTTTGTATGCATGTTCCGTTTTCACGTCAAAACGACTGAACCTATTTTGATGAATTTTAGCACAGAAATAGATTAAACCTTGTAGACGTACATAGGGTAAAACTTGAAGGGGTTGAAATAGGGGATGTAATTTACTACGGGCAAATGATATTTTTTTTATGTTAGGAATACTAATATGGGTTTTTATCCGGGTAACACGCGAGTAAAGCTGCGGGCAGAAACTAGTTTTCTAAATGCACTACATCCAGTTTTATTCCTTCATTACTTGAAACCTACAGTTCTTGTTAAAGGTACATAAGTAATATTATAACATTGTTCTACTATGGCCGATTTTCGTATATTATACCGTTACTTGAACTGCCTGAACGGACACCCATCCAAATAGTGACCGAACAGAGGATTACTTCATTTATCAGCTAAAGAGGCAAGTAGAAACAGCGCGTCCTGATTAGAAAGATTAACTTAGTTTTAGTTTATAGACAAGAAGCCTAGTCAATACGTCACTATTAGTTCAAATTAAGTTTTAAACAAGTTGACTTTGTGCAAGTTGGTGATCAATAAAGTGTTATCCATCTTTCTACTTACTGCAGAAGAATAACTTCAAAAGAGTAATAGTCATCAATATCGAAAAAGAGATCAGTTCACTTGCATTGTTTAACTTTCAGTATGTAAGGCTTTCATAAAAAACCGTTTTGATTGGTATGCAAGGCAAGGACCGCTAGGCGCTACAAATTAAACATCAGCTGTCGCGATGAGGTAAGCAAACCATGGCCAAATACAAACATTAATAAACGGCATTCCAATGAACTGTACTTAGATTTATGTACTTCTAGATTTTAGCAGCTTAGTTAGCCTTCACCCGCGGCTTCGCCGATATTAAGTGAGTCTTAAATTATATTCCTGGTTTAGAACTAAATTACATACATTGTACCTAATTTAAGTTCAATAATTTAGACGTTTTGGCACAAGTTTTGGCTTGAAGAAGGAAAAAAATTAACTTTCACATCAGTGCCCTGAATGTCAGTTTTTGGGCATACTTCAATAGTCTAAAATAACCTGTCTCGCGAAGACCGATCCACGTATTATGACAGAACTTTACTGTTCACATTTCAACATTCTTCTATTTATAAGTACAACTTTTAAGAAGATGAAAAGTAAGCCGGATCCAATAAAAATGTTTATGTGGTAGTGGTACAATCCAAGTTGTTGGTCATACCTACAAAGTTATTGATTCACACCAAAATAAGCTTGGCGCCAATACAATACAATATGACATAGATTTATAACCAGACAATAGCAACCTTCCTAATACAGAAGCCATCATAGAACTGTTACAAGTTCCACATGTCATGCAAGTCGATAATCCGATTCTACACAAAAAGCGGGCTGTCGCCTGCATGAAACTGCGAAAAAAATGACAATTTGTTACGATGACTTTGGAATTCAAGGGGGATGGGCGGGCCACTACTGCGAGGCGTGGTGATGAGCAGGACATTGACCGAATGGCCGAGGGGAGATAAAAGAAGCGTAGGACGACCAGTAGCGAGACGAGTCGCCGGGCGTTCGTGGATGAGACTGGCACAAGACCGTGGTGGATGCCACAAACTTCGAAAGGCCTATATCCAGTAACGTATAAGTCGGGCTGTTGATGATGAGTGATGATGTAACGATACTTATTGAATATTATTTTTTAAGCAGAAACAAAATTATGTCGCCGTATTAAACATAAGATAAGGAATGAGTACATCAGAGGAAACATCAAAGTCAAAAAAACGCCAGTGACGGAAAAGTTGAGGAGTATAAGGTTAGCGTGGTAAGGGCAGCTTAGGAGGGATGAAAGTGATGTCATGTATCAAGAAGAATGTTATTTTTTATTTTTGTCCAAAAGTACTTTTGTCGCAGGGGGCGACGACGACCTCTGTGTCGCAGTGGGCGAAAGCCCCTAAGATGCAAAAGGTTGCGGGTTCGATTACCTATAACACAAGCTCTGCTTACTTTGTGGCTATATCATGTTGTGTGAAAATCTCAGGCATTATTTATTTATTAATTAACAACCTGCTTCCCGCGTAAATTCGGTCATAGAGTCAGCTGACGTCAGAGATAACAATAAAAACGAAATGGAAATTGATTCCGTTGTGTTGCCCTCCGCCGGTAGAAAGCTAAAGCTATGAATATTTCAACATAACTTTGTTATGTTCTGATATTTTGTTCGAGCGCGTATCATTTTGCTCGACTGATGTATCAATTTCACAGAATGCCGTGAAAATAAATCTCTTTTAAATCTATTAATAAATCATCAAAGTAAAAATATCTTAGACGAAAGTAGAACAGTCGAAATAAGTTTAAATACTCTTGCGAAGCTCTCATAAGATGTAGTTTCAACCATAACAATAATTTTAAACTTTGAATTAAAATTGTATCTTTGCTAGTCTAAAATCATTATTTTCAAAATCGTTAGGCCACGCATAAAACAAATACATCAGCTTGTCAAATTAATGGGGCAAAGAGCACTTTATACCAGTAGCGTTTAAAATCAATTGACCTAACAAAAGCACGTAGCTTGCTGCTGGAGGCTAGAAGCTATGAGAAATGACATCAGTAGACGGAACCACTCGGCGCCCACGCACCGCCCACAGACAGAGCCTTGCAAAACCCTGAGACTTTGGCGCTCGGTACGAGATAGGTGTTTGCGAAACATGACTATAATTTGGGTGTCAAATACGTTCTTAATACTTTGAAACTGTTCCCTAGCAGCACTTAATTTAACGTAGATCTCAAAGGAAAATTCCAATTCTGTGTCACATAATTTCAATTTTTTTACGTTGATTATTTGTATTCGTGTGTTTTCTGAAAATAAACTGACAATGGATGATCCTCAATAGATATAAATAGTTTGATGAAATAGTTCAGGGTGAGACACCACCCATCGTGCAATGGTATATTTTCTAGCCACGATAAAACAGGATGTGTATCGTTTTTAATGGATGGTAAAAAAAAACACCAACGAGACTCAAACCGTTGATCCAAGTCTAATAATAACAAACGAAAGATACGATAATTGGTACTGTAAACGTCTCCAGCCAATTGAGTGTAACGATTTGAGTCGACGACCTGAATGAAAGTCTCAAGACTTCTCGTCTGATGCTATTGTCAAAAAAACCTGGTGACTGTAAAACTAAACTGAAATAAAATCATTTTATTAAATTCAGGAATGTATTCAGACAGAGCTTTAACGTAGAAATTAAGCTATTTCAGTCAGATTGAAGATAAAATAGTATCTTACCAAACAATATCCATATTGGCAGAAGAAACCTTCGGAAAACCCAGCCAAGCCATTTCTTAAGACGGTTAAAACCATTTAGCATGTTCTTGAGCTGTTGTTGAAGATGGACTGTATTTTAAATCAATTACCAAGGCTACAGAATCATCGGTTCTAGTCGACTGGTGGGCGTCTGAAGGTTCTTCGTGGTTCAAAAACAATTGCCTATAAGATTTTAGATAACACAAGTACAAGACATTGGCACTGTCCAAATGCTCTTGAACCAAAAAAGTCATAACATTTACATTCCAGCATAAGAAAAACTTGGTGGATAATTACCGACAGTGGGAAGTCTCGGTATATAGGCTAAGAATAATCAGTATATAATAATGCTTGTCATTTCCTAGTAGAATCGAAAGTAATTCCCTAGAAGAGCAATGAACACATAAACTGAGTTCATTCCAGTTACACATAAACATCTAAGAAAATTATATTTAAGTTAACGATGGTACGCTCGATTGTGTAACACCAGCAGGACAGGAGTCGCTTCCACTCGAATATTGCAAGCTCATTTCCTTACCGACTTGTACATTGCAGTTGGAGGTTTAACCTAGATTTTTCAAAGATGAAATACATTTTAAATCACTGCCAATTTATTATGGATATTAATTGGATATATAAATTATCAAAAAAACTAAAATGGGGGTAATTATAATAAGTCGATAAAATTTATCGTATTTTAAAGGCTCACCGACAGCCATACACAATATATTAAAGTAGCAAGTAAATTACTTTCTTGTTGTGGCTTGGAGTAAACGAGAAAACAGAAAAAGCATTAAAAAAAATATGCTTTAAATATTAGTGATGATGACAGTTAAAATCTCGAGCAATCATGACATTTTTATGAGCGACGAAAGAAAGTAATTTAAATATCACAACTTTTACGACGCATTTAAAAGACTGATAAAAAATCTATAAATTGTTCTTTCTTTCTGTTTCATGAACAAAAGCTATAGGTATTTAGTTTTTGTTCCAGTCATTTCCAAATAATCGAAAACCTATAAACTCGACGCAAAAGGCGCATAATCATCCGAAAAGTCAATATTTTATGAACAGCATAAAAGGAAAACGGAACATGTATCGGATACGATACGACCTAGTCCCACCTGTGTTCGAGTTTGGTAAAAAGCCTACGGCACCCACTAACCTGAAATGGCTTGTCCTTATTTCCCATTCAGTAATACCTATTAATCGATACGACATTTAACATTCGATTACAAAATCATACCATCAACAAAATCGACAAAATTAGTGTGCCACTAGCACATTTTGCGTCTTGTGACCTTTGAAAATATACACGAAAAACATGGAAGGTAATTTGTTAGTTTGTTGGGGGTATTTTTATGAACTACTGATCAGATTCTGATTTTTAAGCAGTAGGCTTAACTTATTATCTCTAATTGATACTATAACAACAAAATATACTTATTGTGATAATTTATATATAAATATAGATAGATCGTTTGCTTGGTTCAGACTAGCTAGAAAGAAACAAATATTACAATACTAAGTGACCGGAATATAAATCTTTGTTGAAATAGTGACTCTAACACAATGCCAAAAATATTTGAACTCATAAATAAGTAGAAATCATATAAGCACGACCGGTATTAATTGGTATTTAAAATACATACCATAATAACAAAGCAAGCCCACACACGACTGATGACTTCATAAGTAAAATCGAAAGCTGTTCCTTCACAATTTTTGTACGGCAATATTGTACATGCAATGCAACTACATTATTAAGTAATTCGACGATTCTTACAACTATGTAAAATGTTTGTTTATAATTTAACATATATTGCTCGTAAATTAATATGAAATTCCAATTTTATGATACTTTTAACATACAAAACGCTACTCTAAACAGCATTTTATTTTAACGACTACTTCCGTACTTCGGGTCTCCTCGTCTCTCGGAGTTACCTCCTTTAGGCAGGCTATAAACTGACACCTCTGACGCAGTAATTAGGGACGGATTGGCTTCAGAAATGAAAAAGCTGGCCTGCTAAAAACAACTCTGCTCATTGGAGACTCTTTTTTACGAAACGAACTTAAAAAAGAGACGTAATTAGTGAGTGGCGGCATAAACTAGTAAAATTAGTCGTTTTTGTTGCTTCACAATGGCAAAAAGTTTTAAAGGGCTGTTAAGGGGTGAACGCTCAAGCTCTATTCTTGCTACAAAACAAAATGTTGGCATGTTTTCTGAGCATTTATTTCGTGTCTGGGTTTTGGTACTACGGAACTCGTAAACTTGTAGTTTTTGATACACATTCTAAAGGTTCCGTATAAGGTCAGAACTTCAGTTGCTACAACAACACAATAGGTTCTAAAACCGGAGTCATTACCAAAACTGGGACATGCAGTCCAATTCACGAGACGTTGATCAGTTTACATTCAACTAACAATTAGAACTGGCCTGAGGACACTCGCCCACGTGGCGCTGACGCAATATAAGGTCACCAGACCGGCCTGCTATAGCCTTGTTTGCTTGGCTAGAGCTTGAATAACTAAGAACGCTTAGGATGTTTTGTAAAAAATAATGGATAAATCTTCGGTAGCTCTATCAGATCTAGAAATACTTAAATTAGAGTATGATGTCTTAGTAGTGAAGGTTGCCTAGATCCCATGACAGACTGAATTGGAGATTTTTTTAGACTAATAGGTACATATAGGCTTAATAAAAAAAACCGTTAAGATTATTCGTTTTATAACTATTTCTAAACCAAATTTATGCACTTAATGATGAATGACTAATGGGCCTTTTTATTCCGACGTTATCAAAAGTCATAAAGACTAGCTAGATATTACGTTTAATTTAACACAGAAATATTAGACGCGGAGAGGACAGATACCGCAATGAAGGGGAAAACCTGTTCCACAAGAATCTAATAATCTTTACAAGTATGATGTACCTACTTAATACATACATTTACCGTGTATACTTGACTCTAATACCTACTTCGGTCAAGTGATTTTAAAACAGATCCGAATATTGCGATGACCGTGTAAGTTTAAGCTATTGACCAGCAAAAATAGTCAGGTTTATTTTTATCTGCGCATAATTATTATACTATTTACTGATTTCTGACTGCTAATCTATTTTCCCACAGCATAGCGGTTACAGGCAAACTGCATGGGTAAAAACTACAAGGTGGCAAACGGAGCGGATAAAAACTCAAAGCTTAGTCGTTAACAGTCAAACCAGTGTTTTGTAGGTCGGTCAGCGTCGAGCGAGTCACAGCGAGGGAAGCCGCTCTCCTATGAGTCACGATTGCCACGCGTGCCTCGACCTGCCTTGCCAGTACCGCCAAGGAAAGCGAATTGGTCGCTGTTGCTATCATACACATCGTTCGACCGCTTATTTATTGTTGGCACTATGCGAAATTGGACTGCAACATCAGACTCGAGATATTTTTCGCAGATTATTTTTACGCAAACCTCTTACTGATATAATAAAATGCAAAAGCTCTACTTGTATTTCAAGACTACAACGATTAACATATTTTGAATCAAAGCTACGGAGAAGGATACTTCAAAAAATCTATAAACAAAAGATGAAATTGGGGAGGACGGGTCAGAAAAGTACACGAGTGAAACTGCGGGAATTAGCCAACTGCACCATGAGAATATTTAAATTGGCAGCAGACTATGGACGGGAGCTTGTCCATAGGCAGAGGCCCACGATCGATGACGCAACCTTGGCCAGTGAGCTTTGTGGGCGGCACGCCATGCGACCAGGAAGTCATCGTAACATCACAAACACGTACAGTTAGCCAGTTATCAAGATTTTTTATTCTTCATAATAGTAATAATGTTAATATTCGCTAATAATAAATTTATTTTAGTATCTGGTATTAACTATCGTGGTCTGACTCTATGCGAATTGAAAGTATTTTACGTTGTTAAATTAATTTCAGTAGAGCTTAATGAAGATATATGAATGAAGGAAGCAAAACTTTCTCTTAGAACACTCATAAATATAATTAATTAGCGTCCAAGTCTGTCCGTCGCATAATAAGAGTCGATTGGAAGTAAATATTCGAACCAATATATTATTGTTAATTAAGTACCTAGTTAAAGACTGTATTTAAATACTCATGTGATTTTACTCTCACTTTTAGATGTCTTGAAATTTAAAAACATACCTAATCACAGAAATATAAAACTTTTGAAACTATCCTGGTTGTGCGTCGAAATATCAGGAACAGAACTCACAAATCATTGTAAATATCCAGTTGTTATTCATAATCACAGAAATATATTTTGTAAGAACTCAACTTTTTGATCAAAAGACTAATCCACAACATATCTAACAATCAACAACATATTTCTTCATTCATCTTCTTGATATTATGAGCTAGTGTCAATTTTTAGTGTCGGAGTTTGAGGCTCTACTTAGATTTATCTGGCCTACCTACACTACCATTACGCGTTATGCGTTATGGGGCAGAAACTATAGGGAAACCATTCACTCACAACAAAAACAAATTCGAAATGTTTGATCACGCTGACATTTGCCCCGCAGCGCGAACCGAAGCCGCACCTCCTGCAGAGATCCCTAGATGAGGTCGCGCGCTAGTGGTCGCCCAATACAAGCAACATGCCGCCAAATTAAGAAGGCCTCCGTTATGAGTGTATAAGACATGACAGTATTATTAATGCGTGCTTTCCCAATGTAGGGTGTACAGGGTTCCAACCCCTATCTTCGGAACCCAAGCCAACCCCACCTGCACGTGGTGCACCCTGCTAAACAACGAACGGGGCTCTGGCGGCCGGCTGATTGCGGCATAGCACAGCCTACATCGGCACAGCTATATCCCCTGGCCACTGACGGGCAGCAGCATCGGTGGTGCGAGAAGCTGTGCCCTGCGATCCCCAACCCGCATGCCCAGCGTGGGGATTATGGGTATATCCCCCTTTATTAGGGGAGGCCTATGTCCAGCAGTGGACTGATATAGGCTGATGTGGTGTGGTGTGGTGGTGGCTTTCCCAATAAATTGCGCAGCCCTCCGTCATCCGCATCTAATGATCGGAAGATTTGAATGCATCTAAGTTCTGTAGCTACAACAGAGTCAATTAGCTGGGTTTTGAATTTCGACACTGCATACTTGATACTATAGTAGGTACTATTAGTTATAAAGTGACTAAAGTTAATTAAAATCAGACTAAGCAGTAGTAACCTTACGTTAATATTTGTTCCCACTCAACTACTAACAGCTAAACGGATTTGGGTAAAATTTGGAATATACATAATTTATGGCCTGGATTAACACTTAAATGATTTTTATTTGTGTACGACACGAGTGAAGCCGCGGGCGGAAGCTTGTAGATAATAAAATAAACGAAAGATATAAAATGCAACATGGTGTTTATATACTGATATTAAAGTTTTTTTTATTAGCAAATAAATTTCAGCTAAGATTGGTACATAAAAGATTGGCGCCTGAAGATGAATTGTGAATACGAGTCATATATTCTTGGCTTGCTTCTCAAAACGAGATGAGATGCGAGATCCACGGTTTCCCTTGAACTAGATGGTTGTTTGGCCTTGTCTAATAATACCATGCGAGGCGCACCGGCCGCATTGATGGCTTCCTGTCAGTGTTCAACCATTTGAATGGCTTACCAGGATATAATTTCAAATTTTCGCGTATGTATTCCCGCAATAAGCGAGGAATATAATATCAGCGCTAAAAATATATTTTCCTCGACAGCCAACAATAGGTCTTCGTCAAACTTAGTAAAAAGTAGTAGGTAATGTTATTATTAATTAATAATATTATATTTTATATTTTATTTATTTAATTCATGAACCACATGATTGATATACTATGTATGTATTTTTTTGTAAATACATACATATCATACATAGAAAACACCCAGATCTGAGATAAACATTTACAGAACATGCAAACATTTGTCCCGCAGCGGGAATCGAACCCGCTACCTTCTGCGTCTCAGGCGGACCTTCGCCCACTTCGCCACAGAGGCCGTCTATATTAGAATAATATAAGTTGATACACAGGCTACTATTCGGAGGTACCAGAGACTGATAAACATACATAGATACCCACAAAACACCCAGAGACAGAATAAACATCCATGTTTATTATAAATCTATTTGTTTGTTACATTAATAACAATGATGGATTGTCAATATTTAAAAAAAAAATACACAATGTTTGTCCTGAAAATCAAAACCATGACCAGCAGTACAGAAGGCAGAACCTACCAACTGAGCTATAAGCCTTTAATATTATTTAAGTGAGAAGTATCATGCATCATCAATATCAACAACCTCTAGAAGTCCACTACTTAAGGCAAGTCTCCCAGGATTTTCATGAAGAATATAGATATATAGATAGCATTAGTTGCCAGGGAATCTTACAACCTAGACCAGTGTGTCACAGTAGGTCTGTCTATTATAAAGTTGAAATCCCACAGATGAAAAAGTTCGCAAAGATATTATTCAGAGTTTGCGGTGGCGCGGCGTCCTACACCTTATAAGGCAGCACGCGACGCAAGGCCGCTGCCGACCACGCTTCAAACCGCGGTATTAAGTAAAACATACAAATAAGATGAGATTATTACGAACATGCGATCCGCCCCGGCTTCGCACGGATACAATAAACTAATCGGCGTCATGAGTGTCCTTTCTTTAACACGTTGACTGCGGGCTTCGGACATGACGTTACGCGCCATGCCCGAGCCCCAGCCCATTGTGTTTTCAGCACTCAAAGCGTTAAATAGAAACATGAAAATACATGTGTATTATTACTAAACATATTAAATCAGGAAGAAATACTCTAAGACATAGTGAAAATCCATATAAAAATCACTTGCTAACAACTGTTCAGTTACTTCTTGTAAATTCACAAACAGACAGATAAGTGCAAATAGCGATTATGTTTTATACTTGTTACTCAGAGACTAGTTTCCTGTCTTTGATTTCACTTCTTATCAAAATAGTACTCAACACGTCCTTTTTAGGTATGTACATACAGAATTTAGATAACTTGGCTCCCCTAAGGCCGGAGCAGCCCGATTGGACCACCAAATTTATTGCACCAGCAACTGAAGCACAGCACATCACTTGCAAAGTTAATGTACTTTTATCAGAATAAAGCTGAATAAGGTAGGGGGAAATATACATAAATTGGTTAGAGAACTATTTTCATTGAAGCTTCTTCTTTGTATGAGTTAGTAGCCCAATGTGTGACTCATGTGAGGAGTTACACAAGATACATATAACTTTTTAGTGGAATCTTGACACATAATGATGATGACAATGACACAATGGCAGCAGATTTGAACACTAGCTCATAAATATAATAAAAATAGAAGAGTATATGTATGAGAGAGGAGCTGATGTCAGCCATTCTCTTCTCTCTTATTCTCCTGGATGTGGGCTTGTGTCAGAGCATATTATCGGCACAAACCTCTGCTGCCGCTATAGTGTTTTACAAGCCGGCATTCAGGGCTATTGATGTTTATATATTAGAGATCCTTATGAGACGGATGAAGGAGGGTGTTGGTACCAGCAACAGTTTCATGCTTCTGCAGGTTGTAGTTTTTCACTGTTTACTAAATTATAGCTTGTTTATGTACCAAAAAAGATGTTAAAATAAATGATGAAATGAGTTAACATGTGACTCAATGTCTCAAAAAAAGCCTCTGGTGTCAGAGTTTTTAGGCTGCATAAAAACCTTGGTTTAACAACAAAAGAAACATCTTAACATACTTTCTAGAGCATGAAAAAAGCATTGAAGGGCTCAGACATTATATTAGAAGTAAGAGCTAGTAAAATTTCAAAGAAACTAAAGCTTTGAAACAACAATTCAAACAGAACCTACCTATTTGAAACTCAGTTTTTTTATAACCATTTTATTTGACCACTTAGGCAGTACATTCACTACATTGGGAATATCATACAGTAAATGTAATGGTCACATCATATTTTATCCAAAGAGATAAAAAGATTATTCATTATCAAAATATGGCAGTCCACTGATGTACAAAGGCTCCCCTAATGAGAACCATTATGCCCTGTCCTCAGTTTGACGCATCCAGCTTCTACCAACAGCCTTTCACAGATTGTCATTGGTCTTTTAAAAGACTATTATTATTAACCCCTCCGCTCACCGTGGTTAATTACCTATGTGGCTATAACAAGCAAAAAAAATGAGATAGGGAATAGCACGAAGCGAAAGCGGAAGGGAGACAGCGCGGGTCTGATGTTACCCGATCGGACCTCAGAATGAGTCTACCAAAATGTTAACCTTAGTCCGATCAGACCTCGCTCAGCACTCTCCCCCCTTACTTATAAACGCTACTCAAATTTAAACATTGCTTAAAGTTACCCTGTCACTGTTTTTCAATATCCAATGGTAAGGGATAGCAATAGTTTAAAGCATTATTTATCTTTTGACAGATTTTTATAAGTAAGGCCCTGTGAGGTTAATATTAATGGTACATAGGTTCAATGTATTTTTTTCTGACTAATAGAGCCACCAACCAGTTTTGTGGTCAATAAACCCAATAGGAATCAATAATATATTTTTAATTAAAAGTAATATAAGATAGACATATAGGATAAGAATTAGACATGATACTGGTGACCTGCCCTAAATGTTACTAATACCCATAATAGAAAAGCCCCACAGTAAAGCGGTGCTGGGATTTCCTAAATTTTTAAAAATATTAAATTTTCTTATTGAATATGTTGGTTTACACTAGAGAACTAAAGTATGACTAAATTTCCGATAAGAATAGTTTTTTTTTATTAATAATAGGTATGAGCGGATTATCTTGAAATATAGAGCAGATATTACTTTCTGCTCATTGAATTAACTTTTATCAATACCTACTTATAACTCTTTGTTTGAACAGAGGAACAACGGGGTCAAAAGTATTTATTTTAATTCAACTTCAACAAATCAGTGTGATCTCACTTTTTTGTGGTACAGTAGGGGTGACGAATGGGTCCTGACGTATGGGCAAGTCCTGAATCATACGGGATCAGCATGTCTTCGACAGACGCATTATGCAGCAGCTTCAAATGAAGCAAGGGCGAAAATAAGATTTACCTAACGCACGGTAACTCGTGTGTGGTTGTCGTACTCACCATCTGTTCTTTTTATGTTGATGTTGACTCCCGACTGGATCTTCACAGTACCGTCATCCATTTTTGCACTGATTTAGACACCACATTCACTATAGAACATTATCTTGCTATGAACCCTTGTTCAAAATAGTCTAACACATTTGGAAATTACACATGAGAACCGGTGAAAATTACAAAATAAATTTCTACACCCAGATTGACAGTTATATCGAGCTAGCTACACACTTCAGACTGGAACGTTTGAAATTTGTTTCACTACAAGAGTCAAATCAATCACTTTACACTGATGAAATTGAAAAAAATACGATTGATTTGAATTTTGTAAAAGCTTTTACCAAATTTTATAAGAAAAAACAGTACGTTCAAATTATTTCGGTTGTAATTAGTCAGGAAAAAACGTTTTGCCAATGCGAATTATTTTTTATTGAAGTTGCAGATTGATTGTTTGGTTTTGATACCAAAGAGTAAATTATTAGATTGGATACAAACAAGCAATTCGACCAAGCAAGCTCACTATTGTGCGCGATCATCACTATTGTCTCACCAAAATTGTGCATTTTTTGTATTTTTTCTAATATCAATCAATAAAATGATAACAAAGTGTGGAAGTAACATATTAAAATATTCTAGTATAGAGGAGTTTTTAATAATAATGATCGTAAAATCGATTAATCCATTCGTTTAATAAAATTTAAGAACGAGTGCACCAATATCCATAGACATTACGAGGAATCAAACAAAAGCAAGCAACAGGCTCAATCAAACAGTTTTCAATTCCTTCACATCAATCAGTCAGACATATTCAGTGCTGCCGTTTTAGATTTTGTCGCCAAATCTAGCAATTTTCTACGGGCTTAGTGACATAATTATATTCTGAGTAAGTCACCAAAATAACTACATAATCTATATGATGTATAAACTAGCTGCACCCCGCGGCTTCACCCGCGTGGAAATTTATGTGTCAAAACGTGTTTCATTATTTACATAAAGGTTTATTTTTACCATGTTTTGCGCGGAGTAAAAAATACCAGCATAATAACACTGCATTACCTTGCAGTACCCGTTCCTGTTCTCACTCTCACTCTCTTTTTCGTTCCCGTTCTCGCTCCTGTTCGCGATGGTCACCAATTCATCAGCTGGTTAAGAATTTTTATAAACCTATCTAACTTGAGAAATGATTGGTTCTCCATACAAATTTTCATACCATCTCCAAGATTTATTTTCGCTACAAAAAGTAGCAAACTTACTTTACTTTGTAGGGTCCCGTCTGCAAAATTCATTAAAATTTATTCAGCCCTTTAACTCAGACACCTATTTATTTATTTTCATTAGTCTCTGTGCAAAATTTCAAGTCTAGAGAGTTCAAGATTTTATTGTTACCCGTACAAACTTTGCCACCCCCGTTTACCTCCTCAGAGGTTAATTTTTCAAAATAAGATAAGCCTGTGTACTATTTGGGAATTTGAACGAACTACATACCAAATTTCATCGAAATATATCCAGTGTTTACGGAAGTACGTGGTAACAAACATTCACACAGATTTTTGTTTCCCATACAAACTTTGCCACCCCCGTTAACCGTCTTAGGGGTTGAATTGGAAAAATCCTGAAACAATTAGTGTTCATTTATTTTCAGTAGAGAGAGACTCTCTGTGCAAAATTTTAAATCAATTGGTAAACTTTTTTTTTGTTCCCCATACAAACTTTGCCAGCCCTGTTTACCACATCGGAGGTTATTTGTGTTATTCTGGCACCTAAATTATATACGTATCAAAGTTAATCTACATATGTTCAGTGGTTATGGAGATACGTGGTAACAAACATTCACATGGACTCTCACATTTAATAATATTATTAGGAATTAGGATATTAGGATTAGGATTGATAAAATTGTTAAACCCCTCCCAAACTCTCACCATTGACCATCAATATTATGTTTTATGGTAAAATAACCTATACGTTTTGCGAGCTTTACTTTGAATTTCAAAGTGGTACAGACTACTGGGATACTACCTAACACACATTTGAGTACGCAGTAGTCTACGAGATCGCTTCACAGCCAAGGGGAATACACAAGTAGGTACACAGTGGACCATCAAATTGGTAGCAAGTTTTATTAGCTTCATAAAGTCCATCGAGACAAGCTCTGAAATTGACCAAGGTATATATATTGTTAGCGACTCCCCCACCAAGAGGACATCGGCAAACCGACGCTCTTTTAAATAGCGGGCAGGACCATTGCTCGGGCTCAGTCTGTTTGTGGTGCTCGACGGTGTAATAGCTTAGGGACGTTAAATATTATTGTGCGATGCTATGTAAGTCATTTTGTGTTTCTGATTTTCGTCATTTTCAAGTGTTATAATTATTTCTATCTGTGTGGTTCCAACTTGATTTCTGTGTCGATTTGTTTAGTTAAGTTTTTGAAATAAAATTACTGTTTAAACTTTAGGCTTAACGTTTAGTGTTATTTTTTTTAATCAATTTCTATTTCTGATTATAAAATCAGAAGTGGGATTGAATGCCAAAGCCCACTTATCTTTAGAAAACAATTTGGAACTACCCACATTTCGAGATAGATTGACTTGTTTGTGTAACTTTTCTTTGTTCTTTTACGTAAGTAATTGTAATGCCGAAAACTAAAGAACGCGGTCGTTTGAGACACCGTTCACAGAATGACTTGCATGCCTGAACGCGACACCGATCGCGGTGTCAATCCCGTAGTAGAAAACGGTCAAGTTTGCGAGAGATTTCACGGCGTAAAACCCCTTCGAGGTCCCCTTATGTTTATCGCAGTCGAGCATCACGTGCGAACAGGAAAACTTCACGTAGTAGATCTCGTGTCCGATCACGAAGTATCTCCCGTGCACGATCATCCCACCGAAATTCTCGTGTCATGCTTAGGCATCGTCGTCGCTCCCTAAGTCGCTCACCCGCTGGTGCGGGTATACCCTCACTAGTACCTAGTCTAGAAAACGGCAGCAAAGCCCGCGATTTCTCGCAACCCGCTCAACCAATAGCTGCTACAAACATAACTCAATCCACTAGTGAAGATTTCGGAAACTCTTTTCTGAGATCAGGCCACGTGTCACTACCACCCGCATCAGCAGCGGATACCATCTTAACTGCCCCAGATAACTCCAACGCCTCTAACCAAGTATTAGAA
Source organism: Horisme vitalbata (assembly GCA_951804965.1). Lineage (NCBI taxonomy): Eukaryota > Metazoa > Arthropoda > Insecta > Lepidoptera > Geometridae > Horisme > Horisme vitalbata. The sequence goes on from OX638090.1 coordinate 2,858,689, forward strand.
ACCACCACGCAGTGCTCCGAGGCATCCACTCTCGCCCACGCTCTCATAGAAGCCATAAAGACAATCCAGCCCGTAAGTTCTAAAAGTTATTACGTGTCAAATTTTGACCCCACAATCCATAACGTTGACTCGTGGTGTGAAGAAGTGGATCGCGCCAGAGCCGCGAATGCGTGGACCGACCACGAATGTTTGTCACGAGTCGCGTCCTGTCTGAAAGGTGATGCCAAGACGTGGCTGTCCGAGTGGGTGAGTAATGATCGAACTTGGTTCAATTTTAAATTAGAATTTAAACCTTTGTGTCCCAGTAAGCTTGATTATGCAAACATTTTGTTCGAAGCAATGAAAACTACGTCGGATAGCTATTCTTCATACGCCGAATACGCTAGGCGCTCTCTACTGCGACTTAGGATAGTGAAGGGACTTGACGACGAACTGCGGGTTTTGATCGTCATACGCGGGATCGATAATCCGCAAGTTCGTGCGGCGGCTTCTAACGCAGGCATAACTACCGAGAATCTTGTTTCTTTCCTTTCGATTTATGTAAAGCCGAAAAATAGACATGAGGTACGACCCCAACTTGTTAACAGGAAACGCTAACCTCAATCTACTCCTCGCTCTGAAACCAAGTGCTTCAATTGCAGTCAGAGAGGCCATATAGCTCGTGACTGTAAGAAACCTAAACTGACTGACTCAAGACCTGACCCGACCCTCGCCACGAAACCAAATCCTCCCAACGTCAAACCCAACACTTGTTCCTTCTGCAAAAAGTCGGGCCACTCGGAGGAGTTTTGTTTTGCTAAGGCACGCTCCGAAACCCGCAACCACAGAAATGTTAATTTATGCTCTGACCAATCTGTACTAACCAAACAAAACGGCACCGATACGACAACGGCTGTAATCGAAGGGGTCCCGATGGACGTGCTTATTGACAGCGGCGCGTTGAACGTGTCCCTTATTTCGTCACATGTGCTAAAATATCTCACATGTCAACCTAAACAGAGACATTGCGTTATTACGGGAATAGGTAATAGAGAAATAGTCACTACGGCCTATGTAACAGTCACATTAGAGTTTGAGGGTATTTCTATGGAAGCCGACCTGGTAGTAGTGCCTACGTCATATATGTGCGCCCCCATAATCATTGGCACTGATGTCCTTAATCGAGACGGAGTTACATATGTTAGGACAAAAGACAGACAATACTTGACCCACTCTCCTATAAAACCACCCTCTGTCAATACAATCGAGGCTAATGAAACCATCCTTGTGAACACTCCTCTGCTAGGCAATGAACATGAGAATCTCATGGTTGTGATAAATGAGTTCTCACAGTTTCTCATTTCGGGCACGGCCACGACCACCGTCAAAACAGGTGAAATGGAGATAAAACTAACAAGTCCAACTCCAGTGGCCTACTGGCCGTATAAACTTTCCCACCACGAAAAACTGAAAGTCCGGGAGATCACTGATGACCTCTTGGGCAAAGGCATAATTAGGAGATCACAGTCCGAGTACGCAAGCCCAATTATACTGGTGAAAAAGCGCGACGGCTCCGACAGGCTTTGCGTCGACTTTAGAGCCCTAAATAGAATAACCGTGAAGAATCGATACCCTCTTCCTTTAATTGATGATCACATAGACCGACTTGGTAATTGTCAGTTTTTTTCTATTCTGGACATGGCAACAGGCTTTCATCAGATCAGAATTAAGGAAGAGTGTGTCCATCTCACGGGATTCGTGACTCCGGAAGATCATTTCGAGTACCTGAAAATGCCCTATGGATTGGCGAACTCGCCAATCGTGTACCAAAGGATAATAAATGACACGCTGCGCAGTTTCATTCTCAAAGGAAATGTGCTAGTCTACATTGACGATGTACTGTTGTTAAGCAATTCAGTTTCCGAGGGAATTAAGCTGCTACGTGACGTGCTAACCACCCTAACGCAAGCTGGATTTTCCATCAACCTGTGTTCATTCCTCACAACAGAAGTAGAGTACCTCGGACGAGTAATAAGTCAAGGTCAGGTAAAGCCGAGTCCTCGAAAAGTGGAAGCCCTTGCGAACACTTCACCGCCAGGTAACGTAAAGCAAGTCAGACAACTACTTGGCCTGGCAGGTTATTTCAGGCGTTACATTAAAGACTATGCCACGAAGACAGCATGCATTGCTCAACTCACTAGGAAAGGAGTTCAATTCTCCTGGGGTCCTGAACAGGAAAAGGTCCGTCAAGACCTCATTCTATGCTTAACTAGTGAGCCGGTTCTCACTGTATTCGACCCCAAGCTACCTACCGAGGTCCATACGGACGCTAGCAGTACTGGCTACGGGGGTGTTCTTCTACAAACCCACCCAGATGGCAAAAAGCATGTGGTTGCCTATTTTAGTAGGGTGACTCAGGGCGCGGAAAGCAAATATCACTCCTACGAGCTAGAGACCCTAGCCGTGGTAAAATCTCTACAAAACTTTCGACACTACCTCGTGGGATTGAAATTTGTGGTCGTCACTGACTGCAACGCCCTGAAGTCCACAGAACGTAAGAAGGATCTACTACCTAGGGTAGCGAGGTGGTGGATCTATCTTCAAGATTTTGACTTCACTATCACGTATCGAAAGGGGGTTTTATGTATCTCTAAGAAACGCGTACCTCGAGCACCACTACAGAACATCACCTCTTGGGAGAAACCAGACACGCCGTTCCACACAGTACACGTGGACGCATTAGGCCCGTTACCCTTATCGCAGGGATATAAATTCGTCCTAATAATAGTTGACGCGTTTACGAAGTTCTGCCTACTGTACCCTATTCAACGACAAGACGCCGCTGAGCTGAAACGAGTCATCACCCAGGCAATCGCGCAGTTCGGCGTGCCAAGTCTGATGATCACTGATAAAGGACGCATGTTTGAGTCCAGCGAGTTTACAACCTGGATCAACGACCTGGGGTGCGAGCTGCACTCCATCACCCCCGAGATGCATCACGCGAACGGCCAGGTGGAGAGGTACGTACGAACGGTACTTAACATGATCCGTATAGAAGTGAACCATAAGCACTCATCGTGGTCCGAAGTACTTTGGAAGCTCCAACTAGTACTGAATATCACGAAGCAAAAGACCACGCAAACTTCGGCGCTAAACCTCCTCATCGGCACAGACTCGACTACTCCAGTCATTCGCTCGTTAATTCGAGATGTAGCAGCGGAAGGTTCCAGGCCAAACAGAGAAGCACTTCGTGAGCTCACCAGAAGTCGCACCCGCCAACTTCTCACTGACAACCAGGCCAAGCAGGACGAATATGCCAATCGGCGCCGGAACTCGCCTCGAGAGTTTAGGGTGAACGACCTTGTTTTCGTAATAAAATTCTCTCAGTCGACAGGGAAATTGGACCCAGGTATGCGTGGTCCATATAAGGTGATCAAAGCCCTGCCGAGCGGCCGCTACGAGCTGAAGTTACTGAGCGGAGGTTATGGAAAGACCACGCAGGCCGCGGCACAGTTCATGGTGCCCTGGCGAGGCGAGTGGTGCCCCGAAGCTTGCGCCGCATTCTTTGATCGTGAGTTTACTTTGAACCGTCCTATTTTTACATATGTCGATGCTGGTCATTTTAAAATTTCTAAACTTTTTGTTTGTAATGTTCATTTCGAATAACTAATCTTGAAATTAATCAAAATTTAGATAAAAAAAAAATAATAATAATAATAATAAAACAAAAAACAAAAATTAAAAAAAAAAACTTAACTTAAAACTAAATTTAAAACCGCGACCTACAAGCTTCGCGCCATGTACCTACGTGGATGGGCGAGCATATGTTGACCGGCAATAGCGTGTGTAATGTAATGTACAGGACAGAGCGATCCGTATCTGCTACGTAGCATAGTCGGACGGGGATAATGCCAAGATCAGTATAACAGCGTTCGTCGCTTTGTATGTCCGTCGGACTTACCGTGTCTGCCTAAAATAGGCATAGTCGGTCTTACCTGTGTCAGCGCATAGTGCCGCTTAGTCAGGTCTTCCGTGTCTGCGCTTTGCGCATAGTCGGACTTGCCTGTGTCTGCGTTAGTCGCATAGTCGGGCAGACGCGTTAGTCGCGTCATGTTACAGGTGGATCCTGCTTCACCTGATGCTGACAACTACAGAGCCGGAGCCGCAGCGGACACACGAAACTGAGGAATGGGGCAATAAAACCTAGACCTTGCTCCGAAAACGAAATAAGTACATGAGAGACGTCTCATTAGGAGGTGTATGCGCTGGTGAATGAATGAGATTTTGTGAGGACGTATGAATTAAATGAATGGTGATGCAAGAAGAGTGTGAACCGCCACATCTATGTAAAACCGACGCTCTTTTGATGTAACTCTTCTTTCAGACGAATACGACAGCGAACCAGATGCTAGTCCTACGTATGGTTCCGGCGCAGGTCCGTCCATGCCCTCACTGGATCCTGAACCTGAGGCGGGGCCATCATCTTAGACTTCAGCTTCGGGCAGCCTCATTTGACTTTAGGAGTAGGTCGAGGACGACCTATAGTCAGGAGAAGCCGTGTTAGCGACTCCCCCACCAAGAGGACATCGGCAAACCGACGCTCTTTTAAATAGCGGGCAGGACCATTGCTCGGGTTCAGTCTGTTTGTGGTGCTCGACGGTGTAATAGCTTAGGGACGTTAAATATTATTGTGCGATGCTATGTAAGTCATTTTGTGTTTCTGATTTTCGTCATTTTCAAGTGTTATAATTATTTCTATCTGTGTGGTTCCAACTTGATTTCTGTGTCGATTTGTTTAGTTAAGTTTTTGAAATAAAATTACTGTTTAAACTTTAGGCTTAACGTTTAGTGTTATTTTTTTTAATCAATTTCTATTTCTGATTATAAAAATATAATATTTACTTGTATCGATTGGACGAATCGAATGACAAAGAAATCGAAATATTTGAAACAAAAAAAAAAATACCAATTCTAATTCTTATATTATTTTTTTGGGAAAGCGGCAACATTTCATCTGTCATCGGGGTGTACGGACGGATGAGGAGGGGCATTTCTTCGTGTTTCGTTTCGATTTAATTGCAAAATTTCATTTTAATCGCTGAGTCTATCCGTATCTGTATTTGTAATATCTGGAATAGAATGGACAGTGAGCCCAAATTGTCTCACAAAACTAAGAAACGGATCAAAGAAGTTAAAAGGAAAGCTCGCCCCGGTGAGTAACCCCCCGAAACTTGAAGTTTTTGTAATCGTTTTAGACCAATAGTTATGTATAATAATTGATCATCAGGTATGGTAATTAATATCAAATCTACCACGTACAGTATCATTTATTAGAGATAACCTCACATTATCTGAAAGTGGCGAATTTCATGGTACATTCATGAGTGCTACAATGAAAGCTTTTATTTCAGCTTACTTGGTTTGTAAAATCATAAACTAGGTACCAACTTTCCATTAATTAAAATATTTCCTTTATTATTCAATAGCTGAAAAGTAGGACACAGACGTAACCTTGCTCTTATTCTATGTGAATGTATCTTCAATTAATATCTGAATGAGGTTTATTTAAAAATATAGCATTATTCATGATTTGCAACACCATAGGTAGACTTCTAATTGGTGCTGATTACCATGTTGAAGGCCATCGGGTGTCTAAAAACACCAACACTAGAGTTTGCTACTAAATCATATGAAGAATAAGAAATATTATGTAAATAAAAACTGGCTTGTTAATGACATACCTATATAGTTTAAAAAAAGATGGCCACTATGTAAAATAACTAGCAACAAGTCATGATAAAAGTTATTCTTCACAGTTTAAATAGATAAACTTATTATTACAGAGTTAGCAGACAAATTCCAATGGACAGCATTGAAGTATGCCAGCAACTTTGATGAGTTTCTCAAATGTGATGACAATGTCGAGAGAATCAGCGAAACCGAGGTGTCTCCACAGGAGTTCATCGACAAGTATGAGAAGATATACAAACCTGTCGTAATCACCAACGTCCAGACTAACTGGAAGGCCAACTACAAATGGACCTCTGACAGACTTGCCAAAAAATATCGAAACCAAAAATTTAAGTGCGGAGAAGACAATGAGGGGTATAGCGTTAAGATGAAAATGAAGTATTATGTAGAATACAGCAGGACAACGACTGATGATAGTCCACTTTATATTTTTGATAGTAGTTTTGGTGAACATTTGAGGAGGAAGAAACTTCTAGAAGACTATGAGATCCCTCTGTACTTCAGGGATGATCTGTTCAAGTATTGCGGTGAGGAGCGGAGGCCTCCATATCGCTGGTTTGTAATGGGGCCGCAGCGTTCTGGCACGGGGATACACATTGACCCTTTGGGAACAAGTGCTTGGAATGCTTTAGTGTTTGGCCACAAAAGATGGTGCTTATTCCCCACCCAGACTCCTAGGGAGCTGATCAAGGTGACCGGAGTAATGGGCGGAAAGCAGAGAGACGAGGCAATCACCTGGTTCAAACTTATATATCCAAAAACACAGCTGGATTCTTGGCCCAAAGAGTACAAACCAGTATGTAATCAATTAATTATTTCATTCTATTTGATTTGGTATATGTTTATTAGTATCATCATTCATGGTTTTACCTTGTTAGTTATAAAAATTACTGTTTGTTTTCAGAGTCAAAATAATCATTTCATTTCATATATTCATAAACAATATTACAATTGTATTTTAAGATTGGCTTAAAAAAACACAAATCTGTTAAAAATTATACACTACATAATTTAAAAACTAGATAATTCACAATGAATCAAAAACTTTTTCTGGAAATGTTTAATTTATTATATTTAATGAAGCACTGTTACATTTCTAGGTGGAGATTCTTCAAAAGCCAGGGGAAACTGTCTTCGTTCCAGGAGGATGGTGGCATGTCGTCTTGAACCTCGATGACACTGTCGCTGTCACCCAAAACTTCTGCAGTCGCACCAACTTCCCTGTGGTCTGGCATAAAACTGTCCGTGGTCGTCCCAAGCTGTCTAAAAAGTGGATGAAGGCCTTAGAGGCTCACGAGCCCGATTTGTACAAGGTGGCTAGCAGCATGGACTTGAGCCAAGGCACAGGTGTAGCTTCCGACAGCTCATCTAACAGCAGCTCTTCCAGTAGTGACAGTGACAGTTCATCAGACAGCTCTGGAGATGATAGTGGCCAGGAAAGCATCACTGCACATAAAAAGAAGCGCAGAAAGAAATTATGAGAGGACCATCTAGCCTTATCTACACTTAGAAAAAAATAATTTACACAAAAAAATCGTATTATACCTAGTAATGTTATAAGTGTAAACTCGTTTTGTATTAATAGGTATATTTGACTTATATTAACTTGTTGTCAGTAAACACTATCTTAATTTTGTTCTTGTGTTAGCAAACCACATTCATCTAATAAAGTATTATCACATTTAACACGACTTATCTTCTTGATTCTTGGGTAGCTATATGTAGAGGTGTTTGTTTTTTAGTCTATAATTTGAAATTTGATCTGAATATAATAGAACATATTATAGAATAGGTGGGACATGAAAAACATGGAGTTTAGTCACTGTACAAACATCTTGAAGTGAAATCGGAAACCTAAAAAGGGCACTATTGGGGAACAAAATGATACGACCGTTGTTAGATATCGAGAATGTTTGCTTCGTTACAACACTAGTATTTTCAAAGCTGGCAATAAAAACGAATGTCAAACTTGACTTGGTTTTCTATAGTCTATGGTCTGTTTTTGCAGGAAGCCATTTGTTAGCCCTGTCAAAGATTTTCTGAAATTTCTTCAAAATGCTGAAATCAGCTTCTGGTGCCCTTTTCACGGTGCTGAAAAAATCCGTGGTGCCCGCTACAAGGATCAGCGCCATCTCTGTACGCAGAGCTCATGGTGGCCCCGTCGAATCTGACGAAGAATTCGATTGCAGGTGAGCCCACCCTTCTTGGGAAGTTTGACGTTATGTAACTGAAAATGGTGATAGATTAGCCGGTGGTTTATTCAATTTTGTGGCAGTGTGTAAAGAACGTTGAAAACTTTGAGTTGCTTTTGAAATATCAATGCAATTCCTGTTGGCTGAAATGTCAGAAGTCAAGATGGTTATGTACACTAACCTGCAACAACCGCTGATAGCTTAATGTATTTATTGTGTTATGGCAATTTTGTATCTATTACAAGTAATATTATAGGTATAGTAACTAATATGAATAAATACCCTTGATGTTCATTGGCCACTCCCACATAACTTTAGTAAAAGATGTGGAGTTTGCACAACATAATTTTCAACAAAGGTTATATGTCCTCGTTTATGAAAATTAACTGCATAAAGTTGCTAGAGATACCTATTTTCCATGACTTAATATTATAGTATATGTGTTTTGATACCCTACATAACAACTTACCATTGTTCATTAATTTTCAGGTACGAGATGTTCTTCAACAGAAAAGACATCGACGGGTGGGAAATCCGCAAGGGAATGACAGATTTGTGTGGTATGGATCTGGTCCCTGACCCAAAGATCATCAAAGCAGCACTGCATGCATGCCGAAGAGTGAATGACTATGCTCTCGCCGTCAGGTTTATTGAGGCGTGCAAAGACAAATGCGGCAACAAGGTCAATGAAATCTACCCATACATCATCCAAGAAATCAAACCCACACTGGTGGAGCTTGGCATTGAGACACCTGAGGAACTTGGTTATGATAAACCTGAATTAGCTTTAGAGAATGTTTTCGAGATGTAAGGCGGCGTTATGATCAAATTAAGCTGTAGAAAATTTGTATAAATAGTTTTGTTGTAGACTTTTCTTTTACAATCTGAGAGACACGCTTCAACTAGAGACATGATTCTCGGTCCACCGTATAAAATCGATATGCTGTCATCTAATGTATTCAATAAATACATACCAAAATATTCCTGTTTTTACTGAGAATTTTCATTTTTAAAGCTAGTGGCTAGAGGTGCCTTGGTGCCTAGTAACTTTTTTATGTAGGTTGAGACTTGTTAATATTTATTCAAATGAATTTCCCTAAAGCAGGGGTCGGCAACATGCGGCTCGCGAGCTACATGCCTCTTTCGATGTTAAGTTGCGGCTCTAATTCAGTATGCACAAATAAGAGTTTTAGTATCAAAACCCTTAAAAATCGTACAATCAATCCATAGGTAAGTATCCTCTGATGAATCGATTGCGCGGACAGCGCGACTTACCGTGTCTTACCTGCACCACAGAATAAGTACCGCAAAATGCGACAGAAAATTATCTCATTTTGAAAATCTGAAGTTTAGGTTTGTTACCTCTTCAAGATCTGGCTGGACAGATTTGAATGAAATTTTTAGCTTATAAACTGGATTAACATATGGGTTAATTTTATCACATTTATTTATCATCTGACATCTGACTCTTCACGACATACCTACCTGAAAAAGTTTAATATATACTATGTATAAGGGCGATTCTCTGTAAACTCGTAAACGGCTGTCCGGACCAAATTTAAGCAAAAAAAATAAAGTATAGAAATATAACCATGCCTCATAATTTCAATCTAACGCTGAACTTTATAGCGCTATTAAATTTATATTTATAACATTTTTACTTTTTTTTCTAAAAAATATTAAAGCTCTAAAAACACAGTCCCCTGGCTGTCCTTTTTCCCGGATTCCCATGTTAGGATAATATTTAAAAAAAAACTATGAAAATTAAATATAATTTGCAGTAATTATCTTAAAATAAAATAATTAATACATATTTATGACATTTATCAAGGTCTAATTTCTTATTTTTTAATTGTAATAATCTCATGTTATTGTTGTCCGAAGTTTTCTTAGACAGTCCCCTGTCAAAAATTTAAAGCTAAATTAAAAAAATCTAATAAGTAAACAAACGTTTTTTTTGCGAGAAACGAAACACAACCAATGTGAAGTTGTAACATTATGGCCGAGAACGGCGTCAGGCCGCCATTTGTTTCGTCTCCGAGCGCATTTTGTGGTGTGAGTACGCGTGTTAGTCGTTGTGATGACAGTCCTCTGGTAAGTGATTTTAATAATATTAATTAGATTAAATATTTATATAAACTGTTTATTATGTCTGTGGTTTGTGTCTATATTTGTTGGTAGCTTCGTATTGAATCATGTTTAAATAGTTTTGTAAATATTTTGAAACTAAACCAAAATACACAGTCCCCTGCCCTGCTTGGTAATATGACAGGGGACTGATCTATGTGTCAGGGGACTGTGTATCTTATTAAATTGGTAATAATTAAAAGGTTTTGTTCACTCGTCGAAGATTTATTCATATGAGGAACATAGGAGTCTTCACAAATATGTTTTGCATTAATTTACCTCACTGGACGTTAATTATGTTACAGGCTGACCGCATAAACTCAAGATGGCTCCTAAAAAGAAAAAAGTTATCGCGAGAGGAATTATTGTAGAAAAAAAGACAAGCAGAGAGAATAAGATATATACGTAAAAAAAATTATTCTCTAAAGAGAGAAGTGATGAAAGAAAAGGAGTGCTTAAAATATCAGAGAAAGAAAGAAAAAGGTTCAGAAAATTAGTGAAAGATATGACACGACGTAAACACAGGCCTGCCTTAAAGACGTGGAAAGAACACTACACTGTATACCGATCTAAGCTAAGAGACTGAACAGCGTTACTAATACGTTAATATTTGGTGCCTAGCTAACTTACATGGCACTAAACCCTAGACTATTCCTTAGAACCCTTTATATTCTTTAGACGTATAGCGTGACGAGCATGTGAGAGCGTGAAGAACAGTGTATGCTGACGACATGGGTCGCCAGCTTACACGTTAATTATTGCTTATAACTCTAAAAGTATTCTAGCTAGAGGTCTGAAATATTTGGTACCTAGCTAACTTACTTAGCACTAAATCCTAGGCTATTCATAAGAACTCTCTCTTCGGCCGTTTGCCGTAGCCACGTGTGCATGCTGAGGACATGGGTCTCCAGCTGACACGTTGTTTTTGCCTTATGGTCCAAAAGTATTATAGCTAGCGGGCTGAAAATTTTGGTTCATTACGCATCATTTCAGCACTAAATCAGGGGCAATAATTCATAACTCTCGCTTCTGCCGTTTGCTGGTTTCAGATGTGTAAGCTGGAGACTCATCACTCTGGCATACACATAGTTTTAGGCTGTAGCTCTGAAGTTTTTTGGCACTTAAATTTTGACCTAGATTTCTAGATTGCACCAATTTTGCACTACTCCAGTAAATATTTTCGAGCGCTAATGTCAATTGCTCTAATGTCAAACTAAGCTCATTGTAATTATGTATGTGCCTTATTAGTTTTAAGAAAAGGACTTTTTATAGATCTCATTTCAAATTACTTGAATTATTTAGTTTACTATTATTGTTGAGAGGAGAGACATTTTTGTTATGATTGTAATAGTAGTACTTTATAAAAGACTGCGTAAGTTTTATAACTGTTATTAGTATTCATCTAAGTACAAAATGTTTCTAGTACCATAGTTTTGACATTGAAGTTTTTATTTTGTTAGAAGAGTTTTGTTTTTGGTTCTTTTTCTTAAGATTTTTTTAAAATATAAACGTTTTATGTTGATGCGATGATGATTATTAATACCAATAATATGACTTCTATTTCTACATAAAACAGTCCACTTTCATGTACAAAACAGTCCCCTTTTGCACCTAACAGTCCCCTGTCGCAATTTTTCAGTAAATCTTAAGTAGCTCTAAAAATACATATAAATTCAATTGGCTCTCTTATGTACCAAAATTAATAGTTAATTTCCTATGCAATACTATTATATTTTCACGACAATGAAAGAAAAATATGCCAGGACAGATTTTGTATGGGCCATTACGAGTTTACAGAGAATCGCCCATATATAGTATTTTCTATGTAGGTAGTATATCAATCATGTGGTTCCCATAGCACCATCTCTGCTTAGTTTGGGGCTACATGATGCAGTGTTCAGAACTATTTATTTATTTATATACAGGACGGAAATTTCCACAACTTCACGAGCTAATGGGACCACGAGAAACAGTTCTCCCCCGTGTCCCATTAATGGGACAATATTGGAAACACGAAAAAACGGGTCGAATTTTTTCATGGCGGATGCATATCTGACGGAGGATACGTCGGACATTTCTGAGTCTGATGATGATAAGTTATGTTTGATACTCGTGAAAGTTTAAAAAATAACTACTCTAAAATAAAATGTTACTATCCAGATAAATAATATAATATAATATAAATAATATCCAGTAAATCGTGTTTATCTTTTCTGGGTCGCAAATCGCAATCTTACCATTTCAGGACCAATTTTTAATTATTATGTTGATATCCAGAAATAAATCTTACTTTTCTTTTAGTAACAAGTTTTGGATCATGTATGATTGATAGTATTAATATATTTATTCATAATGGACGGCCTCTGTGGCGCAGTGGGCGAAGGTCCGTCTGAGACGCAGAAGGTCGCTGGTTCGATTCCGGCTGCGGCACAAATGTTTGCATGTTCTGCAGATATTTGTCTCGAGTCTGTCAGTATATATATATATGTAGTATATCAATCATGTGGTTTCCATATTACAAGCTCTGCTTAGTTTGGGGCTACATGATGCTGTGTGATTATGTCCAGCATTAATATCATTATCATGGGAACCACATGACTGAAGTGATAAACTACAATACATTTTTTTGTAAAAACATACTTATCATACATAGAAAACTCCCAGACCCGAAAGAAATATTTGCAGAACTTACATTGTCTCGCGGCGGTAATCGAACCCGCTATAAATATTAGAGTCTAATATAAATAGCGTTATAGAATAGAGATGGGGGGAAGACTACAGCCGTTCTGGGCAGTTCTTTATGTATCTAAGTGTGATAAGATCGAATCTGAGAGCTTTTTTGCAGTAAATCTTCTTATCTGCGACCATACTTTGCCCGGTCTGACTAGTCTTAGTGCTTTGTGGTCTAGCTGGAACGGTTGAGGCCCGCAGTCAACGTGTTAAATTGTTTACTGCCTTTCAACACAGAATGGTGGTGGCTTTTAACAAGTGGTTAGAGCGATTCCATATGATCATTAAAAGTTTATTTCGTGTTGTTTAATGTATTCGTTGAGGTCCTTGGTTGCTTTGTTAGGAGAAAGGTAAGATAAAAAAGAACATTTTACGTAAATACTTTAATGATTGTACGTAGATAAATAATATACACACAGTCATACCATATTTATTTACAATTACTCCAAATGTAGGAACCTAACAAACTTAATTGTGCTTTCATAATTTTAGTAATTTACGATACATACACATACAAAACAGAACTCTTTGGTAGGCAAACAAATAAATTAAAAACAAAAATAAAATAAAAATGGATATAAAACAAAATAACACTGTAGACCTGAAAACAAAAAGCTGTATTTATAAAATAATTTTAGCTTGACTAATTCATTATTTGCTAGTTTTTATTTTATAGCTATGGCCCAGTATTGTGGACTGGCCAGTATACAGCAGTTGCCATAGCTTTGATTATTATTAGTAGGTAGGTAAATACACCCTATCTAATGCTTAAACCGCGTTCTCGCCGCGAGGATCCGTTAGCAAGCGTGCTCGGCTACGAGCGATTTCCAGCTTTTGCGAGGTCTCATTTGTTTCACAAAGTTTCGAAATGCTCGTTGCTCGCTCGCGAATGCTCCCTGAGCAAGCACGTCACCTAATGGCAGTGTGCTACATTATATGTTCCATCTTATATTGAAAATATTACTAGAATTGAAACATCTATTAGGTGTACGATACACGAACTATTATTATTACACTAAGTTAATGAAAGTTTTAACCCTGGCGTAAGAATAAAAATATTTTCATCACATATCTAATTTACAACATGGACTAAGTATGTAAATTACAATTTATATAATTTTAACTAGGTTATATTGGTTTATTTTACAAAACTTATATAAATACAAAAGTACTTATATTACTAACGTGAATAATCCTACGATTTTTAGGACTAGAGTTATATTCATGACTGGAGAAGACTAGATTAATAAATACCTACTTAGGCAAGTGTAACAAACAGTAAAATATAAAATAAATTAGTAAGATACATAAAAATAAATTAAATAAATCAACAAAATAATTCAACAATTTCTTGAAATAAAATAAAATTATAGGAATGTACAAGTAATGTTAATAGGATAATCCTTGTGCTTTTAAGAACGTAAATGTACTCAGATAAATAATCCACCTATTAAAATGAGCTTGAAAATTGACATGACGATGCATATTCAATTTTATAAAAGAAAACTCATCTACATTTAAATAAAAAGAGAAATTGCACAAGGATATATCCCTTTAAAAAATAAACATCGACAATACAACAGCATATTGCACAAAATCTGTTCCCGCCACTTATCTTTAAATTATAAATAAAGTCTTATCAATTCAATAAATTAATCATAAGTTAAATAATAACTTACACCCATTTTATGGCTTTATATAATTTTGCCGATATTATAACTCATTTGCTAAACAGACACCTCACCGGTAACTTTACCAAGAATATAAAGACTAGATTAATGACTGACTAGTAGGTTATAATGCCCACTTTCACCTTACAAAACTAGACCACATTCATTTTCGATTAAAATAACTTATTTTTGAAGTAGTATACATTTTCTGGAACATCTTGTGTATATCCATCTATTTTCAAAGTGATCCTAGGATCTTATCATAGAATAATGACTTTAATCTATGAGTAAAAATGATTTACGAGTTTTAGATCTTACTTAACATTGTGTATCAAATGATCGGAGTGGATCATTGTTTTGGAAATCTAGGAAACACGAATGTAACCGGGTTATTCCAATCAAGTAATGAATGAAACAATGTTGCTACGTTACGTGGTTATAGGCCACTAGGTGCAACACCGGTGGAAAGGGGCATTACGACGAAGAGCTAATTAAGGAAAATGTAATTTATTCGTCACTTGGAATCTTTGCGACTTGATTTTTACACCTCGTGTTTTGATTGAAGTTCAAGTTTTCTAAATAATAATTTCAGTGTTTTAAGAAGCATATTACTAACTTTACTTAACTTTTTATTTACCCATACGTTTATTCGCACCTGCTATTTCACGGATGAAGCTGCTGAAACATTTAGTTGAGATCATCTCAAATGGTTTGTAGGGTTTCAGCGAGATCAGCAACCGTCCGTTCAGTGAGATCCGTTCCGTATTCGATCAAAACCCGAGATGACACCCGCTGCATTAGCAACACCTGTGTAAATCACAATCCACAATACTTGATTGGAGGGGGTAAATGTTCGTCCTAAGATAGCTATGTTAGCTATCTACTCGCTCCTAGAGCCTCAAGGCCTCCGGGCGCCTCCGTCGTCCTATGCGCGGCGGCTAAGGGCGGCGCGCTAGGGGCGGCGGAGACAGGCTCGGTAGCTAGGAATCCGTCACCACAGTTTCCCGTTCCGCTTTCACGTTCTGAAGTTCATAATTCACATTATGATTGGAGCGCTAGAATGTTAACAAAATGCCATTATCAGTGCATCAGGCGAGCGGTATCGGAATCTGTAATCTATAGAGGTTTACAGGTCCAGGTCCTTATCATATCTAAAGTTTTAAGTAGATTGCCTTTGCTATAAACTAATCTTAACTAGCTTTCGCCCGCGGCCTGGTACCGAAATAATAGACTATTGTAATAAATGTGATAATTCAGGTCACGATCCAAGTTTCATCCAAATCCGTTCAGCTGATACGGTGTTGAGTGGGAACAAACATACTCTGTCTTTCTCTTTTACACACACAAAATTTCGCATTTATATTAGTGTGGTTATCACCAAAGCAGCCATTCTGGTAGCCGCTTTATTTAATAAGCGCGCTCATTCAAAAAAGAATTCGAGATCTCAACTATAATACAGCTGAAATAATGCAACAGCGGAGCCGCGGGCAGAAGCTAGATAAGACTAAATGAAACCTTGTATGAGACTAAATAAAAGATAGTATGAGACTAAATGCAAGATAGTTTGAGACTAAATGAAAGATAGTTTGAGACTAAATGAAAACTAGTATGAGACTAAATCAAATACAGTATGAGACTAAAGGAAAGCGAGTATCTTACCATGGCCTTTGTGAGGACAGTAGCGTCCTTCAGACTGAGCACCTGCAGGACTTGCGTGTCAGAGCTCATCATCATCTGCGCGACGCCGCCGCCCATCGAGATAGTCTCTATGGTGTCACCGTTTTGATCCACCTATAACATATAATTCATTTATAAATTTGACTGGCTTCATAGCTCAGTTGGTAGTAACTCTGCTTTCCGAGCGGGTAGGTCCCATTTGTTCCATGGAACATGACGTCATCGAACAAAATGATACATTTTCTTCCCTATTTTTTCCATAGAACTACATACTAGCTTTACACCAGAGTTTCATGCCACAGAACAAAATGGGAATCACATTTTCCCAAAATCTTCCATGAGAAGCTAAATGACACTGATAATGACAATTATACCGTCTTATCATTGATCAAACATCTGCCTGGGTCAAATAATCCTACAAAAGAATCTTAAAAATCGAAAAACGCATATTCTTAAGAAGCAACAGGAGGACTCTCCAGATTATATAGAGGATTCTCAGTCTCACGATAATTTTTGTGGCTATCACCAGTTCACAAAAAAATTGAAACGAAAATTTAACCCTCACCAATAATATGAACCTGAAGTGTGCCTGAAGGAACATCACCGGAGATATAAGTGAACTATGCTGATTGCGTCGAAGAAAAATAACACAAGAGCAATTAATATTTCGGGCTTTATGTTTTAAAGATAACCTTAGAGGTTTTATGTACCTTGTCCCATAGAACAATTTGAGAAATAAAAGTATTACATGTTCCATAGTACAAAATAAGAAAAAAATATCTTATTCTGTCCGATGACGTCATGTTCTATAGAACAAATGGGACCTACCGTTCCGAGCTGCAGGTCGCGGGTTTGATTCTCGCGCAGAACAAAATTTGTGTGGTGAACATGGATGTTTGTTCTTTGTCTGGGTGTTTCTATGTATGTTTTACAGTCACTGGTACCCATAGTGGTTTTGCCTAGTTTGGGATCAGTTGACCGTGAGATGTCCCATATATATTTATTTATTTATATTTAATACTTCGGGTAAACGTCGTGCAATCTTGCCTCAACTCAACTACAATATACAAAATGTAACTAGTGAAACGGCCGGCCGGTTCCTTTAATATACGGACGGTCAGTTTTTCACCTTTGTGTCAGTTTATTTACTGAAGAGAAAACGAAGCGTTATCGGAACTAAGTGTTTTACTAAGCTGAAGTTACGCGACCGAAAGTTCGGCATGATTACGCCTGCAATGCTATTTGAATTACAGATGACACATTAGCAACATTAGACTGAAATTACGTTGCGTTATGGCGTACAGCCAAACTTGTCAAAATCAGCTGCGAAACTTACGTCGCGTAATTTTCGGCAGTGTTTAGACTAGAGGTTGGATTTTTTTTCTTTTTCAGATTTCTCTTGAAAAACTGTCAAATTTTCGACGCCTCGTTAATTTTTAACATGTTTTCAAGGGAAAACGAAGTCATCGTTTACAGTTTAAGGATTCCACAGTAACTCGCGCACCCACTAGATAATTATAAAGTGTGGTTTGTAAGGCTCGATTTAGATTTATTATTTTATAGACTTAGAAATATCGTAGCATAAGCCAAAATGAAATGATAAAGAATCGCGATATGAATATCTAGTACATACATAACACACATACATTAGAAGGGCATATAAATATAACGGAGATGTTTAAATGCTATCTTGGTAACGTTAAGGCGTATTCAGATATGAGCGATATCTGACGCCGAGATTATCGGAATCTTCGATACTTCCATCCTTGTCAACACTTCGCTACTAGCGGCAGTTATTATTGACCGAGTTATCGAACATATCTGAATAGGCCCTAAGATTTTTCATAAAAATTAATCTCCGCTCCGCCAAGATTACCTATGAAACATTTTTTTTATACTACTTGAAGATGGAACAAGCACATGACCCACCTGATATTAAGTGGTAACAATTACCTATCACAAAGCATTGCATCGTAAATCACGTTTATAAACATAGCAATAGCAAAATAATACACACCTGTCATGCAGAGCAAAACGTGAACACAGTGCAATCTGAAAATCGTGCAAACATCTACAAATAAAACAAAACTGACACATACAACATTTTATTCGTTTCTAGCAAATGAACACTCACTTGGGACTAGTGCTGAAGCTAGCTTCGTTTTATGTCTTTGGTTATCTTTCATTATAAATACGGTCTACTTTACCATCTTCAAGTAACTGTGATAAAGTACGCGCCACGATTTCAAGTCCTATAGACGCGCTGCTATTGCAATATTTGCAATTCTTTTTTTGTCAAATTTGGTTTTTATTTACATTAATTATGCTCTTCTGGTCTGGTGAAGTCTTAGGGTGCCTTTCCACCAGAGATGTGCTATGCAGCTATGCTGCGAGAATGTAAAAGCTAAGCTACGAAACTTTGTGACCGTTTCCACTGATGCTAAGCTATGTAGCGGTGCGAGTAAGATGTGCTGTGAAGATGCACCGCCGCAAAGTAGCTGCGCGGGGAAGATGCGCAGCTCGAGCTATGCGAT
Source organism: Horisme vitalbata (assembly GCA_951804965.1). NCBI lineage: Eukaryota > Metazoa > Arthropoda > Insecta > Lepidoptera > Geometridae > Horisme > Horisme vitalbata. The sequence goes on from OX638090.1 coordinate 2,877,349, forward strand.
GTAAAGATAGTAGGGAAGCGGCGAGGGCGCGACATCCATACCACGCATCCTTCCATATAACAAAACATATCTTAGTTGAATCCGTTTCCACCAGTGCTAAGCTATGTGCACCAATGAATATGATTGGTGGATATCAAACGCCTCCATAGCAACGTAGCATAGCACATCTCTGGTGGAAAAGCCTTATTCCGGACAGTTCGCAGTCAAAATCGCTCGTAGTTATCCATTATTTCACTATAGTGATCGAGTTGTACCCCTTTTGTAGATTTGAGTCGTGGCGCGGACTCTAGTAAGCCATTTGTTGGTTAAAGTGACTATCTCTAAGCGAACTTGTCACTTTGACCGGCAATTATCTCACTTTGACGTTACTTGAGGGTGGTGAGAGGACCTCACAGTCATGTCCACACTACGATAAATTTAAGGTTAATTTAAATAGCTCCTTTATACAGATATACTATTAAAGAAAATAGTCTGAACTAAGGAGATTTAAGTAACTCTTTATTATATCCGTGTGTGGACATTAGTGTTACGCTAAAAAGCTCGATCACAGTTTTTAACACATGTAGTTACTAAAATTTTGTGAATTGTTTTCATAATACTGATAAATATATTATGACGTCATCATCATCATCATCAGCCTATAACAGTTCACAGCTGGACGTAAGCATAGATATAATTAAGTAGTTTTCAGTTTCAAATAAAATATTGAGTTCAGGTAAAAAACTACTTTCACTGGAAAAATAAGGTATATCCACATAATTTTACTCTGAATGAACTAGCAGTTTAGCGTTTCACCTTAATACTCCCAAAATTATTTAAGCCTAGCTTCAACATTATCATTGGACTAGCAGGAATGTAGCTTCAAATATAATAAAATAAAATTACATAACGTAAATTAAAATTTTCAAACAACAAACAAAAACTGGCATTTATACTTGTTATTCTTGTTCATAGAAAAAGATTTTTAAGCGCATTCAGAATAACCAGATGGGAATAAAAACTTTTTTAATGAACATCAAATAACTCAATTAATACTTTGATGTAAGAATATAACGTCTAAAAGCTTTGGTCAAATGAATTACGTATCTAAGTACGTCTTTGTTGAAGCAAATATTAAAATTATAGAAACAAAGCTAAAATACAACAACACTAAACTTTGTACTACAACAACAAATAAAAATCTATTAGGTATTAACAATCATGCATAACACAGACAACATTTGTGATAAATTAAAAATATGTAAAACAAGTGTAAATAAAATATTCCAGAATAGTAATTATGTCATCAATTGCACATATTATTTCTATGTAATTTATTATGACTATGGGTTTCCACAAAAATCACAAACATGCAAGTAGTATCTACAAAAAATCTAGCTAAACTAAAAATAAAAAAATTGCACACTTTGGTAAATGCTTTGGCATATAGTTGACAAACACAACCTCGAGGCCGATCAAAACAAACCTGCGGAGTGATTGGCTAACTCTGTTGCAAACAGAAATGATCGACACCGATTCTGTTTTAACAAACTATGACATTTCATCCATCGAAATTCAATGAAGCTCAATTGGCAAAGTGTCACAGTTTGTGAAAACAGGATCGGTGTCAATCATTTCTGTTTGCAACAGAGTTAGCCGATCACCCCGCTGGTCTATATATCTTATAATTTGACTTCAAAACAATTTAATTGTACTACTAATACTCGCAATAAGTTTATTTAATTGGCCCTTGCTTGAAACTAAACAGTATATCGGGTGTAAAAAGACGTCTACCGAAAACGAAAGGTACAGCACACAGAAAAAAAATTACAACCAGAGAAAACAATGTCTCCTGATTTCAAAATTGTACAGGCAGACTGCGTGCTGTATGCATATATTGCTGGTTTTTTATTTTATTTGTTTTTGCGTATGCAAATGAGACAGGTGGATATGATGTTATGAGTAACTAGAATAATTCTTGCCCACTCAATTATGTGCCCACTTAGGATAACTTTATACTTACCTACTGTTAATTTTAGATCGTACTTACCTACTACCAACCACACAACGAAACTATATGTATTTAGATAAATAGCTCATTATAACTTTAAACCGACAATAATTAAAATTACATAGATAAGTTAAAAGTAAAAAAAAACGTTCAGAATCTTTTTACACCCTATATAAAGCATCTTATAATATTTTGGCATTTTGTGTAGCTCTATAACTAATTAAAAAATATGTTATCCTTCGACATCACAAGAAGCGTAAGTAAGCACTCAGAGATCTATGTACTATGTTAAATATCACAATACTATAACTGGCACTGTTTCTGACATGATGGCACATTTACCTCAACAAATATATTATCTGTACCGTGAACTGTACCATACTCTTTGGAACTTAATTTTAAATTTTACTATAAAATAAACATCTAGATGAAGCAAACGAAATTGCTGTTCAGACTTTCATTTCAAATCAGACTGTGATCAAGAATAAACAATCACTAAAACTATTTCATAGGAATGGCGCGCATTTTTAAAGTGATGTATCTATTTGCACAAGCAAGCAGTAACTGTAAAATCTAAAACATACACAGTATGTATGTCGGAAGCAGTAAAAGGCTGTATTCGGTCTATCTTAGTAAGACTGTCTTACTGACTAATATTCAAGCCTAAAACCCTCTTATGGCCGGTTTCTATATTATACCATTACCGATAACGCTTCGTTTTCCCTTGAAAAACTGTCAAAAATTAACAACGAGGCGTCGAAAATTTGTCAGTTTTTCAAAGGAAAACGAAGCGTCATCGGTAACCGTATATTATAGTAAGCGGCAGTTAGTGGCTTACTCTTATTATACTCCGCCAAGTATAAGACCGTCTTATTAAGACAGGGTGGCCTTTAAATTTTTTACACTCAACCTACAGCGCCTTGTTCTTTAAAACTTCTAGATATTCTCAAAATTGTGGTAGCTATAGTGCGGAGACCACGAATAAAAGAAGAAGAGGTCTAGTAGTAGTCATGCTCCGTCTCCCGCTTGATGCGCAGCGTTCGAACCTGCACTATCGGCGTGACGCAGACGCCGTCGCCCCCCGCCATCTGCGCGACCATCTGCTGGTACATCGGCAGCGTCACCACCTGCGACAGCGGCCGACCTGCACGCACCAACACCAAACAAATGCATTATTTGATACAAATATGGTTACAAAGTTTTTAAATTCTATAGTACCGGATATTTCAGCAAATACATTCGGCATCATCATCATCAACAGCCTGCTGGACATAGGCCTCCTCTAATAAGTGTCATTGCCCTATACTCGTTACATTTAGGATGCAAAATTTTCAATTAATCAAAAAAGTATTGCTTCATCGGTTGCGTATTTTTGAAGGTGCCCTACGTTACAACGCCCTGCATCCATCAACTTGAGTCATGAAGATATTAAGCCTCTCGTGCCTGTGCCTGTGCTTTCACCGACAACTCACACCCTTTAAAACAGAAACCGCAACGCTGCTTCACGGCAGAAACAGGCAAAGTGGTAGTACTTCCCCGGATGGTCCCTTCACAAAGAACTCTACTAGTTAAAATATCTGAACATGAGTACGAAGGCGAGTATTGTCAGTACGTACACTCTCCGTCCTCGCCGGTGATGATGATCTGGTTGTCTCCGAGCGCCTCTACGGAGTTGATGTCGAGCGCGACGGCGTTCCCGTCCGCGTCCAGCGTCTGCACCACGCTGCCGGCGCCCACGTCGCCCGTGTGGATCTGAAACGTTTACACATATACACAACTCCTTTACACATATACCGTACTCATTTTACGAAGCGCTCGTGGCGTGCTTCACTTCGCTCTTCTTAACAGATCACCTTGGTTAAGCAACACTCCGACCGGTCATTACTTGGATGGGTGACCGTTTAGTGACATTCAGATTTGAGCGCATCCGTGCTTCGGAAGGCACGTTAAGATGTCGGTCCCGGCTTTTCAGTCGTTAAGCCATGTCGGAGGCCTTCGGCTCGCGTAAGGCCAGGGCGAACTAATTTCACTGGCAACTCAAGTACATATTCAGCAATAGTTATGTTACCTATCTACCGATTTTGCTGTGATTTGGCATACCAAATGCATTGCATTATTGAATGCAATATGAGGGGCATGAATAGATGTACGGTATCTTGTTGACCAGTACACCTGGATTGTTAAATGATATATTATCCAAACTGTTGATGAATTAACTGTAAACTGATAATGATAATGATAGCGAGAACGCTTGGTGGCTAAATGCGGACTGATTGATTTGCTAATAATTTGAATAAAATGTAATGTTGTAATTAATTGACCTGGGTTGCACGCGCTACGCCTTTCAACTGACTCAGGAAGATGCACGGTTGCTTGTACAGTACAATACCTACTTTTTATTTATGTTAATTATTGAAAAACAGGAATTTTATCCGCTCAAACCGCTCGTGTTCTAAATTCTAGATGTGATGAAGAGAAAAAAGCGTCGCATTCACTCACCATAATGCCGTCACAGTTGTAAGTACGTAAAATATCCCGTTTTTACAGTTAGTTCGCGATAGTTTGAAAAAATAAGAGAGTTTTAAGACAGTTTTTTGAATAGAGTAAAAAGAGTAAACTGCTTTAAAAGGTTATTTAAATTAACACTTGCGAAATGATCCTACAAAATATGACAGCAGCAAATTGTTCATGTTTCAACCACGAATGAAGTGTTGCCACTAGAGAATTAACAGTTTAATACTTACCATTACAATCTGCGCTGTGGCCAAATAAAACCGAGCAGTAAATCGTTCCACTTTCGACGGCGATAGTCCAGTATCAACTTCGATCAACAATACAAATGATTTTGTACTATCCGCCAGAAAGCGGCTTGTTTAAAACTTCGCCAAAACGCATCGGAGCAGCAGTTTGCATTTAACCGGCATACTTAGATCTTCTTTAATAAACAGGCGATATTTTTTTTTTGTATAAATAGCTAATTGTGCAAACTGTAATTACTACGTAACTATCTTTTTCTAGCATCACGTGCTTTTAACGAATGATATGCTAGCAATATATGCTACTTTTTTCGCAGTATATAGTATGACGCGTGATATCCTTTGTACAGATAATCGAAGTGTTTGAACCATGGTTGCCATGCTAAAGTTAGTAATAGTTAAATAGACTTACCATGGGCAGGGAGGTCATCGCGTACCTTTGGAGCATAGTTAGAGCAGCGAGTTAGTAAGATGTGAATACTAACACTCACCACCTGCGCCGTGGTGCCGTCGGGCAGCGTGATGATGGGGTTGTTGGGGTCGAGGTTGAGGATGGACACGCTGCCGTCGGGGTTGGTGATGGAGTGAAGCACGGCCGGCGCGTACTGCATGTTCTGACAACATTACACATTCTTATATTAGTGGCTGCCTGCTGTATTTCATCAGCGTTGAACTTATTCCCTGCTGCACCTCTTCGTGGGCTGAATTTTGTATAATAGAGATGACGACTGAAAAGGACAAGTATTTTTTCTTTGTCAATCAAACCAAAAATGACAATTATAATTAGTGCGTTGTAGTTCCGCGTGACGTCACGGCTTAGTCATGGCTTAGTACACTTTTTTACATAGCTGTGACGTCACGAGCCCCCACTCCCGAACTTTGACATTCTATCTCCGAATGCGTCTTTCATAAAATATAGCTTAAAAAAATACGTGTCCACTATTTTTTGTTGATCTATCGGACGGACTGATTTTTTTTTACCTAGTCGTCATCCTGATTCTTTCTTAGTGGTCACCTACATTAAGCACCCTACAATTCTTATTCATTCTCTCCAAATAGACTAATTCATCATCAGCCTATAGTAGCCAGCCTGAGCGCAATGGCGCTCATTAGGGGAGGCCTGTCACTGCTATAGGCTGACAATGATGACGACGCACGGTAGTGAGGCTGTAGGGAAGAGGTCGCAGGACGAGGACAAAAGACCCATAAAAAATCTGAACGAAATGATAATCATTCATATCTTACGAATATGAAACATAAGGTCTATCCAAGTTGGTCTGTCTATCAAAGATTTCTTCCCATACAATAAATCAGTTTAAGTCCAAGCGCAAAGTAAAATAGAACATTATTTACTTAGTTTTATTATAGCAATCAAATACATAATAATATTAACAAAATTAGACCTTTGAAAATTGTAGGGTCTTGTTGTCAGATCTCTTCGATACATTCGAACCATTGTGCGACTTCATGAGCATAAAAAATCAAAGCATGAGATTTGTTCGAGCGAAAGCCCCAATCTCAAATGATAGATGACTTGTAGGAAATTGTAAAAGTTTGGAGACTGCCTTTGCCCAGCAGTGTGATGAAATGGGCTAGAAGTTTCATATAGCCTATGTCACCCTCGTGATCTAGACGAATCCAACGACACCTCATCAGTCAAAATAAGTCCGCTTGGGCTACAGCGACCGAAAAATAATATTACAAACATGCATACGCCCTAAAAACATAACCTGACTGAAGAGTACTTCAGTCGGGTAAAAAAGCCCTGTCATACTTCGACTTCGGAGAGCGTCATCTGGTCGATGCAGACTTGCTGCGTGGTGAGCACGGCCTGCTGCTGATGGTCGTGGTCGTGCGCCTCGTGCTCGTGTTCGTGTTCGTGTTCGTGTTCGTGGTCGTGCTCGTGCGCGGGCGGGCTGCCGCCGCCCTCTAGGCACGACGACAGCTGCACGCGCACCAGTACCACGAACCGACGCACGGTCATGTGTTAACGATAGGATTATGCCGAGCACGGAGCGCACAAAATGCACGCGCCACATGTCCCAAACGTAATAAAACGGAGCGCGTGCGGAAATTCACGGACCAAATGTAACGATTGTATTTACAAGACAATTGATGGTATTTTACAGGGATGATGAAATAGGTGACAGATATTATGGACGCGAATGTTAGGTGTAGTTCAGACGCAGGTTACGTTACCGAATCCAAGCAGCATTCCGAATATGTCAGCAGAAGTAAGAAGTAGAAGTTTGTTAGTAATAAGTAATACAATTTTATTTGCAATATATTCTCGTCCTTATAATTGTCAGTACCTTCTGCAAAACGGGTATTTATGCCGCCAAAAGGCCTGCTCAGATATGAACGGTAATAACTACAGCGCCAGCCTTCGATAGCAAGTATTGGCAATTATGGGAGTATCGCGGCTATATGAATGAAACAGCATGTGCCAATACAATATCGCACGTCTCGGCGGATATCACACATAATCTGATTAGGCCTTTAGAGCCCTTGCAATGCAAACTTTCTATAGGACTGCTAGTGCATAATCAGCCGACACTGAAACGCATTTGCTTATGTGTTCATAATAATTAAGAGGCTGACCAAACTATCATCCGATAGAAAGCCTGCAGTCAGCGAGAGATCAGCTCTATAAAATTCTAGCTTCCATTTGCGGCTTCGCTTGCATTGTACCCAGATAAAAAGTAGGCTATATGGATTAGATATACATTTCTGTACAATTTATGCATTAATTAAGCTGTAATTTTGCATATGTAGTTCTAGTTCTCGAGTACCACGCGAGCGAAGCAGAGAGAGAAGCTATCAATTAACTTTAATAGTAGGAAGTAGGACACAAGACACTTGAAACTTATGAGCAAGGCAGTAAGTAGTCAATAGTAATTCATTCGGTAAGAATATCCCACGTTAAACAGAGAATGTACTGTGGATGACTTACGGAGGTGGTGGGCGGCTTATCCTCGTCCTCGTTGAATGCGGGCAGCAGGTCCTCGCGTCCGTGGAACTTGTAGCAGTTGATCACTATCTGACGCAGCGCGTGGGTCCACGACATCTGTCCAACAACATATTCAACTGTTTCACTAAAAACACTTTCGTGAACCATAAATTACAGAAAGGGATTATTTTCACGTGGATTCGTCGAAAATAGTGCTGGAAATTCGTCATTCGATACGTGCAAATTAGCCTGTTCTAAGTTGTTATTTAATATACTGTGTTATTATTTCATTGAATTACTCTGAGCTCAAAATTACTGGATCAATTTGGGATTTCTATTTTAAACATGAGCAATATTTGTCAACAAATTCTGTTTGTCGCCTCTAAAGCGACACCTAAGAATGGATAATTTTATATTATTAGTATATTAGCTCAAAACTACTGGATCAATTTGGGATTTAACAGTTTAAAAACATATTACTATTTTAAACATGGGCAATATTTGTCAACACAATCTGTTTGTCGCCTCTAAAGCGACACCTAAGATTGGATAATATAAAAATGAAAATGAAACGTAAAACTGCAAACAAATCTGTAAAGTCAATATTTTTTCTAAATCTAAACTCTATTAACTATGTAACTAATTGCACAAAAAGAGCTCGCGCACTATTAGTCAGTCCAAGACTACTTAGCCGCCTTAAAACATATGTTCTATGAAACTATTTATTCTATCGTGCACTTGTTCTCTAGAAGTTTTAAAGAACTGGTCTAAAGTGGTCAGTAGTTTTGGATTTGGTTTAATAAGGCGCGAATACATTTAGTTTAGTAGATCGAAGGTAATACTGGTGCGTAGTTCGCAAACTATGTAATATTAGGTTGCTTCAGTTCAAAGAATCTTTGTTACGTGAGAAACTTTCACTAATAAATATGTCTTACGTCGTCCTTATTGATAAGGTTAGTGCTTGCTTGCCTTAGCTTTAGCAAAGCTAAACTCTTGGTTTGAAACTGGCTTGAGATACCGTTTGATTATGTCGAATTGCGCGTAAGTCGTAGAATTTGTTGTACAGCAATAGGTGTTTTACAGTGGTCTTTTACGGGAGAGAAAGATGCAAACGGGAGATATGCACGTGTCAACTGTCAACTGTCAACTAGACTACATGCACATAGAGGAGTATTCCCTTTTGAGCACCAATTTTTAGAGCACCTATTTTTTGAGCACCACAGGTATTCCCATTTTAGCACCAATCAATATTTTAACGTGGAGCTCAAATGGGAACAAAAAATAAAAATTGATTTTATTCCCCATTGAGCACCTGCGGTGCGGTACCTTCTAGTGATGGGGTGTATAATAAAACGTATCGATTCAAATTGGAAGTACTTTTATAATCATATTCATTTTAGGAAAAAATAACAAATAAAACATATCAAATTCGTCTTAACAACAGTACACTTAACGTTTATTTTTTTAAATTAAATTATATTTCTTAATAATACTTACTTATAATATTATCATACAATTAAAGTTTTTAGTTGTCTTAGAAACAAAAAATATGAACTCAGGGATAAACTTTTGGTAGTAGTAAGTAATATGACTAATTGACTCCTTTCATATGATATGCCACTCGTCCTATTGACACCAGTTTGAAATTTTGACTTTTCTTATTTTGGACTGAATGGATGGAAATAAAAATATTATTTTATTTTTTACTGGCAATCTTATTCAGTTATTGCATTTTTAATCTATACCAAACTTCAAGTCGGTAGCCTAGGTAGTTCCTAAAATAATCAGCTGTGACAGACAAAGCGGCACCTTATGGGTTCTTTTCACCGGTTCGGAAACGTCACCCTAAAAATACGGGTCCAACATTTTTTGTTAATGTAATTGACGGACTAATTAGAATTATTATTTTTATACCCATAAAACGATATTATCTACATTAATATTATAAGGAGGAAAGATTTGTTGTTATGTTAGCATTAAATAGGCTCCGAAACTACAATTGTGCCGACTTTGAACACTTTTCAAGCGACATAAGGTCTAAATTAGTGCAAATTTGGCATTTTGAAGTCTGGACGATTTTTGACAGTTTTCACATGAAGACTGGAACTCTATAGTAGTAGTTTATAATATCTTATTGAGTGCAGATAATCTATCTGTGCAATGTTTATTTAGTTCACGCTTTGTTGTATAGATGGCGCTTCATCCCTATTATGTGATATTATCTACACTAATATTATAAAGAGGAAAGATTTGTTGTTATGTTAGCATTAAATAGGCTCCGAAACTACAATTGTGCCGACTTTGAACACTTTTCAAGCGACATAAGGTCTAAATTAGTGCAAATTTGGCATTTTGAAGTCTGGACGATTTTTGACAGTTTTCACTTGAAGACTGTAACTCCATAGTAGTAGTTTATAATATCTTATTGAATGCAGATGACCTATCTGTGCAATGTTTATTTAGTTCACGCTTTGTTGTATAGATGGCGCTTAATTTAAATTTTAACATATTACTACCAAAAGTTTCTATCCCTGATAAAGAGTTCATGTTTTTTGTTTCTAAGACAACTAAAAACTTTAATTGTATGATATAATTTTAAGTAAGTATTATTAAGAAATATCATTTAATTTAAAAAATAAACGTTAAGTCTACTGTTGTTACGACGAATGTGATATGTTTTATTTGTTATTTTTTCTTAAAATGAATATGATTATAAAAGACTTTCCAATTTGAATCGATATGTTTTATTATACACCCCATCACTAGAAGGTACCGCACCGCAGGTGCTCAATGGGGAATAAAATTAATTATTATTTTTTGTTCCCATTTGAGCACCACGTTAAAATATTGATTGGTGCTAAAATGGGAATACCTGTGGTGCTCAAAAAATTGGTGCTCAAAAGGGAATACTCCCACATAGAGCCCAACTGCCCAAAGTTACGTGGCATGTTACCTTTTGCTTCTCGTCGTCGGTGCGAGCGTCCATACGGACGTTGGCCCACGGCAGGTCCTTCGGCCACCACGGCGGCCGCGTCGACTCCCGGCCCCAGCCAGGCTTGCCGCGAACTGGTGGTCAATTCAACAACAAAGTGAGATCACAAATCATTATGCGAGGATATTGTTATAGGATATGACGGTATTTGAAGGCTTATTCTGTCAACGTCTTAGACCCCTCGCATTTATTTTATAACATCTATTAGACCTTATCTTTGAATTCCGAAGGCTAATTGTCGATCGCGTTTTGATGATCGTCATAGATGCCTATTTCTGCCGTGAAGCAGCATTGCTGTGTTTCGGTTTAGAGGGTGTGGGTGCCGGTGAAATTACAGCCACATGAGGCTTAAAACCTAATGCCTCAAGTAAATGGCATTCATCGTAGGGCACGTTCTAAACAAGCGCGAGCGCTTCTCAGATCAATACTTTGTTCTAAGTTAAGGTTACCACTTAACATCAGGAATGAAAATGGAAGAAAGTTTAAGAAAGTTTTTTTTTAAAGTTGTGATTCATTATGTTTCAAGCAATATCATTCAAACTTTATATTCCAAGTTTCATCCAGATCCGTACCGCTGTTCCAGAGTTGATTGAGAACAAACACAATCTTTAGCACACAATATCAGTGCGATAGAGCAATGTACACTCACCCATAGAGTACTTGAGCATGAGCGGTATGAAGGCGCGCAGCTGTGCCTGCGTCATCTTCTCGACGGGCGTGGGGATGCCGTCGATGATGAGCGGCGGCAGCTCGAACAGCGAGGGGTCCTCGGCCGGCTGCGGCGGCGCCTGCCCGTGCCCGCCCAGCCCGAACTAACGCTTTATACTCAGTACGACGTCGCACGCGCTCCCACGGGGCCGGCTATAGCTTCTACCTGACTACCCCCGTGTCTATACTACTAGTACTATAGGTTTGCGCAAAGTCCGCGCCGCGACTCAACTCCGCCGGCAAAAGGGGTACAGCTCGATCCCGATATTGAAATAATGGATATCTACGAGCGATTTTGACTCCGAAATGTCCGGAATAAGAACCTCGTAGACCAGAAGAGCATAATTAATGTAAATAAAAACGAAATAACAACCAAATATTTGTTTTATTTACTATGTTACTACACCGCCGCGTGTATTGGCGGGGACTCTAGAAATATCTCTCTATTGATGATATTGTTTATTTAGAGGGTATTTCTCAGATTGTTGCTAAAGGGGGATTTTTCACTTATTTTCAATTCCACGTTGGGATATAAATGGGTATTTTTTAGGATTAGTTATTCAAAATTAAGATAACAAGGCAAAATATTTACTTAGTCTTTTTGAATATCTTGTTATGGATTCAGGAAAAGTCACGTCTGAGTCAATTAACTATTATCAAAAATTACCAAAAGGTGTTATTAGCACAATACCATGTATTGGAAAAAAGCGTGAATTGTATTATCCCTATTTGGGAGATATGTAATGTAGGTGATATGGTCAAAAGGAGATGTTGAGACATTGTCTGTCTGGACAAAAAAAAAGAAATAAAGCTTTTCTTATACCTTTTTTTACCTTTGTATGTAAAAAGAATTTAGAAAGAGATTAGAGAAAGGGTTTTTTGTATATCTTTGGGAAGGAAGGAACAAGGGATGTTGGTAATTGTTTTTTTTAAATAACTGTTTTGTGCGCAAAACATTTTAGGGGTAGTCTGTGAGTTTTAGAAGTTACTGTAGTAGCATAGCCAGCCCCTAAAGAGATTAATTTAACATGCTGCTATAGGTTAATATGGATAAAAATACCATTAAAATTAATACAGCAATTTCATAAAGCATATAAATATTGAACCATGCATAAGAGTATAATTTCATAATACGATTCATATGTTATCCCGAAGTATAAGCAAATACTCATGGAAAGTATATACTTTATACATCGATTTATGGATTTGATTGATATATTTTTTAATATTGTATATTATTATATTATAAATATTATTGGAATATTGGAGTTTTAAACATCCATTGACTAGTTTTAGTAAGTAGACTAATGACCACAATTTGAGCATCATAGCCAAAGTTAAATTAAATTCTTTAAAAAATTTAAAGAGATGCAATTAGTTTCGGCTATGTTGCACTTAAGCCCCGTCGTCCACGACGCTATTCAAAAGAAACCAGTCACAGACGCAAATCCATATGAAAACTATTGATTGATTTGAATACTTTTTGTTTGTTTTGTTCGCCTTGATTCAGGGATGATTTAGAGAAAAAAGTCGGGAAAAGCCCCCCAAAAGAAAATTTTAACATTGCCCCATGCCCAGCGAAATTACGAGGATATCTCCCTTCTTATCAGAAAATGCAGGTCCAGACCAGCAGTGGACTGCTATAGAATTGTGTTGTTGAGCATCAGTCGTGGACGAAGGAGATAACTGCGTCAGTGTACAGCTAGCCGTACGGGTTTATATTGACCTTGATGACCTTGAATGCGCAGAATTCATTTTTACAGTTTAGTATGGAGTGTGAGGTCTCCTTGTTGTGTGCAGTATCCCCAGTATTGTGTGTATGTCAGCAGTGCGTTACCTGCTGCGCCAGCGCGTTCTCTAGCTCCTCCATGATCATGCAGCGCAGGTTGCGGACGACATCCTCGAGCGGCTTGGCGCCGAACACGCGGTACGACGTGTTGGGCTTGCCGGGCGTCGCGATCAGCACCACCGCCTGCTGGCCCACGCGCGTCGCGAACTCCTCGATCGTTTGCTGACACAAACAACCAACAACATGACGTAACGAACACACCACTCACATACAGATACAACCTAATTTTGTCTCTCATAAGTTGGCCGCAAGTAGTGACGTACATACGTAGTTCCTATGTATTTATTATTAGGAGAAATTCATTTATCATCATTTAATTTTGTATGCACGTTTTCAGGAGAAAGAAAAGGACAGTATCTTTCATCCAGAATAACTCGCGAACATTGAGAAAACCCGCGGCTAGTAAATTGTAAAGCTCAGAGACCGACAAGTTTACACCAAGGGACATCGAGCGGTCTTTGGGCTTTTAAATATAAATAAATAATTATATCCGTTACAGTACACGTCATGCAAAAAGAACGCTGGAAGAAGTGGAGTGGGTGTGTTAAGGCGACTATAAGGGTCAAACCTCCCTCTCGCTCGCATTATTCAACATTATCGACGATATAAAATCACTGAACGGAGTTATGTGAAATCACAAACCTTTACGACCTAGAAAATAACAACACAAAGGTTCAGCAAGAATATCATGTCGAACCCAACACGTTTTCCTACCAAAAAATTTACACCAAAATTGATCACATTGGTGCAAGTTTGGCCCTCATAGTCGCTTTAATTATTTATTTGTTCGCAGGTTAGTCGTGGGTAATCTTGCGATATACAAAATTTTATATATTTATTTCTTCTTTGTAATTAGTGCTGAATTATGTTTAACTAGCCTATAATTTAACATTGTAAAACTGTGAATCCTTGTTTAAATTAAAATAAATAAATAAAATTAATGGACGCCCCCGTAGTAAATTTAAAATAGTAATCGGTATAAGCTAGTCCTCGCCAGGAGATAATTATGTTCATAAGTGTAGTTGAAATTATAAAGTTAAATACTCTTTCTATGATCCTGGAACCACTGGTGAATATTACATCCCGGCATGAAAATACCTAAGTAGGTAAAATACTCACTCTCAATTTCCTGAGGAGTCTGTTCTGATGCCGCTTCCTGACCGAAGGGTTGGTCTCGAAGGAGTGCGGCCTCTTGCGTTTCTTGGAGGAGGCGATGGCCGCCGCCGCCGCCATGCCGATCGGCCCTAAGGAACACATACCGCCTGCGTTGAATGTAGCTGCTGTGACCTCGAAATAGGACTGCAATGTTCATCGTCTTGTAGGATTAAGGACTGTATTCATGAACCATCCTTCCCTCATGGAAACTCTAGTGTCGGAGATACAGGGCCTCAAAGATGGCTTAACAACTGAAAAAGCAGGAACCAACCTCTTAACGTGCCTTCCAAAGATTCAGCGCTCAGATTAAATGCCAATAAATGGTGACCCATCCATATAATAACCCATTCATGAAAGATGCTCACGGGCCAATCTATCCCCGACTAGTAATCTGAGATAAGATTTGTATGAAGCCAGCTTTTAGTTATAAAAATAAAATAAAAAAATAATGCTGGACTATCACACAGCATCATGTAGCCCCAAAGTAAGCAGAGCTTGTGTTATGGGAACCACATGATTGATATATTATATATATACTTTTTGTTGTTGTAAATACATACATATCATACATACAAAACACCCACTATATTTTTATAGACTATGGGATGTAATGTATATTAAATCGTGAGCTATATACTACACGTGATCATTTGACATTTCTGCACACGAACGTCACCATTTCAAACTCAGAGCGAGGCAGCGGGAAGCGCGGTGTATCAAGGTGTAATATATACCCATAGTCAAAAGCCGGCTTTAAAAAATTGACCTCAAAACGGAAAAAAGGAACCCTCATAGGATCAATTCGTTGACAACAATTGAAAAAACTTCTTTGAGGGACAACTGAAAATTAACATCTAATAATCCCCTGCAATCTCTTGAAGCTGTGAAAAAAACTTGTAAGTCAACGCAATCAAAAGATATCTGTTTATACCGCATATTGATTACACTCACAAGGGAATCAAAACGGGGTAGTTCCTGTTAACCTACAATCATGAAATTTGGTCAAGAGCTCTTAATTGGATAAGTAAAAGAAAAAAATCCGAAATCATCATGTATAATTATAAAAAAAAACATACGTACAAGTTTGTACGAAACGCACGTTGAGCGCGTTCAACTCGCACGGCCGGTTTTGTTTTTGCATTCAAGGCTAAGATCAAAATTTTGTCCCCCTAATGGAAGATCTCAATGACCTCTAAATATATTGGAAGAACCAACTTAGTAACCTCTGTATCACAAATAAATAATTGAAATTAAACTCCTTTCTTGGTAACTTACCAGCGGCGGCAAGTGTCTTGGTGACGTCATCGCTCATGGCAGTCTTCATCATCTCCCCGTCCCCATAGTTGGAGGCGGCCGGTGACGACACACATTCATCCTCGTCGTCAGAGCCGCCGCTGAGGCCGCAGCCTTCCGCTTGAGACATCTCCTAAGAATATATATTACGACTCGTATTCGTAAGGGCAAAAATTCGAACGTGAAGGTGACTGCGCTACTAAAGATGGTAGAGGATAATAAAAAAAAATACATACATAGACTCAGTGTTGTGGCGAATGGCGTTTAAAGAAGCTGTATCAAAAACTTTATTTTAAATTTTCGCGAAATCTTACGATTTGATTTGCAAGTTACTTTGGGAAAAGTGTTCCTGTTGGGAAATAGAGTAGATGGAGACCAACTTGTTTTTTTTTTACATAAAACATTCTAGGCTGACTGTAGGTACATTTTTCATAATTTCGAAAAAGCAATTGATTTTCTCTTAATTATAAATCTATAATTTCTTCAGAACAAAACCTTTTATCTACAAAAGAAAAGGTAGCTGCCCTCAATGAGGTTAAGTTTTGCCCCATCCTCTATAATTATCGAAATATTTAACAACCTGATTCTGGTAGGTAGGTACTATCAGCTACAAGTCTACTTTACCATCATAAGGGTGCATTTTCTGTGCAGGGACTAGCTGCTAGCCCCACCTTGTCAAATTTTAAACACTAGTCAACGTAAACTAGAGGCTTATACTTAAATTCGAAGAGTCATAAAACAAAGGGCTTTCTCAAAAAGAAACAGATGTTGTATCTCCGATTGGTGAAAACTTGTGGACAAAGAAAAAGGCGGGGTCAGCTAGCTAAGTTGCTTGCAAGCGAAACTGTTTTAAAATTGGTAAGGTAGACTAGTCGCTGATAGTACATGTACCCTGTAAGTAAGGGCACTGCAAATTGAGTCAGCTTGTAGGTATGTAATTAAAAAATTACAATTAATGATAATTGAAGTTGCTGAAATAATCAGCAATGACAGATGGTCGGACAAAGCCGCACCCAGAGGTTTATTTTATCAGATGGAAATATCATTTATATAAATACTGGAACCAGGCATGACTATCAGGCATTGGACCACCTACCTCATCCCCGATGTCCATAGACTCAGTGCTGACGGCGGAGTTCATGTTGTGGTCTTCCTGGTCCTTGTCTAGGACCATTGATTCAAGTGCCGGTGGATACAATGTGGTGGACACTCTTTAGCTTCACTCGACTCACAGGCTGTCAGGATAATAGGTTTCATAAAATAATGTGTATTTTTCCTTGAAAAATTGATTGAGAGTGCAAAAAGAGGGAAGCAGGACAGAGAAAAATTTGATAAATCCCAATAACACATTTTTTTTATGATGCTATTGGGGAGAGAGTAGTGAGGACTGAAACTATTTATGTCTAAGGTCAATGAACCCTCCTTATCTGAAAATTAACATCAAATGTAAAGGAGCTAAAGGTAGCTCCTTTACCACACCACACCAGCCTATATCAATCCACTGCTGGACATAGGCCTCCCCTAATAAAGGGGGATATGCCCATAATCCCCACGCTGGGCATGCGGGTTGGGGATTGCAGGGCACAGCTTCTTGCACCACCGACGCTGCTGCCCATCGGTGGCCAGGGAATTTAGCCGATTAAGGCTGTGCTATGCCGCAATCAGCCGGCCGCCAGAGCCCCGTTCGTTGTTTAGGAGGGTGCACCACGAGCAGGTGAGGTTGGCTTGGGTTCCAAAGATGGAGGTTGGAACCCCGTACACCCCTTTACAGCATCTTCATTTTTGACTATGATAGGTATACCTAGACTATACCTAGATTGTAGGATCTGTAGTTGTGGAAACAAAACAATGGATGTCAACTATTGGCTTGTCTGTCTTACAACCATGATAATATATGTACTTCAATTTGGTGTGTTCTTTGTTTTATGCCTTATTTTAAAAATTGACATATGCAAGTGTAATAAATTATGTTCCTATGATGAAATAAATGAGTTTGAGTATGAGTATCCTTTACAACCTCCTCACCCATATTAACTTGGCTTCTATCTCTCCTCAGCTCGAAATATGTTGGTTAGGATCAAATTGTGTTTACACATAGCGAGGGAAGTGAGTCACCAATGCACCAATACAAAAAAGTAAGAAAAATTTCCATGTCTGTTTGCCTTGCGTCCCAATTTATTTATTATTTATTTATTTATAACATGAAACAATACAAGCACCCACTAAGTTTGGAACTATTAAGTAATTACCATCATTAAAAGCAGGAAGGAAAAAGACACTGTTTTCTGTAGGCAGATTTTTATTATTATTAGTCAAAATTGTAAAAAAAAGTCTACAATATACTCCCTAGAATGTAGTAGCAAGGAAGTTGGATCAGACAATTTCATATTCTATAACATGCTAAGCACTTATTACTTAGTCCCATATTATATCAAGAATTCAAAAAACATATTCCTCTTGAGAGTATTAAAACATGCCACATTGTGATCTATTGTTTTTGTATGCCAAATTATTCTTCCAAATAAAGTGTTTTGTCTGCATTATTATAAACCTTTTCATACTTTAACTTCTGATGGATTCTGGGATTTATGGGAATTATGTTATTTCCTGCTGATTTGGTTGAATGAAGTCTTTAGTTTTCTTCAATATTTATTTGATGAAGAGCATAAAAGAGATTAATTTCAGTGACAGAGGAGGTCAGCCATTAGGTTGTATCCTATTGATTTCTAATGAACCTTTGTAGGTAAATCTATAAATAGTACTTTGCTCAAATGAATAATCACATTCTATAGTAGGAACATTGGAAGTAATCAAAGTCTGTAACTTAAGTATGTAGCACTACATGGAATATTACACAAGCAGTGCTTCAATTCTATTGTGTAGGAAGCTAGAAAAATCAATATCTGGGCTTCCCACACGAACTATTTTACGGGAGCCTAGGCCAAATATCGTCCATCCAGGAATTGAAGACAAGAATCTGCTGCAAATCATAGCTGAGGTCTTTAATAGCTACGAGCTGAAATTTTAGTAGAACTTGGTATTAAATTAAGTTTAATTTGTACGTAATCTCTGAAGGGTCGTGCATCGCTGTGACGCATTTTGTTTTGTTTATGTGGTGCATGGTGCCGAAGGGACATCCGAGTCGACGCATGACACAATTCTTTGCGGCGGCGTAGAGGCTATGTAAGTCCAAAATGAATAGCCATCATGGGGGAACCGCGCATTCGAGCAGGCCCAGACAGCATAGAAAGACTACGGCTGCGTACGCACCTGCGTGATTTGAAGCACATTTTCCAATCCAATTAGAAGTTCAGCAGACTCCTTGTGATGTAACCGGTTCAAAACAATATTTTCTAGAACTATTGCACTTATTTTATCACTGATTTTATGAAACTCGAACAGAGCACCAGAGACCCCGAAAATTCTCCGTCCTCCATTGATATCGATCGGTGAACGCGAAACAAGACCCGTATCGACTTCATTATTTGAGGTCGCCATTTTGTACGAGTCTGCGCGGTGCAGTTTTCGCATGGAAAAGGAAATTGCCCCTCGGCGTGAGGGGGGATTGTAATTTTAAAGTAGAAGTAAAATTCAGCTTAAAAAGCAAAACACTTACCAGGACTTTATTGGACTGTTCTGCAGTCCCAGTCATCCAGGAAAAGCCTAGTTTATTTTGGAAATTGACTAAATATGTCACCGCACTAACGCCATCTATTGACATTTTCCCGAACTGCCTCTGACATTTTCAAAGTAAACAAACTTCCGTCCGGCTGATTGTCAAAAAAATATTTTTGTTTTTGGTTTTGTGAGATGAGAATGTAATTTCGTGGAAAAAATAATAAACTTTGCTTCGAATTAAGTGTAATAGTTAACATCCAAACAAGTTTCAGTTGCAAGGTAAGCTCGCAAGTAAGAATAGTATACTCCTTTTTCAGACCATGTATGAGATCTTGGTTTTGGGAAGTTCTTCTGGCTACAAGCTGGCTGATTTTTGTTTATAAAAATTCAGCCAAACTATGTATGTTACAAAGTCATTAAGTTGGTAAGTAGTTTTAAAGTGACATAACCTTGGAAATTTTCAAGTTAAAATCATGAAAAATGTTTCTCAACTTGTTCATAACCGTGTGTTTCCTCATAAATTATATGTTAACCTGACTTTTTGATTGTTTACGTTTTGCCAAGAGTCGTGTTACCATTATGTATGAAGGTAATCATAATCTTTACTGTTTCATGTGGGAGATACATTTAGACCTTAAAATTTTTAGTTTATTAGATGGATATGACATTTATGCAACTGCTCAACTGACTGGTTTGATTATGTATAATGAAAACACTTCGTTCAACAAATAATAAAAAATAAATTATTTTGTCTTGAATAAAGGGCAAGCCTTGGTGTGAATGGAGTGGGCACATATTTCGACTGATAGAAGTGAGTGGAAGAAGAAAATTTGTTGTGGCGATCCCACCTAGTGTGGGTTGCCCTGCCTTTGTGGGCAGGACAATGATGATGATGAATGAAGTGCAAGCCTGTGGAGTTGAAATTACATCTATAACAACAGGCACTTTTTACAAGTTAAGGCGACAATACAGGTCAAACCTCCATCTCGCTTGCACTATTCAACATTTTTGAAGATATTAGATCACTGAATGTAGTTATGCAAAATAGCGAACGGCCTAGAAAATAACAATACAAAGGTTCAGCAATAATATCATGGTGAACCCAACACATTTTCCTACCAAAAAATTTGCACCATAATTAATCAAATTGGTGCAAGTTTTTTGGTGAAAAAACATGATAGAATCAAAATGTTATTATTGCTGAACCTGTGTATTGTTATTTTCTAGGCCGTGAATGTTTGCAATTTTTCCTAAGTACATTCAGTGATTTTATATCTTCAAAAATGTTGAATAGTGTGAGCGAGAGGGAGGTTTGACCCGTATAGTCGCCTTAAGAGCTTTGAGTACCTCCTTTCTTTGAAGTCAGTAAATAATTTTAAATCTACAGAATTAGTCTATTCGCCCACACAAGGCCAAACTAGCAAAGCTAATTAAACTATTAGCACTAGCTGATTCAATTCAAAAGTTTTTTTACCACTATTCAACTTTCTCAAGTTGTAATGTAATATTACTTGTATACTAGCTAAGATTGTTGAACCATGAAGTGTAGCAAACTCAGAGTAGGCCAAGCGACACTGGGGTACAAATTTCCATTCTTTTCATCAATTTAATTCAATTTTTAAGTGTTGGAGTATGGGGATGTTTTTAAACCTCCCCATCTCCTCTTACCAATGCTAATAACAGTATATTTTAAAGATTTTTATCATTTTTTTCAATACATACATAATATTATTATTTTAACTAATGGTTTCAGTACTCCTTATAGGGAAAGGCCCTAAAACTTCAGTCAGTGTTGACTACTAGCTTATACAAAAAAGGAAATACAAACAGTATTTCCTTCTTATTTCCTTTTAGAATGGGTGACAGTTTTGTGAAATTAAATCTAAGAGCTTCAGTTTTCTGGGAGGCATGTTAACACATTGGTCCTGGATTTTTAGTTGTTCACAAAGTCATGGCTCTCTGTAAACATAGTGTAGGATGCCCTCCGACTAGGTGGGGTGACGATTTGTAGTTGAAGCTGGATGTGTCAAGCGAGGACAGGGCGGGTTTTCCTCCTTAGGGGAAGCCTATGTCCAGCAGTTGACTGCTGTAGGCTGCTGCTGATGAAGTTATGTCAGAGGCCGTCAGGCAGCATAAAAATTTCAACACCCGAGTTGGCCACTTACTCGTATGAAAAAGGAAGGAAGGTATAAAAAAAAATGCTTAAAAATCTGTAATTAATATAATCTCTTGATTTCAATTCAAAATATTGCATTATAATCTCTATACCTAAGTACAAAATATACCTATCTAATGAAATAGCACTTACAGTCTAAATGACTAAATTATGAAAATTCCTATTAAAAGTAATAAAAATCACATTATTAAGTAGTTCTGCTCAATTAATAATTATTAAGTATAATCTCTTTCACCGTGGCCGCTTGAATTCATTAGATTCTTCAGAAGATCCTGCAACACAAAGTATTTGGTGTTTTAGTTTCTAACCAGTGCATTAGTAGTTGACCATTACAAAAAAAAAATGGTATCAATACATAAACAAATTTATTAGTAGATAAATAAAAAAAATAGTACCATAGTTATCTATTAGTAGTATAACATCATGAATACAAAGTTTGACCACAGGGTCAAATTTAGGATTGACTCTGATCAGGAAAAAATCGGTAATCAAATATTGTCAGACTTCGTCTTAACATAACTATGCCCTAAATGGTCTACTAGAATACAATACCCTTACAACTTTGCACCCAGCTTCCAATCACCCTGTATCAATAGATAGAGTGATTGAAGAGGAAGGTTTATATGTATAATTTGCACCCGTGCGAAGCCGAGGCGGTTTCGCAATGATTAATAATGATTATAAAAGGTACCTGTAGAGCGATGACAGAAGCGGCCGCGCCAGCCTGGCTCGCAGACACAGCCGCCGCCGACGCAGCGGCCATGGCGGCACGCGCGCCCACACTCCCCCCCGCGCCGCCCCACCTCGCAGTGGTTCCCCCCCAGCCCCACGGGGCAGCGGCACTTGTTCACTCCCTTGCACCGGCCCCCGGCTAGGCAGGGGATCACGCATTTTGCTGCAAACACAAATAAGCTTTTTATAATCCTAAATATCTTAAGTATTTATCTATTTATAGGTTTAAGTCATTGTTCCTAATTGTACCAAGATACCATTAATCATCCTTTAAACAGAGTGCATAGAAGTGAACACTGTCATAGTTACCAAGTCTTATGTTGCGAATGTTGCGATTATGGTTGCGATAAATAAACTGAATACTGAGGCAATTGCCTCCTTAAGTAAGTTGCCAAAGCTTGTCAGTAGAATTTTTCAAAAATAACGATCTCATAAAATAATGATTAGAAAGGTTCATGACGATTTCAGTGTTCGATTTCATTGTTTTATGAAACTAAACATCAGGTACCTAACGTAGCGAGCAGTACCTAAGTATAACCTGAAGGACTGCAATCTTTAACCTCTTCACCCGCACAAGAGTGACCTGCCCCGTCGATTCAATACAAAAATTTGTTAAGTTCAACATATACCTACTACATTAGGTAAAACTTACAAAATTCGCAATGTCTCCCGTAGTAGCCCTTGGGACATTCACAGGTATCCTTCTGTATGCACTTGCCGCCGTTCAGACATTTCTGAGAACATATTCCTGAAACAATGACCTCGTTACAGTTGCTGGTGATCATGCGCTCTACTACAATGCTACAGCAGGTCAGAAAGGCCCACAGCAGTGCCAGGCCCTATTGGAAGAAAAATCCACATGTGAGTTTCTTGGCCATGACGTGGCCTATGAACCTAAGCATCCTTTTAAATTACATTTGCTTGTTTCAATGCTCCATTCCATTGACATTCTCAAGAACTTATCGAGTCGTTATACCTATAGGTTAGGTATCTTGTTGTTAATCTTAGTAAATCTTTGTCGAAGTGTTCTACGATTCGAGAACGAGAACTCTAAAGTTATTGTTCGTTTATTATTTGTATAAGTTACATACATTGCACGCCGTTATACTGTTGAAGCTAATGTTTCTAACCCATGTTTAGGACATTATATTAAAAAAAAATCTGGACACTGGACACAACATAAAGCCCCAAACTAAGCAAAGCTTGTATTATGGGAACCACACGACTGATACTTACAATACGTTTTTTTGTAAATAGATACATATCATACATAGAAAACACCCAGACCTGAGACAAATATCTGCAAATAATGCAAACATTTTCACGCGGCGGAAATCGAACCTGCAACTTTCTGCGTGTCATGCGGACCTTCGCCCACTGCGCCACAGATGCCGTCTATTACACCATATATTCATCTATTTCATGCAATAAAAATTACTTTACTATTCTACAGCTAGACAAAATAATTCGCGTGGATCACGCCGGCGAGTTAGGCGCTGACAGAATTTACGCGGGCCAGATGGCCGTCCTGGGACGAACAGCCGAAGGTCCCCTTATACAACACATGTGGGACCAAGAGAAGGCGCACCGCGCGAGGTTCGAGGCGCTGATCAACGAGTACAGGGTGCGGCCCACTGTTCTCACGCCGATATGGAATGTGGCGGGATTCGTGTTGGGAGCTGGTAAGATATCATCAACAGAAGCGCTCATGGCGTGGCTTACTTCGGTGTTCTTCGCAGATCACTTTGGTTAAACATCACTCCGCCCGGTCACTACTTGGATGGGTGACCGTTTAGTGGTATATAGATTTCAGCGCTTCCGTGAAGGCACGTTAAGATGTTGGTCCCGGCTTTTTAAGTTTAGTAAGTCGGAGGCCTTCGGGCGACTTAAAAACTCCTACACCAAAGTTGGCCTCTAGCATATCCACAATCCTGAGTGTGACTTATTTGCGGATTTATGGATGAAAATATTATCGGAATGTCTGAAATTTTGTGAGCGAGATGCATGATTGTTTGTGACACAATATTATATTTGTTTTGTGACACCACTTATAAGTTTTATTTGATTATTATTATTTTTCTGCTGGACATTAGATATTACCACTCTGACTTGTATAATTTAATTTAATTAATGTAATTGGTGTCAACCGTGTTAATTAAATAAAAAAATATACGAAGAAGAAGAAGGAAGGAATTATCATCAGCCTATAGCATTCCACTGCTGGACATTGGCCTGAAATGAGCGCTGAAGGGGGGGTATTACCATAATCTCCACGCTGGGCATGTAGGGTAGGGGATCGGAGGGCACAGGTTCTCGCACGGCTGATGCTGTGCCCATTGCCGTCAGGGGATTTAGCTGTGCCGATGTAGGCTACGCTATGACGCAATCAGCCGGCCGCCAGAGCCTCCTCTATTAGTTAGCAGGATGTAATAGTTATGAATAATTATTGTAAAAATAGCATTAAAAAATATAAGCCTAGCAGAGTTTCTTGCTAATTCTTCTCTGTTTGGTCGCGTTACGAATTGGTGTAAATTAAAAAAAATGACGTTTCAAAGTGCACTTTGCAGTTCCTACTGAATAAATAAATTATTAATTCTGAAGTTTTTGAATTTTTCATCTTCTTTTTCCCTCTATCAGTCGTCTTCTTAACTCGCTCCTTCCTTGTGTAATGTTAGTGTATAATTTTTTTACTAGCTTTCGCCAGTGGCTATGCGCGGCTTTGTGAATACAAAATAATGTGTATTGTAAATAAAAAAAAGGTGACGATTCAAAGTGTTCTTAAATTATTGTTTTTATTGAATAAAAAATGAAGTTTGATGTTTGCTCGCGTGGTAGGTACCCGGATAAAAAGTAGCCTATAATGTTATTGCTGGACTAGAATTAGCACAAAATTTTAGCGTAATCCGTTCGGCAATTTTGGTTTGAAACATCATCCAAACAAATCCAAAAAAAGCTGTGTACCGACAGCGCGTACATTGGTACGCGTGTCCTGGAAAGCCATGGACACAGGAACGCGCTGTCCGTACGCAGCTTGACGCATGACCAAAAACAGAACGCCGCGGTAGTTCGCGCGGTAAGCGTACCCTAAGAGTGTACGCGTAGCTGCAAGTATGGACATGGCGTTCCAGGACACGTGTAACCGACTACCCCGTACTAATGTACGCGCTCTCCATACGCAGCTTAATATTGATAGGAAAACACAATGTACCCAGGCACGGCGCTCCTCGGCAAAGAAGCCGCGATGGCGTGCACTGTCGCCGTCGAGACCGTCATCGTAGACCACTACAACGACCAGCTGCGGACCCTCATGCAGGATCCACAAGTGGACCCTGAGATCCTCAACACCATCACCAAGTTCCGCGATGAGGAGCAGGAGCATCATGATACAGGTAAAAATTGCTGCAGAAGCTTTTTTTTTGAAAAACTTTTATAAAGGTAGCCATTACAAGAACTGTTTTTAACGAGTAACTTATGAAATATTAGCTTCCGCCCGTTTGTAATGTCCTTAAGTTATCCGTTTTGCTTGTTTTACTACCTTTTTTGTTTGTATGTTATTTTCAAGTTCATTCTGTCACCGAGTTGTGTTTCAAATAAACTATTATATTCTAGTCAATTCTTGACAGTAGGATCAAGATTAAGACAGGATATCTTTTAGAACCTTATATTTTAACAACCAGTAAATCTAACACGCACAACCTATCAACCTACAAAAAAAATATGTAGAAAAGATCAACAGTGCGAAAGTTATATTCGGATAAACATACAAAAGCAAATCGCCCTAGTTGTTCGCTTCGCTCACCGCATCAACAATTTCTGTTTGTTTCAGGTATAAATCACGGAGCGGAGCAGGCGCCGTTCTACAAAGCACTCACAGAGGTTATCAAAGCAGGTTGCAAAGTAGCTATCGAGATCTCAAAGAAGGTTTGATTAAGTTCATGGCTTGTTGAAGAAAACCAAGTTGCTTTTATAACGGAGTGCGCACTTTGAACAAAAAAATCTGTGCCGATTTTTCTCAATATATTCAGGGTTATAGGTTAAGTCGACCTAGATCCTGGAGGGGGTTGTAGCTTCCATAATTCCTGACTGATTTGACTATTTGACTTTTAAGTTTTTTAAAAAACATACCGAAATTTTTGTTAGTTAGTTCTTGTTCTACGTGTCCGTCTCTATTTCGCACACAAACTCTCATTCTGTGTCTTAAAAACTTTGAAACGTCATTATGTATCCATTTGGATTGTTTTATTGTTTTCTAACTTAAGTAAGAAAAACCGGTATGTTTTTTAAAAAAACTTAAAAGTCCACACAAACTCTCATTCTGTGTATTAAAAACTTTTAAACGTCATTTTGTATCCATTTGGATTGTTTTATTGTTTTCTAACTTAAGTAAGAAAAACCGGTATGTTTTTTAAAAAAACTTAAAAGTCCACACAAACTCTCATTCTGTGTATTAAAAACTTTTAAACGTCATTTTGTATCCATTTGGATTGTTTTATTGTTTTCTGACTTAAGTAAGAAAAACCGGTATGTTTTTTAAAAAAACTTAAAAGTCCACACAAACTCTCATTCTGTGTATTAAAAACTTTTAAACGTCATTTTGTATCCATTTGGATTGTTTTATTGTTTTCTGACTTAAGTAAGAAAAACCGGTATGTTTTTTAAAAAAAACTTAAATGTCCAATATCGTGAATACTGTTAAGTTTGGGGTAGGGTGTTCCATAGTCAAATCAGTCAGGAATTATGGAAGCTACAACCCCCTCCAGGATCTAGGTCGACTTAACCTATAAATAACCCTGTATATTCAATCGAGTGTCTCGTATCCTCTTATGTGTAACTAACTAAAGAGATAACGATACACAACTCCACTTTGGGAAAATACAAGGTACAGATTTGCACACTCCCATTACAAAAGCTCCTTGAGAAAAACTAGTGTCCTTAAGTCATTTCGTGACTCAAGAGATTACTAATTTTAAGAAAAGTTCAATTCAACATCGTTACGTTACTATTACCTCATTATGTAAGTATATCTCTCTGTATTATAATTGTTTATTTTTTGAATTATATAGATTAGTTTAAAAAAATTGCCTTTATTTATCGTAGAAATAAATATTAGTTTGTTTCATAAGTAGCTATTTGCCTATCTACGCTACCTACCTGAGTAAAGATTCAAAGATTCAATTAATTTATTGCGTCGAAGATGGTAAAGAGGTGGTCTTAGTCTAAATAATGCAGTCATGTCTCACTCTAATACCTATGTATTAGAGTGAGGTGAGATATTAATATTCCACATCCACCATCCACATCAGCCTATATCAGTCCACTGCTGGACATAGGCCTCCCCTAATAAAGGGGGATATACCCATAATCCCCACGCTGGGCATGCGGGTTGGGGATCGCAGGGCACAGCTTCTCGCACCACCGACGCTGCTGCCCGTCAGTGGCCAGGGGATTTAGCTGTGCCGATGTAGGCTGTGCTATGCCGCAATCAGCCGGCCGCCAGAGCCCCGTTCGTTGTTTAGCAGGGTGCACCACGTGCAGGTGGGGTTGGCTTGGGTTCCGAAGATAGGGGTTGGAACCCTGTACATTAATTTAATATTAATATTAAAATCAGTAAATTCAAATACTAAACGGAAGAGCAGATTAACATAAAATTAACGTGAAGCAGCTATGCTGGGTATCGTTTTGAAGGGTGTGGGTGAAATAACAGGCACAAGAGGCATATTATCGTTGATGGACGCAGGGCGTTGCATCGTAGAGCACGTTCAAAAAAATGTGATCTACGATGCAATGCTCTGTGATAGGTAATGGTTATCACCTAATATCAGGTAGGCCAAGTGTTTGTTCCATCTTCTAGTACAATACAAAAAAAATATTATGATAAAAACTAGCGGTCCGGCCCGGCTTCGCACGGGCAAGGGTCACTCAGGGTGAATGAAGCTTTCCAATGGTGAAAGAATGTTTGAAATCGCCATAGTAGTTTTTGAGTTTATTCATTACAAACACACACACACACACACACACACACACAAACAAAAAAAACCTCTATAATATTATAGTGTAGATGTAGATTATTAATTATTACGATAAAAATGAGTGAATAAACATACCTCCCTCGCAGTTCCGCCCCTGGTAGCCGGTGGGACAGGAGCATACGCCGGGCGCGGTGCAGTTGCCTCCGTTCATGCACTGCGGGTAACAGAGCGCGGTGCGACAGTGTTGTCCCATGTACCCGTCGGGGCATTGGCAGATCTTCTCGTGGTTGCACCACCCCTGATTCGCACATTTCTTATCGCACTCTGGATCCGGCCCTGTAAACACATACAACTATACACTGATGTAGATTCGGTATTCTTGTGCATTTTCAAACTGAATTTGACAATGGACAGCCCTAAAAACGTTACTTCCCTTTAATTATAGAATAACCGTCCTATTCGAAACAGTTCTTTAGACCTCAGATAGCTAAAATGGTGTTAAAATATCATGTCAACTCTTCTTATTTACATTTAAATCACAGCGACAAGCTTACTTTAGGGAACGTTATATACAGTGATCGGAATTAGGCGGGCTAATATACCAAAAGTTCAAAGAACAGAATGTGGAGACTTCCTTACTACAACAATTTTATTGAATTGAATTGGGCCGAAAAATTTAACAATTCTCGCAGTAAGTAAGTACATTTAATATTCATATTAAAATACTGCTGACTGCAAAAAGTTCTTACATTTAAGTTTTAATTGTTATTAACTGCTGATGGGCAGTGTTGAGGGCGGGTTTCTCATTCCAAGAGTCGTCGTGCGTGCTTCACTATAAGTGTGTACATAAATGGATTTTAAGTACAAAAATGAACCGAAAAATGAGACAAAAATATTTAGTCCTAAGGCGTCTCCACTTTGTCTATGTTATTTTTCGAACATTAGGTATTTTAGCCCGCCTTATCGGAATAAGGCGGGCTAAAATACCTAGTGATCGGAATCTCTGATACAAAATAACATTTGTTAATTAATAAGGGGGATGGTTAACAAGGATCGCTTAGAGTTGTCGAATCATCATTGGTTTGTGACCATACCTAGGTTCATTAAAATAAACTTATACTTTGTTATTACCTTATTATTAATTGCCAAAATGAAAATTACGGTGTAAGAGCAAACCAATCCAAGAAGTTAGGTGTTACTGAGTGAAATTATTGATTATTAAGTTAGAATGAAATGGTTGGTTTTAAATAACATACATGGATAAATAAGACTGAAAACTTGAAGGTTATTAAATCATTGATCTACAGAATAAATTAATAAATAAATAATGCGGGACGTAATCACACAGCATCATGTAGCCCCAAACAAAGCAGAGCTTGTATTATGGGGACCACATGATGATATACTACACATATATATATTTTTTGTAAATACATACATATCATACATAAAAAACACCTGGACCCGAGACAAATATCTACAGAACATGCAAACATTTGTCCCGCGGCGGGAATCGAACCCGCAACCTTCTGCGTCTCAGGCGGACCTTCGTCCGCTGCGCCACAGAGGCCGTCAAAGGTTGACTGGTAGAAAATGATTCAGCATTAAGTCCTTCTTTTGTACAATTATTTTGTTTTTGTGCAATAAAGTGTTAAATAAATAAATAAAACTATGTACTTAACAAATACAAAGTTAAATGTTATTTCAAAATAGGTAGGTATGATTATTAAAATAAAATTACATCAAAACGTTAAACGGCATTTTACGGCATGTGTGCGAGAGAAGCTGTGGTAAATATTTGGATAATAAAAAGCGAATGAAATGATACAAACCTAAAATCGAAAATGCTGTGAGCAGAGGCACCGCGAAGCCGTCGTCGGACGCGGCGGCACCCGGAAAAGAATGCAATTTGTTAATTGCGCCTGCAGTGTACGCGGGCAGGTGTCGCAAACATTTTACGGTAAACTGTACAGCTATTGACACAGATCTCTAGTTGTTGACTACTGATGATTGTCACCATTCAATCGGCATGACTAAATCATTGTTATAGGTTAGGTTTTATTTAGTTTTCATTGAAATATTACGGCAAACCACAGAGGTAAATTGTATGATTAAAGCAACTGATGTGCCAGCAAAACGCCTGGCAGAAGTGAATCATCAAAACTAATTTGTATAGAAAATATGCATGCGACTCTCAGGTGAGCAACTCTCGTGGGGAGCTCGTGGCACCAGGCGCTCGCCTCGCTATGCTAACAGCCTGTCTGACCCGCCTGTTTCGCTTAAAAAAAACAAAATGATTCTGAACAGTGTTACCTGCTATTGAACCATGTTTTGACGAAGTGCGACCTATTGCAAAATTCCCATAATTCATTAAACAAACCGCAATGAAATGTCAATTGCTGTATTGTTCTACCCGTAAGGCTTGGACTATACCCATACATCCAGAATCCGCGCAGAATAAGTAATTATTACTTTGATGTTTTTTAACGTGCTTTGGATTCCGGATGTTTCAAAGTCCCAGCCTGTATAACCAAACAAAAGTTACTATAATCGGCTCGTAGATATACAGACTACCGTAAATTAGTAGCGTAAGCAAACAATACGGGTATGATCTGAAAATAGATGAAATGCGAAGTTATTCTGGACTCCACATACTTGCCACGGCTCTAGCTCGTTAGCGTGATGTATATGGGATTAATAAGCTTTACCAGCTCTCGTAGATTAAGTGAAATGGACTGGTGAAGGGCTGTTTTAAGTCGAGTTTGTTAAACTTATTTAAGTACTATAAATAAAGCGTTATATCTGTGTTTCTGAAGCTGTTTCAAGGCTCAGTTGGCTTCTGTCTAATTTATATCAATCGTTTTAAAGCTTATCGGTGCTTAAGGTTAGTTTTACAGCTAGGAAATATTTTTAATGAAACATCATGAGAAACGCAGATATGTAAGTGTTAAAAATGCGTTGGCGATACAATACCTGTCCTTTCTAAATACACACCTCTCTGTGCGCATTCCTTCTTTAGGTTTAACCTTAATGGGGTGCCTTTTAAGGGGAGGTTACGGCCATTTTTTAGAACCAAACCTATTTCTAATGTTGCTATACCACTGCTGTTACCAACGCATGGCAATACTATACTGAATTCTGAAAATAATACAAACTTTTAGGCTATAAAGTGTAGCACACATTAAAATTTTAAAAAAAGATGTAAATTACATAAATAATAGTGTCGTTTCTGTTGTTAACTTTTCTAAACTTAACTAAACTTGACAGCTTTAAATTTATAGCTATCCTTGCCATTTACACCTAAAAGAAAGGGATAGTATCACTTTTAGGGATGTCAAATTAAGTTTAGTTTAGGAAAATGCACAACAGAATCGACATCAATGACAGTTAAATAACAATAAAATTGGAAAAGGAAAGCCAAAGACAAAGACCTTTTTCCATAACTATAAAACGAATCTTATTGAAAGTTATCAGGGTTTTGCTTATTAAAATAATAAATCACCTTTAGGCGTTTTAGGCACCCGACCCTGTGTTTTAATCGACAACACCGGAGGTTTCAGCACTTTGAGGTCGGATGACGTCAGCGTATCGAAGTTATAAAAGTACTTCTTCTTTGATCTCCAAGTAAAGTTCACGTAGCCAACTTCCGAAGGTATTATTGGCAGTTTTAGAGAGAAGTTTGGATCCAGTACGTACGGGGATACGTGACCGTTCAGTATCGCAAATACCTGCATTGATATGCCTGAAAACAAATAGCTTAGCTGAGAATACATTACATAAAAAGGAAATAAGGAATTAATACGAGCCTAAATCTAAAGCCCGTACCTATTTATTTATGACTAGCATTAAACCGCGGCTTCGTGCGCGTTAAAAGATATTTTTTTATCCTTAGAAACTGGTACACTACTTTTTACGGATGAAAAGTACCTATGTCCTTTTCTGTACCCCTGACAACGCGTATGCTTTAAATTTCTCGATGATCAATTGCGTGCGTAGTAAAGGCGTGAAAGCGTAACAAACAAACAAACTTGCGTTCGTATATATTAGTAAGGATGATCAGAGGAAACTATCCCTGAGTAGTATTTAAACCATGTATTTATACAGGGTGGGGCAAAATTGTACCTCATTGAGGGCAGCTTCCTTTTCTTTTTTTTTAGTTATAGAAGGTTTTGTTCTGAGGAAACTATAGGTTTATTTGAAGGAAGAAATAATGGCATGAACTCAATGTTATGGCGAATGATGTTTCATAGAAATTGTATAGAAAACTTTTTTTTAATCTTCGCGAAATCTTACGGTACATTTGTTAAGTTACTTTGGGAAAAGTGTTCCTGTTGGTAAATAGAGTCGATTGAGACCCACTTGTTCTTTTTTGATAAATGACATTTTCCAGGCCACTGTAATTTTTTACATTTGTAATTTTTCTGCAATTTTTTTTTTAAATAAACCTATAGTTTTCTCCGAACAAAACCTTGTAACAAAAAAGGTAGCTGCCCTCAATGAGATAAAATTTTGCCCCAGCATAATATGTATGTAAATAAAAAATAAATAATGCGGGACGTAATCACACAGCATCATGTAGCCCCAAACCAAGCAGAGCTTGTATTATGGGAACCACATGATTGATATACTACATATACTACACATACTACACATATATATATTTGTAAATACATACATATAGAATACAGAAAACACCTAGACCCGAGACAAATATCTACAAAACATGCAAACATTTGTCCCGCAGCGGGAATCGAACCCGCAACCTTCTGCGTCTCAGGCAGACCTTCGCCCAAACAAAAATGTATTTTGAAATATCTTAAAAAACCTGCCCTAAGTGCTAATAGGTATTTGCAATAGCACTTGTAATATAAATAGCACTTACCACTGAACATGCGCACCTGCCGCTCGTCTATCCACATGGAGATGTCGTGCTTGGCCTCGGGGTCGCGGTACTCGCGGCGGCCGGCGCCCAGCGTCAGCGACATGGCCAGCGCCACGCCGGCGCACACCCGCGCGCCCAGCGACGCTGATCGCCACATGCTGGACCGGTACTAACGTTCATTAACGCTCACACGCTGCTCGCCAAACGCTGGACATATACTAACTTTAATTACGCTCACATGTTGGGCCGGAACTAAAGCGACGCTCACAGTACTATCGATCTCATCTTGTTCTTCCCGAGTTATGCCCGAAGGCCTCCGACATAGCTTAACGACTGAAAAAGCCGGAACCAACATCTTAACGTGCCTTCCGAAGCACGGAACAGCTCGGATCTAAATGCCACTTAACGGTCACCCATCCAAGTATTGACAGCGCGGATTGTTGCTTAACCTAGGTGATCTGCTAAAAACACCGAAGTAGGCCACGCCACGAGCGCTCATAAAAAACTTATAGTGCCTCAGTGCACTTAAAATAACTGCTGTTTATGGTAGATTTTTATGTAATTCACTAATTTTATCAACAAGCGTGCTGTTACCCATGAAACGTGCTCCTATAATAAGCGTTTAACAGGCGTATAATTTGTTTGTCGACCTTACAGAGTACGGCTCGAATACCACAAAAAAGCGAAGAAAAAAGAAATTATCACAGTTAACATAATTGATTGGGACCGTTTGGGACGTGCTCCCACAATGAAATTACCGTGAGAAACGACCGGCCAGCATAAAAAACCGACAACTTCATTAAATATCCCCTGTCAAAATGTAATGTGTATACTAGTTTTTTCTACTCGCTCCCGATGTCAAATTAAACTTACAAAAGGTGTTAACAAAAAAGAATACTCCACACTAGAGAAGCACTAACGCTGTGCTCAGGGATGGCCAACAATTTATCTATGAATTTGATTCGTGTCGTAACCTTATTTATATTCCATCCAATTCGAGATCTTTAACTTAATTTTATATTGGTGTCAGATAAAAAATAAACAAGAAAACATTGTTCTTTAGGCATGGAAAGGTCAAAGTTTGTTTTTATTACAATCTTTATAATATGATAACCTATCTACTGGAGCTAATTTATTGCCCGACTATTTACTAGAGCAGATAACCCCAAATTAGCACAACGATGCGCGCATTCAACTTATCAATTTAAATTAATTGATAATTTAATTGACAGTAAAGTCACAAGTAGATACCTATACCTAACATATTATCCGTGCGTCCCATATCGAGGTTGAGTTGTTTACCTGTATAAAGGTAAACTGCACATATCACCAGTTAGGTAGGTAGTTTAAACGAGTTTGGTAACCCCTCTGATCAATATAGATAGTCGGGTTCGTTCTGTTCTCACCCGGTCCGTTACTTATAGTTATAATCACAGTTCTTGTCAAAATTGCACAATTAAATATTAAAATTGTTTTTACTTATTTACTTCACAAATAAATAATTAGTAACCTATATTAGCAGGAAGTACTATAATTATTGAAGTAAATTTATTATAACATATTCGAGCATGATAAATACTTTTAGTAACAAAAGCAAAAACTAAATATTTTAAATAAGAATAAAATGTAATTTGAATCACTTTAGTTTTTAGCCAGTACTTAATCTAAATGGACACAAAAGCGATAAAAAAATTATCTATAAACTTTACTTCAGGCGACTATAAGGGTCAAACCTCCGTCTCGCTCGCACTATTCAACATTTTTGAAGATATAAAATCACTGAATATATTTATGCAAAATAGCAAACCTTCACGGCCTAGAAAATAACAATACAAAGGTTCAGCAATAATAGTCGCCTTAAATCGGGGGAGAACGGACCAGGTGAATACGTGAACGAAACGAAACCGGATAATCTAGGACCCAGAATCTAGGCAGTGTCCTTCATTCTGAACAATCGAAAACATAGATTGGAATTGGTATGGGTCATTCCAGACGTCACATTGTGAAGCTCGTCGCATCCTGAGATAAGTTGTGCGAATGACCGGGCTTGCGAAGCAGTAACACGACCTAATATATTTAGCACCCGACCACAACCGCAAACTAAACCCGTCACCATTCTGACGTGCTTAGTCCCTATGCCTACATATACTTAGTTATAAATAACTACTTACGCTAAATGGAAGTGTTATGTTTGGTTTTCCCCAATAGTTCTCTAGAAGAAGGTACCTAATCGAATATACTGAATATTAGTTTTTTTTGGCGGTTAACATATTTTCGGTTCATGGATCATGATGTATGTAGGTTTGAATTTATGTAGGTATCTACTTGGCCATTCCTACATATTACCTACATTCGAGATCTAAATGAAGGTAAATTGTACATTAAGGTATGATTCAGTTTAAAAAACTAAGCACAGTACAGTAGTATTGACTGATCCATTCATTATTTCTTACTAAAAACAGAGGCCTCATTTTGTAACTCATTTGTCCACCGAAATGGTCGGCACCAGACCGGACCTTTATTTGCTATCTTTGACATTTCATCTTTCATAATTTAAACAACGTTCATTGACAAACTTTAAAAGTTTGTAGAACAGGACCGATGCTCATCATTTCAGTAAGCAGCTGATTATTAGGTACTAAATGAGGCTTCAGATGACTTTGTGTAATGTAGTTTTTTTTTCTGGAACAGTCATTTTTCTGTAAATAAAAATTACCTTATGTCATTATCTGTACGCTGACAACATGTTTGCGAAATTTTATGATTAATCAAGCTTAACAAACAAACGAACAAACTCACTTTCGCATTTTTAATTGATATTATTTATGCACATTCGCATCCTAGCTGTAAATTAAAGATAGAGAGTACGAACCCCGAACAACTCCCTAATCTAAGAAATTGCCTGTGTCCATATATAACAAAATGTTTTGTACCCCTGGCCGGTGCACTTGTTAACCTAACCAGCCGCTCAGTCGACTTGATACCCGTTGAGGGAACAGGTAACCGTGTAAAAAGTAAAAAAAAACAGAGTCCGCCTGACGGCCAGCGGTCGCCTCTGTCCTGCTCCCGCGCATCCAACTACAGCTTTTTTACTTTATTCATTTTATTGGCTATACATTATGGTCACAATATTATGTTTCATGTCATTAAGTTGCCTGATAAATTGCATTGCTGCTGTGGTTCTACTACGGCGTCATATTCAATTAGAATACTAGTGTTAAGTTCGAGGAAAATCCAGATTGACTTAACTATCCTGCGTAGGCATCTGCTAATTTTAACTTAAACAGATAAGATTTAATGAGCCATTCACGGAGCATAAGATTTTTTATTTGCACTAGTTACATATCTATATTTTTATAATATTCTCAATTTTATTATTATTCAATTTCCTACTCATATTTAAACCGCACATTCTTTAAGGATAAAACAATGAGACCACAACACTAAGTACCTAAGTTCGTTAACAAAACTAGTAACGTGAGGAAATAAATCTTATATTGGTGCATTGCACATCATACAGATCCCATAGTTTTTCTATTAATAACACTTGTTTACAGTACCAGATAGCAATGTTTACGTGTATAAGCTCCAATCCCTGGTTTAGAATTGAAAATAAATACCTACCTGCACTGCACTGTATAATGTTATAAAAAAACAATTAAATAAGTACAGCTTTTTAAAGTACGTGTTACAGGCTCACAAAAAGTACGATCTGGAGTTTTCTATACAAGAAAAGTAAGGTACAAGTGAAATAACCCGTGATGTTGACTTATGACATGCTTACATAAAATGTGTGTCGATGTACGTAAAGGAGAGAGACTATTAGAGAGACTCAAAATAATCACAAAGCAAACAAAGCTAATGCAGTAAAAACGTAAGTCGGGAGAGAACAATGCACTAAAATTCCGATTCGATCGGACAATTAAGTTTTAAGTGGGATCAACGATCCTTTATTTAATTGATCCGATAGGTATGTTATCGAAATTTGCGATAGGCAATGAATTAAAGTAGAAAATGATCTTTCTTACCTGTAAGTAGTTCCGGTCAGTTCAAAGTATACACAACACGCACGATCATAGTTTGAGTCGATCACGACACAATTCGCGAAATCGTAAACTGGGAGGCGTGACTCTTGTGTGCAGTCTCCGGCGTCCGGGCACTGACTGAACGAGCCGGTAGAGCCCTTAGTAGTCCAGTTTTAGTCCACATACAACACAACTGATTCTGGACTCTTAGCTGCAATAAACACGGTCCTCATTAAAACCTTTCTTTTGAACGAGCCGCTTATACCTCTTTTTGCAAGAAATCGTTTGTAGTGTCATCTTAAATTTTGCTTTTGCTAATATCTACGCAATTCTACGTAGGTACTAGGAAAATGTTTAACAGCGACACGTTTTAGTTGCACGAAAATGAAGGACTAAAAGCTCTCTTGAATTGCGTGGGTGTGTATTGAACTATTTATAACACAAAGGCGTTTTACCAGTTATTGTTATAGGTGGTTTGCGAATGAATGGCGGTAAGATTATGGCCACTTAAGTCTACCTGTCGATGGTCCATTGTTTAGTCTGAGTCAATAAATTAACTGCGAATAATGAGTATACTACGAGGCTTACTGTGGCCTAAACCGAGAACCTATCATCATCATTTAGCCCGTTAACACCCACTGTTGGGTATAGGCATTCTCTATTTCACGACACTTTTTCCCTTGCAGGCCTCATTCCCCGATTCCCAGCTATGTCCACGATGTAGTTCGACCATCGGTAGGGTGGTCTAGCGTTTATTCAATAATCAATACAAAATTACACAATACAGCAATATCAATTAAAAATAGAAAACGTAAAAATAGAAAAAATAAAACATTACAATTTGCATAATAATAAAAAATATACCTATACTTATTAGACACACAAGCACACGCAAGTTTAAATTAACATTTACATTTAATCGATAATATCTCAAAAACTCAGGCACGCACAAATAAGTTTCTGCCATCCGTCATCAAACACATCCCTGTCTGGGTAGGCAGCTAGAAGGTGGTTGAAAGCGGCCAGGGTGCGTGGCAGTGGGGAGCTAGTCCATGCAAATGTGCGGCAGGAGGGTAGGTATGGCGAAAAGTCCATGCTTCCTGCTCCGAAGGTTTATACGGGATGTAGAGTTGAAGCAGCCCGCTATGCAGATCAGGAGCATCGGTATCGCATGCTCTTCTAGTTTTTAGAGAATTATATCCAAGACATCCCAAAATTAATCTGGGATACATGTAAGGAATGTATGAATCCGAATGTTTTTTTGTAAAGGTACCTTAGAAAAGCCTTTTGTACCTTTTCCAAAAGGAGAGTATACGTAACCTCATGTGGGTTCCAGACACAGGATCTCTGGGCCATCATTCTGTGACTTGCCTTGTTCATCTTCCGTCGTCGCTAGACAAGTGTTCTGCCCATTTTCATGCTCTATCCGCATACACACGTCCACAATCTTCGTGCGACGAATTTCGTCATTGGCTATAGGCATGTGGTCCAGCAGTGAAATTCCAGCATGGCGCGCTCCATAACTCGTTGTTGTGCTACTCGGATCAATATGCCTTCGTGAGCAGCCATGTCTCAGAGCCGTGAGGAGTATGGGCAGAACACATTTGTTGACTACCTTGGTCTTCAGGATTTTTTTTTATACTACTAACTTAGTAAACAGGCATACGGTGTTCCTGATGGTTAGTGGTTCCCGTAGCCTATAGACGCCTGTAACATCAAGAGTAACTTACGCGTTGCTGACCCTTTTAAAAAGTATAAAACGCCCTTTTTGAATCGCTGCATATTTTAGTCTCTTGGGAAAACCTCGGCAGGGAGACCATTCCACAGCTTGATTGTTCGCGGGAAGAAATTCCTCATTGTTAGGCATTGAGGGATTCTGGACTTAAAGACGTCTTCCAACTTAGTAAAGGCGGGCTGCCTTTACTAAGTTGGAATCCCTCGTCAGCCCAAGAACTCGTCTGGTAAGTAAGAATGAAATAGCTAATCATTGATTTGGCAAACCTCCTAACTGCGATCAAAATAAGTTTGTTTACTCAGTCGAATCACGTATCAACAATTAGTCTGCCGCTGATCTCCAATTTACTTCAATTAGGTAGCTCTTTAGGTCTAGACTTTTTAGAACAATCTTGATATCATTTTGAGAAGCTATTTTTATATAAGACTGGCTGACCCGCACGCAACTCTGTTTGCGCGGTCCTTCTATACCGTCCGTTAAAGACCATTGATATTATAGATGTCCGATAGTCGGACTACTAGCAATAAACGCCTATTATCAAGGTCCATACCTCTGCTATCCACGTTTTAAGTTAAAAATGCTATGAAACTGTAGAATTCTCAATTATCATAATTAATTTATTAATTTTGCGTGATCCTCGAAAAACCTTTGAAATTTTGTCATTTTACAGATTTAAATATCATTAAAGTTATGTAAAGTAAGTATTTCGTTATCCGAGTAAAAACAGGAGAAACATGAGAAAATTTGGTAAAACTATGTTACCTAACTAATTCAATTCAAAAATAAACACAAAATAATTTCTTAAAATTTATTTTCTATGCAACATAAAAAAATATTCATCATAGTTACAATAAATTACAGTTACTTATGCGAACTAAAAATGTAAATTATTATAATTCGTGAACAGAATGTGTTCGCACGAGGTCAGATCAGAATTTCACAAACCAATAAAGAAGAGTTACACCTTGTCATGTTTTAACTTTAAATGTAAATGCAACCTAGTCATCTAATTCAACAAATACAAATATCCAATATAAAAGCTTGCTCAGCAATATTATTTACAAACGTTTCAGTCTTCGCAGTCTCATGACTACGGCGAAAACAGAAACGCATGTAAAATGATACAGATAACACCGACAGAATTTACGTTTACCTTACAACAATTAATAACTACTTTTACAATACAATGATGCAACGATGATCGGCTATTTTCCTTTACGCTTATCATGTTCCCAACGCGAGCACATCAAAAAAATTAGAAGCGTTCAAGAAGTGAATTGCATTGAATAATAAAAGGTAAGATTTAAAACAGATAATTAAATACAACTCGCGTCAGTTTCGCTACCGATGAATACTCAAAATTTCGAAAATAGATGAAAGTGTAAAAGCAACATCCTGAAACAATGTGACATTTAACATTATAAATGCAGACGTTGTGCAGATTGTAAATTCCAGGACATGAAAATTACATTTTCATAGATAAGTTTCATTTAAGGCAAGTTATTCTCCTAGGTACAATTTTAAATAAAAAAATGAACACACTGTACAATTCTAAGAATTTGGAGGAAAAGGCAGTGACGAATTCACCATCGAGGCCGATGAGTGAACAACAATGTAACCATCAAAGTTGAGTTTTGAACCGTAACAAATATCAAGACAAAGATATACAATTCAACAGCGCGGTACAAGAAGCGACAAAACAGGCGAGAATCGAACGAGGCTCCTACCGTAGTAATATAATATCAAATTCTTACATTCATAGACATGATAAAGACTCCTTAACAAATAACTTAAAGGGGTTACGATAACAGTGCCTTCAAATATAATATGCATTGTATAGGTACCAATGGTCATAGAGTAAGCTCTAAATGAGAACGATCAAACCTTGCATTAACACGTCACTGTCTACAGTTATGTATACAATAAATTAAACCGAAATAAATAAAATACCTTCGACATCGTCGGCGGCAGTCCAAGTTTCAAAAACAACGCTCAGATTACATCTGACTGGCGCGATTAATGTTTTAAATAAACGAATACATATTTTCAAAAACAACATGGTTTGACCGCGTGGAATGTTATGTAAAGGACCCGACACCTTTCAGGCGAAGAAATGAATACACAAATAAATTGAAAAGGGACACTGACAGAAAATATAAGTGGACAAGATAACTGACAGTGGAAGTGTAAGCAAAGTATACAGACGCAGAAAGCGAACGCGTTAGCTGCCTAACATTAGTTAACACGAGACCCTAGCCTTAAGAACTAAGTTTGAGATACGATTCAAAATAACGTACGAGGTAGAGACAGGCCTATTTGATTTCACATCCCTTATAGATAAAGCCAACGCACTGGTTTTGATCATCAATGGTCTCTACCCCATAGTTGCCCCAAAAGAAATCATTTATTGAGGGTGCGAAACTTCATAATTTTAAATAGAATAAGAATATAGAATAATTACACAAAAAAGCCTATACATATAAATAGGTCTTATAACTATACAAGAGATGATAAGATTCGGATTTGAGATGAAGTAGACATTTTGAATTGTCATCAAATATTTTTGTTTCAAAACAATGTTCAGTAAAGATGTTCATGATAGTAGAATTTCTTGTAAATTACTGTTGAAATAATAGGCACTTTAGTAAGTTATTTGCCTAAATCGATTTTTATTAAACCCTACACAATAGTGTGATGATAACATGCAACATTTATGAGATTCGCCATAATATCGTACAGTTGATTTGTTAACCCATACTAAATGTGAAGGGTCTCCGAGACGGTCTGTTAAACGCAAACTCTGCGTGCCATCTAATACTGATCCCCTCTCCCGCTTCGATCCCTTTCTGACCGTCTCATAGACACTGCACTACAACACTGACGCGGTTTTGTTTAACGTGGTTTAAATTAATAAAGAACAATCCAGTACCGAACCATTTGTAACCAGAACTATCCTATCACGTCACAACACCGACATTATTTTACCCCGCGCGTCTCGTTCTCCAAGCACCAAACGCCCGGTGGCCAGACCGCTAGTATCAAAAATATATATATTTAGCTAACAGAAAATAAACATAGAATTACCGATTACTTGATGTTGGTTGCGACAGATTCGACGGCGTCTACGAGACTACTGACATAAGTCTAACGCGACAAACATCAGGATGGCAAGACTTATAATTTTTGTAGAAATAGAAATTTGGTACGACAGAAGACTATAAACTGTTCACATCGGAAAATATTTTTTATGGTCCATACGAAACGTGAAAGTACATTGTAAAATTTTAATTATAACTAGTTAAGATAGCGTATAAAAATAATTATAGCGATAGGTAGAAAGATATTGACTTTAAAAATACGTTGGTAATGTAGCCACTGAAGTTTACTGCTGAAGAACAATGTCCAATGGCTGTTTATTTATTTTTTACACGCATTACCAATCATATCTCTCATTGCTATAATAATAAAATAGATAAATTTAGGGCAAGCCCGACCACCGGATACCAGAGCTTAATTACTTTATCTTTTGACAAAAATAGCTTTTCTTACATTTCGATTCACTTAATTACGCGTAATTGATATCGAGCCGATAGCCTACCTTCACAACAAAGCCGATGCTGAAGTTTCTGATCACACCACTGCGGGTTTCTTACGTCAAAGATCACACAAATGTTGTATTTGAGACCCAACGTCACACTCACATAGCGCAGGTATCAGTGTCGCTAAGCTGTGTTACTAAATGTATTCTGCTAAAGTTTGTATTAGTAGTTATAAAGTAAGTATTTGTATTACATGTATCCTAATAAAACACTGATACCTGCGACATTTACGGTACGTTTGACAGACGTACGCAACTTGTGTCAACGTATGAAGGCCTTAGATCAAGGACAGTACGAAACCCGCGGCTGAATAAGAAAACCAGCTTTAAAAACACTTAGATCTTGAAAAACTGGTGATCAAGCATTATTAAAATTGATTAATTACATAAGAAATATGTAACGTGAAAGATATAACAAGATTGAAGACACATGTGAATATGAACTCTAATGATATAGTAATATACTTCTCTACGTTAGGTAAACTGGGTTAAATACAAGTGCTATCTACCAGAAGTTCCAAAACCTAGTGCAGATGTCACATTATGATGACTATTTCATTACTTAAAATCAGTCTCATAATAAAATAAATCAACATTAATCCTGATATATTGCACGATCACTTTTCATGCAAATTCTAGAAAATATCTAGGGATAAGCTACCTCATTCAGATGGTTTTAAAGTTCAAAGTGATCTGTCAAAGTAAATATCTTTCATAATAGCCCTTGCTATGATAGGGCCAAAAACAATAAAAGTAGGCTCCGTAATCTTATTCTAGCTTGGCCCTTACTCTAATAAATTTTAGCTAAATGATAAACTGCCCTTCGTTAACATTACAAGAGAAAACGCTAAAGATGGCGCCAGTCAAGATGGCTGCCTCACAATTTCGATCAAATATAGT
This sequence comes from Horisme vitalbata, assembly GCA_951804965.1. Taxonomy (NCBI): domain Eukaryota; kingdom Metazoa; phylum Arthropoda; class Insecta; order Lepidoptera; family Geometridae; genus Horisme; species Horisme vitalbata. The sequence continues at coordinate 2,920,677 of OX638090.1, forward strand.
TGAGATTTTTCAATAGCTGCCATGTGATTCTGTACTGATAAAAAACTGTAACAGTAGTCTACGGATTAACCTGAATAGGTTTTGGACGAAAAAATCGTAGTACAATACAAGTGCGTAGAAACGCGTTAAATAAAATGGCAGTAGCAGAAGTGTTCGTCGCGTGTTGTGGCCAGAAGCCAGTTGGTACATTCACGCCTTAATGCCGGCAGTACACTCGACAAAACTTCTCGTGAATTACCTATCTTATTACGTGACTTTTCAAGACTTTACCTAAGGGCTCCCGCATACTAGTTTGTTAAACAGAGGTTGATCCGAGGGACATTGACATTGACATACACGTAGTGATGACGACGACCAATGATGAACGATGACTAAAACCTATTTGATAGTCAAAACAAATGAAAAGCCATTTCTTAACGTGATTTTCATCATCTTTAATATTTGGTCCTCGTCATCACTATGTAATGACCCGCGTATCAACCTATAGTTAATGAACTGTAGACTGTTCTCGAGTGTCGACTTGTTGCCGCCAACAGTCGAGAGTAGCTAAAGTAATAAAGTCAGTGGGGAAGCTCTATAGTCGGCAATGTGTAATGTTGTACCACGAATGGTACCATAATCGAGAACCTTGGATAACGATGACCAGCGCGGTGCTCGGCTAACTCTGTTGCAAACTGAAATTATTGACACAGATTCTGTTTTAACAGAGAGCCAACAGAGTTAGCCGATCACCCCGCAGGTTTTATTCTTTGACGTATATTTTAAGCTAGGTTGAGTGTACATCCGGCATAACTATCCTAGAACACACCGTGTAGTCAAGTGCAGTACATAGACATACCTATGGATGGCATACCTATCTTATTCTAGCTGCGTTCGATTGCACACTTACAGTTCTTTCACATTAAAACTAAAATATGTTCTTACATTGAATTGATCACTTATTGTTAGTAACGCTTATTTGAAAGATATACTCGTACATGAACATTTTGAGCTTGTTTTCAAAACGTGCATTGATCGATGGAAGTAAAAATCTCCATGGATCAATGCAACTTTTTGCACTCCAAAATAAGCGTCTACTAAACAAAGTTGTTACATCGACACAGTACCGCCCAGACTCTAAGGAATTTAGTTGTGCCCTTAAAAATGAGCGAAATAGTTTTTCGGTCTTAACAAACGGAGGCTAGAACCTGGCGTTTGTTTCCTAGCTTCCCCTTTAAGGGCAGGTTCTATTACACTCATTAAGATGACGTATCGTTTTTCATCCACATTTTTGTAATGAGGCGTTATCATTACAATACAAATAGTAGAAAGATGCTGATATATTAAACAAGGGCTCTATTCCGCAAATCGATAGTGCGTCGAATCATTCGGCCGAGCCCTGCTCTAAGAAATGTACGCGATCTTCATTCTCAAAGTAATATGGATGGTTATGGTAATATATATGGTCGATATCGTGGTATGCTCCTTGTCAAAAACCATAGTCCAATGTGACTTTGATAAAAAAAAATGGATGAATCTAATAATTTCACCAAATGTGATGACACCAGAGGTAATTGTGAAAGTTTGATTTGGTTACAAGATTTGTCTTGGACAAAGACATTACCAAACATTTGATCTGTGGCATAACTAGCATACCACTCTAAGAATTCGACACGATATTGACGCCATAATTATACCGTTTTGCGGAGTAGATGTCCAGGACCCTTAATAACATGAACCCTATCAGAGCCTGGGGTGAGATGTATGTGGGTATTAGACGTAAGTGGGGGGTTGTGTGTTGGGGGGCTGGGGCGCGGGGGGCGAGGCGGGCGGCGGCGCGGGCGGGGGGGGAAGCACCCGCGCGCCCGGCACGTACTGCCCGATGAACGACCCGTCCTCAGTGAAACGACCTGCAAGTACAATCACTTTACAGTTGAACCATATTATAGTTATACCGCTACTGCTGTACCACTCCTTAGGAAATCGCGGCGAGGTGGGGGGCCGATTTATCTCATGTGTGTCTGGCATAAGCGTTCCTCCCCGCGCGGTAGCGGTACGACTATACCTAGTTCCGTTGCCAAGTCGAAAGTGTTCCGTGGCTTGAGGTGTGAAAAACATACCTCAGTACAAAGTTTGCGGTAACTATATATTTGTATGAGAGAGGCACAAGACAGAGGAGGCTGGCAAAAACTAAGGGATAGATCCAGGCAGTGGGTGACTCCGGGCTGAGCTGATGATGATGATGATGACTTTGTATGAAAATCGAACAGCGCCCCTAGCGGGAAGTATTTAAAACCTTGATATCTCGCAAACTTTGTAGTCAAGTATGTTTTTCACACAATCACAGTCGACCTAACGACTCCAACACCAGAAGTTGGGGAGGTCATACGACACGGTCCCGTGGGTATCCCAAAGAATATAGGTCCATTCCAGTGGATGTCGAAATGTGGGGTTACACCAGATGCCCGAGTGTTATTTCATACCTTAATAAAAAGTTTGCTTAAAGCGGGGAATTCACTAGACGGATATGCCCGCCGGACCTCGTTACTATAGGTCTGTGTAATTGCATTACACAACCCGCTTGCACAAAAAAACATTGCACAGACCTATAGTAGCAAGGTCAGGCGGGCATGTCTGCATACTTGCCCGCGAGCATGTCCGTCTAGTGAATTCCCCGCTTTATATTTTTGTACTAAACAACTCGCGTGCATACCGCTTGTTCGAGTCCTCGGTGAAGATCTACCCGAGAGGGGTAAATTGAAAATCAGCGCTGTATGAACAACATGCAGCAAAAGCGGAATTTTCAATTTTTTTTTTTAATTTACGCCTATTACCTTACTCGAAGGTTCTGTTGCGAGTTTATGTTTAGTATAAGTTTTAAGCAATTGTTGTATTGAGGCAATAAACTTTATTTTATATTATCATTTTATTTAATGAACACTGCTTGCAAGATTTCTTACTTGACTGTCAAAGTAATTGACATAGACTTCTGTTATGTATGGTTGCGGGTGCCGTACTCACAACGGGTCTTTGTCCGTCCTGCAGTGGACTGATATAGGCTGGTGTGGATGTGGATTGAACTTAAGAAAGATACAATGGTCAATGTGTATCTTGGTCTTGTTCTTAGTAGTCTGTAATTAATTTGTCAAGATCGTGATCACCATGCGACGTTCTGCAGGCGTGGACAGCTTGTCTGTATTTTTAGGCATAACTTTAGATAATAAGCTTCAATGGGGCGCTCACATAGATGGGTTGTCGAACAGACTCAGTTCTGCAGCATACGCAGTCAAAAGAATCCGTCAACTTACTGACGTAGAAACGGCTAGACTAGTTTATTTCAGCTACTTCCATAGCATTATGTCGTACGGCATTTTGTTGTGGGGGAATGCTGCAGATATCAACACCATATTTGTGTTGCAGAAGAGGGCTGTTCGTGCAATTTATAATATGGGCCCCAGAGAATCACTTAGAACTAAGTTTAAAGAAATAAATGTTATGACAGTGCCGTGCCAATATATATATGAAAACTTAATGTATGTCCGAAAACATATTAACATGTTCAAGAAAAATAGCGACTATCATAATGTTAACACTAGAAATAAAGATAAACTAGCTGTTCCCACTGTAAGGCTCCATAAAGTTAGTCAATCTATTAAAGGGATTTTTTAACAAAATCCCAAATGATGTGATTAATCTGTCTGTAAATAAATTCAAAAATGTTGTTAAACGTAATCTATGTAATAAAGCTTATTATAAAATATCTGATTATTTAGATGACAAAAAAGCTTGGGATGAAACTGCCTCCAAATCCATCAAAAACAATGTAATAGATATTAAGTACAATGACGTTAAAAAAATATAAGCCAAGCAGAGTTTCTTGCCAATTCTTCTCTGTTTGGTCACGTTACGAATTGGTGGTAAATTAAAAAAAAAAATGACGTTTCAAAGTGTACTATACAGTTCCTACTGATTAAATGAATTTTGACTTTGACTTTGACTTTGTCGCCAGCGACTCCGAATTGTGGCCATCTGCACCACACTCTAGAATGACGTTCCCTTGTTGTGATACGAACAACCGACGTTCCCTTGTCTCTAAGCTGGTCAAACCATTGGGGATCTTCCTATGGAACGTTTTTCCCCTACATGGCCGACACTAACCAGCTTTTTTAAGTTATCTTAGGCTTTGCTTGCACGCAAACTTTGTATAAAGGTATGTTTGACACTCGTCACACACAACACAAACAAGGAATAATTATGGAAAATTGGCAATCCCTAAATAAAGGAATAATATATTTCCTCGCGTGAATGTCGTAAGGAAATTGAGGGGCTTCAACACACCACGCAGCAGCTGTGAATACACACCCTCTGCAATCTCCAACCCTATTGCTAAGAGCCTCCAATGTTTAGAGACTCTAGAGTGGACTTTCACAGGCTGATGGGTATCGGGCCTAAAGCTAACATACCTATGAAATAATGAATTTAGAAATGTACTTTTTCCTGATCATACAGGTAACGGTCATTAGCCAAAGCCTGCAACTTATTTATTTTAATTTCCCGTTTTTAATTTTAAAATGTTAAAAAGACTTGTTTTAATTTGAACTTTTGTTTTAGTTCTGATGGCACTACACTCTTTATCATTTGCCTTGACCAAAGGCCGTTACCTGTACACTTTTAAGCAAATCTAGTCATTACGTGCAAAGAGTAGCTTATATAAATAAAATAAAGAAATAGCAAACAAAAACATACCTCAAAAAATAAACAAAAAACAATCGTCGCTCGTGCAAATGCAAAGGAGAGAAAGGGACGGAAATGGGATTACAAACAATTACAAAAAAAACTAACATAATTAAATGCAAAAACCAACAAAGCAACGTGTTATGTATAAAATATACGGAAAAATACACTGCAACTCACTCAAAAATAATATCATTTTTACAACCTAACTAAGTAAACTAAAGTGTACTTATAAACCTAACTTATATAAAATAAGTAAAGAGATTCCGTGCGAAATTCTAGTTCCAATAGAGACACGTGAAAAAGTCTTTAGTACAACTATTTTAGAAATAGCACAATAAAGACCCTGACCGCCCGGATTACCTAAATAGCGGTGAATACACCGCAAAATATAATTCTCAACTAAATTCACAAACTTGATAAAAAAAAATAGACCGCGTATAACAAAAATGATTTGAAAAAATTTAGCGGGCGGGATTTCACTTTTCTAAACCAATCAAAACGAAGATCAAAGAGCTTGCGGCGATTGGCCAGCCAGTTACCGGGCTGTTCCATATGTTCAAATGTGATGTCATGGCACTACGTTTTCGTCGTAGCTAGATTCTAATCAGCCAGTGATAGAAAATATTCGGCCAAAGTTTTCAACCCCCGACGCAAAAAGGTTTATGTAACGTAGATCTCAAATGGATGAACAGATTATAATTTTGTTTGTTTTGGTTTGAAAGGTTTGGTTTTCAAGTGTTCTTAGCTATGATTCAAGAAAACCTATTCAGCCGTTTGAAGATCATCAATGCCTCATTTACCAACTACTCAATTTACTTTCAATTTATTCATTTTGATTCCAAAACGAAGACTAAAGTTAGACTAAGTTTAAATCTGACATTTTGTATACAAAATACCAGCTAGACTATATTTAGTCTTTGTTTTGGAATAAGACAGTGACAGTTTGTCAATTGACGTTCTTTGAATTTCGGCAGATGAAATGTCAAAGTTTATGAATAAAGTTCCGGTGACGACCATTTTAGTGTGCAACTGAGTTAGTAAATGTGGCATCGGTTCTTTTTATTTGCTGAAGTGAGCATAATAATAAAATGGGGGGGAGTTCTTTTTTATAGGGGTTTAGGGGAGGTTGTGGAAAGGTGGGTTTAGACGAGCGTGGCGAAGGCTCCTGATGCGGAGTCTCCCTGCGCGGAGGCGTTGGGCGGGCGTCGCTTGCGGCCGTACTGTCCGATGAACGATCCGTCCTCGTTCATGCCCGCTGCAAATCGACATGCATACAGCCGAGCGCACACAGAAACTAACTCACATGCCTTCGGAGGAACGTCCCAAATGGAAAAAATAAATGTTAGCGGTTAACATGCTCAAATAATGCAATGAGCTAATGAACTACGCGAAATTAAAAGTCTAATAATGGTAGGACGCGTCATGTAAAAAGAACGCTGCCGGTAAGCCGCGCATCAGGCGATTTATCAGTATTTACCCGTGCGCAAACACACCCCCTCCACTTCTTCCAGCGTTCTTTTTACATGATGCGTACGTACTATGCTTAGTTGAAAAATGAAAAGAAAATCCAAATTAATATGGAAGCAGATCATAATAAACTTCTCTATATAATTTTGTAGCGGTAATCGAACCCGCACATCGCTCACTGCGTCTAATCATAGATTTCTTTCATCGTAAAAAAATAATAATGCAGGCAATGCAAACAATAAACAAAAGTTAAATTTTCAAATCAAAACTAACATAAAACGATGCAAAATTTTTGAAAGTACGGAATGTCAAAGCAAAAATTTCACTACGTAAAGTTTCCGTTCAGAAATACTACAGTGAAGTGATACTAATTATATTTCTAAGTGTGTACATTCATACCTGTTTCTCCTTCGCCATACTCCGCCATAGAGTCGGTGTCGCTCTCGGGCCCAGGCTTGTTACCGCTGCTCATCGAATGCCGTGATTTGTTGTCGAGCCTATAAAAAAGGTTTGGTTAAATCTATGATCAATCAAACTTATTTTATTGTTATGTAAATTAAGAACAATGTGGTATGGTTGTGGCAATGGTTAGATTTGTGACCTTACATCCAAGGGTAATTCGTAGACGTTGCACAAGTTGTCACGCCCGTTAGTGATGGCCGCGTATATCGACTAGGAACGGCCGTGTTGGGGCCAAATATTCCGATGGCCACCATCATCGTTCGTTGCAAGGCACGCGGCGCGACGAGGCGGGGGACGAAGACGCGGATCGGCGCCGACATTTATTGCACTCAACACTACCACGAAATAGGTTCGCGTTTTTTATTCGTTCATCGCAATATACCAGCAAGTTTATACAGTCCATTGCTTTTTCATTTAAACACCCGAGATACCTCAACAGTCGCGTGTATCGACTAGTGACATGTGCTTGTATCGACTAGTGGCGGGTGCGTGCGTCGTGTACTCACGGATGCGTGTACTCGTGGAAGTGTGCGTCGGGGTAGTCCCGGCGGCCGTGCTGCAGCTCTCGGTCGTGCACGTCGTACTTGCCGCCGCGGTTGCGGCGCGCCACACAGACCAGCACCAGCACCAGCAGCAGGAACGCCAGCGCGACCATCACGCCGATGAACCAGCCCGCCGTCGCCATCTTGTCGTCCGGCTTTATCAGCGGATCTGACGACAGATATGCTCGTTTCAAAAGACACATCAAATTATAGCGCATAGTATCACAGTACCCCGTCCACCAGAGAAAGGATTTTCTTAGGGAAATCCGCTAGAAATGCAACCCTACCTTCTGCAACTATACTTTCACACACAAACTTTAAAACCTCAACATTCATCATTCCACTAAAATCTTTCGAGAAAAACTTCTCTTCCTCTCACTCTAAAACTAACACGCACACTCCAACCCAAACCAGTTAAGATAGTTTCGCGTGTGCGAGACACGCGAAACTCGCGTCACCGAATTCAACAGCTGGTATTACCCCCCCAGATCGTACGTCAAGACCCTTCCAACCGTCCCATTCACACTCGCCTCGTATACTTATTTCGTCAATCTTCTTTCATCCAACCTTTCTACATGCCCAAACCACCTCAGCATACCTTTCTCATTCCTTGTCACAAATCACAATACAATATACTTGCCACAATACATTCGTACTGCTAATTAAAAAAATGTGAAGGCGTACAATTGTATGTCGATTTCTCCTACACACCAAAAATATTATATGGATTGAGCTGAAATTGTGCACACATTAATACAAGACCAAAAACTTTGCGCCACTGAAAACCAGCGCTGCAGTAGCTGCCATTCTTCCTCCGAGTGGCGACCTTTTTGTGTCACTGTTTCTCTTATTAGATTTAAGCATTTTACACGTTATTTTTTGTATATTTTTACACAACATCAAGTTTAGAAAGCCAACGTACAGTACTCACCGGAGGTCGCGTCGACGTCCTTGACGTCGCTGGTGCTGTAGTACTCGCCGTCGTGCGCCGTCATCTTCACCTCGTACACCTGGCCCGGCTCCAGCCCCGTCAGGATCACGAAGTCATCGTCCGTTATCTCGTTGGTCCTCGACCAGTCAGGGTGGCCCTTCAGCTTGTAATACGCGACGAAGTGCGTACCCGCGTGTCCTTCGAGAGACGGCAGCCAGCGGACTAGGATGTGGGCAGTTCCTTCCTTAGCGGGTAACGTGGACGCTACGAACTCTGGCACATCAGGTTTGGACGTCACCACGCTTTTGGTCGACTGTTCCACGTAGTACTTCTCTCCTTCGCCCGCTTTGGTCTTCGCTCTGATCTCGATTCGGTATTTGGTGTTGGGTTCCAGTCCGGCTAGCTTTGCGCGGTCGAATTTAGGGTCGATCTCTTTCTTGCGTTCCTGTAGAGGTCCCAGAGCCGTGCCGGTCACCTTCTGGTAGTAGACCTTGTAGCCTGTCAGGATTCCGTTCTCGTCGACGGGTTTGTCCCACTTCAGGAGCATAGCGGACGAGCCGATGGGGTATGCGACGAAGGACTTGACCGTGCCAGGTTTGCCCTCGGGGGTGACGAAGCTGAGGGTGTCCGAAGGAGGTCCGTTAAAGCGACCGTTGTAGACCAGGATCCTGGCGTAGTTTTTCTTGAACGGCTTGAATTTGGTTACTAGAGCGCTGGTCGCATCGGCTTTGACCAGGATCTCTTTCAGTCTGTCTTCCTCTCCATCAGTCCACGTTTGTATCTTGTAACCCTTGAAGTGTCCTTGCAGTGATTCCGGGGACACTGGGTTCCAGTTGAGGAGTGCAGTGGTGCCGGAGGTCACCTGTTCCAGGGTGAAGTTGGTGGGAGCTAGCCGAGGCACGTCCTCTCCGGACCAACCGATGATCTCCACCGGGGTCACGTCGGCTGTTCCTTTGAAGTTAACTGCTGTCACCTGTGGAAGAAAATGCATTTGCGTGTCGGTAGATGGAGAGCTCTGTGAACTCAGTGTACCAATATAGGCTGGTGTGGTGTGTGATTATAATTGACATTGGAGCTGCCAATTCATATTAGAAATGCATCTTTAAAAAGGAGAATGCCGAGAACCCGTAACAATTGCGTTAAAACCGAACATATCCCATAAAATTTATTATATTTTATAAATGACATTAACATTTTCTTTAGTTTTACACACCGACGGGATTAATAATCAAGTAAAAAAATATTTTGTTGATTTAGTTTCCGTTGCATACTTCCGCCGTACGCCGCCATTAGACTACAACAACCAATGATATATACGTTGCTATGGCAACAAACATTGATGTAAAATGTTACTATGGCAATAACCCTCATGTTTAATTATTTTGACAGTAGAATCGACAAAAAACTTATTGGATATTTTTTTGACGCACTCACTTTAGTCTTGGTACCGAGCGCCATACATCAAACGGCATTCTCCTTTACATACAGAGTGGGGCAAAATTTTACTGCATTGAGGGCAGCTACCTTTTTTTGTAGTTAGAAGGTGTTGTTCTTAGGAAACTTTAGGTTTATTTTGGAGAAAAGCAATTGCATTTTTGGATTTTTGAAAAATGTACACTCAGCCTAGAAAATTACATTTGTTGAAGAAAATTAAATTTGGTCTCAATCAACTCTATTTCCCAACAGGAACACTTTTCCTAAAGTAACTTATCACATCACATCGTAAGATTTCGCGATATTTCAAAAAAGGTTTTCCATACTATTTCTATGAAACGCCATTCGACTCGGTCCACAATGCGTTAAAATTGCCCCACCCCGTATATACTATATAAACTAATGAAACTGACTGGCTAACCAATTGACAATTAACGCATGAATGATACTTGTTTGGAGGATATGTTTCATATATATTATAAGTCTGAAATTTTCCATCCGAAAGGGTTGGTCAGCGGGGGGAAAATCCCAGCTAGTGAACAGATATAAGGTCCACTATACCTTGATCCTGTAGGGCTGGAAGGTGGGCGTGTTGGGCACCAGGAACTCGGTGATCTGCCAGTCGCGGACCTGCTCCTCGCTCCAGTCGTGGCCGGTGATGTTGCGGCGCCAGGTCACGTGGTAGTAGAAGCCGGGGCCGTTGTGCTCGATTTGAGGCATTTTCTGGAACAAACGTTGTTATCAAATAATGCGCAAATTATGAACCGCTAATTTCATTCGTTTAATTAATTACCTCACATCATAAGTATATTAGCAGCATTTAGCTGAGACTGACCTGTTTGGATGCAACAGGGAGGGGACTGTAATGATTGCGTGTGTTTCTCATTGTTTTTAACATTCTGCTTATCACTGTATATTTCAGTTTCCTGTTTGTGTGCCTTCCTGTTGTGTGTCAAATAAATGAATTTGTTAGTAATTGGCGTAGACACTGACCGACCAGGAGATGAGCATGTTGTTGGGCGCGGTGCCCTCGCCCTTCACGTTGTCGGGGTTCTTGTGAGGCACGTCGGGCTGCGTGGTGCACACCTCCGAGTGTCCGGACGGGGTCGACGGACCGATCTTGTTCCACGCTACCACACTGCAAATTGTAACTTTAGCTTGACCAAACTTTACTAAACAGAGATAATAACATCATTTTTAAACTTCTGCTAATTAAACATAATAATTTAAGAGTGATCTTGAAGAACAATTAGAATCTTAAAGACATATATATTTTTTTTAAGAAATCTTTTCTCATGTTAGTGACATAAACTTGTCTTTTTGAGAATAAATGATATTAAACCATTTAAACCTTTAAGATAATGGGCAACTATCATCAACTGGCTAGCCTATTCAATATTAAAAAGGCTTCCCCTCATGCGCCCTGTCCTCAGCTCTGAACAGTTCAGCTCGGGTCCGGAGTGGAGGTTACAAAGAGGTTGTTGAGGCTCACCGGAAGGTGTAGTTGGCCCAGGGGCTGAGATGCACGGCCCAGGAGGTGTCGATGGCCGGCACGGACTCGGCGGCGAAGTCCCAGGAGTCGGGCGTGAAGGTGGTGTTGTACTGGATGGAGTAGCGCAGGATGGGCGCGCGGTTGTCGCCCATGGAGTGCCAGCGCAGCGTGGCCGTCGACGCGTCGCATTCGATGCCGTCCAGCGCCGGCGGGTTCGGCTTGTCTGGTGGTGCGCAAACAACGCTTCGATATACAATCGATAAAATATATCCTACGTCCAAAAGTTTTTTTTTTATAAACTGCTTTATATTATGTTCGTAACGGCTTATATTGATCACTGCGTAATTATAAAGGATGCCTAAAGGCTATACCCGTGTAAGGGAACAAAATATGCCCCTGACGTTATCAGCCAATGAATACATCCTATGTATTGGTAATAATGCTAGTTATTAATCTGCCAAGTTTTATGTCATAAGTATTGACAGTTTCCTTGCAATGTCACTTGAAAGTTTTTTTTATTTTTCTAAATATCTTGAAAACTACGGATCCGTTTCTTTTGTGATTAACGTATGTTGTTAATGGCTTGAAGAGGAATAAATTCGCAAAAAACAAGACGTCTCTAGGTCAACATTAACTTGGTCATTTTTGATGTCAAATATTTCAAACTTTTTTTTTTGACACTTGTGACTCAGCGACACCCACCATTTTTTTTACACTGATGTGACATCTTTTTCTGTACAAATATATATTGGTCTGAAATCAATTGGCTTGGAGCAACATGGTGATTTTTTAATTTTGAGTATACCGGCCTAGTATATCACCAAGGTATACACGTACTACGAGTATAATTGATATTTTATATAAATCTTCATTATTCTACAGATTAGGACATTTACTGTTTTTTTTAAATACTTTTTTTTAAAACAAGGCGAAGAAAATGAATTAGCACAACTGGTACACAACAAAGGTTGGTGTCGAAAAAATCTTCCGTTTCAATGTTTTTTATCTAATTCCGTCAAAGATTTCCCAGAGTTGACAGAAACTGAATGGAAAGTATTATTTACAGGAACATATCAATTCGGACAGGCTATTTGCTAATTAGGGGAGGTTCTCAATGAAGACGGTACCTTAAATATGGCTTACGTTAAGGAACAAACCTCTATTTTAAAAGTACAGATTCATTCTCAACATATATCTAAAAAGGTGTATAAATGTTTTATAAAATATAACCCACCGGTTTTAGGAATAAATAGTATAGAACAGTATTGTTGTGTAAGTGTGATTTGCAAATGGTCTAAGAACAGTAGGTTGCTGTTGTCACGTAGCAGCTGTTATATACTATTTATCATATGGTAGGTACTTGTCGAAAATACCTCGGCCCAATGAAAAGTTGAGCTCACTTTTTCTAAATGACACGAATGTCACAATAAACGAAGATAGTGACGAAGATTAGGATTTATTTTATGTTATAGTTATTGTGTATCCATTTTTTCACCTTATGACTGATGAGGGTGGATAGGTCTATCTTATTAGAGGTTTTACATTTGTTTTGTATTGTTGATTAATAAATACAACATTTTCATTTTAAATCGACTTTTAATGTAGGTTCAAGATAGTGAATCCCTAGAATGAGTACATTATTTAAGCGGACTATAGGTTCGTTATGGAGTACCATAACGGACCTATAGTCCGCTTAAATAATCTGTAGATTAATGAAGATTTATATAAAATATCAATTATACTCGTGGTACGTGTATACCTTGGTGATGTACTAGGCCGGTATACTCAAAATTAATAAATCACCATGTTGCTCCAAGCCGATTAATTTCAGACCAATATATATTATTAATAAATCACCATGTTGCTCCAAGCCGATTAATTTCAGACCAATATATATTTGTACAGAAAAAGATGTCACATCAGTGTAAAAAAAATGGTGGGTGTCGCTGAGTCACAAGTGTCAAAAAAAAAAGTTTGAAATATTTGACATCAAAAATGACCAAGTTAATGTTGACCTAGAGACGTCTTGTTTTTTGCGAATTTATTTCTCTTCAAGCCATTAACAACATACGTTAATCACAAAAGAAACGGATCAGTAGTTTTCAAGATATTTAGAAAAATAAAAAAAACTTTCAAGTGACATTGCAAGGAAACTGTCAATAATTATGACATAAAACTTGGCAGATTAATAACTACCATTATTACCAATACATAGGATGTATTCATTGGCTGATAACGTCAGGGGCATATTTTGTTCCCTTACACGGGTATAGCCTTTCAGCTTGAATTACATGTAATGCGTGGACATCTCAGCTGGATTTTTGTTATAATGCATAAAAAACAAAAAAATAAAAATTAAATTAAATAAAAGGGTTTAAATTATTCCTTCAAGATAACTAGATAAGGATTCATTGAGAATGTCTGATTTGGTAGTGCACCAGATCTTAGAACTTCTTTGCGCGGTAGAGAAGTACTCCGCGAAGAGTGGGCATTATTTTTGCTTTCAAATTGAACCCATTTGAACCCGCGACCTTCCCATAAACACCGGGACGCGCTAACCAACTGCGTTACCGAGTCAACACCTCGCCTTTTCGAAATATTCGGGCACTCACGGCCAAGCGCCGTTGGCTCCACCTACAGGGGAAACGTTGACTAAACTCACTAAATAGTTTAGTACATTGACGAGAGGTGTCGCTTTGCTTAAACAATGATTTTTTGTATTTTAAGCCCACACTTCAGAGAAAACCTAGGATTTGAACCCGCGACCTTTCCGTAAATACCAGGACGTGCTAACCAACTGCGCTTCCGAGCACAAAATTATTTTTCCATTTGTCAAAATGGTTCTGTATGGATATAATTTACCTTGCACGGTGAGGGTAGCCTGCGCCCTGGCCTCGTCGATGGGCGTCCTCGCAATGCAGGTGTACTCGCCGGAGTCGAGCTCCGTGGTATCGGAGATGAGCAGCGAGTAGTCGTTGGTCATGCGGAAGCGCGGCTGACTGTCGAAGTCGAGCTGCTGGCCGTCGTTGAGCCAGATGATCTCCAGCTTGAGCGAGTCGTCCGCGTTCGCGTTACAGCGGAAGGTCGCCGAGTTGCCGGCCGCCACCTCGTAGTGCTCCGGCTTGTCCGTGATCACGGTGCGTTCTGAAAGGTCATTATATTTTACAAGATACAATCATAATTCCGGCCAGACTTTGTTATGCAGTAGATTCGTCAAGAATAGAAAACATGAGACGGAAAGCAGCCACGCGGTCGCATTCTGCGTTCGTTGCGTAGTGCCCCGCGAATTCGTACTTGAATTCCATAGCGTAGAACGCATAACGCGAACACAGAACGCTCGAACGCGTGACCACTTTCTGTTTGATACGACCCTCATAAGATGAGGCCTATTGTAGGAAGCTACACCTTTTCAAGATAGATGATAATAGTCTGTGTATTAGATTTTTTTTTTTTTGACCTTGTATTATTTTTGTAAATTGTTGTTCTTATTATGTATTTGAGTGTTTGTTGTTGCAAATAAAAATGTATCTATCTATCTAGTTTATTCTAAATAAAATATCTCTTAAGAGACTAAAATATGATGACACGCCGGTTATGAAAAAGTATTATAAATGTATGTGATGGGAGTCATGAGCGCGCGGCTCGCGACGATGATGGCGTGAAGTGCTACCCGATTTATGTCCAGCGTTGGACTGATAACGATGCTGTTGTTGTTGATATAATAAGAACCTAAGGGAGAAGTACTCACTCTTGACGGTCAATGATCCGTAAGCCGATTTCTCTCCGAACTTGTTCTTCGCGTAGCACTGGTAAGTGCCGACGTCTGTGTACGACACATCGCGGATCACGAGGTCGCCCTCCGATGTGATGTTGTATCTGCCAAGTGTCAGGCCATTAGTAACCCGTTCCCAAGAGTACAAGTGAGAGCCTATGTCCAGCTGTGGACGAACATAGGCTGAAGATGAATAAATAATAATGATTTACGGGTCTTCATTTTGCTGATTGGGTTATATTAAGGCGACTATAAGGGTCAAACCTCACTCTCGCTCGCACTATTCAACATTTTTGAAGATATAAAATCACTGAATGTAGTTATGCAAAATAGCAAACCTTCACGGCCTAGAAAATAACAATACAAAGTTTCATAAATAATATAATTTTGATTCTATCACGTTTTCTTACCAAAAAACTTGCACCAATGTGATCAATTTTAGTGCCAATTTTTTGGTAGGAAAACGTGTTGGGTTCAACATAATATTCTTGCTGAACCTTTGTATTGTTATTTTCTAGGCCGTGAGGGTTTGCTATTTTGCATAACTACATTCAGTGATTTTATATCTTCAAAAATGTTGAATAGTACGAGCGAGAGGGAGGTTTGACCCTTATAGTCGCCTTATTTATTTTCATCACTCCAACATTATAAATACAAAAGTTTGTGTGAGTAGGTTTGAGTGTTTCTACTCTACTAAGGGCTGAAGGAAATTGATCGGATAAAACTTGAAATGTACATAGTTTGTGACCTGGATTAACACTGGTACCACGCGAGCGAAGCTGCGAGCAGAAGCTAGTTTATATCATAATATTTTTTACGGTCGAGTCTGGACGAGTTAATCGTAGTGAATAATAACTTAAAGTGCGTACTTAGTTATTTAAATTCATCACCACAAACACAACTACCTGGAAAATGCTGAGAATAAATGATTTAGTAAATGCATACTAACTATTGTATCAATGCCATTTTCTCGATAAATACCGTACAAGTGAGTCACAGCTCATCATTAATCATTGACTGATCCAAGCGTCTTTAAAACTAAATACGTTTTTTCAATTTCCAACCCATAATTTACTATGTAACTTTACCTGGCAGTAAAATTTTGCGGCATATAAAACGTGATTCTGAAGTAATTATATTATGCCGACCATTGTTGCCGCACTTTTTTTTTGTACATATTCCTACAAACTGTTGATTTCTTCTGGTGTAATATAAAGAATTTATCTATTTCTCTATATTATGACAGTCGTATGCAAGACCGACAATGTCTACAAGTCTCGATTCAGTATAGTTTAAAGTTTTAGAATACAAATTTCGGTACACTTCAACACCTTGAAGTAAAATTATCTTAGGCATCTGCCTAATTATTGAATTGTATTACTTATTGTTAATTTAATATATTATAGTATTGACTTACACCTGTAAGTCTTACGGTTTAGTTTAGCGCTAGAAAACCATCGATTTCAATAATATAGTGTTGAAATGAAACTTTTTTTTCATGTAACAGTGCCCTTTGCTTACAATATTATAAGTTTAGTGACTATAATGAATAGAATACGTATTCAGTTTAATCAATGACATTTACCTTCGAAATTTCAATTACAACCTGGTTATGAATATTATGCTATTATAATTTTAAATAATTATGTTTCCTACGTCTTAAAAGGCAGATTTTTGTAGAACTAAGTAAATATTTAAGACCTTTTGTAACCAAATATCTTTTGAATAAAATTACGACTTTTATTATTTATTGTACTTGAAGATAGAACATGCACATGTCCCACCTAGTTCTAAGTGGTAACCATTACCTACCACAAGGCTTTGCATCGTAGATCACGTTTTCTTTATTTGTCTCTCATCATTCTGAGGACTTTTAAACTAAAAAATAAAAGCCTATGGTTCTGCCCTGGTAATTATTATTTGCGGAAGATTATTTTTAATGCCACCGGTGTGCGGTATTCTACCCATCCGTCGTTATTAATAAAGTAGGGGAAAGGAGTTGAAAGGACGACGAAAAGGTCACTGAATATTGTAGCATAGAATTACGATGCCTTGTTAGCGCTGAGCTCCCGGGAATCGAGAATAAGCGGACAATTTTAGCGTTGTAATAAAAAAGTTACTTTTGGTAATTAATATTAAATTGTTTTCGATCGAGATAAGGGAGAGTGGATCATAATGAATGTGTAAAATGTTAATCCGATCTTCTATTCCCTGAAAGTAGTTCCTCGAAGATACAACACTGCCGTATTTGAATAGAAACCTTATTAAACCCGATCAAATTATGTTGTATCTTCTGGATTGCCCCACTTGCCCCTGTACCTGTACAAGAGCCAACCTCAATATCGCTTCGGACGCCGGTATAGCGGTGGCAACTTTCTGGTCGAAAATAAATTAACATAGGTAATTTGAAAGGAGGGGTTCCAACTTTCATCTTCGGAACCCAAGCCAACCTCACGTGCACGTGGTGCATCCTGCTAGATAACAAACGGGGCTCTGGCGGCCGGCTGATTACGGCATAGCATAGCCTAAAACTGGCACAACTAAGTCCTCTGGCCGCCGACGGGCAGCAACGACGGCGGTGCCAAAAGTTGTGCCCTGCGAGCCCCAACCCGCACGCCCAGCGTTGGGATTATGGAAATATCCCCCTTTATTAGGGGAGGCCTATGTCCAGCAGTGGACTGATATAGGCTAGTGTGGTGTGGTGTGGTGTGGTGGATTTTGAAAGAACATTGACTCGGAAGAAGAAGAGCTTGAGCCTAATGCAGCCAACTATACTCACTTCCCGCCAGTGACATCTACGTCGTTCTTCATCCATTTCACGATAGGTTTGGGCGCTCCGAAGACCCTGCACTTCAGCACGGCCTCGGAACCTTCCACTTTCGTCAGATTCTCCGGTCCCTCCTTGATTTCGGGTGGAATTGCTGGAAAATACATACATCTTGTAAGAAACTAGAAACACAATACTATTTGCATAACTGAATTTCCTTTTTTCCCAATTTTTCGCAAAACAAAAATCACTTTAGCCAATAAAAAGTCAAATAAAACAATATTACTGTCCGACAGCAATCTCCAGTACTCTTATCTCGTGGGAAGAGCAATAAAATATCTAGTTTACGAACTACATCTCCCGTGGGATGTCCCATAAAAAGAGGACAAAGAACCTATTTATATCATGCTTCACGTCAATTACTGTTAATACCATTGGCAGAGATACGCTATTTTATTACTGCAGGGTAAGATTATGGAACTTAAAGATCCTCACATTTATCTAATTTCTAAAAGGACATCAGTCAAATGTTATCATCTACGTTGTTCGTGACAGACAATATCGACGTTCAGTTTACTGAATTGTCAATGTGAAGACACGAGTTGACGAGGGTTATTTTATTTTTATTTTATTATATAGAGGGTTACTTTTTGTTCGACTACCACCTGAGATCAAGCTCTGGGGTATACTGAAAACCAGCCCTGCGTAGATCGTGGTCTGCGGAGATTAGTGCTGAGTGTACTACCATTTGCCTAAAGCACACTATAACTCATTGTGTTCTATTTTTTGTTATTTAATGTTTGGCAATAAATGTATTTGTATTTTTTCCGCAATCACGACCCGGTAACTCCTAGGAGAAAAAGTTGAAAATTTGAGCAATATCTAAAAAATTAAGTACTTGTTGGGGCTATCGATATTTTTCGAGGTGGAGCTGGGGCAAATGAAATGCCCATCACTTTCTTAGTAACCGAGTGGTTCACAATTGGAACATGCTACCTGAAGATGTTGTATCGGCAACTTAAAAAATAAACTCGACATCTGACTAGGAGTAATGAAGTGATAAAAACAGGTGACAGAAATTAAGTCTTATTTTTTTAACACTGCCTGAAATGGACACATCAGCATCAAGCTGCTCGTCCATAATTAAATAATCATATATTTAGGTGATCGGCATTAGACCCTTATTATTGTAATAGGATTTGTTCCTCTCAGCTGGAACAAGGCCTTCCGAATTACCTATAATCCACGAGCGCTGAGCACGCAATAGCAGTTTTGCGGATATGAAATACCGGTTAAGATATGACGGTTCCTGCCTTCCCAAGACCGTTAGGTGTAAATGAGACACCAGGTATTTCTTTGGGTTCAAAGATTACGTGGATATAATGTCAACAATGATTTTATTTCGCTCGCAGCCATTGTATTACTTAGTTGGCTATATCGAACAAAGCGAACGCAAATAATGAGATGAGAGTAAGGGGGACAGCGCGGGCCAGATGTGGTCCGCGCGGACCTCTACGCGATTGTAAGGAAATGTTAGCGGTGTCCTCGCGCGGACCACACTGTGAGCTGTAGGGTTGACCTACTAGCACATCGCTGATAGTACGGATGTCTCTGTGACTAACGAGTGATGACTATACCAATCACAGTTGCACCTATCATCGCACAAAATATCGTAAATCACAATGAACATCATCGAGACAGCTCATAATTGCCCGTACGTTTCGTAGATTCGTGTGTGGGCGTGCGAATGTGTGCTACCAGGATGTGTCCAATCTCCTCCGCTATTTCTCCTGTACATTGTGCGGGAATAGAACTGAGATTACCTATGTAAATGGGAACACTGTCTTGTCCAAAGAAAACTTGTTTTGGTAGTTATTGTGCCTCCATATTGGGTTTTTATGAGAGATTTCACTACATAGTAGGAAACATAGTCACTTCCCGCTATCTGTCCCCATGTATGCTGAGATATTTAAAACTACGCAAAGGATTTTGATGCGGTAAATTTTTAAATAGATAAAGTGATTCAAGAGGAAGGTTTATATGTATAATTGCACCCGTGCGAAGCCGGGGCGGGTCGCTACGTCGCTAGTATAGTTATAATGTAACAAATTATACCATGTGAAAGCAATACATATTGAGTATTGTGATTGAAGTTTTTCCTTATGGTAAAAATCCTTAGATCCCTGCCCAAAACGCCGATCTATGAGGACACCAATTGGGTCTAAGATCTCACGATCACAGTCAAAATACGCTTATTTTTAACATGTAATTAAGAGCATTCCACGTGACTTGCAAGATCACCAACGCATTTCTCGATAGCTATAGTATCTTCTCATTGCGGAAGTATTTAGGCGATCACATTATAATGCCATCAAGCGCCTACGCCGACCGTAATCCATCCAAAGACTCTCCGAACGTCTAATCCGAACGTGCCAACTGGGTAATGTGCCAGTCTAACAGAAGCACGTTCTATCTATCCTGCCCTGCAACCCCCGTACAGGGGTGTTCGGCCACGCGAATAAGGGTGTAACTTTATACTGCGAGTAGCTTTTGTTTCTGACTTTGCTTGTGTACAGCAACCTATAAAAAAAATTGTCCAGAAATTAAATCCACGTATATCAAAGGTCTCTAGGACGGTAATTATTCGAACTAAATAATTACAATCATTGCATTGTAGCATATTTTAAATGACGAAACGAACAGACGGATAAATCTTTTCCAAAACGTATTATTGAGATTGAAAGACCCTTACTGTTTATACGTTTGTGTATAGATATTTTTTTCGTGGAAAGTTCGATAACCCAGGTCGCGTACTTCGTATTCTGTGCCCAGGGTGGTGGTGAGTCAGTCGTAACGTCCACAAATATTTAGACACAATGAGGGCTAGGGCTCGCAGCGGATATTGTATTACTTTATTAGATTTGTCCCCCCCGAAAGATGTATATCAGGAGCTTAGATATTTTTGAATAGCTGGCTTTCCTGTGATTTCCATAATAATGTCCTGTTATGTGACTTTGCAGTTTGTGAAGGGAACATTTATTAGGTTTGTCGTATTTTTATTCGCTGACCGCGTCACTGAAATTTCGGTTCATAGGATTAGAAATCGCAATTCGCTTTTAATCAGCAAAGGATTGATCGAATGAAGCTGGATCTGGTAAAAGCTATCGTAATCCTAGGTAGGTGCCTCAGGGGTGACTTTGCGGAAACCCATTACAAGATATTTTGCATTTTAATGTACCTGTATATAAAATGACTGCAATAAATATTGAAAACTGAATAAGAGTTTAAAAAAAACTGTTGGGTATTTGTGAAACGCGCCAGAGAAGGTTAGCGAAATATGTACTAAATATTTTGTCTTTTGAATACATCGTAGTCCTGTAAAAATATCTTGTATAGCAGACCGTACAAGGCTTCATTTAGTACAATGCAAATGAATTAATACTAACTCTACTGAATTATTTTATAAGGCTGTAATTACTGGAGCCCTGAAAATATTGCCCATGTCAGTATTTTTGTCATTATCATTCACCATGTCTTTCTTGATCATGACGCAACACGCGACAACAGACTACGAGTAAAAATGCAGGAATGCTCCCTTTTTTAGGGGTATTCCTAATCCCATCTGGTCATGCAATACCTACGAAAGCTCACATATCTCGGCGTTGGAAAAGCAATTACAAGGACAACCACACCTCCAATATTAGGGGAGCTCAGGTAGATCGCTGACGTCACGCGATCGTTTTGGCACGTAAATTCACGGAGCGAAACCCTGCCGCGCTCGAAGCAGTTCAGCTTTTGCGATGTGATTTTTGCATTGAAATACCTCAGGTGGCGACTATAAGATACTGAAAAAGTTTTTGTATGGTCTAAAATATATTTATTTCAAGTAGTGTGTAGTCTTGGTACGTATATCAAGAACAGTAGCTTGATTTTACTCATGAAACTAATGTAATTTATATTGAAAAACGCAAATTATCGTGAACCGTTACATCGGCCCGACACCTTTCTACTCGAGTGTCGTGTAACATAATCTTGCGCCTATCTTTGAAGATAAGGCTCAAGTATCCTTTGGTATTTTTAAAGTTATTTGCAGATTAGTCACGGCGCTCACAACAGGCCGAAACTAAATTCGCATTCGCGATCGAAAATTTTACTTATTATTGCGGATACGAACGTAGTAAACTCCCGTGTGTTGCCATTACTATAAAACGATCGCCGTGCAGCTGCAATCCGTTTTTATATCTGTCGTATTTGGAGATGCGGCTTACTTGGCACGCCGAGGTCGATTGCGACAAGCCACGCTCACAATACGCTTAGCTTTTAGCAATTCTATTTTAAACAAGAAAATTTATAAAGCTTATTGCTCGTACTTTATAACTTAAGTCTGCTAGTTTAAAATTGATTGGCCAATAGTCTCAGTGAAAGTCAATTAATTCATAACGAAGAAATTTAATTTTAAACGTTTTAGAATTCGATTTTCCTTAAAGGCAGATAATTAACCTCAATAACAAGGTTGCCCTTACTCTGCCAGGGGGATATGACGGGGTATTTTAATTTGAATTATCGGAGAAAAACACGTGCGATGGATGTCATGGATGATTCATCAGTTTCGTAACGCGTTCAGCGGTTTACGTAAATATGTCATTGCTTTTGAATTATTTAGTCGGTGCGGAGAGTATGCCAATGATATCCTCATAAATAAAATTACGGATGAGGGGTACAAAGTTATCGTAGAAATGGCCACATTCAAAGAAGTATGGTGTAACTTTCGGGGTAGGTAACGAAAGTTTTTAGGATAGAATTGAGCAAGTTTGTGCGTACGTGTATAGCTTTTAGGGAAGATCTAATAAATATTTACGTTTATATCCTGTGGTGTGCGTTGAGCTATCTACGTTTGTACAGAGTCGATGCGTTGTCGGGTCGATCTAGCTCCAGCCCGGAAGGTATCTAGGTCATGGCAACGCGTAATCCCGTGATGAAACTTTATTATGCGGCTACAAAAAGAGGGTCCTCAGCTGATTCGTTTATTATGGGGTTATGAATCTTTTTACATATCTCACCATATTTCCGCGAAACCTTAGTTCGTTATCATCATACTAATCTGCCGGAGTAGTATAGCGTGACAAATAAAACTAACTTATATCATGATTTATTTTACTTAAATTAATAAGATATTGATATTCTTTCTTAGGATATTCTGTGACCATCAAAAACAGCAGTAGAATGTCTTGTGAGCGAATCGGTGTATTTTGTTATGGCAATGAATCGTTGTCCTCCTTGTCGTCATATGAATTATGTTGTATTGTATGACATCATCGCCCTCGGAATACCATTCAATTTTGTACAAATGCGTGCCTCCAAATTCTAAATGATCTCTAGAGTTTTGTCATGTGTTCGACAATGTGTGTTTTAATTGTGACTAACAAATAAATGACCCGCCATAATTACTATACATCTACGAGATCTCGTACCGTACTTTAGGCTTCGCTGTCCACATGTTCAGTACCCCTAGGCTCTAGAACGAGATGCAAAATACGGAACTCTTCATAGTTTACGTTTTCGAGCTTAATTTTAATGTACGTTTTTTGGAAACTACGCAACTGGTTTTAAATAGAAACTGATCGAACAACGTAGGAAATGTAATCTTCTTGCAATGATTATCACTAGAAACAGTTGGGTAATTAACGAAAAAGGGTACTTTAAAATTAAGCTCGACATGATAAAGTATGATAGTTTTCGAATTGTGCAACTCGTACAAGAGATACTGACAACCTTGAAACTTTTTCTTGGTCCCCAAAAAGCTGCAACACTTCACAATTTTCGAACAAAACCTCGGCATGCTCTTATCTAGCTCCTGCCAGCAAGAGCCCCGCGGCCAACGTGTTAACGCTTTTGCGGTAGGACACAGATCTGCGGCAGGACACAGATCCCTGCCCTCAACAGGCCCTCAGTCAACGCGTTATGATGCGATCAGTCAGTAACAGCGATGTCTATGAAACTCCCATATCCCCATCACGTCTTTATAATAAGTATACAAACATCATGAGACTGTATTCTGAAGTGACTACACTTCTAGTCGTAGTCAGTAGTATATTAGCCTTCTAGTAATGGCTAATGTGTCCAATAGGATACTTGATCTCTCGATACTTTCGCAGCCATTAGAACTCGATTGTCAGTGCATCTCAATTCGGTCAGGGTCTACTTGAACTACTCCGATCGAGGGCCACGTCAAGTTCGTTCGCACCTTCGCACTTGTGTCCCTTTCTGGGTCACAAAGAATTACTTTATTTTCTGAACGTGCCTATAGGTCTATAAAAAAAGGTGTAATTTGAACTTTACCTGTTTGAATATAAGTTATATTTTTGTGTGTAAAAGTGTGATATACCATTATGGTGATAATTAACAAAGAGTGACAGTTATGTGTTTGTCTGGAGCTTTGTCGTTTCCTAATAGCGGTCTATATTAAAACTGACATTGAGTGGGATTTTATTGGATGAACTTGTTAAGGGAAATTATAGCCAGTCACCAGTCTATCAGCAGGTTATGCTAGGTTTATTAGGCATTCTTTAGAATTTGTACTGATTTTTTGTATAACTAAATTATTGGTTGACTTAAAAAATAAGTTTTCATACGTCTGGCTGATCCCTCATCAGGTGGGATCGGCACAACATATTTTCTTCTTCCGGTCACTCCTATCAGCCGTCAAATGCACCATCTCACTCCTTTCACACCCATAATCTTCCTTAACAAAATAAAAGATTCAATCAAAAAGATGGATTTTCTTCAAAGAAGAGTTGTTTTTTTTATTTGTTATGGGCCAGCTCTTGACCTCGAGGCTTACGTGGGCATAAGATGCCTATTAATTCTATTTTGAAGCCGTTAGGGTCGTTAGTCAATGGAAAAACAGACGCTGCCAGCTGATTCCATGTTTTGTTACTACTATTGAATGAAATTTCAGCATAGATAACACAATGATTTTAACACATAAATCCCATAAAAAAACAAATTACTTCCAGTCTAGTTATGTCAAAAAAGCAGTTTTTCAACTACAGGCCTGCGTCTCCAAAAAACTCAATGCCGCACATTCTATTGTGAGACAGTTTTTGCTTGCTGCCGCAAGCGGTAGCTTTGCAAACTTTGTGATCTGTCAGCCATTCTACAACGCTGAGCAAGGAGCCGGGGACCCATTCATCTGTGAATGTTGTAGGTACATTTCGTAACATACTGCAATGCTTGAATGGTAGATGTGAACTTCAAATAACTTAGGAACGTTATAGGCTTTACATTCAGCTTTCGTAATGAGTTTATAGTTTTAAAGGCTCATATGGAAAATCTTCAAGTAATGAAGCTAAACTGACCGAATCGACTAACTTATTGACTTAGTCTTGAAATTTGAAGGGTATGTTCATTGCATAAGTACACAAACAGATCCAACTCTGAACAACGAACTCAAGAGATGTCGAATGACCCCTTTTTTATTATTTATGTTCTATTCCTTCTTTCTTTCTTTCCTATTATGTTGTTTTGTGCTAGTTTTGTGTGTAAATTTTAGAATTATGTACCTATATTAATGGCTTAGTAAAATAATTTATTGTTAGGTTTAGGTTTAGTTTTAGGATTATAAGTTTTGTGTTTTCTTATTTCCTCACTAGATTTAAATGATGTTGTATTATATAACAAAAGTGAATCAAATATAATAAAAAAAAAAAACCTTTTTTATTTTTCTGTAGTAAATTTAAATCATAACAAGTCTCAAGCTCGCACTTAGAAAAAATATCCTGATAAAAGTCCCTGAAGCAAAACAAATTTTAAAGGAAAGCCTCTATTGCTGGGAATTCGCACATTCAATGAATTATCGTACATAATGCTTGGGAATAGCAAACTAAATCAACGAATTGCTAATATTATGACGGCGAAAGTTCGTGAAATATGAAATGTTTAGGCAACATTTTGACCAGGCACTGCGCGAGCGAAGTCGAAGGCTAGTCCTATCTAAGCATATTTTAAATGTGAAAGTTAGTGAGGGTAGATGGATGGATTTTTGTGACTCTTTCACGCAAAAACTACTGAAGGGATTTGGATGAAACTTGGAATTTACTTGGAAAGTACTACTTTTTATCCGCGTACTACGCGAGCGAAGCCGCGGGCGGAAACTAGTATAAAATAGAACGCCGTGTGACGTGAGATGTAGAAAAAAACTAGTTCCCCATTCTGCGTTTAAGTAACTTCGCGGAATAGCAAGTAATCTAAGCTAGAACACCTCTTATGAAAGTAGAAGTAATTAATTCAGATTTCAGTATGATCATGTTTAGCAAAGCTAACATTTACAAGACGTACTTGAAAAGTGCAAACAGTAATTAATTGGAAATTATTTTCCATTTCCAAGTCATTTTCCGACCGCAATCTATGATGTCACTGATATCCATTGACCTAGTTTATTGCACTTCTACTTGCTAGCTTTATGTAGTACTTGAATATTTTATTTTTAATCTCTACGCCATTTTCAACCCTAACACAAGTGACAAAGGAACTTACGTACGATGTACTAAAAATCGTACTTAGCAAGTTGCTACACGACTTAAAACTTTGTCATTGTTATAAGATAGGTTTGTTTTCGCCAAGCATGTGACCAGACTTCAGGCGCCGTGAAAGGAAGAGTACCATCAGTTTAAAACATTTTTCATATTTAAAACGACAGTATTATGATCATTGTATGAATAATGTTGCTTTTAAAAGAAATTGTGGCGAATTATGGCGTATCCAATTGGCTAAGTGTGTAGGGAATTGAAGCAGGTACCTAATGTAATATTTGTTACAAAATGCAAATCCTCGCTCCATTAAGCACCTACCCTTTACAATTTTGCTACATATTATGGTGTAAAGTAGCCTAGCCTAATGGGAAATTAGAGGGGTGTGGTATTAGAACGAAAACACTAACAAAAATCTTGTTGAAATTACCGAAAGACCGCAACAAATATTTTGCTGATTAAGTAATGCTTCTCAAGCATTTGTCCTGCAATAAGAATTCGAATCCACATCACGTCTCTCTTATTCCATCAGTCACTGAGGTAACAAAATATTACCAAGTACCTACTTTTCCGATAGGGTCGATATTGCTATCGTGAGAAGCTCGTGTGCACTATTACACCTAATAGCATTATACATAAGAAGCGCTCGTGGCGTGGTTTACTTCGGTGTCCTTAACCGATCATCTGACTTAAGCAATACTCCTCCCGGTCTCTATATAGATGGGTGAATGTTTAGTGACATTTGGATCTGAGCGCTTCCGTGCTTCGGAAGGTACGTTAATTTTGGTCCCGGCTTTTTCAGTCGCTAAACCATGCCGTAGGCCTTTGGGCGGCCTAAAAGCTCCGACAAAAGAGTTTGCTTAGCTCATACGAATAAGAAGATTATGAATTGAATCAAGATATTTAACAGATAAAATTTTGTTTTGTGTTTAGTTGCCTCACTTTCTGTTTGGCGCTCAGCGAAGCAACACGTCTGCGGAGTTCTGCGGAATGCCGAAGGCGAACCGCGAGTCTATCTCGAATTTCTGTTGAGATTCTATCAAACTTGTCAGAAATAGTTCGCAGAATTTGAGCTAAATGTTTTATCTTTCAAATAACTTAAGAAGATTGCCAAAAGGTTGACATTCATTGCACTTACATTGCACGTTGATGTAGACATCCTTGTAGACGTATCCGATGGAGCTGGTTGCGTTACAGCCGTAGTTGCCGGTATCTTTCTTCACCAGGTCGGTGATGATGATGGAATTCGATGTAACCTGATCCAACAAATAACTGTTAGGCCAACACTCATACTCATTTCTTTCAATAATAGCTTCCGCCCGCGGCTTCGTTCGCGTTGCTGAATATGTATATATTTCGGTGTTCTTAGCAATTCATCTAGGTTAGCAACAATCGGCCCGGTGACTTCTCTGATGGTTGAACATGTAGTAAAATAAATAAATAAAGCAATAAAATCTTTATTAAATTTCTTGAAGCTACTTCAACAAATACGGAATCTACACTTATATTATAAAGAGAAAAAAATTGTATTTTTGTGTGTAATGTGTGTATGTTTATAATGAATAAACTCAAAAACTACTGTGCCGATTTCAAAAATTCTTTCACCATTGGAAGCTACATTCACCCTGAGTAACATAGGCTATTTATTGCTAGAAAAGATTAGGGATCCTTACTAAAACTTAAGTAACGTAACCCTAGGTGTAAAAAAGTGCCCTAACCCGTGCGAAGCCGGGACGGGCCGCTAGTAAATTATATTTTAATAGGTAAATATTTTACACTGTGTCTGAACTAGGATAAACCCTGTGTCTCAGGCGTAAAACAATTAATGGCATTCAGATATAAGCGCTTCCGGAAGGCACATTAAGATGTTGGTCTCAGCTTTGTCAGTTGTTTAAGCTACGGAGGCCTTCGAGCGGCTTTCGGGCCTTCACTTTAAGATGTTGGTCGCGGTTTATTCAGTCGAGCTACCGAGGCCTTCTGGCGGCCTTAAAGCTCCGACGCCAGAGTTGGCCAGCTCATACGAAGAATGAAAGAGAGTAGTATATCAAGTTCAGAACCAATACTATGAAGGCACTTAGCGGAAATATAACAACAACAATAACACAAGCCTTCGCCACGCTGGGCATGCGGGTTGGGGATCGCTGCTGCCCGTCGGCGGCCAGGGAATGTAGCTGTGCTGGTGTTAGGCTGCGCTATGCCGCAATCAGCCGGCCGCCAGAGCCACGTTTGTTAGTTAGCAGGGTGCACCATGTGCAGGTGAGGTTGGCTTGAGTTCCGAAAATGGCGATTAGAACCCCCCTTATACCCCACGGAAATAACAAAACTCAATCTATTTCGGTAGGTAAGAACTAATAAAGAATCGCTTATTTCTACATTTCTCAACTTTTACTTTTTAGAGGTGATAAAAAGGGCTGTATAATAATAATAATAGTTAATCAAGTTAACGAGCGCAACATAAATAAAGTCATAAAGTGCATCTGCTGACCCAATTCTAATAAAGCTTGTATGCTTCGGGAATTATATTTTTAGAATTAATGAATGAATGTAATTTTGAGAACATCGTCCTCAATATCAATTGCTTTATGTCGGTAAAAAATAATTTAGGTATTAACGTTTTGAGTGCCGAATAACACAATTCTCCATGTTCTGCACCACTGACCTCCGGCACCAACCGAGCCAGCCAGACTCCTAGACCAGCAGTCATCGTGTTCACGTTATGTGAACTTGTTCAATAAACCGAATAGAATGAAAGCTTTGCTATGTTTTTAAGTGCAACTAACTGAACTTAGAAAACTCCAGATAAAAATCCTAAAATTGATTTGATGTATTGATAAACCTACTTGGATGAGAGGGGTACAAGACAGAGGAGGCAGGCAAAAACTAAGGAAGGCCTATACCCAGCAGATGATATTAATAAAATTACGCTTTTAACGCTTTGTGTTCTGAATAACACAAGTGTAGATATCAAGCAGGAATCCCACCGAGGAGCGTCGCGTTAAAGCTCTTATAACAATTGAGTTCCTTACATTTTTGAATATAAGTTTCTTAAATATTATAATAATAAAAGACATAATGAATGAACCTCAAACTATATGGCGTCCAACACCACGGTCAAAATATAGTAAGCGCAAATTTTATCGTAAGGTATGATTTTCATAATCAAGCCACTTTCCTGTATCATGTACCAGATACTGATATAATCATACAAACATAAATTGAAACACACAGTCACAGGGTCTATTCTGCAAAACAATTATGGTTTATTTAGAACGAGTAGACCTCCTTTAGGCGTATTCAAAACTACAATTCAATAAGTTTCAGTAATGTTGGATCATTAGCTCAGGACAGGACGCAATGGCGCTCATTAGCGGAGGCCGCCGTCCAGCAGACGCCTGCTATAAGCCGATGATGATGATGAAGTTGGGTCTGTTATTTATTTACCGGTTTTTTATGATACCTATTGATGGAACTAGCACATGGCCCACCTTGTGTTAAGTGGTAACCGTTACCTATAACAAAGTATTGGTTCGTAGGTCACGGATGTTTG
Organism: Horisme vitalbata; assembly: GCA_951804965.1. Lineage (NCBI taxonomy): Eukaryota > Metazoa > Arthropoda > Insecta > Lepidoptera > Geometridae > Horisme > Horisme vitalbata. The sequence goes on from OX638090.1 coordinate 2,950,335, forward strand.
GAGCATGCCCTACGATGCAACACCCTGCGTCCATCAACTTGAGGAATGAAGGTGCTAAGCTTGTAATTTCACGTTGTGGATACCAGAAGTTTGGTAATAGGCCTGATGTTTGCTCACCTGTCGTCTCGGATTCGGTTCGGCTTGCTCGATCGGCTTCCCGTTGTGGATCCACGTGATCTTCGGCTCAGGAGTACCGCTGGCTTGGCACTTGATCTCGGCCGTCTCGCCTTCAGCTTTGTTCTGGATCTCCGGTTCCACGGTGAAGAATGGAGCGGCTGTTGGAGGAAGTTATTGTTAGTCTAGGTTTTTTGACAACGGAATCATGATCTTGAACTGTTTTCGACAAAAAACTTCATATGGGCATCATGATGTTGAAGCCATCTGATGGCCGTGGCAACGTTACCGGACGAGACATTTGTTGACAATTGCCCTGGGCCCTGATTCTAGGGAATATACATAATTATCACGTTAGGCATATATTGCAAGAAGTAAATTCTATGTAAATTTGACAGATCCTGCGGTATATTTTTTAACCATCGAGATATACTACTACTATAGAGTCACAGTATTCAAATGAAAACTGCCAAAAATAGCCGATCGCATTTGACATAAATTAACCAGTTTCAGTTTATTCAAGAACAATTAACAATCTTATTTGAAATAAAGGATTGAATTATAACATACAGATTAAAATAAATACAAATAACATAAAATAAAAACAAATAAATTACAATGTCAACAAAAATTAAATGAAATAAAAATAATAATAATAACCTGCACTAATTTAGACCTTACGGGGCTTGCAAAATGTTAAAAGACGGAATACAGATTTTCATAAAAATTTACACCCTATTTCACACCATTACATCCCGATTCAATAACATGCGATATAAATAATAGGTACACCCTAAACATTTAATTAAAATTAAGATGTAAGTATTTTTTTGTAAATTGATGACAAGCACTCATGGGACTATGATTCGCACAGTCCATTTTTTCTAGACAAGACAAACAAACAGAAATTCATTTTCATAAAAAAAAGCTTGCAATCCATAGAATCGAAACATCAACACGAAAAAACAACAGATTTGAATAGACAATCAACCAAACCCTCTGTGCGACTAGTTCGAAAGGTACAAAAACACGCATCAACAGAAACCTTCGGAGGACAGGGCGTGAGTTAACGACGCTATAAAGGGCTCGCGCTCCGAGCCGTGAACCGGGTCGGCTATTTGCGTGACACCAGCGTTGCATTGCGTCACAATACAAAGCTCGCATAGGTAGAAAATTGCCTGCTTCATACATCACCTGAATTAGACGCACTAACTTTGCTATGAACTTTAGCAATGGAAATTAAGAATAACCTAAAACTAAGCCGAACCTTCCTACGTCAGGAAAGTTACCATAGTATAAGCTTTTGAAGATCATATACAATCAGTGTATGCTGACAATGAGAATGATGTCAACCACATATATATTTCTGTGATAGCAACCCTACACAGTAGGGTTTGAAACTTCTTGCAAGTCTTAATGGCATATGAAAATATTAGAAGCAAACAAAAAACTAGTAACAGTTAGTTAATCATAAAGAAAAGAAATCCGCATTAGTGTTTCTGGTGTATTGATGTGAGTTTTTGCATCAACCTGCATCGACCCGGTGTTGGGCAAAAGTCTCTCCCAGATTCCGCCAACCATTCAGTTATAAAGAAATTTAAAATTAACACAAACTGTATAACCAACACAAAATATCGATTTCGCCAGTGATGTCATAACATTCAGGGAAGTAAACAAACTGTTTTTAGAATCCATAAGCCGCAACCATGTGTAAAACTGATATCTCACATCATTTTTGTTTACTTTTAAGCAAACTCAAATAAATGGAATTTATACACCCCTCCCTATAAAGATATTGATGAAATTGTCTATGATGGTCCTCATAACTGTAATTGATAAATATTAGATTTGAATTATTTGATTATAGAATGAATTTGATTCATCATCATCATTCAACCTGTACGAGATTACTCTCATAATGAGACTGTCAAAATTGAGTCGCCCCTATCATCGACTTCCTAGGTCGATCACTTTATCATTGGGGACAAAAACTAAATGGGGCTTGACTTGGCGAATCTTTAAATTCGGTGATCATTGCCCACAGTTGGCAAGGCGCATTAGAAATAATCAAAAAACAATATTTAGAATTAGTTCGGAAGAAAAGACTCTTACACCACTCGGAAGCAGTTTACAATAACATTTCAAGGAGGCGAGAGTTATTGTTATGCTTACGAAATTAGAAAGATTGGCGAGTTGGTGGTGCATTAAAGGCTTGGCGCTTCCAGATTGGTTTACTTGGAGCTCAGAGACTCAAGATCTGAATTGTAAATTGATCGTGACTATCCCACAGAAAAATAAAAGTCTAAAAACAGAAAGTAAACATCACAATGTACAATAGTTACCCAATAAAAAAATATTTATCATGAACTAATGTAGGTACTATTTGTTTCTCCTCTAGGGCTTCGGAGAGAGAGTAGTAACATTTTTCGACAAGTATTGATTTTAACATATTTTTAAATTTATACATATTTAGGTCTTTCACATCACATTGTAATAGACAAATAGCTTTTAGCTATTTTGTTTAACCTACACTTTGGGTTCAGGATGTTGCCACCATGTCTAGTATGATAATTATGTGTTGCCGACAAAGTCATAAAATTTTCTCTATTTTTTTAACATATTATATGAGACATTGCAGGATATATACTTCTGTAAATGTTATTATACCCAGTTTAGAGAAAGCGCTACGACAGGTATCTCTGGCCTTGAGACCTAATATTGATCTGACAGCTCTTTTTTCCAGTCTGAATATTCTTTCAGAGGTTGCTGCATTTCCCCAAACTAGTATGCCGTAGGTCATAAGACTGTGGAAGTATGCAAAGTATACTATTATATTTTGGCAGCATCCGGACCACAAAATCCTTTCACTTTTTTGATAGCATAGCAAGCAGAGCTCAGTATACTATAGATATGGCAAAACTAATATTTTCCGACGAGTACATAGTTCATAACATAACGTATCCTTTAAATAAAATCCTTAAAACAAAACCCCTAAAACAATTAGCTACTGTACATTTATAAGAAATCACGATTTTCCGATGAGTCATTCCCGTTTTACCCAGAAGCTGTTCCCTCAAGATCGTGCAAGCAATGGATCACTATTTATTGAAGCGAACACGCAAATAGTTCGCTATCTATCCATTGATGCGAATGAAGCACTTCAGAGGATTGCAAGCTTTTATTTACTTTCCAATTCTTCGTTATGTTACCATTTAATGCTATAATAATAAAAAGGCAACTTAAAAAATAACAAGGTTATAGGTGATACTGATAAGGATTATCAGAAAACATTATTATGTTAACGAACTTGATTAAATTCGAGACTTTGTAAATTGTATACCTACGCATGACAGTACAAGGCGCTTTGAATTTATTAACATCACTAACTCCACTTCTTAGAAAAATTACACTATGTATACAAAAAAAACATGAATTTAGGCACGAAGTAAGGCTTTACTTCGTGCTTAAAAAATATGAGTAAAAAAAAAATATGAATTATGAATTCATTTTTTTTTTATGTGGAAGGACTGGGCTATAAAAGCACAAGACCGTAAAGAGTGGAAGGGGTTTAGGGAGGCCTTTGCCTTGCAGTGGGACGATTCAGGCTGATAATTATAAATAAAGGATATTTTGGTATCAGTATAGGCGTATACAAGTAACAAGGAACACCAGACCCATGTCCTTTTAGTAGTGCATTTTGCACAATCTTCAAGTAACGTCAAAGTAAGCTATTCGTCGGTTAAATTGTCAAATCTCTGGGCGTGATTGTCACTTTAACCGGTAAATTGCTTATTTTGTCGTTACTTAATTATTGAAGATGGTGAAATAGGCCCTAACTGTTACAGTGATTATTCAAATCAGCGGGCGGGTTTGATATCCTTATAGGACAAGGAAGTAGTAACATCGCTTACGCGATCATTAATCATCATTACCAGTTAGTTCCTGCAGGGTACGTGGAGAAACGTCAGCCCTTTTACTTGGCACATTGAAATATAAACAGCAGTGCAACTACATACAACTTGTACCTACACTGCAGACTTATCGTTTGCATTAGAACCAGGCGACATCACAACATTTTGTGATTAAACTTAAGTTTCTAATATTATTTTGCTATTTTGCCATCGAGAGAAATAACGTGTTTTTTCTTCCGTCAATGAGATATTTATATAGAAAATATAATAATTTTAGATTATCGCTCAGCTCCCAAATTGTTACGTGTCACAGAAATCAACGCAGTTACAAAATAGAAGCTATTCCCCAGGGTCAGTGGTTACTATGGGTTTACATTAAGGGCCAATAATTGGAACATTTCTATTAATTACATTAACGGCCCATGAATGAGCACCCCTTAACCGGTGTAATTAGCAACAAATATTCCTTTTTGTCCGACTTTCTGTAAAAATTATCCTGAGGTTTTAAATGGCCCAGCATTTTATACGATCGTTTTCCTAAGCAAACAGCTTAAACATAACGCTAAAGTAGTTTTTTGTGAATTGTGTTTGATTAAACCGTTCTATCGCCTCCGGTAGGCACTGCTACTCCACGCTATCGATAGCTGCAATCAGCCAGGCAGGAAGTTGAGCTACTGTTTTATGTGTATGTACCGTGTGATTGATTCATAAGTCGTCATGTGGTATTGCTTGCTATCGGTACGTACGTTACTGTATGCTATCGGTCAGGAAGCAAGCCAAATACTTGGCGCCCGGCCCTATAAGTATTGTAATTGAAACCCTATTTGGCACAATGATGCTTTGTCAATTGGGACGAAAGGAATATGCAGACAGAACATAAGTATGATGGGTCTATTTTGAACTAGTGGAATGCATGCGGTTATTCCACTTTTTTACTGCAATCCTGCCCTTTCGGCGTTATCTTTTAGAAATATTTTATAGCAGACTTAAATTAAAAAGCAAGAAACAGAACCTACTGTTTTCAAAGGTACAGGCTTCAAGTTTACAGGCTGTGCATTGTATCTTATTGATAGAAAGCCAATCAACGCATTATTCATTCACCTAAACGATTTCTAATTATATCATTGCAATGCATACTTAAAGTCCTTCGACAATCAACATTGAAGACGTAATATTTTCGTTGTGCCTACGTTTGGCCTGAATGAGGATGGAAGCACTTTAGTCTAGACTAGAATAGACAGGTAGAAAGGACAGGACGGCTGGTATTCCGGTTTATCGTGCCACCGTTTTGTGTCCATTTCCTAGTCCTTGTGGCCAGTTTGTTGGTTGTAGTTGTAGCTATAAAAATGTACCGTAACATCCTGGCGTGGGAGTGATGAAATATTGAAATCCAGCCCAACTATGTCTAATTATGAACCATCGAAGAAACAATGTTTAGCATATTGATATAACTTTTTGTTTTTCCCATACTTATTAAGCTTTTGCTGTTTTTTAATTATGGCAATATTTACAATTGAAATTTTGGTAATTGATATTTAACACTATTTTATTCGCACAATGATCCTTTATAATCTTTTCCATATTTTTAAATTCCTTGAAGGATTTTCCAAAAGAATTTTGTAATATAAACTTTATCCTTAGAGTTACGAACACAACAAATAAGAAATCTGCCAAATCCGTAGAGCTATTTTCGAATTTTTGCCAAACTAAGGCACGGCAATTGATTTTTATTTAGAACCCGCGAATTGAACCCGCACCTCTTACGTCTCAGCTGGCTATTCGCCCGTTGGACCAAAGAGGTAGTCAAAAGTAAGTTAAAGGCTTATTACGCCACGCGGTATTCAGTCTGTCTGAGTAAGACTGTCTTACTGACTAACTAGATTTACTAAGACCGATTTAGTGGCTTACTCTTATTACACTACGTTTAGTGTCAGACAGTCTTACTAAGACAGACTGAATACCGCGTGGTGTAATAAGCCTAGTAACTTAGCCAGGAAGACGCAAACAACAACAAAATATATAATCTGCCGAGATTGTGACCTTACAAACAATTCTCAATCTCTCGAATTCTATAATTAGCTATGCACAAACTAGGGGATATCGTAAACATATCTAAACCAAATAAACCTTTGGTTAGTAAATTATTCTAAGGTGAACTGCCAAGGATTAGTGACGTCAGGTATTGCTGTCATCATTTTCACAGAGATCTCGGAATAAAGCTGACGAGGAGTATAGAAGTTTCTTGGCTCTCAGCGATTTAAAAGTGAATCATTTTAGTAAAATGCTTTGAATGATGAATAGCAAATGATATACGCTAAACTTATTTTAGAAAATGCGCGAGATGGTAGGAAGAGAAATGCGTAAAAATATGTAGTTACTCTGGGCGCGGTGAATTTGGAGGTAACTTTGTAATTAACACTGGTGCCACAATCGCGCGAATTTAATTGGTGAAATGCGCAATGATCGTATCACCAATTTGTACGATAATCTTAAAGTACCTTAAAGTATCTTAAATAAGGTCCTAATCTTATAAAAGCAAAATGCTTACGACGACTCAGTTTTGCACTTTCGCGATCCGTGATCATATTTCTTCTCAGCTACTCTTTACTCTAGTTTGACAAGGGAGAAGCGGTTACAAGATGGATGTGGCAATAAGTTTCAAGTTCTCGGTTCTATTATAAAACTTTTATTTACCAGCGTTGGACTTCTCCCAGTTAATTATCGTTTATGACAACCTACAGATTGGATGAATCATACGAATCTCGTGCATAATGATGACGGAGCTTATAAAACCATGACATCAAGAAATGCTGTATACTCTCAACCTTTTAAATCTTTGCGATGATGAAGTAAACATGAAGTCGATGGAATCTTAAGAAATATGAATGATAGCAGCAAAATTGCAATCGCAAAATTAAACAACATTTATCGATAATCGTGTAGGAATAACTTCAGGGAGAAAAATCCTTGATCCAAAACGGAAATCCCTCTGGGACTTGGGGAGTAATTGATGACAGTGACGTCAGCGTGTTATACGATCAAATAAAACAATACTTTAGATCCTCGTAACTTACGGTCGCGAAGCAATCGGGGTAAAATCACTGGACGATATTATGTTATCCTAATTATGAAGGCCGTTAGTTCGGATCTGGCTTGCCCTCTGGCAAAGACATGGAGAGAAAGAGTAAGGCAGGCTCGGAATATGTGCGTCAAAGGTAAAAAAATCATAGTAACTATTAATAATTATTTTAGGTAAAAGACGGACAAAATAAAAGTGCATGGTACTTAGTTGCGAATGTAAGATGGATGTGTGGTTTGACCAGGATGGATAAAATAAAGAACGAGTAAATCAGCGGACGTCTGAAAGTGGCAACGGTAGTTCAAGCCTCACGCTTAACTATTGGGTCAAACATTGGTCTTTGTATGTAACAATGTATACAACCAAGCAACGTCTTTTACAGAGTGTGCAGTGCACATAATACTTTAAATGTTTCCCCCGCAAAGGAAATTCAGCAAAGTTATTACCCACAGTCGCTCCGTTTATCGCTATCTCTGTTTAACTGATGGATGAAATACCAAGAGAAATTAGACGTTTGCCCACTTATAATATGTTTAAAAATAAATTATATAAATGGTTAAATGACATGAATTTTTATGATATAAAAGATTTTTTTGACTTTAAGAACAAGAAGTGCATGTAAATTAATTTAAATTATGTAGGGTAGGTCTCATATTCTATAAGCTCTTTGTATATAATTTGTATGCCATGAAACTGGCAAAACATGCGCACGCTTTAAAAACAGTAACATCTTTATACCATGTTTTATGCAAATAAACAATTATGATTATGATGGTTCAGCCGTGCGGCGGGATAGCAATATTGGCCGTTCAAAATTTTCTAAAAATTTGGTTGTGTTCCGTAATACCAAAAATGATGACTGAAAACTTTATGTACAGTCAGCATCAAAAGTAGATGATGAGTTTCAGAATTTCAATACAGCTGATAGAAATTTGCGTCAGAATTAGATAGCACTAAAGTATTCCATAAATAGGTGATTGAAAAATATGCCAACAATAAGCTGATGACACTAACCACCACATGTACCTTTAAGGTTCAAAAGTATCTGATGTAAAATAGTTCTATAAATATACTAGCTGCACCCCGCGGCTTCGCCCGCGTGGAAATGTATGTGTCAAAATGTGTTTCATTATTTACATAAAGGTTTATTTTTACCACGTTTTGCGCGGAATAAAAAGTACTAACATATTATTAATGCATTACCTAGCATACCCGTACACGTTCTGTTCTCGTTCCCACTCTTACCCCCTTTTTCGTTCCCATTCCCACTCCTGTTCACGTTGATAACCAATTCAACTGCCGGTTAAGTATGATAAATTTTAATAAACTTACCTAACTTGAGAAATGATCTTAATGTAATTTTTAGGTATCAATTTTAATCAAAGTTCATTAATAAAAATTGATTACCTTTAACCGCCTTAGGGGTTGAAGTGCGGAAAATCCTGAAACAGGTCATTTATTTCTAGAGGAGAGATTCTGTTCAATATTTGAAGTAGATTGGTAATTTTTTTTTATGTTCCCCATACAAGCTTTGCCATCCCGTTTACAACATTAGAGAAAAAAAAAAATTGATAAGCCTTTGTATTATTCACGAAGCTAAACTAACAAACATTCACACAAACTTTTGTTCCCCGTACAAACTTTGCCACTCCCGTTAATCGTCTTAGGGACTGAATTTCGAAAAATCCTGAAACGCGTATTCATTTATTTTTAGTAGAGTCTCTGTGCAAAATTTCAATTTGATTGGTAAAGATTTTTTTTGTTCCCCATACAAACTTTGCCAACCCCGTTCACCACTTTTGAGGTTGTTTTTTTAAATTTTTATTAGCTTATGTGTTATTTTGGCACCGAAACTATCAACGTGCCAAATTTCATCTCAATGTTTGTTTAGTGTTTACGGAGATACGTGGTAACAAACATTCACACAGACTTTCGAATTTAATTAAAATTACTTACGAAGAATTACTATCAACTGAGCTAAAAGGCCAGTTAAAATAGATAATCAGTTATTTTTTCTATGATAGACAGTCAGTTATTTTTGAACCTATATCTTTATTGCCAAAATATTGCAAAGTAACATAATTCATATATTTATAAAACTATTTTACATCAGATACTTTTGAACCTTAAAGTCATCAGGTACATGTGGTGGTTAGTGTCATCAGCTTATTGTTGGCATATTTTTCAATCACCTATTTATGGAACACTTTAGTGCTATCTAATTCCGACGCAAATTTCTATCAGCTGTATTGAAATTCTGAAACTCATCATATACTTTTGATGCTGACTGTACCTACTCTTTAAAAAGTATTGTGATTCTGTAACTAGATTATATATGCTATGTTCCTAAACAAACAACACGTAAGATATTGTTTTGGCATAAAAATGTGCAAAATACTATTGGCTTTTATTTCATTTATGGTAAGTATTTTGTAAAAAAAAACTATCCAGGAACCTAATTAAATACTATTGAAATACAAAAATATAGTGGAAATATGCTTGAATAAGAAATCATTTAGGTATTACGTTTGTGTGGACAATTCGTCTGTGGGAGGCCCCTTAATTATCCATTCCAGATTTTCATCGTTGTAATTTTAACTGCATATAATCTACTTAATTGATGAGTATAAAGCGTGCCAAGATGCTCGTATTGCAGCGCTGACCCAATAATTGGATACCCGCGCGGAGCAAACACCAACAAGGTTTCCAATCTCGTCTCCATTTGTTGACAATGAAATAGGAATCCTGTCTAATCCAAAAGAAAACAAACAACGGGCGACTGTTTTAAATGGCAATGGTTATCTTTAGTACAATGATCAGTTGATCTAAAGTCTACACGAAATAAGGAATGAAATAAAATAAGAAGGGATAGTCAGAAGTCTTAATATTTTAGTTGCCACACGTCGAGCTGAGGACAGGGCGATAGGGAAGGCATATGTCCAGCAATGGACTGCTATAGGCTGATGATGACGAGGATGGTGATTTGAAAGAAGTTTATTACACTTTGAAAACAAATCATTTACGAAAAGCTGAAATCCTTTTAAATAAGCAGCACCTTAAGTCTAAGCCACCATTTTCAATTGCAAATGTGCGAATATTGAACCACAACTCATCATCATTTATTTAAGACCTGTGCTCTTTTATGGGGTGTACGGGGTTCCAACCCTCATCTTCGGAACCCAAGCCAACCTCACCTGTACGTGGTGCATAACAACGAACCTGCTAAACAACGAACGGGGCTCTGGCGGCCGGCTGATTGCGGCATAGAACAGCCTACATTGGCAAAGCTAAATCCCCTGACCACCGACGGGCAGCAGCGTTGGTGGTGCGATAAGCTGTGCCCTGCGATCCCCAACCCGCATGCCCAGCGTGGGGATTATGGGTATATCCCCCTTTATTAGGGGATGCCTATGTCCAGCAGTGGACTGATATAGGCTGGTGTGCTGTGCTCTTTTCGGCGGAACTAATGCAGCTGCTTCAATCTGCCTCTCTCCGAAGCAGCCTTTACTTCCCTTTGCGTTTTTTTTCTATATATAACTCATGTTGACCACGTCCAGTCATCAAAAGAATAAAAATAGCTTATAATGATTGTTACCTTCGATATTCAGTGTGATGGAGTAGGACTTGGCTGTTCCAACCCCGTTGCTGACCTCGCAAGTATAGGTTCCCTCGTCTTCATACGTCGGGTATCTGATCACCAGCGTCTTGCCATAGTTGTCCTGCATTATGCCCTGGGTCGACTGGATGTTGCGACCATTCTTCTTCCATACTATCTGGGGTAAAGGCCTGGGGAGAATGGAGATGGTTAATATTCATTCCTTGTTATACTTATTTCTTTTTCTCTCTCATGTGTACAGACGGAGTAATGTCATATTCATTCTCCTTCATTCTTTGAATGCGTACGCCGCCTGAAGGCTTTCGATATGGCTTAGTGACTGAAAAAGCCGGGACCATGCCTTCCAAAGTGCAGAAGCGGTCAGGGGCCTGATTCTGACGATTTGATATATTTGAGTCTATTAGATATATATCGCGAGAACTGTCAAATTACATACAGTTTTGACAGTTTCCGCGATATAATTATATCTAATAGAATAACTTTTTTTAGACTCCGTTGTTACACTGTTAGTATTTTAATATAGTTAAGCTTATAGTTAGCTTTTAGTTACCTATTCAAGAATGTTGCACATACCTTTAAGTGACAGGTCCTTAGAATTTTAAACCTTAATTCCATTTTCATAAGTGTTATATGTAACTGTTGTTGGCGTGTCGAAATAAATAAAATAAATAAATAGAATCAAATATATGGCATCGTCAGAATCAGGCCCCTGTTCTAAATGCCACTAAATAGTCACTCATTCAAGTAGTAACGTCACCCATTCAAGTAGTAACCGGAATTTTGCTTAACCAAGGTGATCTGGAAAGAGCCTTTGAAGGATCCTATGACGACACGAGATGAAAAGGATTAAGGCCTAACAAGTTTTTTTGGATAAGACAAGACGGAAGGACAAAACTCAGGAACTATTAAACTTAGTACGCCATGGTACTACAACACCTAAACGCGGCACAATATCTGCAGATCATAAAAATATTTTTTTCTTAGAGGAAATCGAACCCGCAAAGTATTGGGTCTCAGTCGGTTTTTCGCTCATTACACATTTACACCACCATCGTCAAAGAGAGTAAGAAGTTTCAAGCTCGTAACAATAAATAATCAGGTATTGTATTCAAAACCAACATTGCATACGTGAGCTATCTTAGGGATCATTATAAAAAACGACGCCTTTTAGGAAGTCGATAAGGATCACTCCTACAGTTTAATAATAATGTGAAGTGAACACTGTCATAGTAAATAAGTTTTATGTTGCAATAAAATACTGAATACTGAATAAAATCGCCAAATAAAACAGTCCACATCAAGATTAACAAACACGGTACATTTTGTAGATCGTAGGAGCAGTGAGAACACACTAGTGCTAATCTAGGCCATCAATAAATCCTATTATATTGATTCAGTAATAACTTCGGGTACTGTTTTTACCGAGCGTCGATTAAGTCCGATGACACTTCATACATTAAATTGTAGAGTTAGAGAGTGTAATTTGAGTGCGACTGCAGTAATTTTCTTAGCAGTAGTTACTGAGAAAAGCTATCTCGGTAGAATCTCGGTCAGCAGACTTTCACCGACTCTCAGCGAGAAATGCAATTGAAATAAACACTAGGTTTTTTTCTTCCAACGAGAATCTACTACATACTTCTCAAAATAACCCTTATAAAATGATTCCGAAAACGAAAAAGTTTTCTATACAAACTTACATTATCTATGAAGGGCGTAAATCCAATCAAAACAAATAGTAGGTCTGTTGCGTAAAAGCTTAAAAAAATACTCACGTCCCTCCGTAGATACAATAAAGCTCCACCCTCTTCCCTTTGAGTGCCTTCTCGACCTTCCTTGTGGTATATTGACGCTCCGGCTCGTGTCGATTGAGCGTGGGCGAGATACCGGTCTGAGTGACCTGCAGGTAGATCTTATTGCCGAACTTGTACTCGTTCCTGAATATGGAGTTCGCAGTGCAAATGTAGGCGTAGTCAACGCTCGCGTCGAAGCGAGTCACGTTCGAGAACCAGAGGTTGCCTTCGGGATCGAGCGTCATTCGGGAGTTGTTGATCGTTTTGAGCTGGCCCTGGTCGCCTTGCAACATCCAGTAGACTTTGGGCTTGGGGTGGCCGTCTGGCGGCTCACAGGTCAGCTTGAACGGCTTCCCCTCGTCGGCTTTCACAACTTGTTGGCTGTCAGTTTCCTTGAAGGAGTTGAGCTCGGCTCGTCGTACGAACACCGAGTTGGAGGCGGCTATGCCCCACTCGTTGATCGCGAAGCACTGGTACTGTCCCAGATCCTCGTCTCTCGGCTGGCTGACGACCAGGGTACCGCGGCCGGATTGCTGCGAGATACGATTGTCGTAACTCGTGTATTCGAAGGCCTTGCCGTTCTTTATCCATTTGTATCTGTGGAGGAAATTGATTTTTTATAAAAGGTTTTATGGCTCGGGTTATTCGGATGTTATAGTAAAAATGTGTGTTGGCGTTTGATGTTTGTTTATATGTCTATAGTCAAGGACCATCAAAACCAAACATAAAACATCACATTTGATACATGTACTAATTTAAAATTACAAACAAAAATTAGACACGTTAGAGACACCCCATACTTATAAAGGCTATAAGTAGCGTTTGCTTCAAGTTTAGTCCTGTACCTGTTTGCAATCCAATAGTGAAAATATATTTAAGCATTGTTTATGTTTTGACAGATTTTTATAAGTAAGGCCACTGGTAGGAAACTGCAAATCTCACGGATTCTTAGATTTTCGTATTTTCTATTGAATTGACGAAAGTGTAGTCCAGTAAAATACTGGCAGTTTGAACAATGCTTTGAGATTGTAAACTGTAAGGAGAAAATTGAACGGATGTTTCGACCCAATAAACAAGATTGGAGAAACCGATCAAACGGAATCACATTTGCAAGAACTGACTTCAAATTAGTTTTATATATCGCTGTAATAAGTCATACATATCATAGGACCATTCCTAACTACAGTTGGTGTAGGTAATGTGACACTTGTAGTGGATAACAGGAAAGGTTCACGACGGGTATTTTGCTTGGTTGATAAAATAATTTCGGATAAAATCTTAGAAAATACTAGCTTCTTAGAAAATAGTAGGTAGCACGTAATTGGGTTCCCATTCTACACTTTAAAGCACCAGCACTCAAAGCCAAATAATTTAAGGGTCCGAAAGTTTAACCTGCTTTATAATTTAGAATGCACGTGTAGGTATGTGTATCTTCGCTCGTTTATTTTCTTGTAACTTTCGTGTAATGTTAGCAGAATACTAGCTTGTGCCTGCTACTATTTCGCACGTGGGTCATAATAACACTTTGGCTACTTTACGTCCCAAATATAAAGTAGCCAATCTGATATGATATCCGGCCCTCGATCCTTTTGCAAGACAACGAGGAAGCAACTTTTAATGTTTGTAAAGTTTGGACACGCTATGCAATGCAAGTCTATGGTATAGGCAAGTACTATGAATGTACTACTTCGTCGTCTGTCCGCCGCCAGACGCATAACTTCCTAGCAGTGCCAAGTGGGACGGCAGTAAGTAATAGTCGCAGTTCGTTATGTAAGCTTTAATGGGTGCTCTAGTGCTCCAGATAGCAGATCTTGAACTTTGACTGTACCCAAACTGGTTCCGCTCGGTCACCGGCCAATGTCGAAGGGCATTCATCCTAAAGTTAAACTCCTATTTATAATTCGATTCCAACTCAAAGTGCAAGCTTAAGCTCAAGCTTAACATTAACATTCAAATGTTGTCAAAAAGAAAACACTATTGATCACCACATTCATACACGGAAAAGTATAAATAACTTAGTCTAAGAATTATGAAGGTAACATAATAAAAAAAATAAAAAATGCTGGACGTTATCGTTACGTTACGTTACGTTATGCAAACATTTGTCCCGCGGCGGGAATCGAACCCGCAACCTTCTGCGTCTCAGGCGGAACTTCGCCCACTGCGCCACAAAGGCCGTCCGATTGGCGGCCTTATCGCTGAAAGCGATCGCTTCTAGACTCTTGATCCCCTTCATGGCAAATAACACACAAAAAAACACCGACCCCACATGGAGTGGGATAAGGGCAAGGATAATATATATATATATATATATGTGGGGTCGGTGTTTTTTTGTGTGTTACATGTACAGTACAATGTTTTTTTTTCACTCGCTATCACCCGTCACCTGTGTATTCACTCCTTTCACTCTCATATCCTCTTTCACGCAACCCATCCATCTCTTCATCGGCCTCGTACATCCATTCAGTCACATACATACTCATCACTTTATTAATCACATGATTTTCATCGAGAAGCTGTGTCCTGCGATCCCCAACCCGCATGCCCGGCGTGGGGATTATGGGTATATCCCCCTTTATTAGGGGAGGCCTATGTCCAGCAGTGGACAGATATAGGCTGATGTGGTGGTGGTGGTGGTGGTGGATTTTCATCCCTCGATATCAGTATAAGCTACTTTTTATACGGGTACCACGTGAGCGAAGCCGAGGCGGAAGCTAGTTAGTATATATCTCACGAACGTACGTGCTCTAATAGAATTCAAAACTGCACGCCTTTCACACAAATATTACAAGGAACTCCAATGTACTGTATATACAGGTGTATATCCAGCTATTTGCAGGCACGATACCAAACACCGCTGCACCGCTGCAAAATATTGATTTCAGAACGGACGTTAACTTGCATCTACTCAGCTAACTTTAACCTGGGTTTACCGTACTCACCGATAGGGAAGGAAAATACGGTTAATAGTTAAATCCTGAAAAACGCCAGTGGCACTTAGAATTCACCCGTAGTTTTTATCAGTTCCAAGGTCGCGTGTTGAATAAATTATACTGAACGAAATTTTACGAAAACTAAGTAAATCCGTCTTTTGCTTTATTCAACTCTGTAGGTACGGTGTAAAGGGCGAATGAGGCTCTAAATTTCAGCAGTCTGCACTGCAGTATACTGGATATTTCTCTTTTAAATTATTTCTATCTTAAAAATGCGAGGCCGGTAAAAAAACAACATCGCACGCAAGATCAAGAAAACAATTTCTGTGCTTTGTGCTTTTGAATTATTATTTTTAACTTAAAGGTTTTGGATCTAATTCAAGTATGATATGACTCAGTTCTCAATTTTAAATATTAATAAGCTTTTATTAAAGCTGACTCATTTATTGCTCACATAGCGCACATAATTGAAAACATAAATATCACATGTTTTGTCTGCTCCCGCATAGCGATAAATGTTGTACTGGTGATCCGTAAATAAACCAGCCGAGGGACTGTCCCTTGGATCTGTGGTCAGGAATATTAAAGTAGTGGCGCCTACAATAACCTCAACTTTTCGTCATCGGCAATTATTCTAGTGCAGGTGCCGCTGCCGCCATCGAAGTTCTAATCTACCGCATAAAAGTTCGCCAGCTAAACTAGCACCTATTTCTTGGTTTATTTTCAAATATAAGGTGATAGATATTATAGAAGATAGACTAGAGGGCACACTTATTATTACTGTTGACAGAAATGGTCAGCTGGCCTTGCTAAATGTTAGATAAAAGATATGAATGTCTATGAAAGTCTATGATATAGGAATACTGAACTAAAATGACACCAAAAGATCTGTAATTGGATAGAATGTGTAAAGAAGGTAGTAGCCCTGATTTTCGAGGTTAGGATATGTACCAAGGGTTTTAAGACACTGCTAAAAAAAATCCAAGCCACAAATGTATGTATGTAATAAAACAGAAATGGCAATGATTAAATTTCATTATTTTTAAAAAGGATTTTTTGTCTTCTTATTTTTTTCATTTTCCGGTTCTACCGTCGCCTTTTGACATCTGCAAGTATTAGATTAAGAGGACCAATAGTATGCTAATAAGCGGCTATATCCACTCAATGACATAATGCTAGCCGGCGCCCCCTCCAGATGACTACATGAATACATCTAACAAGTCGTCGCAAGGTTGATTCACTGAATGAATTATTCATATTTTGTTTGTTATTACTTTTAATAGAATACTGAATGAGGGGATTGAGTTGTAATTGTTAGTTAATAAGTGGAAATAGAGCGTAAAATAGAATTGATTCAATATTAAGATTCGTCATTCATCCCGATTGATTTCTAATTTCACACGAACCTCGTTTCTGAGTTAAACGCAAAACTTTACAATTTGTTTAACAAAAACACTGTCAAGTCATACTATCGTAAAAACACAGTTAGGGTGTTACAAATATAATATTTTTGTTTCACGTAAGAAAAATATTTTCGAAAGCCGCGCCCTCAATTCTTTTTGTGAACGCGCACGCTCACTGCATTTTATTTTTGGAGCGAAATGAGTCCTGTAAATTAAAAAACACTTAGCACATGCAGAGCTGCAGAACCTCTTAATATACATTGTTCGGTGTTTTCGCATTCATGCAAGAATACAATGGAATGAAACCATACAAAATTCATACTTTGTTATGCACAATCCCTAGGGAGAGGGGTTATAGTTATAGGGCAAGAGTGCGCAGGGATTCATTATGAGTACTTAATTGGCTTATTGTTACTTATGCTAGTATCAATTTACATTTAATGCTTCGCCGGAAGCTAGAGGCGTTTTCGCGCGAAGTTTTTTATGAGGCATAAAAGTTCAACGGTTTGGGACTACTAATTTGACCAGTTTTTTATGTTGCACTGTATGTCTTTCATAACGGGTATCTAAACGATACCTCGTTTAGCAGACTTATAGGCACATTACTACTTACAGTAATCAAGAATTAGAAGTAGAGAAGTAGTCTTACTTCCTACTAATTTGATTAAGGCGACAGTTTGTTTTTTGAAAGGAGCCGTGGTGGCCTAGTGGGATGTACCCCGACTTAAGATCTGGAGGTCGTGGGTTCGAATCCCAGCCGTGCACCAATGATTTTTCGTTTCGAAAAATTTATGTGCGCATTGCCACGAGCTCCAAACGGTGAAGGAAAACATCGTGAGGAAACCGGCATGCCCTCGAATTAAAATAAAGTTCGAAAGGTATGTGCTAGGTTAGTGTTCCAATAAAAAGCGGCGATAGGCTTGCAACCTGTCACGTGGAATGCTAGTTGCTTGCAAAAAGTGGGCATGAATCGAACGTAATGTTTGGACTTGCCTCTGACTACCCTCGTCAAGGTATCCTCAATTGATTTGCTTACTCAGCAATATCTGAAGATATACATAATAGGGAAAAAAAGTCGTGAAGATTTTTGAAAGTTTGTAAAATGATAACATGGAATGTGAAGATGTATGTTTCTCTTTCACGCCAAAACTACAAACGGATCAAACTGAGATTATGCATAAATGTAGTTCTAGACCACTTAATTCCACGAAAAACGGTCTTGAGCCCTCGCCATCCACCGATTACCTGTAATCTTGACGATGTCGTCGTATAACATAAGGCTACTTTTTAACCGACTTCAAAAAAAAGGAGGAGGTTCTCAATTCAATTGTATTTTTTTTTATCTGTACAAGAAGCTGTACTAAATAGTTTATTTGGCAATTCAATTGAATATGTTACAATCTTTTCCATAGAAGGGGTTTGGCGTTTTTAGGTCACCTGGGGCTGGGAACCGCCAAACATGGTTTAGCCCGGACTGCCATCATAACTGCCCCAAAACACTGAAGTGCATCTACCGAGGCACTCATAAAAGCGGGCGCTACATCGTGAGCCACATACTGTAAACATTTATAAATAATAAAAGGTGCATTTTCGGAAGAATCCCTGTAGCAAATGAATACTTACTTAGGTGCTGGTTCACCCTCCGCCTCACACTCAATGATGAAGGGCTTATCAACCTCGCCCGCCTGGGCCACTTGGAACAGGATCTCTTCCTGCGTTGGCTGCTTCACCATCTTTGGTGGTGACGTCACTGTGTGAGAAAGAAAACTTTACTGTCTGTTTCTTGTGCTGCAAACTATGGCGTACACTTGGCTAGTACAATAGGTATGTTCCAGGATTTTTGGTATCTATCATGTACTGTGTCAATGTGTTATTTTAAAGTTATTTGTTTCATCAATTGCTTTACATATTCTTCTTTTACTTATTCATACTCCTCACAGTTAAACAATGGATTGAGATTATTTAATTTTCTTGGTCTTATGTTATGTGATAAAACGCACTGTAAAGTGTTTAAAAGGGAGCTCTAGTAGGAAGAACATATTGGTTCTTTGGCAATTTTCCAATTTATTATCATCATCGTCCACGGCCTGACTTTATCTATTGCTGGATATAGGCCTTCCAAAATTTATGCCATCCACCACAGTCTTGTGCTAGTCGCATCCAATTGATGAAATCAGGCTTAACAAACACTCTGAGTTTTTGTGAGACTAACGCACAGCAATTGATTCTTATTCAATAGATTAGATAAGATGCTGTGATACGATATCAAGATAAATCTTTACAAGCAGAAAATTTTCAAGTAACAACCATTCAACTTTTAACTCAACTTTTGGCTTTGACAAGTATCATTACATTATACACTAGACCAATAAGATCACTTAACTCTGGGCATGCAAGAATAGAACTCATTATTTGAGGCTGGACATTCACTGACAATCAACACACGCTAAACCGTAAAGACTGACTCGACTACTTGGGGTACTTACATGAAACTTTCTTTGAATAATAAGGTTTATTTAGTGCCGTTAGGGTAGTTGATAAGTTGATTGTAATTCACTACTATACCAAAATATCAATATACATAAGTTCGGTATTTTACTGGATATAATATGCACTGAGAAAGGATTTCCTGAACCGACTGTGAGCAGTTTTGGTGTTGGCATGGTGTGGCATTTACAGGAGAATTGGTCCAGCTATAATTTTCCCTATCTTATTCATCACGGATCAAACTCTATCATGTGTTGTCCTAATGATGGACAACCTAATTATAAATGCGAAAGTTTGTGTGTGTGCTAGTATCTCTGTGGTCGCTTCATTGCAAAACAGCTGAACGGATTTGGATGAAACATAATTTAAGACCTGGATTAACACATGGGCTACTATTGTAGCCGCAGGCGGAAGCTGGTATTATCTTATCAGAAAGAAACTGAGCATTTCAAGGGAAAACCCTTGAAATGCTCAGTTCATTCAATTCTTATGTCACATTCATTTCATTATTCTTATGTCTCACAGGATGACCACATGCAGGTGACTAACTGTTGGTGTCATATCTAAATATGTCATCATCATCAAAATCTGTACCACGTCTGTGCAAGGACAAACCAATCACTCCAATTACCTGGATATTACAATCAATTACATTAGTATCTAGGCTTTGCAATTAACAGAAATAATTTTAAGCAGCAACAATGTAAAGTTTAGTGCAGTACTTTGGTCCATGCAATTTATTGACAGAACTTTTTAGATAATGGTGACAATTTGTATACTTGGGTATTGTTTATGTTACATGATGCTCAGTAACTACTTTAAATTGTTTGTTTATTCATTGGACCTATTTTTTTACCTTAAATTATGCTGTTTAATGGATATTTTGATAAGATCTAAGGTACATTTGACAGAAACCTATAGGTAAAAGTGAAGGGTTTGTTTGAACTACCTAATCAATAGAGCAGAAATGAAAGGTTGAATGAACTACTGTAATAAGATAAATAATAATTATCATTTGATACTCACATAACGCCGCGGCCTGGCAAACCAGAGCGGCTAAACATAACACACGGCTCGTCCCCATGGTGGCCCCTGGTTGAACTCGTATATCTAATAAGAAACGAAACAGTTCACTTTAGATATTCAATCACATTTCTCCGGCACACATGCTCACGATGACCTAATCCAAGTAAAGCTTGGAGCACAATGACAACACCCACTAAAAATAGTAACAACAAAATCACAATTCTATAGACTTTTTATGACACAAAAAGTTGTTTTTCGTTTGAATAACTTATGGTAGAAGCTTAAGGCCTTCTATTAACACAGAATATCACCATAAAACACGACAAAACCGCACAATATCACTTTTTGTAGCCGTACACGGCAAATCGATAATTCACATTCCAAGTTCTGAAATTTAATTTATTACATCCATGAGCGTTAGAGGAGTTATTTATTTAAATACGGAATTACCTAGAAGCTTGTTTTATTATAATAACATCGCGAAATCCAACAGAAACCATACAATTCTCAGATCAAAAGGCGGGGCCTCTGAGAATCGCTGTTGTTCGTTCGGCAGTTGACGGTTCAATGACTGATGTCATAGACAATATAAAGCACTGCCATGATATTGTTGATCTCGCTTACTCCCATTGACTAATACGTATAGGTCTCTCGCTTTTTCTTTAATGGAATCATAGACAAAAGATTAAAGATAATTTCGTTCAAAATCAGTTCCCCGTTTTTTTCCCAACTCTTTGGACCAAAGAAGTTTACCAACGCTAAAACTTCCTTAAATTTTTGGTATGTCAAAGTCCAGAACTAGTGATTGCAGCCACATAACATTGAACGATTTTTGAATCGATTATTGACACCATCGTCGAATAATAAAACTGATATAATTATTTTGTCATTATCATTGTTGGGTCTTAATATCTCAAACAATTAATTATTTCATCAAGAACTATAATTATTTTAATTTTAATCACAATTTGGTATTGTCCAAATTGTATTGCTAATATTGTAGAAGAAAATGATAAAATTAAATGGCGTAAAAAGTTTTGAATAAAAAAGACATGAAAACTCTTTTGTCAAATAACTTAGGTTTGAATATAGGTACGTCAAAATGATGTTTCTGAAAACTGTGACAAGCATGCGTCAAAGGAAAAATGCTTTTCACGATTCCTTTTTCACATGAACACAGGAGGTTTTGGGCGTATGAGCAAAATAGAGCGACCAGTGTATGTTGTCTGGTAGGTCATTCTAAAATGCATAGGGAAATGTATTCAGAGGACAATCGAAGGAGTTGGTGATACGCTTGCGTGAGTATTTTAAAAAGGAAAATCAAAACAATGGACCCATTCTGAATGTGTCAAAAGTGCGTGAACGTGTTGCAGAAGCGCTAGGCATCGCCGTAGCATATGCTGAGTGACGACCTGTTTCAACGTCTATTTCTAAGCTACCTAATTTTTTTGTCATATGTAAGTTGATGTTGAAATAAAAGATTTATTTCTTTCTTTCTTTCTTTCTTCTTTCTTATCGGATTGGGAAAGGGATGTGACTTCGCTTTGCAAAGACTCACCATCTGACGCCAGTTTGATGTCGGTCGACGATTAATAAATTTTATTTATATAGGTAGGTAGCTGGTTCTATTAACGTATAACAGAAGAAAACAAAGATCAAACATCATCATGAATTTTCCCAATGTGAATATCCTCAGATATTGCTTAGTACGCCAATCTATATGGGAATAAATTATAATAGATTGAGGAATCCGTAAAATGGAGTAGTCAGAGGGAAGTCGAAAGATTATATTTGACAGACGATCACTTTTTGAAAGCAGTTACTATGCCCCGCCACATACCTGCTATGTAAATACCACTATATTGTAAATACCTATTTATAAATATTTTCATTTTTAAATATAATAGTAACATAAAATTGAAAATACCTATTTTACGTTGTCAAATCGCTAAACCAAGTTTAAAAATAGCTGCAATCACTACTTTCATCAGTGTTTTTGAATGGAGACTTTTGGTCCATTTTCGGACTTCATTTGATTTTGGCGGACTTTTTATCCTCATATATTAGCAACTGGCAACTCATTTGGTAACATTTTTGTATTTAGGATTATTTTCCTATTCATCTTGTTATAATATTAAAAAGTGTTGTTTGATATGCAAATAATACAATTAACTTATTTTTGTCATTCATCTGTATGATACCTCTTTATCTATTATGGCATCATAGCTAATTATGAAAAGTCATTAATTTATCACGAAAAAAAATCGGATTGAAAAACGAACCTTTTTAGCTTTGGGTTCGGGTTCTAGATAGGAACGTTGGCAGCTTTGAGTTTCAAATGTCAAAAAACCATTACGATGGAATAACTTAGGGCTTACCACAGGTTTTTATAGTTTACGAAAACTTTTTAAGTTTCGGTATCTTTCCATACATTTTCAGTACAGCGCCTTTAGGGAAACGTGCATGAACTACGAAAATGTATGGAAAGATATCTACCGAAACTTATAAAGCTTTTGAAAACTATCAACACCTGTGGTAAGCCCTCTTAAGGCTTTGGACCGGTTACCGTAATGTTATGAAACCCCGGGAATTTCAAAAAGAACGAAGACCAGGCGCACTTCGTTAGCTGAATTAAATTCAGTTTTTCTTCGACCCCACGACACGACCTATAGTTTATAACCAACATAATCACTCTCTCTCATTCCTGCTCCCATTCCCGCCCCGTTCAAAAATAAATTGATCGAAATCAATCAATCCGAGAATCATAAAAAGCCGTTCCATACAAAATGTAACAGTAAATGTAAATGCTGAGGACAGGGCGCAATGGAGCTATTACTGGAGTGATATAGGCTGATGAAGATGATGATAAATGAAATGAAAATGCATGGAAAATTATACCAAAGAGTAAAGTAATAGACCTTAAAGAATTATACCTCTTTAGTATACCTATCAATCATTATTGGATAGAGTAGGTAATGTAATTTCTCTATGAGAGACGAAACCGTCAAAAAAATTGTCTTGGTCTTGGTTGTTGATTAATAACGAAAAATGCTATTTTTATTTTACGCTTAACGATTTCCGTTCACTGGCAATCAATTCATTTTGATTTCACCACACATGTATCTGACTGTAGTCTGACTGATACCGGTCTAGCTTTTTTGTAAATTTCTGTACTTTCCTGCATGGGCATAAACTCACAATAGGCATAAACGACCATGGGTAAGTTGTAGAAAATACTAGCTTATAGCCAAAAACATTAGTACCTTAAACACGGCCACATTAACTCTGCACCTCGATGGAATGCGATGCCAGAACTGCCAGAACATTGTAATAAGTCCTAAAGCCTATATTTTGTTTGAAGAAAAATAAAAAACAACTGCAGAGATACGTATGTAATGTGAACATGTTGTTCGCATAAAATCTATTGGGGCACGGCCGAGATTCGAACCCACGATCTCCGGATCGGATACAGCCCACTACTCCGACTTTGTGGCGTAGGCGTAGTGCATTAACAGCAGCCTTTATACGAGGGCGGAGTGATAAATCTGGCAATAATCCATGTTGAAAAATAGTATCGCAAATTGCATGAAACATACTTGTTCAAAACTCTTTTGAAGATCTGAATTTAAATATTCAGCCAGTACCGCTATCCGCGCGATGGGTGCCGTGTTTAATAATTGTTGATAAAAATCGCGTACGGGTGATTGCGCGGTTGCTATGGCCAAATTCCATAAAAATTGCGCTATGAGCTGCTTTCTTACCCACCATATTCGCCAGATTTAGCTCATTGCGACTATTTTCTGTTTCCGAATTTTAAAAAATGTCTCGGTGGGAAAAGATTTTGCTCCAACGTAGAGATCATGCACGAAACCAAAATACTTGGAACAAAAAAATAAAAAATTATAACTTTTTACACACACACACATACACCCTTTATTTCTTGATAATAAGTATTGACTTCCCTTCCGTACCCCCGTAACGCATATTTCATCGCTTTGCTGCCTAGCTAGCCAAGCGGGGCCGGGGTAAGCGGTGACATGACCACGCAACTTTTTTCAAATACTTACATTTTTAAACTCGTGATATCTTTTGAATGGAATGTCCGAATTGAATTATTTAAAAAGTTATATAAAGTTATTGGAACAGTCTTGAATATAAAGTAATTTATTTTGATAAGGATTAATACCGAGTGACAAATAAAAAGCCTTTTCCAGTGCCGGCAGTTCAATTAAATTTTTAAAATAAATTAACACTTATTGTGACTTAACTATAATAGCTAGACATATGCTGTCGCGACACTTTTTGTAGATTATGATGTGTTCTAAATAGTCGTAGTACATTATTTTGTTCTATCATCAATAATTTTCGCAGCGCACGCGATGTAAGGAGTTTTTTAAATAATTTTTTTACACCTCGGGTTACATTGTTGAAATTTTAGTAAGGAACCCTAATTTTTTTGAAAATATAGTATAGCCTACAACACCCGGGGATAGTGTAGCTACCCAGCGGTCCAGTAGTTTCGGAGCCTATTCAATGCAAACAAACAAACAAACAAACAATCAAATATTTCCTCTTTATAATATTAGTGTAGAAGTACCTACGTGCTAAGCCATAAAGGATTAATAGTCTACGCGGTATTCAGTCTGTCTTACTCTTAGCGTGGTGTAATAAAAGTAAGCCACTAAGTCGGTCATAGTAAATCTAAATTATCAGTTTTACTCAGACAGACTGAGTACCGCGTGGTCTAATAAGCCCTTTACTAACTTTCTTTACTCTATTAAACTCACTAAATTTTGTTTAAAGACGATAGAAATTTGAAGATTCGTCATAGTTCTCATTTTCAAGAACCAGCCAAGTCTTCAACGAAGTCTGACGTTTACTCAAAATCCGATTTGAATGTTGCGATATCCAGCACTCGTAATGACGACGATCAATTAAGTGTTAGTAATAATCTCTTTAACCAAGGAGAATACTACAAAAGATACGAACACGATGAAGTACCCGTCAAAGACTCCAGCACCGACGAATCCAATCACAACATACCTAAAAAGACCTCCCTGACCAACTCAGATTTACAAAAAATGGAAACTAGAATCTTCCAGAATGTTTCCCAGGAGTTGCAAACTGACGACGCGTCACTCAGTAGCCTCGGATCTAATATCAAATTTTTCAAAACAACAGTTCAAAAGATCTTTGATAACTTCTACACCAGTATGAGCGATTTCGAACACTACAAGAAAAGATTCAATGATATCCTAGCAAAAAATAAGGAAGGGTCAGTTGACGACATGGAAGATTTCATCAGGGACATGTTTGAACACATCATGTCCTCAAATAACTCTGGTTCAAATATAAGCTACTGCGCACCAACCAACACCCTCGAACATCGCTCGGAGAAGGAAACCGTCAGCAGTGCTGGAGACACTTACACAGAACCCAACACGTCAACTGACATGTTAGCTTACAAAAACGAGAACTACTTAACCGATTCCACTATAGACGATTTATCTAAAGGAAAATCTAGCAAAATAGAGGAAATTTTAAATATTTTTCTTCTGGGTGACCCGTACGTTCAGGTTAAAATTAACGATAGAAACCTGTTCTCCGAAATAAATATTAGACAAACTGAGAAGTTGACAACTGGCGCCATTGCATCGGCCGATAATCTTAAGTCATTGGCTGCCAAAAGATTGGAAGTGGAGAGATATATCAAACAACAAAACCACAACATCCCTGATAGAGATATACCAGTTAAAATCTCGTACGCTAAGAAAAATATCTACTTGAACGAAGATTTCGCTCGCAACGATAACAGAGAAAATTCGAAGTCGCTGATTGCCAAAATCTGTAACATTCTTTGCAAGAAATTCCGCAAAAGTTCCTTTGGTTGACTAAAATAAAATAATTTTTAAATTGAACAATGTTTATTTGTGGACTAGACATTGTATAGAATACAGGTTTGGTTACAAAAACCCTATCATGATATTGGTAAACTTCTATCTTTTTGGCTGATCTTGGTCATTTGATAATTATGAGTAAAAACATTTTTTTAAATATAACTATAATATACCAGCTGACTCCAGCTTTCAAAAATATTCTTTTAAAATCGATACATTCCATTCTGGAACTATGACCATCATCAGCCAAACTTTTCCATAATCTAGGACTACAAAATACTCTCGGCGCCGCGGCCGAGAATTAATAACGATATCCCCCACGCGGGTCCAACTCGCATCGTCGGCATATGATAATACTACAGCCAACATGCTGCCATCCATTCTTCACCCATTTACATCAACTAACACAAAGTTAACGCGAAATATCACGGAGCACTAAATACAAATTCAATGAAATGTATGCATGCGACTTCCGTCAACTTCATCTATGGATAGTGATGCAAATTGAGCAAAAGATGCCCGCTCTATCAATTCATTTCCCTTAGTTTACTACGGATAAAGCTCACAACTCAGCATTCTCTTCAAAGTTGACCGTATACCATCGTATCATGTCTATATGCTTGTTGAGTTGCAGAGCAAACTCCTTTTTCATGTGTAAGAATTCCCTGATCACCGCTAAATCTAACATCACAAACGCTTGGCCGTCTATCTCCTCCTGCTTCATCCTATCAGCTATCAGCTTGCAATCCTCCGTGTTGCTGAGATACGCGTAAACATCGTCCACGGACCAATCGAGAGGATTCTGGGATAGCTTCAGCTTTCCGCCCATCCAGGACATAGCCATTTTCTCGAACATCTTGTTATCAGATGGCAAAGGGTCGTACGAGGAGAACTTGAGCTTCTTCAATTCTGGCTCCTCGCTATCGGAGACGTCGGATATGACCTTCGCGTCGCGGGAGTTGGAGCTGCTGTTCGTATCGTTCTCCGTGTCGCTGAACGCTTGGGGCTTTTTGGCGCACGTTTTGCTGTAGATGGTCTCGACGTCCTTCTTATCCCAGTGCGCCTCCTTCATCTGTATCGCGAAGTTGGGTAGCTTCGCGCCGCGCGTTTTCATCTCGAGCTTGGGGTGGTTCTTGGCGTCTCGTTTCCTGCGCTGTCGGTCGGCGCTGTCGGGCGAGTTGGGACGGGTGCCAGACTCAGAAGCGGGCGCGGAGGCGGCGCTGTGCTCGCTCTCGATGGACTCTCCATCCTTGCTCTCGGTCTCCTGGTTGTTCACAGGCTGCGGCTCTTTCTCCGGCTCCTTTGGGGCGCATTTTCTCTTCTTTCTCCGCCCGTTGAGACTCCCCTTCGGCCTGCCGCGGCGTTCTGTGCCATTATCTGAAATGGGAAACAGTATATTTGTATTCTGCAGGACGCATTTGAATTTGCGAAGGGCTGCTGGTGGAGGCTGGATGCCTTGAGCTGAGGACAGGGCTCAATAGCGCTCATTATGGGATGCCAGTGTCCAGCAGTGGATTGCTATAGGCTAGGCTGATGATGATGATTCTGCAAAAACCACTCAACACCCGGACCAGAGACATACATATTATTATATACTACGTATTATAAATATGTATTTTATGTATTATTATATACTACGTATTATAAATATGTATGTTTTTACAAGAAAAAAATGTATTTAAGTTGCATATCAGTCATGTAATGTAGTTACCATAATACAAACAGCTTAATGTTGTGCCATATGATGCTGTGTATACTCTGTTGTTTCCAATGGTGGTAGAGGTTGAGAGGGTACATGTACATACGGAAGGTGCTCTTGTCGACCTGCTGGCAGTTGGCGGGGCAGCGGTCGGGGTACTCCTGCGGCCCGAAGAGGCACGGGCAGGACTGCAGCTTGCCGCAAACGGAGCGACAGAACGCCGACACGCCGCTGTTGCCGGTCACTATCGGCACGTATGCGTGGTACGTGCTTGTCTTTAACCTGTTATAAGTATACATAACAAATTTATTTATTGGAACAAAAATAACAGTATTCACAAAAACACTGGTGAAAAGTTGATATCTGCAAAAGTCAATTCCAGATATGTTCCAGATTATAAATTACAATTACAAAAAGATAAATACTGACAATAAAACTAAAAGCTGATATATTCAGCTTTTATTTTTACATAGCTGAAGTATAACAAAACATTCATAACTTTATCAACATTCTAGCAAATCGGATTTATAATACGTTTGCGAGTTATGAACGGGGCTCTGGCGGCCGGCTGGTTGCGGCATAGCGCAATTGCAGTAGTGGACAGATATAGGCTGGTGTTATTGTTGTTTTATGAGAGTTATGTAAGAGTTTATTTATTTGTTCGAAACATGGATTAAATTATTAAAAGGTCTTAAACATTATTTAGATCAGCCATGTTTCGCCGTATAGGCATACAAATGTCACAAGGGCCTTATGCTCGGAATAAATAACGTTCGAAAAATCTCGTCGAGAAACCACGGTGATTGTCACGACATAATAACGAAATCTTCTCTATCATGAGATTGTTCGACCGTAAGGCAAGGCCCCTGAACCCTGATTCTCAGCCACTCTCTCTTCTACCCCGCGAGCACTCGCGCTATGAGCATTTCCCTCACGCTGAAACTAAAACTCGCACTGTGCTCTCAAAAATATTCGGACGTGGCTGGTTCGCCTAGTAGCTAGGTTTTATATACCCCTCGCTCGGCTCAAAACCTTGTTCCTGTGTCAGCGTGGCCGAGTCGCTCAGAGCAGGAAGTTTGTTCAGTCGGGTATTGCTGCGCGGCATTTTGCTCATCGCGCGAGTTTCAACGTAAGTATTTTTTTCAAGTTGGTCCGTTATTTTAAATTAACGTTTCAATGATTTTTATCAGCTTTATTGTAATTTATATGCACAATTTTGTCAAAAATGAATACAGTAGGCAATGTATATGTATTATTTCATATTTTTATAGATGGAGAGAGAAAAATAATGGATTTTGGCGTGGCTTCAGGAAGATGACTCTAAGGATATTGTAGAACAAGAAGAGGTTTTTGTTTCCTTTGTACCAATCAAAAAGAACAAAAAGAATATTCTAATGACATGTACATTACTTAATGAGCAAATTGATCATGCCACTGGTGAAAGTGCTATACCCGAAATCAGCACATTCTACAAATAAAACCAAAACCAAAGTAGGGGTGGTTGTGGTAGATAGACTAAAAATAGAGTATTCTGTGGCTTGCGTAGCATGCAGATAGCTACTTAGACTATTTTTTCCATCTTGAATATTGCTGGTAAAAACAATCAAATTATTTATAAAGAAATCACGCAAGATATTGTAGGCCGAAGACAATTCTTGAAACATTTGGCCCTCCTTTTCATAAAACCATATAAATACAACTAAGATCAATTATGTAAAACCTTGCACATCTTTTACATCAAATATTTAAACGTTTCCTAAAAGAAAATGGGGTTACAGAAACCGTGAAACCAGATGGAAGTAAGCACAATAATGTCAATGCGTCAGAATCGCAGAACGAAAAAGACATGTTTTCACTGCAAAAAAAAATGTGTACAGAACATGCTAATACATTGTGTGATAGATGCAAAGCTGGTTTATATGACGAAGTTTAATAATATATAATTTTAGAAAAAAAAAATAGTTTTATAGCTTTTTATTAATCTTATTCTAAGAATGTCAATTATTCATATTAAATTAGTTCCTAAGATTGTTGGTAAAATGTTATAGTATATTAATAGATTTTTACTATAAATCACAATATGATATGATTACACATGATTGTTTTATTATAAAATAGTCAAAAAATATATAAATATTTATATATTAAGTACAATTATACTACTTCCAAAATGTGAGCAAAATGCTCTATGCGCGAGTGCTCATGTAACTTTTAAGGGCGCGAGTTCTCCCGGGCTACAGATGTCGTTCCCAGATTTTTCTGTTGAGCTTTATATAGTTGCCATCAGATCATGAAAATTTAACAAGAATCCAAACAATACACAATTTATAAAGAATCCAAACAGTGCACGACTGGAATAGGCTTCCAGAGACAGTAGTAGTGCTCCATCAACAAAACAAACAAACAAACAAACAAACAACAAATAATGCTGGACACCATCACACTATCATGTAGCCCCAAACTAAGCAACGCTTGTATTATGGGAACCAACTGATGATTTATGTACTACTTTAATACTTTGTATTGTAAATACATACTTATTATACATAGGAAACACCCAGACCTGAGACAAATATTTATAGGTCACAAACATTTGTCTCGCGGAGTGAATCAAAGTCGCAACCAGCCAAGTCGCCCACTGCACCACAGAGGTCGTCAGTGAACTCTTTCAAAAATAGACTGGACAAATATTTAAAGTGCGCTGAAAAATAATCCCGATATATGTATCAGCTTTAAGCAGCCTGTGTATAAACAAATAATAATAATACTTACTTCGCCCTCAGCATTTCCAGTCTCATTCCCTCCTCGGGCGGCCCTTCCACCTCCCAATCCTTGAGCAGCTTCGCGGGCTTGTACGACGCCGATATTATCTTATTCAACACCTCCTTCAGCACCAGAGACAGCGGCCCCGGGCCCACGTGTTTCGGCAACTGCGACAACTTGTTCCGAGATATCGACGGTCCCGCATAACACTTGTAGTTAAAGAATATCCGCTCGCACCACTCGTCTGAAGATTTCATCTCCTCCTTCACTATCCTAGCGGCCTCTTTAGGCTTCTCCGGTTCCTTTTTAACTGCGGTTAAGTCGGGAATGTGTAGCGCGTAGTTGTTGGTATCGCACCACCCGGCTGGGAAGAGTAAGTCGCTGTCTTGTGCGCACCAGAACTTTTCGCCTATAGGCAGTAGTTCTATGCAGAGCATGTGCTCGGCGATCGCGTCTACGGAAGCCACGTGGATCTCCTCATGGTTCTGAGGGTTGACCGCCTCTAGTTTCATGTTTACCTTGATTTGGGTCAGCGGGACTTTGTTGCCGAAGCAGTAGTCTGGTGCTGGGTTCGACTTTGTCGTCGATAGGTACTCGTCCCAATCGAAGGGTCCTTCCTTCCACGCTTTGGGAGCTTTGAATGCAAAGTTGTTCCTGTTCGCCCACCCGACAGGGTAGATGTATGGATGCATCGAATCGCAGAGCCACGCCATTTTAGAATCCTCGTAGTCTGTTTCATGGTCGTCGATGGTTACGAGGAAATGAAAGTTGTTGAAGACTTTGGCGATGGTCGCTGCTCGGACGGTTTTCATGTCTTGAGGGCTCAGGGCTTCCAGTTTCATGCCCGTGGAGAAATTGTGGGCTTCTAGGTTTTGGTTTGGCTAGAAGATAAACAGTTTTAATTAGCTGTTTTTTTAGCATAAGTACTACACAGATCCCCTGATCATCATCATCAACCCATAGCAGTCCACAGTTGGACACAGGCCTCCCCTAATGAGCGCCATTGTGCCCTGTCCTGTGCTCGACGCATCCAGCTTCTACCAGCAGCCTTTCACAGATCGTCACTCCACCTGGCCTGAGGGCGTCCTACACTACGTTTGCCAAGCGGCGGTCTCTACTCAAAAACTCCTTTTTTTCGGTATATCCCTGCCCACTGCCACTTCAGCTTGCTAATTCTCTGAGCTATGTAAACAACTTTAGTTCATAGTTCATAGATAAAGTAAAGGCAAAAAAAATATTTAGGTTCTTACCACAAATAGATCTGCAGGTGTAGGCTCCTGTATAGCTTCTTCGGCAGTCAGCCTCAGTTGGGTGCTAAGTTTGTTCTTACAAGAAAACTTGTTGATCTTGCCCGGGTATTTGAACTGCCATGGCGCGCCCTGAAACCAATCACGGAACGTCATCCACAATCACCAACGCGGCATACTTAGATGAGGAAACAATAAGTGGTATTGATCCGAGCGCTCCCGTGCTTTGGAAGTTACGTTAAGATTTCCCGACTTTTTCGTAGCTAAGCTGTAAAAGTCATAAAAATGCCTAGAGTTGACCACTAGCTTTGCGAAAAAGAATCAATCCCCAATCACAAGGTAATTAGAATCCAAAAAACATACATATTCACGTATTTTTCCCCATTAAAGATATATTCAGAAACGGGGCTCCAGCGGCCGGCTGATTGCGACATAGCGCAGCCTACATAGGCACATTTACATCCGCTGCAGACAGGTAGCAGCGTAGGTAGTGCGAGAAACTGTACCCTGCGATCCCCAAACTGCGAGCCCAACGTCGAGATTATGGGCATATGGGGTAAAATGTAAGTGGACTCCTTTTTCCGCATTTGGACTCCCATTAGATTCGCCCAATAAGTTCGCTTATGTATATTTATTTCTGTGCAATAAAGAATATTATATCTATATATCTATTAGCACTTACCTTATTAGTGACGTACCCGTAGCTGCTTAGTCTTGGGTTCGAGAAGAATATCCAGAACTGCTGCAGGTCGTCATCTGCGCCGTCGTACCGCACTAGTAGACGACCGCCCACATTCTCACACACCTGTTAAACAAAAAAGCTTACAAAGTTCTGAGGAATCCACTATTCCGTATTTTATTAAACACATAACCAACCAACAGTGAACTACTTAGCATGGAGGCCAAAGAACGAATATTTTGACATGTCATATAGTTGTATCGTAAGCGTATCTAGAATATTCGGCCAATGAGAAAGACAATATTCAAAATAACGCGCTGTCATTGGCCAAAATTTTACGCTTACGCGCACTTGGACGAAAGTTTCCGAATCGAATCAATAATTTTTTAAAATTGTTTTTCTATTCCAACGCATTTATAAGATCTTAAAAGCTGCTGATGGACATTCTGATGAATGCCACGACATGACCGACGGCGCATCACAACCATGGAATTACTACTAGTACAAAGTACAAGGAAATGAGAGCTTTCAACAAAAATTTGTGCCTAATTTATTCTCCCATAAGGGAGTCTTTTCATATTCTGTGGTTGTGTCTCATTTCCTCTTCAGTGTTGCACAAAAGAGGGAACGAGAGACAACCCTCTTTTGGGCATTTTTATTGAGAAAAATCATGCATTGGTTTTTGTATTAAGAGCGCACTTCCATTAAAAACTCCTTGAACACACAACCCGACACAATATGTAATGTGATTCTGGCGCAATCGTCACTTTTGGATTAGAACCTTTGAAAATACCCCTACTGGGTTCCTTACAGCCATCATGACACGTGAGAAAATCCAAGTGTGGCATGAAGGATAAAGCGACTGTAATTGAAACCCGTGCGTAGATACTGTAAAAGGCGAACAGTTCTCATAGTCAACCTTTAGCAATATCATCATAGTCCTTTGAATTTCACTAATGTACACTCGGCCGGCTGCATAATAATCTCCTTGCGAGAACAAAGTTGGTTTAGGGTCTGATTGGGGTTAAGCTGGGTACGGATAGCGCGTTCCTGTATACGCGTAGTCGGGGTTCGCTGTGCACGCGTATATGGATAAGCGTACAGTTAATGTGGACCGCTGCGAACCTACAGGCGAGCTCAATCGATCCATAGCGCTACGCGAGCCGAAACCTACTGACCTCGGATCGCGCCGCCGACCGCGAGCCAGTCCGCGCGGTACGCGTTCCCCAAACAAAGGGTAAGCGTAGCTGCAAGTACATACATGGCGTTCCAAGATACGCGTAACCCGACTACGCGTACGAATATACGCGCTATCCGTACCTAGCTTCAGGTTACTCACCGTAGCGATCCAATACCGATAAGGATCGATAATATTCTGCACTTCAACTTTCATGCCGACTTTGATCCGGTCGATGGGCGACAGGCCTTTATTATTCAACGCCTCTATAGACACCGACTGTCCATCCAGCAGCGCATTCTTCATTATATCTATGATAGAGTCTCCATATTTCTCGTTGATCTCGTCTGGCGGTTCTATAAGCTCGTCGTATTTGCCGCACCATCCTGAAAATACAAGTGTGAAACTACTTATAACCTTGTGTTGAAGTATATTGTCTCGACTGGCCTCATAGCTCAGTTGGTTTCTTAACTTTGGTTGGTTGCTTGGCCTTCTGAACTGCAGGTCGCGGCTTCGATTCCAGACGGCCAGGACAAACATTTGTGTGACATTAATGTTTGTTCTGTGTCTGGGTGTTTTATAAGTATACATGTGTTTAAGTCCTGGTAAACATAGTAAATGCATTATATTATATCGTATATTTTTTATATTATTTTTTTGTTCTACTTAACTATATGTTTCAGCTGGTGTGAGTACAATAGCTTTTTATCTATTTATCTATACTTACATATGTAATGTTTTGTAGAAATAAATCTACCTATGAAACTACGAAGCTTATTACACTGTAGGGCAATTTGTTCATACTAATATTTAAAAGGGGAAAGTTTGTAAAAAGATGAAGAATATTTAATCGTCCTTCATAAATATCCAAAAGTTGACTGGAAGAGATCGCTCTAAGTGATAAGACCGCCCATTGTCCTTTCCTAATTGTTATTGTTCTATATGTTTATATTGGTATTGATGTTTATGTTGGTTTACAATAAATTGTTTTCTTTCTTCTATCTATCTATCAACTTACCTAAAGGGTGCACTTTGGTGCTGGATATATCACACCAGAAGTCTTCATCAGCTCCTATGAACTTGATCCTCAGCAGATGTCCGCAGACCATGGTGATCTCCGCAATCCAGTAGACATCGGGGTTACTTTTGTGGCACACTTCGAGGAGCATGCGCTGTTTGATGCCATTATTGAGGCTGGCTTCCACCTGCGGAAGGTATTTGGATGTGATGTTTGTTCCCATTACAAATCATAATGTTTACGCTAGAAATAATGATAAACTAGCTGTTCCTACTGTAGGGCTCCATAAAGTTACAATTTCTTATTTTTTTTACTTTCTATTGTAGATGACAAAAAACCTTGGGATAAAACTGTCTCCAACCCAAACAAATACTACAAACCCCATCAAAAATAGTTAAGAATAAAGATTGTAACAAAGACATTATAAAAATATACGCCAAGCAGAGTTTCTTGCCAATTCTTCTCTGTTCTTCTGTTTCTTGCCAATTCTCGGTCACTTTACGAATTGGTGTAATTTATAAAATGATGATTCAAAGTGTATGTACGTAGTTTACAGTTCTTTCTACTTTAAATTTTGATTTTGATTTGTTGATTCAACTCCATAACGGCTGAATGTATTTGGATGATTCTTGGAATATACATAATACATATTCCGGCTTAACACATAGGCTACTATTTATCTCAGTACCACGCAAGCTGAGATGCAAGCTGAAGCTAGGCTAATTTATCTTCAGGAAAGAAGGTACTTCCTTTTTATTTTATTTTGACATTTATTTTTTAAATAATCAAAGTTTATAAGTACTAAAAATATCACCTTCACACATTCACACTATTATTATAAATGCGAAAGTTTGTGTGTTTGAGTATGTTTGTTCCGATTCAACTTCGTAACAGCTGACCGGATATAAATGAATAATAATAAAACGTAGGTACATCATAGACTACGCTATCCAACCATCCTTAATAATGTTATAAATGCGAAAGTAAATCTGTTTGTATGTCTGTCTGTTACATTTTCACGTCTAAGCCGCTGAACCGATTTTAAAATTTTCGTATAGAGATAGGTGGTAAAAACAAGGCTACTATTTGTCGCGAAAATAAAACTTGATGAGGTGAAATATGCGATGAAAGTTTTTATGGTAAACCTATCATTTCTCAAGTTACGGATATAAAAATTCATCATACCTTGATATTACATCGCAGTATCAATGCCAGCTGATCCGCCCGCAACTTTTCTTGTCTTTAATTTATTGCGCGTAAGCGCAATTTTTTTTTTTTTAGAATAAAACGTAGGTATAGCTCGCGTCACGTTTGCGCATGGGCACACTCGCGCATGAAAGTAGTAAAGTAGGCCTACTGTTTTATTGTTGAACTAGCCTTTCGCTCGCGGCTTCGTATATTGGTAGGTACCTTAATTGAAAAATATATTAGATAGAATTATCATAAAATATAATTAAAAACCATGTTTGATTCATCATAGAATGTTTAATCAAATTACAAAAATTCAAGTAATGTTGTTGTTTTTAAACTATCAACTGCATTATTATCAGCCTCGCTCTTCATAAAACAATATACTACGTCATAAATATTTTAACTCACTATTCTATATAAAATCATTTCGTAATTAAAAACTTTAGTACGCGATGGTGCGGAGAGCAAAGCTTGACGGACAAACCAATAGCGCACCGCCAAGCATCTGGCGCCGGACCCTACCGCCCCGCGCCTCCCCTCATAGCACCAAATAGACCGATGAATCGCATAATGCGCAGCTTGACCGCCAGCATTATTTTTACGTGACGCGGCCTATACATCGTAGACTAGTAGTAGACTACGCTATCCAAACCATCCTAATTAATGTTCTAAATGCGAAAGTAAATCTGTTTCTGTATGTCTGTCTGTTACATTTTCACATCGAAACCGCTGAAAGGATTTTAAAATTTTCGAAAGTTTTTATGGTGAACCAATGATTTCTCAAGTTAGGGATATAAAAATTCATCATACCTTCCTCTCTCCATAGTTTTGGTGTGATATAAAGAATTTTTACTGCGTTTTTGACCATCATCATGGTAACTATATAGTTATACAATACAATTTCATGGTTGTGGTCAAGTTGATGTTATGGTATCTAGACCCTGCAGGGTCTAACCCTAGAATATAGTTAACTACGACCTCTCTAAAGTAGATATATTTAGGTATTACAAAATTACAGTACATGGAATTTCACACTTAAATTATAACTCTTATTTATTTAAGTAAATATTTAACTAAACATGAAAGAAAATTCAACACGCAAACAAAGTTGCAAGCCGGTCAGCTAGTTAAGTAATAAATGGATAGGCTAATGATAATGATCATGATGATCTAAATCGAAACTCTTATATACATAGACCTCTGTAAACAACATATACCTATGCAATAAACAATTTGAAATTGGAAATAAAAATTGAATAATTTTTTTATGTTTGGTTGTAATGGATAAACTCAACTACTAAACCAATCTTAATTTTTTTTCACCAATAGCAAACCTATTTATTAAAATAACAGATAACTTTGTACCACCTAAAATTGATGTGTAATTAAGGGGCAAATACCATACAAAAAATTTCCAATTTCAATTTCTTGTCTGTGCCTTGGATTTTTGCCACATATTTTAAAATTCAACCCCTGGGATGGTTAACGGGGGTGACAATGTTTGTAAAAAATCTTTGCCAACGATTGATTTTTATATAAATTTATAAGATCCATCCATGGGTCACTTGATGTCAAAGAATAATGGTGATAAAAATATTAAACATAGATATAGAAGAAAATATTATTCCATATCATTACATTAAGGTTACATAGTAGGCATTCATTATGTAACAAACAAGGTAATGGTGCCCTATACTAATTACCTACTACAAATATTTATTTATATTAAATACTTTAAGTAACAAAGAAAGGCTGGGATTAAAATTCTTACAGTATTTTCTACTAGCCAAGCCTGTGGTTTATGGCAAGATGGTAATAGGTAAGTAAATTAAGTAATAATAGGTACTTAATAGTGTCGATTCTGATGTTCACTTTTGTAAACTTATCTAAATTTAGCAGCTTTAAAGTTAAAACTATCCTTGTCATTTACACCTAAAAGAAAGGAATAGCATCACTTTTAGAAATGTCAAATTAAGTTTAGTTTAGGAAAATGCACAACAGAATCGACATCATTATGTACCTAATATTTCGATAGGTAGGTAAATTAATTATTTATGTTAAGTAGGTAGTTTGAGGTAGGTAGATTATTTTTAGTGAGGTTTAGGTAAGCACTTTCTATTTTCTAATAATCCTTTTGAAAATAAGTACTTGCCTCTGTGTACCATAGAATTATATAAATGCTACAACTATAAAATAGGTTGGTACATAAAAAATGGGAATTTCAAGAGACGAAGAGTGTAGTTTAATTTAATATAGCACAGTTAAGTTTAGAGGATGGTAATAAAAAATAAATTCATAATTTTACCCAGCCACTTTATCAACTACAACGTCTAGGTATACAAAAATGAGCATAATTTTTTACAAAACACAACTAGAAAAACCTAAAAACTTACATGGGAAAACAACTCCTCGGGAACAGCGACACCTTTTATTTCTTCTAAATAATTATTCCAATCAAATTCTGCCATTATTAGCTAAATACGAGGTGTACAAAACACATTTATTATTTTTACCTATTCGCAAAACACAAACGAAAAGCGAACTTCTGAAAAATTGCTTTTTCCCTTCCCCTTCACTTCACTTCATTTTAGTTTTTCGCTCTAACTGTCTGTAGTTTACTCGATCTCGCATCTACAAGTTATGTTCGATAGGGATGGGCGTTTTACATTGACCATTGACGATTCAAGAATATTCGATGTTTGATTTACCAATATAATATATATTATATCAGTGTTGCCGTTTTTTGTTTGGAGATAAAGCCTGGAATACACATGCTACTAAAAAAGCACGCTTGTTTGCTACTAGATAGTATGCTCATTTATAGCATGCTCTCCGAGTGTATACATTTGCTAATGAAAGCACAGGCCTCAGAAGCATACTTATTGCGCGCATGTTTCTTTCTAGCACGTCTGAGATAGACATGCTCATTTAAAATTGAGATTTCTTTGCGGAATCGTGTGCGGAGTGAAATAAATTCAGTGATATTGTCACTTTCAACAACATCAACTTTCTTTGAGTTCAGTATGATAAATGGATCTCAATTTTTAATTTTTGTTTTAACTTTTTTTATGGTTAAATTATTATCATTCATCGATTCTAATATGCTTTGGTACGCATTTTCTCTCGAAATTTTGTTTTTATATCGTGGTGAGCGTACATTCCACAAACATTCATAGTTTCGGTAAAGAAATATAAAATTTAAAGTTTTTTCATCGCCCCATCGAGCCATCGTGAACTACGTAAACAAAAACAAATCAAGTAGCAAAACAAATCAAAGTAGCATGCTCGCATAGATCACGTTCACACATGCTTTGGAGCCACCCCCCTCTCCCCCGCACCTTACACCGTGTGCTAATTAGCACGAAAAATAGACCAGCTTGCGATTAAGTAGCGTGCTTATTCACAAGCATGCTCTTTTTGTATACACGTGCTAATTGTATGCTACTAAGTAGCATCTGCTCGATACTAGCACGCTTATGTGCTACTACGTAGCATGTGTATTCCAGCCTTAATGCTGAAACTTGGTGTTAAAGAATGCAAAAAAAAATGCTAAAATCAAAATTGTTGTCTCAAATAGCTAACTTTAGGTAGGGATAGGTAATTAGTTATTCTTTAACTTTCCATTGGCCCTTAGCATTTTGCATGTTTTACTGTGGAAATGTGTTGCTTTATTCAGTAAGTTATTCAGTTTATTCAGTTTAGTAGTAGTAGAGTTCTTTGTGGGGGGCTCGTCCGGGGAAGTACTGCCACCATGGCTATTTCTGCCGTGAAGCAGCTGTGCTGCGTTTCAGTTTGAAGGGTGTGGGTGCCGGTGAAATTACAGGCACAAGAGGCTTATCATCATCATGCCTCAAGTTGATGGACGCAGTTGATGGCTTTGCATTGTAGAGCATGTTTCAAAAAACGTGATCTATGTTGCAATGCTTTGTGATAGGTAATGGTTACCACTCAACATCAGGTGGACCATGTGCTTGTTCTATCTTCAAGTAACCTAAAAAAAAATATTTGTAGGTATTATGATATAATTACAATAATTTTTACAATAAGCTTTCATCATCATCATCATCAGCCTAAAGCAGTCCACTGCTGGACATAGGCCTCCCCTAATGAGCGCCATTGCGCCCTGTCCTGAGCTCGACGCATCCAGCTTCTACCAGCAGCCTTTCGCAGATCGTCACCCCACCTGGCCGGAGGGCGTCCTACACTACGTTTGCCGAGCCATGGTCTCCACTCAAGAACTCGTTTACCCCAACGGTTATCGGTTCTTCGGCAGATATGGCCAGCCCACTGCCACTTCATCTTGCTAATTCTCTGAGCTATGTCGACAACTTTAGTTCTATGTCGGATAAACTCGTTACGGATTTTATCCTTCAGAGAAACCCCGAGCATAGCTCGTTCCATAGCTCGCTGAGTGACTATAAACTGGTGGACTAGCCGTACTGTGAGTGTCCACGTTTCGGCTCCGTATATCATGAAGGGTAGGACGCACTGATTGAAAACTTTTGTTTTCAAACATTGCGGTATGGGTGACGAGAAAACTCGACGTAGTTTTCCAAATGCTGCCCAACCCAGCTGGATCCTCCTCTTGGCCTCCTTCTCGAAGTTGTTTCTACCCAACTGCAATATCTGCCCGAGGTATGTATACTCCGAAACAACTTCAAGAAGGTGTCCATTAACGACGGCAGGACTCGGATCAATTCGGTCATTGACCATAACTTTGGTCTTGTCCAAATTTATGCCGAGACCTATCTTTCGCGAGGCTGATGCTAGGCCGTCCAGCATCTGTTGCAGCTCCTCCAGCGACTCCGCCATTAGGACTATGTCATCAGCGAATCGCAAGTGTGAGATGTGCTCGCCGTTTATGTTTATGGCCATACCTTTCCAGTCCAGCGTCTTAAACATACCAGACACAGGGGCTGATTATACTCTTCGGACTTCTGTATAATCTGCCTCACTGTGTGAATGTGGTCTACGGTGCCATATCCTCCGCGAAACCCGGCCTGCTCCGGTGGCTGGAACTCATCGAGTCTTCTGGCGAGACGATTTGTAATAACCCCCGAGAGAACAGCTTATAGATGACTCAAGAGCGAGATGGGTCTGTAATTTTTAAGAAACGTACTATCTCCCTTCTTAAAAAACAGAACTACCAAGCTCTCATTCCACGCCTTTGGAGTTCTCCCACAGTGAAGGACGGAGTTGAAGAGGTTCTGCAGCTCCTGCACAACAGAAGCTCCTCCTGCCTTCAGAAGTTCCGAAGTAACACCGTCTTCACCGGGAGCTTTTCCATTTTTAAGCTGTCTCAGGGCCAGTACAACCTCGTCTTGGCTGATCTCTGGCAGGTCGTTGGTATAGTGGCGGGTGAGGGTGGCTCGAGAATCGTGGCTGCTACGTTGGGGGCAAGGAGCATGTGCCGCATACAGTCGGTCATAAAAGTCCTCTATCTCAGATAATACCTCCGGCTTTGACAATACGGTTCGGCCATCGTGTGTCGTTAACTTCGTCAGGTGGCTCCTGCCATGCTGCTGAGTGAATACTTTGGACCCTCGGTTTCGCTCTATTGCCTCTTCAATGAGGCGTGTATTGGAGCTCCGAAGGTCGCGCCGTATCATCTTCGCAATTCGCTTGTTCAGGTCTGACCTCTCTGACGAAGTGGCCTGAGTGGTTTCCCGTCTTTTTGTCATCAGCCGAAGAGTCTCATCCGTGAGTTTGGCCTTCTTGCCTTTAGGCTGCATTTGGCAGAATTTGATGTCCTCGTCCCTTAACGTTCCAACCACGTTTTGTAGGGCTTCATCAACGTCATCGGTAGGTTCCACAGCAACGAATCTGTCACCGAGAAGCTTCTGAAACTTCTCGGTGCCCGCCATGATCTGGAGCAGATTGGGTCGGAGCGTGGACTTTATCAGACA
Organism: Horisme vitalbata; assembly: GCA_951804965.1. NCBI lineage: Eukaryota > Metazoa > Arthropoda > Insecta > Lepidoptera > Geometridae > Horisme > Horisme vitalbata. The sequence goes on from OX638090.1 coordinate 2,992,271, forward strand.
GTTTCTTTCCAGCTTTAGATTGATATTCAGAGAGCCTCGGACAAGTCTGTGATCAGATCCGGTGTTGAACCTGTTGATCACGGAGACGTCTCTGAATATGTGCCTTTTATCCGTCATGATGAAGTCGATCTCGTTTTTGTTCACAGTGTCGGGGCTACGCCATGTCCACTTCCTGTGGGGCTTCTTCTCGAAGAACGAGTTCATCAAGAAGAGCCCCTCCTTCTCTAGAAAGTTGACCAGCATTTGCCCCCTGTGATTTCTACACCCAAAACCATGCGGGCCCACTCTGGATTCGACGCCAATTCGGACTCCCACTTTGCCGTTAAAGTTCCCCATAACAACGTTGAATTTGGATATGTCCTCGTACATATCCTCCACTTCATCATCCAAGTGTGCCGGTGCAAGAGGTCGGTGCGTAAACCTGAATTATCTTCATGCTATACCTCTTGGATAGCCGAGGGATCAGGTACGCTACCCTGGTCGACACACTGGAGATTGCTTCAACGTTGTTAGAGAGGGCCTTATTGACGAGAAACCCTAAGCCACCCTGGGATGTTTGGTCACCCTCGCGGAAGTACAGAAGGTGGCCCTAGTCTAGGGTGGTGTCCTCTCTCTCTCTACGGACTTCACATAACCCCAGAACATGCCACCTAATGTACTCCAGCTCCACTTCCAACTGCGCTAGATGTTCCTCGAGCCTCAGAGTCCGTCCGTTAAACGTAGCCAGGGTCAGATTTTGCTGGTAGCCAGAGGTAGCCCGGGGATTCCTAGCACCCCCTGTCCCGCCGTTACCATGGCCGCTACCTGGATGGCCAGGAATAGCGGGACGGCCGGGAACTGGGGGCCATCTCTTTTTCGTGTCTTTCATAATGGGGGGGTATGCCCATATCCCCACGCTGGGCATGCGGGTTGGGGATCGCAAGACACAGCTTCTCGCACCGCCGACGCTGCTGCCCATCGACGGTCAGGGAATTTAACTGTACTGGTATAGGCTGCGCTATGCCGCAATCAGCCGGCTGCCAGAGCCTCGTTCGTTAGTCAGCAGGGTCCACCGCGTGCAGGTGAGGTTAGCTTGTGTCCGGAAGTTGGAGGTTGGAACACTTTACCCCCCTAGCTTAGATCGGATCATTTTATTTGATGATAATGACAGCCAATCTTTAAACTCTGTGTACAGTCAATGTACATTTTATAGCGAACGCGGCATTTCACACGGTGCTCGCAACATGTACTTATCATTCGAATACGTTTTAATAAATCAGTTCTCGTTCAGACACGGACTCGGGTGGTCTCATTTAAATCCCATCCTTATAATCATTTTTATCAATATCATTAGCACTAAGATTTATCACGGAAGTGTAGGGACATCACCTTACACTCTGTCATCTTTTCCCATTCTTCGCGCTAATGTTGCTCATAAATATGAATAGCAATGATTTTTTTTTATAGTTTATAGGATTACCTTTTATCGCCATCTCACCTGTTGGTAAGTGAAGATGCGGTCGACGATGTAGCATGCTTGCCTAGAATGTTAACACATAAAATTAAAATTAGACGTTTATAAACTTTGCACTGATCGTTCGTAGCAAAAGATAAACACAAAGAAGATCGGTCAGTTTCATACAACCTGTGACCTGAGACCTGACCGTAAAATGTCTTGTCACGTCTAGAAATAACATATTTTATGTCTTATTTGATAGTTCTTATTGCAGGGTATCATGTTCAGTTCATTATTTTTTTATTAAAACCAGAGAATTTTTCTGGGTATTTATTTTACTTTTAGGCTACGATCGGTTAGGACCACTGGCGCCATTAAACAAAAATTATCCAAACGCGTGCTTTGTTGGTGGCAGTTTTATTTTCGTCGGTTGACAATGGGACGAGAGATGCACAATGTGGATGAAAGTGCGTTCAATAACCATTATACGTTATGATAGGGCGTATTGCGATCAATATTTATTATTAATTTACTAAGTGTTCCGGCTTTAATAAATAAAGTTATTAGTTATTATTTCAATACTCCATTATCAAGAATATTTTTACTTATTTCGTATTTTCGCTTCGAGTTAAAGTCAGGTTTGAAATGACAGGCCTTCTTTCGAGAAAGTCCTATTTGCTTCATAGAGAGTTGCCATGCTATCTAAAAAAACTACTTTGGGTAAAAAAAATCAAATTGTCTCTGGTCTGAATAAAATATTTTGAATTCCTTACTATGTACTTAGGGTAACGTTTCAAACATGCTAAAATGCATGCAATATGCTAAATGCAAATTTTTCATGTTAATGGATCAGGAAATATGCTAGATTCAGCATTAAAAATACTAAAGGCAACACTGGTACATATTGCATTTTTAGGGATCCGTAAAACGGGACCCTATTACTAAGACTCCACTGTCAGTCTGTCTGTCTGTCACCAGGCTATATCCGTATCTCATGAACGATGATAGCTAGAGAGTTGATATATTCACAGATGATTTATTTCTATTCATCATCATCATCATCATGATGAATAGAAATAATAATCATTTATTTTTATTACCGCTATACAATCAAATTGTACTAAAAACAGAATAAAATATATATTTAAGGGGGCTCCTATACAACAAGCATGATTTTTTTGCCCGTCTGTTGCTCGATAACGGCAACAGCTAGACACTTTAAATATTCACAGAATATTTAGTTGTGTGTTAATTTAAAAAAAAAAAAAATATTAAAATAAAATAAATATTTAAGAGGGGCAATAAGATAAGCATGGATGAATGTGATTTTTTTGCTCGATATTAATAACAGCAACAGGTAGACGCTTGAAATTCAGTAAGTATAAGGTTGTTTAAATATTCACTTCAAAAATAAATAATAAAATTAAAATCAAATTAATTAAGGGGGGCTCCCAACCATATAATATGACCAAAAATTAAAGGTGGCTGTAGGTAGAAGTCACGTCATGTAAAAAGAACGTTAACGGTAGGCTGCGCATTAGGCGATTGATCGGTATTTACCCGTGCGCAAACGTGGTGTGTTTGCGCACGGGTTCCACTTCTTCCAATGTTATTTTTATGTAACGCGTACTTTATGGCAGTTTTCATGCTAAGAGCTCCATCTACTATATTAAGCAACGAATATTCGTTCTTCTATTTTTCATAAATGTAATTATTCTACGAAAGCTAATTACCTATAAGAATTTTCTTTAACACCAAAACGTATTGTGTATATAATAGATATGTGTATGTGGTTTATTTATTATATAGTGATACTGGTGTCGATTCTGAGTTAAACTTCTTAGCTTTAAAGTTAAAATAAACATCTTTATTTTTAATGATAGTTTAGCTAATCGGTATTCTAAGATTCACCCATTACTAAATTAAAAGTCTCGATATGTTGTCTATATTGTCTATTAAATAATAAGAATCCCTTTTGTATTTTGCCTCCATTAAAGACGTTAAATCTCTAATGCGGCAGGGTAGACCAGCAGTTTGGTTGAGGTCACAAAAAAATTAAATTGAGTGTATGTTGAAAATATCGATGTATTTTTTGATGCATCGTAAAAAACGATGCTTTAACGCGATTTCATTTAAAAATATCGATGATGATTTTAAATATTTAGGTTCATCTCTATGCTCGTTCATGTCTTCGTTGCTCATTCATTCATTCATTTTTTTATTCAATAGCTTCCGGGATCCTAATTTCCTTGATAACTCCGTCATAAAAGAACTGATTTGGATAATTCTTTTTTCGTTGGTATGCTTCCCGTTGGGTCCCAAATAAATTTGAAGAAATAATACCACCCTAAAGGGTGATTACTGATTACATAGGGAAGAAGATTTTTCAGGCTCGAATTACATCCCGCGTCCAAACTTATATCGTATTTCATGCGTGGCCTTGAGTTATTTCCGTTAACGAATCATTCGATCATCACGAATTTCATTCATCGTGTGGTCGATTCGATTCAAATCATGAAGGAATTAATTATCTTATTCGTCCGCGGAAGCACTGCCACCATGCCTATTTCTGCCGTGAAGCAGCTGTGTTGTGTTTCGGTTTGAAGGGTGTAGGTGCCAGTAAAATCACAGGCACCAAGAGGCGTATCATCTTCAAGAAGCTGATGGACGCAGGGCGTATGCAACGCTTTGTGATAGGTAATGGTTACCACTTATCATCAGGTGGGCGGTGGGCCATGTGATTGTTTCATCTTCAAGTAACATTTTTAAAAAAGCAGCGCGTTTAGTATGTATAAAAAAAATACAAACGAATAAGAGAAACTTCTCCTTTTTTTGAAGTCAGTAAATCAGAAAAACACAAATAAACAAAACTTATTACTTATTTTTTAAACAAAAATGATACGACAGCAGTTGTTCATGAATTTATTCTAAAAAAATCTCAGGCTGCTAAGTACACTCGCGGTCTGAAAATGTTTACCACCCTAAGGTTGGTAATTGCATGCACAAATCTATGCCACAAGGTCGATGATATTTTGTGATTTGATTAGGCATAGAGCTTAGAGCATAGATTAGGCATAGAGCATACAAGAAGCAATAGAGATTCACCCAAGCGAGATCGAACTTGTTGCTAAAAATTAAAAATGGAAGAAATAATCAAGTAGAAATTGTAAATACTTGTCTTTATTTTTTTAAGGAAACTGTAACACTGTTTTAATAACTAGTATAGCCTCCATCAGCACAGGCGCGGATACAGGATTTCATTTAAGGGGGGGGGGGGGGGGTCAATTTTTGTGTTTGGCAATACTCTTAATAATTTTTTAAAAAAAATTTAATCATTCTAACTAGCGCTAACTGTTGTGTTCTAATTCGTCATTGTTGCAAACTTTATAGATTGGATTAAAAAAAAATTTTGCCTAGTTTTGTACCATTCACAACCAAAAAGGTGGTAATAAAATCGGCGAGCAGAGCGAGCCGTGAAATTTTTCTATCAAAGGTGAGCATACAAGATATGAAAAAGAAAACTACGATTTATATCTGAATTTCAACCAACCTATATGTATTAGGTGATAATTATCAACGAAGACTTGGTCCTGATCTGGTCATTTCTGCACCCCACCAGAACAGACAACTCAATTTATATCTGCCTATCAAACTAATAATAAATTAATACTACCATTCATGACCCAAAACTTGGTCCAGCCCCCCTATTTAGTAAAATTGACAGCTCAGTGTACAACCGACTCTCGGTTGGCAACCGAAATGAGTGGGCAACTGAAAAAATAATTTATTCGGTATTCACTACAGTCGATATGTATGGGTGCCTTTCAGAAAATCACCGGACGTCTCTATTGTTTTATCGATAATATTTTTGAGTTTTGACAATCGTTTGAAGGCACGAATGTCATTTTTTGTGAGATTTCATTATAAGGAAAGTGATTGTATTGTGAAAAGTGATTTATAAAAAATAAGACTTAATAATACTTACTATAAGTAAGCTTACACTAGGTACTGCTTATCACATCTAGCTAAGTAGGTATATATTACACATAAAGGAACACCCAACAGGCAGATAGAAATATATCATTGCTTGACCCAACACAATCATATTCCCTGTGTATCAAATCCTTCCCTTCTCGTGGGTATTCGAAACTACGAGTCCACCCACCACAACACCCATACCCGGAACAAAAAAAATGGCAGATAATGGAAACATTGTCTTGCAGAGGAAATCGATCCCGCAACGCCGCAACCTCTACCTCTTGCGTCTCAGCTGGCTTTTCATCCCTTGCCTCAAAGAGGATGTCTCTTCCATATTTTCCTTATTAAAAACCAAAATTGGAATGCAATTTAGAGTTGGCTAGGTCACTGGTCCTCATTGAATATCATAATACTAAAATACCTAGGTAACTCACTGCTGGACTTAGGCCTTTTCCAGTAAGCGCGACTGAGCCCGATCTTTGGATCTCTACATCCACTAATAATTATTATATTATTATCAATTTAACACGTATTTTGTTTTTATAGTTCTTCAAAATGGGAGTTGGGCTACCCCGTTGCTTTGGGCCTACGATCTAGAGTGGAGTCGGTTCAAGGTTGAAGAGCGTCAAATGGCTGCGCTGCGCTGAAGGGTATCGCGTCTGCAATGGAAAGAATACCCGCGGGACAAGAAACGACCCTATGCGTCGAGACGAGGGCAACTAGTCTCTCGACTACATACATCCAACCAAACAAAGTTTCACATTTAATAACTAGAACACCAATCGAGATTATTTTGATAGCTATAGCTGAGCACCGCGCTTAGCTACCTGAATATTGGTGGACTACCTTCCGTCCTCAGAATTACCTACCTGAGTGTACGCTTAATAAGTAAGGAGCAATAAAACATTGTTTTTTCAAGACAAAGTGTTTCAATTATTATTTCGTTAGCCTAGCAAAGTAGTTGCTCAATAAACGAATAGCCATCTTCTGCACAAAATAATATGGTCTTTATATCTACAACATTTTCCCACAATTCAATGCTGTAAGACAATGCTGTGGAAGTAGCTGAAATAAACTAGTTAACAAATCTGATTCTACGTCAGAAAAAGGCTTATTACACCACGCGGTATTCAGTCTGTCTTAGTAAGACTGACTTACTAGATTTACTATGACCGACTTAGTGGCTTACTCTTATTACACTACGCTAAGTGCGAAGACAGTCTTACTAAGACAGACTGAATACCGCGTGGTCTAATAAGCCTTGTTAAAAGATCCTGCCTACTGCCTAAGCTGTAGAACCAAGTCTGTTTGGTAACCCATCTATGTGAGCGCTCCATTTACTTTAAAACAAATAAATAAGATAATGAATAATCGTTTATTTCAGGCACATATAAATATGATTAAAAAAGCCCATAGCTATTCGCCATAGCTTCTGCTTCGGTGCCGCTTCTCTATAGCTGGCTGAAATTCGGATCCATGAGTACCTACATCCATGTGCTTTGCCAGAATCTGGAGAGTAGGACTTGAAACCAATATTTCTACTGCTCTCCAGCCTCTGAAGTGACATTGCGACCGACCTCTGACACCGACCCCGGTCGTCTCATCAAAACGGGAGAGGCAGATCTTGATAGTCGGCTGGTATCGCGGCGGTACTGCGCTTGTTGCGGGCCGAATCTCTGTCGAAGTGTCGACGTATCTTCTCCACAAGGATAAAGTCTTCCCTATCGACCTCATTCCTGTCAGGGACATTGACCTTCGATTTTTCCAAACTTTTTGCAAAGTTGCGTTGGAACTCGACGCAAGGCGCCGGAAGCGATGGCTGAGGTTAGCGAGACACTTGCGCTTCTTCTGCTGGCGAGGACGTGAAGCAGGAAAAGGCGTACCTAGGTTAACTAAGGTTGTACTTACCTGAAAATAAAGTAATATCCTAAATATATTTAATTTTTTATCTTTTATTTAGTTTTACCCATAGATAAAAGTATACTGTTAGGTTAACCTTAAGGTTATTGGTAATTAAATTTAACCTACTTCGAGGTTTTTGAATGAGCTATTTTGCATGCATTTGGAAATCGGATGGCAATGCAAAATTATTTGACATGAAGCTATGAAATCTTGATGACGAGGGTCTGAAGATGGAGCCGCAAGAATGCAACTGGAACTCCCTGATGAAATGTGCTAAGAAAAGTATTGTAAAAGCCGGATTTGTTTGCTTTATTGTCTTGAGTAGGTAATTTCTAGTATAGAACGTGGTTCTTTAGTCTTGTACCATATGAGAGTTTAAGCGATTACAACCTCCATCTTTGTAATCCAAGCCAATCTCACCTGCCCGTGTTGCACCCTGCTGTATAACAAACTAATAAGGCTCTGGCGGCCGGCTGTATGCGGCATAGCGCAAACCGGCACAGGTAAATTCCCTGACCGCCAACGGGCAGCACTTTCGGGTACGAGAACGTGTGCCCTGCGATTCCCAACCCGCATGCCCAGCGCCAGCGTAGGATTATTATGGGTATTATCTCCCAGTGAACTGTACTCCCAATGGCTGGTGTGATGTGGTGCGGTTTGGTGGTTCTATATCTACTCAAACCTTACCTCAAACCACGAGAAATTTAACTCGTAATTGAATAAAAATGTAAACAAAGAAATGCCAAACGTAAATTTGACAGCTTCGGTGGGCAACCGAAGTGAGTGTGTAACTGAAAAAATAATTTATTCGGTATTCCGTACGAGATTGTGAGATGATGCATCAAAGGTGGCTTTCAGCAAGCCACTGAACGTCTCTAGTATTCTATCGACGTTATACGACTGATTAAAATATAGCCATTTTACCACCAACCGAATGGGAATAAAGACTATCTTTAATTATTAGCGTACCTTCGCCATAGATAAATTAAACGCTACCCACCTTCACGTTTTGAGTAAGTAGGTAGGCTAAAGGAGTTAGGTTTCAGTGCGAAAACCAAAATAGGTACGACAATATAGCTAACTAGATAGAATACCTACCTAAATTGCTCGTGTAGCTATTGTTCTGAATCTATCTTTGTTTTAGTTTATAAAAGGAAGCAAGATTAATATACCTAGATACTGGATTAGACTCTTTGTATTTTCCATTTACAAATTAAGTTTATTGAAAATTACAAGTTTGCACATTTTTATCCCTTTATTATCTCAATGTGAACCTTGTGTATGACATAAGGTTGACCCCAACTTAAAAAGCAGACACTGATAATTACGTGGGCTGGGCACGACCGCAACAGCCCTCTTCAAGAAAGCCTACCTACGGCAGCCTGTTGTTTCATCAGTAGTTGGAGATAGGTCACATAGCTAGGCAAATAAATCAAAAATCCTAATGATTTTATGATCAATAATGTAAACAAGGAATCAAAAAGAATCAATGCCACTACATTTTATTAAAAATCAGACAAAAGTTTATTTAAATATTGTGCTACCAAAATACAAATAATGTAAATACAGAACAAATTCTAATAGACTACCTCACACAACAATTAGTCGAATAATAGTGCCGATCACTTCCCAATCATCAAACACTGCTAGAAACTAGTTCCTTTCGCAATGCATTTCACCAAGGAGATCGACTACCAATTTGATCTCCACTTTGGATACTGAATACCAAATGATAAGATATCGATAGAAATATTCGATGTAAACCGATGACGTCATCACAGTGTGCAACTGCAGATAACATTCTAGCCACCTAGCCCCAAAGAGGTTGGATTTTTTTTTTAAATCTATGCCTAGCCCGGTTCATAACATTGAGTTGGGCAACTGATATAATAGGTAGCAGTATTATTTAATTTTCCCACCGATCCGTAGGTAAATGTTCAATATTCATATTTCATTACCAGTCACACAATGTAGGTTTTAGTAAAGCGGTACATTACTGTTTCTAGCTTTATAAGAACAAATTGTGTTGTGATAATAAAACAAATTATGTTAATTAGGTATAATATTATTTTATCTCACGGAGAGGTACAGTGCCCATAACCCTCAGCCACCAAACACTGTTACAAACCAGTGTCTCTCGCAGGACCTTATTACCAAGAAGGTCGGTTACCAATTTGATCTCCACTTTAGTTACGGAATACCAAATAAATATAATTTCGATAGAAACTGTCACAACAAACAGGCATTCGTTGTACACTGTGACGTCACCCAGACGCCCCAGTTTATAACGCAATTGATGCACACCGATGACGTCATCCTAGTTGGCAACTGTAGTTAGCGAATACCAAATCAATCATTTGACGTACATTTGTTGCACACCTAGCCTCGGTGCTCATCATTTCGGTGGACAACTGACTTAGTGAATAGCCCCTCTGGTCTGGTAATTTTTGCGCCCCCCAGAAAAGAAAACTACGATTTATAACTGGATATTAACGAAATAATTAATGAATACTACCATGCATGGTCTGCGCCCTGTGCCTGAGCACCGGTGGCACCGCCTTATTTTCGGCACTGGACACAGTATAATTAATAGCTAATTAGTTAACACATGACAATGTATTGATTGTTCCAAATTAACCTAGGTACACACAGCGTCACGATCTGGTATACCCCTTTCAAGTATAAATTTAAACTGCTGCCGTGGAGGCTACCATATTCAAATGGCCAAAATCTTATACAAAAATATTTATCCTTGGCTGGGGGATCGAACCAGCAATTTATTCACACCAGTTTGAATAAGACGCTCTAACCAACTGAGCTATCGTAGCGGTTGGCAATTATGACGAAATTTTAAGTTACACTATACGTTTATTATTAAGCTATTGCATAGCTTCTATCGAGGGCCTTGAGCGCGGGGACCGAATCCAGAAATTCCGTAACGAAAAAAAACCTCACGCTCCCCACTTTTACTTAATTTTATAATCTGTTGCTTGGAAATAGAGTTCATATTCAAACTTTTGTATTCTATTAGTTCTTCGTCGCAACGTCGCAGCGCTAGTGTTCAACACAGTAAAGATAGCTACACATCCATGATTGGCCTCTGACACGAACTGACGTCTGACGTTTTTCACCTGAATCTAATTTCAGATTTGTTTTGAAATTTCTGTCATCACAATCTTTTCTTTGGAATTTTTATTGCTTTTAGATGTTTATGTGTTTCAATTATAAGTGAAATCGTATAAAATGGGTGCTACTAAATGTAGTGTCCCTACGTGTGAATCAAAAAATGATAGTGGTATCATAATACACTGTTTTCTGCAAACGCCCTATACGCAAAGTTTGAGGCTTAGTCAAATAAACTCTACATTTTTGAATTCACATAAAATTAATAAACTAATGGAAAAAAAGTTTGTTCCAAACATTTCGTGCGTAAATTTTACGAAAACGGTCGTCGTTAAGTGAAAGACATCCATCCCATTCGGTATTAATAAAATATTCAGATATATAATGTTTTCAATAATAGATAAAATACCAGAGTAAGTATTTGCGAGTGATCTAAATTGTTTATTGGATTTTATACGGCAAGTATAACCTGTTCCAATGTTAACATGTTTGTTCACTCGTTAATCATATATGGGTAAATTAAGTATTATTCTATCATTAAAAACATTATTGAAAATTCTAAAAAATAAGTAATAAGTATCTATATTGCGTTATGTTAAATGGTGTTTTAATAAACGTGTTATAACTTTTGAAAATTGTTTTATTATTTTACCTAAATTTAAATAACTAGGTAACTTACCTACTACACTTAAAACGTAGTCCATTGTAGTAGTTTAGTTAGTAACGAAAAAAAAAAAATGCATTTCGGCACTGAAGGATTTGAACCCAGTACTCTTATAACGTATAGATTAATGTCGAGTGTTGTAACCGCCACTCCATCATCTCATATAGATATATGGACGAAATTAAATATCCCTAAGCAAGGAGGAGAAGGTTTATAAAACACATTTGTGCAAAAAGTTCGAGATCCACGACCGACACAGCGACGGTTTGAACCTACTAACGTTAACTAGGGGGGTTACCAGACTCTAACTCTTACTAACAATTTAAATTTTTTTAAAAGTTCATAATATCTAGTGTATATGGCCGGAGTTGAGGGGGGGGCAATTGCCCCTTTTGCCCCCCCCCCCTGTATCCGCGCCTGCATCAGCAGCTATGACGGCACGTAGTCTATCTCGCATAGATGCAACAAGGCGCGCGCATAAATCAGTCCCCCTGATGTCATCCCAAGCCCGTGCACAAAGTGATCTAAGAGCTTCAGGGTTTCTTTCGTTCTGACAGTCCCAGCGTTAAACCATAATGTCCCATAGATTTTCAATCGGGTTCATATCTGCTGACCGAGCAGGCCATTGAATGAGACAAATGTCAAGGTGCAAGTTGAACCACGCCATAGTAGCCCGGGCCGTGTGTATCGGTGCATTATCCTGAACGTAATCAATTTGTGGGAATTCTGCTGCAGGATACACAACGTGCACAGTAGGCATTACTTCTTCCAAGCGACACATAATTATTCGTAGTAGCTCTACTTTCGAAAGACGCCAGTACTCCGACGTCGTCGTGGCTCATCCACCCCCATAAGTTGACTGTTATGCGACCAGATTCATTTTGAAGCACGATATGAGGTTCATCATACCCAGTTCGATTATAATGCCATAAACTCAATCTTCCAATTTGACTGGATTTAAAAGTTTTTTCGTCGGTAAATATAACATTCGACCAATCAAAATCAAGATATTCTCTCGCAAAATTCAGTCGGGCAATTTTGTGGTGAAGTTTGAGTTCCACTTTAATGGCATGATGTCTGTAGTGTAGTCCTGCTCCGTGCAAAGCTCGTCGAATCGTCCTTGGACTCACATCATACAAAGCAGCAAAATGACTGGTTGGTGTGAAGCTGTGCTCTTCGTAATGTCGAACAATATCAGTTATTTGCGCGGCGATACTAACCGTATCGGCCGTCGTCCTGAATTATTTCTATGGTCAGTTAGTTGCCCTTCTTCGCTATAACGCCGAATCCAAGATCTCACGGTGAATCGAGATATATTAAGTTCTCGTGATATAGCACTAATATCCAAGCCAACTTCATGGAAAATTAATATTTCAGCCCTTTGTTGCATGGATAAACTTGCCAATGTTTTTCAATCAATTTCTATTATTTCAATCCTAGTATTTTTGATAAATGTCACTGTAAAAAATGCAATTATGACAACTTTTAAATAAAGAAAAGAGTTTCATCATCAAAACGTAATGAATACTCTTTTTGTTAGAATCGATGCTATTTATAATAACTATTAAAAAGTAATATGTACCTAGATATAGCATTTTAGACTTTACTGCACACAGTGTGCTAAAGAATCTAATTTGAAAACTGATAAACATTTTCAGACCGCGAGTAATTGTAATAGTATTAGTAATTTATTGCAATCATTCCCCTTATTTTTAAAGAGTGTACCCCTTTTGCCATCGGACCAAGTCGTGGCGCAGACTTTAGTTAGGATTCCTTTTTTATTCCGTCATTTTACTGAGATCAGTTAACATGTAGTTTTGTTTTTGCAGCAAAAATGTAACATTTCAGAGGGCTTACCACAGGTTTTTATAGTTTACGAAAACTTTATAAGTTTCGGTATCTTTCCATACATTTTCAGTACAGCACCTCTAGGGAAACGTGTATGAACTACAAAAATGTATGGAAAGATACCGAAACTTATAAAGTTTTCGAAAACTATCAAAACCTGTGGTAAGCCCTCAGGAAACAAAACGTAACTTACGATCAAAGTCCTGGCAGCACTGTTTGCTTGTACCTCCTCCTAGACAGAGAAAGCTATATATACTTAATCTATGTACCTCCTGCCCTCCTACCTGTCTGTGTCTCTGTGTGTGTGTGTGTGTGTTTTGTGTCAGTTCAGTTGTGTTGTTTCATGTTTGTTAGTCTGTGGTTGTTTGCTTTGCGATCGCTCGCCCTGTGTTATAATCCACAAAAACAAAAGATTTTCCAGATGTTAGCCAAAATTCGTATCGAAGGTGAAATTAAATAGCTATAGATTCAAGTAGCGTTTACTGTGTGTTGTGTGGGACTTCCATTATGCACATACTTTCTCTCTGATCGCCCCAGTGATTGTGTTGCGACATCGAAAATGGATCGTTTTACGAACGATGTGCTCTCGTTCTCCCTGGCGGCCACCTCGTCCAACATCACCGACGATGAAGGCTGCATGCTGATCAACTCGTCACAGAGCGTGATCATCACGGGCGCGTATAACGGAATACCACAAACGTTAATTCTGAACTTGATATCATGGTCATTCTTGATTCTACTCTTCTCTGTGCTGAGGCGGACAGCCTGGAATTATGGGCGTATGGCGCTCGTGCAGCGGTCGAAGAATAGATGGACCAGCCTGTTCTACCGCGGCGGTGACGGCGATGCGCTCGTCGAGCGGCGGAGAAGTAACGATGAGTCACTCCAGATAGACGAAGGGTTCTTCACATGGCTGCCGGCCGTGTTCCGAGTCACGCGCGAGCAGGTTTTGGCCAAGTGCGGCCCCGACGCCGTCCACTACCTCTCCTTCCAGAGGCACTCCATCACACTCATGTTCATAGTGACACTAGTCTCAATCGGAATAATACTGCCTATAAATTTTCAAGGTACTAACTTACAAGTGGACGCAAACACCTTCAGTAGAACTACCCTGTCCAATTTACAAGGCAGATCTTATTGGCTGTGGGTGCACACGCTTATCAGCATTGCATTTCTACCGGTGTCTATCCTCATCATGAGGAGATGTACCGGCCGTAAGCCAGTGCCGCAGTCCATGACGGGGACCATAATGATAACTAACATTTCCAAGGGTGATAGGAACGAATCCACCATAAGGGCATACTTCGCTCACAACTTTCCCCACATCCAGATAGTGGACCTGCGACTTGCCTTCAATGTGAACAAGCTGATCGAAGTACAGGAAAAGAAGGAAATGGTGAGCGAAGCACTTATTTATACAGACACTTACTACAAGAAAACGGGAAAACGTATTACTGTAAGGCCGACTTGGTTTGGGCCAGAAGTGGATGCCCTGGACTTCTACACAGCAGAGGAGAAGAGATTAAAAGATGAAGCCAAGAGATGTAGAGCTATTGTTCTCAATGATCCCCTTGGAATTGCATTTTTGACCTTACCCTCCTACCAGCTAGCGGAGCATGTCATAAACCATTTCAGTCTTCACAGAGGCTGGGTCTTGTCCCATGCGACTAATCCTTCTGACATAATCTGGGAAAACTTGAGTGTACAGCCCGGAGTTTGGTATATCAGGGCTTTTATCATCAATGTAATTCTATTTATAATTCTGTTTTTCTTGACTACACCAGCGATTGTTGTGAACTTAATAAACACCCTGCTAGCTAAACCCGAAACGCTGAGCAAGATAACGACAGTAATATTCGAGTTTCTACCGACATTGTTGTTGTGGACTATGGCCGCTGTTATGCCCGCAATTGTTTCGTTTTCCGACAAGTTCCTGTCTCACTGGACAAAGTCTCAACAAAACTACTCTATAATGGCCAAAACTGTCTCCTTCCTACTCCTGATGACTTTGATCCTGCCGTCGCTGGGTCTAGCGAGTGCAGAAGCGTTCGTGCGCTGGACGTTCCACCATGAGAATGACACCATGCGTTGGGACTGCGTGTTCTTGCCTGATAAAGGCGCATTCTTCGTCAACTACGTCATTACTTCCGGCTTTATCGGAACTTCCCTCGAGCTTATCCGTTTCCCGGAACTGTTTCTTTACGTCTGGTATCTGTTGCAATCGAAATCGAAAGCCGAAAAAAGTTACGTGAAGCGAGCCATTCTTTACGAGTTTCCATTCGGAGTGCACTATGCGTGGAGCATAGCGATATTTTCGATTACAATAGTGTACAGCCTCGCTTGTCCGCTGATTTCACCCTTCGGTTTGATCTATATGATGCTGAAGCACGTGGGAGACAAGCATAACTTGTACTTCGCGTATGGTCCTTGTGACATGAGCGGCGTCGGCGGCGGCCGCATACATTCCACAGCGGTGAGGCTGATTCGAGTGTCCGTCCTTCTCCTCCTCGTGAATATGGCCGCGTGGGCTGGTCTCCGGGCCGGTTTCGAGGCTCGCACTATCATTCTGATCATGGCGTCTATAGTTGCTTTTGGAACGTTCTTGTTACTAAGTCCGTTTCCAAGTTGTACTCCTCCCGCGCCTCTCCAGGAAGAGTCAAGCATGAGATTGACGGAGTACGTAGCCCCTGTGCTGAACAAACCCTTAGATACTCCTATAAGCACGACGCCAACTACTCCTGATTACGGTGCGTCATCTCCCGTCACGGCACACTCGTACAGCCCGGGTCCTATCAACATATAAATCACCGAAAATGTAGTGCAAAATCCCATTATAAATAAACTTCTAATGCCTTTGTCTGCGATAATGATACGTACCATGTACGTAGGTATAGGTAGGTACGTATCCTGATAAACAAGTGTGATGGATAAATGAACGTGCGTTCGATATCCGCGAAAACGAGGATTAGAATGTAGGTATTTACAAGTGTAAATAACTGATAATGCAATATTTTTTATAATTATTATAAACTAGGGATAAAATGATAGTGATAGCTGACTGGGATCTTATGTTCAGATCTTGTCTCTCTACACTATATAGTAATTATGTTCTTTATAGGGCAGCTTTTCAAAAGTAATTTTGACATTACATTTCGTAATTTTTGGGTACATACTTTAAAACATAATTACTTAGCTGTTTAGTGAACCTCTTAAACAAGCGCTTATAATATACACTATTTCGTACTCGCACGTGGAGAAACCAGTTTAACATGCATAACATTAGAACTAACACGAATCACGATTGTTTAATAAATGCCTTTTAAGTTTATATAAGTGATGCTCATCTATGACTATGATGGACCTACCTTTGTGAAAGGTTTGGGCATAAGATATCATTCATATCAGCAACCAACTTTAATTGTGATTATTTTATGGCTGTCTTGTTGTTTTGCCTACTTATTTATAGATGCTTATTGTTAACTTTAACCCTTTGTATATAATTATGTTTCGTTTGTATTTATTTTAGGAGAATATTGCCTCAATTAAATGTTTCTACCATTTTATACTACTTGTTTGTATTTCACTGTTGATACTGGCTATCGTGAAATTTTAATGAATGCTGATATCATTTGGTAGGAATTGGTGCGTATGTGCCCAGGTAGCTAGTAGGTACAAGTAGCGGCACGAAACCCTAGAGCTTACCGTTATTACGCAGAAGTCAAAAGTAAGGCAGCTATAATAGGGAGCTAGCGAGTCGAGAGACCCATGCGCAGGAGTTTCCTTCACCGCTAACACTTACGTGCCGCTACTTAAAGGTGTATGTAATTTTCTAAAACAATGTGACAGCTGAAAAGATCCGGTTTTAAAGTAGCTTCTAGGTGGTACAATAAATAAATAATGCTGGAAATGAACAGTCATACTATAAATTTAAGCAAGGGGGGCCAGGTGTTCCAACCTCCATCTTCCTGACACAAGCCAACCTCACCTGCACCACCTGCACGCGGTGCACCCTGCTGACTAACGAACGAGGCTCTGGCGGCCGGCTGATTGCGGCATAGCGCAGTCTATACCGGCATAGCTAAATTCCCTGACCGTCGATGGGCAGCAGCGTCGGCGGTGCGAGAAGCTGTGTCCTGCGATCCCCAACCCGCATGCCCAGCGTGGGGATTATGGGCATACACCCCTAAAATGAAAGACGCAAGAAAGAGATGGCCCCCAGTTCCCGGCCGTCCCGCTATTCCTGGCCATCCAGGTAGCGGCCATGGTAACGGCGGGACAGGGGGTGCTAGGAATAGTGGGCCCGCATGGTATTGGGTGTAGAAATCACAGGGGGCAAATGCTGGTCAACTTCCTAGAGAAGGAGGGGCTCTTCTTGATGAACTCGTTCTTCGAGAAGAAGCCCCACAGGAAGTGGACATGGCGTAGCCCCGACACTGTGACCAAAAACGAGATCGACTTCATCATGACGGATAAAAGGCACATATTCAGAGACGTCTCCGTGATCAACAGGTTCAACACCGGATCTGATCACAGACTTGTCCGAGGCTCTCTGAATATCAATCTTAAGCTGGAAAGAAACCGTCTGATGAAGTCCACGCTCCGACCCAATCTACTCCAGATCATGGCGGGCACCGAGAAGTTTCAGAAGCTTCTCGGTGACAGATTCGTTGCTGTGGAACCCACCGATGACGTTGATGAGGCCCTACAAAACGTGGTTGGAACGTTAAGGGACGAGGGCATCAAATTCTGCCAAATGCAGCCTAAAGGCAAGAAGTCCAAACTCACGGATGAGACTCTTCGGCTGATGACAAAAAGACGGGAAACCACTCAGGCCACTTCGTCAGAGAGGTCAGACCTGAACAAGCGAATTGCGAAGATGATACGGCGCGACCTTCGGAGCTCCAATACACGCCTCATTGAAGAGGCAATAGAGCGAAACCGAGGGTCCAAAGTATTCACTCAGCAGCTTGGCAGGAGCCACCTGACGAAGTTAACGACACACGATGGCCGAACCGTCTTGTCAAAGCCGGAGGTATTATCTGAGATAGAGGACTATTATGGCTGACTGTATGCGGCACATGCTCCTTGCCCCCAACGTAGCAGCCACGATTCTCGAGCTACCCTCACCCGCCACTATACCGACGACCTACCAGAGATCAGCCAAGACGAGGTCGTACTGGCCCTGAGGCAGCTTAAAAATGGAAAAGCCCCCGGTGAAGATGGTGTTACTTCGGAACTTCTGAATGCAGGAGGAGCTCCTGTTGTGCAGGAGCTGCAGAACCTCTTCAACTCCGTCCTTCACTGTGGGAGAACTCCAAAGGCGTGGAATGAGAGCTTGGTGGTTCTGTTTTTTAAGAAGGGAGATAGGACGCTTCTTAAAAATTACAGACCCATCTCGCTCTTGAGTCACATCTATAAGCTGTTCTCTCGGGTTATTACAAATCGTCTCGCCAGAAGACTCGATGAGTTCCAGCCACCGGAGCAGGCCGGGTTTCGCGGAGGATATGGCACCATAGACCACATTCACACAGTGAGGCAGATTATACAGAAGTCCGAAGAGTATAATCAGCCCCTGTGTCTGGCGTTTGTGGACTATGAGAAAGCCTTTGACTCTGTAGAAACCTGGGCTGTCCTGGAATCCTTGCAGCGATGCCAAGTGGACTATCGTTATATCGAAGTGTTGAGATGTCTGTACGAAGCCCGCCACTATGAGTGTCCGAGTACAGGACCAGCAGTCTAAACCCATCCAACTGCGCCGCGGAGTGAGACAGGGAGATGTCATATCTCCGAAACTGTTCACAAGCGCGTTGGAGGACATGTTTAAGACGCTGGACTGGAAAGGTATGGGCATAAACATAAACGGCGAGCACATCTCACACTTGCGATTCGCTGATGACATAGTCCTAATGGCGGAGTCGCTGGAGGAGCTGCAACAGATGCTGGACGGCCTAGCATCAGCCTCGCGAAAGATTAGTCTCGGCATGAATTTGGACAAGACCAAAGTTATGGTCAATGACCGAATTGATCCGAGTCCTATCGTCTTTGATGGACACCTTCTTGAAGTTGTTTCGGAGTACACATACCTCGGGCAGATATTGCAGTTGGGTAGAAACAACTTCGAGAAGGAGGCCAAGAGGAGGATTCAGCTGGGTTGGGCAGCATTTGGAAAACTGCGTCGAGTATTCTCGTCACCCATACCGCAATGTTTGAAAACAAAAGTTTTCAATCAGTGCGTCCTACCCGTCATGACATACGGAGCCGAAACGTGGACACTCACAGTACGGCTGGTCCACCAGTTTAAAGTCGCTCAGCGAGCTATGGAACGAGCTATGCTCGGGGTTTCTCTGAAGGATAAAATCCGTAACGAGTTTATCCGACATAGAACTAAAGTTGTCGACATAGCTCAGAGAATTAGCAAACTGAAGTGGCAGTGGGCTGGCCATATCTGCCGAAGAACCGATAACCGTTGGGGTAAACGAGTTCTTGAGTGGAGACCGCGGCTCGGCAAACGTAGTGTAGGACGCCCTCCGGCCAGGTGGGGTGACGATCTGCGAAAGGCTGCTGGTAGAAGCTGGATGCGTCGAGCTCAGGACAGGGCGCAATGGCGCTCATTAGGGGAGGCCTATGTCCAGCAGTGGACTGCTATAGGCTGATGATGATGATGATGACTATAAATTTAGAAAAAATCCAAACACACAGCATCATCGCCTAGCCCCAAAACTAAGCAGAACTTTTATTATGGAAACCACATGACTGATATACTTTCTATTAAGTGACCTACCCGAAAACAACCCGAGACAAATGTTGCTCATAAAAACATTTGTCTCGTGAAATGTTTTTATGAGCATCATTTGAAGACAAATGCAAATCAACAAAAACACTTGTCTCGTGGCGAGAATCGAACCGAGACGCAGAAGATTGCGTCTCGAGCGGGGCAGCCGCCTTCGCCCACTGCGGCGCAGAGGTCGTCTCTCAAAGTACGAGGAAGTTACCATCAATTTGCTTTTTTTATCGTTTTCCATACAATTTCTATAAAGCCTCATTCGCCGCAACCACACAACATCTCGAGCTCTTGCATGCCAATCGACATTTTAAGTTTGTTATCTTTGTTTAACTTTCGTAGCCCAGCCCGCGTGCAGTCTCGTATTGCTTATAGGTACATTAGTTTTGCTTTAGGTAGGTAGGTGGTACCTTTTATAATACATATACCTACTAGGGACTCGTCTCTGCTCCGCACTTCTTCACTACAAGCTTTAGAGTACCTATAATAGATAGGTATATTAAACAATCCGGCGTATTGGAAGACCCCTGGTCGTCATCCCACCTGTTCGTACCAAAAGATTCGTTTATTGTTAGTATTAGAAGAGTGGAACTTGCTTTCGGCGTCGTTTTCCCGGCCCAGTATAACCTGGGAGTCTTCAAATCCAGAGAGAATCGGCTATTTTTGTAAAAAAAAATGACCTATCCCACCAAATATTGTTTTGTTATACCTCAAAGGGGGGATTAGGCGGCGTTTTCGATGAAAGCTTTCATGCGGCATAAATTTAAAACAATTTTATTACAAAAATCTTAACAAATTACACGTAGAAGAAGTGCTAACTTTGCTCCTCTGTGAGTGAGCATTCCCTCTATCCACCGCGTGACTGTTGGATCGACATTCTTGTTTAACAATCCATTTATCAGCAGGGAGGTTGGGGAATTATCGAAAGCACCTTCAGTATCAAGGAATGAACGTAGTGCAATTTCCTTTCCACCCTATCAATGAGACTGCATAGAGCAGTCTCAGCATCTGGCAAGCATGTTGCCTCTCCGATAAGCATGCTGGCTATGGTGGATGGGAGAAGTGACAAGTGCAACATCTCTAATATATCTATATCCTACTTTCTCCATCTAAGGTTAAGAGGAATGAAGATTATTCTACCTAAATCATTTTACCTAAGTATATTATGTAATTTGACTAGTGCTCTGCACAATATATAAAGAGTTACCTGACTATCTTTCATTTAATATTCCACATGTGTTATTGAAGCGTATTTTTGGCATAAATTAGCACCATACATCATTGGAGAAACCTTGAAACTGTCTTTAGCACTTTATTGGATTTTCAGCGTGTCTACCTTGTCTTCGTAAGAACCAATATAATATAATTAAGCCGTTTCTATGGCTTGTAGATAGAAACCCGAATCGTTACTTGAGCATATATATTTTTAGAGACTTACAGACTAGGCAGGTAGTTAACTAGTTAGGTACCTATATATACCTACCTCTGGATGCTAGACACACAAATGTGCGCCTATACGGACTATTTTTTGAGCAATACGATTGGATCAATCTGGAGTACCTAATTAGTGGAGCCTACAGCCCAATTGCTCCTTAAACGCCTAATATAGTTAGTTGCGAAACATTTTGCCAAATTGATGCTTGTTGCCGTTGCCGTGATTGCTCATGATCTTATTTGAGCAATGTCTATTGCCCATGTAAGTGTGAAATTCTATAGGTAGGTATTTTAGTTGGATACCTACACTTGAGAGTATAGTTTAAACTAGAGATCTTCTAAAGAAAAATCCTCGCATTCTCGGAACTTTTAGTGGCTAAATCACAGCTAAATACGAAACAGAGTAAAACCTATTGGTCGTGTGAGTGTGGTCAGTGCAGTGGTACTGGTGGTAGGTAGGTAATCGTCGGAGGTATCGCAACTCATTAGGTAGGCACATAAATAAATTAAATTCCGTTATGATGATGCTTTTGAATAAAATAAACATAAACCTACTTTGCATATGACCGAGCGCAGCTGGACAGCTACAAAACCTTTGTCAGATCATTACCTATGTAGGTATGTATGACACAATAATATAAACGGTACACCCAACTAACATAACACGCATAGGTATGTAACTACTATGTAATTAATAAGTAACACTAGCAAAGCTTTAAATAAGGACAGTGAATCTTGCTAATTGATTGTTGTAGGTAGGTAGTTATAATTAGTAGCGTCTGACCGTTATGAATGAATAATTTAAATACCAAATGTAATTTTATAAAGGCTCGATTAAGTAGCTTGTCCCTGCCATTTAGATGTAAATAAATTGGTGACATGATATTATAAAGTCTATATTAGAGGTTTATAGAACTTATGAATAGGACAGCAAGACTTTTCTTGTTGGTTAGGTAAGTATGTAGGCGAATTGTTCGGATCTACAATATAATACAATATAACTATCGCTCTGCTATTCATGTAGATAGGCTCCATGTAGGCTGTTACTAGTCTTCCCTCAGTACCAATGCCATACTGTGGTATTATGCAAACAGGGGTGGGGGGGTGATTCTTCTTCTTCTTCGTATGAGTTTATAGCTAACTCCTAGACCTATCAGTGGTAGATATTAAATAACACTATTGATCACCACATTCATACAGGCATGGAATAATTATTCCATGATACAGGTAAAGGTTTTCCTGTATGTTTAAAAATAAATAACATTAATAAAAAATGTTTTATTGTTCATAAATTACTATTAACAATTATGTTGATGGACTTAAAAAAATATGTAACTAATTGATAATGTTTTATGTTATTTCATATTTTTAATTCTTAAATCTTCAATTTTATTACAACCATGTTATTTCACTAAATCAATTATCAAAAGTCAATAATTAAAACTAAACAGCATAAAACATTACCAATAATAAACTAATAGCCACATTCAGAGTCACCAATGATTTAATAGTGAGCAGCTAAATCATAAGAAACTCTGAATGTGGATGAGAGCTACAGCTAAAAATCTCTACAAATCAGTGTGACTTCTTAGGCTTTGATAGTTTCTCATATTTGCTTTTAGATGAGTACCATAGACCGAAGGGGATGGCTAGAGAGGGCAGGGTCATGACAGCGAATGCTGTCCAGTCGAGGATATGAGATGAGAACTTGCGATCATAATCCTTGAATGCTACAATTGCACCTTCACCTGGAGAGCTGCTGAAGGCAAACTGGACCTGGAAATAAAAATAAGTATTTATTTGGTATCAAAAAATGTTTAGGGTTCACCGGCAAAAGCCCACCTGAGACAAACAGAAGGTTGCGGTTTCCTGTCTTGAGACCAATCCTAATTTCTACTATCCTACTAATATTATAAATGCGAAAGTTTGCGAGTATGGATGGATGAATGTTTGTTACTCTTTAACACAAAAACTACTGAACGGATTTGGATGAAACTTGGAATACACATAGTTTGTGACCTGCATTAACATATAGGCTACTTTAATTCAACCTCTACTTAGGTCGGGGCTACACGATGACATGTTATTAAATATAGAGGAGCTAGTGAAGTCAAAGTGTGGGACAAAAAAAAAATGCTAGTCAAGTAAAAGTGAAGTCAATATTAAATTACTTTTAATTATTGATACTAATTAATGACAATAGGCGTCATTTAAAATTAAGACTGTTAGATTTATAAACCAATCTCAACTCTGATCAGATCACAGACTCGACTCGACATGTGTTGTCAAAATAAATAAATATCACACAGAATCATGTAGCCCCAATGTAAGCAGAGCTTGTATTGTATTATTTATAGAAACTATTGTAACAACATACTTTACTTACTGATCCCAACTTGACAAATATCCAGATCATACAAACATTTGTCCTATGCCCAGAATCAAAATAATTAAATAAATTATTATATAGATAAATTATTATATGAATTACTCAACTTATTCGTGCCTTTGCCAGTCAGATTGGTAAACTTTCAATTTAAGAAAGTAAAACGTATGTAATAAAGAAAATAATGCTGGACACTATCATACTTGTGCTTGTATTATGGGAACCACATGACTGATAAACTACTAATATATTTTTTTTATAAATTCATGACACATCATACATAGAAAACACTCAGACCAGGGGCCTGCTTCTGACGATTCGATATATTTGATTTTATTAGGTATATATCGCGAGAACTGTCAATTTTCATACAGTTTTGACAGTTACTGCGATATATATCTAATAGAATCAAAAATATCGAATCGTCAGAATCGGGCTCCAGAGACTAACTGCAAATAATGCAAACATTTGTCTTGCAGCATGAATCAAACCCACACCCTTCTGCAACTCACAACACAGATACTATCAAGTAAACAGTCAGATTCCTACTGAGCTGTTAGGCCACATACAATATATGGCCTACTTATTGTTCCCTTTCACTGACCTGAACTAGTGTAGGACTCACCTCAGAAGCGTCTTCGCTAGGCTTGTATGTGATCTCAGCAGACGAGAAATTGAAGTAACCAAATCTGCTGGATCTGACAGTCACAACATGAGAGACATTGGTCTGCGGTGCGATTCTGTCGATCTCGGCGGTCAGCTGTCCTCCGACAACGGTGAAAGCTTCAGGGTGGAAGCCATTGTCAACGAGCTTCACGTCCACAGCCGTTGCGGTCCCGACGTTGTGAAGCGTGTACTTTATTAGGATATCCATGTTCTCCACCAAGTATTTGTTCAACACCTGCTTGGATACCAGTAACCTGGCCACTGTTGGCTCGTCGTCGGCCGACACCGCCGCGGCGATGATGAGTATCAGAGACAGCAGTTTCGCAGTCATTCTGTCTGAAATAAACAGAAAATAGAGTTACAGCCAAAATCAGCAGAGATATAACAACGGAATTCTAAATGAAAACCACTTGTTTACTAAGGAGAATTGTATTAGTTAACATAGATATCTGTAATAGGATACTTTAAATATAAAGCCTTACCTTTTTCAAGTCGTCTAATTACAAAAAAATAGCAAGATAACTCGAAATGCAACTAAATGATCAGGAAGAAAAGATGACAGATGTTCGGACGTGGCTGACGTTCACACCACGCAATCATTAGTGTTGCCAGAAGAAAATACTTGAAAATGATGTTCTCAATGAGCCATGGCCATGACTTAATACTTTGAAAGCCGGACAAATATATAAATAAATAATGCAGGACGTAATCACACAGCATCATGTAGCCCCAAACTAAGCAGAGCTTGTATTATGGGAACCACATGATTGATATATTACACATATATTTTTTTGTAAATACATACATATTATACATAGAAATACCCAGACCCATTCATGGACAAATTACATTTTGATTTTGATTTTTTTACTCGAAAATATGGTTTATTTATTTAATTGCGGTTAGCCTACTGCGCGCCCAGCACTTTATTAGAGCCCATTTTAACAGAGTGAGTAAGAGAACCTACAATATTTAGGTACAATTATGGGATCATAATTCAAACCCACCTCTACCAAGCAAAAAGAACACAGACTTATCAAAGAGTAAAGTAATAGACCATAAAGGAAGAAAAGCGAAGACTTCTTTGTAGACAAGTACAAGAAGCACAATGCACGCGTGTCAGTCATTTTCATTCACGTCATTCAGGCACGTCACGTCAGTCACTGGCCATTGGCCTGACTATAGTAGTGAAATGAAGAAGATAACAAGGTTACAATATCACATTTTTACGTAGAGTCAAAGTGCATATTATTCTAGTTTTTATTTCACATCGATCGGTGCAATATTATCGCAGTTATAAGCGTCCGAAGTTTACGTAGGTTTTTAAATCTCGTCAATGATCGCGAGTAGCGCGTGACGTCATCACTCCGATACGGCGCGGCGCGGCGGGTGTCCGTAGTACATTTCGCTGTTAAGTTGTTTGCTCTCGTGCGCTCTGGTTATTTTTATTAATTTAAAATAATGCTGATTGATTGAGTGTATTGTGTAAATTAATGTTTTAAAACTAAAATGGAAGAAGGATTTCAAAAAAGTCAAAGTAACAACCTTCCCATAGTTCACGGTCTGATGGTGGCAGAATGTTTTATAAAAAATAAAGAGATCATAAACCTTGGAATGGTTCAATAAACTGCGAGTCGCGTACCCTACATACGACATTACCTACTAATATATGTATCGGGGAGCCCCCTTAATTAATTTTAATTTAATTTAATTATAATTTTTTTAAGTACCTACATATATAAACAAAATATTCTGTGAATATTTCAAGGGTCTACCTGTTGCCGTTAACATCGAGCAAAAAACGGCAAAAAAGTTGCAACAGAAATACATCATCGGTGAAAATTTAAACTGTCTAACTATCGCGGTTCTTGAGATACAGCCTGGTGACAGATAGACGGACATACAGACGGACAGCGAAGTCTTAGTACCTAATAGGGGTTTCCGTTTTTACCCTTTAGTTACGGAACCCTAAAAAGCATATTACTAGCATTAACCAAGTACCTACCTAGTATATCTACTAGGTACTTTGTAAGTGTTTCACATGGCAAGGTTAAGTACCTACTACTTAGTTAGTATTTCACATGGTATTTGAATAATTACATCGACATGATCCTCACAACAATATACTGTAGTTTTTGGCCCTAACGGGGGCTCTTCTCATCGTATTTGTCAATTTTTTTCTGATTTTTGGATCCTTAGGAACGTAAAAATCTAGTTTTCGGGTGTTTTTGTGGCCTTATTTTTACTACTGAGGCACGACTCAAGTTGTTTGTATTGTTTCTTATTTAAAATAAACAAAGTAGTTCCGCACGCGACGGGCACATTCGGGTAAACGCTTTGAATCCCTGAGTTGCTCGCGCGGAGACCGGACTCGTGACGACATCGTCTATATCGCGGTCGGTCCGCGGCTTAGACCGAAAACGTTAACTTTGCAGTTTTATATCTCGGTTAGTTTTAGAGATAAAAAAATAATAAAAACACAGTTGTTCTCGTAATTTTTTGTACAATTTTTTGGCATATATAACAAAAAATGGTTTTCTACTTCATTGTCGAAATTATCCCAGAAGCCATTGGAAAAAAATGAATGAATGAGTTCTGAGTTGACTTGTAGAGTTCTCAGTTCTCCCGTGTGGGGTTTTTTGTTCTGTGTTTGTAGGTGTAGGTGTCTCACTCACGCATGTCTGTCAAAGTTGTCAAACTGAAAAAAAAATGCGGTGTTTACGTCGGATTTCATGGAAAATGTAAAAATGATTTTTCTTGGAATATTTTGAACTCGGCGTTAACGTAGCGTTGTGTTTAGTGATAATCAATTGTGTAAACTATGACCGAGAAAGAAGACGTCCCCAATAAACCCGAAAATGAAAAATTAGATGACGAAGCTCTTGAAAAGTAAGCCCTCCATCTCATCTGGCTCTCCAAACTGTATCTTTATTGTAATAATGGACACAATTGACCTCTGCTATTTGTTTTACAGATTAGCTGTAGAGGAGCTTATGCGAGAAGCTGTGCAAGGCGCTGCCAGAGCAGAAATCGTCGGCCCGTCTGGCTGGGTGAAAGCATCGCAACAGAAGACCAACAAGCGTTTCCTCGTGAACACGATACGCAATGTTGTGAGCTCCAACAAGTACCATCACTCGAGGAACAAGCGGACGTCTCGCAGGAGGTCCTCAGACCGCGACCACCGCTCTGATCCTTCCATAAAAAAAGACAGAGTCAAAAGAAAATACTAAGATGGAAGACTACAATGTAGATAAAGTTTTACAGAACATTTTTAACCATGAAGATCCCAATTGGAAACCTACAGATAAGATTCAGCTTATTGTTAAGGAATTAGAACATTGTAAGGGAGAATTAAAAACATTTTTAGATTGTACTAGTGATATCGATATACCAGAAATTCTCCGAGAGAGTGATGAACTGTGTTCTGAGAGCAATTTATTGGTTGATGATTTAAAAAGTTGTAAGAAAGAAATAGAAGTGGAGACTATGGCAGATATTGTCAAGTCTATAGATAATTATGAGCATCTTTCCAGAGAGCTAAAGTTGGTTACATTTGGAGAGAGTTTGCTAGCTGATGTTATAAAATGTGGGAAGCTGATGAAAGAGTTTCATCAGGCGGTTGAGGGTGAAAGTTACACGCTAGCTGTTGAGGCGCTGTGCAATATCCAAGAGGTATTAGATCAACCATCAGACTGTTTTGATGAACTAGAAGTAGCTGAAACAATCAGAGAAATGACTCAGTTGGCATTGGATAGCATAATTCAAGATCTAAATACTGATTTTGATAATTTATTGAGTATATCATTCAAGGAGTCTGCTCGGAAGCGAATAATAACCATCACTTTGAACATCAAAGACAACCAAAGATGCTTCGATGTAGTAAATAGCTTATTTATTTGCAAGAAGCTCACAGAAAAAGTGCATGACTTTGCTGAAATACTGATGAAAGAAATACTCAGGCCAATTATCCACTGTGACTCCACAGTGACTATTGAAAACGATGAGATAGTAACTGAAATAGCACTCCGAAAACTTGACCAGAGAACGCCATACACAGATGTCATAACCAACCACTCCCTACTGTTAGGACTACTTAGCAAAAAGCTGCGTTTTACATTAGATGAGAATAAATCAATATTCAGTATAATCGGGGAGTATCTGAGCGAAGATTACAGTTATATTATAATGCATGAGTGCTTTGTGTATACCATTCCAAAAAATATCGCTGATCTTAACAATTACGACCCAATAGCGAAGGATATTGCGAAGTTTCAGCATTATTTGGAACAAATAGAATTCTTCCCGCCAGATAGCAACTTATCAATACTGAGTTACATAAAGGATATAGAGAAACACTTTGCCCAATCAGCAGCCCGTCACTTGCTAGAAACAGCCCGCACAATTATGTTGAAGGACCTCAGTGCGTCTATGTCCATAGGCGTGCTAGGCGTAGACAGCTTCTCAGACAATTCAAACATTAGTTCTGACCAAGATGCTTTAAATAGATTGGAAAAGAATATACCAAAAAGCTTATTCTACTTCCCAAGGTGTATGATATCGAAATCTGCCCAGGAGCTACTAGATCACTTGTACACTATCATGGAGCAAGCCAGCCAATGCGAGGATGTGGTTTGCAAGAAGCTGTATTGCGTTGCAAGGATGATATTTGATCTTTACGAGGCTGTGGTACCATATCACCATGAGAAGTATTTGCAGACCATTCCTCAATATGTCGGTAAGTATACAAGAGCACATGATATTAGTACATCTTTTCATAAAAGTGAGTGTCTATAAGAAAGGTCTTAGGTCCACAGGAAAGGATACTTGTATATGCAAGATTTTTATGTTGAATTTCATCATAAGCCTATAGCTATCCACTGCTGGACATAGACCTCTCCTTATAAGTGCCATTGCAGCCTGCACTCAGCTTGTTGTAACAGCCAGCAGCCTATTTCAAAACAGTACTCAACCTGGCCAGAGGCTTACACTGATAGTATAATAAAATAAAATAAAATAAAATGATTTTTTTTAATTGATTAAGAACTATAAAGTACACTTTAAATAATTTTGTTTTTAATATACGCCAATTCATAACACAACCTAACACAGAAGAATTGGCAAGAAACTCTGCTTGGCTTATATTTTTTGTAGTCTTTTTTACAATCTCTTTTCTTAATAACTGTCACTTTGTTTGTCTTCAAACTAATTGGAAATTTTAGAATCAGCTTTATTAAAGAGATTACGTTTAACAACATTTTTGAATTTATTTACTGATAAATAAATAAATAAATTAATCAATGTTTGGAGAGTTACCACTAAATTTACCCATATTATTTGCAGCTCTTTTCCACAATAACTGCATGTACCTTGCCCACAACTTACTGACGTTCGGCGACAAGTGGGTACGGTCGCTGGAAGGGCGAGAGGTCAACTATCCCATCTCGTTCATTGACCTAGTTCAAAAACTCCGCGACCTGGGCTACAGGCATCTGACCATTCATATGCAGCAGCAACGGAAACAGATACTGGACAATATTAGATCTTCTGGTATGTTGCCTAGTCCTTTGAAACTAGAATTTATGTTATGCCTGCCTACTTGAAGTCCGGTGCGATGATGCTCGGTTTTCCGGCGATAGAACACGTCTCTATACAAGTAGCGGAACGATACTTTAGCGCTGACCGTTACTGCACAAAGTCAAAAGTAAAACTACCGACGTTTTTTTTTCTCGGTTATACCTACAATAATTATTTGCGTGTTGTGTCTATCTTTAAGTGAAATTATATGTAACTCCTTTTCCGTACATTTATAACTAAGCACGATTTCATGTAAATTTAGTTGATAAACCTTTAAAAAAAAAAAAAAAAAGTAAGGTATCATACGGAGACTGGAGGCGAGAGAGAGCGAGAGAATTCTAATTGAAGTGGGGGGAAAAAGTTCTGCACCGACCGACGTCCCGCATTGGGGTGTATTGTGCATGAGAGCGAGAGACCCATGCACAGAAATTTCGTTCGCTATACTTACGTGCCGCTAGTTATACGTATGTGGCACCGACAAAGTTTTACAACTTGCCAAGATAGACTTTATTTATTCACCTGCACGTGGTGCACCCTACTGTGTAGCAAATAGGGCTCTGGTGGCCGGCTAATTACTACACAGCGCAGCCTAACACTGACACAGCTAAATCCCGGCATTAATCAGGCGGGGCGCGCCGCTGCGAGAAACTCTGCTCTGCGATCCCCAACCCGCATGCCCAGCGTGGGGATTATGGACATATCCCCTTCTTATAAGGGAGGCCTATGTCCAGCAGTGGACTGACTGGTGTTGTTGTTGTCCATTTATTATTACAAAAAGCCATTATGTCGCTAGTTAATCAACTTAATTAGGTATAACAATTGATTTTTTGAAATGTAACTAGTTGGTCAATAAAATGGCACTCCTACTATGTTATTGTTTATCTACTACCTACTTACTGCTTGATTTCCGCTTAACGTTATAATTAGCTAGTGTTCCCGCGTACAAACACTGCCATTGACCGACAATGGCAGCGACACATGCAATATGCCAAAGCACTATAATAAAAGACCCTACCCACTGGCTACAAATCGGCAGTCTAGTATTTTTACCCGACTACAGCCAAACCAAGGAAGGGTAATGATTTTAACACTACAAGAAGCAGTGCCGGTCCTATTAACATTTTTAACTGGTGCGAAGACTAAAAATGGCGCCCCACTAAATAAAAAAAAAATTTAAGCAGTTGCTTTATTTTCCACCAGAAAAAGCAGTGGCTTCAGATTATTCTGCTGTCAAAAGTTCGTGCGAATTACCAGTTTGCGCGAATGCCTCTAAGTGAAGTGGTGGACAAATAAAAAAATAATTTTAATGATTGTCAACTGTTATTTATTATGTTCTGGTTCAACCATTATGGTATTTCCATCTTTTAAATGTATTTTTGATAGATGTCAAAGTCCAGAACTAGTGATTGCAGACACATAACATTGAACGATTTTTGAATCGATTAATGACACCATCGTCGAATAAAAAAACTGTTATCATTATTTTGTCATTATCATTGTTGGGTCTTAATATCTCAACAAATTAATTATTACATCAAGAACTATAATTATTTTTATTATTTTTGTATTGCTAATATTGTAGAAGAATATGATAAAATTAAATGGCGTAAAAAGTTTTGAATGAAAAAGACATGAAAACTCTTTTGTCAAATAACTTAGGTTTGAACATAGGTACGTCAAAATGATGTTCAGTGAAAACTGTGACAAGCATGCGTCATAGGAAAAATGCTTTTAACGATTGCTTTTTCACATGAACACAGGAGGTTGTTGGGCGTATGAGCAAACTAGAGCAACCAGTGTATGTTGTCTGGTTGGTCATTCTAAAATGCCTATTATCAATGTACAATAAAATGTCAATATACAAGTATTTACAGACTTACAGCTGGGTATCTCGAATTCCGAGATTCTTACCTAATTTAAACTTAAATGACTGGACTATAAGGGAAATGGGAAATGTATTGAGATGACAATCGAAGGAGTTGGTGATACGCTTGCGTGAGTACCCCAACGTAAAAGAAGTTGAAAATATCGCTCCGGGACTGTGGTTTGTTTCGTGAGCTGAATTCTTCGTTAGCAAAAGAATTAAAAGAAATGGCATTTTTATTTAAAAAAGCGAATAAAAGAAAACTTTTTATGGAGCACACAGATATTGCCCTAGACCGGTGTAACTTTTTGAAGGATGCAAAACAAATAGAGGACTGGGAAAACGTAATTTTTATCGACGAAACGTGGTTTAATGCTAACCACACTTTGTCGAGGTACTGGACTGATTATAATGCTGCGTCTACCTCGAAAGTACCTATAGGAAAAGGAGAAAGATTAATCGTTTGTCATGCAGGAAGTAAAAAAGGTTTTGTAGATGGAGCTTTGCTAGCATTTAAATAAAAAAATACCGTGGAATACCATGAAGGAATGAATTCTGAAGTCTTTGAAGGTTGGTTTAAGGACTTACTGCAGGCACTAGAAGAACCTGTAAAAACTGTTATCATCATGGATAACGCACCATATCACTCTCACCAGTTGAATAAAATGCCAACGCAAGCCAACAAAAAGTCAGATATCATAAACTGGCTTGTGAATCTATGTTGAAATGTTAACTGGTAAACATTTAAAAAACTAAAAAACAGAAACCTTTGTACGTTGTGGATGAAATCGCAGCTGAACACGGTCACGCAGTTCTCAGACTTCCGCAATACCACTGCCAATATAACGCCATAGAACTTATTTGGGCACAAGTGAAAGGATATGCTGCCAGAAATAACACGAGCCCACCATTTAGAGCCAAAAAGATGCTCGAATTGCTAAAGAATGCCTGCAATTAAGTGACACCTGAAATTGGGCAAATGTGGTGGAAAAGACCAAGCGATTAATATTATCAGATTGGGAAAGGGATATGACTTTGGATAACATAAGAGAGCAAGAACCAATTCTAATAAATTTAGGCGAAGACTCACCAGTTGATGACTCGCCAGTTTGCTGTTGATCGACGATTAATAAATTTTATTAATATAGGTGGGGTATTAATATATCTGGTACTATTTACGTATAACAGAAGAAAACAAAGATCAAACATCATCATGAAATTTCCCAACATGAAAATCCTCAGATATTGCTTAGTACGCCAATCTATATGGGAATAAATTATAATAGATTGAGGAATCCGTAAAATGGAGTAGTCAGAGGGCAAAAGATTATATTTGACAGACGATCACTTTTTGCAAGCAGTTACTAAGCCACGCGACATACCTGCTATGTAAATACCAATATATTGTAAATACCTATTTTTAAATATAAAATTTAAACATAAAATTACATAAAATTTAAGTTACCTATTTTATGTCAAAAACTAAAACCGAGAAGTATAATCGATTATCGATTTTACGTTGTCAAATCGCTAAACCAAGTATTTAGATAGCTGCTATGACTACTTCCATCAGTGTTTCTGAATTTGGTCCGTTTTCGGACTGCATTTGATTTCGGCGGACTTTTTATCCTTATATTAACAACTGGCAACGCATTTGGTAACATTTTTATACAAAATATTAATGTCTATAGGATTATTTTCATAATCATCCTGTCATATTATTAAAAAGTGTTGTTTGATATGCAAATAATACAATTAACTTATTCTTGTCATCCATCTGTATAATATCTCTTTATCTATTAGGGCATCATAGCTAATTATGAAAAGTCATTAATTTATTAGGAAAAAAAAATGGATTGCAAAACGAACATTTTTAGCTTTGGGTTCGGACTGTTTTAGTTAAGAACGTTGGCAGAATTGAGTTTCAAATGTCAAAAAACCTAAGATGGAAGAACTATAGTGAAACAAGTGACGGACAAAAGTTCACCCCGCCCCGCTTCCCGTTCCCCCGCAATTTTATTGCGCGACTCACGCGCTCGGTCGAGCGTCTTTTGTTTCACGTTTTGGTTCATTTTGGCGCCCCCCCCTTGAAGGCGCCCGGTGCGGTCGCACCGCTCGCACCGCCTAAGGACCGGCCCTGACAAGAAGTTACGAGTGTGGCCTCTTGTTTAAACCTTGGCGAGCAAACCGACATGGCATGAATATACAGAAGAATGCAAGATTCTTGACTTGATTTGAACACTAGAGAATGGTTCTATTTCAGATCTTAACTGCTTCGTATCCAAAGACGTGCTGGGCGATAGCGCCGAGGCTGCGATAAGGCAGTGCCTGAGGCAGCTGCATTTGCTCAAGAACGTCTGGATTGGCGTCTTCCCCGGCAATGTCTTTACCAGGTAATTTCATATTGCGTTTTGGGATTATTCTAATTATTATTGTTTGGGTTTCTGAGATTTTATTCCTGGAATATGATTTTAAATTTTATTTAAATTAGTCTGAAAATACACTCGTTAACAACCTTTTTTTAGATCTTTTTAAGACGTTTTATGTAAAAAAAACCCGTGGTTATGAAAGCTCTCCAAAAAAATAAAATTCAGTTTTATCTGCGATTTCCCTGTAACACCTAGTTTGGCGAGTGAAGTCGAGTCAAACGCCATCTGCAGGGTTACCTATTTTCATACGTTCGTGACGTTTCCGAGTCGATTCCGACGGTGAAGATTGAGCCGGAATTATATTATTCATAAAGTTTATTTCCACATAACGGCACATATGTATACTTCAACACAAAGTAAGTCATTGTTTGGTTGTGTCGTGTTGTGATGCGCCATCGTATCGTAAAGTTTTCAGAATATCCTGAAAAGAAGCTTCTGATACCCAAGAAATCTGTCGAAATAGATTCAAATAAAAATTGCCGGGTTCGACTACGAATCTTTTCGAACGAAAAATACCTCTACTTCTTTGGGTTTTTCGGGCATCGTGCATTGCTCTAGACAAGACCAATGAACAGCTAGTATTTTGTCTAGCATGTGCCCATGTGCGTTGAAGCATGTAAGAATAGGTAGCCGATAATGGGGGGCTTTAGCTTTTAAAATTTTATACGACATCTAAAACTCGTTGATAAAGTAAATGTATGGTTTTTTTTTTTCAGATTAATGGCAACTCTAGTGAACATGTTCGCGGACGAGTTGATTCACCGCGTGTGCACTGTGGAGGACATTTCCGCTGAGATGGCAACACAGCTTAGCGATATGTACACTCTCGTCGTTCAGAAGGCACCGCTGCTGTTTGCGGTATGTATCTTAAACTTATAATATTACTATACTACTTACTTATAAAAATTATTAGCAGTAGTAGAGTTCTTTGTGAAGGGTTCATCCAGGAAAGTACTACCACCATGCCTTCTGCCGTGAAGCAGCATTGCTGTGTTTCCATCTGAAGGGTGTGGGTGCCGGTGAAATTACAGGCACATGAGGCGTAACACGTTCAAGCCTCATTTAAAGGACGCAGGGTGTTGCATCGTAGGGCATCTTCCAAACATCCGTGACCTATGAACCAATACTTTGTTATAGGTAATGGTTACCACTTAAAACCAGGTGGGCCATGTGCAGCTAGTTCCATCAATAGGTATCATAAAAAAAAACAAATAGCTGACGAAAAATCAATAAATATTGTATATCATTCAAAGACTTCGACCCCACAACCTACAGCGCATAAGGTTTAACCAACTTAGCGACTCTCACTCCCATTCCCGATCCTGTCCCGTGCCTGATGCGTTCCCGTTCAAAAATAAATTCATTCAAGATATCATGAAAAAAGCTGTTCTATACAAAATACAAATGAATTTTCTCTATATTTTTTTCAGTCTATTTTCCCGATGTTCTAATAGTTATTCTGCTTTTCGGGACTGAGATAAATACAAAGAATGAAAGATCATGAAAATTGGTTCAGCTGTTTTTATTCTATAAAATTGGTGTAGCTAACCCAACTTTGTATTATTAGATTATTATTGTTGTGTTAAGATAACGGTATATGATGAACAGGGTTTGATGATGGAGCAGGAAAAAGAAATGGGGTTTTTGTAGCGGGGGTTTTTTACATGTTTAATGTATATATACTTGTTTTTACACCATTATTTTTCTTATAGAACCCAACAGACATCGAAAAGCACGTTAAGTCCTGGATAAAGCTCCAAGAGCTGATCTTCGTGCTGCGAGGGACCCTCAAGGATATCGACAGCCACTGGGCGGAGGGCTCCGGACCCCTGGCCGAACACTTCAGGACTGTGGAACTACGCAGCCTTATCAAGGCGCTCTTCCAAAATACGCAAATACGTGCAAATATACTCTCTAAAATAAAGTGAGATTAGTTCGTATAGTAAGTGCCACTTTTAGCTAGGTGAACACTTGTTTAAGGGATAAGGTAGTCAGGTGTGGAATACAACAGTTTGTTTGATAGAGTTTGATACGTGGGAAATTGACATACATACACGTAGTGATGAGGATGATCAATGATGATCGATGACGAAAACCAATCTTTCCGGGTCGTCTATAGTTGTCCTTGCGCGTGTGTGTGTGCGGAACTGCAGGTAAGGGCCTCGGGCATTTTCCCCATTGCCCTGGGGTCATCTCACGGGGACTGCAATCCCCGTGTCACTTGGTTTTCCTTTCAAGCCTTCCCTGGTTTTCTAGGTGAAGATACTTCCTCAGGACACTTCGTTGGTTGGCAGCTGTGGCTACCTCAAACAGTAGTACGCCTCTATAACGTTATTTCTGATTACTAATTTGATTTGTCAAACAAATGAAAAGTCATTTTGGTTTTCGTAATCGTTCATAATTAGTCGTTGTCATCACGTGTATGTCAATGTCAATGTCCCGCGTATTAACCTATATCCAACAAACTAAGCACTTATTTCATCACTTCAAGCATCGAGATATTTATACCTACTCTAGAGTGGAAAACATGGAAAAAAAAGTGTCTAAAACTCGGCGCACGCTGTCAATTGCGCCGACCTCGAACACTTTTCAAGCGACATAAGGTCTAAATTCGTTCAAATTTAGCATTTTTAAGTTTATTTATGTCAAATACGCTTGGACGATTTTCGTCACTTTTCACTTGAAGAAAAGGTAGGGAAAAATTTTACCTCATTGAGGGCAGCCACCTTTTCTTTTTAGTTAAAGGTTGTGTTCCTAGAAAACTATAGGTTTATTTTGAAGAA
This sequence comes from Horisme vitalbata, assembly GCA_951804965.1. Classification (NCBI taxonomy): domain Eukaryota; kingdom Metazoa; phylum Arthropoda; class Insecta; order Lepidoptera; family Geometridae; genus Horisme; species Horisme vitalbata. Next base: position 3,029,138 of record OX638090.1, read on the forward strand.
AAAAACAATTTCCTTTTAACATTTTTTCAAAATTGTAAAAAGAAAATTGGTTTTTTTTTTATCAGGTTAGAAAATGAAATATGCCAAAAAAAAACAAGTTGGTCTCAATCGTCTCTATTTCTCAACAGGAACATTTTTCCCAAAGTACCTACTTTACCAAATGTAAGATTTCGGGAAAATTAAAAAAAAAAATTCCATACAATTTCTTTCGCCACAGCGAATGACACTTCATAGAAATTGTGTCTTTCGCTGTGGCGGATGACACTTCATAGAAATTGTATGGAATATTTTTTTTAACTTAATAATAGACTCGAATGTTGTGACATATTAATAAGTATAGCAGTAGTATATAATATTCGATAGTAGTATATAATATATAATTTATAATATCTCGATGCTTGAAGGTAATGAAATAGGCCCTCAGACTTAGAGACTGGATCCTAAGCTTCATTATTCCTAAAGGAATTTTTAAAGAGTTGTGCAGTGACAGAACATAATGCTATTTGTATAGCCATTAGGCGCTGTCTATTCAGTTGTAATTAATTAATATTGGTATAAATTAATATTGATTCTCTCTTGGGAATAAATTATCTTATGGACTTTATGGTAATATTAAATTCATTTTCACATTGTAAAAATTCATTCACTATGTAGTATGTTTTGGAAAATATATGTTAATTGATTGATAAATTTGTTGTTAAGCCAATATTTATTGTAAAATTATAGTGATTTATTCAAGTAGGTACTTTACAATTTTAAAATGGAATAAATGTGTTATGAACTTTAGATTTGTATTTATAACAATACTTTTATAGTCATTGCGTTCTATAAAGGTGGGGGCGAGTTTAATTTTCAGAGGCTTAGGCAAGTCGTTATGATGATGATGACTGCTGTTTTACTACCTACATACTAAGATGCGTTAGCATCCTAGTAGTCTGTGATACTAAGCTAGTTAAAGTACACAGAGGTAGAAATTCTGTGGTGTGTTTTTTAATACTCATTCATAATTTGACGGCTCTAAAATTATAGCGAGGTTTGTCATCTCCATGAGTCGTAGGGCCTAGTGGGATGTAACCCGACTTCTTATTTGGATATCTTGGGTTCGAATTTCGGCCGTGGGAATTTCGTTTCGAAAAATTTATTTGCGCATCATCTAGCAGAAAAAACACGGCGTATTGACAATGTCTCCGACTTTCCTGAGGGTAAGGTCGACTAGGCTGAAAGGATGGTATAGGAGAGGAGCTAGCTAGGCGGACTACCCTAGGCCATCCCCATCTCCCAGACACTACAGTTAAAGAGTAGAGTAATAACAGCGTCTCGGTCAGTGAATAAAAGCTAACACGACGTTATATATATCATTTAGACTTGTAAAGCTATAACTTTTAGTGCAATCAGCAAAGGCTTGATTTGTGGTGTGACAGTCAGGCAGGCGTGTGAAGGAAGATTGTCATGAATGAAGTTAAGTTTTAGCTTAACCTAGTCCGTGGTTTTAGGAATTGCAACACAGAAACGCTCTATTTATAGAAAAGGCTAGGCAGAGGGCAAGACGACCAGCAGGAGGTAAATCTCAGGCATGTAATTTAGCGGAGTTGTAATTTTTTCCCCTTTTACGTTTCGTTTCACGCATCAAACCTCTTGAAACTGACAATGTCAATGTCTTAAGATGAAAAAAAAAGTAAGTCGGTCGCATCAAAACATAACCCCAAAAAGTTTAACATTAAAATTCCAAAATTAGAAAAAAACGCCAAAACCACTAAACGAATAATGTTATTTTACTAATAAAATGAATGGAATAAAAGTAATATTACAACAGAGGGCCATCGGGCAATTTTCTGTCCGTACCTACGCTACGACCAAGAAGAAAATACCTGATCCAGATGAAGAAGAACAGTTGCCAAGTAATTAAATATAATTTGCACTATGTACTATTTTAGAATTAACTAATTTAAAACTTAGAGCCTTAGGTCTACTCTTAGGTACCGCATTCAACTCAAATTGGGATATCATTAATTTTGATTAGTTTTATTTGCCTGTGTATAAATATCTACTGAATAGTGGTGCTTTTCGTGCAACAATCAAATTTTCCTAATAATCTATAATTTTTTTTATAGTTCCACTCAGTATCCGCTTACCATTAACCCTGACACTGAGTAAACTGCTCTATATATTTTAAGTATGTGAACACAAGTCCAATAACTATTTTAGTATTCAAGTACCCTGTAAGTAAGAGCTCCGACCGGCGCATGTATGTGTGGGGCCTGGCTGAGACGGGTGCCCTAGGGCTGCACCAACCGCGCAGCAAGCGAGGCAGGAAGGACTACAAAAATGACTTCAAATTCGCTTGGCACCCCATGCGCTCCAGTTTTGCTGAGAGGTTTGATGTAAGGCATTTTCTGTAATAATAACACTAGATGAACAAGATAAAAATACATGTATCTATCTAAATCTGTCCAGCCATTTCAGTTAATTATTTATTTTTGAAGTGAATATAAAACTCCATATTCTGTGAATATTTCAAGCCTCTACCTGTTGCCGTTATTAATTTCGAGATAAAAACGGCAAATAAATCATATTGGGAGCCATAGCCATACAGCCTGGTGACAGACAGACAGGCAGACAGACAGACGAATGGATGGACAGCAGAGTTTTAGTAATAGGGTCCCTTTTTACCCTTAGGTATGGAGCCCTAAAAACCACATTGCACTGGATGTCTACACTACACTACACCAACCAATTCAGATTCTGGACAAATGCCCTATAAGAAGGGGTATATGCCCATAATCATACATCTACCATTCTTATTAAATCATAAAATCATAATCACAAACATATGTAAGGTTGATTTGTGCTATACATCGGTGCTATAAGCCATTAGAGGCAAGTGATAAATATGTACATACAATCCTTGATTTTAAACTACAGGTGTCCCATGCAGCTTGTGGGTACGGCTTCACAGTAGCTTCCATCAAGACACGAGAGCAGCACAAAGTGTTTGGCACAGGGATAAACACAGACTCTCAGATCGGCTACCATGCACCACGCAGGGGTCATCCACTGGAACTGTTGGTCAGCCCTGCACCTATCTACATCCCGTACAAGAGCTTAGAAACTGAGGTATATCATTTTTAAGAATGATAATCCTACTCCTAGCTTCTTACTAAAGGGTTATATCCTTCAGAGAAACTCCAGTTCAGAGAAACTAAGTTCCATAGCTCGCTGAGCGACTTTAAACTGGTATATTTAAAGCTCACAAATTAGTTATTGGCTTTCGTTTTTCCGAAGGCATGTTAAGATGTTGTTCCCAGTTCTTCAGTCGTTAAGTCATGTCAGACACCTTTGGGCAGCCTAAAACCTCCGACACCAGAGTGAGCCAATAACTTAACCATATGTTGAAGAAATAAAATAATATCAACCACTTCTATTTTATTACACGCATTCTCCAATAAGAGATAGCATGTTACATTATGTATTATGTATATATTATACATGAATTATAAAGTTTTTAGGCCATCTGAAGGCCTCTGCCATTGCTTAACAACTAAAAAGTCGAGACCAACATCTTAACGTGCCTTACAAAGCACGAATAATTTTATAGATAAATTATTTCACAGGTAATTGGAATAGATGCCGGTCGCGCCCACACAGCAATACTAACGGACAATGAAGGAGTGTTCACACTCGGCAACAATGCATATGGACAATGCGGCAGGAAGATTAATACTAATGAGGAGTACAGAGGAAGCATGGTCTCTCACAATATAAAACGACTGGGCAAGGAGAATATCACTGATGTTGTCTGTGGTCAAGATCATACGTAAGTACTTATACTACCCTTCTGAAGACATGTTAAAGGCCTATTAGACCATGCGGTATTTATTCTGGTTTAGCAAGACTGTCTTACACTTAGCGTAGTATAATAATAGTAAGCCACTAATTTGGTGTTGGACTTGACTAATTAGTCAATAAGACAGTCTTACTGAAACAGACTAAATACCGCGTGGTCTAATAAGCCTTTTAGATTATGGGTCTATCGTTTTCGTTCTTTTAGCCTTATCGGAGGCTTACGGGCGATCTTTAAATTCCGATACCAGAGCAACTAGCTCAAGAAAGGAATCATCATCATCTTTATTTAGCCCGTTAACATCCACTGTTGTGTACCTATAGATTGTCTATTTACCACGCTACTCCTTTTAGTCCCTTGTAAGCCATCTGCAGATTCCTAGCCACATCCACAATGTTGTCCGACCATCATGGCGGGCGGTCGAACTACGGAAAGAATACTTACTAAAATATTTTCTAATTATGGTGCCCATTAGCGGAGACATATGTCCAGCAGTGGACTGCTATATGCTGATGATGCAAGCAATTTGTCAATTTTGGCAATTTGTGTTTAACCAGATCTCCCACGCGCACAATGGACCAATTGGATTCCAGTTGCGGGAAAGGGAGTCCATTTACATTTTAGCAATTTGTCAGCCTGCCACGTACTGCGTATTAGTGGGTTATTCAATGTTTAACTGCCATATTCCTAAGTAATCTAATAAAGACAATTGTTTGTGAGTAAAATGTGAATATATATGTTTGTTCTTTCTTCATGCCAAACTATAAACGTTGAAATTACACACATACGTAGTTCTAGACCAGGAATAACATATTGGCTACTTTTTATCCAGTCACGAAGCAAGCAAAGACACGGGCGGCAGTTAGTAAAAAATACAATTTCGAACAATGTAACACCTTCGAGATCTGTGTCATCATCAGTCCTATTGAGAATATTAAATCTTTATCATTTGCTTTCGCTTTGCTGGGGTGTAAGGGGTTCCAATCTCCATCTACGGAACTCAAGTTAACCTCACCTGCCCTAGGTGCACCCTGCTAACAAACGGGGCTGGCAGTGCGAGAACCTTACCCTGCGATCCTCAATGCCCAGAGTGAGAATTATGGGCATTTCCCCTTTCTATAGGCCTATGTCCAGCAATAGACTGATATAGGATAGAGTTTTTTTTATTATTCGTTAACTGAGTTTTTAATAACCGATAAGCGTTGGGGTAAACGAGTTCTTGATTGAAGACCGCAGCTTCGCAAATGTAGTGTAGAACGCCCTCCGGCCAGGTGGAGTGACTTGATGATTTGCGAAAGGCTGCTGGTAGAAACTGGATGCGTCGAGCTCAGGACAGGGCGCAATGGCGCTCATTAGGGAAGGCCTATGTCCAGCATATAGGCCGATGATCACAATGAGAGTTTTTGTTTGTAGGGTATGTCGGCTACCTCACGATTTGTACATATTTTCAGTCTGTTCATAACAGAGTCAGGTAAGGTGTATTCATGCGGGTGGGGCGCGGATGGACAGACGGGGCTCGGCAGCTTCGACAGTCAGGAGCACCCGGCGGCAGTGCGTGGCGACGTCACCACCGAGAGGATCGTGAGAGTCGCCTCCACTGGCGACTGCGTGCTGGCTTTGAATGGTGAGAATTGCTGGACTTGGATATTCAATGAACGTTATGATTGTGTACATAATATGTAACATATTATGTTGATGCTATGGTATGTCGGACCAGCAAATGACACAATCTAAAAGGCTTATTAGACCACGCGGTATTCAGTTTGTCTTAGTAAGACTGTATAATAAGAGTAAGCCACTAAGTGGGTCTTAGGCTTGACTAATTAGTCAGTAAGACAGTCTTACTAAGACAGACTAAATACCGCGTGGTCTAACGTTTAACGGTAGCTCACGGGGGAATGGGGATTTAATTTAAAAGTTAACGTATTACTATTTCGCGGCAAAGATCCGCCATTTTGTTTTTTTCAAGCATCTATCTAAGGACACTGGTTTTTAAGACGCATTGAAACCATGTCGAAATTCAATCAGCCATTTGGAAGATACAGGTAATAAAGAAATTTAAATAAATAAATAAATAAATAATCCTGGACGTTATCACACAGCATCATGTAGCCCCAAACTAAGCAGAGCTTGTATTATGGGAACCACATGATTGATATACTACATAGATACATTTTTTTTTTGTAAATACATACATATCATACATAGAAAACACCCAGACACGAGACAAATATCTGCAGAACATGCAAACATTTGTCCCGCAGCGGGAATCGAACCCGCAACCTTCTGCGTCACAGGTGGACCTTCGCCCACTGCGCCACAGAGGTCGTCTCGAGGAGGAGGAGAGGAATTTACAAACACAAGTCAGGTAAAAATGCGGAATGAGATAATTATGATGATTATTTCTGCCGTCATATTCGAAAAGGGCGCAAGTAACACATACATGAAATCGAGAAAAAAAAACTAAGTTTTTTTTTTAATTATTAAAAAATACATCTAAAATGCATCTTATCCATATAGTAAGTAATAAGGTAAAAATGTAGTATAGTAATAAGGTAAATATGTAAATGCGCCCTTTTGCTTTACGTTAACTTTTCGTAGGAAACTTTTAGAAAAAAATATTTTTACAATCAGATGCTCCTTTTTTCGCTGATCACGGTGGTATATAACTCAATTTTGGAAAAATTGTTAGATGCGCCCTTTTTGAATATGACGGCAGTATTAGATGGCGATACTCTACTTAGGCCTCTATAATAGATGATTTTTTTCTCTATTCTACACTGAGAGGGACACTAGTACATGTACACACAGCGTCACGATCTGGTATACCCCTTTCAAGTATAAATTTAAACTGCTGCCGTGGAGGCTACCATATTCAAATGGCCAAAATCTTATACAAAAATATTTATACTTGGCTGGGGGATCGAACCAGTAATTCATTCACACCAGTTTATGAATCAGACGCTCTAACCAACTGAGCTATCGTAGCGGTTGGCGATAATGACGAAATTATAAGTTACAATATACGTTTATTATTTTGTCTAGGTATTCATGGATGCGTCAGCTAGTAACTTCTTCATTTGTTTAACACGGTAGTGCGCAACTACTTATAATTATTTTGTGCAGCACTGGACTATTGAGGGTAGTTGTGTATTAAATGACAGTTCAGAACAAAAGGTTACTTGTTTCGTCTTGGGTGTGTGTCGTGTGTCATTGAATTTTGTAATATGAAAAATGTTGCATATAAAAAAGCCAGTCCGAAAAATTGAGCTAAAGAGTGCGTTTTGCAAAATAAAACTTTTGGAACGCTACAACCCATCAAATAATTAATGTCAATATTAATCAATGTATGGAATTGGAAATGGCAGAATAACATTAGGTAAGTGGTATGAGAATTATTAGTAGGATTATCATAAACAATGTTCTTAGTAGACCTATTCCATTTTATATTATATAAACACATCTTATGCTTATAATATTATGTTTTTATTTTCAGGTTATTGGCGATGGATGTCATCAATGAGCAAAGTTTTGCAAGAAATAATGCAGTCAACAGTGCAAGTTGCTTATCCAGAAGGAACGGTGTATTTAGTTTATGATAACTGCGCGGTTCATCGTTCGCGAATTCTGACCAATTGGCTCGCTTCTCAGACGGGCATTATCACCATATCATGGTCATCTAAAAGTCACGATTTAAATATGTGGAGAATGTGTGAGCATATGTGGGGTCAAATTGTCCTAACTGGGACACGAGTGAAGTGTTGTGCACCTGTAACAGGAGGTCATGAGAACCTAGGAACTGATGCGTCGTAGTGGTTTTGGTTGGACTTTGATTACCCAAGTGAAAAGAAGGCTTCGACAAATAATTTAAAGTTTTGGACATCCATCCCATTCGGTATTAAAAAATATTTAAATACTATAAAATGTTTTCAATCATAGATAAAATACCAGACTAAGTATTTGCGAGTGATCTAAATTGTTTATTGGATTTTTATACGGCAAGTATAACCTGTTCCAATGTTAACATGTTTGTTCACTCGTTAATCTTATATGGGTAAATAAGTATTAATCTATCATTTAAAACATTATTGAAAATTCAAAATAATAAGTTACTATCTATATTCTATTATGTTAAATGTGGTGTTTTAATAAATTTGTTATAACTTTTGAACATTTTTTTTATTTTTTAAGCTTAATTTAAATAATTAGGTAACTTACTTACTACACTTACCGCGTAACGTAATCCATTGTTAGTAACAAAAATTAAAAAAAAAAACATATTGGTAATGAGGGATTTGAACACAGTACTCTTGTAACGTTTCGATTGATGTCGAGTGTTGTAACCGCCACTCCATTGTGTCGTATAGTAACATGATTGAAATTAAATATTCGTAGGCAAGGAGGAGAAGTTTTATAAAACACATTTGTGCAAAAAGTTGAGATCCACGAATGACGCCGCGACGGTTTGAACCTACTAACATTAACTAGGGGGGTTACCAGACTCTGACGCTGTCTGTACATGGAAAGATGGAGCCTAGTCGGCCTAACTCACAGGAAAGACATGGTCAATACGTAGAGCTGACTAAGCCGCGGGATTCCTCACGATGTTTTCCTTCATTCACCGTTTGGCTACGTAGTAAAGCTAACATACATTTTTCGTTTCGAAAAATGCTAACTCGCGAGTCCCTGTGTTAGTTATTTTTTCGAGGCACAACAACTAATGACCACACGGTACACACTTTGCGGATCACTGCTCTAGATTCACGGCTACTGACGGCTTCATTATCAGGATCCGACGAATTGCTTTACTCTGAAAATGTGAGTCTATCATTCACAAACTTTCGCTGAAGCCGGTAATTTGACTTGAACTTTAAAAGTATCACGTTAAAACAACTTCCAGATTGCGGCGAACTCTTCGGCTGGGGCAACTCTGAGTACGGCCAGGTGCCGATGGCGACGGCTCAGCACCAGGTCAACATGTCCTACTCGCTGTTGGTGTTCACGAAGGGACTCGGCAAGATTGTCGATATAGCCACCGGGGGATCCTTCTGTATGATTTGTAATGGTAAGTATTTGTAACTAAAATTTAACTAAAACCTCGGTGGCGCAGTGGGCGAAGGCCCGCCTGAGACGCAGAAGATTGCGGGATCGATTCCCAAATTATTATTATACAAATTGATTATTAGACAAATGTTTGTACATTCTGCAAGTATTTTGTTTCGGGTGTTTTCTATGTATAAGTATATATTTACAAAAGAAAGTATCTGTAGTTTATCAGTCATATGGTTCCCATAATACAAGCTCTGCTTAGTTTGGGGCTACATGCTGCTGTGTGATTACGTCCCGCATTATTTATTTAGGTTAGCAATTTTTTGATTCCACCTCTTTGCTTTGTCATTACTATGTTTATACTGTCATTACTTTGTCATTGTTATGTTCTAGTAATTTCGGATTTTATAGGATATTTTTCTTGACAAGAAATTTAGAAATTGTTGCCATTTTCAGTTTCAAGATTTTGATCTGAATACCTACATTTAACCATCATGACTACTTGAATGAAATCAAAATGAATGTGTTATTTAGAAACAGTTTTTTTTTAAAACAATAATTTCCAACAGCATATTAGATAGTCAAGGTATTAATATGGCTGATATTGTACTTTACAGAAAACGGCGATGTCTTTGTCTGGGGCTATGGTCTACTAGGGTTGGGCCCTAGCGTCCAGCACACTGCCAAACCAAAGCAGATCCCACCAGCACTCTTTGGCAGAAACGAGTTCAACCCTGAATGCAGAGTGGAAAAAGTAGCCTGTGGTATATCACATTTAGCAGCTATCACCAACAATGGAGATCTATACATGTGGGGAAGGAACAGGCATGGGTGTCTCGGACTAGGGAATAAGAATGATCAACACTTTCCGCTAAGGGTGTCGGTCGGGGCACATGTAATGAAAGTGAGTTGCAGTGTAGACCATTCTGTGGCAATTTGCAAACCTTTTGTTTAAGTTTTAACTTAGAAGACTGTTATGTTTTATGTTGTAATAAAATGTTAAGTTGTACAAAGTTTTTTATTTATCTACAAATCATCTGTCATCTATTAGGTTTTTGACTATTTCCAAAACAAACTCAATTTAGGTGATGGGATTATAATAAAAATTTGTCTGTCATAGGAGGAATACTACCCATAACGTCAAACATTGTGTAGGATGCCCTGTGGCCAGGTGGCATGACGATCTGCGAATGGCTACTGGTAGAAGCTGGATGCGCGTCGAACTGAGGATAGGACACAATGGCGCTCATTAGGGGAGGCCTATGTCAAACAGTGGACTGATATAGGCTGATGATGATGACAATAAAACTATTAAAATCTTTGAAGGATTTTAGATACATTCATGTATTATGTACAATTTATTACAGTTTGTAAAAAAAGCACTTATAAATAACACTATTTCCAGTTTATTACTATTTAAAAATTAGTCAATATTGAATTTTTGAATAGCTGACTATTGCTTGCACTCATCATGGAAAGGCTCGAGGGTTCTGAAGTCTCGCCAAGCAGGTGGCAACAGAGATGTGTGATGGAGGTGACATCCACACCTTTTACATGGCTCGCTGAACAGATTCACATAACTATGTAACCATGTCATAAAGGATCGCACAGCTAGTTCCGGTAAAGTTGGCGAGTAGAAATGCAACATTGCAGCATGAGCGTTCTCTGTTACCTTTCTGAATACATGGTGCCGGGACTCTGTCCAGAGGTCTAGGGTCTCTCCGTACCCTTTCACCATGACCCACTCCATGAGTAAACCTTTGAAGGCGACTACAGCTTTCAGCACATGGCTCAGATTGATCTGTACTACTGCATTACTAGCGAAGGGTCGTGATATAGTGATTTTCATGTCATTGTAAGACCGGTCTATGTTGTTGATTACACTGTCTACTTGTACAGGCGCTACGTTATGATTGCTTTGTAGTTTCCCGCGCCTTTTAGTACTACCTGAGTTGATGTAGGACCTCTTTAGTGAGTTCTGGCTCAGTAATGCGTGGGCGAAGGAGCTGTATTCGTGAATTTTGTCCGTCCATTTGTAGCTGTTTACTAGCTGTGTGTAAAGAGCTTGCCGATCTTGCGTCGTTTCTTGGCTGAGGTATGTTGTGTTGCCTAAGTTGAAAGGAGCGGTAGGTATGGGTAATCCGTTTATCGTTTGTTCCAGGTCCCGTAAGTTGATGTTTACGTTGTTCAGAAGCTCTTGAAGCTCGAGTAGGAACTTATCCTTGCCATCTTCCCCGTGGTCGGCCCGGAGGCCGTTGGATAGGGTCTCGAATACGTGACTGACGCTCGATCGCAAGGTTCTAAGCGCGTTGAGGCCGGAATTCAATTGGTCTACGTTGATCGATTGGTTCATGGTTACTAGCTTGATTATTGTCTTCAATTCAAGTGACTTATTCGGTTTTGTAGCATAGTTTGAAGATGTGTAGAAAAATTCAACAATCGAAACGACAACAACAATGAAATTAGCTGCAAATGCAAATGTTATGTCTTCTTCTTCTTCTTCTTTTGTGGCTTTTCATGGGTTGTCCACGAGTTTGCCAATGACAGTATTTATAGTTTTGATTTAGAGCCTTAAAACAAAAAAGCGGAGATCCGAGTGCAACAAAAAATAAAAAATGTTCGGTATAAAAAAAAGGGAGACTCAAACAGAGACAAGAAGTTACAAGTTGATTTATTCCTGAAACAAAGACAACACACAAAAAAAAAAAAAAAAAAAAAACAAACAAACACAATAACATTAAATATATACATAATGTAGGTATGTACATACATATTTACAATTTGATTTTATTTACACATATAAATTTACATAAAGTTTTGGCAAAAGGGGTAAATACTAGCGATAATAGGAATTTGGAGGATAGAGGACGTGGGATATCGGGAGGGGTGACATCATACAGGGATAGACGTAGTCTCGGACAGGAAAAAAGAATATGTTCAACAGTGCCTTCGTCTAGACCACATTCGCATATGGAATGATCCCTGATCCTTATTTTTGCTAGGTGAACTGGTGTGCAAGCATGACCCAGACGAAGACGGCAAATGGTAGATGTAGTAGTTTTGTCAGCTAGGCGGAATTTAAAGAACCAGGGTCGAGATGGAATCTCCGGCTGAATACCGCCATAGTGCTTGCCTTTCAAAGACCTGGACGCGACCCACATACGAGACCATGAGATGGACAGATGGGATTTAGGAACTGAACAGAGGTCATGGGAATAAATTTTAAGATGATCATTTGATCCGGTATGGACAGCTTGTTTGGCATAGGAGTCTGCTGATTCATTACCGGGTATTCCGGAATGACCAGGGATCCATGCCAGAACCACATCTATTCCAAGTTCATGGCACCTATATAAGGATTCACGTATTTTAAGAATGATTGGGAAATTTGACTTAGAGCGGAAAGGATTGGATAAAATAGACTGAAGAGAACTTTTGGAGTCTGAAAAGATAATTGAATTATGGAGATTATGGGAAATAATATAAAGAATGCTCTCGAGGATTGCTATTGATTCACCTGTAAATACTGTAGTAACTGATGGACATTTGTAGTTTAAAATTATTTTTGATGACGGGATCCAGACTGCAACACCAACAGGAGTGTTGTCGTTCAACTTAGATGCATCAGTGTAAATAGCACGCCAACCATTATATAAGCTACCTAACTGATAGCAGAATTCATTTTTAGCATTACTTGAACCTCTAGGAACACCAAAATCCAAAACTATATTGGGCACATAAGTTAGGGCTTCATACGGTGTATTAAAAAGAGGGAATATTTGGGATTGGACCACAGGATAAGGAAGGTGGGAGTACTTTCTGAAACTTCGGATTAGACAGGGAATTTTATCCTGGTTGTCATCAAGGATTGGTTCTATTAAAGAGAATAAATTATTTAGTAATTGAAGTAGAGGGTGATGGGAGATTTGGACAAGTTTGAAGAAAAATCTATCTGCTAAGTATTGTCTTCTGAGAGAGAGTGGTGGGTCAACACACTCGACTTGCATTGCATTGATTGGAGATGATTTCATTGCACCAATTACTATTCTAAGGCAACGAGACTGGACCTTATCCAGAATACCCAGAGCCAATTTGGTACTTGGGTCTAAAAGAAAAGATCCATAATCCAGATGGCTCCGAACAATAGCATTGTACAGAAGTTTTTGGCAGTACGGATGTGAGCCCCACCAAACGCCCGACAATGAGCGGAGGACATTAATATTCTTTTCGCAGATATCTGAAATGTAGTTACAATGTGTAATTCCTGATAGCCTCGAGTCTAAGTGGATACCCAAGAATTTTGTGCTGGGAAGTTGACGGATTTTTTCATTCCCGATATATAAATCAATAGCAGGGGGGGGTATACGTTTTTTAGAAAAAATAACACAGCTACATTTGGAAGCTGAAAGGGAAAGGCCATGATCTTTTAACCATTCATTCAAAAGAGTAAGAGCTGTATTAAGATTGTCTTTAACATCAGGAAGGGAATTTGATCGGATATAAAGAGCTAAGTCGTCAGCATATTGGAGGACCTGGCAGAGAGGACTGATTGAGAGATCAAGGTCATGAGTGTATATGCTGTATAAAAGGGGGCTTAGCACTGAGCCTTGTGGGAGGCCTTTATAGACATTTCGCGTAGGAGAAAATGAGCCTAGATTTTTAACTAAAATTTTCCTATCCATCAGTAAGTTGCATATGTAACGGACAATCCTCACAGGAATACTCAGCTGATGAAGTTTCTTCCTGAGTATCGGAAGAAGGACGTTATCATAAGCCGCTGCAATGTCTAGGAAAACAGCAGTTAGAATTTCTTTCTTTGAGAATGCTATGCGAATATCAGTAGTTATTAAACTTAAACTATCCATAGTGCTCATACCTTTACGAAATCCAAACTGTGTTTTGGCTAAAATATTTTTGCTCTCTACTATCCATTCAAGTCGAAATTTTATTAAGTGTTCCATTATCTTGGCCAATACTGAAGATAAGGCTATGGGTCTATAAGAATTTGGGTCAGAGGGATTTTTTCCAGGTTTGCGTATGGGAATAATGATTTGAGTTTTCCACTCCTCAGGAACAATACCATTCTCGAAGAAAGTGTTGATTAATTTTAAAAAGTAGGCTTTGACACTATCAGGAGAATTTTTAATAAATGAATACGGAATCCCATCAATTCCTGGGGATGAATCTTTTAGTCCATCCAAAGATAGATTTAATTCATTCATGGAAAAATCATTATCATATAGGGATGAAGATGGTATGAATAAAGGGGATGTAGGGAGAGAATCATTATTGGGGACATAGATTGGAGATAATTTATCACTAAATAACTGTAGCCATGAGGAGGGATCGTTTGAGGGTATGTCAGGTGTGTTACAAGAGCCTCTGAATCGTTTGATTTGATTCCACACTACTGATGATGGAGTTCTAGGTGAAAGATTTTCGCAGAAGTTTTTCCAACCAAGCTTTTTCTTTTTAGACAGGACTTGTCTAACCTTAGCAGCACAGCGTTGATATTTAACAAAATTTTCGGAAGTCATAGAGTTGTTGTATTCAATTTCTGCATTTTTCCTATCCCTGATTGCAGCGGTACACTCTGAATCCCACCATGGACTTGAGACTCTACATAGTGTTCTTACCTGTTTTTTTAATGGAAAACATTTATCTGCGGATGTAGTAATTGAATTCACAAGCATTGAATAAGCTGAAAGTGCACTGCTTAGGTTAATAGGGGTGAAGCTTTCAGCTGATTCATCCAAACATATAGCAAAAGATTCCCAGCTATCTTTAGAAGCTCCTGTAAGTCTATATTTAACACTAGGGTTAAAGTTTTGCTGAGGAGAGACACAGTTATACTTGGTAATTATTATTGGGAAATGGTCGCTCCCATAGGAGAGCGGCAGAGTTTCCCAAGAAAGTAAGGAGGAGAGGGAAGGGGAGCAGGCCGTTAGGTCAACAGCACTCAGTGGGTCTTGTGAAGGGAGGACTCTACGGGTAATAGATCCATCATTTACAACACAAAGATTGGCCTCATCAAATAGCTCAGCAATCAAGCGACCAAATGTACTACAGTGGCCGGAGCCCCACGAGGTGTGGTGAGCATTGAAGTCGCCAAGAATGATGATGGGAGCTGGAACAGATGCACATGCAAGAAGAATTTCGGGAATCAGGCAAGGTTTACCTTTGGGGATGTAAACTGAAATAAGTGATGTGTCAAGTACTCTAGCTGCTACTAAATTGATGTCGATGGAGTGGGGAGGGAGGGGGATTTGGGAGAAAGACAGTGTGCGCCTGACAAGCAGGGCACTACCTGCTCGCCCGTCAGACCTGTCGTCCCGGAGACAGGAGAAGCCTGGGATTCGGAATGAATCTCCTGATCTCAACCATGACTCCGAGACGGCAATGACTGACGGGCTGAATTTAGTAATTAAGTGAAGGAGTTCAGACTTGCGTCTGTGAAGACTTCGCACGTTCCACTGGATAATGGACACTGGATCCATTATTGCCAGTTAATTTGAAGATCTGGGACAGTTTTTGGGCAACGTTGGACGGTAAGGATGAGTTGGTTGTTGAACACAACTCTATTAAAATATTTAGAAGAGTTTCTATGAGGAAGCTCTGATGGTTGGAAGTGGACTCAGGAGTTTGACATTGGGACAAAGCATGTCCATTAGGAAGTGATGAGGCTGGAGTGGAGATAATTTCTTGGTGGGATGTCTTGTCATAGGATTTAGCCAACGGCGCTCGGGAGCGAGGATTGGCATAAACCATCTTGACATAAGACCGGGAAGTTGAGGGATTAGAAGAGCGAGGGGGTTCTTGTTGGGAGGAGGGGGGAGAGGGAGAAAACATTTCCTGAGCAACCTCAGAGAATGATCTTCCCACCTTGGGGAAATGAGTAGAGGCTTCTTCATAGGAAATTCCATTATGGGACATGAACGCTTTGATGGATTTTTGCCTTTCGAGTTCAGGGCATACTTTGTTGGAGGCGAAGTGATTTCCAGTGCAATGAAGGCAGAAGGCCTGGGATTCTGTGATATCGCAGCTTTCCCCAGTATGCTCTTTACCACACTTAAAGCAGCGCGGCTTCGAGCGACATTGAGCCTTAACGTGACCAAAGCGGCAACAGTTTTGGCATTGAATTGTTGGCAGTTGATATACTTCCACTGGAAGAGAGGTGTGAAAAGAGAAAACTCTTTCAGGCAAAACTTGACCTCTAAAGGTAAGGACGACGGCTTGGGTTGGGATCCACGAGACTTTACCATCGTCAATCAACTTACGGTTCAGTCTGCGGGCCTTAGCTACGAATCCGCAGCCATTGGGGACTTGTAAGTTTTCTGCAAATTCCTCCATCGACATATCTATAGGGACGTTCCGAACAAGACCCATTCGAGTTATGTTGAATGTAGGGATTGACGCAACATATTTGTATTGACTGAGAAGAGTGGTGCAGTCCAAGAATTTGTTGGCTGCAGCGGCTGTACGGAACTCAACTGAGACTCTATTTCGACCAACTGATTTTATGCCATCAGAACATATATTCGTAACATGATGGTTCGTTAAGAATTGACCAAATTTAATTGGTCGGATGGTCGTTCCTGCGGATGGATCAGGGGTTTCTCGCGAAACTTGTACAATAAACGGACCTTTATCATCTGTAGAATATTCTTTCACTCCAATTACTAGGGTCGGATGCAACCACATATTTTGGACGGATGGTTGAGTCGGAGCAACATCTATATCTGCTGCTATAGCAGACATTTTACTGGTTGATGCACCAGACTCCTCCGTTCCCGCTTGTTTCCTGCGTTTAGCGCCCGGACGGGTTTCGCGATTAGCAGGATCCGCAGAAGACGGGTCCGGAGGATCCGGTGGGAGAGGAGGCGGATCGGGACTTGGAGGCGACGCCACGTCTACCTCCATTTTCCCGGTCGGCGGTAAAAGTTTTTGACAATAGGTTAGTTTTACAAAAGCTATTTACAGTGTTAAAACATGAAATAAACCTTACCCACACGTATAACTAATCCACCACCACTAGATAATAACAAATCAACTTGAAAATATGCGAATTAACGCAATTTATCGTAAAAAACTCAAAAGATCTCACTCAAACACTGTTGCCCCAAGGCTTCCCTAAGAGCGAACCTGAAATGTTATGTCACTTCACTTCACTTCTTGATTGTGGCTTTTGTGTCAAGTTAACACAATTCTGCCAATGTCCGTGTCATGCTAGTGTCATAAACTTTTCGGATGAGAAGGAAAAAAAAATTATAATTTGGCCAGTTTATTACGGGAGATTCTTTGCCAAGGATTACCAAGGAGATTTAACTAAAACAAAAAGGACAACACAACACATAAGGATAACACAGTATTACAATAATTAAGTTAATATTTACAGTCTGATGTTATTGATATGTACAAATTTACATAAAATAAAATTAATTGGAGGGGAAAAGGTGAGGGATAGGAGGCATTTAAGAGAGGTAGGGCGGGGTATTTCAGGAGGAAGGATATCGTATAAGGAGCAACGAAGTTTAGGGCAATTGAAAAATATGTGATCCACGTTTCCTTCGTCCAGGCCACACTCACAGAGTGAGTGATTCCTGATTTTAAGTTTGGCCAAAAATACTGGAGTACAAGAGTGTCCTAGTCGTAAGCGGCAAATTGTCGAGGTAGAGAATTTGTTACCTTTTCTGAATTTAAAAAACCAGGGGGTGCTGGGAATATCTGGTTGGATGTCGGCGTAATGTTTGCCTTTGGATAGTTTGGAGGCATTCCATAACTCCGTCCAAGATTTATCCAGGTGATTTTTTGGAAGAAGACTTAGGTCGTGTGTATATGTTGAGTAATGCTCGAGAGAGCCTGTCAAGGAAGCAGCCTTAGCGAAAGAATCTGCTGTCTCATTGCCAGGGATCCCTAAGTGACCAGGGATCCACGCAATGACGATGTTGATGTCAAGCTGACATTCAAATAAATACTGCTTAATTTTTAATATTGAAGGGAAACGGGAATTTGATCTGAAAGGGTTAGACAGAATGGATTGAAGACAGCTTTTAGAGTCTGAAAAAATGATGGAGTTATTTAAATGGTGGGATTTTACAAAAAGGATAGCTTCCAAGAGAGCAATAGATTCACCTGTAAATACTGATGAGACGGAGGGGGATTTAAAACTAAGGCAAATATTAGTAAAGGGGATCCAAACAGCTGAGCCAACTTCACTCTCACTCGTCAATTTAGATGCATCGGTGAATATGGTGTACCACCCAATGAATTTATTATTTATATGGTCATTGAAAATTTCTCGAGCCAACGGGGATTCCTTTTCAATGCCAAAGTCTAATATAATATTGGGTTTAAAAACTAATGCATCGTATGGGATGAGGTAAAGAGGGTTAGTGGGAAACTGAATGATAGGGAAAGAAAATTGAGAGAATTTCTGAAAACTGTGGAGAAGACATGGGATTTTTGAATAGTGACGGAATAAGTCACGAAGGAGACTTAATTTTGGAATAAGGGGGTGATTGGAGTTCTGAACTAGTTTGAAGAAGAACCTGTCTGAGAGGTATTGTCTGCGTAAGTTTAGGGGAGGCTCACCAGATTCTACCTGCATAGCGTTGATGGGCGACGACTTCATGGCTCCTAATATGATACGCAAGCATTTGGAGTGGATTTTATCCAGCTTATCGAGGGACACCTTGTTACAGATATTTAACAAGAAATATCCATAATCAAAATGGCTTCTGATTAGAGCATTGTATACAAGTTTCTGAGAGTATGGGTGAGACCCCCACCAGACACCTGAGAGAGAGCGGAGGATGTTGATATTCTTTTCGCACTTTTGGGCAGTAGTTACGAAATGGGGAGCGCCTGTCATTCTTGAGTCAAGAGTAATACCCAGAAATTTTACAGTTGGGGTTTGTGGAATAATTTCTTGATCGATGAATATTTCTATTGTAGGAATGATACGCTTTTTGGTGAAGATGACAGCAGAGCTTTTGGAGGCAGAAAGGGATAGGCCATGGTCATGGAGCCAGTCACTTAGGTACGACAAAGCAGAAGTTAGTCGTCTGCAGGCATTTTCTAATGACGAAGAGGAAATATAAAGGGCAAGGTCATCAGCATACTGAAGAATATTACAGAAGGAGTCTACGGATTGTTCAAGGTCATAAGTGTACAGACTATATAGCAATGGGCTTAGAACTGAACCTTGGGGTAAGCCTTTCCAGACTGTTCTAGGAGAAAGAAGGCCTTGTTGGGACTTTATGACAACAGATCTCCCCATTAACATGTTGCAGATGAAACGGACTAGCTTCTCAGGGATTCTCAGCTGAATGAGCTTGCTCCTGAGAACCGGAAGCAGAACATTGTCGTAAGCTGATTCTATGTCAAGGAAAACTCCTACTAAGTATTTCTTTTCCTTAAATGTAATCTGGATATCTGTTGTCAAAAGGCTAAGGCTGTCAATGGTACTCATGCCTTTCCTAAAGCCAAATTGGGACTTGGCAAGGATGGATCGATTTTCAACTAGCCATTCCAGTCGGTGTTTAATCAGATGTTCCGCGATTTTGGCCATGACAGATGACAGAGCAATTGGTCTTCGGCTACCTGGGAGTGAAGGATCCTTGCCTGGTTTGAGGACTGGGACTATAATTTGAGACTTCCATTGATCGGGAACTGAGCCATTATTGAAGAAAGAATTTATGAGGTTCAGGAAGATTTGTTTAGATTTTTCGGAAGATTTAGTAATGAAAGAGTACGGGATATCATCTATCCCTGGAGAAGAGTCAGTCAGTCCGTTAAGTGCGAGAGATAGTTCCTGGAAAGAGAAAGGGGCATTAAAACAGTTCTGTGAAGGTAAAGGAGCAGGGATAGAAGGAAGGGAAGATAAAGAGGGGGCTGAAGGGGGAGCGAGTTTATCCGAAAAGGCCTCTAGCCATGATGAATGGTCATTGGCTGACTAATTTTCAATGTTGCATGAGCCTTTGAATTTCCTTATTTGTCTCCATACAATAGACGAAGGTGTCCTAGGAGATAGGTTTTCGCAGAAACTTATCCAGGACATCTTTTTTTTTCCTGGAAACTAGTTTTCTGAATTTTGCTGCAGATTTTTGGTATCTTATGAAGTTATCAGTAGTCATAGCTGAGTAGTATAATTTCTCCATTTCCTTCCTCTCCGATGCAGCTTTGGTGCACTCAGGGTCCCACCACGGAGTAGAAATTTTGAAGTCTTTGGTGGGCTTCTTAATAGGGATATGTTGGTTGGCAGTTGAAATTATACAGTCTATATAACTAGTATAAGATAAAAGAGGTTGGCTATCTATTGGAATAAAATCTGTTTCTAATTTTTGGTCAAGAGATGAAGAGTATACTGACCAGTCAGCAGCAGAAAGTCTGTATTTTAGAGAAGGACATGGATTACAAAATGGAGAGACACAGTTTGGACGATCGAGATAGATAGACATTAGAATAGGAAAATGGTCGCTTCCATAGGCATGTTGAAGAAGATTCCAAGATATAAGGGGTGATAAAGAGGGAGAGCAAAGAGAGAGATCAACAGCACTTTTCGGATTCTGGGAAGGAAGGACTCTTCGAGTGGGAGAACCATCGTTGAGTAGGCAAAGGTTTTTTTCGTCAAAAACATCTAAAAGGGAAAGACCAAACAAGTCCGAGTGGCTATGACCCCACACAGAGTTATGGCCATTAAAATCACCCATGAGTACGATGGGGGAGGGGACGGATGAAAGTAGGAAGAGTAAATCGGGGATTAGAGAAGAATTTGGATGTGGGATATAGACAGAGATGAACGAAATATCCAAGGATCTGATACCAACAGCGTTGATATCAGGGGGAAGAGAGGGGAGGGAAATTTGAGAAAAGGAAAGAGTAAGGCGCTACCTGCATGCCCGTCAGCCCTGTCGTCCCGCAGGCAGGAGAAGCCCGAAATCCGAAACCGGGTTCCAGGCCTCAACCATGTCTCCGAGACGGCAATGACTGACGGGCGAAATTTATTAACTAAGTGGACCAGCTCATGCTTTTTGGCTCGCATGCTCTGGCAGTTCCACTGCAGAACGACTACTGGATCCATTATGACCAGAAAGAGCGACTAATTGTGTGAGTTTGGAGGCAACGTTGGACGGTAGGGGATGGGGGTTCATTAATATGATGTTTATGATTAGTGTTATAAGGGTTTCTAACATATTTTCGTTTTGGGGGGATGTTTGAAGATGTTGGTTGTTGCCTAGAGCACAACCATTTGAAAGGAAGGAGGAGGGATCGGAAACAATTTCTCTATGGGCAGCCCTGTCATAGGACTTACCAAGGGGAGGTCTTGGGCGGGGAGAGGCGTATACATTTTTGACATAAGAACGGGAGCTCTGGGTATTAGACGGACCTGGGGTTTTTTGGGAGGATTGGGATATACCAGGTTCGGAGAACATCTCCTGGGCAACCTCAGAGTAAGAGCGGGAGACTTGGGGGAATTGAGAGCTTGCTTCTTCATAAGAGATATTATTTTGCGACATAGTAGCTTTAATCGACCTTTGCCTGTCCTGTTCGGGGCAGCATTTGCTTGTGGCAAAATGCCGACCAGAACAATGAAGACAGGATGCTTTGGCTTCTGAGACCTCGCAAGAGTCCCCAGAATGATCCTGGGAACACCGGAAGCACCTAGGCTTTGATCTACACTGTGCTTTAGTGTGACCATATCGACAACATGTGAAACACTGGATGGTGGGGTATTGATACAGTTCTACCGGGAGGGAAGTATTGTATAAAAATACCTTGGCGGGGAGTGATTGACCTTGGAATGTCAGGACGACAGTCTGGGTTGGCACCCAAGTGACCTTACCCTCTTCAATGTTTTTCCTATTAAGGCGGCGCGCTTTTAGAATTATTCCACAGTTTTCAGGAAGGATTAAATCCTTTGCGAATTCTTCCATTGATAAATCAGTGGGAACTTGGCGAACAAGTCCCATCCTAGTCACATTATAGGTTGGAATTGTAGCGGTGTAGTTACACATGCTCAGAATTGGGGACTCGATAAATTTGTTGGCATCCTTGGCGGTTTTAAATTCTACTGATATTTTGTTACGTCCAACTCGCTTCACACCATCATTACATATGTTTTCGAATTTATGATTTGCCAGAAATTGGCCAAACTTGATTGGTCTTATGGTAGTTCCTGCTGATGGATCGGGAACAGAACGGGAAACGTGGACTACATATGGGCCTTTGTCTATGGACGAGTATGATTGTATAGCTCCCACAACAATAGAGGGGTGGGTGTATACCGTTTGAATGGACGCCGAGGCTAGTTCGGGAGATACAATAGTTTTTTTAGCTGAGGGCAACAAGTTCTCATCCGACTCTAGTCGGCGTTTCGAGGCGGTCGAAGGAACAAGCATTGGGACCTCCTCAGCTAAGCAAATAGGATCAGGGGGATCGGGGGGAGCCGGAGGATCCGGCGGAGCCGGAGGTACCGGCGGATCACAGTCCATGCTTGAGGATAACCTCAAACACAGATAACAGGAAACAAGCGGGAACTACAATTTAATTACACTAACCAACACCACATAAACAACAAACACTACACTTAGAGTAATCAAATTGGTAATTGAGACTGAAAAAAGCCTTAATTTAAGCTAAAACACAATTAATCTCTCCGATCCGATTACTCGCTAACACTTCCGGAAGCAGAATCCTCAACCAAATGTTATGTCAACGTGAAAGACAGCTTTTGTCATTGACATTTGAATTTGCCTGAATGATTACTTTAACAGAAAATAGAAACTGACTGACTGAAGTCTTGACGAATGGACTTAAAACTTACTGAATGATTGCTATAACAGAAAACAGAACCTGACTGAAGACTGGACGACTAGACTTAAAAACTTCTTTAAGACGTTGCCGCATATTATTATAAACAATTTCTACTTGATACTACCGAAATTGTGGAAAACTATGCTAGAAGCCAATAAATTAAGAAGTGAAGTCACAGATATCAATGAAAAAAAGAAGTATTGCGTCTGCACAAATCACCTCAATAGGTGGCGTTGATATTAATTTGCTGATTTCTAGATTCAATATCTAGATGGCGCTACTGACCTAAGTAATGAGGCTTTCAGAAATAAATTAATAAATGCTTGAAAGCCTGGAAAACTCTTACATACACCACCTAGATATCTAAAAACATTTATGTTATCCCATAAGTTGCCACACGACTACCTCGTCAACACGTGTTCGTTATAAACGCATTTAGTAGTCCTTAGCTCTTCCCTGAAACTCTTTAGTATGCAAATGGCAATACCTCTATTTTGCGCTTGGTCGTCTCGCTTCCGTAATCTCTTGCAAGTGGCCGGCAAGCACATGATAGGTTTTAAATGGCCGTTTAACATAATGAGAGATAGTACTTTACATAAGGCTCGTGTGATATAACTCAGACTGATAAGTGTAACCATATTTTATGATGACAGATAATACTTTCATGAAAACTTCTGTCACCCATTAGTTTGTCGGTGCATATTGGCCTTAGAACGTCTTAGAAAGGCCTCCTCATTAGAACTAACGAACGACGAACTAGAATGCCCGGGTAGTGCCGTGTAAGTACGTGGCCCGGATGGGCCCGAACGCGGATTTGAAACGTTACCTACATACATTTTGTATGAATCAATTTATGCTACACAGTTCATGATCCGTGTCCCGTCCGGGCCCGGACGACGCTCCTCTACACCACGGTTGTTGCACGGACCCATTCCGTCTCCCTGTTTTATACAAAATCTATGTAACGTGTCAAATCCGCACCCCGTCCGGTTCAAGTACACTGCCCAGCCAGGACACGGCATGGTGTAATGAGAAACATCCCATAATCTAGTAATAGATAGAATTTTTCAACAATTTTAATTTAACCTCTGGCGAGTTTTCGAGTTCATTTATTTGGTAAACTTTTTCACTAGCCACGCGGTGGTTCCATTAGGACCTTAATTTCCAGTTCTGCATGCAAAGTTGTAGGTGCTTTGCGGACATCTTTGCAAATTAGCACGCATTTTAAAGCGAATACTCTGGTCTCATTTCTGAACATACTCACCTACAAAATTAAAGTAAAATTTTTAGGTAGATAATGTCATTTTCACGGATGATTGTACTGCTACGTTAACTGGCAATACTGCTACGTAGCTTCGGTTTATTTAATTATAAATTATCTTCGGTAAATTATCTTCGGTTTAATTAATATTAAATTATCTTCGGTAAATTATCTTCGGTTTATTTAATATTAAATAGTCCAAAATTGTGAGTCGAATTGTCTAATTACAGCTTTTCTACCAGTAGTCGTAATTATGTCGTCATCATCACTGGCTAACTATTACAGTGCTACGGTGCTACGTCGCTAATATTGTTTGTAGCTTGCAGCCGATCGTTATTGGTGCTACGCAGCTGCTTCTACACCGAGCTCTACGCATCTGCAACCTGCTACGCAGCTACGGTGCTACACAGCTATGGTGCTACGAGGCTAAAGTATTTTGCAGCCATTAATAGGTTTTTTTCCTATTATCCTAAGTCCCATTCAATATAACCAAGTCAAATGGCTTTAAATTACTCTTTTATTCCTTTTCTTAATTGTATTATGTTGTTCACTGTAGTACATTATATTATACACTAGCGGCCCGTCCCGGCTTCGCACGGGTTAGGGTACTTTTTTTACACCTTGGGTTACATTACTTATGTTTTAGTAAGGATCCCTAATCTTTTCTACCAATAAATATAGCATATTACTCAGGGTGAATGTAGCCTTCCAATGGGGAACGCATTTTTGAAATAGGCACAGAAGTTTTTGAGTTTATAACAATATTAACAATAGTAACAAACATACACACGCAAAAATAAAAAAAAATCCTCTTTATAATATTAGTGTAGATAATGTAGATGTATATGTGGATGTGTAGATAGGTGAGAAGAAGGACTAGGTATTTACTAATGTTTACCTACTGGAATATTGGATATTCTAATAGTCATGGTCTTAATCATAAAGTTATGCATAACATCAATCAAAATCAGTGTTGCACAGTTTCAGAAAATATTTAGTGGTACAAAACTACGCAGCAGCTAGCAAGTGCCTAGGTTACGATCTTACGGCGATACGAGTAACGACAGCTTTGTACTGAATAGAAGAACGAACAAAAAATATTAATTTTGCAAATATAAATTTAGCAGCTATAAGTGCTACAAGGCTAAAGTTCTTTGCAGTCGATATAGGTTAAACTGCACATTTCAAACAATAATATTTGGTTTTGCGCAGATTAGCTAGGCGCGATGCTACGGTGCGATAGTTAGCTAGTCTAGTTCTATAATACGAAAATGATCATAGTGTGCGAAAATGTACGGTGCCACGATAGTAAGTTAGTCTAGGTCCATAATATGAAAATGTTCATAGTTTTCCCTATCCAGCAGAATTTTAATGTATGTTATATGGAAATTATAAGATTCAAATATAAACCGATCAAAAGGCATAGGTGATGTAATGTTATTGCAGGTTTCACCCAAAACAGTCAAGTAACTGAAAAAGTAACTTTTTTGGCTCGAAAACGAAAACTATGAACATTTTCGTATTATGCAACTAGTATTAAGGGTAGGTAGGTAGGTACGTAAAGGATGTAATTGTGACACGCAGTAGCAGACACGCAGCTACTGACTGCTACGATAATTTTGAGCAAAAAATATATTATATATACTATAAATGTAAAAGTTTGTGTGTGTGTGTGTAATCCAGATTATTACCAATGGGCACACTAGTACCTACTTTGGCCAACGATAACGTACAAATAGATTACAATTCCAACTACAACATCAATAAATCAAACTCCAATTCTTACAACGCAAACAAAACATAAATAAACGTATTATACTACATCACCACCTCAAAAAGGCCCACATTACATCAGTATGAAATAGTTTTATGGTTTCTTGGATTCAGCGATCGGGATCTCGTGTATAAATTTACGAATGGGCATAAATTGTACTGTCCTGTCTCTGCCAGAGCTGAACCCGAGAATTTTATCATAAAGGACGTACGGGCATCAACCCTACTGCGTAGACTACGCTTTATTTGTACTGAGTCGCTGCTAGGGCTGCCAACTTGTGGAAAATTCTTATCATAATTTTGAATGAAATAGTCCTAGTATTTTACTGAGGCTGAGATTAAGGTTAGGAATGTTTGCATGACTTTTTCGTTGTAAAGCTGGCTATGTACTAGTCAACAGTACCAATTGGTTTGGTGATTTTAAATTAAAAATTAAGTGTTTATTTAATGATTGTTGTATTCTTATAATTTAGGATTTGGGTAGCCCTAAGCCAAGACCGCTGGATCGTTACGTTATTTGTCAATTTATGAACTTCTTTGTGATATTTTTAAAAGCGTTGCTGAAGTGGTTTTTCTGCTTGAGGGCCTTTGTTGCCATCTGAATTATTAAGTGTAACGAGAATTATTCTAAAAAATCTCATGACTAGAGAAGTGCTTAGATATACCTCCTTTTATAAAATTTAATATTTCTTTATCATGGAAATTTTTAATTTTTGTAGTTTCGTAACTTCCTTTACATAACGACCCTAAACAATAGCCAGCGGCATATTTAACAAACAAAAACATCAATAGCTTCAAAGAAAAGATCGTGAAAAATAGGACCATTATTAATATTAATGTGGCCCTCTAAACTCCAAGTTGTTTTTATTTGAGCTCGCTTAATATTTTTGCCAAAGACAACCAGTTAATTAGTTGTGAACTTTCAAAGTAATATTTATCTCGACGAGTCGGGCGTTCTGTCAATAACCTGCCCTCGTGGCAGGGCAGGGCAGGGCAGGGTAGGCAGGGCGGCGTAATTGCAAAGGTCGACAAACGTAACGCCTCAAATAACACAATTGCTCGGGTTTTAACTGATTACAATAAAACTGGATGATAAAATTTAAATGCAAACCATTTGGTGACTGTTATCATTTGCAAAAATTACTATTCTGAATAAGTTTCTGCAGACACGATTCGTTGAATTGGATACCTTCTTGATTCAGATTGATAAATCTAATGACTTAGAGTACGTAATTATATACCTAACTCTTAGGAATTCACACTCATCAACTAATTATATTTCGTGTTTGAAAAAGATCGTTACCTAATGTAAGACTATATAATGGTAATGATCGACATGCAAGGCTAGATAGGAGATATCCATAGTTGAGGGGCGCGAAGAGGGATCGTGCAGGTGTTGCCGTGGTGAGAGGAGGGTGCGGGCCCGGGCCGGCTCGCGGCGGCGGCGGCGGCGGCTGCACCGACCTTGGGCGCTCTGCCCCAGTTCCCGGGCGGATCGAGCGCGCGCTGCTCGCATCGAGCCTCCGCCGCGCGACACTCGAACAAACTTACGAGTCGCCGATCGGAGATTTATTGAGTGATTAGTTCGCGAATAGAGTCTCGTTTCGCGGGCAGAGCCCAGAGCTCGCGCAGGTGCGCAGCGGCTTGCGGTGCGGGGCGGGCGGGGGCGTGGGCGCGGCTAGTCCGCGCCGGGCGCCGCTCGGGGCGGCCGCACGTGAGTCCTGGCCGCATGAGCGCGCCGCAGTGCTAGCGCGTGGTGCGCGGGTGTGGTATGACCGCGCGTCGCCGGAATGGCCCCGATGTTGGCGGCCTTCGCGCTGCTGGCCTTTCTGCCCGGTGAGTGTCCATCGAGTGTCGAAGCAACAGGCGTCCGCCGCGCCCCCGCGTTTGTTTACCCCATCGCTGGGGATCGATTGATGGTGAGAGCTGAGGTGTTGTGAGTGAATGCCCGAGGATGTTGAGACGGTCCGATGCCCCCGTCGGTACAGCGGCCAGGTAACGTCCGCTCTCCGGGGGCTGCCCAGGGAGCGGACTAATCGCGGTTACATTGTTAAAACTCTTTTATTTCACGTGTAGCGAAGGCACGTGTTATACCGGAGGTCGGATACGGCCGTAAAAAGGAAAAAGTCAGCTTTTACGACGGAATCTGAACGTACTTACAGTAATGGTAATGATTTGGTTACGAGAGCGCGTTAGCTGACTTGGATTTTATATGAGACGCGTCTGGATCCAGGTTACTTACTTGAATGGTAACACGAGATACTTTTTTATTCTTACTATTTAATTACGTTGCAGTTACCAAGGTCTAATAGGTTAATATTAATATTATATATTAATAATCGACTCTAGTTCTACTATGCTCATTCTGATTCTCACTTTTACTACTACTTGAAAAATGTATAATTACTAGTACCTACTAACTATCTACCTTTTATCCGTGTTTAAGCTATCCCACAGAATAATAAATAGTACGCTATACCAACACCTTCTCAGGAATTTCCCATTTTCACTTATCAATATATCAGTAGGTAGGCATCTTTGCGCTGAATTCGTAATGTGCTTCTACATTAATATTAATGATTGCCATTTCATTATCTCTACATTGAAAAACTGTGTTGGCTTAATGGAAGGATCTCAATCTATAATTCCCAGGGTGTAAGTTCAAATTAAAATCGCAGTTATTTATATATTGCGTATATTTTTTGCTAAAAACTTTTAAGGGCGTATATGTGCGTCCAAATAATGAAGAAAAATATCGTCTCGACCAGCATCTTCATCTACTTAACTTAACAGGCTATGAATAATAATAATCATGTTTTATTTGTAGCGATACTTAATACGAAACACAATAATTTTAGATTTTATAAAAAACAAACAAAAAAATAATGTAGCTTAACTCATCGTAAATAAGAAAAACTATGGCTATGTTCTTTAGTATGAATCAATGAAAGGTTAAATTTAGACCATGGTTTACGTTCTAAAGAGGGGTTTCAGAAAAATAGCCAATTGGCATTATTCATTTTCATTTCCCTGCCCTTATCCCACTCTAGGTGGGGTCGGCACAACATGTTTTCTTTCTCCATTTAATCCTATCGGCTGTCAACTCTGTACTCACTTCTTAATTGGCATTATTAATTGGCAAAATTTTATGTCATAAAAGGAGTGTCTCTCTGAGTTTCCTTCTCTTTATGCCCAAAGGTTTGCAACAAGAAAACTCTGTCAGGGTAAAGCTCGCCTTTGTACATAGATTTTAAATAAACCTTTATATAATTTTATTTTTTGTGCATTAAACATTAAAATCCTATTTTCCAAGTTAAATAACGTTTCGTAGATACCTACTTTCTCTCCTAGACAGACTTACTCTAATATATTTTGTGATCGATCTAGCCTAGCTCAGCCTAACTCAGCCAGCTAGGCAGTTTTCATATAGATCTAGCAAGAGATAGTCGCTCACACAACCAATAACAATATTCTGTCTATATCACTGTCTAGTAATGCTGTCTAGTCTTTCAAATGCTAATATAAAACTTATTTTTTGCGATATATGTTGTCTTGTGAAACGAACCTATTATTATTCAAATGCAAAATTGGAGCTTTAAATTTATGAGTAAAATAAAATTCAATTTGGTTGAAATTCGGATAAATTTCAGTAAAAACGACTTATTATATTCATATGAGATGGTGAAATTTTCTGATGTCAGTATTTAAAGACCGCTAGAACTCTGACTTAAACTTTGTAACTGAAACAGTGGAATGGGAAACAACGTGCTTAGTTAGATGTAAATGCTAATACATTTCTCTGAAACACAATAGTAGCCTGATTTATATATTTTAACGCCAGGTAACTCAACTAACTTATAAACCCAATTTTATTCATTTATCATCAACAACAGCCGTACTGCTGGACATAGGCCTAATGTGCGCTATATTATTTATTATCATTACCTAATTATATTATGTAAGAAAATAACACAAACGTATATCAAAACATAAAAATCCATTGTTCAGTATAATAATCTATTCTGTAGGAAAATTAGGTTTTATTCGGTTCCCGGAATGGTCCTCTAAGTATGATTATATAACATTAGACTCATCTTTGTGGCGGTCAAGGGATTTGAGAGATCACACGACTTCATTTCTTTGTGAATACATTAGTATTCTAGTGAATACATTTTTACTCCGACCTTTCTACTTCGTATTAAGTTTGTTTTCAGACAGGTCTGATTTGCTTTCAAATTACAATGTACTATCGACCCGCCCCGGCTTTGCATGGGTGCAAGTTATACATATAAACCTTCTGAATAACTCTATCTATTAAAAAATATCTATCTATGAAAAGCATCAAAATCTGTTGCCTAGTTTTAAACATCTAAGCATACAGAAGTGACTTTCTTTAATACTATGTAGTGAATTAGTTTTAGTTCAAATTATGTTGGTGTTTTTTTTGATAAAATCATCTAAGTGAATAGATTTAATATTGGATGGATTTTTCCTTTTTCCACGAACTTACCTGATGTTGGGTTGTTACTTGATGATGTTAAGAAAAGTTGTTGTCTAAGATGGAGTACGAAGGTTATTAGAGTTGCGTAAAAATCTAACATAAAATTAATTCTACGATTTACTTTAGAAACATACATATATTTTAAGTTTAGGTACTCTATGAGTAAACTATCTATCTGAAAATTATCTTTTAATGTTATTAATTATGTTTTAAAGTGACCCTTACTTAAGGTAGCGCAGGAGGCGAGTCCCGAAATTGATGAAAGATTGCAGTTTCAGTCTCTGATTCGTTTAGCCATATCAGAGTTCTTCTAGCACACTAGCTCCTAAAAGTAGGAGATACCTAACGGGAAACCTCAGACAAAGGACACCAAATCGATTGTCACTCACACGCTCGTTCGGCTCGAATGAACGATATCAACGTCTCAAAGCAGAATTTCGGCCTTTCAAACCCAAAGATAAGACATCCCTGTACCGAACTCACTATCTTCACACCTGCACAACAAAGAAACAGAGCCAATGAACGGGAACGATAACCGAGAACAGGGGTGTGCAGGCGTGTACCCAGGATTAGTCATTTGAACAAGTATTTCAATCCATACGTCACATATTATTTTAGGGTATCTATTTTTATTAGACACGTAAGGGTGTAAGTAGTTTGAACCCCGATCTCCGGAACCCAAGCCAACCTCATCTGCATGTAGTGCATCCTGCTGTATAACAAACGCGGCACCGGCGCCCGCTGATTCCGGCGTAGCGCGGCCTAACATTGGCCCAGCTAAATCCCCTAGCCGACGGGCAGCAGCGTCGGCGGTGCGAGATGTTGTGCTTTGAAATCCCCAACCAGCATGCTCAATGCAGGGATTATGGGCATATCCCCCTTCTTATAGGCGAGACCTATGTCCAGCAGTGGACTGAATAGGCTGGTGTTGTTGCTGTTGTTATTATGTTTATCAATCTTTGGTACCTACAGACTCTTCCTAGTTTGGGTTCAGTTGACAATGTGTAGATCAACCGTATATCCCTTATATTGTGATAGAAATAGAAATAGAATAGAAAATAGAAATCGTTTTTTTATTTCTTTGGTCCTTTTTTCTGTTGGCCTCTATCAAGGCTTAAACCTATGACTACTAACGTGCCATTCTAAGAACAAATCTGTACCTTACATACGTTACTTTAATATACCTTACATTATCCTACCTTCTCCACTACTTAACGTGCCATCTTAAGAACAAAAGATACATTACATTATCCCAGTTTTTTCAGTCGTTAAACCGTGATACCTGAGGTCTGAATATAAGCAAAAAAATATATTGCAAAGGCTTTGATCGAAGCCTGAGTACGTTCCTGCACACAGGGTGGTACACAATAACTAAATATAAATGGACGCCATCAATAGCATTGCGAATGTAGGCGACGGCGCTGACGAGCCACGG
The DNA here is from genome assembly GCA_951804965.1 of Horisme vitalbata. Lineage (NCBI taxonomy): Eukaryota > Metazoa > Arthropoda > Insecta > Lepidoptera > Geometridae > Horisme > Horisme vitalbata. The sequence goes on from OX638090.1 coordinate 3,060,813, forward strand.
TCGGTAATGGTACGAAAATGATGGATCGTTGCAGACGTACAGAAAACCTGCACATAAATCTCTTTTCAAGTGATCCCTCTACGCCGCGACGCGACGTTACATACGAATAGTGAAATATGTAACGTAAGTTTTCAAACATAAATGATTGCTCTATTTACTTGGAGATGATTTTATCTTACTAGTAGCTACATAGATTGAGTATCCACGGATACCACCAAACTATAATTTTTTATAGGTACTTCTAGTGGAATAAAAACAGTGATACTCTGGTTAGTTCATAGTTCATTTATTTCCACCATAAGTACACAATGTTACACTTAATTTTGTCCAAAGTTAAGAAGGTTGCATAATGTACGTATAAATACTGCTGTATAGCATTGTCAAAAAGTAAACATTGGCTGTAAAAGGGCCAAATGTCTAAACGAAATTTTAGATTAAAAAAAGCATAAAGCATCTTTGAAGAAGATAGATAGATGGATTGATAAGCTTAATTGTTTACCACATCTGTAAAGAAAAATAAATAGTATGTTTAGTTTATAGAACTCTACGCTATTTATGTAGCTATGGTATCGCTTATGACATCTTTGCTTGAAATATAGTCTTACTATGACATTTGTTTATATTAATTAAATTCTTTGCTAAAATATAGGCCCTTCGGTTTTGGAGGCATAACATTTGGACCCATTTAAAGAATGTAGGTTCCAGGTAAAATAGCGTTTCTATTTTCTTTCCCGCTCATATATATTTTCATAGGCTCTCTATCCAATAGGCTTCTTTCTAAAAGCTATATCCGATTTTATCCGATTTGAGGTAAAAAATCTCGATGAATAGACTCACGTGGAATTTTTTTTACTGACCGCGTCTAAACAGCAAATGTACATGAACTAAATTACATGCTCTCTTTACTAGGTTTCATTTTGAAAGATAAAGTATCTAATTCGAGCATTGAGGTGTGTATCTCTATAACTTCGAGGTAAAACAATCGCGACGAACACACTCATGTGGGAAAATTGTAACTGACCACGGCTAAACCACAAATGTACATGAACTAAATTACATTGTAGCGACATTAGCGCAATGTTGATTTATGCCTAAACCACATTATACAGCTACACCACAGATGGTGTGGTAGCTATGAGGCTGCTTTTTGTTCAACCCACACGGTCGAAAGTTAATTGGTATCGACAGAGATTTATGTTCGATGTTTTGTTAGGTGCTCCGGTTTGTTCCGCGGTCTGACCGGACAGTCTGAAAAATGTATCGGTGAATGGAAAGCATGTTTACATTTTGAAATAAAGCTACATCCTGTGTTTAGATATTATGTTTGTTATTTCCATACCGCTACGTGAAATGGTTGTCATTTTTCAATATTGAGAAACGAAAGAAATGGGCACTTTCTTTTATTTGCCAAATTTGAAAGTTAAGTCCCTAGTTTAATAAACACATTTTATTTACAATAAATGCCTGGCCTCGCATTTAAAAAAAAAAAAATATTTTGATCCAATACAAACACAAAATGAAATCAAAATGGAAAAATTACATAACTATGCTATTATCTAGGATAAAAATAGGTTCCTGTCTTAGCTTTATACTGCATCGAACACGTACGTAGGTAGATACCTACGTGCTGATGCAGCGCTGGTTTTCAGACCATTCGTTTTGTTTTGAGGATTTCAATTACTACGATTTCGTACACCATTTTGTTTGGTCACTTTGAAAGATTCAAATATTTTATGAAGTTTAAAAAGGCAATGAACTCATAAACTCTCTTGCAAAGTCTATTTATATGTAAAAAAAATGCAAATTCTTAGGTTAAAAGTAATATAGATACTTGTTGGTTATTTACGAGATCTCCAATTTTTCAAGGACTAGGCTTAAGACTGAGCCTGGTTCCTTAATTTACTGCCTTCTGGGATTACGGCACTCCCTCGTACCCTTTAGTAATTTCTGTTACTTTTACATTTTCTTTCTACAAGGTCTTAAGAAGAATCCAACCCAAAGCTCTTAAAATCTAATCGACTGTTCGTACACTCAGCGACAAACTGTAGCCCCACAACTTTTACAAAATTATTTCGCCTGTATTCGTAGGTATTCATACTAGGTTCCTATTGGTTTACCTATGATACTTAAATAATGTATGTATAACTGACATTAAGAATAACAAAAAAATATTTACGGTGCACAAGGGTTAACAATAGAGTTGTTTTTATTTCTTTCGAATGAGTTAAAGAACATATATTATTATAAGATAAGGTCGAGTATTACAGTCAAGTTTATTATGGTCAATCTGTGTGTTACATACCAGATAGGTTACATAGCTCCGACACCAGAGTTGTCCTATTTTCAATCGAAGAAGATGAAGAGTATATAACGTGAAATATAAGGAAATACCTTTAGACAGGTGAGGCTCCGTCTCAGGCAGTTGTAATTCAATACAAATCCAATACCCTTGATGTATCCAACCCCTCTCTATACTATTTTGTATTATCATACCTACATTCAGTCTCAAGGCGTTTTGAGCCGTAGTGGCGGTTCGCCTTTCATCCGAAGGTCGTGGGTTCTAATCTCGACCCGACCAATGGATTTTTCTATTGGAAAAATGCAACACAACAACACCAGCCTATTCAGTCCGATGCTGGACATAGAATATATGAAGGGTGATATGCACATAATCTCCACGCTGGGCATGCGGGTTGGGGATCGCAGGGCGCAGAATCTTGCACCACCGACGCTGGTGCCCATCGACGGCTAGGGGATTTAGCTGTGCCGGTGTTACGCTGCGCTATGCCGCAATTAGCCGGCCACCAGTGCCCCGTTTGTTAGTTACGTGGTCCGGGTTCCGGAGATGGGGTTTGGAACCCCTTGCACTCCGTGATCGTCTAGTGGTTAGGACCCTGCGTGATCCCGCGGTGAAGGAAAACACCGTGTTCATCGGTTTGGTCAGCTTCACACGTATTGACCAGGTCTTTTGCTGTGGGTAAAGCAGATTAGGCTGAGAGGATGGTATAGATGCTGAAACCTGCTCCATCTAACTCCCAAGCGCTACAGTATCCCGGTCAGTGAGTAAATGTTATCACTTGATGTTATATAAATAATTTATAGATATTAGATGCAAGGCCATAGCTTTTTTTCCGTTTCAAGCCAGTTTTACAAATTGTTTCAAGCCAGGTGTAAGGCACATAGAAATAAGAATCATCTAATAGAATATCTCATAAATCTTAAATGTTAAACGTAAAATGAACTCACTATTATTTTTGAAGGATAATGATGTTTTTAAAGTTTTCCTATCTTTGGGGAATATCTAAGACTTTATGAAACGTGTGGAAACTGGGTTATTATAAAAGGTCTAACCTGACTTGTATATGCATTTCTGATAATTACCTGTACTTATACAATTAATTTTATTTTAAAATAAAAAATAATTAATAAATAACTGGACAATTTCACGCTGCATCGTAATGAAATAAATAAATACTAAGCAGGGCTTGTATACATTTCTTTTTGTAAATACATTCATAGAAAACACCCAGACCCCAGACAAATATTTGCAGATCTGATAAACATTTGTCTGACGGCGGGAATCGAACCCGCAACCTTCGGCGTCTTAGGCGGGCCTTCAGCCACTGCGACAGGTAATGTCATCTTGAAAAGAATAACTAGCTTTTTTTTTGATACTTTGGGCACAGATAACATAATACTAATACTCTTTGGGGTAGTCCTCGCACGATACCGGGATAAACAGTAATTATAAACTACGTATATAAATCCGTTCAGCCGTTACCGGAGTTGAGTGGGAACAATCAAGTTGAGATATTTTGAAAAAAATCCTATTTATTGAATTTTTTTCAATAAATAGGATAAGCCTTTGCTTAACAGAGGGACATACCAGGCTCGTCGTAATCGTAGTGTGATTATGATACCTAGATAAAAATAATGCTAAGTATTTACCTACAAATTATTGTCTAACCATTAAGTTGGTAACATAGAGATACAACTAATATTAAGTAAGACCAATATTTTTACCCTATGTTAAATAATAAATAAATTTTTCACTTCTCTTGCTCAAAAAGTGTATCATAATAGTGTAGCTTGGAGGGCCTAAAACTCGAGTTTAATACCTCGGGCTAAAAAGTACTTTTTCTTTTTAATTTTTGTCTAAAATCATCAGCCCGTACAAAACATTCGTTCTCTCACATAAAAACTCGACTTCTTGGTGCTCCGTCAATCTTTTTTTTGAAAATAGAACCGTCTTGGTGATGTTTTATGAAGGTTGATTAATTTTTAATAAAATTTCTGAAAATTGTCTAATTTTGAATTGTTTTATTTTCTCGCAATCGAAGTGAAAAGTAGAGTGTTTTACTCGGGCCAAAACCACCCATTATAACATAAAATCTACTAATATTATCTTATTTACTCTTCGTTGCGACAAATTTTTGACCAAACTAACATTTAAAAGGTCTTCTACCGTGTAAGCATAACCGTGAGCAAGATCTAGTATTACAGAAGCTCATACTCGTTAGGTATAAACCCATAGCTGGTCGAAATTACATAGTTCGCCACTCTGCCGCTACGTTACGGCATTTCGCAGTAAATTTAATTATCGGGGTTACACATAGGCCGTACACGGCGTACACCCATTAATCTATAGGCTAGATGCCTCTATAGAGGGTATGAACGTTGTCATGCGGTGAGCTTCAATGGACTTTCAGCTTAAGTTCTGCCACATGGCTGGCATCGTTTATCAGGAGTAGTTCTGCCTTTTGCACTGTAGGTGTAGATTTTATTTCCATGCTGGTAAAATACCTAGATATTCAAAGACATTATCTTTTATCTAACTCAAAGTAATTTAAAAGTGGAAAGTGTACTGAAATTTCAGTCACAACATGACACTTTTGACCGGACTGTGAGGAATTGACGACTTGAACAGGATCTGACTGAAGTCTGGACTTTTACACCGTACGACGATGCCTCGTAATAATATGAACAATATACGTGATATTGACGAAATTGAGCAAAACATAAGTACATGCTATTGATTATAATTATGTTTTAAAAACTAAAACGAACACTGATTTCAATGTTCGACTCAGGGTGAAAAGTTATAAGTGCGGATGTGGTTTTTTGAGTTTTGCGGGAACAGTACCAATAATATGTATGTATTTACAATAAAAATGTATATATTATGTAGTATATTAATCATGTGGTTCCCATATTAATACAAACTCTGCTTAGATTGGGGCAACATGATGTTGTGTGATAGTGTCTAACATTATTGATTTATTATTAAATAAGATAAGAAGTAGGCTAATATTTTTACTGACTTATGTAACCTATAAGTACTTTACCAAGTGCGGCAACTATACTTATGGTATTTAGATTGGACCCCTTGCAGTATTAAATACCACAATAAAGCCTACAAGGCTTCATACCTCACAATAGTGTATTATTGAAAACATTAACCCTAAACCACCCTTTAAATTACCCCGTTACGACCCAATCCGACAATATGCGCCTTATTCTTACTTAGAGGTTTAATCAAGGATTAACTGTATTCACGAGATTTATAATGTTTCAAAATCTAAACCCTCTAGTTTCAAGTTTCAAAAGACGGCCTTTGAAGATATACTTTGTGGCAGGGTAAGATTACACCACTTTGTTGTCAGATTGAAAATTTAAAGCCAAGTAAAGTCAAATTTCTATTGTATTACATTTGTATAAATATTATGATATAGGGATATGACAAGCCCACTATCATTAGGATGCCATGATGTACAAATGTACATCACGGGGGTGTACGGGGTTCCAACCCCCATCTTCGGAACTCAAGCCAACCACACCTGCACGTGGTGCACCCTGCTAAATAACGAACGGGGCTCTGGCGGCCGGCTGATTGCGGCATAGCACAGCCTACATCAGCACATCTAAATCCCCTGGCCACCGACGGGCAGCAGCGTCGGTGGTGCGAGAAAATGTGCCCTGCGATCCCCAACCCGCATGCCCAGCGTGGGGATTATGGGTATATCCCCCTTTATTAGGGGAGGCCTATGTCCAGCAGTGGACTGATATAGGCTGGTGTGGTGGATGTACAAATATGTTAGGTCTTCTTCTCTTCTTCGTATGAGTGTGGCCAGCTCTGGTGTAGGAGTCCCGGAACAAATCTAAATAATATAATATTTTAAACTGACCATATTACCCAGTATATAACAACGCATAGCCCATACCGCTGGATCTAGAGACTTGAAATTTTGCACATTGATATATATTATAGTGTAGTGTAGGCATACAAGAAAGGATTTTTATAAATTCCACCCCGGAAAGGGTGAAATATATTTGGGGATGAATATATTTGTCAAAATCCACATTAACGCGAGCGAAGCCGCGGGCGGAAGTACTAGTATTTGTATAATTTATGTAAACTCTAAAACTGAACTTAAATTAAGCCTAAAATCAGTTAAACTAGGTTTTATGCTGTGATCGTTTATTTAAAACCAAGAATTTTATTATTTGGCCCATTTTCGGTACACGTGTTAATTTAAAAGACACCCCCAACTTCTGCTACGTGGAAACACCTTACATTTGAAAAAACGCCTGTGTACGGGACATGTTCCCCAATAACTTATTTTGAGTACTCATAATATGGATAGTCTAGGTTTTAAAATCACTAAGACTTCGGTGCTTATTTTCATAAATAACATGGCTCTTTAAGTCTTTATTCAAGCTTTGACTGCTTCTTTTAAACATGGCTTTTTCTTTTATCAAAATACTGGATACCTAGTAGATGTGAAAACCACAGAGCGTATCTACTGTGATCAAAAGAACTTCGTTTACGAGTATATTGAACCTTTACATAGCTTGTAAAATATTTCATCCCTCGGGGCACTTCGTCGCATTGCATAAAATATCTCACATATAAAATCTGTATCTACAAGTTTATTTTATTTACAATTCGAATTGAATCGAAACTTTTACTCGTAGATAAAAGTAAAAGTAATTTAGTAATTTTTGTAATGAACTTTGGGGAGGGAAATGTCTAGGAGCGGACTGCTATAGGCTGAGATGATGTTAGGTACCTTAAAAACAATATTATTTATAAATGCAATAAAGTATTTCATTACATCTTGCTCTCATTGTTTGCTAACAGCATATGATTATATTCCTTAAAAATTTATTTGTTTTTAAAAGTTTTTTATTTATCATATAAACATTAAAAATGTGTATACTTAAACACAGTTTAGTACCTACAAACAATACAATTGTTGTAACTCGAGCAGGCTGTAGCACCTATAAAAGTTTTTTAATAAAATTAATATTTATGTTTTTTTTTTAAATAAGCAAGTAAGTAAATCAATATCTTAGCATAAGTAGTGCAATCTAAGCAAACAAACAATGAAAATTGCTATGTGTAGTTTGTAAAGCGCGCATTTTTATGAATCCGTAAACATTGACCACCACCACAAAGCGTTTTCAAACCTGATTCACTAAGGTGACCAAGATGTCTGTGCCATAGAATCGCACGTGTATCAGAAGCATTGGCTTTTACTGTCCTTTGCCAAGTAAACTACAATATATTTTTCACATTAATATTTTACCATACCAAATTATTATCTTAAAATGGTTCAATTTAATCTAAAAAGAGAATAACAATTCAACATGTCATTCATTCAGGATAAGCGATAAGTATTTTATTCACTCGTTTGTATTACATTAGTTTTCCATCCTTAACACAAACTTGGCTAGGGATTGAACTATTTCGGGCCCAGAGCTCGTACGCTACAATCCCGGGGTCGCAGCGCGCAACAGTTACTGTTGGCATGAATCCTGACTAGAGACCATCGCTAATTGAAACCCGCGAACCGGCGAGAAAGAGAATTTCTAAGTTTATGTGGAGGACTAATTGGGCTGGGCTTGGCGACACGGCGATGCATACTTTTCTTGAATTATTTTTCATTTTCTCAAGGCTCAACCCTCTGTAATAATAGGGATGTAAGTCAGATAAAAGATTATAGGTATGCAAGCTATGCATGCTTTGCTGGATCGTTAAATTCTTTATCACGATCACGAATATTTGAACCTGCCTAAGTGAACGAAATGTTTTGACCAATGACAAACCATTATTTTGAATCTACGCTCTCTCGTTGGCCAAAATATTACGTCTACGATACGAATACTTTTTCGCTAGTCTTCGTGAGCAAGCCTCAGATTGAAAAACAGATTTTCATGGAAATAATGTTGTAGCACAACGAAAGTGTCGTTTTACTTAAGAAATAAATAGAGTGCCTCCAAATATCAAAAATATAAAAGCACGTTCCTAGACTTCTTTGTCACCACTTTTAAGACTTATATTTAGAAACCTAAATACAAAAGTTAAAACAAAAATCTACAAAGTAAAGAAATGTTTTCATAAAATACTGGTACAATGCTATAAACCTGGCTTAAGGTTATATGAGTGACTTTACACTGGATTCGGGATACAGGGTAAGTACATTGAATTACTATATTTAAGTTCTTTTCCTTCTCTAATGTAAACCTAGCTAGTGTGAATAGAAACCACTGATATACGAGTACCTATTATCACAACGTTATGCTAAAATCCAATTCAAAACTAATTAAATCATTGAGTTCTTTACTTTAAAGTTGGCCAATGTTTTATCACGTTCTCGCTACTTGTAATAACCAGATAGAATGTGCCCAAGACCAGTCTGAATTGCAATTAGCAGGGTTTATTCAAGCACATTTGTTAGCGGCCGCGGTCGGCGCCCGCTTTAAAATTGCTTTTTAACAGCTTTGAGCGCCCGAATTCCGTATTTTCTACGTTTCAATGACAAACAATAAACATTACTTCCTTACAATTAAAGATAAATAAGACAGTTATTGGACATTCCTCGAAATTAGATTGAGTTTGGCTCGTCTGAGCACCTCGCTTAAAAATTTAAGCGCCCATCAAAGTTTTCTAACCTTCATGTTGATCTTTTGGTATAACTGAATTATATTTCAGGTAAAGTCTTGCTTTTAATTTAACTTTAGATGGAGCTGTGGAGAGCTCATAAGATATTTAAGATTTTAAATAATTCATTAAACCTACTAGGGAAGCAGGGATTTATGTTTTCGATGGAAATTTAATATTTAGTCTCACACACTTGTGCTGCAATATGTTAAGAAGATAAAATAGGTTAATTATTTGAAGAAATTGAAAGGAGTTATAAACCCAGTAGATATATATTGTATAGCATAATATTTACGATGATAGGTAAACCGTAAAGTAGCAATTTATTGCGCTCTATAGCATGACGCTGGAGTTGACAAGTTTGTAACAAAAATTACGAATTTAAATCTTATATTTGAATCTTATCATCACCATCAGCCTCTAGCAGTCCAATGCTGGACACAGGCCTCCCTTAATGAGCAACATTGCGCCCTGTCCTGAGCTCAAAACATCCAGGAATAGCCTTTCGCAGATTTTCACTCCACCTGGCTGGAGGGCGTTTTCATCTGAGGAATCTTATACTACTTATATATAAAAGTAAAATACCCTGGGAAAACGTACAAAAGACATTAAGTTCAATTAACTCAACAATTAATATAAAAAATACGGATATTAAACCGTCGGTAAATCGGCACATTTTTCATGGATCGTCTAGATATTATACAACTCTCCCGAACAAGCAATGAACTACCTTCTCGTACATTTCAAAGTCAGCTCCGTACAGGCTACGTATAATTCGCAAAGGTTATGAGATTCTATTGCGATGCTCTAAAAGCTTCGTGATATCAAAGTCAGACTGACACGACACTACACTTTCCAACATTCCAAAGGACTCGTTCTTATCAAAAGTCGTACAGAGACGAATTGTTATACTTACAATGTGTTGACAAAAGATAGTAACTTTGTTAAAAGGAAATTTGAGCTGGGATCAGAATACAGGGCTTCACTAACTTCTTTCGTTGCTGTGTTACTGGGCGTCTTATGCAAGAAGAAAGCCTGTTATCAACACGTCAGCACTTAGCGAGCCGACATCGTGTTCCAAAGGTCTTTGTAACATTGTCGCTTGCTTGACACTCGCAAAACGTTGCTTGACACTAGTTTTCAGGCGGTAACTTGGATAACGTATTGTTCACTTCGTTGAGAAGCAAATTGTGGAAGTTTGAGTCGAGTTGGAGAAGGTCTATGTAATCTAAACGTGTGAGTTTGGAGAAGTTTTCAACCAATTTAGAAGTTACAAATATATGGTGTTATGGTGAGTGTGATAAATCATTTGTTGGTACAAACAAAACTATTGGCCAAAAAGTTTGTGCCAGTTTTTCAAGCCCATTATAACTTTGTGGGAATAATTTGTAGTACGTTTTTCTCATGCGGTAATTCAGAAGCTTCTACTGACTCTTGGTTTCATAAGGTTAAATGAAATGACAATTATCAAAGAAAGATTTCCATAGATCGATAGATAAATAAATGTCTATGTTCTTATATGTCTAGATTCTTTATTCTTTATTCTACACAGTAAAATAAATACAGAAAAAGTTTACTTAAAAGCTATGTAAAAAGGCGAGCTTAACCCTGAAAGAACCTGAAACCTTTGGGTATAAAGAGAAGTTATAATGAAAAGGATAAATAAATGTGTAAACTAGATAAAACAGTAATATATTATACATATATGTGTCCCTAAAAGACAATAAACAAATAAAAATTCTCATATCCGGTAACACCAATAAATTTAAGTAGATATGTTATCAAGCACAAGTTAATTATGATATATAATATGAATTAACAATTCAATTACGAACATTAAAAATTAAAAACGAAAAAGCACGTGAATAACGACTTAGAAGAAAGCTTTGAAAAACACTAATACATTTAACAACAACATAATATTTTGGACACAGGATAACCCAGTAGGTATTAATGTCGAATGTGTATCAATGTTGTATCCATCGCAAATAACTATTTCAGACAAAATAACCTGAAGAAAAAGACAATTTCACCAAATATATTATCGGAAAATCTTAGATATTCTATTACATTGATACATTCATGACAATAACTTGTTTGAGGATAGAAGGGGCTCAGGGTAAATCAGCTGGAATCTATTGCGTCCTTGTAAAAGTATTACTTGGAACTATAGAGATGGGAATGATTTTCTAAGACATACGAACATAATAATAGTTTCGTTCTTTCTTTCGTTCATTCAATATATTTTTCACTTCTCTTGCTCAAAAAGTGTATCATAATAGTGTAGCTTAGCGTGCCTAAAACTCGAGTTTAATACCTCGGGCTAAAAAGTATTTTTTCTTTTTAATTTTTGTCTAAAATCATCAGCCCGTACAAAGCATTCGTTCTCTTACATAAAAACTCGACTTCTTGGCGACATCTTTTTTTTTGAAAATAGAACCGTCTTGGTGATGTTTTATGAAGGTTGATTAATGTTTAATAAAATTTCTGAAAATTGTCTAATTTTGAATTGTTTTATTTTCTCGCAATCGAAGTGAAAAGGAGAGTATTTTACTCGGGCCAAAACCACCTTCCAATGGGATGGTTTAGTCCCTTGTAAAACAATCTACTATTATGTTAGTTGCTTAGGAACGTACAATAGAAATCGCACTGTAATCTTGAAATTTATTATTAGGACCGTATCATAAGTAGTTTTTTTCATGTTTTTAATGTACGAGTTCTTTAATTTTTACTGCTTAGTTTGTAACTTCTTTTGCTTAGTCTTTTTGTATTTTCGTTCTGTCACTGTGTTGTTGTCAAATAAATGTTGTATACATTTATTGTCCTTTTCATATTAATTCTATAAAGCTCAGATAGCTAAAATGGTGTCTAAATATAATGTCACCACTTTTTTAATGACAGGGACAAGCTTATTTTATCAAGCGTTATAATATGACAGTAGTATGTTATTGGGAGTTCTAGACCACCAGCGGTTTAGCCGTCAGAACACCTTCGTTCGCTTCACTCACTCCGTTCGCTACGCTCACTACGGTTTGTTCTGCCGTCTAAACCGCCGGTGTTCTAGAACTCCCAATAACTGAGAAGAAGTTTATGGTCTGCTGGATCTTACAACCGGCGTCGGAAGAAGTTGCTCATGGTTTAGTTCGTTACAAAAATGGGTACCTAGGTATAACGTTCAAAAGATAAAACAAAATTAATGTTAGGTACCCTAACTCATCTCAACTCAAATTAAGTATGTAGGTAGGTACTTAAATGGTAATTCATTTGATAAAGTGACCATTCTTCGACTGCTACTCTTACAATGAAGTTCGTTAAACAGCCAGTATCGTTGCAGTTTGAGAACATTAGTATTGATTCTGAGCCCTGCAGTTATCGACATGGGAAACTTTTACCTAATACAATACGTTGTTTGATTTGTGGTCCATCAAATTGTGGAAAAACTAATTTAGTGATTGGTCTACTCCTGCATGAAAACGGTTTAAACTTTCGAAATGTGTACGTGTATTCAAAAACTCTTCACCAACCTAAGTACATATTTTTGGAACAGGTTTTAAGAAAGGTTCCAGGTGTTACATTTTCTAAATATCATGAGAATGAAAAAGTTCTGTCTCCAAATGCAGCTAAATGTAATTCAGTTATGATATTCGATGACGTAGCATGTGAAAATCAAAATAGCATTCGCGATTATTTTGCAATGGGTAGACATAAGTACATAGATTGTTTCTATTTAAATCAGACCTACAGTAAAATACCTAAACAGCTAGTAAGGGATAATGCAAATTTAATAGTTCTATTTAAACAAGATGAAATCAATATGAAACATATTTATGATGAACACGTAAACACAGATATGACATGGCAAGAATTTAGAAAAATGTGTTCAAATGTTTGGAAGCAACCTTATAGTTATTTGGTAATAAACAAAGATTGTGAAAAAAATAAGGGTTGTTATCGTAAAACATTCGATACTTATATTGTGTTTGATTAGTCGATTATACAAGGTGATCATATTTCATCAGTAAATAGATACTCACATTTTGATCATTTGAGTCATACTTCGTTCAAACATCGTGAAGGTGTGTCGTTGGTAGATAAAATTGTCTAAAGCTTTAAAATGGCAAACAGTGTGTCTTATATTAATAGAGCATATTATTTATCTATGACTACAGAAAAGAGCCGCAGAGATTCCTTCCATAGCTGGCCAATAGGTTTAACGCAAAAGCCGCATGACCTTGTGGAAGCTGGATTTTTTTACACAAAAGAAGGTGATAGAGTAATTTGTTATCACTGCGATTTAAGGCTACAAGACTGGTCTCCTGGAGATGACCCTTGGGAAATGCATGCGCGTTTTGGTGATTACTGTGATCATGTTAAATTATTGAAAGGGCAAGAGTATATTGACAAAATTCAAAATGAGGAGGAAACAGTTGCAGCTAAAGGTGAACATCAAAATACAGATGATAAAAAATGTGATGAACCTGAAATAAATATCCAAAAAAATATATCAATTGTCTGCAAAATTTGTTTAGAGGAACAGATAAACACGTGTTTTATACCGTGTGGACATGCTGTGGCTTGCGCAAAGTGTGCTCTTTCGTTACACAAGATTGAATGTCCTATTTGTAGAAAAAAATATATGGATTTGATTCGTATATATTTTTAATTACCTACTATAAATATTAGAACTATAAGTAAAATGTAACCATTCATGTAACATAGCTCGAAGTGCTGGTTGTTCAACTTAATTAAAGAAATAAATTATAATGGAAAAAATATTAAAGAGACAAATTGTAACTGCAACAGAAGCAGTTAAAAAGAAGGTGCGAAAGATGCGCGACATAGAAGTAGAAAAAAATAATATAATAGAATCTGTTTTGAAACCTATAACCAATCCTCTCAATGAAATGGTTAATAAAAATAAAAATTTGGAAGAGATGAAAACGAAAGATATGTTTGAAGCATCAAGTCCATTGGATACAGATAAAACACTTATTAAAAGAGTTTCTACTGTTGGTTTTCAAGATTTTAGCCCTGCAGATAAATATTCGAATGATTCGGATTGTACAAATGAATCAGAAGGTAATGAAGAAAGAAATGATGAATCATTTAAAACTGTCGATTCAGAGTCAAGTAATAAAAGCTTCGACATTTCTTCGTGGTCTTTGTCCTCTGAAGCTGTAGGCGATGTTCCCTTTGGCGTGAGAAATGAACGTGGTAAATTGATGATGGGATCAGCACGTGTATTGGTTTCTGATGAATTTATTCAAATTGGTTCAAACAAGTATAAAAAGACACTTGGTTTAAGCGAGCTGCTATTCAAGAGAGTGCCTGAATTATCAACAATAACTGACGAAGATTTGAGACATTATAAGATGATGCTACTAGAATCAAATGTTCATCGACGTGATTATGATCCAAATAAACCAATCAGAAGCAACAGGGGGCGAAAATATTTAAACATTATAAAACCACTATTTAAGCTACGCAAGGTTTCAGCAAGTACTGATGGTAGTCAGCCTGACACATACGAAGGACAAGGGTTGCCAATTTTGAAAAAATGGAAGAAAAATGTGGATTATGTATACTGGGACGATCCTAATGAATTAATTGATCGATTAAAGTTATTAATTGCTTCTCGAGATGCTGGTAATACTGGATTGGATAATGAAATAATATCTATTATAGAAGAGTTGCGCGAAAGTGGTATTATTGATAATAAATAAGATACACTTTAAAAAATTCTTTCATTTGAACTTAATCCTTGATACCTGTCAGTTCACTCTTATTGCCATGGATAAATTCGGTCATCATATTCATAAACGATTACGGTTTCCAGATGTATTAGAAATTCTTGAAAAAACAATAACGAATGGAAATAAAGAAGAAATCGATTTACAATTTAAGAGATTAACAGGTGTATCAAAACCTCTAAAAGCAAACGATGCTGTTAATAAAGAATATGTGGATCAAAAATTTGATTTGTTGGCAAGCAAGGAAGAAGTTTACAATTTAATAAATGCTATAAAATCAGACATTCAAAAATATATTCAACAGTCTAAGGAAGACAGCACAAAAGCCGTTATAGACAAAATCGTTAAAATTTCTCCAAAAAAATGAGTAAAGCACAAGTTGTAAATGAAATTCATAGTGCAGCCCGAAGAAACTTTTGTCGTCGATCTGTAGTATTGAAAGGGATCGATGACTTATGGCAAGCAGATCTTATTGATTTACAAAATTTAAAAAAATACAATAAAGGCTATAAGTTTATATTAGTAGTATTAGATTGTTTCTCAAAATTTACATGGACGATTCCAGTTAAGACTAAGACCAAGTCAGAGATAGCAAATGCATTTAAAAACATCTTAGACAAAACTCATCGTACGCCTCTAAACTTGCAAACGGATATGGGTACAGAGTTTTATAATGATGAATTTAATAAAATAATGATTTCGCATAAAATAAATCATTATTCTACATACTCCATTAAAAAAGCTTCAATAGTTGAACGGTTAATACGAACTCTAAAAAATAAATTGTATAAATATTTTAGTTTAAGTGGAAGTTACAAATGGATTGGAGAGCCTTTAGAAAAAGTTGCAGCTACATACAACAATACAAGACACCGGATTACAAAACATAAACCAAATGATGTTAACCAGTCAAATAAGAGTACAGTGTTGAGTAATATATTGAAATCGCAAATGAAAACTAATATATCAAAGAAAAGTAAATTTATTGTTGGAGATTTTGTGCGCATAAGTAAATATAAAGCTTGCTTTCAAAAAGGTTATACGCCAAACTGGTCCACTGAA
The DNA here is from genome assembly GCA_951804965.1 of Horisme vitalbata. Lineage (NCBI taxonomy): Eukaryota > Metazoa > Arthropoda > Insecta > Lepidoptera > Geometridae > Horisme > Horisme vitalbata. The sequence goes on from OX638090.1 coordinate 3,076,569, forward strand.
TTATTTAAAATCAAAACAATAAATCCTTCAAAGCCCTTTACATATGTTATTGAAGATTTGCATAGACAACCGATATTGGGAACTTTTTATGAACAAGAACTTAAGAAAACAAACTGTCCTAATATTTATCTAATAGAAAAAGTTTTAAGAACGAAAGGCAGCAAACTTCTTGTTAAATGGTTAGGTCTCCCTGATAGTGAAAATAGTTGGATTGAAAAACGTTCACTTTTATGATTTGTACAATTGTTAAGAATTTATATAAAAATAATAAAAATAGCTGAAAATTAGCCATTACTAAACCAGCAATGAGCGGTGGAGGACTACTCAACAGTGTTATAAATAAGCTCCCGTTTGAACTGCATTTACCTGGATATAATTATTGTGGACCTGGTACGAGATTGAAAGAACGTTTGATAAGAGGTGATCAAGGCATCAACCCGTTGGATAACGCATGTATGCAGCACGATATCGCATATAGTAATTCAAATAATTTAGAAGAGCGTCATAAAGCTGATTTAGAATTGTTAAACATGGCAAAGCAACGAATGAAATCTAAGAATGTTGGGAAAGGAGAAAAATTAGCATGCTGGTTAGTGAAAAAAGTAATGAAAACCAAAGTGAAGCATGGTGCTGGAACGAAATCATTTAAATCTATTGTTTCAACAATACGCAACCATTTGAAGAAACTGAAACCATCAAATAACTCCAAAGCTATACGATTAGCGTACTCGGCTGCGAAAAAAATTCTAAAATATAACAAAGGAGTTCGTCTGCCTCGTATCATACCTTTACCAAAAACAGGTGGGGTTCTACCACTAATACCAATATTTGCTGGACTTTCTGCACTCGGCGCATTGGCTGGAGGAGCTGCAGGTATAACAAAGGCTGTAAATGATCACAAATCTGCCAAAAAGAACTTTGAAGAAGCTCAAAGGCATAATAAAGTTATGGAATCTATTGCTTTGGGTAAAGGCTTATATATTAAACCTTATAAGAAAGGTAACGGTTTATTTGTTAAAAGTTCAAAAAACTAATGAAAAGGTTACCCAATCGTGCTCTAACTAATATAGAACTATTAGAATACGCTAGTGAATATATACCCTATTTCAGAGGTGTTTATATGAGGGACGAATTACCCAATAAACCAAAAGAAATTGAATGTGCTATTGTTAATTTAGATAGTTCAAAGAATGAAGGGACACACTGGGTAGCCTTTGCAAAATACTTTGATTATTGTGAGTATTTTGATAGTTTTGGAGATTTAAAGCCTCCCTCTGAAGTGGTTAAATACTTAAAATATGATATAACATACAACTATTATAGTTATCAACGTTTTAATACGTCAAATTGTGGTCATCTTTGTCTTAAGTTCCTCCATCAATTTTGGAACAAATTGTTAAAATAATATAGATGAACCTGTCAAATGTATGTGATAAATTAAATATATATATATATTCAGAAAATACATTTATTTGCTTCATTCTTACAATGTCTTTCACACTGTCTATAACCGGTAATAAATCAACTTTATCAACAAACTATTACCCTACTTTACAATTTGATGGTGGTTATGAATGCGCTCTATTACATTTGTCAACGTTTAATTCAATTCCTAACATCGATAGTAGAAATAATAAATTTTATTATGGTGAGAACGAAATCCTAGAAATACCAGAAGGAGCTTATGAACTGCAAGATATTTCAGATTTTATACGAGCAAGTGTAAAAAAAGGAATAACTTTTAATTTATTTTGTAACAATAATACGTTGAAAACTTTTATATACTGTTCCAAGGACATTCATTTTGAAAAGGACAATTCACTTGGAAGTTTACTCGGATTTGGTAAACAAACCTTAAAAGCTAATATATTACACGAGTCTCAGCTTCCTGTTAACATTCTATCAACAACTGTGGTGAGAGTCGAATGTGATATAGTGAGCGGATCGTATATTAATGGAAAATCAAGTCACATAATTCATGAATTTGCACCGAACGTACCACCAGGATATCGAATTATTGAAATACCTAGAAACATCATCTACTTTCCTGTCAATCAAACTAATGTCAGCTCTATTAACATCAGATTATTAGATATAAATAATAATTTGATTAATTTACGTGGCGAAGAAGTCCAATTATATTTACATATTCAGAAAAGATGATTGACTACAATAAATACGGTAATACGAAAGCAAAACACATCAGTGCTAATCCAACAATCCATAAGCGAACAACTCGGAAGAGAAAAAATAAAACAAAACACGTCGGAGCTAATCTATCAATCTATAAAGGAATAACTAAGAAGAAGAAAAATAAAACCAAGCACACTAGTTCCAATCCAAAAACCTGTAAAGGAACCAATAAATCAAGAAAAAACAAAATAACTAAAGAAAATAAAAGATTTCTTAAATTAATCGGACTACTAAAATGAATATTTTGGATATATCAAGTTTACCAGCATACGATAATACTATAGATGGTATAGAATATCATTCATATAAACCATATGTAACTAGTTTCAACAGGAATGATGAAATTCGTATACCTATCAATCAACAAGATTTATACTTACTACCTTCAGCAAGTACTATTTATATAGAAGGAACAGTAAACATTATTAAAAAGGATACGAAACAAAAAGTTACCAACGTAGAATTTACAAACAATCCAATACTATTTCTTTTCCAAGATATAAGATATGAATTAAATGGAGTGGAAATAGATAGAATCAAAAATGCTGGCTTGACGACAACTATAAAAGGTCTTTTATCTTTTACCGAAAACATGAGTAAAACATCAAAAGCTTGGGGTTGGGATGTTAATGGAACAAAAACAACTCATGGAGGTAGTTTCTCGGCTTCAATCCCGCTCAGTAATATTTTAGGTTTTGCTGAAGACTATAAAAAAATTATTATTAACTGTAAACATGAATTGATTCTTCTACGCAGTAATACAGATTTAAATTCTTTAAAAATTCCATCCACTGATGCTCTAGAAGACATAGTAATAAATAAATTAGTTTGGCGCGTTCCACATGTAAAAGTGTCTGACAAGGAAAAAATTAATTTACTAAAGATCTTAGAAAAAGATCGTCCTATACATTTTGCGTTCCGAAATTGGGATTTATATGAGTATCCATTATTACCACAAACTACTAAACATACGTGGTCAATAAAAACCGCGTCACAAATTGAGAAACCTAGATATGTCATCGTAGGTCTACAAACAAATAGAAAAAACTCAGCAGAGAACGATATGTCTCATTTTGATCATTGCAATTTAAGAGATGTAAAAGTTTATCTCAATTCAACATATTTTCCTTATGAAAATCTGAATACAAATTTTAATGATTCAAAAATGGCTCTGATATATGAACAGTATATTCAATTTCAACAGTCTTATTATGGACGCAGAAGTGAGCCGTTGTTGAACGCTTCCGATTTTAAAGACAAGGCACCGCTTTTTGTGATTGATTGCTCTAGACAAAGCGAAAATCTTAAAAGCGGTCCTGTAGTAAGCGTGCGCGTGGAGCTGGAGTGCAATTCAGAGATACCTGATCAAACAGCGGCATATTGCCTCATTTTAAATGATTGTCTGATTGAATACAGACCACTGAGCAACTTGGTGAAGAAAATATCATGAACGACATTGTAATTGTAGATCTACAAGGATTCAAGGATATAAATAATGGATTTATTATTAAAGAATTTGCTTGTTTAATAAATGGATATACACAGACGTTTCTTGTCAAGCCTCCTTACCCATACAACAACTTAACAAAAGAAGAAAAGAAGCAAGTGAGGTGGTTAGAAAAAAATCGTGGAATTTTTTGGAGTGAAGGATTTATTGATTATCAAGAATTTAAACGTACTATTATACCTTATTTAAATAATAAAAAAATTGTTGTTAAGGGCACTGAGAAAGTAAAATGGACTCAAGAGTTATGTAAAACCTGTCTTATAATAGATGTGGGTGAAAATGGATGTCCTAGTCTTTTGAAACTTCATAATGACTATGAAAAAGCAAATACTAGTATTAACTGTGTACATCATACCAAAAAGTGCGCATTGAAAAATGTGCTATGCATAAAAAAATGGCGCGATGATAACAATGTTAATAAGTTATTGTCTAATCTAAATATAATTCATTGAATATAATTATTACTGTACTTTACCTACTAATTAAGTAACCTATGTACCTAGACATATTTTTTTTAAATAAATAGATTTACCTACCTACTTGTATTTTATTTAACATAGAAATAAAAAACTTGCTTATTTTAGATAATTTTATTTAATAAAACTTATAATTATTTACTTTATATGAACAACTTTTAACATTCTAATAGGTATAATTACATAAAACTTATCAAACTAAGAATAAATGATAACTAAGAAATTTAATTAACAATTTACCTTTATAATTTAGGAATCACACAAATTTTCTGATATATTTTTGATCACTCTTTCCGTTTGGTCCATAATACTATCCACCATATCTTTCACTACGTATTGAGCCGATATAACCTCATTTTCACTTTCACTGCAGTTATTATTATCACTTAATTCGAATATTTTTATTTGTATCAATCGCTTCCCTCTGCATCCATCGCGTCGTAAAACAAACGAAGGTGGAGGCTGCGAGCTGCGGCGACGCTTTTCTACATCAGATAATTTTTTCGCTTTCCTCTTTGTACGTTTTGGAGTTTTCTTGAAATGTATGATGGGAAAATTTTCATCGTAGTCTTCCACTGGTTTTTGTGCGCAGTGGAATAGAAGGTCTTGCGTATTAATGCCAAATAGCCCATCTTGGTTTTCGGTATCGTTTCTGATTTCCAAATCCGTCATAATCTGAAAAAAAAAAAAAAACATTTAAAAAAAATAAGTAAAACATAACGGAAAGCGAAGTTTAATTTAAAATGTTTATAAGATAATAAACTTACCGATATGCAACTCGCAAATAAACACTTCAAAGTGTGCTCTGGCTATCAAGCGTGGAAAGTGAATGAAATCATGTTATGACCTGTCGCCGCGCTGCGCCCGGCGCCGGCGCGGTGCGGTAGGTACCTTCGTGCATTTTTGCTGCACTAGGCAAACTGATGTCAGTGTATGAGGTATCATCATCATCATCAGCCTATAGCAGCCTTTCGTCACTCCACCTGGCCGGAGAGAGTCCTACACTACGTTTGCCTCAACGGTTATTGTTATTATACATAGTTACTGATTCTCTGTGCTATGTCAACAACTTAAGTATGAGGTAGGTATATGTAGATGAAATAAAACACATATTTTTTTATATAGTTAAGTTTATAATATTTCTATCTTAAACACTACAACACACTGTAACTAACTGCACAATAAGTATTACAAAGCTTTAAATTTAAATTATTTTTCTTACTTAAAACTAAGTAGGCACTACAACACATTATATAATATTCATTAAGTATGTACCGTAAACTCAAGTACTACAAATTTTATGTCATTTAATAAGTAAAAACCCTAAATTCCGAGTATAGATACGTGTCCCCAAGCCCGGCTCGATTTTTTATCTTTTGAAATCAAACGTTTATCATCAGTGCTAGAGAGCGCAATTTTGTTTACTGAACGAGTGAATATTTCATGTTTTATACTTTTAAACAAAATATTCTTCCTACGTAGTATGTCTTCCTTTAGCAATGTTTGTGTATAGTCTGAAATATCGAGGTCACGCACGACACATGATTTTACTCCTTTAGCCTTTTTAATGACACCCTCAGTATTTTTAATACAGTACAGTTTAGAGCGTAATCCAACAAATTCACTAATAATTTTCCCACCCATCTCGTCTTTAAAAAGACCTGGTACTTTTTTATTAATTATTGGCAATCCATGATAATTGTCTGGAGGATAATTACTAGTGTCGAAATACTTCATAAAGTACCTTTTTATGTCTTGGTAAAATTGTTTAGTCTCAATATGATAAATAAAGCTATCTGTATCAGTATAACACATCTGCAGGCGGTCTCCATAGAATGGCTTAAAAACTGAATAATGAAAATCATACATATGTGCTTTTGATAATTCAAGCACTGTAAATCCTATATACAACGGTTTGTCTAAAACTATACGTTCAGGCTTCAATTGAATTGCAACTAAATTTTCTGTAAATATTGATGCACTATGAAAATTTGGACGAGCGATTAATTTTTCTGCATTATTTCGTTTTTTTGTTCTATTAGTCCGATCGTTCCATTGATTTATAAGTTGAACGTTGACTTTCTTTCGATTATTTTCTAGTGTTTTTCCGAAAACACTATTATTGAGCAACTTAAAGAAATCTTGTTCAAAAGTTGAGGTAGCTTTTTGACGCAAGCTTGTATTTAAATCAATATACTGCTTTAGGTAGGCGCTTTGTTGAAACGTAATTACGCGATGAATTTTTTTTAAGATTAAGCCGTGTTTAATGCATGTTTTTAAATGCACATAATGAATGACATACTGAAATTTATCATACAGATTGGGAAGGAGCTTCGAAGTTTTTCCACCAGGTGGAATTCCTTTTTCAGGGCAAAAGGGCAAGTCGTTATGATTACAATGTAATTGTTTTGGGTAAACTAAGTCTACTTCAAGTATGAACCCAAACTTGGCATCATCAGAAACATTGTTTATGTCCAATTCATCGATTTCGTTTTGATTGAGAAATCTAAAATTTGATAACGGTAATGTCTGACACATACTATATCCATAGAGATTGTTGCAATCTATATAGCCAATGTAAGATTGCGGCATTAACGGATCATATCCTTCAACAAATTCGTTGTTAGCTTGCGCGTGTCTTTTTGAAACCATAGAAATACCTCCACGAATTCCAGACTCGATCATATTTATAATCGCAAAGTCGTCTATGAGTTCCAATTCAATTCCAGTTTTATAAAGCATTGCGTCAAATGACAAACTCGGTGCAGTTACATAAAAAGCAGGATCCAAGTGATAATGATGTTTACAAGTTCTTCTAAAGTTTTCAAAGATATCTGTTAACAATAACACATCAGTTTTTAAATATAAGTCGGTGTATTGTCCCAAATTATTAATATTAAATTGCGTCCAAACCGATTGTGCATGTGTGTAGTCTTCATAAGAAATATGCTCATTGTTTAAAGAGCTATAAAAACTGTCTTTTTCGGGTAGAGACTGGTCATTGTAGCGTTCCCATGAATTCATATATTCGTAAGGATAAACGCCTTTACGTTTTAATAGAGCAAACTGTGTTTCATTTGGATAACATTGACGTAAGTGTTTAAACTCACATGCTTTCATAGTATTGGCTAATTTTTCTAAACTAGTTCCTAAAAATTTAAAAGAGTCTACAAAACGCAATTGAACAAATTCGCTTTTTGTGATTGGAATGAATTTAGTAAAAGAGATGTAATTTTCTTTCGTTTTAGGAATAATTTTAATAGAGCCTGGCGCTTCGCCTAACTTCTTGATGAATAAGTGACAGTCATATCCTGCCAAATTATGGAAAAAAATTGGAACAAATTTTGGTATTTTATACTTTAAATTACATAAACTATGAGCTGCCCCTCGGTATTGACCTGTTATATGACAGTGATCTCTAACTTTATCTCCAAATAAAAAACTTTGACAAATGTGGCATTGAACTTCATTTTTATAATTAAAAGCATCAATTTCACTGAACTCTAAAGGCACATTTTGTGACAAAATAGTATGAATTTGCCGTGTGTCTCGGTAAAGAGAGGAGACAAATTTATCAACGCAATCGTATCCGCGATATGTCACATATTTATTATGAGAAGGATCAACAGAACATACAATATTGTAAGCGAATGCCACTGGTACATGTTTTTGTATGGTACATGTATGGACGCCTTCTGTTTCTAGCTCACTGTCGTCTACATCTACCAACATCGATTCAAAATCTGCATAAATTACAAAAGGCACGTCTTGTTTTCTATCAAAATTTTTAAATTTAATCACAGATCCATTTTCTGGTAACACGGTAACAATTCCATTGCAAGTGTGACGTTCAACATCATCAGCTGTAGAGAAAAACAGTAAGCACGAGTCACAAAAGAATAATTTCCGATTATGTCTTGTTATTTGACTTCTAACCAATCGCGACAAGTTTTTAATGAGACAATAATGTGATGTTAAGCCATTTTCTATGTACAGCAAATGTATAGTTTTTTTGTGTACAGTAGTCTCTGATTTGTAGAGTGGACCTATGATAGTTTTATTTTTTTCCAAGCCATAAATAATTAAACTGAGCTGTGGATTATTTTTTTCAAAAATATTTATGTCCGAGAATGTAACTGGAAATGACATGTTATCAATATTTAAAACCTCGCTGAAATGTGGGTACGATGTAACTCTTTCTGGATGGCTCTTAGCTGGATAAAGAGCAGCAACTACACTCCATAGAAAACAATATTCATCAGCGTTCCGAATATTTACACAAGCCTTTTTGTGTCTAATGTATCCCGGAAGTTCAATGAAAGTGGAGCCACCTAGCGGTTGATACTTATTCACGTTTACCTCTAAATGCAGGCAATTCAAAAAGCTCCATCCCGAATCCCGGTCTTGTAATTCATCAACTTTCGTTCGTAATGTGTCTACCATCGATAAAAACAAAGGCATGAAATCATAATTATTATAGACAACAATATTTTTCGTTCCGAATGATTTGATTTCTTCTTCATCATTTTTAAACAACAAAAACTTTGAAAAAAGTTCAAAATTTACTTTTATACAAATGTGTTTTTGCAAGCATTCGTCTATGACAAGTTTTATTTTATCACGAATTGAATTTAAAAATACGTCTATATTATTTTGATTTGTATCTTGTGCAGCTATTCTATAAGAAATAATGCGACATCGAAACGCCGAAGCTACTGTTTCAACGCCATCGATATGTGGCTGACTCGCATTGTTTTGTTTATGTTTATTACTACGTAAATGCCCTATCCATAATCGATTACAAACTGTTAGGTTACACACTTGACAGAATGGCATTTCGATTAATGAAGCTATCACTAAAATCCTTAATAACCTACCTACCTACAACTTGTTGTACAGATTTATTATTTATTCGATATAGGGTGTATCTGTCCAATGGAAAAAAAGTAGAATTACTTACCTACGAGCTAAAAAAAAATACCTATTACGAAAAATCTACCAAACTACCTATTTAGTTAAAAAAATTAAAGTACCTACCTACCTATTTAGACTAAATACTTAAGTGCCTACCTATGATATTTATGAAAAAGGTGTAGCCTACTTTATGAAAAAAAGGTCTGCTATTTATTTAATTTAATGAAAAAAGTAGTAGACGTTCAGTAGGTATTACCTATATAATTAAACTAGAGGTTGGGTGGTGCGCGAGCTGCACGCAGCTCGCGGTTTATGTTTTAATTCGTAAAGCAATCAGAGAGGGTTTCGAAGAGAAAGAAGCAATAAAAGAAGATATCGATGTGGGAGAAATAATTAACGATGATTTCAAAGAAAAAGAAGCAATCGAAATCGAAATTGAAATCGAAATCGAAATCGAAATCGAAATCGAAATCGAAATCGAAATCGAAATCGAAATCGAAATCGAAATCGAAATCGAAATCGAAATCGAAATCGAAATCGAAATCGAAATCGAAATCGAAATCGAAATCGAAATCGAAATCGAAATCGAAATCGAAATCGAAATCGAAATCGAAATCGAAATCGAAATCGAAATCGAAATCGAAATCGAAATCGAAATCGAAATCGAAATCGAAATCGAAATCGAAATATCGAAATCGAAATCGAAATCGAAATCGAAATCGAAATCGAAATCGAAATCGAAATCGAAATCGAAATCGAAATCCAACAACTACTCTACTTACACCTACCCTACAACTACTCTACAGCTACGCTACAACTACCCTACACCTACCATACACCTACCCTATACCTACCCTACAACTACCCTACACCTACCCTACAACTACTCTACAGCTACGCTACAACTACCCTACACCTACCCTACACCTACCATACACCTACCTTACAACTACCCTACACCTACCCTACAACTACACTACAACTACCCTACAACTACCCTACAACTACCCTACAACTACCCTACACCTACCCTACAACTACTCTACAGCTACGCTACAACTACCCTACACCTACCCTACACCTACCATACACCTACCCTACAACTACCCTACAACTACCCTACACCTACGCTACACCTACCCTACAACTACCCTACAACTACCCTACACCTACCCTACAACTACCCTACAATTACCCTACACCTACCCTACACCTACCCTACAACTACCCTACAACTACCCTACAACTACCCTACACCTACACTACACCTACCCTACACCTACCCTACAACTACCCTACATCTATCCTACACCTACCCTACACCTACACTACAACTACCCTACAACTACCCTACAACTACCCTATAACTACCCTACACCTACACCTTCACCTAACCTACACTAAATATCTATACGATTCCACCAAACATCCACACATGTCATTAAAGTAAAGAAAAAAAAGTTTTGTATGAAGGGGTGAAAATTTTGTATGGGATAATTTTTTTTTTGTATGGAACCCTAATTTTTTTTTTCGGATCTTTATAATAAAAAGCACCCTGAGCAATATTAGTTTGAGCGCGAACCCTCTACGACCTATAGTTTCCGAGATACATGGGGGGTGGGGGTGAAAGGGGGTGAAAAGTGGAAATGTCAGATTTTTCCTGAGGTCGCCCCCACTCCCTCTATACAAATCCACCAAAAATTTTAACCCTACGAGGTGGCATCTGGGAGAACAATCATGTCAATCAGTGAATCAGTCAGTGAGTCAGTCAGTGGTAATCGAGCTATATATATTATAATTTATTTAAAGGTAACCTTATTAGAATAAAAAGTGGGCTCAGTGCCTTTAAATTTTTTAAAAACAGTTGTTATAAAGTCTTGCAAAGCGTCCCACTCCGGACAGTCTTCACCTAGCCGGAGTTTTATTGATGTTAGAGCCTTCTTGTACCGTTCTTCTGGTCGGGTACTTTCGACGTCTCCGATGCGGTAGAATTTTAGGTCGCAGAAGAAGTCGCCTTCGCTGATGGTAACCGTGCGGCGCGACTGTCCATCGGAGACCCGAGACACGAACGAAGATGTTGTTACCGAGCTACCGCGGTCTTTGTTGTTGAACGAAGAGCTCGACTCTTCGGACCTCAAAATAGCAAAGATGTCTCTTTTGGGCTTCTTGGACCTGTCAACAACATAAACTAAATATTAAACTGTACATAAACCGTAAGAACCTATCCCTACGCTAACATACACTTATTACTCTATGTTAGAAGCGCTCGTGGCGTGGTTGACTTCGGTGTTCTTAGCAGATCACCTTGGTTAAGCAACACTCCGCCCGGTCATTACTTGGATGGGTGACCGTTAAGTGACATTTCTATTTGAGCGCTTCTGTGTTTCGGAAGGCACGTCAAGATGTTGGTCCCGGCTTTTCAGTCGTTAAGCCATGACGGAGGCCTTTGGGCGGCCTAATAACGCTGACACCAGAGTTGGTCACTTAGCTCATACGAAGAAGAAGAAAACTCTATGTTGGGATGAGATTTAATTTTCTCAGAGTTAATTTAATTATTCTGAATATGTACCTACTTAATGTCATGTTAAGACTTGGGATTTATAAGTTAAGAGTAGGTACTGTAGGTAGCTGTTATTAGTTCTGGAATGCAGGATATTGCAAGTGGTTATGGCTCCAACATTATGATTGATTCACTCACCGATGGAATTCTTCGTGAGGTGATGGTGATGGCGGTGTATCCGACCGCGGCAGCACGGCAGCGACGGCGGCGGGACTAGCAGGCGCTATTTTACGTTTCTGCACCTTTGTTCTCGTAGCCGGTGACTTTTTGATGTGCTTCACAGGCACGGCGGCTACAGTTGATTCGCTTTCAGTATCGTAGTCAAACCTGAAAAAATAAAATTGAAGTTAGCCGTCAGAATTAAATTTTGCAAAGAACCAAACATTTCAGCTTGATTAAGAAACTTACGAACATTTTCTTTGATTGTTGTTGATAACAGCGCGATCAGTGAGACAGCACGACAGCGGTAGGCGTCGAGGGCGGGCGGCGGAGCACAGGCGCAAGGGCAGAGATATGTCACGAAGATGCTCGGGCGGGCGGCGGAGGTTGTGACACTGGGCGGGCGGGCCTTAGTGAACGTAGCGAAGATTCCACAAAGAATGTGGTTATTTTCCAATTTTCCATCAATTTATACCACGTTAATCAAAGTGTCAGCAATAAATATTATAAATCAATCCAAATGAGTTATGTATAACACACATCAAACAAATTTGAGTCTTATTTTTAACTATGGGAAGGTTATTTAAAAAACAAAACAATTGTAATTATTACATTGAAATTTAGTTTTACGATTTTCAACCGTATTCAAAACATGAAAATTGAATTTTCAATTTCAGCTTATAACATAATGTTATAGAGTACCCCAACGGTGTATACAAATTTTACTCTTATTTATAATACGAATAAAATAACTATTACGTGTTCAGTAAACAGTTAACGTACTAACAAAAGTAACAATAACGTTGAACTTCTTTGAAATCTGATCAAAAGCAAGTAGCGCCGCGGTGATTATGAAATAAATGGATAAGTAGAATAATGCTTAGGTATAATCTTCTATTATCTTAAAAAAAGTCATTAAGTAATGCATAGACATAATCATTTTAATAAAGTACCTAATAAAAAAGTAAATTAAAGTATTATATTGGTTACCAAAAAATTCAATTTTGTTTTTTTGGTAACCTTTGTGCTATTTAAGCTATACGCTATTTTGGTAGGTAATTCCGTACGTTACTAACCCTCAAACTATTTTTCAAAAGTTAGACCTTTTAATGTCAATTTAAAGCACATCCATTTATTATGGATCTGGACGATTAACAGTGACTTAAAGACCATAACCTTCTAAAGCCTAATGTATTTTATTATAAGTAAATGTAAGAATTGATTTGTGCTTATTTCAATGTGAGAATCAAGAGCTTATTGTAGTTATATGCTATTGGTAGGTACCTATACTTGAGTAATTTAAACAGCCAACCTATTTAAGTTCCTGTGCAAAATAAACCGAAGTAAAAGAGTATTTAGGTATTTAGATACATATTATGAAAATAATCGTTGAAAGCATTGGTAATAATAAAGTACCTATGTACTTATTACGTACCATCATAATACTTAGGTAGTTGTGGTACGATGTTTTTATAGTAAAATTTCATGAAGCTGCAGTGGGTGATGGCCTTAATGTGCAAGCTTGCAGTTTTGTCACTGCGCTTTCCAGGAACTGTAATAGTAGCCAGCGCCTCAGGTGCCAAGCCGATGCGGCGGCCGACCGTGTGACCAGGCGAGTCCTGAGAACGTGTCCGAACTTGCACAACACGTGTTGTATAGTAAAAATTATTAACCAAGTAAATAACTTAATCATTACGCGGATATTAAAAGTGAACAAGTGATCTTAAACCAGTGAAAAAAAGAAAGTAAGTACTTATCAATATAAGAAGACAAATTTAAAAAAAAACTAACAAAAATCCATGTAGATACCTACCTACCTAAGTAGTTTTAATAAACTCTCAAAATTACATCGTTATTCTAGTTAAGATTGAATAAAATCTATTTCTCGATTATAAACATACTAATAAAGCAGTAAGTATTGTTAACCTTTGAATGCAAAAAATAAACAGGTAGTAGGTATTTTACCGAGGAGTTTTTAAGCATATTACTATAAAAAAAAATTACATTAATTTTACTGGCAAGTTATTTTTTAAAAGGTTTATATTTACAAATAAATACTTTTTTTACAGATTTGAAAAAACTGAAGAGGTGGCAGCATTACCTACCTACTTGAAAACGGACAGCAACTTCACCTACCTTTATTCACAGGTACCACTATTACTAAAATACTTCGTAGGTTTTCCACTAAGGTAGCTCTTAAAAAAATAAGAAGAATTTCCTTTCACGCAGGAAATAAATACAATATTAACCATTTTAGCTTCATTAATCATAAAATTACTGCTTGCATTATTATTTTATCGTTAATAAATTGAGTTATTAATAATCTTATGTAGGAACGTACTTCATCATCATCATCACCACCATCAGCCTAATAGCAGTCCATTGCTGAAGGACATATGCTACTCATAATGAGCACCATTGCGTCCTGTTATCAGCTTGACGCATCCAGTTTCTACCAGCCTTTCGCATACTTCATAAATTTGTTTTTATTTCAGGTTTTGGATCGAAGAAATTCCAGACGCTATCTAATAAATCATCGAGAGTCTCCAGTCCAGCATACTAACGATTTAATGTTAATATTATAGTTTAAGGTACTAGTTAGTGTATTAGTATAACATTAGGTATTGTAATTATAAAAAAATATTTACTAAAGAAACCTTCAGCTATTGCAGTTCAAATGATGAAACTGTTAATAACTGAAGGTTTATTATTTGTTTTTTTTTTCTTCCAGACAAAAAGTCGCATTTGGTATTAAATGCGCGGTAAAAAAATCGCATTTGGTATTTAATGCGTGGTAAAAAAGACGCATTTGGTTTTCAGTGCGCGGTAATAAAGACGCATTTGGTTTTCAGTGCGCGGTAATAAAGACGCATTTGGTTTTCAGTGCGCGGTAATAAAGACGCATTTGGTTTTCAGTGCGCGGTATAAAGTCGCATTTGGTAATTAATGCGCGGTAAAAAGACGCATTTGATTTTCAATGCGCGGTAAAACAAAGTAAGTATTGGTATAATTGGTAAATAGCTTTAACTTATAATAGTAGGGCTTAGTGTGAGGTAGCTCATGGGTTTCCCGCTGTATGTACTAGACAACACAATGGTGAGAGATAATCCTACCTCGGGCTCTCAGGGTGCTACTTACCACGGTTCACCCAACCGATGTGTTTGCCTTTTCACAAAACAAAGAGAGTTCGCTCTCTGGGATATTCTTGAGTTTCCTCAGCTGAACTATTAAAACTATGGTAAAAGCTAGGTAGACAGAGAGGTAATTCATGGATTTTCCCTTGTACGTGTTAGACATCACAATGGTGAGAGTTAATCCTACCTCGGGCTCTCAGGGTGCTTCTTACCACGGTTCACCCAACCGATTTGTGTTTGCCTTCACAAAACAATGAGTTTGCTCTCTGGGATGTTCATGAATTTCTCAAGTTGTAGAAACATATACATCAACTTTATTTACTCTCCGAGTTTCTTGCCTGTTCTTTCCTCGGAAGAGAGTAGGTTCCGAACAGGTGGTAATTATTTAGTTAGTAAAAAACTTTAAGCACCAAAATCATTCATCAAGTGTAAGACATCACAAACGGTGAGAGATAATCCTACCATGGGCTCTCAGGGCGATACTTACCATGGTTCGTCCAGCCACTTTGTATTTGCTTTTACACATTACAGTCGGTGAGAGGTAATCCTACCTTGGGCTCTCAAGGTGCTACTTACCATGGTTCACCAAGCCGATTTGTATTCGCTTTTACATATCACAGCCGGTGAGAGTTAACCCTACCTTGGGCTCTCAGGGTGCTACTTACCATGGTTCACCCAACCGTTTGTGTTTTCATTCACAAATAAGTAGGGATAGAAATTATTAGAAAGAAAATTAGCTGTGCGCAATACTGGTTGAGAGTTAATCCTACCTTGGGCTCTCAAGGTGCTACTTACCATGGTTCACCAAGCCGATTTGTGTTCGCTTTTACATATCACAGCCGGTGAGAGTTAACCCTACCTTGGGCTCTCAGGGTGCTACTTACCATGGTTCACCCAACCGTTTGTGTTTTCATTCACAAATAAGTAGGTATACAAATTATTAGAAAGAAAATTAACTGTGCGCAATACTGGTTGAGAGTTAATCCTACCTTGGGCTCTCAAGGTGTTACTTATCAAGGTTCACCAAGCCGATTTGTAATTCACTTTTAAATATCACAGCCGGTGAGAGTTAACCCTACCTTGGGCTCTCAGGGTGCTACTTACCATGGTTCACCCAACCGTTTGTGTTTTTATTCACAAATAAGTAGGTATACACATTATTAGAAAGAAAATTAACTATGCGCAATACTGGTTGAGAGTTAATCCTACCTTGGGCTCTCAAGGTGCTACTTACCAAGGTTCACCAAGCCAATTTGTATTCGCTTTTACATATCACAGCCGGTGAGAGTTAACCCTACCTTGGACTCTCAGGGTGCTACTTACCATGGTTCACCCAACCGTTTGTGTTTCATTCACAAATAAGTAGGTATACAAATTATTAGAAAGAAAATTAACTGTGCGCAATACTGGTTGAGAGTTAATCCTACCTTGGGCTCTCAAGGTGTTACTTACCAAGGTTCACCAAGCCAATTTGTATTCGCTTTTACATATCACAGCCGGTGAGAGTTAACCCTACCTTGGGCTCTCCGGGTGCTACTTACCATGGTTCACCCAACCGTTTGTGTTTGCCTTCACAAAGCAGTGAGATATATTTCCTACCAAGCTCTTTGAAAATATTAATCGCAGATAGTAGGAAATGACTGTTATAAAAAACGTCTGTTAGCGACCAAGCGATGTAAGATCCAGCAGACCATAAACTTCTTCTCAGTTATTGGGAGTTCTAGAACACCGGCGGTTTAGCCGGCAGAACAAACCGTAGTGAGCGTAGCGAACGGAGTGAGTGAAGCGAACGAAGGTGTTCTGACGGCTAAACCGCTGGTGGTCTAGAACTCCCAATAACATACTACTTATGACGTTTGGTTATGAATAAAGGGGTTATTTTCAATTCACTCATTTATTATTATGTTATAATACTTCAAATCTTTCTATCTGGACCCAGGATAACATCTTATTTAGACATTTTAACATCTTTTTTTATTTACATTTGCCCTGCAGCGGCAATAGAACTCACATTACTGTATTTGAGGAGGCTTGTACTTACTCAAATTCGTTATTTCGTTTTACAACACTACATTGCGTAATTTTTATTTTCAAGAAAATATTGTTTTAGCTAGTATAAAAAAATCGATAATATAAATAATGCGGGTCGTAATCAAGCATCATGTAGCCCCAAACTAAGCAGAGCTTGTATTATGGGAACCACATGATTGATATACTACACATATAATTTTTTTTTGTAAACACTTACATATCATACATAGAAAACATCCAGACCCGAGACAAATATCTACAGAACATGCAAACATTTGTCCCGCAGCGGGAATCGAACCCGCAACCTTCTGCGTCTCAGGCGGACCTTCGCCCACTTCGCCACAGAGGCCGTCAGAGGCATCATTAAGCTGAGATAGGTCCTATTTGACCCACACAGTATCTGCGGAGGTAACTGATTGGTGCACTAGCAATTTTCGGCAGGTGGGTTTGTAGGTATCTATTCTGCATAGGTACCTACTAGCATATTTTTTATTTTACCTAGGTAGGTACCACAAGTGAATAAAATAACCTGCCTGCCTTTGTTGTCGTTGTTCTACATAATGTTTGTCTATTGGTATCGTTTTTATAATTTTTGTTTGTATGTATTTTAAACTGTGCATTTCTGTTGACCTGTGTTTCTGTGTGTGTTGAATAAATATATATTCTATTTTATTCTATATGAAATTACGCGTATATTTAAAAAAAAAATCTAACAGACAGGGGTAAATAATGATTAAAATATCAGGCTTTAATAAATGAACTACTTGTATAACTTACAAATAATGGTTAGATATATCGTAGGAAAATCAACACTAGCTCCTACGCTTTTACCTTACCGGCTAGGTAAATGTGAGGTAAGGGAAAAATGCTTGCTTTGCATGAATATTTTAGTACAAAGAGCCCAGTATAAATTCGTAAAGGTCTATTAGCCACTAAACCTTTGGGTTGGAGAGGAATCTGTAATAAAAACCAGTTAAAAATTGGTTTCCTTTAGTCTATAAAAGTAAAACTGCAGGACATAAAATATATTTAAAGGGTATTTTTCCCTTATATCCATGCTTTCTGTAGAATGTAATAAACCAAATATGTATGCCAAAACGTAATCCATCATACAAAAAACGTAGAGAAATCTTACTTCCTTGGTATGAAGTGTGCAGCTCTGGGTGAAGTCATAACCTGACAACAAAGAGCAAAATTTAAATACATACTAAAACAGCCGCTATGTCTTATGTAGAAAAAAAGTTGATAAAATGTCTATAGTAATTTATAAATATTTGCTTGAAGAACTTATTTTTAGACGGTACCATATTCAAGAAGTTAAATAATTCCTCTCCTTAATCGTTCCCCCGTAGTTGAGGATCGTGATTCCGTGCAAGAACACTGTTGATGGTTTTCCTCCACCTGCCACGGTCTTCGGCTTGGCGGAGTGCGACATTAACTGGAGTTTCGGGCTGTTCCGAAACCTGGTCAGACCAGCGTTTCGGGCTCCTCCCTCTCGGTCTTTTGCCTTCTATTTTGCCTGTTACGATTATCCTTTCCATATTACTGGGGTTTCTGCGCGCGATGTGTCCAAAATATTGGAGTATTCGGTGTAGGCAAATAGAAGACAGACGTTTGAATCGTTCCAGATTGAGCTGTCTCAATATCGACACATTGGTTCTTTTGGCTGTCCAAGGTATTCTTAATAAACGTCTCCAGCACCACATTTCGAAGGCGTCAATTCGCTTCCTATCGGTGGCTTTCATTGTCCACGTCTCCGAGCTGTATAGGAAAATGGAAAAAACAAGCGTGCGTACTACGTGAATTTTTGTTTTCCGGCGAATGTTGCTGTCTCTCCATATTCTGTTGAGCTGGTTCATAGCTGTTTTGGCCATACCGATCCGTCGACGAATTTCAGGTTCACTTTTGCCTTTGTTGTTTATCATTGAGCCTAGGTATTGGAACTCTTCAACTTTTTCGTACTCCCTTAAAGCATCTGTTAGTTGCAAGGAGCAATCGATCAACCACCATTATTTTCGTCTTGCTCATGTTAATTAGTAGGCCCAACTCTGCACTGACTGACTTTAAGCGGTTCAGGAGGTCAACCATTTCAGTTTCAGTGGATGCGAACAAGGTGGTATCATCGGCGTATCGTAGGTTAGAAATTGTAACTCCTCCGATCTTAACGCCACCTTCCCAATTTTCTAGAGCCTTACGCATGATGTGTTCGCCGTAAATGTTATACAGTATAGGAGAGATAACACATCCCTGTCGAACCCCTTTTTTAAATGTGAAAGGATCAGAAGTGCAATTTCCCAGGCTGACAGTGCCATAGCCGCTTTCATATAATTTCTTTATAAGTATAACTATGTGTTTGGGTACTCCAGTTTCTTCAAGAATGGACCATAGGTGTTGCCATCTCACACAGTCGAACGCCTTCTGATAGTCAACAAAACATATTATCACGGGAGTGTTGAATTCGTAACATTTTTCGACGATCTGCCTAAGATTCAAGATCTGTTCCCTGGTTCCTTTGCCTTTAACGAAGCCGGCTTGTTCTTGCGGTATTTGCCAGTCCAGGAATGATCTGAGGCGGCTGTTTATAATGTGCAACAATACTTTGCTTGCGTGAGATATTAGAGCGATGGTCCTGTAATTGTTGCAGTTTCTCACTGATCCCTTCTTGTGGAGCGGAAGTATATTGGAGTGCACCCAGTGAGTTGGCCACTCACAAGACCTCCATACTGCATTACAGATTTTGTGTAGCATAGAAATTCCGTGTTCTCCGAGAGCTTTTAGTGCTTCAGCCGTGATTCGATCGCTACCTGAAGCTTTGTTCGTCTTGAGCTTCAAAACTGCTTGCTCCACTTCAGTCTTCAGAATGTTCGGTTCAAAATCTGTCACTTCTGAGTTTGAGATGTTTAGGATATTATTTTGAGGTGTGTCATGATATAAATCAGCGCAATATTCTCTCCATCTATCTGCCGCTTCTTCGATGTCATATATTGGATTACCTTCTTTATCGTCCACAATGAATGATCGTGGTTTGAAACCGTACGTGATTTTACGTATTTTCTTGAACAAATCTGCAGTTTGGTATTTTTCGGCGTGTGACTCAATTTCTATGCACATTTGTTCCAAATACTGATTTTTGTCTCTTCGGCAGTGATTCCGGATTCGTTTGTGCAATTTATAATATTCCGTTTGCCGGTCATTTGTGAGTTCACTGCTTTTGAGCATTTTCCGCCTGTTAATCAGTTCCCAGGTTTCATCAGAAATAAAATCTCTTCTATTAGTGGAGCTGTTGGTCATCATGGAGTCAAGTACTTCGGTAACCGTGCTCTGAAAATGTTCCCATAATGCTTGAGGATCGGTATCTGGTATTGTTGGTGTTGTCTGTTGTGTGAGATTGGACCTGAGATCGAAAACACTGCACTTGATGATGGGCGAGTCTCATTGTAGGTTTTGGTTTCCGCTGCATGCATTTTAGACGCAATTTAAAATCTATAACTAAGAGTTGATGGTCACTGCCGCAGTCTGCGCCAGGAAAAGTTCTGGAGTTTGTGACTGATGATCTCCATCAATGAGGCACCGTTATGAAATCGATTTGATTGCGGTACCTGTCACCAGGCGATTTCCACGTATATAGCCTTCTCCGGTGATGTTGAAAGCAAGTGTTGGTCAGAACTAGGTTGTTTTCGGTGCAAAACTCAATAAACCTCTCACCTCTTTCATTTCGGCTTCCTATGGTATGTTTTCCGAGGATGTGTCTCAAGTGGTCGTCGTTGTTAGTGTTACCAACTTTGGCATTCCAATCTCCTTGAATAATTAGCATTTCTCGGTGTGAAATTTTGTCCATCGCAGAGCTTAAGCAGAGCTTAAAAGAGTTAAATAATTAGTTACTAATTAATTGTTTTTATAGCCTGAATGAATATTTAAATAATTCGTTTTCCTGTAACGACACTCTAATAATATTAGCATTCCTGCATGCAGGCTGAATACATGTATTGTGAAAATAATTATGTAATAAACATTTGAATCTTGAATCTATCTATTGTTTCTTGCCTATCGCAGAGTACAATAACTCAGTGTGACATGGTATTTAAATGTACGATTTTATAACAAAAACAAACATCTTCATAACTTTTTCTCCTTGGATATTTTCAGATATTGCTATACGCATATCAGGCTATGCTTATAAAAAATAATAATCTTCATCCTAACTTGGTTTCATATCGTAAACACATAAAATATAAATCGTTTTATATGACTTTCAAGTTCGTTAAACGCGATTTACGGGTATCATCCCCAAAAAACTGATAAGTACCTACCCTCGAATCGGGTACTTAAACATTTATGCATTCCATTTAAACGTCGCGAGGTGTCGAATCGTTTCTTGACTCATCAATCAATCATAATGGTTCCAAGCGAACGAATAAAGCTTAAGTGTGAAGTACGTGAAGTACGTGTCTCGCGCAACAGACAGTCCCGTATATTTAAGAAATTGAACTCGTATGTTACCCCGAAAGGGATTGATTTGGACCATGCTGGTGGTCCAGAAATTGTGACATTTTATTTTATAGAGTAATTTGTATAGTGACCAAAATACATATTTGTTCGCTAAGCTTAATCTCAACTTGACAAAGTTTGACTCACAAATCTCAGATGAGTAAATCTCCACCAAATTCTGCTCAAATTCTTCCTTGTCCTTTACTAACTGCCAATACCTTCTAATACGTCGTAATTTTATGATGTATAGAATTTTTTCTAATATTTTAGTTTATTTGCCATAAGTAAAACTGCAAAATGAGAAAATGAATTTTAGATTGCTTATTTCTGATTGTTGCAGCTATATTCTGTCACAGACAGAAAAACAAACATGTAGACAGTGTAGCTTTGCTATATAGGTTCTATATATATTCAAGTGTTTATGTATTTGCTGGTTCAGAATTACGAAATGTACCATGCAATGTAACACACAAAGAAATAATTTGCCGTCCACATTGGCGCAAAGTATCATGCAATTTAACAGAATTCCCTTAGTGTGGATGCCTTACACGCACGAACAAAGCATTTCTGCATACATGCTCAGTTCGTGTGGGCACCGTGTCTACACTTATGAAATGCTCCTTTCATGTAACATTGCATGTTACGTTACAGCCGTCTGTACCGGCCATATGGAATCCTAGATATAATACCCATGTGACAATCGACCAACAACAGATAAGACAGTTGTAGCACACTGCACAGCCGTTATCAGCAGGGTTCTTTATCATTCTTTGCATACGGAACCATAGAAAAATTACCTTGTTCAGTGGACAAGAAATCCGAAACAGTATTAAATCTGCGAAATCATAACAAATCTTATTGAGTTGTAATAAGGTTCTTTTGAACGTATCTAATAAAGCGGACAAAATTGGCCCGAATTGTTCTGTTCAATGCCTTTGTTCTGCTAATGAATGGTGGTGATTGGTAGCTTTGTGTATTTTTCTTTTATTAAGATAAAAATAGGTGGTTCTACCCGTGGTAATTTTGTAATAATAAAATAAGGGTTTAAATAAGAACCATAGAATAGTTTAAGAGATTTTCTTTTATGAAATAACTTTGCACTTTGATCACTTTGAGATTTAGTCACTTTAGCAACATCGACTTTTCTAAAGCTAAGTAAAGTAGGACTATAAACCAAGTAGATAACGCTGAAAAGTGTCATATTAATAATAGCAAGTAAAGTAAAGTCAGTGTACAAGTACCTTCCTTTATGTATACTGTTAGTACAGAAGTTTGAAGTTAAGTTATGATTGTATTTCTTTATCGCATTTTACGAAAATATTGGCAAGAAATAGAGAGACTAAAAATTTTTGCAATTGTTTAGCTGTGGACTTTAATAGACTATTGTAACTGATGATTATAAGTATTAAAAAATGGTCAAGTGCGAAAATGGTCGAGCTCACGTGTGCTCACATGACATCCTAGAATCCTATAAGTACAGTCACGTGCACTAATATGTATAAATAACCGAAATCGAAAGGACCTTATCCTTTCGATGAGGGCATTGTCATCAGTGAGCAAGGGCTTTCTAGTTTGACATAGTACCTACTTAATTGTAAACATAATATTTAACATGACTATACCTATAGGGGTTGCCTTTGTACATCGAATGTACGAAACCGAGATATTCAGTAAACCAATTCCTATTCTTCGTTGAATTTTTCGTCTAGTAACATCCTGAAACATTCAAAAATTTACATAAATCCATCGCGATTTGAATCTGAAGAAATCATATGCAATTTATGACGGAAACGGAAACTGCTTGCCGGATGCAAATATGCAATATCCATGCAATTTAAGGCGAGTACGTTTAGTGCAGGTATTCCACATATTGAGGAGGACATATGGTGTAAGAGGAAAGATTCAAGGCAATTTCAATATTTGATCCATTTGAAACCATTCATATTTATAATTATGAATTTGTTTAAATTCTTTACATTCTACTGTAAAGCCTAAGCCTATACAGCGTCTTAGTCTTATCTTATTTTATCTTATAGATATATATCTAGAGCCTATCTGATCCCACTGCAGGGAAAATACTTCCCAGCTTCCCCTTTTTCACACTTTCCGATCAGGAGAATCCGCTTGCCAGGATATCGAAGACCCGTCGGCCAACACGCCACCTCCGTCTGGGAATTTCGCCACCGAGTCATGCTCTGTGGAACCCACTCAATGGCGATCTTAGTCTACATCTGGTCCGGCATACAGCAAACATATCGCACCCTGTTCTACTTAAATTTGTCTGTCTGGGAGAGCAGTGTGGTGTTCTGATGCGGTCGGTAAGCTTAACCAAATATACAGCACTTCATCGCCCGCTCGCAAACTTGGAAGATTGTCAAAGCCCAGGTTTGCGCGGTGTAGGTCAGTACAAGAAGAATGCACAGCTTCTTAAGACTTCAAAGGAGAGTAATAATGCTTAATGTAAGTGTGCACTGAAAAAAGGAAATAAAGGAAATAATAACTACGCAGATGAAGTCGTGGGGCACCCGCTTTCTATCTCCTATCTAACTATAGTCATAATCACATATTCACACACAAACACACACACACACACTCGCACAAACTTTTCCATTAATAATCTATCAGAAATGTGCAATACTGAAACTCATTAATAACTATATATTCTAGGTAGAAACAATCTGTAATTAGCACTTAAATAAGATCGTGATAAAATTGTAGCTGATTGGATATGGGAAATGTGTGTAAGTATATAATATAACTCTACTCGGCGGACTGCTTGAGTTGCAATTTGGAGGGTATGTCCTTTGCATACTGTAGGGGTACATTAAGAAAGGGTTTCCTGAAGGTAAGCAAAAAATTCCACGCAAGAAAAGTCACGGGGCGTCAATCACATATAACCGCGTTCCCTTCTTTAATTTGGTCTTGAAAACAAACATTTCACATTACTAATTAATATAATTGGTCCCAAATCTTGCAAAATAAACAACCCTTAATTTCTCGAAGGAAACCAAACTCAAAGATAAACCACATTGTATAATACATCATACATCATCCCTTAATTCCTTTAAAACACCTTAATTTCAAACTTTACGATTTTACAAAGCCCGAGTCATGTATCAAGCCGTGATCAAATTAATATTGGATGCCATTTGATGCACTCGAATTTCGCCTTTATGAAGAGGAGATAGAGTGCGGTTTCCTGTATGTGTTTAAGTGTATGATGTGTGAAGTAGGTTGGGATAGGGATGTCCTATGGAAACTTAGAAAAGCCGGATAAATAATTAGCCACTTTACAATGGACTCTGGGACATTGCTAAAAAAATATTTTGAATAAAAGAGTCCTGCTTTGTTTAAGCAAGATGTAGAATTGAATAAATTGTGTGACAATGACAACACACCATCGCAGAATAATATAAAAAAATATATACAAAGAACACTAGTAGGTATAATTAATATAAAAAATCTTTGTCAGCAAAGTCCGTTCTGTTCCAAACTGACAACAAAGACATGATGTCTAACTGACAACAAAGAGTGCAATTATAAATAAAATAAACTAATAAGTAATATATAGGTAGTACATATACGAAGTATACGCGAACTGATCCCAAACTAGGCAGAGTCTGTACTAAGGATATCAAGACTGATAAACGATACAAAGATACTTTGTAACACTCAGACACAGAATAAAAATCTATGTACACCATAAAAAATATTTATCCTGTCAAATCGAACCCGTGACCTGCAGCTCAGAAAGCTCTACTACTTTCAACTGAGCTATAAGGCCAGTCAAAAATAAATAGGATCATAAAAAAACTGTTTCAGTTATAAAACAACACCAGAAGAAAATCCCGGTGGGGTCATGAAATATGTTTCACAAGAAAATCTTCTTCGCAGTCGTTCACTTTTGGCAGAGTGGTCGTGGCTGAGCTGAGGGAGTCCACATTGGGGTCGTCGTCTTCGGTTTTCCTTCCGAGGGCTGCAGCTCTGGCGATGCATCTCCATTTGTGTCGGTTAGTTGCATTGTGAGAACACTGCACTATGGTGGTCTGGGTAGCTTTTTTAATAGTGTCCGTCCAGAGATTATTTTTAGTTTTTTCTTCTATCTGGCTTTCTTCACAAGAAAATGTTGCCATTCAAAAAAGTCGGATAGACCGGACCCTCTGAACTTTGTCCTACAAACATGTCGCCACAGTAGCGACTCTAGTTAGGAGTAGGCAGGGTACGCAGCCTCTCTAAATTAATTACAAGGGAATTAGAGGGAGCTGGCCTCGGGAGCTTCTGAGCTCAGGTTTGTTATTGAAAGGTACATGACGGAGTGTACACCTGACCTCATGCGATTTACATTCTATTTTGTCTACACTATACTAACATCGTCATCATCACCCTATAGCAGTCAACTCCTAAACAAATGTATCCTCTAATGAACGCCTATTGCACTATGTCCTTAGCTTGACGCATACACCTTCTACCAGCAGTCTTTCGCAGATCGTCTATCCATCTGGCCGGATAAATTTTCCACATAGCCTAATTTCTTTTTGCTGCATCTATTACTGCTGCGGTAATGTTTACATAGTCTGCAGATTTCTGCACTGTTAACACACCCATGACGCAGAAGGGTTCTACGAGTCAAGGCGGGTGTGAGTACTGTGCGTTATAAGCACGTTTGTTAACTGTTCATCATCATCAACTGTTAGTAGCAGTTTAGTGCAAAACCCTATCTCAAATATTGTTCTTTGGTCTTGAGTTCTTTACCCATATTCCACCAATGCTGCCTCTGCTGCCCGTCGCCGGTCAGGGAATTTAGCTGTGCTATTCATCCGGCTGCCAGAACCCCATTTATTATATAGTAGCGTGCACCACGGGCAGTTGAGGTTGGCTTGGATTCTGAAGATGGCCGGTTAGAAGCCCTTACACCGTTTCATCTCATTCCAACTACTGCTTGTTAGTTAAATTAGACTTATCACTGTTATTTTAGTTTCTGTTAGAACATAGTGTACAGATTATGCAATTAACATTTTGCATACATTAAGTAATTGTAAGGCAAGTTAAAGCTCAAAAGTTAGGCTAGGTTATACACGTGAAAGAGGTAGTGAATGAATGAGTCCCCAGTGACTCCGTGAATGGCAACCTCAGAACGAAGGCTTTTGCATAAATTCGAATGAATCTTAGTTTCCTACCTAGAACTAAAATTAACTTTAATTTCATCCGGCATAACATTAAAAAGATTTTCTTTGAAATTTATGTCGGTGCTTGAATATAATTGAAAAATAAATGAGATTGGTTATTCGGTCGTTCTAAAAACTCCAACACCAGAGTGACAAATGGCTTGCTTGAAAAGTATTAGAGAAATTGTACTGTCCAATTAGACATTTTAACTGAAGAAGAAGAAAAAAATGAATAGACCAAATGTCTGATTCCGAAGCGTTACTTGGTGTTCTTAGCAGGCAATACTCCGCCGGTCACTAATTGGATGGGTGACCGTTTAGTGGCTTTCACAAAAGAGGGTTTCCAAGCTTTCGAAGGCACGTTAAGATGTTGGTCCCACCTTTCAGTCGTTAAGCCATGTCAGCCTAAAAACTCCGACATCAGAGTTGACCACCTGCGCATACGACGAAGAAGAACAAGGTCTGATTTCTGAGTGGCTTTTTTTCAGTTGAAAAGAATTTAACCCTAAAACATTACCTCCACTTAACAATATTGAATCTAGCGAGAAAACATTTACTAAGACTAAAATAAACTATTCACAATTAAAACCACAAGCTGCGGTAACGCCTACGAAGTATTATTTCAGATAGAACAAAGCCTTTGAATACAAAGATAATGGAATAGGTAAGGTTGTGTCAATAACCCTATAAAACCCCTAAACAGGTAATCTATTTAACAAGTAATCGTACAGTACACGTTACATATGTATGCGCTTGGGCTGTAAGGGGTTCTAACCCATCTTCGGAACCCAAGCCAATCTCACCTGCATGTACCCTGCTAACTAGCAAACGGGGCTCAGGCAGCCGGCTGATTCCGACATAGCGCAGCCTTATACCGGAACAGCTACTGTGCCGCCGATACTGGCAGCCGACGGGCAGCAGCGTCGGCGCTGCGAGAAGTTGTGTCCTGCGATCCCTAACCCGCATGCCCAGCGTAGGGATTATGGGCATATCCCCCTTTATTAGGAGAGGCCTATCTAACAGTGGGCTGATATAGACTGGAGTGAAGTGGAGTATGCGCTCTTCAATCATCACAAAAAAACTATGTCAAAAGTACATCGAGATCATTATATAGAACACTATAGAGTGACAGTCTTCAAGTGATAATTAATAAAAAAAGTCCAAGCGTCTTAGACATAAATAAACTTCAAAATGCCAAATTTGAACTAATTTAGACCTTATGTCGCTTAAAAGTGTTCAAAGACCGAGCAATTGACAGCGTGCGCGGGGTTTTGGTGCTTATAAATATCTCGATGCAAAAGTATATAAAATTTGCAATTTACCTCCTTCAAAAATACTCTACTCATACTCATTTATTTCACCATAGGAACATATAGTACACTTGGTTGTAAATTTTTAAAATTAGGTATAAAACACAGAACTTACACAAAAGTATCCATTGTTTTATTCCACAATTAGGGATTTTACGTTCTGAATGGATTGATGTGCTACGTCCAGATGATTGGCTACGCGAGACTCAACTAAAAAAAAACTAAATTGCTCCATCTTGACAACCTCTAAGCGCTTTTTTATCAATCTCAAGCGTTGTTTTTTTATACTGTTGTCACATAGGTGCAGTCTTAGTTTGTGCCAATCTACTTCTATCAAAGTATTGTATGTAGATATAATGGTCTTACCACATGAATTTGAAAGTTTAAGTTAGACACCTACTTCCGCGTGTTAGACTAAACAGGCTAAACAATTTCCGTGTTATCCATACAGAGTGCAGTTGATAGAGTTTCATAATTGGCAGCAGCACCGCGTTGTTATATGTCGAGCACTGTAGTGAACGCTCCGCGTAGAATTAAATTTTAATTAATGCTACACTAGTTTCCCGTTTGCGAACAGAAGTGGGCACACTTTGGGTTAGTGATGTGATCGTGTGGCCTAGGCCTTATTATCCTCTGATTATTTAGATTACAATAAAGCTTGGGATGAAACTTTCTCCAACTCCCTCAATAACAATGTAATAGTTAAGAAAAAAGATCCTAACAACGACTTAAAAAATAGAGTTTCTTTACAATTCTTCTCTGTTTCGTTTTCGTAAGAATTGGTTTAATTAAAAAAAAATACTACGTAAAGTGTTCCTTGTGGTTACAACTAGATAAATGAATTTTTTACTTTTTTTTTTCTATTGAATGCATAGCATTATTCATTCATTTTATTCATAAGTTTTGCGGTATGTAGATAAATAAATAGATATGCTAACACAACATTATGTAGACGAAACGTAAGTTTGTGTTATGAGAAGCACATAACTGATTATTTATTACTTATTATGTATTTTAGGTAAAAACATACATTTTTATACACAGCAAACACCCGTGACAAGTATTTGTAGATAGGGCAGATATTGGCTTATTTTTCAATGTCAATAATTATTTATTTAATTAATTTCCTACTTTTGGATGTTATGTTTTAAAATACGGGTCTAACCGCCACATCACTCGTAGCTACTGAACGGCCCGGTAGGCCGGAATTTGCATGAAACATTGGATATTATACAAGCATTTCGTATTCTAATAATGGTAGACTTCAAAGCTCTGGCGAGAGCGCAGCGCCAGCAGTATAATACATACTC
The DNA here is from genome assembly GCA_951804965.1 of Horisme vitalbata. Classification (NCBI taxonomy): domain Eukaryota; kingdom Metazoa; phylum Arthropoda; class Insecta; order Lepidoptera; family Geometridae; genus Horisme; species Horisme vitalbata. The sequence continues at coordinate 3,105,816 of OX638090.1, forward strand.
AATTTGAATACGAGATCGAGTGTTTTTGAGTGTCATTGTGGTAGAGATAATTGAACGATGACAAGAACTGTCAACTCAGCTACTAGGAATAAGCTTCAAGCGAATGTCAACTCATGGAAGTAGCTATTATCTTTTGTACTGAAATGAAAGTATTAGAAGAACTACAATATATTTTCCGCAACTTATTTGATATAATAAAACTTACAGCACCAGCCTACCGCATCAGGGTTGCAGTGCATAGCATCGCATGACGCTGCTGCCCGTCGGCGGCCAGGGGATGAAAGTGTGTCGGCTTTAGCTTGCGCTATGCCGCGATCGGTCGGTCGCTAGAGCCCCGTTTTTTAGTAACTTTGTTAGTACACAAAGGGCAGGTGTAATTGGCTTGGGTTCCGAAGATGGGGTTGGAATCCCTTACACCCCAATAAATTTTTTATTAAAAGTTAAAAAAAAATATGATAGCATAATTAAACTTATTTAGCTATTTATAGATGGGAATAGTGAACTAAATATTTTACAGAACTTATGAACTTAGAATGCGAAAGTTGTGAAATGAGTTTTTTTCTCCTTCATACCAAATCTATTATACGGATTGAGGTAAAATTTGGCGCTGGTGTAGTTCTAGAAGATCTAGGCTACGTTGTATCTGGGTAAACGCGAGCGAAGCTGCAAGCGGAAGCTAATCCTACTAAATCCTAATAAAATATTATAAACGCGAAAGTTTGTGAGGATGTATAGATGTAGTATGAATGTATGGATGTTTGTTATTCTTTTGCGCAAAAAAATACTGAACGGATTCATATGAAACTTGAAATATACATAGTTTATTACCTGGATTACCACATGGGCTACTTGGGGGCTTATTATCCGGGTACCACGCAAGCGAAGCCGTGGGCGGAAACTTATAATTAATAACAGTCAAGACAAAGCAAGTCTACCATTTTCCGGGATTTGTTAATAGAAAAAACCATGTCAGGGCCTTCTGGTGGTTTCTTAAGGTAGAGTTGGTAACACAGGACAGAAATAAATAGAATATGCCAAGAGAGCGTCTGATAAAAGTATGTTAGTATAATGATTAGAAAATAATATTTCTTAAGTTTTAAGGAGGAGTTCTACTTCTATCTACAAATCAATACTTTCGAATCTTCAGATTTTCATTACAATTTAAAGTAACTTTATAATTGAGTGGATTTAGATAACTTAACGAAAATATTTAAACAATTTGAAACTTTGTTTCGTAATTTGTGTTTCATGTCGATCAGATTTGAAGCAAGAGTTTTAATAAAGGCTCTTTGAGGATTGGAGTGGGTATTGTATTGCAACAAACATTTCATGAAAATTGACAACTTCAAAGTTTTATATTAACATTCATTATTTTATATTAAAAAGTAACGTTACCTGGTAATATTAACTATTTTTATATTTCACGTCATCATTATAAATCGTATTAGAAAAGTTTACCTAGGTACTTAATAAGTCAGCCATCTATTAGTACATGCTCTGCCTGGCTTGGGATCAGGGTGCAGTTGTGAGTTTTCTAAGTCATTGTTTCTCGAGTAGGTTAAAATGCTCTCAAAAACTGTCACTTGGCACTAATTTTTTTGTTATACTACTTGAAGATGGAACAAGCACATGGCCCACCTGATATTAAGTGGTAACAATTACTTAAAACAAAGTATTGAATATAGATCACGTTTTTCCGGTACATGCTCTACAATGCAACTCCCTAAGTCCATCAACTTGAGGCATGAAGATGATAAGCTTCTGGTGCATGTAATTTAACCGGTACCCATGCCCTAAACCGAAACACAGCTCAGCTGCTTCATGGCAGAAATACAAAGAACCTTTTAAAATAAATCATTTTGACCGCGTGTGATATTTTCCGTATATTTATTTATTGTGCAAATGTTCGCACATTGTTTATCCCAAACATTTCACTTGTCACGATAAGACAAAACTCGTAAAAAGACAAAAGACATTTTTCTTATTACAATTCTGCGTAACGACCAAACTCCGCCTCACTTCAACGAAACGCTCCCTGGACGTATGAGATAAATGGCCGAACAAGGGACCAACAAAAAGTGACTCTTACTAAAATCGTTGTCATAAAAAACCGACGAGCTATCGGAACAACACGAGAGATTGGAAGAGTTGTTGTAATTCTGTCTAATTCTGCTTATTGATTTTGAGGATACACTTTGTGAAGGTCGTAATAATAGAAGAAAATAAAAAATATTTGGCCGTGGAAAAATATTTTAAGAAATACAGAAAGAAAAACATTTAACGTTGTACGCGCCACGATCATTCTTCTATTGAAGTGAGAAATTTATCAATAACATTTGTGGCAATGTGAACCATATTTTTTGTAAAAACGATTTATGTAACTTATAAAATCTGGAAATATGGTTTCACTGAGTTACTCAGTAAAATTGACTGAATTTATTTTGTATTAAATTAATTAGAACGGTCTCGGATCACATTACATACAAATTAAAAACAATTCTGTAACACAAAATAATTTTGTAAAAACATTTGTAACCAATTAGCAAAGGAATAAAATAAAATAGTTCAATAAATATAGCTATTAAATCATATAATGACATAATAAAATCAAAATTCAATTTCAATTTATGTATTCGAACGAAATACACTGGTAGGATTGAACATTGGAATTTTCAATAGAAAAAAACTGTGTCGTATTTAAAATATTAATTTAATTTAGAAAACAGAATAAAATTAAAATAGTAACTTATGTCACATCATCTCAATACCTCAGGCACCATCATGATATCTTTCCATTTGTCCGTAAAGATGATACATTTTCGTAAAAGGTTCCTAGTTAAAAACAGAAAAATACAAACGAATGAAAAACCTTCGATACTGTCTGTGTAAGTGGGATAAAATCAATATTTATTTTTACTTCGTCGAACCTGTCTTGGACTTAAGACTCTGTTTACACTAACGAGCACTTGCTTCGATGTGAAAGTACAGTCGGAACGTGTGCCTTTCAAATATGAAATTGCAAGATCAATCTAAAAAAATAAAATGTGTTTCTACCTACCTATGTCCGTTATAGACTTTGAAACCATCCAACCGATGTGATTAGATCACTAAAAGAATGCTTGGTGGTGGTTTTAGATCAATATTAATAGTTTTAGATCACTATAAGTAATGAAAAGTTTGTAGTCCTGCAAGGACTGTAGCTGGTTAAAAAGCCTGTGTTAATCCAGGTCACAAACTATGTAAATTCAAATCAATTTAGCAGTGGCAGAATCGAGTGTGAACAAACATACTCACACATGCAAACGCGCACACGTACACACACACACACGCGCGCGCACACACACACACAAACACACATACAAACACACACTCTTTTACTTATAATATCAGTGTGATCTGCTCCACCACCAATAACATATAGGCTAGCGGGTGGAAGCCAGTTAATAACTTTAATATTATTAGTATATTTTATAATTTTATGAGCACTGTATTTCATAATAACAAGTATTATTATGAGAATAAACTCTTTAAACCGACTGATTGCAATAGTGCAACGCACACGTCCTAAGTTGGTCAGAAATACTATGCAGGAAAATCGGCTCGATTATCGTCCTACAAAAAGTGTGACGTGGGCTGGCAGCTTTAAGCACTTTTGCAGTGAACTGTACTATATACTACTACAAGCAGTCGGTCTGGTCTAATGACAGTTTTTTCAGTTCCAAGTAGTTAAGCGAAGCGGCGATATTACGATAGCAAAGCCATTAGTAGTAAAAGAAAATTCATAACGAATGAAAGACGAAGTAAATTACGAGTTTTTATTAAACTTTTTTAAAGCTTTTTCGCATTGCGAATAATGTGACGTTATGGCAAAAACTAAAGCATTATAATTTTTATGATTAGTTCACAACTCATTTTCAATTTAAAACATAACTATTATTATTATAAAACAGCTTACCTACCATTATTATTTGTGGACTGTCGATTGGAAAGTATTTACATTCGCATTTAATTTACGCTTTCATGCTTACAGTCACACCTTAAAATGACATTTTGGAAAGATTTTATATAGTATAACTGAAACTTCTAATTGCAACTGAGACACACGTATTGACCAATGTTCTTTCTGTGCAAGGCCTACTAAGCTGAGAGGATGGTATAGGAGCTGGGCTAGCCTACTCTATCTAACCAAGTCCAAGGTACCAGCGTTCGTTTAGTTATTTTTATGCCAAAGCTGGCAGATGAACAGACCAGCCACCAGATGGGAAGTAGTCACCACCGTCCATTGACATCTGCATCACCAGCGGTGATGCGACTGATGCTGCCCGTCCTTGAGGAAATGGAATACCCGCCTTTTGAAGGACTCCAAGATGTAGCCCTAAGGGAAAACCGCAGAAGGCCGCTCATTCCACTTACGTAACAGAAAAGATCGCGCGAAAAGTACAGTTGTAGAAAACCAACCATCCAGGTGGTGTGGATTAAATTTGCTTTTAGCGTAGTTTAAATCATCATAAATGCAAAGATTTATGTATTTTTACTTGTAACTACAATCAGGCGCTAAAACTGGGTATGAATATAGAGACAGAGCTCAGGATAGAGTGGTTTACAAAGTGAAGTGCATGTTAAATCATACTTATGGAGGATCGGCTGGGCTGAAGTGATGCTCAACCGCTAGAGGGAACTGTTGGACGCTAGTGTTGGGACACGAGGCACGGGATTTCATCACCGCACTATTAACAAAACTATTAACACATTTAAAAAAGGTTTTCAGATATAAAACTAATTAATAGTTCGCCCAAGGTACATGTTTTTTATCGTGTGCAATAAAACTATTTTCTGCAACATATAGTAATAAAAGTGTATTTAATATGTTACTCATCGTTACATCCACTGGTTCGCCGATTTGCGATTGAAAATGTCTATCATTTTCAATCGCAAATTGGCAAACCAAATTACAAGAATGAAACAGCTACATAATGAAATAGCTATTATTTTTTCATTGATGAATGCTAACGGAAGGTAAATTTTTCGAGTAATAAAACATTTTCTTTGAATTTCTTTTGAGGTTTTAATAATATTCCAAGTTACGAAACGTTTTTGCGGAATGTCGCATGAAAACAAGAAGTTTGTACAAGCTGGTACTTTACAGAATCCATCTGTATCACGTTTGAAGTAACGGGAAACGGGATATTCTAAATTGCTTGTATTGCTGTTTCATCGATTGTGTCTGTCGAAAACATGCGATCCGCTTTGCCGGATAAAGTATTTCACAAACTTTTTTATTTCTCATTCTCTTTGAATTTGTTATTCGTTTGAACGTATTCTTTGTTTTGTGCGTATTTTTTTCTGCTTTGATCGATATGTATTGGGAGTGTAACATAAATAAGTGTATTTCCAAATAAAAACAAAAGTAAATACCTCTAACGCTGATCAAGAAACGTAAACTCTTTGTAACGGTAATGAAAGAACACTCAAACGAACAATACATTTTATAGAATATAACCCTAACAAAAGAGTGTTAAGTAAATTAAAACAAAATGGTTCCGAATATACTTACCGAATCTTGATCTCATATAGAACATTATTTATATGTTAGCTTAAAAACATAATTATTTCTTTAGGCTTTGCCGTAGTAGTAGATGCTTACATATTCTTAACTTAGTTAAAAGCTTACTAAATAAAAATATACACACGAAAGTTTAAGCCATAAGCAACACCATAATTTTTTCGCCTTCGTGTAGCTAATGTTGTCTCTAGAAATAGCACATTAAGTAAGGTACTATGTAACTATATTAAGTTTTTGTCTGAAATAAATTATCTTATCTTATCTTATCTTATAATACAGATAAATTTTTGTATAAATGTCAATTTCGAATTCAAAAAAAATCAATTCTACCTGCTGAGATATCATACAATAGTTCGATAAAGTTACACAAGATAGGTAAAAGTCCCGTTTTTTCTAAAAATAAAATATAACAGGACAACACTAACTATACCACTTGACTGAGCACTTTACGCGGCGACAAGGGACTTGCTTTATTATCGTTCGGCTACTTCAGTCCACGCGCTGTGTAAATTCACAAAATTCGCTTCTATTCAGGGCTATTTAAGATACCGAACGGTGTATTTTCCATTGAGGAAACGTTGTAGAATTAATTAAAATTACGAAGGATAATAAGCAGGAAAATTATGTGCAAAATTATTAAAACTTTTTTTTTGAGCGCCTCTTCATCAATACCAAAGTCTTTAACGAAAAACAGTAAGGGATAACCTAAAACCATTATTTATCAAGCACACTGAAACCAAATGTAAAAACGTTTTCTGAATTTCCTCTGGGATTGTATCAATGGTGCAAATGGGTTCGTACTCGATCTTATCGGAAGTAAGGCCTACTCAACTGGGAACCCACACCTCTTGCTCACTATATCTACCTCGAAGATGAAGCTCGTGGCGTGGCTTACTTCAGTGTGCTTGGCAGATCATCTTGGTTACGTAACACTCCATCCGATCAGTACTTGGATTTGTGGCTAACAATATCAACACCAGCCTATTCAGTCCATTGCTGGACATAGGCCTCCCCTAAAAGAAGGGGGATATGCCCATAGTCCCCACGCTGGGCATGCGGGTTGGGGATCGCAAGGCACAGCTTCTCGCACCACCGACGCTGCTGCCCGGCGGCGGTCAGGGAATTTAGCTGTGCCGGGTGTTTAGCTTCTGCCTGATTGACTGATTGTGACATAGCAATCAGTAAATCAGGCAATCAGTTGGTTGCCGTTCGTCGGAGTCTCGTTTGTTAGATAGCAGGGGACACTATGAGCAGGTGGGTTTGGCCTGAGTTCCGAAGGGCATAAGTGGAACCTTTTAGGCCCCTTACCCGAGGATTGGTGGATATTTAGTGGTATTTAGATTTGAGCTTCGGAAAGGTATGTTAAGGTTTTGGGCCCGGTTCAGTTGTTAAGCCATGTTGGAAGCCATTTTGCGGCCTAAAAACTCCGACACTAGAATTAGCCTCTAGCTCATACGAAGAAAGAAGGTTAGATCCTGTTATTTGGGCTGGCTCCATAGTCTTACACGCCAAAACGAATTAAGATAAATCTGGGCACATTTGTTTTAGACGAAGAATAACATACACGAGCTACATTTTATCCATGTGAGTGGAGCCACGTCCATTAGCTAGTTCACAATACATCTCCCAACAGGCCCCTTTTACTCTGCGAAAATCATTACGAATTTTTTCGCAATAATCCCTCGGTAATAGCTCATATGAAGCTCGTACATAAAAGACACATTTTCATAATACCAAGCGGAACACGTGCGTGTAATGTCGTATTGGAGTACCTACCTAGGTATTTATTGTGTATAGTGAGTGTCCCGTGACTTCGAATGGGTAGAGGTATTTTTCCGTTGTATCCCCTAATTTCAGGAAATCGTGCATCCGTACTCCATTCAAAGAAGTCCGGGCCTCCAACCAAATTTCGTACCCTCCAAATTTCAAGCCCCTAAGACTTACTCTTTTAGGACTTTAGGCTGCGCGTTGATTGTTAGTCAGCTACAGCTTTTTATATTTAGATTCACCAGAATACCAGTACACCAGCACCAGACGGCATTCACTGCCTTGGAGGCTTTGTGGATACCTGCGATAGATATATAGATAGATAGATAATTCTTTATTGTACTCACACCAACTTAAACAGAAGGTACAAAACAAACAATAACTAATACTGAAAGTAAAATGGGTGGTAATGATGGTATACGATACGATACGTGGTAATTAATCGAAAAATGTTTCCTACATATAATGATGGTTACAGGAGGTGAGGTTATGTCGTCAAGCTGAGGCCCTGTCCTCATTGGCAATGACGCTCATTGTGACAGGCCTATGTCCAGCAGTGGACTGCTATACGCTGATGATGATGATTTTTTGTGCATCATGGGTTGAATAAATGAATTTATTTCTTTCTTCTTTCTACCGGCCATTGCGGAGAAGCTGTGACCTGCGATTCCTAACCTGCATGCCCAGCGTAGAAATATTGGCAATTTCAAAAAAATCTTAAGATTGCGCTTATTAGGAGTGACCTATCTAATTCTAATTCTAATTTGAAGTGGGGGAAAAAGGTCTGCGTTGACGTCCCGCTTTGGGGTGTATTGTGCATTACCCCCCTGCAAAACTGACCCCAGCCATCCCAACTTCTTAAAATAACGGAGAAGGACTCTGGGTCAGTAGCAACATTGCTCAAGAATTCATATTACTACCTGCGTTTATGATCAAGCAGTTTTTGTAACCCGGATTTTTTTCTGGCTTCGTTTGTAGCAGTGCAGTGTAAGATGACATGCTCCACTGTTTCTTCTTCGGTAGCTTTTGACTTTACTAGATAATGGTTCAGGTGAGAGACCAATGTCCACAGTTGACTATGCTGTTAGATTATGATAAAACAGAAATAAACAGGCATAAACACCTACATATCTGCTCTGCTGCTACTCTTATTAAATGTAGTATTTAAGAAGAGTGGGGATTTCCGCTGATATCTGGTATTGTAATCTGAAAAAATATAAAAACATTTGAATTTGGCAGCGTTTCACTTAGAGTCAAGAAAGCACAGTCGCTATTGTTCGTCTATCGCTGATAATACAATCCCACGAAGAGTCGCTTGAATACCCCATCATCCTCTACCCCTTTATTATGATAATATTTTGAGATGTTACGGTATTTCCTGGTTGTAATACAAATAACATTAACAAGATATAAGGAATACTAGTATCTTTTGTTTGCTATTTTGTTGGTTTGTTGTGAAAATGGAAATGTGTCTATGGTTTTATCAGGGTTATTTTTTCTATCACTAAAACTCTAGGAAAAAATATTCTTCACTGGTGAATAAAAGTTTTACATTAACGCACCTGTATAAAGCCAACTTATGATACGATTACGAGATATATGATTACAAGGGGTTCCAACCCTCCGCCCCCCCTCCATTTTCGAAACTCAAAACAACCTGACCTGCACGTGGTTTTCCCTGCTAACTAACAAACGGGGCTCTGGCAGCCGGCTGTTTGCGCCATAACGCAGCTTAGCACCGGCACAGCTAAATCTCCTGGCCGACGACGAGCAGCAGCATTGGTGGTGCGAAAAGTTGTGCCCTGCGATCCCCAAGCCGCATGCCCAGCGTGGGGCCCATGCCGTGGGCACTATGATGAGTACATCGCCTATTATTATGGAAGGCCTATGTCCAGCAGTGGACTGATATAGGCTTTTGTGGTGGTGTTTGGTGCGGTGTGGTGATTACACGGTTACATTTCTGGGTCAAGTGGTAACTGTTACCCACTGACTGGGATGCTGTGGTATTGTCTGGGACATAGTTTGAGCAGGCTGGCCCATCCTTCTGCCTCCCTACACTTATAACGTAGTCATTTTTTTATGGTACTTGAAGTTGGAATATGCACATGGCCCACCTGATGCTAAGTGGTAACCATTACCTATCACAAAGCATTGCATTGTAGATCGCGTGGCAGTACTTCCCCGGACGAGCCCTTCACAAAGAACTCTACTACTACTAAACATACAAAGAATCGAATTCAATTCTACAAAAGATATTTAGATGAATAAACAGGCGTTATAATAGAATCTCTTTCTGTTCAATATTACATAAGCAAAAACATTGTTGAAACTTCTGCTGCATTTAAATTGAAACTTAAATCTCCATAGCGTCGCAAGATGAAAATAAAAATCTTATTCCAATGATCACGAAGACCGAGATTCTCACCACGCTATTTTCAATTTGAAACAGCAGCACTTTACTCTAGTTAGAATATAAATCTAGAAGTATATTTTAACTAGCTGCCGCCTGCAGATTTGCTCGCTTTGTAGCCGCTAAAATAAAAAGTAGCCATATCTCATTCCACTAATATTATGTGCAAAATTTAAGCTGTTTAATAGTTATGTTCATTATATCCTCACATCTAAATTTTCACATTTATATGTAACTAGCTGACCCGGCGAACTTCGTACCGCCTTAGCGTAGCAATGATTAAATGTATATTTTTCAATATTTCTGAGAGATTTTCTTAATATTTTTTTCCGTAAGAACCTTCTCCTAATAATAACAAATACAACAAAAAAAGAATTAGTGAAATCGGTCCAGCCATTCACGCGTGATGCCGTGACCAAGGAAAACGGGTTTCATTATATTTTTATATATATATAGAAGATTTTCATGTATTTTTTTAATCATACAAATTTAATTGAGTAGGTGTGCTCCAGCATGGTGTCAGTAACTACCACGCTAGCTTATTCAGTCCACTCTGGACATAGGCCTCTCCTAGAGAAAGGGGATATGCCCATAATCCCCATTCTGGGCATGAGGGTTAGGGACCCAGCGATGCTACGGCCACGGTGTTAGGTTGCGCTATACTGCTATTTGCTTTATGAGTGCTATTTCTTAGAGTTGTCATAAGCTAATATCTATCTAACATTAATTAAAGAAAACGAACTATAACTGAAATTATTTCGGAGTATACATACCTCGGGTATCTGCATCTGCTCGAAGTTGTTTCAAGAAACAACTTCGAGAAGGAGGCCAAGAGGAGGATTCAGCTGGGTTGGGCAGCATTTGGAAAACTACGTCGAGTTTTCTCGTCACCCATACCGCAATGTTTGAAAACGAAAGTTTTTAATGAGTGCGTCCTACCTGTCATGACATACGGAGCCGAAACGTGGACACTCACAGTACGGCTAGTCCACCAGTTTAAAGTCGGTCAGCGAGCTATGGAACGAGCCATGCTTGGAGTTTCTCTGAAGGATAGAATCTGCAACGAGACTATCCGACACAGAACTAAAGTTGTCGACAGAGCTCAGAAAATTAGCAAGCTGAAGTGGCAGTGGGCTGGATACATCTGCCGAAGAACCAATAATCGTTGGGGTAAACAAATTCTTGGGTGGAGACCGCGGCTCGGCAAGCGTAGTGTAGGACGCCCTCCAGCCAGGTGGAGTGACGATTTGCGAAAGGCTGCTGGTAGAAGCTGGATGCTTCGAGCTCAGAACAGGGTGCAATGGCGGTCATTAGGGGAGGCCTATGTCCAGCAGTGTATAGGCTGATGATGAACTAACTAGAACTGAGAAAATAGCTTCAAGAAGAGATAGATTGCATGTCCTGGGAAAGCTCGCCCCATCGTCGACTTCATCCTTGCCCACAAAAAATATATTTAAGAAAAGACAATACCAAATCTTCTCTTTGAATTTCCAACGATAACTGAGCTCATATTAAATTCTGCCTTTTGCATTTTCAACGAAACATAAACATTTAACTTGACCCGTAATGTGCTGTCGTGATGCAACCGCCGAAAACGTCGCGATGGTCTGAGGGACCGCGGGTCGACACGCCCGGTAAATAAATCTAATCCAGGTCTGACCGACTCGCGTTGCAGTCACTGCAACATAAATTATTCATTATGCAGCCCAGAACGCGGCACATGAATCTTGTATGACGCACCGGCATTTGTTTATTTACATTAGTTGACGTCTGCTGGACGGCGGTGAAGCTGATTGACAATTCATTTGTTTGAAAAAAGTATCGGGGTTCTTTGAGACATTTGAAATCGTAGGCGTTTATGTTAAATTTCAAACTATAAAACCTTTGGTATACTCGTAGTATAGAACTTGAAAATGTTTATAACATTTGAACACATTGTAGCATAATGCTTTTTAAACAAGTGTACTTTAAGAATCCTAAATTATATTCTATTATATTAATTTTATTAAATGTTAATTATTGGTTATTCAAAACAACACTATGAATGGTATTTTTGATAAGTATTCACGGTCATATAATTTAAATTTAGGGTAATAACATTGGAATATCAAGCTAAATTTTTAAAAGTAAAGGTTTCGAATAAATTACGCACTGCTTTGCCAAATTTCACAAATCCGTGACCAATTATTCCCGTCAGCTCCAGTGGTTGTTTCTCATTAAATTCTCCGGAACGGTATTCATAAATTATAACCGAAATTGTGGTTCACCGCGAGTCACCGTGACGGGGCCTTACCGACCCGGCGCCGCTGTGTAGGGTTGACTTGAGTAACGACTTTATTCTATAGTTTCCGTCGCAATTTAATTTGAATTATATTGTTATTGGCAACGAGACGTCTCTGTTTACAATTACAAGTTTATTATGAATAAACAAATAAGTAAATAAATGACAGCTAACCTCATTTGTATACTTTGATGAGCTCTGTGTAGTAAGTTTTAAGAAATGACTAGCACTATTGACATATCTGGGTGACCCCATAATAAAATCATGGGTAATTAAATTAATACCCCTCTTAAAAATATTTTTTTAGATAATACTTTTGATTAATGTATTCAAAGGTATTTTATTTAAATACATAATGGAGTTATTCCCTGTTCGACTGTACTTAATGGTAGTTGAAGCATGTACCTGTAAAAATACCATTCTACAACCAGGTGAAAAATATAGACGGTATCTGTATACCATCTATATTTATCACCGGACCAGTCTGTCAGTCAGTCGGACCTAAAAAACGAGCTTATTTTGTCTATTTAGTCTACAAACCATTGTATTGTTTCTGATTTATGGAAATATGTAATTGTAACTGAATCATAAAAACTAAACTTCATCTAGTCTGCATCTAATCTAGACGATACAAAAAAAAAATCAAATTTCTCTCACTGCCGCTGTAGTACCTGGGATATAGTTAGATGTTAGAATCATCATATATTCATAAATTATTGTAGATAGGTATGCCATACGGTCGACCACATAAACTCAAACATCATCATTGTATTGAAATATCTATGTAAATCTTCGAGTCGGTACGACGTAACCAGAGATCTGGCATTTGGCGGTACATTTTTCCCTGACCCTTTCAGTAACCCTTTGAGGATGTCATGTCATGACAGCTGATCTGTGGCTTAGGGCAAGATAACGCGATGGCGAGGTGTGAAATGGGTTCCGCTGGTTATCTATCGGTATTGTTGTGTTTTAGTTTAGTTTAACGCTTTGAGTACCGACTCTCGTTGTCCACAGTCTCCAATTGGTTGGCGGGTTGTGAGCGACATAAGAGCTCCGGTACTATTCATGGACAAGGTAGTGCGCCTTCAGCGCACGAGTAACTCAACCGAGTACCGAGATGCACTTTGCATCTCGGCAGCAAGACCTACTGCATCTGGTCCTGGTACTTTCGAGTTTAATCGTCGGCTTCTTAAACCTACATTCTTCTGACATTACTCGACATTCTTCTGGCATTACTCCGTACTCTAAACATATCTTCAGCGGCGGTTGACTGGTTTTTCAGCTATTTTCATGGCTGCCAACAGCGAGTTCGCCTTGATGAGTCTTTCTCTTCGTGGTGTCATACGTCTGCCGGCGTGCCTCAGGGCGGCGTACTATCTCCTCTTCTCTTTGCAATTTTCATCAACTCTATTTCTCACACTTGCACAATCTATTTTACTTTCCGTGCTAAATTACGCTGATACCTGTTATTTGGACCTCACTGAAGAGCAACTTAATAGGCTTGAGCGTCTCCAAAACGTCTGTATCAGATTTATCTCTGACCTTCGTAGATACGACCACATGTCTCCCTTTCGTGCCAAACTGAAATAATAAATAATAATAAATAATAATAAATAATGCGGGACTTAATCACACAGCATCATGTAGCCCCAAACTAAGCAGAGCTTGTATTATGGGAACCACATGATTGTTATACTACATATATAATTTTTTTTTGTAAATATATACATATCATACATAAATAAATGGCTTCCTATTCGCCAACGCCGGAATCTGCATATTCTATCTCTTCTTTACGTTTGTTCTTTGCAATCCCTTTTCTCTTTCCTATCTTAAAGATAGATTTGAGTATCTTTGCTCTTCTCACAACCTTTCTCTTAGGTCGTCATATAACCTTTTACTTAAACCTCCATTGCAAAAAACGTATTTTTACTGTAGCTCGTTCACAGCCGAAGCTGTGTGGTTTTAGAATGCTTTGCCACTCAGTATCAGAAGAGCAACATCACATCATACTTTTAAACTTAAAGTTTACCAACATTTTTTATCACCTTCTTAAAGTTAGTATTTAATTTCCTGTCAATCTCTTTTTTTCCTTTTTCTTTTATAAACTATGTATAAGTATATTCTTATTATTATTGTATGCATTAGGATTAAATTTTATAGCATAATTTATTAATATTTTGTGTATAGTCAATCTTCTCTTTGTATTTAAATGTTATAGTTATGTATTTTATCTTGCATAGGTGCACTACCATCCTCTAGAACTGTGCTCTTCTTTCCTAACTATCATGGTTGCCTGGAAGAGATCGCTTTCAGCGATAAGGCCCCCAATTGCGTTACCTTCATGATGCTTAGACTTAAGTTACTCTTACTTTTACTTGTATTTATGTGGTGATCAATAAAGTGTTATTTATCTATCTATCTATCGACCAGTTGGTACCGGGACGTTTTCGTAGATTGGGTTTGTACACAGTAGCCATATAGTAGTGAGTGCTACCAATAACAACTACAGCAACATTTGTGATTCAGGGGATTTAGCTTTGCCGGCATTGAGCTGCAGTCAGCTGGCTGCAAGAGCACCGTTTGTTATTTAGCAGGGTGCACCATAGATAGGTGTTCCCCATTAATGGACATATTTATGGGGATCCGTAGATTAACCTCTTCTTATCCATCTCACGTAAATCTGTGCAGAAAAAGAAGTGTCGTAAGATTTGGGGCGCTGCTGTATTTGACAGATTGTCAAACGAGTTTGTCATTTTTCACATAGCGGAGAAGGTAAGTTCTTTTTTTGACCGACCGCCGGTTTTCTTCCTGTACGGACTCTACGACACACAATGTTGGGCAGCAGAAAGTATTAACCGACGTTACAAGGAGAGGATTTTATTTTGATATGTAATTTGGATTCGAGGTTTTTTGTATTTATAATATTTTTTTATGTATTTCGTTGATTAATATAAATCGAATAAGTAGCGAAACTGATAATAATAGTTGAAGTGGATGATAAAAGTCCATTAAATCATTTGCTCCGTTACAAAAACTACATAATGTGGTTGGTACAGTTAACGACAAAAGTGTTTACCATTATTTATTAAAAACTCGAGTAATTTTTCCAGCCCGTTACCCCGTCCCATACATCCCCCGCGTTAATTATAACAGCACATAATTCAGAGTCTAACGCCGTCTTAGCTGTGACGCGAACAAGCTGGCAAATTTAGCAATTAACTTCACAAATAAGCACTTGATAAATTGACTCCGAAATAAGTGCATGATGAATGAGGGCAGTAATGAGCTGCCAGCCTGTCAATTTGACAGCTAAGAGTAAGAGTTTCTTCGTAAAGAAGTAAAGTTTACAGTAACAGGTAGCGTTCTACTTTCCATTAACCTAAAAATAAGCAAAAGTGATGTTTGTAAAACAATTTGCTAGCATCCTTCTATGTAGGTTAGATACATTAGATAACAAAAGCGTTGCCGTCAATACTCCCCTAAAAGCTTTAGTGACAACGGCACAATATAAACTTTCTAATGTAGCGGGTACACCGTAAATTCATTACGTTTTCAACAACAAACATCCGTCCATTACTGTAGTAATAAAAATAAATTATCACATATATAGCGTAGAAAAATTGGTGTGATATATGTAGTTTCAGTTACCTGCCGATCCCGAGCGCCGAGCACAGCTGAACACATCGCTGTGGGCGAACGACGTCGCTTGATGGGCTATTTGAGTGAGCAATATGGCGGACCGTGGGGAAAATATTTTGGCAGGAAATTTGCGACATGTGCTATTAAAGATTTATAGTGGTGTCTTCGGGACACTTGAGGTTATACGAACGCGGTGCAAACGACCATTCGAACTGTTTCCTTCCGAGTGGTCCGGAGTCGGACCGACACTTACTGTTTTATGTGCTTGTTAAATTTTGTGAATTATGCTGAATCTGTTATTCTCATTGAATAAAAAAGCAAACTATACATGTTGACATAAGGTACAGTTTTGCATAAAAACACATGTTGACATACTGTAAAATGTCGCATAATAAGTGTCTACAGTCTTAAGAGGTTACAAATAGTAGTAACAGTAAAAAGTATTACAGAAATGTTTACAAGTTATTTTATTCCATAATTATGCATTAAGTTATTTTAAAAGTTTGGAATTTCTCAATAAGAATCCTTTCTTATTAATCCGACTAAAACAGCTCCAAACTGAACCTATTTTCTCAGTCGCTCTAGCTCAATACATTTTCATCAATTCTAACATCCAGAACTGTTTCTCATGAAAATGTATCAGCATAATAAATCTTAGAGGCAATCCTGACAATTCCCTTGCCTTGGAACAAGAACTCGATAGACGTAATCTCCTGTTTCCATCAGCGCATCGAAAACAATGATAAAAATATTCCGCACAATAGTAACGTAGGTACGTAGGCAGTACAGATGTAGGTACGGTACCTTCGTCAAACGTGTATCTCACTCCCGGGAGGTACTATCCATTGATCTCGAAACAGCATTACACATGAATGAGAGAGACATGTAACTTTCGGTGTAAATAAGGTATGAGTTCGGTGTCAATGCGGAAATGGACGAATAAAAGCCGATTTTATTTGTTACATTTTATTTGTTTACTAGGTTTTACGTGTCATAAATGGACGTACTTGTTTGGATCCAAATTGTTTTAGAATTCTTGTTTCGTAAATTGACTTTGACTGGATAAATATTTGCGTTTGGAAGTGTATTGATTGCTTATGTTACGAGAAATGCTTTAATTTAAGTAAGCTAAGTGTAAGGAAGCCTTTTGGGTATTCCTAAGGCTATTAAGAATCGAACTTAAAATTCAACAATCCTTCAAGTAATCCTTCGAGTAGGGACATTTTTGCTTAAAACAGTTAAAATTAAATAACGGTAATATATATTGTGCAGTGTTAAAAATCATGGAAAAACATTTAAGTTCGTTTTTAAACAATAGGAAAAGATATGAATTACAAAAACCTTGTTGTTGTAGTTGTATCTAGTCTCCATTGTCTCACCCCACCGCTGCGCTGGGCAAAGGTTTCATTATTTTAACTATTGCTATCTCATTACATTTTAAACTCACAGCCATAGTATATAATATTTCGATGCTCACACCACATACATATAAATCTTAATCAAAATGATATTTTTAAACAAATTCTTTACTTATAATAAAAAGTGGAGATGCTATAAAAATAAGATACATCATCATCATCATCAACAACCTATAGAAGTCCACTGCTGAACATAGGTCTCCCCCAAGGAATTCCACGAAGAACGGTCTTGAGCCCTCTCCATCCACCGATTACCTGCAATCTTGACGATGTCATCGGTCCATCTGGTGTGGGGTCTCCCCACACTTCGTCTTCCAGTTCGCGGTCGCCATTCGAGAACCTTATACATAGATACATAACACGCACAAACTTATTAGTAGGTATACATCGATGCACAAACATAACAAAACTTTGCGAGTCCTTCACGTGTTCGAGAGACGCAGATATTACATAATTTACAGATATTTGATGTTTTATGACTAATATAAAAAATATAAATATCTTCATGTAATAATTATCCTTCAAAATAAAACATATTCGTATAATAATTTTCTCAAAATCAAATATCATCGTATAATAATTGTCTCTCATAACTAAAAATTTCTTCGTATAAATTCTCTCAAAATAAAAAAAAACAAAGCATTAAACAACTTGAGAGTTGAAACATCTTGGAAATTGAAATTTAAGACTAGTTAATATTTATACAGTCTGAAAGTTGTTGTAAGTACTGGCAGTTTCTGCTTGTTTTGCTTTAAAGAGCAATAAAGATGGAAAAATGGTAGGGAAGGTTCTAGCTCAGCCACTCTATAATAAACTATGAACTGTAGTGTTTGGAAGTAGGTCATGATAAAACTTGTTGGGTAAGCTTAACCCGCTGGGTGGAGATGTAGGGTAACACGTAAGGGTGGAACGCGTAAATAAAGCTCTGGAATTAGCTGTAAAGCTGAATAATATTTTTGGATTTTGAGTGTTGACAGTTTGAGAGTTTGTGTTGAGAGAAACTTTTAACCCTATATTTTCTACTGTGTACTTTCAATTCTGTTTTTGGCAAAGAATTAAACTCCTCTATTTCTTTTCGTGCATTTTTATAACTTGGGGAGAGGACAAGCATAAAGGGTCCACCTGATGTTAAGTGGTAATCATCACCTGTAACAAATTATCAATCACTTAAATTAGGAACGTCCCCTACGATGCAACTAGAGACATATAGGTGTAAAGCCTCATTTGCCTCAAGCTGCTTCACGGTTGAAATTGGAGTCATAAGAGGCATAGAAATACGCATAAGAATGGGTAGCAGCATCCACCTCTTGCTACGCTTTCACTTTTGAACACACAGCTCGCCTGCAAACTCTCACCAGCAACCTGACTGCCAAACTAAAAACTCCGACACTAGAGTCAAAGAAGAAGAATCTGCTAAGTGTGGTGATTATGGCAAGCCCGAATAGTGACCTATGTCCTTTATTACATAGGCTAAATACGAACTATCAGTGCGAACTATAGATAAAAACTTGGTGATATTTCCCCGAACAGAACCATACGCGTAACACTAGTATCAAATAAAAGCGTCTCCCAGTCCTCGGATTAGACATGTCACAACTTGCCAGTGAATCTGAAATGAGTCTAAAGGTAAGTACATACTAGTAATAAAACATCTAGCTCGTAACAAAATGTCGAGCGCCGTTTTATAATATGTCAATGTACGTTCCTGAAAAGGTTGACTCCCAATACAACTATAGTGGCATGAGAGGAAATAACTAATGCTCATTCTATTCCCACTCTCCCAGAGTTGGTTAATATTTAGCTTATACAAAGAAGTAGGAAAAGAAGAAGAAACCCACTCTATCAAATTATTTTTATGTAGACATTGACTATGCTCTGTTCTCTCTGCCTACTAAGAAACTTAGAGCACGAGATCCAAATCAGAGAAGATTCTCGTATTTAACTATGATCAAGGAATAGACAAGAATTTTGTCTTACGCTCCGTGCTGATTGACAAGACACGATTATTGGCAAGACATTTTATAGGTCTGAGCTGATTTTCACGACTCCTCGACAGATTTCGATTAAAATCTTAGTACAAAGTGCTTATATTACCACTGACCTGTGAATCTGGTTATTAAGTGAATTGGATCCAGAGGCTCGATCACAAAGACTAGCAAAAAAGTATTCGTATTGCAGACATCAAATTTTGACCAATGAGAAAGCGCAGATTAAAAATAACGCTTTGCAATTGCCTTAAATTTTCCGTTACGCTCAAATACTACGTCAAGTTGAAATATTTGTGAACGCCCTGCATAATTCTGCTTAGTTCTCATTTGCTCATAGTAAGTCTACTATGTTTATGCTGAAGGCAAATTATCGTTTACCTTAAAAGCATAAGAACGAATGCTCTTATTCTAGGTCTAATTCTTTGTTCGTTCGCTCGAAGCCCACATCTACAAGTGAATGCTTCAGTGTGTACTCACCCTGGGAGAATACGTGGGAATTGATTACACCCGCTCGTAAACGGAGGAGGTAGGCTTAAAGCGACGTGCATGATAGAATATATTTTATTAGGTCACCAGCACATTTTTCTTCACGTAAAGATGAGAAATAAACATAATATACCACGGATGTTTTCTGATTAGCTTATTACGTAAGACTATCCACAAAATATGGCTTTGATCTGTCAGAGGAGATAATCAGCTGGGAAGTCTACTTAATTTGAAACAGCGTTCATTAATGTTGAAAAACGAGAATTTTCACGAAGATTCACATTACTTTCATGGGTAAAAATTTGGCCATCTCTGGTGTCGGAGTTTTTGTGTCTCCCGGAGGCCTCTGACATGGTTTAACGACTGAAAAAACCGGGATTAACATTTTAACATGTCTGCCGAAGTGCGCTCAGATCTGAATGCTACTAAACAGTCAAACGATCACCCATCCATCTAGTGGCCGGTTAGCGTGTTGCTTAACTAGGACGATCTGCTATGGACACCGAAGTAAGCACAGATACGTTTCGAGTAAAAATTATAGTGTTCTATTATATTATACAAATAAATGTCACTGAATGCTCGAGAGGAAGATCACCCAAATAAAGTGTGAGCCGGTTAGTTTTTAATCCGATATGTTCATGCCCTATCTCTACCGTCACGCGTCGATCGCTTAATAAAACGTTTTTCTGGTAGCGGAAAATCTTCTATTCCATGTTTCCTTTAAACGGGGCTAAACCCCCATTCTGGTTGAAGAAACACGCGACTTTGATCTCTAGACATGCGACACTAATGAACTTAATGACAAGCTTCCAACCGCGATTTCGTTCGCGTTGTTGTAGGTACCTACCGGTCCCTAAATTACGTTACGTTTTACGACAGCAATCACTTCACCTAGTAAGTAAGTAAGAAATTTATTTACTTGACAGCATAAAAAAGTTTGACGTAAAATCAGTACATATAGTTATTACGACAATAAGGTATATAAAAAAAGGCAATGTTAAATGTTAAAATATGTAGTTAAAATAGCTCAGCGAGCTATGGAACGAGCTATACTCGGAGTTTCTTTGAAGGATAGAATCCGCAACGAGACTATCCTGCGACATAGAACTAAAGTTGTCGACATAGCTCAGAGAATCAGCAATCTGAAATGGCAGTTGGGCAACGGTTGTCGGTTCTGAAACAATGAATGAAGAATCAACAACCGTTGTGGTAAACGTGTTTTCGAGTGGAGACCGTGCCTCGGCAAACGTAGTGTAGGTCACCATCTGGCTGAAAAAAGGCCGCTGGTAGAAGCTGGATACGTCGAGGCCTAAGTCCGCAGTGGACTGCTAAAGGCTAATGATGATGAATTACTACGTGTTCTGATGAAGAACATCTGATAACAGTAGTAATTAACAAATAATGTGGATTAATAATGTTCTGTGAGTTTTTGCGTATACATGTACATTAATGTTCTGTGAGTTTATTCCAACTTGCAGCGAGCGATCCGCAATTGGTCTCGTCTCTCTTTCTGTGTTCGAATCTTCACTGCAGAGCGTCTTGCCACCTCGTCATGATCCCTCATTGCTCACTTCTACCGGTCCCCGGCCACTCAAATAGCTTTAAGGAGTTGAAGTATTGATCTCATACCTAAGTAACATTATTTATTTTTTCAGTTATTACGATCCATACAGACAGTTTTCGACAGAACGCATTGCTGCTGCATTAAATTGTATTGGTCGCGCGTTGCGGTCGCTAAAATCCGAATGCGACCTTAAATCCGGGCATCTTTAGTTCTATTTTTTGTCTCTTTCTTTGCCGTATTGTAACGTGATTTCACTTTGTATCATTGGGTCTCTATATTATGAACGGTCAAGCGGGCAAACGATTTATTATTTTGATAAAAAGATTTCACGGCTCAATGGCATTTCTCGGGGCTGTTTTGTGTTTGTGAAAGTGGGACGCATTGGTTATATAACAGAAGGGATGTTTTGTTCTTCTTTATATCGTTGTTATTTCAAGAAGCACAATATTGTACAATGTTATTGTGTATTCTACATATTCCTTGTACTAATATAATTACCTATCTATCTATTATTATCTATCTATCAGTTATGGCAAGCATAATAGGCTTAAATAGCTAAGAAATGTATTAAGTATTATTATATTTATTATTTGTAAATGTAGGTGTGAGTAAAATGAACTCATTGACTAGTTTATTTCAGCTACTACCATAACATTATGTCGTACGGCATTTTGTTGTGGGGGAATGCTGCAGATATCAACACCATATTTGTGTTGCAGAAGAGGGCTGTTCGTGCAATTTATAATATGGGCCCCAGAGAATCACTTAGAACTAAGTTTAAAGAAATAAATGTTTTGACAGTGCCGTCCTAATATATATATATATATATGAAAACTTTATGTATGTCCGAAAACATATTAACATGTTCAAGAAAAATATCATCGACTATCATAATCTTAACACTAGAAATAAAGATAAACTAGCTGTTCCTACTGTAAGGCTCCATAAAGTTAGTCAATCTTTTAAAGGGATGTCTGTACGATTTTTTAACGTGATTAATCTATCTGTAAATAAATTCAAAAATGTTGTTAAACGTAATCTATGTAATAAAGCTTATTATAAAATATCTGATTATTTAGATGGCAAAAAAGCTTGGGATGAAACTGCCTCCAACTCCATCAAAAACAATGTAATAGTTATTAAGAACAATGACGTTAAAAAAATATAAGCCAAGTAGAGTTTCTTGCCAATTCTTCTCTGTTTGGTCACGTTACGAATTGGTGGTAAATTAAAAAAATGACGTTTCAAAGTGTTCTATACAGTTCCTACTGAATAAATGAATTTTGACTTTGACTTTGACTTTGACTTCATTCTAGTACTGCGTTCAGAAAAACCGGTCAAATGAAATTCGAACAAGCACACGAAAGGTTGGCATTGTATTATTTTTAAATACTTTTTATTATTTGTTGTTATAGCGGCAAACGGAATATCAACACTGTACCTTAATAGGTATTTAAATAGGTATGCTTACTGTTTATGAGATAGCCTGCTAATAGACAGATGAGCGGAAACGCGAGCGGTCCCGTTGGGCACTTATTGGGTAAGGAACCCTAAAAACTATTACCGGTATACCTATACCTACCTGTTAAAAATACAAGTTGAACCGTGAACCAAAATATATGTGTACCTAAGAAAGTACTTATTTTATTTCATATGCCAAAAAACAATTGACTTAAAATTGTAGCATTTCTGAAGTGACGCAAGAATTAAAATTACCTACCATCGATAGATTGATTATCTTGACGACAGATTGTCGTATCAATCTTCGTATTATATCGTCGTTGATACGCGGGACAAAGGCTGCTGCGCCACGGTAAAAGCCATGCAGATTTACAGGCAATATTTTAAAATATCCATTTATTAATCTAACAATGAAGTTCTACTTCTAATCTATTTTCATTAAAATTTATTAACGATCCCCACGCAGGGCACAGCTTCTCTCGCCGCAGACGCTGCTGCCTGTTGGTGGTCAGGAAAGTTAGCAGAGCCAGTGTTAAGCTGCTATGCCGCAATCAGCCGTTCGCCTGAGCCCTGTTTGTTTATTAAAAGGTTGGTGATACTGGCTTTGTTCTGATACGGGTTGGACCCCGTTACACCCCAGCAAACACCTGTAAGAAACTTTCTCCACGATGATCTTCTGTATGCTTGATAAACAACAAAAAAACGTAGGCAGATTTAAAGCCTCAATACAGCGATATATACTGTTACTATTGCCTAAATAGCAATGAAACAGTACTATAACACTCATATATCTACACAACATGTGCTTCCATTTTAAAAGTCCGTTAAAATCCGAAAGCTGAATATTACATGACAGGAATATCCAATTAACGGATGTCACGATACGTTGTCGGAGCGGCAAGTGATCCACGAACAAAACGAAACAGCGGACAGCGCGGACACGGGCGGACAGGCAGCGGACACGAGCAGACAGGCAGCGGACACGGCTGTCAATGAATATTTATGTTCCTATGGCACAGAACAGATGATAGTATCTATTGGTTTACTAGAAACGTGCTTTTGGGCTGTATTATCAGTGAAATGTGGTTTTTAGTTTTGAACAATAGTAGATTTCCCATTATTTCCACTATTATTTTCATTTGAAATGTGTAGAAACTAAGAACAACGAGATGGAGTGAACAGCTAAAAGAAGACCAAATTAAACACCATAAAGTTGTGCAGAGATACTGGCAACAGTACAGTCAGCCACTGAAGACAAGTAGTTCATCCATAGTTCTTCACGAAGACAGAGTGATCACCTTCTTCATGAAGTTATCGACCGCATAGAGACTAAGAACAACGCAGTAAATATGCAGGTTTAGGCAATACGTTGATTGTCAGTCAGTCTGAAAACTACACTCAATTTGCCTGCCAAGTACCATGACACTCATAGTTTCTGATAACTACGATACAGATAAAAATCTTAAGTCTTTAGTTATTTCCCACCACAAGCGATTTGAACCGCGGTGCAAATCGCCTAAGTCACCTTTAGAATTGGTTCTTTCGAACCACGGTACAAATCGCTAGTCGTCTACGAATGCGACTGTATAACCTACACAAATTGAAGATGAAATAACAGATCTGCAAAAAACAAAGCAGTAAACATAACTACTGAGAATAGCCTAAGTTTAACGCTTATTTATTTTATTATCCTTGTTTTGCTGATGTATCGCAATTCTGTTTGATTATCATCCTCACTTCATCGATCAGAGTTTACGCGCTGTTTTGATGGATTCGCTCAATTCGTGAGCAATAAAACCGCGATTTTGTTGATTGAATAAGCTTATACATTCTAATTTAATCTATCTAAAGAGTCTGCTGGTTCCTCCCCTCTTTCCACAAAGTCCTGGTTTCTAACTATCAGTTCGGACCAGGTGTCGAGTTCGTCCCGCCATCTTACCTGGGCAGATCGCGCGGCTACCGGATATCTTGTGGGACCCATTCCGTAATTTTAGCTCATTGTTCCATCGGCATGCTGCACACGATTCCGACTCAATTCTTATTACTTATTATCAAATGATGCTGCAACGTTAATAAAAAAAAAATACAAATGTAAACTTTTATCAAGATTTTTAACCGAAAGTGAGCATATCCGTATGCAATAAGTATGTCATAATCAACAACTCACGCCCAACACCACACCGACTTATATGATTTATACTATACCGTGGTTATCAGGAACCATAAGTACCTTTATCCAAAACCACATAAAACAAAAGCGGGTGTCTAATACACCATTGACATTCACCTCTCATCCGAGCCGGCTATCTGCCAAGATATTATTATGGTCGAAACTTATGTACTTCACAAACAATTGCAAATCATACAAACATATGTCGCAGCGCAAACAGAATCTGTACCTGTTCAGTATCATCAGTGATAGGAACAGGCTTATTTACCTAAAGTTCGTGAAATAAATAAATAAATAAATAAATATAAATAATGCTGAACATTATCACACAGCATCATGTAGCCCCAAACTAAGCAGAGCTTGTATTATGGGAACCACATGATTGATATATTACATATATACATTTTTTTTTGTAAATACATACATGTTATACATAGAAAACACCCAGACCCGAGACAAATATCTGTAGAGCATGCAAACATTTGTCCCGCGGCGGGAATCGAACCCGCAACCTTCTGCGTCTCAGGCGGACCTTCGCCCACTGCGCCACAGAGGTCGTCAAATAGTGAAAAAAGCGGAGATTTTTTCGGGGATCAAATTGACCCCGGTTTCACTATTCCTATCACTGATTATCATCATCAATAGAAACTATTTTAGTTAACTGCTGAATAAGTATCTTCACGAAAAACTATCTCGAGCCCTTTCCATACACCGATTACCTTCAATCTTGACGACGTCCCAGTTCATTTGGGAGTTTTCCTACCCTTCGTCTTCTAGATCGCGGTTGACATTCGAGAACCTTTATTCCCCAACTGTTATTGGCTCTACGAGTTATAAGGTTCTCCATTGCCACTTCAACTTAATTCTGACAGTTATCTCGGTTACCCTTGTTACCTAGCCTTTAAGTTGGTTACCCTAAATTAAGCTACTGTCATCAAATTGAATGAAATATAGACACAGTAAAATCACATAATAACTGGTGCATTACCAAGTAATCATAAAACTCAACTGAAGCAGTAAAAAGTCGCGTGGGAATATCATAATTGGTATCTATTTCACTGTGGACGTGAGTTTAGTTTCAAAAGCCAGTACAAAATATTAAAAGAGTTCCAGTATTTTTTGAAATAATACGAAGTCCAACATAAAAATGGTTGGAAATTGCATTGTATTTTTAAAACGTAATAGGTATTTTTACAATCACACCCGTTCACGACTTTGCGCTGTAACCGGTGAAAAGCCATTGATCCAAATATCTTTCATCCAAATTCTATCCTATCCTAATCACTATATATTTAAAACAAAGTCGCCCGCCGCATCTGTCTGTCTGTTTGTTCGCGATGAACTAATAAAAACTGAACATATTTTTATGCGGTTTTCACAAATACACAGAGTGATTCATGAGAAAGATTTTGGTGTATAGGATTTGTTATGGTTTCTTTATTCAGAAAAAAAACTGTACCACAAAATTAAGGCTCTCCCAAGGTACGCCACTGAGGCCGATTATGTATATCAATGCCTATAGAGTATAGACTATACCTAAAATTTCTGCCTATTAGACCAAACAATTGTGCCTTAAAGAAAGCACTATAGTAGGTATAGTAGGCAGAATTTGCCACTAGCTCATACGAAGAAGAAGTAAGTAAAAAACGTTGTACCTGATGTTGTTGTAGGTAAATCTAAAGCTAGCGAATAAAACATTTTTCATTTGAAACCTATCACCATATACGAACAGCGCTCTCATTGCATTCCAGATTAGATAGAATGAAAACATGTTATCGAGAGGTGGAATCTATACTGCATGAATAGGAAAGGGTGGAAAACTCCCCTTTGCACCCGTTGTTTTTTAAACAGCTGTTGCTTATGCTTTGTGTTTTTGTGTAAGCGTTAAAAGTGGAGTACTACTTTTAAAATTTAATACAGATAATTGACTTATGAAAATTGAGATGATTGACTTGTGTCAATCATGTGGTTCCCATAATACAAGCTCTGATAGTTTGCTGATGCTGTGTGATTACGTCCCGCATTATTTATTTATTTATGACTATACTACGTCGAATTTTCTCGTCACCCATACCGCAATGTTTGAAAACGAAAGTTTTCAATCAGTTCGTCCTACCCTGACATATGGCATGACATATGGAGCCGAAAGGTGGACACTCACAGTACGGCTAGTCCACCAGTTTAAAGTCGCTCAGCGAGCTATGTAACGAGACATGCTTGGAGTTTCTCTGAAGGATAGAATCCGCAACGAGACTATCTAACATAGAACTAAAGTTATCGACATAGCTCAGATAATTAGCAAGCTGAAGTGGCAGTAGGATGGCCATATCAGCCGAAGAACCTATAACCGTTGGGGTAGGCGAGTTCTTGAGTGGAGACCGCGGCTCGGCAAACGAAGTGTAGGACGCCCTCCGGCCAGGTGGGGTGACGATCTGCGAAAGGCTGTTGGTAGAAGCTGGATGCGTCGAGCTCAGGACAGGGCGCAATGGCGCTCATTAGGGGAGGCCTATGTCCAGCAGTGGACTGCTATAGGCTGATGATGATGATGATGATGATGATAATGATGATGATGATGATGATGATGATGATGATCTGCGAAAGGCTGCTGGTAGAATTTGGATGCGTAAAGCTCAGGACAGGGCGCAATGGCGCTCATTAGGGGATGCCTATGTCCAGCAGTGGACTGCTATAGGATGATGATGATGAATTGACTTATAACACAGTTCATTTTCATTGACAAAAATTATTATGGGTTCCCTGGTGCCATAACAGGGGAGTGAGGGGTACTAGTCTAGGTTGGCTTAGGTTCCAAAGATGGATCCGGGACGTGGTGCACTCTGTGAACTAACAAACAGGGTTCTGGCGGCCGGTTGTTTACAGCAAAGCTTAGGCTAACACCGGCATAGCTAAATCTCCTGGCCACTGACGGGCAGCAGCATCGGCTGCAAGAAGCTGTGCCCTGTGATCCTTTACCCATTTGGGTTGGGAATCGGGTATTATTATCATTATTATTTAAACTTTATTGCACAATAAATGCAACGAAGAGGTGGGTATGTACCTGGATTGGTAATTATCATATAAGCTGGTGGTGGTGGTGCCAAATATGTATATGGGTGTGATGTCTCCGTTAATTCCTATTAACGGGGACATCAAAATTACAAATAATTGATTTTGATTAAAATAGTAAAATTAGTTCGGTACTTCTGTCTTCCATGAATCATTTATACTAAACTGGAAATCAGACAAGCTCTTGCATCTTCATCCTCTGCACTAACGAGGTCATACCAAGCTTACCTTACCTTTTTACCCACAGTTTTACATCATTGCTTAATCATCATCATCATCATCATCATCATCATCATTATAATTATTGCTTGGCAAAGTAAAACAAGTAGAGATACTTATATAACTTAATTGTTCCAATCAAACTATCCTTCTTTTAATAAAAATACGAAATTGATTGATGAATTGTTAAAATGTGAAGATATTAGCGCCTTCACGCCAATACTATTAAATGGATTGACCTGACATTTTGCAAATTTATAGCTCTAGACCAGGAATAACATATATATGCTACTTTTCTGGGTACCACGAAAGAGAAAGCACGGGTGAGAGCTAGAATTTAGAGATATTAGAGCTAGATTAGATTATTCTACGTTGCTATGGATGAGTTTGATATCCACCAATCATATTCATTGGTGCACATAGCTTAGCACTGGTGGAAACGGATTCAACTAAGATATGTTTTTTTTATGGAAGGATGCGTGCTATGGATGTGTGCTATGGATGCCTGCTCGTGGGTCTGGTGGAAAGGCACCCTAACGGTGTCATTCGTTCAAATAAAATGTCTTGTAAAATTGCTACATTTGCTACGTCGTAGCACTTATGTAGCACATCTACGGCGTAGTGATAATGGGCTGCAACATTTGGTGACTAGGTAACCTGGTTGCAACTTCGTTTGCGTGATTTTACTCTCACATCAGTCAGTTAAATTATAAAAATAGCTTATAGCACTCTGGTCTAGCTTTCTACCCGTGAAATAATTTTCAAAATAGGTTCAGTGGTATAGTTTTTGCCCGTATCTTTGCTTGAGCAGGATTTTTTTTATAGTAAGACATAATTATCTAGCTAGACTTGACAGCACGTTAAGCTGTGCCCGTTTTTTAATAGAGAACTTATGGGTACATTATTATTATATTATTATAGTTAAAAAATATCTTTGTACTTATTTTATATATTTTTATAAATTATGAATATTTGACAATATCTTTAGAAATACAGACACAACTACTTATTGGTAAATACTATTATTAATCATATCAGATGATGGCTGCAGTTGACTTCAAAAATTACAAATATATCTAATGTGTAGTACCAATTCACTTGAGGGTTTGGTGGCCAGCATTACCCAGAAAGTGACCAGTGTTATAAAATAATTAGCCATAAAACATGTTTATAATTAAATATATTTGTAAGGAAACAAAGTATTAGGCTAAAAATATGCCCGAATCCTAATTTATATTAAACTTTGATAAGTTTCGGCTAAAATTAAGATTCGTTGCAGTATATCATCGAGATAATTATTTTATTTTGCTCGAACCAAATAGGCTAAGTTAGATCAGAGACTCAATCACGTAAAATTTTAGCCAATGAGAAAGCGTATATTCAAAATAATGCTTTGTCTTTGGCCATTAGTAGTTACGCTTATGGTACGTCAGGTTGGATGATATATTCGTGATCACCATTTGGATCATTTGACTTAAGTTGACGTGTACGTTTTATCTAATTGCCTTAATTTGGATCCTATTTTCTTAACCATAAAAACCTTCGTGAAAGCCTATTGCAGTATTAATATTTCATGTTCACCGCCCAGGGTTGGCTCTCGTTAGTTTTTACTGTTGATTAGTTCTGTCAGGGTTTCCCAAAACTGACGGCTCCACAATTTACTAGGACATAGGTGTCATAGACTAGGTACGGTAATTGGATCGGCCGTTCTAGAAAAATACATAAATTGGCTGTTAGATAATATTATCGTAGTACTTGCGTAGAACGTGGTCTGCGCAGTTTATCTGAGCATACTACCATTTGCCTAAAGCACACTCAAAATCATTGTGTTCTTTTCTTTGTTATTTTATGTTTTTCAATAAATATATTTGTATTGTATTGTATTGTAATGTATTGTATTGTATTGTATTGTATTGTATTGTATTGTATTGTATTGTATTGTATTGTATTGTATTTGTACTAGCTTCTGACATCGGCTTCGCTTGCGTGGTACTTGGATAACAAGTAACCCATGAGCATTTTCACTTAAATAATTTTATTCCTGGCCTGGAGCTAGATAAAAATGTCAATCCGTTCAGTAGTTTTCGCGTGCAGAAGTAACTAACATACCAAATTTTTCATTTAAAATATAAGTCACATTTAATTATATTAATCATTACTTAGAGTAGTTTATTTTTTCTTAAATTGAAAATATAATAAAATTCTTAAATTATTTCAGAAATTGTATATTTTTATATATATTGAAATAACAAGGAATAAGTAAATAAATATACTTTCCATAAATATTGGCTAAGATAAGAATTAGTTCATTGTTTTTCACGAAACCATTCAACGATTCAAATATTTTTTCACAAAACCAGTAAAAATCACCTCTGGTCAGCTTAGTCTAGTGTTCTGGGTCACCTTACACATATAACTACAAGCACCGTGCTTCGTTTGCAGTTGAATTTATTTTTTATTCACAGCGAGCGAGGTGGAGGCTTGTAGGTCTTTTTATGATTGCTGAACTGCCTGCAGTTGAAAAATAAAGCACCTAGATTTTTTGCGCTTCATATAAAATCATTGAGTTTTTTACGTGTGACCGCGTATAAACAAATTTATGATATTACTTGCCACCCTTGACATCGCTCGCGTGGTTTTCGGATAAAAGTAGCTTAAATGTTATTCTTAGGGCCGCTTCAAGTAACGTCAAAGTAAGATAATTATCGATTAAAGTGACAAATTCACTCAGAGATTGGTCACTATAACCAGTAGCTTTGACGTTTCTTTAGAACTTTCACTACTTGAACTCGTAAAAAGTAAAGTATACTGTAAAAGTATTTGAGTTCTATATAAAGGGCTCGTCCAGGGAAGTACTACCATGAAGCAGCATTGCTGTGTACGTAAATCGTTTTAGAGTGGGTGCCGGTGGAATTAGAGTCACATTAGGCTTAACACCTTTATGCTTAAAGTTGATACTGAAGGCATGAAGTATGTTTAGGTAGGGCAAGTGCAAAAAATGCGCGACCTACGAAGAAATACTTTTTATGGGTAATGGTTAACACTTAACATTAGGTGGGCTATCTAGTTAGTTCTCCACCTTCAGATATCATAATAAAACTCGAATATGGTGAAATAGGCCCTCAATCAACCTCGCCCGTCCTTTTTCCGGACAAATCTTATACACCATTGTAATTATTTTTTGTGCTTTTTTTATGACAACCTCGTAGGAGTAAGTGTTAAGTAGCAAGAGTAGCAAGACGTTCGGGTTCTATTCCCACTCCGGCACAAAAAGTGGTTTATTGTCGTAATGCAAAAAGTACTGACAGACTTTTCTCGTAGGTCTTGAAGTAGGCTTCTCGTGCACTATGCCACGGAGGTTAAAGCTGGATGAAGCTCGTTTTCGTACGAAAAACAATATTATAGACTCCATTGTAACGTCAAAGTTGCACACGCTATGTAAAACACAACTAATTAATTTAAATCTGTGAAAGTAATTAGAACGGAGAATTTGAAGTGGCAGTGGGCTGGTTATATGCCGAAAAACAAACCGACATCCGTTGGGGTAAACAAGTTCTTGAGTCGGGACCGCAGCTTGACAAACGTAGTGTAGGATACCCTCTGGCAAGGTGGGATTACGATTTGCGAAAGGCTGCTGGTAGAAGCTGGATGCGTCGAGGTCAGGACAGGGTGCAATGGCGCTCATTAGGGGAGGTTTATATCCAGCAATGGACTGCTATAGGCTGATAATGATGATGATGTGAAAGTTTTTTAATTTTATTAGATAACAAACACGTATCGATTAAACCCAAGTTGCTTAAATTACAAAACTTAGTTATAAAAGGAGGTTTACCAAAATAGGATCCATATCAAACTGATGATGTAGGCTGCGGAACTATAACTGTAGCTATAAGTACTCGTACGAAGCCGTATGCAATGAAACTTCTGCGTTGTATGAACGTTTCGGTGCGACGTTGTTTTTGCGATGTGTCATTGAAACAGTGTTGTGACCTCGCCCTTATGCAGTGCAGTGTTGCTTAAACTCATTTCCCACCATCCGTACACAACGCAAGTCAAAGTTTGAAACAAACTGTAGTTACGCTGCGCGCTGTACCAGCAAGTGATGGCAAAAATAATTAATTAGCCCAACCCCCGTCGTCAGTAGGTACCCGCGTTTCACAAGAAACAGGTTACAATTGAATTTCTGAGCAATGTACTCGTAGAGTTAACACTTCATGCCTATTTCAGCAGCATTTTTGTTTAGGTTTGAAAGGTATCGGTGAAATTACAGAAACATAGAGCACTTACATGCCTCAAGTTGATGGACGCAGGGTATTGCATTGGTAGAACATATTGCAAATATGCGTGATCTACGAGGCAATAATTCGCTATAAGTAATAGTTACCAATTGACATCCGGATAGCTATATACTTGTTCCACCTTCTAGCATTATAAAAAGAACACAAAATGATAATTGTACTTTAATTAACTGATTTTTAAAGATTTTTGTAAAAACTTACTATTAGTAGTATTTTCATATCGGAATGATGAAACATGTGTTTTCAGGATGTAAGAATCATAAAAATAACAAAATAAGTGCATAAATCAGTTAGAAGTCTGGGGGTCATATGCCAGTAAATTGTTATAAAAACATGATGGTTAACAATACAATGGTAGACATTATGAAAATTCGTTCTCATTTCAATCAACTTTTGCTTTGTTATTACAAGAAATGGCAGCTTCTTTGTACCGGTAAAGTTCCTGAAACCAGACGCTATTATTCGACTTACTGTGTAAATGAGTCAAGAGCAGATGTCGACTGAATGACGACTCGCATACGAATTATAAAATACTGACTGTAATTTGTATAAAAACTCAGCAGTTTCAGCCCTTAATGGGAAGAGGAAAATATGACTTTTGTTTTATAAAAACACTCATAATGTGTATTTGTATTAATGTTTGCATGCTAAGTTCAAAATTCTGGCTTGTTTTTTCTCTGAGCGTTTTGTATTGTTTTGAACGCACTGAGATGGTTGCCAGGCTTGTTGACTTTTTCATACTTTATTTTTCGAGTGGCATGCCAATTTACCTCATAGGATTTACTAGATTCTGCCCTCGGTTTTGGACAAGACAAGGAACAAGCTTACACACAAACTTTAGCATTTTTTTTTGACTGCCTTTTGAAGCTCAGTAGGTAATAGCTTTGCCTTTGAGCTGCAGGTCGGGGGTTCGATTCCCGTCTAGGACAAACACTTGTGTGATGAACATGGATATTATTATTTTTTAAGTATTCATGTTTTTTATCAGTCTTTGGACGTGTGGAAAAGTTTGAGAGAGTCGTTTGCCCAGCAGTAGGACGAAATGAGTTAGTTAAAAAAAACATATTAAAAATCTTTTCTACAAAATACTCTTTGGTAGCCCCTCACTTAGAACCTCCTTAATATTTTTAATAAAACTGCTTGTTATTAAAAGTAACTGCCCTCAACTCATAATCTAGGTAGCATTCATGCAACCTCGTTAGAGGCAGACCTCATTTCCATCAAGCTAAACTAACTTAAAGCTGCTGCGGTTAAATAAGGCTAATAGCTATTATAGTTCGGACATTTTCCTTTTATGCCCCGTTGGAGATAATATGATTTGTTGGCATCTACATTCTAGATCTTATAGTCTAGTGTAGTATCATGATGGATAATTTTAAAGACGAAACAAACAGCTATGCATTTGGTTTGTATCGTCCTTTTTATTAGTAAAACAGTTGGTGCAACTTAGTATTTTCCCCGATGCACTCCTTCAAAAATAATTTCAAGAAACCCTTCGTTAGTGCCCCCATTAACCCTCCTAAACGTACCCTTTCAAGTCTCTAGGACTCACGATTGAAGCTCTACGTTTACAGTCAGTCAGTAACTTCGTAGACGTCGAGGTTTTCCCCCGCTGCACCCTTTCAAAAGCAATCTAAGGAAACCCTTTCTTAGTGCATCCCTACAATATGCAAGAAACAATACCGTCCTTTCAAGTCTCTAGGAACGGTTAAGGCTTTGCATTGATTTTCAGTCAGTTGGTTCGTTAGCTTCATTAGAGCGTTATATTTCCCCATATTCATAAACAAATGTCATTTCATAACGTCTCGATAAAGTAAGTTTGTCTCTGTGATTTAAATGTTAATAAAAAGATGTGATGATATTATTAAGATAGGTATTTTCATAGATTAAGAAAAAGAAATCCAATCTCTTTGGGTATTTTAGAGTTTTATAGAACTGTTATGACTAGAACAGTCAGATTTTAAACACTAAAAAACCCCTATACAGACGCAAATTAAAATATCACATGACTAATCTTTAGAGAAAATTTACATAAAAGTGTTGGTTATGTTCTCAGGGATTTTCATTAAATGATTTAAAAATGTCCCTCGTTGAACATTTTGATACTGTGCCTTACGGCAATTATATCGGAGCGTGTTTTTGGAAAGATAATGTTTTATAGATGTAAAAATATAGATGAAGGTTTGACATTTTTTATCGCTAAAACATTATGATAACTAACTAAAAGTTATTTCGACTCTAATATCTCCATCTCTAAGAAAGAGACGTCTCACGGCGGGATTCTAACCCGTATCTAACTGCGTCCAGGCGTGCCTTCGTCCACTGCGCCACAGAGGCCATTAATCAAGACATATTTGTTTCGGGTCTGGGTGTTTTCTATGTATGATATGTGTGTATTTACAAAAAAATGTAATATATAATGAATCATGTGGTTCCCATATCACAAGCTCTACTTATTTTTGGGCTACATGATGATACATGTCCAGCATTATTTATTATTATAATTATTTTAATCAGCTGAACATGATTATATATTCCACAATTTGAAAAGGTAGAGGTTTATTAGAGGCTGAGGTCTCAATAGAGCCTGAGACCACAATTTTAGGTAGTTCCTAAGCAATGCATTATAAGAACACCAATAGCAGAGAAGGACAGCGAACGTTTTATGACCGAACATGGAGCTTAATAAAATCGACTATCGTTTGAGCAAAAGATTCCGCAGAAATCACAATAATGAGTCAATCGAGAGTTAACGATGTGATTGTCCGCAATCGAGTTGTGGTGAATCAGGAATGGAGGTGGGAAAATCGGTTACGTTTGCATGAGGTATTGTGCAAGCAGTGGGTGTAGGTATGGAAAACTCACAGCTTACTTTTCTAACAGATAACACAAGTCGTGCAAAGTTTTTCCTAGATAATTAAAATAACTTGAAAAAATTAATTAAGTTAGCGATTTCAACCCTAGTTGGCTAACACGCCGCCGATTTGTAGATATATATATATATATATATATATATATATATATATATATATATATATATTATACATATAGGTACTCAACTCCAATAGTGCTTCTACACGTATGTACATACTCGAAGAGCATGATCATTGAACGTAGCTTAGTTAAGTTCATGTGCATTTAGGTTTAGGTTTAAAGAACTTTATTCTCATATAAACACAATATGGTTCACTTAAAATGAGATACATAAGAAACAATTTAATCTAGGTTTAACAATTTTTAAAGTAACCTCTGGTACCCAAATATAACTAAATGTTAGTATCTTTAAATAAATATTGTGTAACTAAAATTAACTAAATAATATGTAAAAAATATTCTAACAGCTAGTACTTAATTATAACAGCTAGTACTTAATTTATTATGGAACAGGTAGGCCTGCATATATTTTGGTGTACGAAATATTAGATAAGTAAGGTTTTCTACTCGTAAATTGTTACAGGGTACGCACATGTAATCCAAGTTTATTTTTGAAGGCATTCAAATCATCACATTCTTTTACCTTGTTTGGCAAACCGTTAAATAATTTAGCTCCGTCTGATAATATTGTTTTTTTACCATAGTTGGTACGTGTTTTAGTTAGTTGTATTTTTATTTTATTTCTGAGGTTGTGTTTATTTTCTTTTAGCTGTAATTTAATGTTTGATCGAATAGTGTTTGAAGTAATTTTTTTTATTAAAATGCATGTATTATAAATGTATAGTTTCTCTATATTGAAAATATTAGTTTTATTGTACAATTCTTTAGTCGGCGTGCGATAGTCATAATGGTATAGGACTTTTATTACTTTGTTTTGGGTTCTTTGAAGCGGGGTTAAATTTGTAGAGGCAGCTGTTCCCCAAATTTCTACCAAATACTCTAGGTGTGATTTAGCAAGAGAGTTATAGATAATGTTACGCACTGTTTTTGGTATACATTTTGAAACTTTGTATAGACAGCCTAATAAGGATTTTAGTTTTGCTTTTACGTGTTCGATATGGTTTTTCCATGTTAATTTGTCATCTATCCACAAACCTAAATATTTTTCTACATGAGATCGCTGTATTATATCATTATTTATGACTAATGGAGGAAAAGATGGTATTTGTTTATTTTTAGCACTAAAGATCATGAACGAAGTCTTTGATGTATTAATTGTAAGTAAATTATACTTGAGCCATTCATTTAAGATGTCTAGATCAGTTTGAGCTACAGTTATTAAGTCATGGATACTTTTACCGTAATAAAAAAGACAGGTATCATCGGCATATAGAGTTAGGTGCCCTTGTAAACCTATCGAATTTATATTATTAATGTATATTAGAAACATTAAAGGACCCAGTATTGAACCCTGCGGAATCCCATAATTGACGCCTTCAACATTGCTAGTGTAGGTATCGATTTTAACCACTTGTAGCCTATTAGTCAGGTAGGAAGAAAAAATATCTAGAGCCTTATCTCTGATACCTATATTGTGAAACTTTTGTAGAAGCTTAGGGTGGCTCACAGTGTCGAAGGCTTTCTTCAAATCAATGAAAATACCTAAAGCCAGATTTTTTTCGTCGATGTTAGTTTTAATTTTAGTTACAAGGTCAATAACTGCTGTGAGGGTGCTTGATTTAGCGCGAAACCCATATTGTTCATCTATTAAAAAGGATTTTTTTACGAGGTACACGTTAAGTCTTTTGTATAAAATTCTTTCAAAGATCTTAGACATTACAGGCAGCACCGATACCGGCCTATAGTTGGTAGGATCGCTCTTATTGCCTGCTTTATGTATTGGACTAACTTTAGCTATTTTTAGAGAATCCGGAAAAACTCCATTAGCTAGGCATTCGTTGATACAGCGCGTTAATTTATCAACAATTAAGTTCTTAATGCATTTGACTGCCTTAGTACTAATGCCATCCAAGCCAGTACTAGTATTACTGTCAAGTTGATCTATTAATCTAGACACTTCATCGCAGTTACAGGGTTCGAGCTCACTTAAAGTTATTTCATGTGAGTAAGCCGGGTCGAAAGTTAAGATGTTACCATTGTTGGTGTGATATGCATCCGGTATCTTACTTGCTAAATTGGCTCCAACTGAGGAAAAGAATTGATTAAAAGTGTTACAAATTTCGGGGCCGTCAGTGATTAAACCTTTTTCTGTTTTTAGTTTAGGTAATGATGTGCTATCTTTAACTTTATTTAATGATAGTTTATTTAAGATTTCCCACATTTTTTTGGGGTCATTGGAAGTATCGTTGAACAAGGAATAATAATAGTCTTTTTTTTCTTTATTTATTAGGTTTCTTACTCTATTTCGTTCTATAATGTAGTTGCTGTAAATTGTTTTATAGTGAGGATTAATTTTAGTTATTTGCCATAAGTTATTTCGAATATTTATTGAGTCTATGATTTCTTTATTTATCCATTCATCTTGGGGGGGATTTTGTACTTTTATTTTGTCAGTTTTGCTATTTTTTATTTGTTGTAATACGATATTTTCAAGTATTTCATAGTTATCATTTAGGTTTGTGTATTCTATTTTTTCGATGTTTCTATAGAGGTTTTCATAATTTATTGCCTGATATTTTATTCTTTTGTTATAAACTTTGGGTAAGCCACTGACTTCAAGGAAGATCTGCTTATGATCAGATAATGACGAATCTATTAGGGACATACTAAGTGACTGGTTATTTAAGTTTGAGTAAATATGGTCAATTATTGTATTAGTAGTACTCGTTTGGCGCGTGCAGTACTTTTCATCTACTTTGTTTATTAGTGTAAAGCCATTTTCATTTATTTCATTTATATATTGTTTTACCCTTTGTTCTTGACTAAGTAAATCTATATTAAAGTCTCCAAAAATAATGGACCTTTTCCTTTTCTCTAGCTGTTGTGAAAATAAGTCTAAGAAATTTCGCAGGTTGCCGTCTCCAGGCCTATAAATAGCTCCAATGTTTAAGGATAATTTGTCTATCTTCAACCATAAATAATGACAGCCGTCTTCAAACAACTCCTCTGTAATATCATACTTGATGCTTTCGTGTACATATATAGAAACACCTCCTCCTTTCTTCTTTTCCTTCTTTCCATCTTTATTCTTCTTGTTAGTTTCTGCTGGCCTATAGTTGTAAATATGTGAGTAGTTAGGGATTCGATATAGTCTGGCTTCATTTTCTGTTTTAATCCAGGTCTCCGTAAAGATGAGTACTTGAGTAGTTTTAGTTATCGAGTTAAGGATGCATTTTATTTCATCGAACTTTCCCTTAGTGCAGATACTCCGCAAATTGGCATAGAAGAAACGAAGGGATGAGCCGTGTAACTGTAAATCCTTGTAATTATCCACTATATGGTGTGATATTTTATGAATTTTATCGGTGTTATTGTCTTTTTGTAAATAGTTATTTATTAGTTTTTTTGTTTGTTTACGTCTTTGTTTTTTATTATTCTTGGTGTCCCGTTAATGTATTTAATTATAAGATCTTGCTCTCCATTGTCAGTACGCTTTTTTAGATCCTCCCTCAAAGACAGCCAGTATTGTTTTTGTGTTGGAGTTTGGTCAGCATACATTTTTATATTATCTGTTAGCTGTACTTTATTTCGTAGTAGTTCTCTTGGAGTTACTGTTTCATTAAAGTACACCTTGATAGGACGACTTTTGTTGGGATTGTACTTACCCAAACGTATGCATCTTACAGGTTTAGGGCATGAATTATGAATCGATGTTATAACCTTTAAGACCTCGACATCATCATAAGTACGTCTTAGTTTGAAATCTCGTTCATTTTTTTCATTGATTCCCATAACAATAATATTTTTCTCTCGTTCAACTCTGTCTCGTAGCTCATGCATGAGATTTTCGCTCGCAAGAACGGTTGGGGGGCTAAGCGATGAGCTTTCTGCGTTTAACTGAATTTTCAGCCTGGACATATCAGCTTCTATATTGTCAATTTTATTTTTAGTTTTCTTATTTTCTGATTTAATATCTTCTATCTCTGTATTAATTTATTCATTTTATTCATTCATTTTATTTATTCATTTAGTAAATTCCAACGTGCGTACATGCTCGACGGTTTTGGGTTCAATCGAGCAAGATCTGTATCAAGTATCTTTGTGTTCAATATTGCTGGATGAAACGCAAAAATGTTAACCACATAAGCATTAACATTTACTTTCATCTTCACTTAATAGCTATTAATGCTAATAGTGCTGCATTAATTTATTATTTATTTATTTGCGTAATGAACGCTATTTACTATAGTTAAAATTAAATAGGGGCTCAATCACGAAGACTGGCGAAAAACTATTCGTATCGTAGACGTTAAATAAATATAATGCATACCTGAATAAAAGTGTGTTCTGTATGGCACCTAGAATCTATAATAAACTGCCAAAATATATACTTAAGACCACTTCTCTTAACATCTTTGAATTTAGAGTAAAGAAGCTTCTAAATGAAAAAGTTTACTATAATTCAATAATTTGTAAATAATTAATTTCAATTTTGAATCCATTATTATATGACATTATTATTA
This sequence comes from Horisme vitalbata, assembly GCA_951804965.1. Taxonomy (NCBI): domain Eukaryota; kingdom Metazoa; phylum Arthropoda; class Insecta; order Lepidoptera; family Geometridae; genus Horisme; species Horisme vitalbata. Next base: position 3,145,666 of record OX638090.1, read on the forward strand.
TTATTTTTTTGTATTATGTACAGCCATTAACTTACATTAGATTTTTTAAAATAACTATGTACTATGTATATTAGGTTTTTAAAATTAGGTACCTAATTTTTAAAACCTTCATATTATAATAGTATGACATCATTTATATTTATAAAATTGCATGCTGTAAGGTGGATTATGGAGGAACTTTTTTGTCTGTAACATCAAATTTTTGTACCCATTTTCGCAATAAATGATTCTGATTCTGATTCTGAAAACGTGGGTCAATAAGAAACCGTACATTCAAAATAATGATTTGTCATTGGCCAAAATTTTTCGTTTCGCTTACGATACGTCTCTTTTTATAATTTCTAGCTTTCAAATCAGTTTATTGAGTTGCTAAATCGATATCATAGTAATAATCAAAATCATAATCTTTATTGTTTCATGTGGTACATTCTGATCTTAATATAATTGAGGTCCGCAAAATGAGAACCACTACAAAATAAAAAGTTTAAAATATTTTCTACCTACCAAGTCTTCTTACAACTCAATTTGCCCATCTCAATTTGTTTTGTAGGTAGGTGAGTGCCTAATTTTTAAATAACTAAAATATGTCGGTACAAAGTCACTTCTTGGTATTACATATTTTAGGCTTTAATTATTATACATTATCCTTAAATTCAAAATGACTTTTGTACTATAAAAGCCATTCGAGATCAAATATTCTTTGAGTTTTTTTAAAATAAAATAAGCGGTTTTTGGTTTTTCGGTCTTCGGTTGCCTGAGTGCGAAGAAAATACCTAACGTCACGGTTTTACAAACTTCTCGCTGCTCCATTTTCATACAAAAATACAGTTAACGCAAACTTTGACGATAGGTATTTTCTTCGCACTCAAGCCACTGAGCATTGATTGCACTACACCGTGTATTGAGTTTTCTGCCAACTGCTGGTACATAGAACTTCAGTAATCGTGACAATGACATGTTAATCTCGACGCTGGCAGGATTGGCTCTTCAGATCCGATTAGAATTCAAATTGAATGGGTTTTAGACAGTCTAGCTTAGCTAGTTTACCGGTGCCTCGTGAGGCTTTTACAAACGAATTGGCTGTTTTAACTGGGCCAGTAAAGTGTTATGGAGCGCTAGTATATTACGCGAATTTGAGCTCTAAAGCGTTTTTCGCTTATTTTGATGGGTTTAGGCTCTATAGCCTGGATTTTGGATTTAATAGGGTTTCGTACTCATATTATTGCGAAACAAATGAGCATTAACATATACAACAAATGCTCTATCCTGCGCCCTTAAAATGAAATGTATATTCATAAACTTTTTAGGCATTCTTGTTGATTCTTTGTGTATATTACCTAAGTTAATTTAAAATTGAATCGTGGCTTTAAAATTTTTTTTTCACTTTGCTTATTTTATTTGGTCTCCAACGGCCTCAACGAAAGACCAGCGCAGGCTAGCCTAGCCTGCACATGCTGAGTTGGGACCTTTTGCAACTATGTTAATTATAATTTGTTACCTACCTTGTGTGTTAAATGTTTTTATTGGTTGCAAATAAACAATTTGATTTGATTTGATTTGATTTGAAATGGGAGTAGGCAGGGCATGTCCCGTCTAGGAGATCAAAGATGGACAAAAGCAGTAGCTTCATGGAAAGACCCGCCAGGCAAATGATGAGTAGGCAGACCATACCCTCGTTAGGACGACGATATCAAGAAGACTGCCGAAACAGAATGGAACAAAGTAGCTCAAGATCGAGTAAAATGGTCATCTTTGGAGGAGGGCTTCGCGAACCCCTTACAGAAAAATCAAATATTTAGAAAAAATATATTACCTATAACTTAAAAAAAAGTAACTATCTACATACTTGCATGCTAGAAACTTAGATAAAGAATTGAAATAATTTTAGTTCTATGTTAGTAGGTATTTAAGTTTAATTGTAAGAAATAAAAGGCTTTTTTTATTTTATCTTATTGCGAAAACTATTTCTACTACGCCGAAGATTTATAACGCTTTGAGTGCATTATACATTTATCCCAAATTATGACAAATTATGTATAAGTATTCCAAGTTTCATCCAAACCCAGCCGTAGTTGAGTGGGAACAAAAATATCAACACTCACACTAACACATCAGCTTTCGTATATATTAGTGTGATAATATTAGTTTATCAAATAAAAACAATATTAGTTTATTAAATATCAGCTTGATTTCATTTCGACTAAAACAGGTCGACGAACTGAAAAGCTATTTTAAAAATTGATCAATTTATTTAGAAAGTTTCCAACGATCTTTAGATAGATTAATCCTTTGTTTGAACTTGGATGAAAATTACTTTGGGGCTAAAAGGAACTTAAGTATTGTATTGGGGAAAATTACTCTTGCTTATTCATTTTTTACTTAAGTTTTTGGTTGTAAACCTTTTCGCCCTGGGCAAAGCTTATTTTAAAATAAATATCATATCACACTATGATATTATAGACCTTCGTTTTCCGTCAATCTGTCTGTCAATACCCAAATGTTGTGGTATCGAATTAAAATTAATATCAAATACGTCTGTAACTCAAAGAAAAAGGACTAAAGCATAGAAGAAGTCTTAAAATTCATTTATGCTCTGAACATGAACTCATACGGCTGATCTCTACTTTCTTATGTCCATATCATTTGCTAGAAAGGGATGCAATTTGTCTCAATGCGATTTCTGCGACTGCGTACCAGGGCATTTGTATGAACCTGCATATAAATTTGTTCGAGCACCCTGGTACGATAAACTTTTTAAGTCGCATTGTGTTAAGTATGCATCTCTTTCTAACTGATGATATTGGGCATAAGAAAGTAGAGATCAGCCGTATTGAATTTTAAGACTTTATCTAGTTCTCTTATAAATTTGTGCTGTAACTCCTCGAAGAGAATAAAAATCAAATTTGCAAGTCAACCAAATCAAAAGATACGAATGTATGTGTCGCATATTTTGACACTCGCAAGATAATCAAAACCAAGGGAGTACTTCTCGTTGACCTAGAATCATGAAATTTGACTCTTGTCAAATTATAAATTATTCAATAAGCTTCTGTCGTGCTTCTGTGTTAATCCAAATCGAAGAATTCGTAATCTGTTTTGTAGCTAGGTACATCACAACAAAAATAATTTTATACACGTTTTATGCGAGTGTATAGATATACGTGGTACGGAGATTATACCTAATATAATACCCATAATACCTGGATTTTACACATACTACTTAAAACTACAAAGCAGAGTAAGGTAGGAAATTATTAGCTCCCACATTAAGGATTACTTTTAGAAATACCAAGGATTGTAAATTAAAATTAAAATACTTAATAATATTGTCGCGTTCGTTCCTAATATACAAAGTTATTTTTTTAAATAGCTACGAATAGAATTGAAATACATTATAATGTATGTATTTTTTTACACACAATTATCAAGTAGTGAGTTTAGTTATGTACAATTACAATTAAAAATATATATACTCAATTAGAACTCGCGTAATCTGTAAAGTTGCACATAATTTCGTAACAGCTGCCGAACAAACAAGTTTGTATAATCTGTTTCATTTTCACAAGTGGAAACTACTCTTCATCTGGTCTTCCTTCAAGTTTGAGCGCTCTTGTTCTCAGAACCCGCTTGTTTGGAACTTGCAAACGACTTGACTTTGCCACTGTTTCGCGTAATTTCTTTAGTTGGTAATACCCTTTAGGAATGAAAATAACAATTTTTAATCTGTACTTTTAGTAACTTTTACCTTTAATAGTAGTTTAGTAATAGGAATGATGTAATATCTTTAGCTATGTTTTTTCAATGTTTAATTTGACTATTGTTCGGGGGTTTTACAATAGTTGTTTTCGGTTTGATAATTCCTGTTTTGTTAATAAGTGCATTTTGATTTCTCGAATCGAACCTCAACCTTCTTTGTCTCAGGCGGTCCTTCGCCAACTGCTCCACAGAGGTTGTAAACCACGCATAAATGAGATGGAGCCTTGATTTATTTTGACAAAGTTCTAACTCGCCTTCAAGAACTTTGTCAAAGGAAATCAAGATGGGATTTCGATATGTATTTGATTATTTTTGTCTCTATCATTATTAATTCTTCTGTTAAAGGTCCTCTTATATCCTAATACAGTTACGATTCGATTTAAGTTAGGAAATAAAAAGATCGATGCAAAAGAGGTTTATTTTCCATCGTAAAATACTATTCTCCTTTGATATAAACCCCAATAAAATCCACTGTCCACCAAGAATATGAAAAGTTGATTTTCGTTTCCCAACACGACTGTGTAAACAAAAACATGAGCTCGTTTCCGCTCGCTCATTTCAAATTCACCACAACATCCTCGAATTCTTCCAAAACATTTCATTCAAATATTTATCGTCGTTCGCGACAGACATTTGCGAGATTTAAATCCGCTATATTGCACCATATGCATGCGATACTCGGCTACGACACAATATTTATGTCACATTTTTCCGAAGCAGAATTTAACGCAGCGAAAGAAGATCACGTTACGGAAAAGTACCCAATAGCACATGAAAAGTATAAGCTTTTCCATACAAACGGCCTTGGTGACGCTGAAGGCTCTTAAATATCAAATGGATGGAGTAATTCCTTCCTTCTTTGTGGCCAACTCTAGTGTTGGAGTTTTTAGACCGCCTGAACATCTGGGGTAAACGAGTTCTTGAGTGGAGACCGTGGCTTGGCAAACGTAGTGTAGGATGCCCTCCGGCCAGCTGGAGTGACGATCTGCGAAAGGATGCTGGTAGAAGCTGGAAGTGTCGAGCTCAAGACAGGGCCTAATGGCGCTCATTACGGGAGGCCCATGTCCACCAGTGGATAGCTAAAGGCTGATGATGATGATGATGATAAACATCTTAACATACCGTCCGAAACTCGGAAGTGCTCAAATGTAAATGCCAGTAAACGGTCACCCATCCTAGTAGTGTTGCTTAACACAGATGATCAGGCTAATAACACCGAAGTAAGCGACGCCAAGCACTCGCTTCAATGGAGTAAAAAAGGCTTGCACCTATTTTATATTATTTTAGGTCGAAGTCCCCTTTGCCGATGTCAAACTCTTCTTATCTAATTTCGGTCATTTTTGTTTAAATAAACCACTTATCTACAACAATATTATAAAGAGGAAAAATTTGTATTTTTGTGCGTGTGTATGTTTGTAATCTACACTAATAATATCTACACTAATATTATAAGGAGGAAACATTTGTATTTTTGTGTGTGTATTTGTTGTATACTAAATAAACTCAAAAACTACTGTGCCGATTTCAAGAATTCTTTCACCATTGGATGCCATATTCACCCTGAGTAACATATATATATTGCTAGAAAAGATTATGGATCCTTACTAAAACTTAAGTAACGTAACCCAAGGTGTAAAAAAATTGTACTAACCCGTGCGAAGCCGGGACGGGCCACTAGTTTGTAGATATTTTTGAATGAAAGCATAGGCTTTGAGTGCTGAATAACTTTGGTGAGTTATACTCAAAGCAGAGCATCGGCAGGACACGTAGCGTCATGTCCAAGGCAAGCAGTCAATGTAGTAGTGTATAAATATTATTTATACATAGTCGAGCATTGAATATAATTTTTAGAGCATATATCATAAAAAAACCAGCCAAGTCCGAGTCGGACTCGCGCACGAAGGGTTCCGTCCATCTGTGAAAATTTCAACTGTCTAGCTATCATGGTTCATGTGATACCGCCTGGTGAAAGACAGACAGACAGACGGATAGTGGAGTCTTAGTAATAGGGTCCCATTTTTACCTTTTGGGTACGGAACCCTAAAAATAGCAAATCTCAAAATGATTGAAAACTAGACAAGCAAGCAGTCAACGTGCTAGTGTATAAATATTATTTATACATGGTCGAGCATTGATTTTAATTTTTCGAACATATATTATAAAAAAACAGGTCCCGGTCTGGCCAGGCCTTAATAGAACACAAATGTTATTTTAATAAAAAAAGTACAAGCCTTATCAAGTTTAACCACGTTTAAAAATATTATTGCCTTCAAGATATTGAAATTGGAGCCTGATAATGTAATATCTTCAGGCTCGAGACGAGGCTCACACCGCGTCTAATATCTGTCCTAGTTTGAATACATAAGGATTGCTCTTTAAATATTTATTAACATGTAAAAGTATATTTTTGTCTACTCTCAGAGTTTCTCTGATAGATACAATCCGCAATGAGAATATCCGACATAGAACTAAAGTTTTCGACTTAGCTCAGAGAATATGCAAGTTAAAGTCGCAGTGTGCTGGCCATATCTGATGCAAAACCGATATATTTAGGAACTATTAGGGTAAACGAGTTCTTAGTGGAGACCGTGGCTCGGCAATCGTAGTGTACGACGCCCTACGGCCTGATGGAGTGACGATTTGCGAAAGGCTGCTAGTAGAAGCTGCGTCGAGCTCAGGACAGGATTAGGGGAGACTTATATCCAGCTGTGGACTGCTGCAGGCTGATGATGATGATGATCAAAGTATATTAAATTTGAGAATAAATTATTCGAAAAAAAAAACACTTATTGAAATCAACGTACATTAAGAAATATCTAATTAAAACCATTACATTTAAAAAGTATTGGTGCAATAGAGACAAAATCACCGACTTTAGGTCCTCCTTCTTTACATAAAGTCGGGAACAAGGGTACTACAATCGAACAAACGAATAGATTACAGATCTGCCCCTATCAAAGCTACGGACATAGAAATACAAAGTTGTCCTCTAATCCTATCTCTGGCCTCCACTCCACGTAGAGGTCATTGCAATTCCAGCGTCCTCGCAAGTACAAAGCTTTGAATCGGTCGCGGCCGTAACTAGGGCAAAAACTGAGCTCGGCCCAGTTGCTATGGCAACGCGTACCCCCTCCCTCACCGCCCCCACCCGCTGTTGCTTCCACAGATTACAGGCTCGAGAATCAGCTCGCTCATGCCTTTTCAGTGAAGTTTGTAGCTCTTGCTGTTTCTACGTCTAACATTAATTGGAATTCTAAAAGTTCGCCATTTGTCATTAATATTTTGATGTAACTAGTAGACGCCATGCGACTTCGTCCTAAGAGGTTTTTATAACCCAACAGCGACACTTAGCGGGTTCAAAACTATACTGTCTAGATGAAACCAACCGTACATGTCTACCTTTTCACGAATTTTCATTAAAATCGTTTGGATTAGCAAGCACGAACTTAGACCGTATCCAGATGGAACCATTCACGAGCATATCGAGTCGCGCGTGGAGCGTTCCATCTTAACACGATCTATTGAAGTGATTTTATACATTAAGGATTATATCCTGGAGATAATTAATCCGTCTAGTGGAAATGAAAAAAAAAAATCAAATAGGCCTCTATTCCAGAACTAAATTCAATGGATCATGACTCAAGCACAGATTTTTTTGACAAATTCTTCGCATATGTGGTTTTTTCCATCGTTTTTTGACCTGGCTGTTACGGGGAGTGACACTCTGCGAAAGGCTGGATGCGTTGAGTTGGAGACAGGGCGCCATGGCGCTTATAAGGGGAGTCCAGCAGTGAATTGCTTTAGGCTGATGATGATCATGAACCTTTTAATATATTGTATGCCCACCTAGATTGATAATTTTGTCTACTCGTAGATGCCCTCTTTGATTGTAGCTATACACACAAAGTCTTTAGTCGACTAGTGTTGTCTAAATTTCTCATAGTGATGTAGCAGTTACCCCTACCCTATGCTCTACCCTGCGGGCATCGGGTGCGTGATAATTAAAGATTGCTCACGATTGAGTGGCTCCGACAAACACGATATTAATCCTTCGTTGGAGTATCGAAGGCAAATTGCAATCCGTTTGTGATTGATATCATTTAATTTTCAATCTTTTCATTTTTTTTTATATATTGAGTAGGCTTGCGTTTGACTACATCTCGCCTGATGGTAAGCGAAGATGCAGTATGCGATGGAGCACGCCAATAATAGTTATAATCTAGACATGGTTGGTGATTGCAAGGATTGCTGCTGCCCATTGACGGTCGGTCAGGAAATTTATCGTATGCAGCAAGTAGTAGTAGTTTTAGAAGTATGCCTATTTCTGCCGTGAAGCAACATTGCTGTATTTCGGTTTGAAGAGTTTAGGTACCGGTGAAATTACAGGCACATGAGGCTTAAAACTTCAATGCCTCAAGTTGATGGACGCAGGGTATTTGCATCATAGGCACGTTCTAAATAAGCGCGACCTGCGAAGCAACCCTTTGTTATAAGGAATGGTTACCACTTATCATCAGGTAGGCTATGTGCTAGTTCCATCTTGGGGTATCATAAAAAAAACCAGAGCCCTGTTTGTTAGTTCTGATTATGGACATTAGAACCTCACATCCTTTAATATGTTTTAACATAAAAATAACATAATAATTGGGTAGATATATAAACAAAAATACTCTGTGAATGAAATGTGTTAGCATGGGTGTAGGTAGAAAAGTATATTTGAGTTACATTAAGTACAATGTTAAATTCATTAAATTATTCCACTTACAATATGAGAAATAAATAAATAATGCTAGACATTATCACACAGCATCATGTAGCCCCAAACTAAGCAGAGCTTGTATTAAGGGAACCACATGATTGAGAAGGCAAGTAAGATATAAAACAACAAAAAATACCTGGCTATAGTAGTTGCTGACACAATCAACCGTGACAAACGGACGGACGAAGTCGCACCATAAGGGTTCCGTTTCACCATATGGTAACGTCACTAAAGGCCAGTGCACACCGGTAGACGGCCAAGCAAATTCATTTTAAAGGACATTGCCAGTGTTCGGTCCAAATGCTGCTCAGACGTGAGATTACCACCATTAGATTCCTTGTAATTAGTTTAATCAACATTCCAAATTATTTTCGAAACCGAACCTGGGGTTCCTTAGAAAATTTAGCTTTTCTATATTGTACTTCGTATAGCCCGTAGTTGACTTGACGCTCGTATTAAGCTATTAGTGTCATAATAACGAACGAGTGACATTTGATCGTTTCTAAAAGCCTATTTTGGGATCATTCCCATAATCCCCACCATGTTTGGGGTGTACGGGGTTCCAACATCCATCTTCGGAACCCAAGCCAACCTCACCTTCAACGAACAAACGAAACAACGAATGGGGCTCTGGAGTGGCGGCCGGCTTATTGTGGCATAGCACAGCCGATGCTAGCGATGATTTAACACACTTCAATAGGCATCAACGACATCAGGCTGGTGATGACGATGATGGACATGATGATGATGATGATGTTGACTGAGATGATTATGAGATTTTAGGACATTGATTTTGACTATGTTTTTTAAATCTGAAGTGAAAATTAATAGCAATTTCACCCACACCATCTTAATCATAATCATTTATTCATTTGCTTTAAATGTAGGTTGTAAATGTAGGTCTTGACTTTGAGGTGTTTTTTTGAGGAAACCCCAGGACAGATTTCAAAAGTGTGTTAGGGTTAAAGTTATAGTTTCATGTAAGGAATCCAGAGCAATAACTTTGATTTCTGGACAGCATTTGGACCAAAATCCATACAAACAATAGTCCATTAATAAATTAAATGCTAACACATCTGCGGTTTTAAATATCTATGGTAGACCGACAGCTCTACGAGGCATTTCTTTGATGCTCATTAGGGAAAATATTTCAAACTGAAGTATCGTAAGCGTAACGAAAAATTATGGCTCATGTGCCTTCCCAGATGGGCGATTTACGCGCGAGTTGAATCGCGCGATTGTCGTGCGTATTCAATCAGGCTTGCTAAATGTTATGTGGAATGTGACGTGCGTTCGTATATTAGCGAGCCTGATTGGATTCGTAAGTCAATCGTGCGATTTAACTCGCGCGAAAAAGGCCAACTGGGAAGGCTGTACGACAAACCGATTATTTTGAAGTTACGCTTTCTTATTGGACAAAATTTTTACGATACGAATACTTTTCGCTAGTCTTCGTGATTAAGCATCTGGTTATCGGTCTTTGAAACCATTTTTACCATAACTTACGCATGAATTTACGTTGGTAAATTTAAAATCCTTTACCATGTCGTCCGCTAGTGTGCGTTGACCTTAAGGGTTCCGTTTCACCATTTGGTAACGTCACCGTAAGGGACAATTAATTATACGCGCACAAGACGTGTTCACACATGGACGATATTATCGCCTGTCGTGACGAAAGACGACACTACAATAGCTCATGTCTGTTTCACCATTTGGTAACGTTTGTAGTAGTAGAGTCCTTTGAGGAGGGTTCGTCCGAAGAAGTACTGCCACCAAGTTTATTTCTGCCGTGAAGCAGCTGTGCTGTGTATTAGTTTGAATGGTGTCGGTGCCGGTGAAATTACAGGCACAAGAGGCTTATCATCTTCATGCCTCATGTTGATGGACGCAGAGCGTTGCATCGTAGAGCACGTTCCGGAAAAACGTGATCTATGATGCAATGTTTTGTGATAAGTAATTGTTACCACTTAACATCAGGTGGGCCATGTGCTTGTTCCATCTTCCAGTAGTATAAAAAACGTCACCCTAAGAGATAATTAATTATCAGCGCATATGACGTATTCACATATGGACGACTAGCTTCCGACCGCGGCTTCGCACGCGTGGTACTGGGATAATAAGTAGCCTATATGTTAATCTAGGTCACAAACTATGTATATTCCAAGTTTCATCCAAATCCGTTCTGTAGTTTTTGCATGAAAGAGTAACAAACATTCATCCATTTATCCATACATCCATCCATACCCACAAATTTTCGCATTTATATTTATGTAGGGTAGTAGGAAGTAGGACAGGATAGGATAGTAGGATAGGATAGGATAGTAGGATAGGATAGGATAGTAGGATTGGATAGGATAGTAGGATAGGATATCTATTATCGTCTATCGTGATGTTGTAATAATTTTCAATCTCTAAGCGCATTTGTCATTTCAACCGTAAATTACTTTATTATTTTGACGTTACTTGAGGCTGGTAAAAGAGGACCAGACAAACAGATTAACCAACAGATACTAACAAACTAAACATGTGGCTGCTGCAAAAGAAAATGTTGCGTAGAAGCGTAATACGCTTTGCTTATTAGATACCAGATGGCACTCTTGACAAGGGTCCGGGTTCAAGGTGTGTCCTACTTATACTGCATAAGTCATCAGGATAATTCCCTTTCTTTCCCCTACCTAATCTTTAATTCATCAATCACTGGAATTACACCCGGGTACTTATTACCCGGGTATATATTACCCGGGTACATGCTACGCCTCGTTATTACATCGACAGTATCCTGATCGTGATTTAATATTATTTTTAACCGACTTCAAAAAAAGCTCACGACTAGCATCTAAACAATCAGGGTGAATTGTTATAATGAATTATTATTTAGAGAAAAAAAAACTCCACTAATTTATTTTCATTGTGCCTGGGGTGAGACGGAGGGCTTTATGTGTAGCATACTTCATTCACTGGTATAATTCACCCAGGTGCACTAAACTATACTAAAAGAAACTTTATTTACTCACTAGCTTCTGCCAGCGGCTTCGCTCGCGTGTTATCCGGATAAAATGTAGCTTACATGTTATTCCAGATCTAGAACAACAAATTTACAAAATTTCAGCTCGTCTTGTTCAGTAGTTTTGGCGTGAAGGACAAATATTTTACATAAATTTCACAAACTTTCGCCTTTATAATATTAGTAATAAGGATTCTGTTGATAGAACCTTCTTGAAATGAGTAGTTTTTACTTGATTAATTTGCCTAGTTACAGCTCAACTACCGCCATTTTATCAATTATGCTTTGCTGAATATTAAGAACATTCGTACAGATCACTAGTCTGATAATCACAATCCTCAACCTCGACAACCTCTGTGGCGCAGTAAGCGAAGGCTCGCCTTAGATGCATATATCGCAGGTTCCATTCCCGCCGTGGGACAAATGTTTGCATTATCTTTGTCTCAGGTCTGAGTGTTTTCTATGTATAATAATTTATGTTGTCTAAAAATAAATTAGTTTTAATTTAAAATTAATTAAATTCATATTAAAAAAAAAGTATTAATATAAAAGTATATCAGTAATGTAGTTCCCATAATACAAGCTCTGCTTAGTTTGGGGATACATGACGGTATGATAGTGTCCAGCAGTATTTACTTGTATTAACTAATTATTAATAACAAAATAATCATTGTTTGTGTAAACGCATTTTACCACCGCACTTAGTATGTACACAAGTAAATGCATTAACAGGGTAGATTTTACCCAGGTACTACGGGCAGGTCCCGGTAACATGTTTCCCGCGAACATGTGGATAATTAAGTTGTAAGGTACCAATATCTTGCGTGTTGTTTGTTTAGGCCTACAAAGGGCTGATTGGTAATCTATTTACCCTAATTTCAATGTTTTGGCGCGAACAACAGCGTGGGTTTAATGAAACTTCAAGCTTGTGGATACTTGGCTGTGTATTTGCAAAGGAGCTCTTGTGTAAGTAGGATTTGGGGTATAAAGGTGGATTTGCACTAGAGCTGTGCGAGAAATGTGAGTGGTTAGCAAAGAAAAATACACTGATTGCTTCATTTTGCGAGCTCAGACACTCAAAATGACTAAATAAGTGCATATAAAAAAAATATGAATCCAATTATTCTGTGAAAAAAATTATGTCTTTGTAATACTGGGATATTTCTGTTCCGAGTTTGGTTTTTGAAGTTAGTTTCATTGTTTCAATTTATTAGCGTCTGTTTTCCCGTACGACAATCAACAGTCTCGGAGTGTTCAAATCCAGAATGAATCGATTCCTTCTAGGCAAGCGTGCTCCTTATTAGACCACATCTTAATCTGTTTCCAATGTGATAGTGGTCAAACGTTTGAATATTTAAAAATAAGTAAAAAAGTACATAAAATTAAACGCAGTTAAGATAAACGCAAATTAATCAATACCTTATTTTGATTATTAAAAATGACCTCGTTAAGCTTTAAATAAACTGAAGCAACAGTTCACTTAATAATCAGAATAGACTATCGATTGCATAACCTTCATAAGCGCCTATCCATTAAAAATATATCTACGGAGGCAGCGGTGCGTCCAGACATGAAGACCATGTGAGGCAAAAGCTACCCATTCATGCCCGGTAGGAGTCCCCCCCTGCCTCGGGGTGGGAACATAGAACCCACCTCCCACGGTAACCTGACGCCTGAAACGCGAGAATTCCTGAGTAGCTTTCGCGTATTTCGTGATAATTATAATGTGTATAATTTGAATGAACGCTGCCAAGATTTTTTCGTACTTTTCAGGCTTTAATTCATATTTTTTGCATGTTTATGGACGGCGTTTGAAAAACTGAAATGAATGGAGGTGCTTCCCTAAGTTTGTTTTTATGAGGATATGAAATTTGTAAGTAGTTATTACAGTGAAACCGGGCATCTTTACCTACATTTTTCAATCTTTTTGTGATTGTAAAGTATCTACTCATAATAATTATTATTGCAAATTAACTTTCTAGGACAGAGAACAGCTATTTTCAGTGATTGTTCGATGTTGCCCGATAAAGGCAAAGTGGCCCGATTTGACGGTGGATAACACTACTTACACACACACTGACACAAACACACAAACACACACACTAACACTACACTATACTGCTATTGCTGCTCGCGCATGGAAAAGAAAGAAAGAAAACACATTTATGACGCATGGCGCTTAGTGTTATGTCCGAGGCCCGCAGTCAACGTGTTAACATGGCTTGCATAAAGCCCACGCGGGCCGACTAAACCACCAACTAATTGCACGCTGAATTCAGTGGTTGGTGATAGGATTATAATGTCACATGTCACGAAAATCCAATTTTTAATACCAACTGTTATTTTTGACAAGACCAACCAGGAATTTATGAAACACAAAGAGAATCTCGGCACACGTTTGTAATAATTGAAATATCCCGCAGTTTGAATTGAAAACCCGGCAATCCCGAAAACAATAAACAAAGCAAATTAAATATTTTCTCTTTGCTGGCATGTTTTGAAATCCCTCGCAAACAGTATTTGTTTAGATGTCTTTGGTAAAGACACGGCCTCACTTTTTACTTATTCATTGTAAAGAGTACGTATCTACTTATATTAGAAATATTGTAAGCTAATAATGAAATGCGCTGCAAACAAAATAGGCTCATTAACATTTTTGGTATTATTTTATGATCAAAGCTAATAATATCTAATTGTAATTCATTGACTGATTCCAATATTGTAAGCATATCATTTTAGAACTGATTTAGCTGTTGGTTAGAATTTTTGGTAAGTCGCCATAACATTTAATATATTCACATCATAAATTTGCACAAGTACCTATCTAAAGCAAAAGAGGATATAAAAAAAAATATCTATCAAATATCTGTCCGTTATCTTTTGATACAAAAAAAAGCTTCTTTGATATAACCCTTCTCGTAGGTACAGAATATAACCTTTTTGCTTACCCGAAATTACCAATTTCGATTTTCGAATTGCCAATAGTTTGGTTAGCATTCTAGTGACGCTACCGTTAGAGTTCTGAAATGCAAATACATTCCATTTTCAAATGCAGACTGTTTGTTCAAAAGTTAAACACTCCCAGCAAAGCTAGGTAGGTATAATTTGGAATTCAGTTCGTATTGGTAATAATGGCTATAAAGTAATTTGCCTGCTGTTTGAGTTCGCGCGTTTCAATTGTCGGGTAGTTGAATACTGCGGAATTGTATTGAATTAATCTATGAACCATAACGTGTTCCAGGTAATATTACGATAGTCGCATTGGGAAGGTTAAATATTTCAGTACCAAAATTATTTCAATACCTAAATCCCATAATAGTGCACAAAAACATTAAAGTAATATAGTTGAGTAAGTATAGTAAAACATTAGACCGAGTACAGTGCCACAAGTATAATTTGGCAGTTGCGTTTTAGTAGGAACTAAAACTGGAACTATGTATTTTCGCCACAGTCATGCGACGCGTCGTGCTAGTTTACGCACAGCAACATTGTGATAAATCTGCGAATCATTTGGGTTTTAAAATGCAGACAGTGATTAAAAGTGGACCTAGAGAAATCATACTCAAAGTACTTAAATTCATTTTCTAGTTTGAAGCACAGTGGTGCACTGCTTCGTTGTGGCACTGTAAGTATTTTCAATTTCACTTATTTGAGTCAAAATAGAGACTGTCACTGCCATTGTTGTCTAAATTTGACGGTAAGCAAACTCCTTGCTCTCCACGCGCGCGCCATTCCATAGTCAATCACTCAGAATAAGGAAAATAAATAGAAGAAATCTTAAATTTAAGAAAATTATTATTCAAAATTAATTTAATTGTAGGCTGTATAGGTCTGCAGCCCAAGCCTAATATCAATGTCGTAAGATTAAAAAAAAAAACTACTAATTTTACTTTGAATTTTAATTAAAGAAATGTTATGTAACACTACTGTTTTATTTTCTCGCAATCGAAGTGAAAAGCAGAGTTTATAACTCATCCACAAAACCATTTTATGCTGCTAAAAGTCTCCGATATAAATGGTTGGTTTGGTGCACTTGTAAAATCTACTATTTCATAATACTTCTGGTGGTAAGCGGCCAGTAAGAATCTGTTAAAGCGTTCTTATTATGGGTGTTTTACAAAGGCTTTGCAAGGAGTAATTACCGTGTATTCTGAATCAGTGGTAGCCACAAAGGCTCTCTGTCGTTTGTGTCTGGTAATTGCGCGTTTTGTCTGCTCCGTGGTGCTATGTGTACTTTTAGTGCGCTTGGAATGCCTTGCAAATATTTAGGACCCGTATTTCAGACCTTTTACTTCTTCTTCTTCGTATGGGACTTATCCTGTCGGATAATTAATGTCTTAATGTTATAATGTCGGAGTGTTTAGGCCACCCGAAGGCCTCCGACATGCCCTAACAACTAAAATAAGCCGAGACCAATATCTTAACGTGCCTTCTGAAGCATGGAAGAGCTCAGATCTAAATGCCACTAAACGTTCACCCATGCATGTAGTGTCCGGGCGTAGTGTTGCTTAACCAAGATGATGCGAAGACCACCAAAGTAAGCCACGCCACGGGCGCTACAGAACTATTTGAGAACTAAAAGTGTGTTTAGTATCATAAGTTGTCAAAAATTGGCATCGCAGTATAGGGACCGTTGTAGGATTGGGGTAGGTTGCTTTGTTTGACAGATCCAAGCGCATCTTTTGAGTAAATTATATTTTATAATTTACCAAATGGGTTGTTGACCAAACGAGATATAGGCATCTAGTTTACTTTTTGGCCACGCTGGTGCATATTGCTCGCTAATCATGGAAAGTGGTCGAATGGATCTACAGATTGACAGGGTTTTAGATCTGTAGGAGAGATCTTTATTCAGCCCTAAACTTTCACTGTTGAATTATAATGATCTAACATAAAATTAGGTATAGCTAACTAAAATCTTAAGCTTTTTAGGGTTTCGTACCCAAAGGATAAAAACGGGACCCTAATACTAAAACTCCACTGTCTGTCGAGGCTGTATCTCATGAACTGTGATAGCTAGACAATTGAAATTTTCACAGATGATGTTTTTCTGAAGCCGCTATAACAACAAATACTAAAAACAGAATATAATAAATATTTACGTGGGGCTCCCATATAGCTGTAAGGAACCCATCGTGCGCTAGTCCGACTCGCACTTGGCCGGTTTTTATTTATTCCCATGTGGTAATATATTAAAACTGAATTATCAATATAACACATGATAAACAAGACATTTTCAAAATTTATAGCCTAGTTTAAGTCATTTTCAATTCAATCATCATTCTTCTGCCCTGGGTGGGGTCGGTCCAACATGTTTTCTTCACTTCTCTCAGCCGTCAAAGCTCTAACCATTCCTCATTCTCATACACTAAATATTTCACACAACTCTCAATCTCTTCTTTGGCCTCCCTCTACTCGAGCATTCAATCACATTCTTAAGTATTATTTATTTACTTGAACGAAATACATTATGTGTAGGATACAAGTGTAACATGGAATTTGCTATAGATAAAACTGTGTCGCATTTTCCAGTGCCCAACCTAAGGACAAAGGAAGACTGACGTTCAAATAACAATATAAAAAAATCATAAAACCAAATAGAATGAACATCTAATGTTAAAAAGAAAAAATATCGCAAGACTAGAGGCTGAGACGCAGAAGGTTGCGGGTTCGATTCCCGCTGCGGGACAAATGTTTGCATGTTCTGCAGATATTTGACTCGGGTCTGGGTGTTTTCTATGTATTATATGTATGTATTTACAAAAAAAAATTATATATGTAGTATATCAATCATGTGGTCCCATAATACAAGCTCTGCTTAGTTTGGGGCTACATGATGCTGTGTTAATAACGTCCAGCATTATTTATTTATTATTATTTACGGTAAAATAGCAATAGGTAGGTACCTACCTATACCTACCTACCTTACTAAAGGTGTACACGTAGTAAGTGTTTAGCTAGGTCTACGTGTGTGACAGTGTGTAATCATCACTCTTCTAGTCACAACACTTCCATCTAGTCTAATTTTTAATCCAATTTAATAAAGTTGTGGTACTTGTATAATGAAAACATTTTATATAAGTTGTTCTACTATAGTGTTTTATCATAAGCATCCAGTCGAACTGCCCGCACAGTACGTCGGAAGTACGGCGATAAGGTTGCAAACATTATGGGATACTTCGCAATACCTGGTGCAGGGTGCCTCAGAATAGTACAGACAAGTTCTTCATGGGCAAAGTGGTTTATATAGGTCATTTTTAGAAAGATAATTTACGTTATGTAGGTACTTATGTAATTCATTAGAGGAGGCCTTTGTGTCCAGAAATCATGATGATGATGATAATATTTTGTTTGATATAAAGACTAGAATCAATGTGGACAGCTGAAGTAAATTAATGGGAAGGTCTTGGGAAGGTCATGTAAACGTTGCATCCGAATAGGTACGAAAGTGCTGACTTGGCTGGATCCCTACTTACTGCAAACGGCACAGAGGCAGGCCAAAGAAGCTAGAAGACTGAAAAAAGTGAAGGGTGGGGAAGACCTTTGCTTAGCAGTGGATCATCCTGGGCTAATAAAAATATAATAATGAATTTTAGCCAATTGCCTTTCCTCTACCAAGTTGTCAGTTTGGCGCAGTGGCGTCTTATCGTATTATTATAAGACACGAGAAAATATCTTATTGAGTCGCTCTGAATGTACCTAAAAGGCAATCTACGCGTCAAGCGTACTTGCCCCAGTGGTCCAGTGCAGTGCCCCACTGTTCTGTCGTCCTACCGTCCTTGGGCCGATAATAGTGTTAGCTGGCGTGGGGCATTTAATTAACCCTCGTAGCTGTCAACTGAACGAGTCGAATGGAACGTGGTTAGCTGGTTTTGCTTTAGCTATTGTTGTATGTTCTACAAATTCGAAAACCTATTTGAATATAGCTATTCGACCCGTCATGTAGCTACTTATAAAATTTCCTGTTGATAAGCTTCAAAAAGGATAAAATCTTTCATCATTATTATCAGCCTATAGCAGTCCACTGCTGGATATTGGCCTACAGTAATGAGCGCCATTGCGCCTTTGTATGTCCTAAAATATTTAAACACTAAAACCCCGAAACAAACCCAGCGCTCTATTAGTCTGTCAACGAGAGTAGACACTCGATTTTTTTTGTAACGCCAACCTCACTTGCACGTAGTGAACCCTGCTAGCTAACAAACGTGGCTTTGGCAGCCAGCTGATTGCGGCATAGCGCAGCCTAACACCGGCACAGCTAAATCCCCTGGCCGCCGACGGGCAGCAGCGTCGGTGGTGCGAGAAGTTGTGCCCTGCGATCCCCAACTCGCATGCCCAGCGTGGGGATTATGGGCGTATCCCAAGGGGAGGCCTATGTCCAGCAGTGGACTGATATAGGCTGATGTGGTGGTGTGGTAACTAACTCTTACGATATTACCAACATCCAATTCATAATTTTGAACGATTTATAGATTTTTATATTCTGAATCGCAAAAATAGGCTAATAATGCCTGTTTCCCAGAGAGATAGTTACGAACCACGGATCACTATTTCCCATGATTCTGACCTACTTCTTTCGTTTCACTCACCTTCATAATATTCT
The DNA here is from genome assembly GCA_951804965.1 of Horisme vitalbata. Lineage (NCBI taxonomy): Eukaryota > Metazoa > Arthropoda > Insecta > Lepidoptera > Geometridae > Horisme > Horisme vitalbata. The sequence continues at coordinate 3,164,788 of OX638090.1, forward strand.
TCATACTGGTCGTCTTTTTAGGTACTCTTGACTTTTTCCACAAGATTAGGGAAAACCAGAATCGGAGTGTGGTATACCATTCCCCAATGATGGCGGCACAGATTTTATACTATTTGAATTTGCCGTGATTTTTCAGTCTTTTCTTTCATTTGGCAGACTCTACATAAGTAACTTTTTTAATTACATATATTATATTGTGCCTATATATAAGTAGCTTATTCATCTGCCCTATACCTTTGTCTCGGTTATGATGTTGAAGGAGGCCTTTAACTTTAACATAAGGCCTCATTAGGGGAGGCCTATGTCCAGCAGTGGACTGCTATAGGCTGATGATGATGATGTTAAATACGTACAGGCACAGTACAGATCCAAGCATTAGCCCGAACTAATACGTTTATACGGAATTAGTGTCTATGCTAGGTGTGCCGGAAATTCAAACGTCCAACGTAGCCATAGACTGGCGTGTATTGTATAATTGTGTAGTGCAAAGCTTTTAGCTTTGTTAGAAATGTACGAATGCCTTGTTACTCAGACTAGCTTGCAATAAGATTAGAAGGCTGCTGAAATGTCAAGCTGTGGAATAGAAGTGCAATTTAATTGCGTAAAGTTAAATCTTTACTTATTAATTCAAGCGAGTTGTTTAGTTTTTTGCACGACCATCGAGGGGATTATGTGCATGAGGCTGCTCGTCCACGACCGATGAATCGGTGACCGATTTTTTGTAGGAGAAAAATGAAACGTACTGATAACAAACAACACACACGTCCTACAAAAAGTCTGTTAGAAATACTATGCAGGAAAAATCGGCCCGATTATCGGTCCTACAAAAATGCAGGACCGATAATCGGGCCGATTTTTCGTCTCACATGAGCGGGCCCTTGATTTTTTATTTGGGGAGGCTTATGTCCAGCAATGGACTGATATAGGTTGGTGTGGTGGTGGTGGAGTTGTTTCGGATAAAATTGTGACGATATCTACTAGTATCTATCGACAAAAATACCTTTTCATTTTGGAATTAAAAAACATTTATTCTATATGAAATTAAGATCACGTTGGTAAAACGATTGTTGTAGTTTTTAGTTGACACAATTTTAATTTTCCATCCGTGGAGATGTGGTAGCGGATGGCTATGGGATTATACCAAGATAGCAGTAGCATTCATTTAAGACTGGTGCACCAATAATACGCTCACCAATCTTCCAGGTAGTAACTAAGGGTTTATGCCTGTTCAGTCAGTAGGTATTTTGTTGTATATATTTCAATTTAGAGCCTAGTTAGCCTAGCCTAGTCGGTGCAACGATGCAATCCTCACTATTTTGCTCTTTTCATTGCAGTCTCTTTCTTCCTAATAAGACACGACGGCTACTTTCTCTTTTATCTATTATCTATATTATGGTTTTCTCTTCCACGTTTTCTTACGATTTTGTTGTAGAATAGAAAAAAAATAGAAACCCATCCTCTTATTCTTAGTATTCTTAGAAGTTTTACCTTTAATCTTTTTTCAATAACGAGACCGTCATTTTTATATGATAACATGAAAAATAATGTGCTTAATCCTTTCGGCTTTACAAAGGAATTTAATTTAGCAGCAAACGAGAGTGCCGCGACACCATTGGCCTTTATTATACCATAAAGCGAAACAGCGCTGCAATGAACCCATATTTTCACTTATGCTATTTTATTACACTCAATGATTACGAATATTTCCTCTTTTATAGCTAAATCGGTTTTCAGGCTTTTATGGGTTTTAGATTTTATAGTTTGCTGTGTAAGGAGTTGGTCTTATGCAGTTCATTATTTCATAAATAATAATGCCGACGAAAAGGTTCTTAAATTAGTGACTGTGCAGGGGGAAAGGTTCACTAGGAATTCCGTCTCGAAAAATCGTTTGGGGATATTAATTAGAGATTTCGAACGCAATAAATCCATACAAATCCATGAAATGTCAGCGCGCAAATATGCCGGGATTCAAGAAAAAGCGTAGTCCTGAAGAATTGTTTTAATTGGTTCAAGTTTACATAAAAATACTAGATTCTGCCCACGGCTTTGCTCGCATGGTGCCTGAATAAAAACTAGCTTATATGATATTCCAGGCCTTGAATAACGTTTCTTCAAAATTTCAGCTTAAATCGATCAGTAGTTTTGCCGTGAAAACAAACTTTTCACATGTTCACATATCACAAACTTGCTTAAAGGAGAGAGCTATTTAGTTCAATTTATAGATAATATTAGTAGAAAGTACAGGATATTCCACTTTCTAATCATCTGAAGCATTACATTATTTACAAGAAAGCGTAACAGCGCTGCGAAATTATTGACATTTATTAAACCATAAAGCGACAGCGCTCGCTGAAATGAATCCATATTTTGCACAGTGCTAATATCAGCCTCTCAAGCTGCAGCGAGTAGATTAGCCGGCTTCGCAACTTTATTGCTGTACTGTAAGCACTGGCGTGTAAGCGCTATTGTTCTATGAAGATGCTGAATTTTTAGAAACAAATGTTTCCAGATACAAGTACATGCGGCGAGCTTGAATGGCACAGCTGGAAACTTATTCTGTCCGTAGAAAAATGTTCGGTATTAGCTTTAGCCTGTGGTTTCGCTTGCTTCTTAAGTTTTTTCTATTCCTTAGGAACAGTACTTTTCTGTATAAGTTTTCTTTCATTTTCTCTGCCCCTGACATGATGTGAAATAACATGATGATCGGTTGAAAAGTTAACTTGGCTCGCGTCGCCATAAAAGCGTTACAAACAAACAAACTTACTTTCGCATGTATATATTAATAGTTAATACTATTTCCATGTCTTTAAGTTATGTTCAGAATTATATCCTTGATTACCTACAAACAAAATTATGACCCAATAATTATACCATTAGTGTAAAAGTGTAAAGGGTTCCAACCTCCATTTTCGGAACCTAATACAAACTCACCTGCCTGTGGTGCACCCTGCTAGCTAACAAACGGGGCTCTGTCTGCCGGCTGATTGCGGTATAGCGCAGCCTAACACCGGCACAGCTACATACCCTGCCCCGATGACGGGCAGCAGCGTAGGCGGTGCGAAAAGTTATCTCCTGCGTTCTCCAATCCGCGGGCGTGCGGATTGGGGAACGACGCGGGGATTATCCCCCTTCTTATCAGGGGGTGCATATATCCAGCAGTGGACTGATATAGGCTAATGTGTGTGTGTGTGTGTGAAAGTGTAAAGTACCTAGTGTAATTATTTTGTCTCCATATACACTACAGGAACAGAAAATATATACCTACGTATGTCAGTCCTATGTCAATTGCTATGTAAATATACCTATGTCTATATTATTAATTGCATAACCCATTTCCTCCATATTGCGTTATGTGGGTACCAAGTACCCATTTTCGGGACATTGTATGCGAATCGCTTTCCTTTGTCAGGGGATTCCTGCGGTGATTACATTTTGTATGTCATATAAGCATCCGATTTAGGTTAATTCTAACCCGGGATAGGATTATCGTAATAAAGAAAAAGAGGTTATTCTAAGACAGCTATTTCAGTAAATCCCACGCACTTAAAACAGTGTGTGTTTAGGAAGAGCTTTCACGGTAGTACCTTTTGCAGGGATATTGTAACACTGGAGGTCTTTACCCGTGAGAGGTCCTAACTACTTACTTACCTAATTAGATTTAAAAATAAGTAACATTAAGCTAAGATAAACTTGTAAAGCAAAGTTTTTTAAGTTAAGGAATAAATATACTGTTGTTTTTAAATTGTATTTATTGTGACAGTAATTACGGAGCTTTTGGCTACGACTTCCATCGCGCGGTACCCAGACAAAAAGCAAAATAAATGTTATTCCAGGTCAGGAATTACATATGTGCAAAATTTCAGCTCAACCTGTGCACTAGTTTTGGCGTGAAGGAGTTACAAATATTACGCTTTTCACAAATATTCGCCTTTAACATATTAGAAGGAAAGACTGTAATAAACTCTGCCCTAGACACTTAAAATGAGGAGGGTATGTTTGTTGCACTTTTTAAGAGTGAAATAAAAAAGAATTGCCTAAAATTCAACAAGGAATATCCTTTATGCTGACGATGTCACGTACCGCCTACTAAATTATACATAAGCTTGCCAAGGTTTAGGAACTCAAAAATCAATCCCAAATTACACAACAAACGTATAAACACGTTAAATAGCACTTTTTTAAGAGCATTTGATTTTTCATCCTCAAATAAACGTCACGAATAAAAACTAGGTCAAAATCCACTTCACAATGCTTTCTTGACATGGGATGATTCGGATAGCGCCCGGGGCCCTTATCCTGTCTACTTCCGTTTGGTGCCATTTTTCTCGACACCTTACTATTCGGGTCTACTTTTAAAATTGCGTTGAACTCATTGTATATAACGCACTTTATGTTTAGGAGAAAGCAAAGTGAAGAAGTTTATGTTCGAGATAAAAAGAACAAAGTTGTAGGGTCGGTTTCGATAAAGGTTTGGTATTCTGCTAGGCCTCTACATAGTTACATATATCTTGATAAGCTTGCTTAAATTTATTTTGTGTTTTTATTTCAACCTATGTGGCGCAATGGACGAAGACCCACCTGAGGTTGCGGGTTTGATTCACAACTGACTGTCTGATTTGCAAATTATTTGTCTCAGGTCTGGGGGTTTTCTATGTATGTATATAAAAAAAAAGTATATTATATAATATATAGCGCAGGATCGTGATGGATGGCACAAATTGAGGGAGGCCTATACCCAGCAGTGGGTGAAATCAGGCTGTGGATGATGATGATGATGATGATGATATAGCTAATATGAAATAATCATAATCTTACGTATGACCTAAAATCATTGAATAACTTGAAAATAACAGCTAAATTCTATTTAGTAAGGATTCCATTTATTTTGCCTTCTAGATTCTTGCTTTTATGGTCATGTCATCTTTAAAAGGCCGCACAAAATATTTCTTAAAATTAAATAAGGGCGAGAAGGTGAAAAACTTTTACATATCGTTATTTTCATTAGTTGTTAATTAAATAGTGAATAACAGAAAAACATAATGACTTAGCGGCTTTTATTATTGTTTAATTAAGACCGAAAATTGCTGGTCGGTTTCAGCCCGATTTTTATTTACATTTAAATTGAACGTCAGCACGAAATGCTTGAGTTTAATGAACAGTTTATTTTTCTGCTACAATAATATATTATTCAAGTATTTACTTTATTTAGTGAATTTCATGAAATGTTTTACAAAATTTCATGATGTTTATTGTGAAAACACGTAATTAACCAGGGGTGAATACTATTTTATGAGTAAAATTCACGTTATAATTTATAAATTATTCAAACTTTCAAATTTAAACACTATACTGCACTATTTTTCAATGTCTTTGTCTGTCTAGTTTCGGTAACAAACGGTAATACTTCTTTACTCTGTTTGATATGTTTTCTTTTCGACTCTCTTACAAAATGTTCATTTAATTATTCCGAATATTTGTGAGCGTGTTTCATCATCATCATCATCATCAGTCTATAGTAGTCCACTGCTGGACATGCGTCTCCCCTAATGAGTGCCATTGCGCCCTGTCCTGAGCTCGTGTGTTTATTACAACTCATCTGCCGGCTGAACGGATTAGGATGAAATTTAGCACAAATGTCGATTATACCCTTAAATACCTCTTTATTTTATCTGTGTACCACGTGAGTGGAGCCGTGGGAGGAAGCTAGTGTGTTGTAGTATATGTATAAGGTATGATAACATATGAATAGACAGAATAGATACGTACACGCCTACTCCCTCGCGGTTAAGCTCACTTAGCGATTAGTGAGTGCGTACTCAATGGATTTTAGTTACAGTTACGAAAGCCGCTAAGTGCCTTTAGGCGCATTAGGCAAAATATGTTAGACAGATTTACTTTAATATTTGTGAAACACACTCACAAAAATATTTTATTCTCAAACATTATATCTGCCTCGTGTTATATTAAAAGTAGTAGAGTTCTTTGTGAAGGGCCGTCACCCGGGGAATTACTACCACCATGCCTATTTTTTCGTGGAGGAGCATCGCTGTGTTTCGGTTTGAAGGGTGCGGGTGCCGGTGCAATTACAGCCAGGAGAATTAACGCACCTTCGAGGCATATTTATATAAGGACATAATTTATACCATACTCTAATTACTTAAAATCTTATCTTAGTGCAACCTGCACTATAAAAACCTCGGTGACGCTGTGGGCAAACGTCCACTTGAGACGCAGAAGGTTGCGGGTTCGATTCCCGCCACGGGACGAATGTTTGCATTATCTGCAGATATTTGTTTCAAGTCAACTATTCAAGGAACATACCTGTCATTCTTTAGGACTACAATTGAGACCGCGCGTCAGTCAGTCAGACAGCTTCCACCACCACCACACCACACCAGCCTATATCAAACCACTGCTGGACATAGGCCTCCCCTAATAAAGGGGGATATGCCCATAATCCCCAAGCTGGGCATGCGGGTTGGGGATCGCAGGGCACAGCTTTTCGCACCACCGACGCTGCTGCCCGTTGGTGGCCAGGGGATTTAGCTGTGCCGATGAAGGCTGTGCTATGCCGCAATCAGCCGGCCGCCAGAGCCCCGTTCGTTGTTTAGCAGGGTGCACCACGTGCAGGTGGGGTTAGCTTGGGTTCCGAAGCTAAGGGTTGGAACTCCGTACACCCCTGGACAGACAGCTTCATTACAGTTTAATGTATAAAGATATTCATTACTAACCTCAAGTCAGGTGGTAAAGTTTTAATTTTCAAGTACCTCCATCTATAAAAATACGTAACAAAAACTGTATTATTTAAAATTTCATCGTTTTACTGACATCTGATATAAATTAAAATTTCTATTACAAATTCATTATTTTATAAAATAAAAACATACAGCTAATAAAGTCAAATAAACGTTAAATTTCGAACGCAAAGAAAATCATACTAGAATCTCAGTAAAAATACTACGCTTATTGTTATACGCGAAACTTTTCCAGCGGTTTTTGCAAAGCTCCAACTAACCTGAACTTACTCGAGTGCTTTGCCAATAATCTGTAAGCAACCGCAGTGAACACCCCCTAATGATAATCCGGGATCAAAGTTACCCGGGTTGAAGTTACCCCCTTCCGTGTAGCCATTAAGATTAATGCGGTAAGGTTACATTTTGCAAGATAAGATTATTGAGTGGATGTTGGTAGTTAGGCACATCCTATTGTATGACGGCGTTGAGATATACGTAATAAAAGACTTGACTTTTCGATCGTCAGTTTGCATTATCTGTTAAAATATAATCATTAGTAATAATGATGATAATAATAATAATGATTAATAATTAACGAGATTACCGCTATGTGGGATGTCGACTCAACAATTATCGTTCCGATAGTCGTTTCAGTGAACGGTCTTATAGCGAAGAGCCTTGACCAATACCTTAAGAGGCTCTCGCTAGGCAGCTGGATCAAGGGTCAGATACAGAAGGCGGCTCTCCTGGACTCGGCACGCATTGTGCGGAGGTTCCTCTCTCTGCAGCCCTAGCCACCGACCGTTTGAGCCTTGCCCCGCGGTCGGTGGTCCACCATTTTGGATATATTTTTTACTATAACGTTTTTTTATATTAATTTTGTACATAGTAGATTAATAATGTTTTAAATTTTATAGTAAAAAATGTATTTTTGATGAGTTTTAAAATGAATAAAGTGTCATAATGATTAATGTAATTTATTTTAGAACAAAATCATTTATATTACTAAGAATTACAGGAATGAACAATCAGTTTACAAATAAGTATAGGTATCTAAAACGAAATCTATTCCAATCAGCCAAAAATAATTTGATAATATACATGCTTAAATCTTAATTGTGTACTCTGTGGCGCAGTGGGCGAAGGTCCGCCTGAGACACAGAAGGTTGCGGGTTCGATTCCCGCCGCGGGACAAATGTTTGCATGTTCTGCAGATATTTGTCTCGGGTCTGGGTGTTTTCTATTTATGATAAGTATGTATTTAAAAAAAAACTGTATATGTATAATATATCAATCATGTGGTTTCCCATAATACAAGCTCTGCTTAGTTTGGGGCTACATGATGCTGTGTGATTACGTCCAGTATTATTTATTTTTATTTATTTTTTAAATGCGATGGATAAACTATTTACTGGTTAATCTGATAATGAAAAGGAGTGAGATGTTGAATGACAGAAGGAAACGGAGGGAGAACAAATTTCTTTGCCGATCCCGTGGGTTGAGAGCAGAAAGATAATGATGATGATGATCTAAATGATCTGATGAAAGATGATGATGATGTTTGGTATTGAGATAGAGTCGTGTTAGGGTCCATTTCTGCATTTTTAAGTAACGTCAAATTAAGCTAAGACCAATCTCTGAGTGAGCTTGTCTCCAACCTGCAACTCAAGTAACGTCAAAGTAATGTAATTGCGACAGAGCTCAGAAAATTAGTAAGCCGAGTATATAGTGGCAGTGGGCTGGTCATATTTGCCAAAGAACCGATAACCGTTGGCGTAAACGAGTTCTTGAGTCGATACCGTGGCTCGGCAATCGTAGTGTAGGACGCCCTCGAGCTAGGTAAAGTGACGATCTGCAAAAGGCTGCTGGTAGAAGCTGGATGCGTCGAGGTCAGGACAGGGCGCAATGGCGCTCATTAGGGGAGGCCTATGTCCAGCAGTGGACTGCTATAGGCTGATGATGATAATAAGTTCGGTCAGAGATTTGTCACTTTAACAAATAGCTTACTTTAACACTTTTGTCACTCGAAGGTGTTGAAATAGACCCATAGTCTATATATAGTCATAGTACATACAGTACAGTACATAGTCATAGTCATATATATATTTTTTTTTTGATAAGTTTTAGTTGCTAAAACTATGGGTCTATTTCAACACCTTCGAGTGACAAAAGTATATATATATATATATATATACATATATATATATATATATGTGTTAGTTGTTGTTTTTGTTTTTATGTAGGTAGGTAGGTAAAGGTTAATAATGTTTATTGTAAACAGGATATTTTTGTTTTTTTTTTATTGTTGATACATTCATGTTATGTGGTACCCATAACATTCTCTCATGGTATATATATAGTATTTATACTTATATTAATAGAATAAGATTTTTTTTAAACACAAAGTATTGTGTAAACTTCACATAATTAATTTCAAAAGAAATAAAATATAAAACTGAATGATATCAAATCAAACATAAAAGTAAACCTAATTATATAAAGAGCTAAGTTAAATATGGCTAAATATTGAATCATGAAATGTTTTTAAGGGTTAAAATTGTGCAATTTTAGTATCAGTAATAATAACAGTATGCAAAATACGATTCATATTTTATTGGTGCGGATTATCTCGCACGAGGCGAGGATACACAACGTAAAGTGATTGATTAATATATAACTAGTTGGACCCGGCTCCGAATGGGATTATCCCGCCGTTTTATACAGAACTTTTAACTGATTTATTCATCGCTTATGAAAAGTTACGCTTAGATAAAACATTCCCCAACGTTGCATGAATCGACAATATTAACAAAGATAAATAGCCTGGCTTTCTGAAAAACAAGCCAGTTATACTAAAAGTCTGATAAAGAAGAATTGATGGCAACTTAAAGTAGAAAAACTTGGCGAAAGGTCGCACAAAAAATATTTATTTCAGTCAGAAAACTATTAGAGGCCGAGAGGCTGCAGGTTTCGATATAAATTACTGGTCTTTGTCAGCGAGGAGCGTATCTGTCCTTTTTCTACGGCTCTAATCTGGTACATTCGAGTATACCTGTCGCTTTCTGGCTTCATACATCACGAGTATAAGAGCCTAGTAAGCTCCCAAAATGAGTGTTTATTGCTGATCCTTTGAGCTGGACTACTCTGCTGCAAGCCGAATTGAACTTAAAGCCGTTGGGTTAACGTAGCTTGTTGTCAAGTTAAAGTAGTGGTTCAGGTGTGTGGATAGCCGGCTTATCCAGTCGTTTCTCTTGCGGCAGATGTACGGAGTTTCGGACGTAGAACTTATGAGGATTTGTCCAATTTGCTGAGAAAAATTAGGGTTCTATAAGTTCTGGCCGGTGCGGTTTCTTTTAATGGAAAACTATTAGGATTAATTGAATAGATCGGCGTTTGACCGAACAGACGTGAAGGTTTCAGTAGTTTGACCTTGTTTTCGGTTTTCTTAAGAACTTTTGCTGCGCGATGTAAGGTTTACAGCTACTAGATTTTATTCTATTCTTTACTTTATTAGTACATAGATATGTTAAATGAAATCAGGATGAACAAACACAAGGGTAACACACCTCAGCTCACACCAATTTTTAAAACACTGGAGTAGAGAAAACTCTTTGCATTGTGGATTCACAGATATTTCTAAGAATTTTCAAAGAAAAATCTGCTTGCTTCAATGAGCTTGGTAAAAACAATTTAGGTCCTTATTCAATAACCGATTTCTTTACAATGCTTGAAGATGGTACATGACCTACCTAAATGGTAACCATTACCTATGACAAAGCATTGGAGCGTAGGTCACTCAAGTTGGCAACGTGCTGATGCTATGCCCTGCGTCAATCAAATTGAGGTATGAAGGCCTTATTACCGATAACATCATCATAACTATCATCATCACCGTTATCAGCCTATTGGAGCCAGGCACACACCTGTAATTTCAATTCAAGCGTTATCGGTAGACGACTTGCGATATGCTGCTGGTAGAATCTGGATGCGTCGAGCTGAAGTAGGGCGCAATGGCACTCATTAGCGGAGGGCTATGTCCAGCAGTAGACTCCTATAGGTTGATGATGATGATGTTATCGGTATCGAGAAATGCTGACATCGGTTCTTGAAAAGGAATTAAGTTTGTCTAATATACAGTTGATTATAATAGTTATTTTGTCCAACAGTATCGGAGCAAGGTCCACACGAGAAGCGCCTGCTCAACTCTTTGCTCGCGTCTTATAACACGCTGGAGCGACCGGTGGCAAACGAGAGCGACCCACTCGAGGTCCGCTTCGGCCTCACGCTGCAGCAGATCATCGACGTGGTAAGTCCGCAAGCCTTGACTCTATACGTAGGTAGCGAAGAGGCTACGAACGAGGACGAAAAATACTACTTATAAGTATGTAGCTAAGAGACTAAAATGAAGATGTAACAAATCCATTTACACGGAGGGAGATTCTCGCACTCATGTATCGAGTCGCATACGATTCGTAGACGATAATCTTCTAACGATTCTAATTACACTATTGTGTTAGAATCAAGTCAAATACATGCTGCCCATGATTATATTATCATAATTCGCAGTACTGCGTTTAACTTTAACTGGGAGAAGAAATAAGCAAATTACCTAGTATTACATCTTATATACAATATCATAACGATCCCTACATGATAAATTTATCATTGAGTTTTGAGGTGAAGCAATAATCGCTCTTCTACATGCGTTCGATAATGGCATCTTCGAGAGATTAGCCGTGTAATAACGCCCTGTATTTCTCAGGGTTTAATAATACAATCTTAAGTACTTTAAACACGTGTCGTAGCCTCTACTCCGCTGCAAATTAGACGTAACTTCTCTTCAAATGCGTCTTGATTTCGAAATAATTACTTTTCAAAAGCTCCTGTTTGTCATTTAAAGTTGCGCCACTAAGAATATTATTGAACAGTATTCTGATAAAATATTTAATATTATATAACATTGCATAAAAAACTTTGTTAATAAACTCAAATCTAGTTACAGAATAGTTTTATGTTGAAAACTGTGAGTAGAATTTCGTCGTAAATATGGAATCAAAGTCAAAGTTAAAGTTAGAAAATCGATTCAACAAAATCCTAGGCCAACTTTAAATGACCAATCTTTTGATTCAATCTCAAAATTTATTTTTTAAGACTGAATGTAGTATCTATTTAGGTGTATTTGAAGAAAAGTTATATGGTTCAATGTCATTTTCAATTTTGGTTTTTTACATGTCGTCATTAATTTAACAGAGGCTTATTTAACTATTAAAGTGTAAGTTAATAATATATGTAAGTATTAATAGAGATCATTAAAAATGCACGACACGATCGCACTTCAATGTGACATTATTATATTGAAGAAACCTTTTCAATATAACAACTCATTACCCTGCTACGACAAAGTCAACGGATGGGTTATGTTTTTAGCAGTGTACATGTATTTTATAGTACGTAAAATACCATTATTATTCAAAAGCAAAGCCAGAGCCGCGTTGTGGCAAATTCATTTCGTTTAATTACATTTCCGTGCATCTCTAATGATCATAACTCGAACGTATATCGATGTCCAATAGCCGATGAATCGAAAACAATTTTGCGAATACGAGAAGTCGGTGTGAACGGCCCGATTTTGCACAAAACATATTTTGATCGACATATCATAAATCTATAAAATCACGGCTTTTAGTAAAAACACAGATCAATCGTATAGTATGAAATTGGTAGATATTAAAAGTAAGGTATGTAAGTTTGATTCTTGATTCACGCAGTTTAAACTTGGTTCTTTGTTGTCTTGTTTTAAATCCGATCAGGATAAAGTTGGGTCCAAAAATGGGCCGTCCACAGATCCGTTTCAATATAATTTATACAGCTCATTCCAATATCGGAAATTTTAGCGAATAACAGAGTCAGAATAACAATGTTCAATTTGTATTGTCCGTATAAATTACAAGTTGAACGGAATCAAAAGTTAAAGGTACTCTTAAAGCATAAAATTACAATAGAATTGTATGTTTCAAATTGATGACCGTTCGAATGGATTCCAAGCCATTTAGCTCTAACTTATAGTCGCTAAGCCGAGGTGAGTGTAAATGGGCCATGATTTTGGAGACCGCAAGTTTGGTCTGAGCACTAAGCAATTTTGTGGCCATAAACAACCCGTAAACAAAACAAGGTTTGAGTCCATTATCCCACATTTATATACCTACATAAAATCACAAGAATTTGCCTCTTTAAAAAATTACAAATATTCTTTTCAGAATATATTTTGCATTCGTATTTTCACTTTATATATAAAATCTTTCCATTATATAAAATGATTTCGGTATGTAACATATTTTAGCAATCATTATTATAAATAGTTATTACTAACCAGTTATGATCACGTGGCTTAAATCTAATTTACGCAACCATTCAGCCGAGGCAATCAGTTAGTTAAATTAATGTTTGCGAAGTAACATTAGAATTTGATTAATATTGATGTAATGAAGAGAATATAATGTGGAATGTATCCAAGGAGGGCCGGAATTTTGTCTTCGATCCCTAATATGTTATTAATAAATTAAGGACGGTTTGAGTCACACATAGCATTTAAAGTAGCTTATTCTCACACGACGCTTTTAAAAGTATATGTTGTCAGTTAGAAATAATAAAAACAAACGAGTAAATGTAAATAGAATGTACTTAGCAACAAAGTAAAATGTTTCTTTGTTTCACTTTTAAGAACATTCAAGTTTAAGCCCAAGAATAAACAGATTCTGCAACTGAGCAGACAGATACAAAAACGTGCTAAGTTTGAAACAACGCTTCAGTAAATGGGCCTAATTTTGAACACCTCCAACCGTTCTCAATTACGATTCGACAACTCAATGGGCTAGCGGTAGCGATTCTGAATCCTGTCACGTACTATGCGGGTAATGCTCGGTTTCGTGCGTTCAAACGACCGCCCGCTTTTAACCTGAGTGTGCCCATATTTCATGGATTGTATGGACTAAACATGGATATCACGTAGCCTATACCGCAGACAGTGTAGGTAATGGTCTAAAAAAAGAACAAGCTATATAAAAGCAATCGAAAATAGCATAAAATGAATGTAAATTGTGCCTCTCCCAAAAGGTCCAATAATTAATAAAGCGAAATTCATAGAATTCACGAGTGGAATGTTGTATCATTACCAAAATTCCAGCTACCAATATAATCAACGCGTCACAGACAAAAACATCTGAAAAGAGAGGTCGAGAATCGAGATTAATCCTCGTTCTTTGATGTGATCCTTTGCGGTCCAATGGGTCGGCACTCTCGCAGGACGCTCCCTGAAATCTAGAATGATTGCGGAAATGGAAACGCTGAAAAATCCAGTTAGCAGGTTCAGCGTTACAAAAGTGCAGCGGCTACAAAAGTTCTACAAAAAAGAGAAAAAATACGTGGTTGGGACTTGGGAAAGCAAGGAACAAAGTACGGCGACGACGGTGCCCGCAGGCATCGCAACTTATTCGCGCTCTTCCACTACATTATTTTCCAAGTTCTCTTGAGTGCACTATTGAACATTGTTCTATCCCCTCAAACGACGATGTTTTAATTCCCGTAAAATGCGTCTTATTTCACAACCTTTCAGGTCAAAGGTTCATTATATGTTTTCTTTTTCTAAATAAAACCGTACAATCATTTTGGGTTACTAAAACGCAAACGATACGATTCCTTTACGAGTAATAAAATAATGAAATAAATAAAAATAGCCATCAAAACTCTGTTATTCGCTAGAATATCCTTTTAATTACTGCGTCATAACGATGTTTCGAGATAAAATGGATTACGAAGTCGGTAAAATTATCGAGGCCACCGGATTAAGACTTTGTGGCCTGTCTGCACATTAAAAAGATTAAATTGCTTTTAATTATAGAGGAGTTTACGGACACTGGGAATTTAATTAATTGTTAATTTGGGAAGAACAGAAACGCCTAGCTTGAATGTTGCAATGATTTTTATATGAAGCAATCCATTAATGGAGTACACATGTAACTGTGTAGTTAGATTAGCTTCGGTTTTGATTAGCTTGTAGTTACAGGCCAAAATCAAAGCTCAGGTGTGTTGTTCACAAAGTTTTATTGTTCCTTTCTTGCGACGGCTTCCGTTCATTTTACAAAATAAGGATGAGAAAAATCAAATCCTGACGACAAACGTCTGGCTCAACTTGGTAAGTGGTAGGAGCCGAGCCTGGCGCCTTCGCCAACCGTCCCCCGCAATCAACGGTAAAACCTTCGAATACGCAACGTGTTTCTTCATTCTTTAACACGCTAACAGCACTATATAATTTCATGCACACTTTTGAAAAGTCACTTTTGTAAGAGTTCTGAAAGCACTTCAAAGGTTACTGGTGGCGGGAGTGAGGGCGCCACCTCCGCGGCAAACATGTCGCATGGACTATCGGTGTTAAATTGTTGTAAAATTATGATATTAGATTGTGTGTCCGGCGACACGCGAAAACGCTTTTTAAAACAACGCATGAAGATCCATTTTCGCGGGCCGCCCATCCCTCGGTATTGTTGTCCAAAAGGTGTGGAACAGTTGTCTAGATATCATACTGACTGCGCCCTTTCTGTTTTGTTGACATCGTCTAACCAATAGGACGAGAAGAATCAACTACTTATAACCAATATATGGCTGTCATTGGTAAGTGTGATTAAATAACCAATCTAAAATTAACACTAAAATTTCTATTTTTTCAGTTTCTATCTTTTCTTCTTTCTTTTCTTTCTATTCTTCTTTTTGTTGTCTCTACTCTTGAGTTACTTCAGATCTGTGACTGTTTTGAGATTTGCATTGTGGGTTATGCAGCAGTATTTGGTCTTGCCTGTCGTGTGGAAGTGCTTGTGGATGATTTCTTGATTCTTGTCAGACCTTGAGCTCGCGCAAGATCTTGGTAGTCAGTAGACCCATGCTGTATGTCATGCATCGCATGCTACTTTAAGGTATCCCAGAATATTTAAATCTTCTTTTAAGTGAAAAAAAAATCTATGTAAATTAACTGGTAAACTAAAAAATATTTAACTAAATTAGAATTAATATCTGATGATTTTAAATGAAATCAAGTTTAAGCAAGTAATTAAGAAGTTTACCTGCGTCTCATAATTTATAAATTAAGATTTTTGAAGTAATTTTAAAGTGATTCTTTTACTATAATATGCGTTGTTCTAGTATACCTTATTCGTCCAAAATGATTTTGCATGGTCAATGTAAAAGAGATTCATTTATATTTTGGGTTCATCTATGGATGAATCCACAACTATCCATACTATGCTGGTAAGTCTGCAGTGAGTTGAAGTATATGACAAGTAGATTACTGAATTTTGCAAACAACTGCTGAACCCACAATGCATAAATATAACAATATGCACTAATACTTGACACTAAAAATACATATAAACCGAATGAAATGAAGTACTATCGATGGCAAAATTGATGGTAAATAACGAAACAAAATATTTTTTAAATAAAAAAATTGCAGGTGTATATTTTCGGATTATAGATTCAGCGGGTTAAAATAAAATGAAAGTTTATGGTCGATATGAATTAAATATTGTTATATGAAATGGTATCCTTTCACTGTAAATTGATGATGCACTTCCTGCTGTTTATTTTATTTTTATGGTTTTGCGTTGAAGGGTAATTAATTAATATGTAGACTTTTAAATACTATGCATGGCCATGGAATGAATACATTATATAAAAGTAAATACAAAATGAAAGGTGAATGTTTCCAATATTTTATTATAGATTGCCTGATGCCTGTGGTAAATAAAGATGGGCAAAACACAAATTATAAATAATAAATATTTTTTAATGAAACAGTGTGATTTATTCTATTCATAATATGATTTCAGAAGTGTACAATACGTACACAATTTTATAGAGACCTGATATGATTTATTTTTATTTAAAAATTTTATTTAAGTTTTTATAATAATAAATTTAAAAAGGAATGCTAAAGCATACTTTTGATGTTGGCTGTATATAAATCTGTAAAGTATATGAGTTTGTTAATAGTATGAATGAGTAGTTACCAGCAATGAAGGTATGTTGTTGAGCTGATAAAATGATAATTATTTTAGCATTTACCAATACGGCAGCTTAGACCCCTCTGACAGTAGTGGCCCCAAACCCTTTGTCTTGTTATCTGACAGCAAACGCAACTTCAACCCCGCAGAGAACGTTCTAGAGAGAGTAGACTTAGGAAGTACGAGTAACGTTATACATTTGTAGTTCGTGACTGTTTGCATGTCGTATCTCTAGCTTATGTATTAAAATGTCTCGTGCATGGTAAACTGCTTTTTGTCCAAGGTAAGTTATATGTTTTATCTGTCTAAAGTGAATGTGTTTTAGTATGCATATTATTATTATACTAACATTTTGTACTGTTTCTTTACTTTTTACTTAATGAATATTCTTGATTCTTATATTTCAAGTTTTATTGTTATACTGTGTCTTACTTAAATGAATTAATTTATAATTGTATATTTGACTCAACGTTAGCGCTGTCTTTCTTCATAACTGTAACAGAAAAGGCGAAAGGGGAAATGTATAAGAGGGAAGGGGTAATGAGGGAAGATTAAAAGGGGAGAGTGAAGATGCCCGTCTCGTCAGTTTACTGTCAGTACTGGCTTGACTTTAAAAGCCAAACCGTGCAATATGAGATGATAATTTATTAATTTAACTTGAAGCTTAAAATGTACATTTCAGTGAACACGAGTTGTAACCCAAACCAACTGTGTAAGAACCACAGAAACCGCTGAGTCAATACGAAGCAATGTTCACAGTCCAAATTAATTTAGTTTGTCATCTGAACATACATTGCATCACTAAACTTTGACAATGATATTTGACGCCAACGGCACATTATCAAAATGTATTATTACCAAACGGGATGTAGCTATCATGTTTGCATCATCATCATCGTCATCATCTCAGCCCGGAATCTCCCACTGCTGCTGCTGGGTATACCTAGGACTTTGTTTTGGCCAGCCTTCTCTGAATTCTGAACTTACTCATCTCTCTCATTTTTATAAACAGATAAAAAAAACACTTAAGCAATAAATACACACATGTTCGTTCGTTATTATATATATTTTTTAATTTATATAATTAATAGCTAAATTGATTTACTATGTGGAAGCAATCTCAAAAATATTGGCTGAATCTCCTGTCTGTAGTAAATTTATTTCATTAATGTAAATTATTTTGAGTTTTCTATAATAAATATTATGTTCCCGTTTATATTCATCAGAATATCACAAGTAATTTCATTCAAAAAAGAAATCAATTTGCAAAGTTTCCTTTCACGTTTGAAGTTCTCTTGGTACTTTATTATAATTTAAGTTAAAGTAAACTTTGAGTTATCGGGCCTTTGGGTGATTTGCATTAATTGGATTTTGCCATTTTATTTGAGGCTTTGTAACTGGAATTTGTTCACAGATGTTTATAAACCTACAGCCTTGCCAAGTTCTAGCTTATTGAGAAAATTAAATTCAAATAACGATGTTTTAATATAAGCAATACGATCTTCTTTATTGGATGAGTTGTGTGAAAAATGATAGGAGTGTGTTGAGATTATGACTGATAGAAGAAAATAGAAGTCAGAAACATGTTGCGCCGACCCCAGTAAGGCCGCGGTCTCGAGGTCAGCGATTGCGGGGCGGCGGCGGCAGCGTGTGGAGCGGCGCGGTCTCGAAGCCCGCGGGCAGATCGCGCGGCGTTAGAGCGGCAAAGTGTTGTTTTTGGTTAAAGTTAAGTGTTTGGTGCGCATCACCCGTAGCCGCTCCCCGCTGCTCCCCGCGCCGTTGCCTTCGAGACCTCTTCCATATAAATCTATGCATTGAAACGCACCGTACCTCGCGCCGCCGCCGCCACCGCCCCGCGACCGCTGACTTCATGTCCGTAGCCTTAGAGTGGGATAAGGGCAGGGAGTATGATCTGCTTTAAAATTTAAATCAATTGTCGCATGTATTAAAGAGCATCACTTGAGAACGGCTTGTCCAATTTAGATGTGTTTTGTCTGTATTTTTATACAAGTAAAATATAAAGTTATTTGATCTATGGTTTTTTTGTCTGAACTCTAGAATTTGGACAGCGTCTATCGGGCCATTATTTATTTAAAATGTTAATACGTACCTTGCCATCTAGCGATGTAACGGGTTCCTACCGCCATCTTTGGAACCCAAGCCAACCTTATCTGCTCTAACCCTCTTCTGATGTCCAACAAACAGGGCTCTGGAAGCTGGCTGATTGCAGTATAGTGCAGCCGAATACTGGCACAGCCCTGGCCACCAATGAGCTGCAGCATCGGTGGTGTGAGAAGCTGTGCCCTGTGATCTGTATGCTGAGCGTGGGGATTATGGGCAAATCCCCCTTCATTAAAAGGGGAGGCATAAGAGGGATTAAGTTCTCCTTTTGTACAATTATTTTGTTTTTGTGCAATTGTGTTAAATAAATAAATATGTCGGTGGACCGCAGGCTGGACTTGTTGTCTTTGTTTTGTTATTGCTATCTAGCAATTGGGCACGGATGTTGATAATTTAATTATATTTAATGGCTTTCTTTTAAATAAAAGAATTAATTAAATTATAAAACCAAATAACCTAACAAAACGAACGAAAGGCAGAAAAACGCCTCGCGGTCTCGACCTTTTCATATAGCTAAGAATATACGACCTTTGGTATTTTTCTTCTAAATATATTGAACTTATCAAGTTTTCTAAGTAGGTAGTATTTATGCCACTCAAAAAATACTTATTATAAAAAAATCTTCTCTTCGCCTTTTCTATTCATTAAGCATTCATTATTTTTCAAGTGTTAACACGTTAACACTAATAATTTGTTACAAGAAAAGTCAATCAACACTTTTATTAGGCCCTGATTTTTCAATAGTTTGGTTACCATGAACGGTTATATATTTAAAAAAAAAAAAAAATTGTTTATACGGAACAAAAAACATAGGTATAACAAAGTACAGGTATGAACGATAACAACTGCAAAAGTTATAAAACTGTGTAGCAGCGTTAGCGCCCTCTTCCAGAGGCTCGAGACCAGCGTTCCAGATGGTGCAAGAAACATTCATTAAATGGTGAACATGTGAATATTTAAATCTAAATCCTACGTACCTATGTACAATCGAAAAAAAAACAGTGCACTAAATTGTACCTGCCTACCAAGTAGGTAGGTACCTTCTGTGGAACTCAATGTGTGATCAGGGGATGTGTTTGTGAGTGTGTGTGTGTGTGTGTGTGTGTGTGTGTGTGTGTGTGTGTGTGTGTGTGTATGTATGTGTGTGTGCGCGCGCGTGTGTGTGTGTGCGTGTGTGAGATTGCGCTACTCCTTACAAAACAAAGAACAACATCAGTCTATATCAGTCCACTGCTGGACATAAGCCTCCCTTAATAAGGGGATATGCCCATAATCCCCACGCTGGGCATGCGGGTTTGGTCGTCGCAGGGCACAGCTTATTGCATAGCGCCGACGCTGCTGCCCGTCATGGAATTAAGCTGTTCCAGTGTTAGGCTGCGCTAGGCCGCCAGAGCCCCGTTTGTTAGTTAGCTAGCTGTTCTATTGGCCAGTGAGGTGGGCTTGACTTCCAGAGGTTAGAACCCATTTCATAAATTTATCGATAAAACAGGATTAATTGATTGGATGAAATACTAGATCATTTAACAATTGAAAAACTACCACTTACAAAAACTTTTTAGAATAAACATCTTAAAAATATCGAAGAAAATGATGCAAATAAGTGTTTATAAGAAATATCTGGACAATCTGTTTGAAATGAGGACTTAAGTAATCCGACAATAATATAATCCTGCCATTATTAAGAACCAAGTACCTACATAAAATAGTACCAAGTCCATTAATACACGTCAACTTACCCAAAAGGCACTACAAGCCATCAACGGCGCACAATTAACCCTTTACTCCCAACACGCCGCACTCGACTTGTTTGGTACATTGAGCCATAAAATCAGTACGGGGTCACTTTAACCCACTTTCACAACCTGCGGGGTAATTGTCTAACTCTGTTGCAAACAGAAATGATTGACACCGATCCTGTTTTAACAAACTGTGAGAGTTCGTCAATTGACGTTCATTGAATTTCGACGGATGTAATGTCAAAGTTTGAAAAACAGGATCGGTGTCTATCATTTCTGTTTGCAACAGAGTTAGCCGATCACCCCGCTGGCCTGATTGCACTGATTGTAGATAGATTTTTTGACAAACGATAGAAGTTTACAGTTTGCAACCACTAAGGGCCTCTCAACTAACGTCAAAGTAAGATAATTGTCGGTTAAGGTGACAAATTTGCTTAGTGAATTGCCACTTTAACCAGCATATAACTTACTTTGACGTTAGTTGAAAATGGTGAAATAGACCCTTAGTATCATATAATAACTTAGAAATATATTAAGAGATCTCTTTTAAAACGTTTGGTCTTCACTTTGTCTTTTTTACACGGCTTTGAGTGCTGAAAATATACTAGCCGGGATGACACTGCTCTTCAGGTAGCATTGCGTCATATCCGAAGCCCACAGTCAACGTGCTAGTGTTTAATTTAAGAACAGATCAGACAGCTCTTTTCGTAGGCTTATCTCATGTTTATCAATAAAATCATCCCTTCATTTTAGTGTTTTCAACATTATAATTACAAAATGCTTCTCAAATATTTGAGTTTTTAAATGGTGATCATATTTTTCAACGTAGACGGACCCCCTCCGGCTAGATGACGTGACGATCTGCGAAAGGCTGCTGGTAGAAGCTGGATGCGTCGAACTGAGGAAAGGGCGCAATACCACTCGAGGGAGGCATTTGTCCAGTGGACTGATTATTGGCTGATGATGATAATAATGATGATCCAATTTGACGTTTCAGTACAGGTTATGAAGATTCCGAAAAAAGAAATGGTTGAGAAGTTCTTAAATTGTTGAGCATCGTTTCAGTATTCAGGCCTTAAAGTGGAGCTCCATAAATTATATTATTGTTTATTCCATGGTAAAATCCAAAGTGATTGACAGTCAACCCTTCAGGAGAGGACATTAGACAGGCGGGTGTAAGGGTGAGTGGGTGGCGCCATCTGTCTCGCTTTCACACATGAAATTAGTGGAGAGTGCCGTCTCACTCCCACGCGTGCTCCAAGTTATGACAGCTCAGCAACTGACAGTTTCATAATCGTGGTACAGTTGGCGGGAAATGTTTAGTGCTTAAATAACGGGCGTAGCGAAATATAAGCTTGGGTTATTAGTCGAGGGCTTGGGTTGAATGATAATATTTTGAGTGGAGGAAAGGATTATTGTTTGTATATATCGTATAATTGTTAATCCTTTGAGAGGTACTTAAATAATGTCTTCCTCTTCTTTATTTATTCAATGGCATCTGAGATAACATTTCCACAACCAATATTACGTTATATTGTTCATAATATGAGGCCTCATTGTACAATGTATACTGAAATCTTGATTGAATAATGTCGTAATTATTCAATTTGATTAATAAGCGATATCTGAATTCCAAAAAAATTTACCAAAGTGTTATCAAATGTAACTTTATTTAGTACTTAATTAATCACACACAACACCAGCCTATTCAGTCCACAGCTGGACATAGGCCTCCCCTATAAGAAGTGGGATATGCCCATAATCCCCACACTGGGCATGCGGGTTGGGGATCGCAAGGCACAGCTTCTCGCACCGCCGACATTGATGCCCGTCGGCGGCCAGGGGATCAAAAAAAATACCCAGTACTAAATGAATTCTCTCTCTGTCTAGTATTAACAGAACGGTTACAACTCTGAGTGTGCGTTTGAACGATTAAAAAACGTTTTTTTGGGTTATTGTACATTTGCTACAAAGTAAATTCGCCACAATTTTTTTTTTGTGTAAATTCGTCGTAATTCTATTTTTATAATAAACTCCTCTGTTTATTTATTTGCGTTTGGGGTGAGAGGTTATTTGTTTGTGCAAATCCATGTTGTCATTTTGAATATTATAAGTTCGTCACATTGCTTTTTTTCGCACAGACAGCAGAAAATTCAAACATTAAATAGAGAAACCAAATACATTTCAAAATACGTTATCTATTTTTCATAACCAGGATTTCAAGAATTTAACATTACATATAAATCACAGTTCACTAATGGCTGATTTTCCCTTAACTTAACGAATATTTATCATTGAAAAGCTTAAAAGATAACACAGATAAGATAACTCTTTATTCAGCATAGAAAAATAAGTAAATACAAGACTTACAATTTGGGCAATAATTGCCCTGCACACGTAAAGACCGGACCGCGCATCGGGACTGCGTTCCAAACCGCAGTCCGATCTGTACGGTTTGGACTGCTGATCAAAATGTCGTGCTAATAGCGCGTAAAGATCGGACCGCGCATCTGCGACTGATCACTGACATGATGCGCGGTTAAAACTCTAAGATTTGCCTTCGCGTCCACATGCCAAATCGGACTGTCAGCCCCATGCATCTACACGTACGTTTCGGAGTGCGGGTTGGAATGGCGCGTGCTGTTTCCCGCGATCCAAACTTTACGTGTGCATGGGCGCTATAGAATTACGTTGACAGAATACAAATGTGATAGTAGAAATAATCATTATAAAAAACAAGAACTGGGTACGTATAAGTATAAGTAAAAGGCCACATTATTTCCAAATCATTGTTTACATACTCTTTTACACAATTGAACACCTTTTAAAAGAACTATGTCATATAAAAATTTAATATAGGCAGCATCTCCGAATTCATCTCCTACGTCAGAAATGGGCCAAGGCCAGGTACTACACGCGGGATAACATTGACACCAAAACTCCACGTACATTACCCAAATGAGCCGTGTACCTGAAAAAAGCTTTTTAGTCCGTAATATTTGGCCTTACAGCATTTTTATTAGTCTTTTAGGAATATTAAGTTAATTAAATAATTAACATCAAACATGATATCTTTACACGAATTGTTCCCGCAGTAAGTAATATCTAATTATCATATTTGGATAAATTATGATAATTAGGAGACACAATTAGTAATTACAAATGTAGATGGATAACTACATTAATTTTAGTGAGCTTGAGCTTAAACTCAATACGGTTGTTTTTTTTGAAACCTCAAGAATTACCTATTGAAATCCACATAAGATATCACATGGAAAGAAACGGGTTAGTCCACGAATCCCCAGTAAAGTTCCATTAATAGAGTTTTTGATCACAGATACCAATACAACAACTGCTTGTCAATAGTATATTTCTTGATTTTTGAGGATCTATCTTATATTATCTTTAAAATTATACTATATATATATATTATATATGGGTGGTAAAACTGGAACTGAAATTCGAAAGACGTTGGCTAAGTGAGTGTTCTAAACTTCCAATAAAAGCGGGGATGGGCTTCCAAACTGTCACGCGGAATGCTAACTGCTTGCAATGTTGTACCGAATATAATGTTTGGACTTCCTTCTGTCCACCTTTTAAGGTATCCTATATATTTGCGTACTGAGCTGAATCTAAAGATATCCAAAATGGGTAAAAAGTCGTGAAGTATGTTTTGTTTAGCATATAATTTTGACTGATATACAGATAGTACAGAGCGGACTCGCTACCACTTGTGGGCATTTTATTGTTTACATGCTTATTTTACTAGATGTATGTGTCCTTTTCTGCCTATTTTGATTTGTGTCTTGTATCTGTGAGTTTGTTATGTCATTGTTGTGGTCAAATATATGTATTCTATTCTGTTCTGTATATTTTCTGCCTTATTTTCCAACAATGTCTGTTCTAAATCATCTAAGTTAGTAAGTTTCTTATAACACGGCGCCAACGAGGCCAAGTTTAAAGCATCAAACATGAATGAGTAGTGACATACGAGTATGGAAGCGAGATCTCAACGAGACGAAAATCGGCCAAGGCCACAAGATGAGGGAAAATTTCACGTGTAGACAGTTTTAACACGAAAACACTGTTATGTGTTTTAGTAGTAGTTATAGTTCTTTGTGGAGGGCTCGTCCGGGGAAGTACTGCCACCATGCCTATTTCTGCCGTGAAGCAGCTGTGCTGTATTCCGGTTTGAGGGTGTGGGTGCCAGTGAAATTACAGGCATAAGAGAATTATCATCTTCATGCCTCAAGTTGATGGACGCAAGGCGTTGCATCGTAGAGCATGTTCCAAAAAAACGTGATCTGCGATGCAATGCTTTGTGATAGGTAACCACTTAACATCAGGTGGACCCAACCATGTGCTTGTTTCATCTTCAAGTACCATAAAATGTCAGCCTTAACATAGGTAACTACATTATTTAATGAATAAAAAGATAAACATAATGGCTGAACGTACAGATTACATTACTTAAATCTAAACAAACTCTTTTATATTTATGATATTAGTTATGATTCTAATTAGGATTTTACTATTTTGTTTAAGAACAGTCTTAGATATTTACGTGAAAAATTGATATTATGCTTAACTTTGGACGCAGTCAAACAGTAGAGTCATCATCAACCCATAGCAGTCCACTGCTGGACATAGGCTTCACCTAATGAGCACCATTGCACGCTATCCTGAGCTCGACGCATCCAGCTTCTACCAGCAGCCTCTCGCAAATCGTCACTCCACCTGGCCGGAGGGCGTCCTGCACTACGTTTGCCGAGCAGCATATATCAAGTTGAGGCATAAAGGTGTTAAGGATGTGTCTGTAATTTCACCGGCGGCCACACCCTTCAAACCGAAACATAGCAATGCTGCATGGTGGCAAAAAAAGGCATGGTGGTAGTACTTTCGCAGATAAGCCCTTCACAAAGAACTGTAGAACTTCCGACTTACTAAACTTTTATAGTATCCTTACCACAAGTCGTACCAAGTACAGGGCAGAAGAGGATGTCAGTAACTAGGGCAGGCCTATAATGAGCAGTGTGCGATTTTGGTCTCAAATGATGATTATGATGATGACTTCTAGCATCTATTATTATGTATTCTATGACAAAGGGTAGGTACAACGGACAGTGAAAGAGTGCGTACGCCCAGACATGGCTACAAGTTGGGAACTTTCCTAATATTGCGCAGGGTAACTTTCAAGGGCCGGTATTGTTCTAAACAGAACTGATATTAACGGTCTGCGGTCATATTTGATGTTAATATAGATATAATAGTTGTCAGTTAGATTACTTTGGGATTGCGGTGTGATTTAAGTGATAGTGTGGGTTTAATTGCAACTTAAGGTTAGTTTCGTTTGGGTTCCACTGGCTTCATGGCTCAGTTGAATAGCTCTGTCTTCTGCGCTGCAGATCGCGGTTTCATTCCCACCCAGGACAAATATTTGTGTGGTGAACATGGTTGTTTGTTCTGTGTCTGGGTGTTTTGAAATCTATGTATGTTTATTAGCTCTGGTACATGGTACAGGCTCTGCCTAGTTTGGGATCTGTTGGCCGTGAGTGAGATGTTCCTTATATTATATAGTTTAACCGGAAACATATTTAAATAAATATATAAACAGGAACATTAAACGGTACTCAATGTCTTGAGATTGTCACAACCGTTTGAGTCACCGCTATCTTTCAAAATTTGTTTGCTGTAACGTCAATTTTATTATGCCTTAAAATCTCAAATGTTTACGTTTTTATATTCGGACGATAGGTCATTATAAGTTAATGTTATAATCTAGTCACTGAATGGTTTCAAACAATTGATTATTTAAATTACTTATTTATTTAGTAGAGAAATGACGAAAACTTTAAAGTACTTTACTGCAGAGGCCAGCAAAAAAGGCATTGATGGACGAACGTGTAAAGTGCCTCAATGCTTAGTTGTGGCCAAGGCTTGTATAGTACTTTTCTCAAATAATGCGCGGAAGTTAAAACAAAAAAGTACCTAGACAGAACATGTATCAAAATTTTACAATAAACAGCATTGTAACAAGCCAGTTCGAATTTTAAATAAATCCTTTGATTAGTTACCTCCTTGGTTGCACTGTTTCGGAGTAAAAGGTTGTTCCATTTTTAAATAACACGACAGATATGAGCTTACTTATCAATTTATTTGGCCGCTAAACACGACAGATATGAATTTTGATACACCTTTTGCCGGCCGCTGCTCGCATGTATTGGGCCGGTACAGCAATTTCGATTGATCTCGAAGAAGGTTGTCAAAATAATGCTCTAATTTCCAAGCATGTTTGAGAAAATATTGTAACGTTACTACAATATAATTTAGCTATTGTGTCAATAAAGATAAGGACAAGGCGCGATTGTGCTCATTAGGAGAGGCCTATGTCCAGCAGTGGACCGGTATAAGCTGATGATGATGATGATGATGACGATGTGTCAATTTAGAACTGCTATGGAAAAAACTTAAACAAACGTTATTTTTCCTAAAAGTAATAAATATGTTTTTTTATAAACGCAAATCCCTCAAAAAACATGTGATTTCTATATAAATTGTATAAATAAAAATCTTTTTGTAAAGTAAGTATATCTCTCTAACGCTGTGATCTTCAAAGGACAAAGATGAAAGATGATACTGAGATAGGTTTATCTGATTTGCAACTGGACAGAGCTTTGAGCTTTCAAGTTCAATAAACTCTTCTTCTTCTTTTCTTTGTATAGCTTCCACAACTTCAATAAACTCACTGACAGCTGAATGTGTATTTGGTACCATCGAGATACATTTGGTACTCCTAACTTTGCGTTGTTTTATTCCTTACTAGCTGACCCGATAGACGTTTTTCCATATGTTTGGGTTTTTACTAGAATCCAAAAGAAAAAGCATTTTATGCGGTGTTTTCCAGTTTTCCGGTAGCTTATAAAAAAGAAATTTTCCAATAATCCTTAATCCGTCTATTAAATAGTGCATCAAGTGAGCTATCTCGAGATTGCTATAATATGAAACAATGGAATATTAATATATTCCTATCATAGAAAATGTCATATGTAAAAGTTTACATAAGACCGCTTTAATAAAATTCTATTGGTTGCATTTTTGTACGTGTTGATTGTAAAATGGAACTGGCAAAGCCAGTTTGCACATAGAGCTAATATCATTGTATCGGTTCTATTGCAACACATTAGGTTTTTGTATATCATCATCATCATCAGTCTATAGTAGTCCACAGTCCACTGCTGGAGAAGCCCCCCCCCCCCCCCCCCCTTCTTAGCTCCATTACACCCCGTCCATCTTAAAAGAGAAATGATTAGCTGTTTTTTTTTATAAAACTTTCTTCTGCCCGCGGCTTCGCTTGCGTGATAAAAAGCCTAAGTATTAGCCCATGTCATAAAATATGAATCAAATTCCAAGTTTCATTCAAATGCGGTCAGCCAGCCTATATCAGTCCACTGCTGGGTATAGGCTTCCCCTAATAAAAATATGGAGGATATGCTCATAATCCCCACGCGACGCATGTGGGTTGAGGATCGCAGGGCGCTGCTTTTCGCACCGCTTACACTGCGGCCCGTCAGCGGCTAGGGGATGTAGCTGTGCCGGTGTTAGGATGCGCTATGCCGTAATCAGCCGGCCGCAAGAACGTTTATTAATTAGCAGGGGCAGGTGAGGTTAGCTTCGAAGATGGAGGTCGGAACCCCTTAAATCCATCGTTTAAGGGGTTGCGACCCGATCTATCTACAGCAACGAAAATTTTAAATGGAATTACCCCATCCCCATCTATCTACAACAACGAAAATTTTAAATGGAATTACCCCATCCCCATCTATCGACAACAACGAGAATTTTAAATGGAATTACCCCATCCCCAGCTATCTACAACAACGAACATTTTAAATACCAGTGGTTTTAAAATACTGTAGGTATAATGTCGGTTTTCATTTTTCAGTGTTCCTATTTATCAATACACAAAAGAATGAACTGTCATAATCTGTTACAAAAGAATTAAGAGGCGAGACAAATGCGAACCCAAACCAAATTTACGAGATAGGTTTTCATTTTGTGTTGTTCATTGCTTTTATTTTATGATTTCTTTATAAAACGTTGATTTTGAAAATAAACTCTCTTTTTTATCTGATTGAAAGAATAATAATATGCAAATTGATTATAGTTTGCCATATGTATTAAATTATCTGGACAACTAACAATTATTAAAAAACTGTCTTAACCAATGTTATAATTCTACCAATAGAATATAGACAAAGTTACTCATTTGAACAGATTTGAACCACAAATCACAATTGACATACCAAAGAACCCATAATGACATTGTAATGATCAACCCCACATCATACAACATTTCAATTCACTGGTCCGCAATCCCAAGACAACGCAGTTGCTTACAAAACAATTATCTACCTACCCCCAGACCCCTAATCACACAACACACCAGAACAAACAGATCTCAACGATCATCTTCATTAGCAATTTCACCAACACTACGATACCATAAAAAGTCCCCATTTTAAAAAGACCCAAACGTAAAATGTGATGTTTTTATCATTAATTAATTGTGGGCACAGTCTGAGAGATAATAGTCGTTCTAAAAAGGGTTCATATAATATCCCCCCGTCCTTAAGGGGGGATATGGGCAGTACCAAATTATGAGAAAGGGAATTATCTTTACAGGCAAATGAAGCCGGCTCAAATTACAGGGATCAGCTAGAATCGCGTGATGGTGAAATTTAAGGACCGCACGAATACAGTGGGCACTGGGAAGAAGCAGATGTTTTATGCTTGTAAAAGAATAAGATTTATACAACAAATGCTTTTTATATTAAAATAATTTGCTGTGTATTTAGTCCTCAGCTATGTTACGGTTGTCTGGCAGAAATCGCTCTAAGCGATTGAACATTCATTATTTTGATTTTCTGTTTTGTTCTATATGTTTAAGGTGTGAGTACAATAAGTAGTTTTCTATTTATCTATCTATCTATATGAGAGCTTGAGAG
Organism: Horisme vitalbata; assembly: GCA_951804965.1. Classification (NCBI taxonomy): domain Eukaryota; kingdom Metazoa; phylum Arthropoda; class Insecta; order Lepidoptera; family Geometridae; genus Horisme; species Horisme vitalbata. The sequence goes on from OX638090.1 coordinate 3,194,436, forward strand.
TGTTTAAAGAAAAGCCACTAAAATTCCACAAGCCCTTCGTCGTTTGTTCTACCTAGAAAGGCTGGCCGCACTACGCCTACCTACCCTAGAAGAAAGACATCTCCGTGGCGACCTCATCGAAACAAAATCCTTACTGGCATCTATAATCTGCCTGAAATTCACAAAATTTTTATAATGAAGGTAAGCTTGAAATCTCCTAGAGGCTACAATTGTAAAATAAGCCGTGCACAATTTAACAAAAATACTGCGAAACACTTCCTCAGTATCAGAGTGGTCCAAAACAGGAATCATTTGCCAGAAGACGTTGTTATTGCTTCCTCTATAAGCTCGTTCAATAATAAGCTGGAAAACTGGTTACAAACTCACAAAATGTTACTAAATTAATTAAATCAGTGCCAAACAGTTACAATTTACAAATTAGAACATTTTGACACTGTGCGAGACACATCAGCAAAAGCTGCTCGTCAAGCTCGTCTATAAATAAATATATCTACGGTTAGTTCACTTTAAAATATTATTTTTAACACAATTATTGTTAGTTATTACCGCTTCAAGGGTAATAACGCGCTGGGGATTGTAATAATAATTTAATATATTAAAAAAAATAAAGTACGTATTTTTGCTTTAATTTTTTTTGGTTCCTTTTAGGCAAGCTCCATCTTAGACCACATCTTCACCTATCTCAGGTGTGATAGTGATCAAATGCTTGAGTGTTTTAGGTATGTTTTTAACTTATCATGTGTGTATCGATATCTAGATACGTTTTAGTAAATGCAGAAAGACAGCGTTATATAGCATCAAATTATATCATTACTTATGTACGACACAACTATATGGCACTCTATATTTTTATTAACTTCTTGCACAAAATTGTGTTAGTTTTCGATATCTATTTCATCTTCACGAAAAATGCACTACTTAAAATTCCCATTATTTAACTTTGTAAAATTTCAAAGTGCCTACCTCTATCCCTTTCTATCAACTAACAGTTTTCTTGCGTGTGACAGGAATGGACTGACTACAACCTAAGGTGGAACGACAGCGAGTACGGAGGTGTCAAGGACCTCAGGATAACACCCAACAAATTGTGGAAACCAGACGTCCTCATGTACAATAGGTGAGATGTAGCTGGGAGGTTAGATGATGGAGAAAAGAAAACCCAAGTAGTTTAAAAAAATGGGGGGATTTTAATTATATAAAAAGCGGGTTAAAAAATGAGGGGAACTCGCTTAAATAAAAGTGGGTTACTAGGGACATGGGAGGAACTTAGTAAGTGATTTTGCTTATATAACTGGGTTAAAAATGGGGGGAACTCGCTGAAATAAAAGTAAGTTACAAAAGAACATGGGGGAAGTTTATAACTGGGTTAAAAAATGGAGGGAGCTAGCTTTAAATTTAAGTCTTTAAGTGAGGATACAAGGGACATGAGTGGAAGTGGCTAATAACCGAGTTATTAAATGGGGGAACTCGTTGAAATAAATGTGAGTTGCTAAGAAAATGGGGGAACATGCTAAAATAACACGGATTAAAGTACAATGTGGAACTCGCCGAAATAAAACTGGGTTATAAAAATACCTAAATTTATCTACAATGGTATAAAACACTATGACTGGGAAAAACTAGAATCAAGAAAACCTTGACAAAATAACATTCAGACAAGTCCTGAGGGAATTGAAACATAACGAATAATAAAACATGAGAGTAAAATGATGTGGTAGTTTTATAAATACTTATGTATGCTTAGATTGCTGTTGGTAATGATTATTATAAAAGAAGAGATGAGGGGCGGGGGGTCCGTGTTTCCGTGTTTTCTTGTTTTGGGTTGAAAAACATGGTCAATTAAACAAAGTGTAATATAAAAAAATTGGCGAAGTTCAAGGACAGATGACAAATTCCAATAAATGGCTTTTAAAAGACATTACGTTCCGGTGTTTCGACTTACGCATAAGTTGATTGCGGCTATAGAAAACAATCACTTTCCTAGATGGCTCATTATAACAAGCTTTTACACAAAGTCAAAAATAAAAACACCACCAAATAAAGAGATTGAAGAAGTCACAACAGGAAAAGTCGGCATCACGGATGGGTAAATTTCTTTGCAATTACAGAAAAAAATAGGGTGGAATAAAAAGGGATATGATTTATCCCATCCGTTCCGGGGGGAACTGTAAATTACTGAGATGTAAAACAAAGGATTTTTATTCTTTTTTAAAGGTATTTTCAACTTATCTGTGGGGTGGGAAATTATTTTCGTCCCCATTTTAGCATGGCGGAATATCAAGGTTGAAAGGGTGTAAAAGGTTTTATTGACATTTTAAAGTGCTTATTTATGTAATGAAAAATTATATTTTACAAGAGCTATATTTTATATTCATCATCACCCGAGAGATTTCACCGCCGGATAAAAATAGCAGTTAAAAGGCTTATGGTTTAAGATTTATCTACCCGTGTGATTTGAAGCCAAAGTAGAGGAATGAACATTTAATATTACGTTATGTTTGACAACCACTGTGGCGCATTGGGCGAAGGCCCGTTTGTGATGCAAAAGGTTGTGGGTTCGATTCCCGCTGTAAGTCAGTTGTGTGTATGATTTTCAAATATTTGTCTCGGGTCTTTTCTTGTCTGCGTGTTTTCTATGTATAATATGTTATGTATTTACAGGTACATAGGTACATAGTAAACCAGCCATGTGGTGCCTATAAAACAAGCTTTGCTTAGTTTGGGGCTAGATGATGTTGTGTTTAAAAACTGATTGGTATCCATTTATTCATTCATTGCTAGTAAACTCTCAAATACTTTATATCAAATCTAGGTCTAACCAACGATGTTTGAAGGGATTAGGTATACTAAGTTTTAAGCTCATGTCCCTATAAATTCAAGTACTCTAGTCTATAAGTATAATAAAAGGGCAAAAGGTACGTAAACGATCCAACTCTTCAATCTATCTTCGTGTCTTTGATAATTTATTTGGCATTCCGTAAATGAACAATTTGTTTGCCATTGGCGTGCGGCAGCTGTGTGAGACTGAATGGAAGTTGATTGAAAGAAAACACTTATTTATTGCTTAGACGTAACTTGTAAGAAAAACTGCTTCAATATAAACTCAAACTCAAACTCAAAGTTCATTTATTCAGTAGGAACTGTAAAGTACACTTTGAAATGTATTTTTTTTAAATTTACCACCAATTCGTAACGTGACCAAACCAGAGAAGAATTGGCAAGAAACTCTGCTTGGCTTATATTTTTTTAACGTCATTGTTCTTAATAACTATTACAATGTTTTTGATGGAGTTGGAGGCAGTTTCATCCCAAGCTTTTTTGTCATCTAAATAATCAGATATTTTATAATAAGCTTTATTACATAGATTACGTTTAACAATATTTTTGAATTTATTTACAGATAGATTAATCACGTCATTTGGGATTTTGTTAAAAAAATCAAATCAAATTCAAATCAAATCAAATTGTTTATTTGCAACCAATAAAAACATTTAACACACAAGGTAGGTAACAAATTATAATTAGCATAGTTGCAAAAGGTCCCAACTCAGCATAAGCAGGCTAGGCTAGCCTGCGCTGGTCTTCCGTTGAGGCCGTTGGAGACCAAATAAAATAAGCAAAATGAAAACAACAATTTTTAGAGCCACGATTAAATTTAACATTAACTTAGGTAATATACACAAAGAATCAACAAGAATGCCTAAAAAGTTCATGAATGAAAATCGTACACATCCCTTTAAAAGATTGACTAACTTTAAAAGATTGACTAACTTTATGGAGCCTTACAGTAGGAACAGCTAGTTTATCTTTATTTCTAGTGTTAACATTATGATAGTCGCTATAACCATTTTTAAAGATCAATTGAAAGTCATTAAAGATCAAATATTTTTTTTCATAATATTTATTTCATTTTCGCTTTATGAAATCACTTATATCTTAGGAAACACAGTCAAATAAAGTGGTTTAACTAAACTTAGTCCAACTTTTATTAGTTGTAAGATATGGGTATGGGTTGCTACTATGCTTGCTGCTATGGGACCGCTCGCAGCATGGCTTATTCTGGTGTTCTTAGCAGATCATCTTGGTTAAGTGACACTTCACCCGGTCACTACTTGGATGGGTGACCGTTTAGTGGCATTCAGATCTGAGAGCTTTCGTGCTTCAGAAGACCCGTTAAGATTCTAGGGGTTTTCAATCACTAAGCCACGTCGAGGCCCTTGAACGACTTAAAACCCCGACACCAGAACTGTCCACTATATATATCTATCCCTACATTTAAATCATTGGTGTTGTGGGTTCCATCTATCTTTCAGTGTTCACAAAAAAATACCTTTGACTGAAAGCTGTACTTTTTAGAAAATTCAGTCGTAAATTTCTGAACAGTAAGTAAGTGATATATGATGCAATAAATAAAAAGTTTTAGTTTAAGTATGGGCTACTTGATGTGACTACATCAATGTGTAATAAATCATACGATGAAGAATATATTCACGTAATTATGTACGGACAGTAAAATAAATAGTGGTGCAATTAAAATTCTGCTTTAAAACATTTAAATGTTTTGAAACCAACCTTATATTATTATCCGTTCACCAAGTTGGCAGCACAGTGTTGACGTTTCGTTAGTACAACTTTAGCCATTAAAATATAACTTTGTTTGCAATGTTTTACGTCCATTAGGATAATTTGAAAAAGGATTTGCTGAACAGCTGAAGAACTGCAATAGTTTAAATGCAAACGTTTCCTTTAAATTGGAATCGTAATATTAATTTGTACCTACCCATTTTGTACCTATAAAAATAGATTTATTCAATTCCTCGTAGACCAATATAGCGCAGCGGGTGAAGACGTGCCTGAGACGAAGAAGGTTCCGGGCTCGATTCCCGCTGCGACACAAATGTTTGTATCATCTGCAAATTTTTGTCTCAGGTTTGGGCGTTGGCTACATGTTGTATTAAAAAATATATATATTTATGTAGTATACAGTTCCCATAATATAAGCTCTGTTTAGTTTGGGGCTATATGATGCTATGTGATAGTGTCCAGCATTATTTATAAATTTATCTATTATGTCTCATCATCATTTACTTTTCCTTCGGGACATCCGATTATCAATAATCTTTATTAGTTGTTCTCGTTTTCGTCATCAAAAACCAAAGCAGAAAGTTTTATTTAAGGTTGCCACAATGTGGTAAAAAGAGTGACAGAGACTGTAATGGAAAGAGCTAAATGGAGAGAATTGCATCACTACACCTACAAGAACTAGGCTCTAACATTAATAATAATAATAGTTTGAAATAAGATACTTTTATGAAATTGGATACATAATTTATTGTGATTGGCCTGACACCCTGACGCTTACGTAGCGTCAGGGTTTACAAATTATTTACTGGAAAATAGCAAGCCCGGCAATTTATAGTAGATAGTTTAAACATCGTTAGGCTGACAAACAAACGGAAACCAATGCTGACTTCACAGCTGGCTTCTGCCCAATTTAATTCATTATTCTGGGAGAAAAATTAAAAGCAGCGTTTTTTGGACAACTCCAAATGCATATGGTAGTGTTGCTTTCGGGATGTTAAAACTGGAATACACTTGATAGTCTTGCAAACTGTTCTTCATTTCTGACTCGCAACTGTTTGTGTTATTCTTGCCGTGCATTTCCACAGAATGAATAATCCCGATCGTTTACGTTTTGTCAAGAGTCGTGTTCTCATTATGAGTGATGGTTAAATCAGTTGTGAGCCTGCTTGATTTACTAGTTTTGTTTTTTTAAATATAAAATAGAAATGTATCCGGAAATCGGTGCTTGTTTCGTTTGTTGTATAGTTTGATTGCTAAAATTTAAAAAAAATTGTGTAAATATACGCGTGCTAAATTTAAAAAATATTTTTTACAAATCATAATAACAAAGTTTCTCTTTTATGCTCCCAACAATACACATTGATTATTATTTATTTTGTAATGTAAATAGATATAGAAGAGTGAAGTCTCCTAACACAAGCAAATATTTGCTTAAAAGTAGACTTCAAAAGGTAATGTATAACGTTTTTATATACAACTGAATTTTTTTTTTTGTTTTTGTGGTCATTATAATGGAAACGCATGTTCACGTCGTTCTGCTTTTTGCTATTATTCTATAAAAGTATTGATTGGATTATCTAAAAAAATACTTAAAAACGATTTATGGTCTTATTTATAAAAATCTGACAAAAAATAAACGATTCTTAAATTATTGCCATCTCATACCGTTGTATAAATAAACAATGACAGGGCAAGTTATAAGCATTGGTTAAAATAAAATAGCGTTTATGAGAGGGCTATAGTTTAACTATAGCTTTCAATTGACATAAAAAATAACCAAAGCACAAAAGCTAGTTTTAAGCACCGCGAAAAACTAGTTAAAAGTCGAAACTAAGCGTTTTGCTGGCAACGCGCCAGAGATCTTCGAAAACAGTATAACTTTCTGTTATTTTGTGATTTGTGTGTCGCACTCGAAATAATAGTTTTTTAGAAGCCTCTGAAAGCGTGCAATATCAGTTCAGCTTCAAAAGACTGTAGATTTCTAAATACACTCGAGAGCAATGAATCCGGGTCACTCAAAGAATCCAAAAAATCTCGGAAAGTAAGAATGCTAGGTTAATGCAATAAATTGTATTTAATAGACAATTTAATACTCCTTAAATGAAAGTATTAAAACTTCTTAGTTATTGTAAAGTTATATCATAAAAAAATCAAATTTGAAAAGGGAACACTGTCGAAGATGGAACTACGAAATTACAGGATTTGTTTTTGCTTTTGTTTGTAATCTGTCATTTATGTTGGTACATAAACCAGGTTGATAGTGCTCAATATTTATTATTTAAGCTGAAATCATGTCGCTTACACTTGAAGAATGCACCAGAATACTTACATTGGTGGAAACCGGCCGGAGTCAGCGCGATACAGCCAGGACTGTCGGTGTGTCGCTGTCAACAGTACAAAGAGTTCTCCGACGTTACGAAGAAACTGGTTCTAACCTACGCAGACCAGGAACGGGCAGAACTAGGTGTACCACAGCACGAGAAGACCGATACTTGGTGAACACCATGCTTCGAAATCGCTTTCTCACAGGAACTGAACTCACAAATCAGTTTCGACGCCTCGGAGGAAGTAACCCAAGTGCATGGACAGTAAGTCGTCGGCTTGCTGAATCTAACTTAAAACCCCTTAGACCTTGAAACGGCCCTAAACTGGAGCGTGGCCATCGTATTTCAAGACTAAGATATGCCCAGAACCACGTAAATTGGAGTATTGAAGATTGGTCGAAAGTTATGTTCTCCGACGAATCAAAATTTATGCTCTACAAGCACGATGGAAGACACAGAGTGTATAGAAGACCAGGGGAAAGATTCAAGCAAGCATGCATCGAAGAAAAAGTAGCCTACGGTGGTGGGTCTGTACTTGTGTGGGCCGGAATTTCCTCTGAAAGTCGCACAGAGCTGGTGATCATAGAAAACGGCTCTTTAACTAGCGTAAGATATGTGGAAGAAATCCTCAACGAACACGTTGGTCCATTTATGGTCAATTTGGGTGAGGATGCTATATTTATGCATGACAATGCCCGACCTCATACAGGTAGGATTGTGAATGACTACCTTCAAGAGATGAGCATTACTTGTATGGAGTGGCCAGCGCGCAGCCCGGATATCAACCCGATCGAGCATGCTTGGGACGAGCTAGGGAGATGCGTAAAACAACGAAACCCTCCCCCAATCACGCTTCCTGAGCTCAAAATTGCTCTCACAGAGGAATGGGAGAATATTCCCCAAAATCGTATAAGGAACTTGGTGTACAGCATGCCAAACCGCGTAAACGCAGTAATGGAAGCACGAGGAGGTAATACGAAGTATTGAAATTCAAGAAAATCGTCATAAAGTTCAAAAATTTCATGTTTCCTATTTTTGTTTTAAGGAGAGATCAGCAGTTTTTTTTCTTTATGTAATTTTGTGTAAATAAAATGTATGGTGACTCATATTTTTTTAACTTTCATTTAAGGAGTATTAAATTGTCTATTAAATACAATTTATTGCATTAACCTAGCATTCTTACTTTCCGAGATTTTTTGGATTCTTTGAGTGACCCGGATTCATTGCTCTCGAGTGTATTATAGAAAATTATAAAACTTTTCTATTATTGTTCCCAACTGAAGTGGCAATAGACTGAACACCTCATGCAATGTTCTGAAAATAGATGTGGCTATAAGATAACTCGAAATGGAGGCCGGAAACCGGGCAAGCCGAAGGCACGATGGTCCGAAGATATAAAGGCTGTAGCTGGGCCACCAATGCAGATGTGAAACTATGCTGAAGAACTTAGCTCAGGCGTAAGGTTGCGGGTTAGATTTCGTTTCAGATTGCTAGGTTTCTGTAGGTCGCGGGTTCGATTTCTAAATATGACAAGCATTTGTGTCCTGAACATGGATGTTTATTCTGTGCCTGAGTGTGGGTTTTATCAGTCTCTGGTATACAGCCTACAGAGGCTCTGCTTATTTTGGAATTAGTTGATGTGTTAGGTAGCCCGTAAATAAGCCTTAATGTAAAATTTGTCAATTTTGTCAAATGTTTTGTTTGTGGCGTTTTTTATTTATTTTTTGGATGAAAGGTCCTATGTCCTTCTCTGTACCCATACAAAATTATGATGATCGGTTGAGTCATTAAAGCGAGAAAGCGTAATAAACAAAGAAACACTTTAGCATTTTTAATTTATAGTTAGAATTATTTTCACTGTCAATTTTATCAAGGGCGTGTTCACGTCCTGTTATAGACATTTTGTCCTTCGATTGAACTCAGAGATGTTTATATATCGAGGACTTTTTGCTTTTCATTCTTAACTTCAAGAATGTATTACATTATTTCGGTAAAATATTCTACAATAACAAGGGAAGGAAAATGAAAAGGCATGTTACTCCACAATGAACCCGAGTTTCGCCCGTAGTCTCTATTACGGAGATATTCAAAGAGAATTTATACCTACTACCCTCTTTATACGGAATTCTCGTATGATCTGTTTTTTTCGCAAGCAAAATATAATAAGTTTCCACATCAGTCGGAAGGATAAACTGCGATATAGTAAACAGGACTAAAAATAATGTAGAAAAATACTGTTTTTGATATAGCAGAGCAAAAATTTATTTTTATGCAATTATTTTTTCATTTAAATTATTTAACGTCAAAAATTTTCATAACTTGTACAAACTAATTAAAAATGTTTATAATTCTAATTTAAAAAAAAAGAAGCATTTTAAAACTCGCATAGCAAAAAATCGTTCCCAAGTATGATCAAGAAACATTTTTTTTTCACTTAAAGCTTAACAAAAAAAGCAAAACCTAAAGTATTGACCGTCTATGACAGACTTAAAGAGTCAAATTAACATAAATCTCATTCAACTTAATACATACGTATCCCCAGGCAAACTCAACGGATAATCACTAACTAAAAGCCATTAAAATAACTTAGAAAACAACTGTAATTTACTAAGTAATTACACAATGACCTTAAACTATTTCAGTCAACACGGCTGTAGCAAAAAAGCTAATTAACAAAGTAAAGTTTCGAACTATGATATAGGCGATATTCTCGACGCGAAACCTATGGATTAGTAGTAACAAGAACCTATCTCGTAGCCATTACAATAGCTGAGGAATTATGCAGCTGGTTCAATTGGTAGTCATATCATCATCATCATCATCCTAAATCAGTCCACTACTTGATATAAACTTCCTCTAATGATAAATCAAAACAAACTAATAAAACAAAAGTACCAAGCGATTGGTAGATTGCTTTAGTGTCATCAGTGAAGTCCGATTAGGTAAAAATATCATGAAATATTTTGTATCATTTTCATATTCTTGCGAATAATAAACCAAGCTAATTTCTAGTAGTTTAAATAAAGTAGACCAGCATTTGCTGATATTCTACCGAAGCCATCTGTAGTTATTTTGTATATTTATATGTATTTTCAGTTGTAAAAAGATCTGTGTCTACGCATATTTAAGCACTTTACGAACGTAAAACTCACTTTCGTAGCACCTTCGTAGCGCCTTCGTAGACCGTTCAATTAGTTTACTTTGTAAATGTATAATATTGAGTTTTTTATGACTCTTACTTTATTTTGTCTTCAGAAACAAAATGTCTTTTGATAAGTACAGTAAAACGATGAAGACATTTTAAATGAATGATGGAATTATTATTCACAAGAGTAAAGAAGTTTATTGTTTATTTTCCAAAAAAAGAGCAACTTGCTGTTTTTATTCAAAAAATATCATTGTTCCTTTATTTTTTTTCATGAAATGTTATGTACATTTCATGAAAAAAAAAAGAATAAATCTCTATTGACTACATCTGCATAAACACGTGAAAAACATTTTTCCTAGATTCAAAGCCTTCATAGAATTACTCAGCTGTTTATTTTAGGAGCTTGGCATTAATCCCGCTAGCATCGGCTCCATTTGAAAATTGTTAACACCCATCCACTATATTGGCATGGCCCGTTTTCAATTTCGATGATTAATGCCGTGAGAGCCTTATCCATTTCAAGTTCGTGTTTTTCCAGACTTGGCACTCGAGCTCTGCATTTTGGCAGGTGCATATAAAACATAGATACATAGATAGATAAAATATTTCTTCGCTTCTTCATTCACACATCTTTATTTATGTAGGTATAGTTAAATAGTACAGAAAAAAAGATTAGGCAACTTTATACTATGTACTAGTCATACTTTTCTAAAATGAGCACTTGCCTAATGTAAGTGTTAAGTACAAGACAAAACCACATTATTTACTTACTTACAGTTGAAAGCACGTGTGTGTTGCGGCATCATAATATTGCATAATGAGCAAACACTGATTTTCAGCTATTACCCTCGAGGTGACAAGTTGAGACGAGCGTAATATATACAGTAGACTGAATACCTAGAACAATAGGTAACTTCCATGATTTAAGTTTCATGAGCAACTTGACAAGCAACATGAATAAAGTAGTTGTATGAAATAATCCGACATTATTCATTTACTTAAATACACAACAAACGGTAGGCTACTATAGTTGGGTATATGGGTTGAAAACAACGTGATATTTTATTTTATTTTACAATTTGAGGAAAACCAACAAACTATTTATATATACTATTGGCACTTAATGGCTGATTACAAGTTTCCAATTCGAATAGTAATAGTTTTCAATAGCAGTAAAATAAAGTTAGCTAAATACAAAACACTCAAAAGTAGACACAGAACTTAAGGTTCCTTCCTTTTTCTTCGCATTAGTTTATGGTCAACTGTGTTTTAAGGTCAAGCGTGTGGTCAACTCAGGTGTTGTATGGACACCCGGAGGCCAACAGCTAAACATACCTTCAGCACGGAAGCGCATAGATAAGTAAGGCTCCATAAAGTTAGTTAATCATTTAAAGGGCAAAATGTACCCTTTTTTAACAAAATCCCAAATAACGTGATGTGTATGTAAATAAATTATAAAATTTTGTTAAACGTAATCCTGTAATAAAGCTTATTATAAAATTTCTGATTATTTAGATGACAAAAAAGCTTGGGATGAAACTGTCTCCAACTCCATCAAAAACAATGTTATAGTTAAGAATACAAATTGTAACAATGAGTTTAAAAAAATATCAGCCAAGCAGGGTTTTTTGCCAATTCTTCTCTGTTTGGTCGCGTTGCGAATTGGTGTAGATTAAAAAAAATTAAGATTCAAAGTGTACTTTAAAGTTCCAATTGAATAAATTTTTCATTTTCATATAAATGACACTAAACAATCACCCATCCAAGTAGTGACCGGGTAGATTGTGGCTTAACCAAGATGATCTTGTAAGATCACCGAAGTAAGCCACGCCGCCACAAGCGTTTCAAAATTTATATCTTTAATTTAATTAAAAACAAAGCCAATAAGACAAATAAATGTAATTATGTTTCAAAACACTTGCAGCTCATTATAGTCATTACGCGTTTAATGCACTTGCAAGTGGAATTGATAATGTCAAGTACAGATAAAAATTAACAACATTGATCTACAGACACTTTTAATAATGCATAAACTATATTGCAAGTCTTGCTTATATTCCACCACCACACCAGCATATGTCAGTCCACTGTTGGATATAGGCCTGCTTTAATAAAAGGTATTATGCCCATAATCCCCACGCTGAGCATGCAGGTTTGAGATCGCAGAGCACAGCTTTTTGCACCACCGACGTTGCTGCCCATCGGTGACCAGGGGATTTAGCTGTGTCGATGTAGTCTGCGCTATGCCGCAAGCAGCCTGTTTTTATTCAAAAGTCAATATTTCTTAGAATTTTAAAGAATATTTCTAAGATATATACAACTACAATTCATCAGTTATTCTAGTTTGCAGCTAGTTGCATTTGAATAGCGCTGTGGGAGATAGGTTGAAGTTCAAATTGAAACATCCAACAGCATTCAGTGTAGGGTCTATTGAATTCGAGCAATTATAGATAACGAGAGTACACAGATGTTGTTATAGTATAAGCAAGCTGGTAACGACGACGAGCTGAGTACCTCCCATGCATCTTTACTTATGTAACTAACTGTAAGTTTTACTGTGAGAATATTATAAATAATATAATAATTATTTAAATTTTGTTTACGTGTGTGAGTGTAAGATAAAAATATTAAAAAGGTACGAAATTCTTTATCAACAACAAGAAGATATAATAAAATATGAGCCTGAACTAGGTAATCCTGTGTTTCAAGCGAAAAAGAAAACAAATTTATCATAAAAATAAAATAATCACCATTACAAAAATAAATAACTGTATTCAAATTGAGGTAAACAACTCCTCGAGTAGCACACAAGTTGATACGTAGTCCTTTTTTACATTTGTCACAAACAAAATACATATAATAAGTGAAACATAATTGACATAATAAGTTCATGAGTTGCCAAAAAACCATGTCAGGTTCATAATTGCTCAATGTATTATTATGAAATCAAAGTGAAATGTAGAAAAATATTTTATTACCAAAGAATAATGTAAAAGACATGATTTACATCAAAAGTAACTTCATTATTTTATTCTCGGTACATTTATGTAAGATATATTTCATGTTCTCGTTATAAAAAACAGATACTTCGCAAATAAGAAAACTTCGAAAGCCAATAACATAAATAAATTGTCAATAACTACCGATAAAAAAGTTTACTGGTATTATCGCTGTCACAAATCATATCGGGCCTTGAAACAAGTACACTGTACATCCACTCGGAAAATGTTTAACACCCATTTACAGTATTGGCAATATATTTTACCAGTGTTTCCGATCGTTGAACATTGGCTTGCCAAATAAAATAAATTGTCAAAGAAAAAAGCTAAAACAAGATTGATTGAGTTGATTGATGGACAAGATAACAAACATGTTTTTGAGAGATAGCCCAGTATAAGCATAAACTGTGTTATTCCAAAACGAAGACTAAAGATAGTCTAGGTTTAAAACTTAGCTTAGTTTAGGGCTACATGATGCTGTGTGATTACGTCCCACATTATTTATTTAACTCTTATTTTGTATACAAACTTATTAGAGGAGGCCTATGTCCAACAGAGGACTGATATAGGCTGGTGTGATTTAAACTATGACTATCTTTAGTCTTCGTTTTGGATTGAAGTGAAAAGGGTAAAGTAAAAAAATATATCATATTTCACAGGTTTTTTCAGAGTCACAACGTAAATGTGGCTAACAATTTGCGATATAAAAAGCACCTTTTTACGTGAACGGAGGGTCAAAGCCGGATGCTGGCAACCCCAGAGCTGGCATGCGGCCAGATACCGGCCGACACATTCGATTATGAAATGGTTTTAAATCACTTACGAGACTTAGTACTACTGGCACCATGTTTACTATCTCCGTGTCGTTTAGATGCTTGCCGGGTTAAAGTAGGCTGCGTTTACACTGTAGTGTAACAGTACAACTAAACAGTTAAATATATCTCGGAAGGTAACTATCTATTATGTCATGCAACTTTTGTTAAGGTTGTTTAGTATTTAAACGTATTATATAGGTAAGAAAACTAGATGAATGCTTAGTTAAGTTACAAAGAATTTGTAGAAGTTACACTGAAAAAAAATGAAAAAACTTTAGCCTCAAGTTGTGATATGAAATCGTATTTTAAAACCAGTTATACTTACATTGTACTAAGTGGTATTTAATATCTAATTAAGGTTCATTTGCAGAAAAAGTACAGATTTTAGACAATTTTTGAATGAAAATGTCAAATGTATGCTCAAGTCACTAACATAAATATATATCAATGTCAAGTCACGATTCAGTTTGATTCATAGATTAAGAATTATGAAAAAAAATCGAACTCATTGATTTCAACCCGTTTTTAAATTCTTAAATTCGTTGAGGGCTACTAGAGGCCGTTACTATTGTATGATTATTACAAATAAATATAAAATTCTGGACATTATCAAAACAACATCATCTAGCCCCATCTAGCAACTTAGACCAAGCTAGACCAAGTATTATGAGAACAATATGACTACGAGTACTATTTATACATATTTTGTTTTATATGGAAAATACCCAAAACACAGACAAATATTAGCGAATCATCTAAACATTCGAATCGAAACCACAACTTTTTGCATTTCAGGCGGTCATTTAGCCGCCTGCGGCTCAGGGATCGTCTTCGCCAGCAGATGTTTTGACATAGGATACACACAATGCAGAGCTGTCAAAACAAATGAGTCAGTCATTCGTTTGCTTTTGCCTTGTTTATTTTGACAACCTTTTATTATTGAAGGTTTATGTGAAGAATCACTCACCAACCACAGAGTGAAAAAGAAAAGACAACCAAAAAATTATCGCATATAAGCATCGAGATATTTATACTCTTTATAAGAATCTCGATCCATATATGTCTACGTGTTCAAACATAACACCTAAAGATAAGAAGTAAAAATATAGCTTTTTCATTTTCAATGAATAATATAATGTACTTAAGCAATACTGAAAATGATATGAGCCGATCTGCCCATGATCTGATCTTGGGGGTATAAGGATCATAAAATTTTGATAAGTGAAGAAGATTTTTTGATCTCAGATGGCTCTGGTAGGAATCCTACCAAGCCAGTTGAAAGTGTTACAAATTGGTGATCTGTTACAATTCGGTGTAACCGCGACCCACCTTAATACGGATTTGTTGGCGGGCCGCCAACTAACGGAGTGGTTACATGCGAGCCAACGTGTCTCCCATTCATGAATACACGGCATAACAGGAGAATACTTTTGTCGTAGTGTCGCTAGGGGCGATTTCGGCTCGTCTGCTCTCAACTTTATCTTGTTTTTTGCAAGGAATATGTTAGGGCTAACAAGGGTACGCGAGGTGTTTGAAGTTTTTGTAGGATGTCGTTAATATGGCTTAAGGACTAAGCTTAGAGCAGCTGGCTAACATTTCATTTTTCACTGGTTAGCTTAGCTTTTTATTAGTACTCTCTTTTTTGTTTCTGATTTTTTTATATCTAGGTAACTAAAAACTACAGGTTACTTTCAGATCAATGTGATGTATGTGTGAGTGTGTGAGACGTTTTACTGCACTGTAAAACAAAGTGTACTTGTAGTAAAAGAGTACTAATAATTGCTTGATTTAAAAAAAAACGAGTCCAAAATACCGATTCTTTTCATGTTTAATCGTCACAGGAATTTAATAAAGAGACCTTGATTTATTTCATCTGAAATTCCGGAATTGTTTACTTTTAAAGTCAACAAGAAATAATACTTGGATTTTTTAAATCTAGTTCTTTCACATATAAACGATAATTCATCCAAAAACTTGTGATCACCAACCATACAGTCTAATCCCTTGCGCCAACCTTAGCTCGAACCGCATAGATCCAGTTCAGACCGGTTTAAAGCAGTTTTATCAAAGCGGCTTCCACTTTTCATTGAGTCAGACATTCCCCAGACGGCAGCCAGACAAATTACAGTTTAACTGTAAGCTAGCTTCCTGTTTAGAGGCAGTGGTGAGATCGTATCGGTAAAATTGTTAAGGAAATGCATGTTGGAATGAACCTTGACAGGTTTTCCTTCCTATATGCTTAAATTCTGGTCATGGTCATAAGTTCTGTGGCTGGTTGTCTTTACGACGTTTTTAATGGATGGTGTATGGTGTGATGGGTAAGGTAGCAAGAAGGATAACATTGTGATCGACTAGCGCGGGAAGAATATTTGCATGATCTGTTCTATATTTTTTAAATATAAAATATAAGTTTTTCCAATTTTGATAACACCTCAATTTGTGGTCGAAACTCTTGAGGCGTTTAATAAATCTTATTAAAATGTCAACCATTGAGAACTAGTGTCGAACGTACTTTGTAACTAATTTAATTAGAAAAGCTGGTTGAAATAGCAGGCCTTTTAAATTGTAAAATAGTGAACAAGTAGTAAAATATTATTTAGTACGCCATAAAGGGAATATGGAACGAACGGCATGAATAATGTGGTCAGAGTGAATGAAGAAATATGTATGTCAAAGAGACGTAATGGTGGTGAAATCTATTAGGGGAAAGTGCTTGAATTATGTATGTATGACTGTGTTATTTAGTTTTTGTATGCTACGTCAGGTAATATTTAAATAGCTTTAAATATATTTTATAAACACGTTTGCTAAATATAATCTTATAAAAATGATATTTAACATTTTTAATGCTATAACATAAATTTTTGACTGCACTATAAAACTGTATGATAAAATAATTTGATCAATCAACTTTTTTACTTCAAGTTGATTGATCAAATAAAAGTATTTTATATTTCTTTTATTCAACTTTGAATGATTGAAAAGCATTTTGAAAAACTTCCGTAATTTTAAGTGTAGTTATAATCTGCATTATTTTTCAGCTCTATCTATCTTTAACCTTTATTTTATTATTAAACTTTTTAAATAAAAGCATTTTTAGCCAAGTGACAGCACAGTAGGAGATACCCGACATTGACGATTGGTACTTGCTTGTCTTTTATTTTTATTTATAAAGTAACAATCGTCCGCGAGGTGTTTTTTTTAATCTGCTACTCGGTGCTGCCACTTCTAAAAACAAAATGTAAACGTACATGGCACTCTAGACGCTGATTTGAAACACCACGATATCGTCTTCTCGCTTACTCAGGCTTTTAAATACACTCATTTCTTTTTTTAAAAGAATATGTTTTTCTGGTCAAGCGAGTGGACGATCTGTAACGTTAAAGATAAATTCGCGAAAGCAATTTTATCATTGATGTTACAGCCTTTGAATCAGTCCCAGAACATCTGACGCACTAAACTAAAGTTAAATTTTAACGAATTTAATAAAACGAAATTTATGTACATAATAATGATCAAATATTTTCTAAATAAATTTCAATACACTAAGACCCTTTGGAAAACAGCCTTCACTTTTTATTTGATGTGGCAAAGCTTTTCATTTCAGCGCTTTATTTGATTTTTCTCTCTCCTTTTTAATATGGCAATCTTTTTAAGATCACGATCTATTTTATAGCCTTAAGTGTTAAATGAATAAGATATAAAACTTTTTAATCAAATACGAAAGGACTCTTGATCAAGTACCTAATGCTTTTAGGTAGCATTTTGTTGGCCATTGTGAGCCTTGATGAGGGTCAAGCCGGTTCAGCTAATTTATTTCTCAGAATTTCTAGCCAATTTATTTAGCCGTATTCAGCTTTTAAAAATAAATAAACAATGCCAAAAAATAATTGTTAGGTTCAATCAAATAAAACAAATTTCAATTTCTGACCATCATATAATCGTAATTTTTCAAATCAATTTCGTGTTGTGTCTGAGATCTGATTTTTTGAGTTAATAGTTTTCTGACTATTGTATTATTGGTACATAGTGCTGACGAAGGTTTTGACGGGACTTACCAAACCAACGTGGTGGTCAGAAACAACGGCAGTTGCCAGTACGTGCCTCCGGGCATATTCAAGAGCACATGCAAGATAGACATCACATGGTTCCCCTTCGATGACCAACACTGTGACATGAAGTTCGGTAGCTGGACTTATGACGGCAACCAGGTAGCGTTTAGTAAAATTCCTATAGTATATCGATCGAGATCAAGTAATCGGCTACCCTTCAAAATGATTCGGTGGTTTGTCTCTTTCAATCCTAGCACGTTCAATTATGACCGAGAGAGACAACACTTAATTATTTTTATCAAAAATATTAATTAAATATTGGGAAAATTTATTTTTTGGATATTCGATTACTTGACTAATCGATAGGTATAGTTATATTTTCAAATACAAAAATTCTTATTTTAAGTTCTGAATAGAATTTATGAATAAGAATTCTTCTAATTGGAATCATAAAGTTCTAGATTAGATTAGGTATAGGGTGTGTCAATAATGCAAGGGAACCTTGTGAGAAACCAGAAGGATATTATTATATCCCAAACGTTTTGTATGTACTATTTTGCATGGTGCAAAAGTTGTGTACATAAATCAATGTCTACGAAAATAAATCGAAGTTTTGACTGCCATACGAATACGCTCCTTATTTTTCATTCCTTTATTTTTCGAACTCTATGTGTCTATTGTCTTGTTTTTCGGATTGTTATTTTAGAGATATATTCTTAATTAGTTCTAGAATTTTTACAAAAACTAGTTATTTACAGACACTTTGTAAGCACATTGATTTTAGCTAGTTTTTTGATGCACTTAATAAACATTTGCTTTGTGTAATCTCTTTTCACTTTGCATTTCCTATGGGTATTTTTAACAAACTTACTTGTTTTTATAAGCACCATATAATTAAGTAGGTATGCGTAATTAGCTGTACTTAGTTAATTTTAAAGTAGATTTTCAACCACAATTTAAATGCTTCCTCCCTCTGCTTGGTAAGATCGTGTTTTGGTTGTAGAGTATTTTGTCGGATTTACATTGTATCTTAAATATACGTTTTATTTTAAATTAAAATTGTAACTGCTACTTCTGATATACACAATATTGCCACTGTATATAGGTAGGTAATATATCCACCAAAGCGGAGACGACAGACCAGACGATTATGCACGTCAGTGAATTTTGCATCTCGTCTTCTATCTGTTGAATATCTACTGAGTACCGAGTGATTTAATCCACTTTTGGTCCGCTTCAGTGGGTATTAGACCAAATTGTGGTCAAACAAGGATATATACTAAAATAGCGTAGTTATATCAGAGACTATTTTGAACAAAATAGGACTTACTTATACTTTGGAGATATCTGGTTGTATTGTTGCAACATCTACTTTTAAAATCGCCATCATCGCAATCACACATATTGTATTATAAACAAAAACATTGTTATACAGTACTGTTTATTTAAAGTAAAAATAGAATTATACAGTTCATAGATTACATTCGAAACAAAAATATTATTGTCAATATTCCTATAAATATTATTGTCCATAGCCGATGACGCTTGGTTTTCCCTTGAAAAACTGTTTAAAATTTGACTGTTTTTCAAGAGAAAAAGAGCCGTCATCAGTAAAAAACTTTATAGGAAGGCACCTTATTCATCATCAGCTTTTAGTGAGCAATAAGGGCTTTCCTTTAAATCACTATGGCAATTTTGATACACCATACACTAAAGCAAAATCCTACGAAGTTATTATAGATAAAAATAATAAAATACAAGCTAGGGGTGTAAAATATCTAATTCCAACCGCGTCGTAAAATGGCGGCACTCCGACATAAGTTTTGAATTATTCCTAAGGTATAGAGTTTTCTCAGTCTCAAAGCTCATTACTCCGTCTGGATGCACGTGTTCAAGTTAATCTAAGTTTCTCTAGCTTCTACTCATATTGTCTTTACAAGTTGTTTTAATGAACTAGTTTTGATTAAGTGCTCTCTTGTTGGAGTTTGCGTTTACTTACAATGAAACAACATTATGAAAATTATCGTTTTAACGCTTTACAGATTAACCTTAAACGATTTGATAAACAAAGATGCTTATAACATATTAAATGTGTTAATGATAGTACATTTCTAGGACAAATCGACACTGGAATATGTACCTATTTATTATTTATACGAAATAAAAGACTTTTAGAATTGAAAATTGTTTTAAAGCCTAAGGATTAGTTAAAAATAACTTTTTATATTAGATATTAAATTGAAAACAAATATTCTCCTCAACTATGAATATTTTAGTAGCATTATTAGAAACTTATAAACTCGGTTGCGGGGAGGATTAATAAAAATGTTTGATAGCGTATTTAACATAATAAATATATTATCATGACGTAATAAATATTAATTACAAATTTGTCGTATGTCGAAACTAAATAAAATCAGAATACTTTGTAAAAATACTCAACAAAATTTCAGATTAATTGAAATTATTGTAAATAGCCGCTATAAATGTAAAAGTATTATCACAGTCCCACGACAAATACAATAACAAAGTTCATCTACAATATTTGCAGGTAAATAACCTTTGACATCTCAACCTTCGTGCTGTCGTATTGGCAGTGGCAGACTGCAAGGTATTCGAGCGGTAAATTATAGGTAAACTTCCAGCTCAGCGTGGCTTCTTCGAATTGAATATTTTGTTGAATTAGAATATTTTCTGGATGGCAGAGATACTTAAAATACTTTCAAAGACTTGTATTAGCGCTATGAGGTATATTGTCAATCATTATAATATTGACTACTATTATACATCATGATAAAATAATGGCGATAATACACCCTCAGATAAGGATAAAGGTATTCATTTTTTCCATTTAATAGGCATATGTTTGACCGCCATCTCACCTGTCGGTAAGTGCTGATGAGGTCGACGATATATAACACTTGCCTAGGATTCAAATATTTACTCTTCGCTTGACTCGTAATATTAAAATTATCTCTGAAAATTATTGTACTACCTCATAAATGAGTGTTAGTTATTAAAAGGAGGATGCCGTAAAAATTGCGTCAAAACCGAACGTATCCTATAGAATCTACATTTATTAAAGAGAAGGCCTTTTTCTGGAATCAACGCACAGTCACTGAAGATACAAAGTTGAAATTTGGAGTGTAGCTTTCTATAAATAGCAAAACCACCAAATAAAAAGGGATTTTTGGAAATTCCATCCCTAAGGGGGTTAACAGGGGTGGCAAAGTTTGTATAGGGGACGCAAAAAAACCTTCACCTATTAACTTGAAATTTTCTAGAGACTCTCTAATAAAAATGCACACACACACACCAGCCTATATCAGTCCACTGCTGGACATAGGCCTCCCCCAATAAAGGGGGATATACCCATAATCGCCACGCTGGGCATGCGGGTTGGGAATCGCAGGGCACAGCTTCTCGCACCACCGACGCTGCTTATTATGATTTAGGCTGTGCTATGCCACAATCAGCCGCTGATTTAGGCTGTGCTATGCCACAATCAGCCGGCCGCCAGAGCCCCGTTCGTTGTTTAGCAGGATGCACCACGTGCAGGTGAGGTTGGCTTGGGTTCCGAAGATGGTTGTTGGAACCCTGTACACCCCCTAATAAAAATAAATAAACATATTTCAGGATTTTTTGAAATTCAACCCCTAAAGGAGTTCACGGGGGTGGCAAAGTTCGTATGGGGGATGAAAAAAATCTTCATCAATTGACTTGAAATGTTGCAAAGAGACTCTCTAATAAAAATAAACTAACATCTATTTCAGCATTTTTCGCTTATCAACCCCTAAGGGGTACAAATGGGGCAACAAAGTTTGTATAGGGGACGAAAACAATATTCACATATTGACTAAAAATTTTACACAGAGACTCTAATATAAATGATTAAACAACTATTTCAGCATTTTTCGCGAATCAACCCCTAAGGTTTAAGGGGGGTGGCAAAGTTTGTATGAGGTACAAAAAAAAATCTATACCCATCAACTTGAACTTTTGGACTAAGACTCCATAACAAAATAAATACACACTTATTTCAGCATTTTTAAAAATTCAACCCCTATAAGATGAACGGGGGTGACAAAATTTTTATGTGGGACAAAAAAAAACTTTATATTTAAATAATTACCTATTTTAGGTAGTTTAAACACCAAAGTTGTTTCATTGTAGGTTACATTTTGAATGTTTAATAATGGTTTTAAATACGTCGTTTGCCTGAAAGTAAGCTTTTCTCCTAAAAATTCGATGGGGATACAGCACGTGTGTTTGATTAAAATTGGTACCTACTATCAGAGGTTGCACTACTCTCTCATAGACTTCTTTTACATAATATTTATATTATACTTCATAATTTATGAGTGAGATCTTCTTCGGCAACAGTTTTTACAATTATGATCTGAAATTTATTGAAATACGTTATTTTTGTTGCAAGAAGGTCTCTACTTGCTTCCATATTTAATTGTTTTGTGTTTTAAATAAATATTCAAATAGAGCGTATATCGTATGGCAGGATTACTACATACTACTTATATTTAGCATGTGGTCTCCCTATCCTGCACGTTTCGTTTCTCACATATCCCTAAATCCTGATATAAATATAAACTATATTATATATATGATTCAAATAATCAAAAATATTCGGTAAAAACCCGAGTAGCATGGTATTCCCATAGCACGGTTTCCAAGCATGACACTTAGATCGACTTTATGTGTATGAGGTTACAATCTATTTCGCCCTAACAGCTGGATTTGGTGCTAAAAGACGAAAACGGAGGGGACTTGTCTGACTTCATCACGAATGGAGAATGGTTTTTAATAGGTGAGTTTTATTATTCGATTATTGCTTTTAGCTACATTTTCAATATAAACTTTAAAAGATTCAAGATTTTTGTAAGCATCCATGTATCTTAACTTTTTTTCTAAATATTTTAACAGTGGAAAATATATTCTATACGCGGGTGGTACGGGTTATATTGATGTTCTGGGACAGATTGCATGATCTGTAAGTAATTGGTTTTAGGTCTGTGTTGTAGAGACGCGGTACCTGTAATTTCTGTTACTAGACTACTACTAAACAGAGTTACCGTAGAAGGCTTCACTAAATTTGTCTGTAGTTACAACGGCACCTTACTCTTTTACTATATCCCCAGGAATGCCAGGCAAGAAGAATACAATAACGTACGCGTGCTGTCCAGAGCCATACGTAGATGTGACGTTCACGATTATGATCAGGCGGCGAACCTTGTACTACTTCTTCAATCTGATCGTGCCTTGCGTGCTGATCTCGTCCATGGCTCTGTTGGGCTTCACGCTGCCACCTGACTCAGGGGAGAAGTTGACGCTTGGTCAGTATCTTTCTACGGTATAGTAGATCAATCTAGCTGCCTAACTATAAAATTATGATTTTCAAAATATTTATATATTCTTGAGGAATATCATTGTCACGTGAAGTAGGTACTTTACTTACATCGTGAATAGAACAAAATGATGAAAATATTAATTATGTTGATGTAATTAATACTAAAACAAACTATTTCACAGAGACATTACGTCTTTAAAATTTATTTTTTTCGTGGTGTAAAGTATGTTGCAACGTTTTGCGCGAAGCCATCGTTTGTACGTGTGCTGTAAAAGTAACAATGTAATTATCTATGATGAGACCGAAGTGTTTAAAAACAGCTCCAGTGGAACTAAGAGTGTACTTAAATTTAATAGGCAATATTCTGACGAAGGCGCCGAATTACTCTGACTTGAATATTGGCTTCTGAAATTGGGCACAAGATTTCAAGATATTTCAGTATTTTAGATTGAACACATTTAAGAGAAAGGAGATTTTCTTAATGGTTCTAGTATTAAGGCAAAATATACTTCAGAAAATTGAATGAAAAAATCGAATAAACAGATTTTTGAAATGTTAGGTAGATTATTAACTAAAATGTTACTAATTGTTTTCCTTTAAAGAGTTCAGTGTAATCAAATTTGGCTGATGACTACAGGGATCACAATCTTGTTGTCCATGACCGTGTTTTTGAACCTGGTCGCCGAAAAGATGCCTCCTACATCAGAAGCTGTGCCTCTCATAGGTACTGCACCATAGCACGACGAGCTATAAAAATGCATGCTACTTCCTTTTCCCAACTGCAAGGGTGTATTTTGGGGTCTTTACTTTTTATTACATGCACCGATGAAAATACTCGTAAAAACATGAAATGCGGCTTTAAACCTGTCTACAATAATTCCTGTAAGTTTTCATAGCGTAAAAGCGTTAAAACTTTTATAGGAAAATGGAAGTAACGTGCACTCAATATGAATTTTAGAGTGTTTCTAGACCGTGGAATGACTGTTTGTGTGTTTTAGAATCTAGGTTTGTTTAAGGTGAGACGTGGTAAGTTTATTTGTAGATATCACCTGCGGCACCGCATAATCATCATCTTTGGAAGAATTTGGTTTTGAAATTTAGATGAATTGGAGAGTTGTGTCCTTCAGTGCTGGATGAACAGGGTAATTTGCGTTGGCGGTGTTAACCATGTGTTTGTTCACAGGAGTCACTATTCTTCTATCGCTGACGGTGTTCCTCAACCTGGTAGCCGAGACCCTGCCGCAGGTCTCCGACGCTATTCCCTTGTTAGGTACACTATCCACACCTTACCCTGACCGTTCTATCTCATCCCACTTTATCCCATCGTTTGTTTTTACTCTTCACAAAATGTTTTTCTGATTTTATTTATTTTTCCATCTTTATCACTGTTTTATTATGTTAGCCTTTGTGTTTATTAAACAAACTTGTTAATTATGAGTAATTTTAAAACATTACAAGGAGTAAATTATGTACTTACCTTTAAAACATCTGGGGTATGTGATATGACGCTTATATATGATATTAAGTGGTTTAATAGTTTTTGTTTTAACAATGAATAATCTTACTAAACATTTGTTGTTTTATGCAAATACATACAGTTTTTGGTTTAATTTAAAGTACTTACCTATAAAATGAAATTTATTAGGTTTTAAGTATGTTAAAACATATAATTTGATAGAGATCTTGGAATCGATTTCGTGGTTCTTTGCTTGCGCTTGACACTGTTTTCTTACTCAATTCCTTTTGATGCAATACCTTACATTGTGTCAATACTATCAAAATACGTGGCATGGCATGGTCTCATAACTCTTAGAATAAGCTTGGTCTTTTGATGGAATTCCAAGGTAAGTAATTATTTATGTAATTGTATATTCACTGTTTTAAAAATTATTGCTGTCTGTGCGTAATCGATTCCATGGTACATACTTTATGTTTGATTGTAACTGTTACATCATAATCATGGCGTTCGATTGCCGTGGTTTCGGATACTTGGAGGGTGGTGAAATATCATAAATAAACTCTGAATATAGCCCTATTCAATAAATAGTCATTTAAATTAGTAATTATATAAAATAGTACTAAATCCTCTCTAACTAGTATTTGCATGTCTATTTTATTTTGAGTTTATGATTTTACTTGAGCCCCTGTTACCGACTCAGCACACACAGGTTGAGGTCTCTTAATCCAGAAGCGGTAGTTTTGGCGGTTCACCAATTTTCTTTAGGAATAAAAGAGCGATGTAAATAGAACCTTTTATTTTCATAGAATATTGATCTTTGCAGGTGTTACAATTCTCCTGTCGCAAACCGTTTTCTCTCTATTGGTGGGGCACGTCATCACAAAAACCTCAGAGGCGATCCCCCTGATAGGTGAGAAACGACTGCGCGTTAAACCTGAAATTCCTTTAAATCATTAAAAATAAATAAACAAATAGATCCCAATAAATAACAAAATGTGCAACGAGGAATATTTTAAACTGGACCACAAAATGTGAATTCAATAAAAGTGTTCCTCATCACATTTCAATATTAACAAAGTTCTAAATAGTATCAATTTTTTGCTTTTATCAACATACATTTCAAGGAGAGCATAGATTTATCTATTTTCTGTTTCAAATTGCATTATAGATTTACCTCTCTGGAGTATGCTCTATGCTTTTACAGTTCTCGCGGCCCGACACTTGAAATATAGTTACTGCACTTTCGATTCGTGCTAGAAAAAATTGTAGTACTAACGATTAAAGGTAACACTTCTTGTAATGTTTAAAATTGACTCTTGCGATACTCTGCCCACCAAAATTTCCTTATTCTTTTTTATTTTCTGTTTTTCTATTGGCATTGTAGTTTGATGATGGATTCTGGATAAGCATGAAGGATAAATAAAGCACAACTCTCCTATAAAATTGTTCTAAAAGTTTCTAAATAGATTTGCTTGTAGTTTAAAAGCAGGAGCTATGGCTCGGTAAGGCAAAGTGGATGCGGGTTCGAGGGTCCAGCCTCCAAGTATCTCGGGACAGTGGTCTCGCAACTTTCTGGTTGCTGTCCTCTATTGACAGTTGGCAAACTAAATTTGAATTTTCAAAGGAAGTGATAAGATTGTCATCTTCAATTTAATTGCTATTCTATTGTTTAATAGTTGTCCCTTTGTCGACTGTCACGGAAACCTCTAGACTAAGAAAAGAGGTAATTTAAATAATTATTGAAATAATAATAAGATTTATGTCATAAATGTGTGAAAACGTCTGCAATGTTTGTTGTGCTTACTATAACATGCTTTTAATGCAGTAACTACTACAGTTTAGCAATAACATTAAAATTATTGTTCAAGCTTGAAAAATTATAGACCACTTGCACTAAATTTAATGCGCAGTACTACTTATAATAAGCACAGCAAACAGAAGCGGTAAACAAAGTCATAATAAAACTGTCATTGTTTCGCTTAAGCTCATTTTATATGTAGATTAGTTACTGCATGTTCGTTGAAATGCATAGCTTGCGTCGTTGTAAACTAGACCTTGTAATAATAAACCACCTAATAGCAATAATTTAATAAAACTGCTGCATAAAGTGAATTACATAAAGTGCCTAATTTTCTCCTTAATAATTTATGAATGGATTTTTAACTATGATTTTGGAAAGTAACAATATACATACCTAATGTATAACAATATGGAAGAAACTCAATAAATGAATAAAATAATATAAATCAATAAATATCAACAAATGTGATATAATTTATTAGAATATTATAAATATTAGAGATTTAGAAAGACCGTTAAATAATTTTATCCCCAAAACGACTTAAATTTTTTTCAATTTTCTATAAGTAATGTAAACAACACCTTGCCGTGTTTATCTTGCCGTACCTACATAGTTTATAAAAAGTAATTTATAGTCTTTTTATTAGTACCTACTTATTTATTCGGTACCTGTCATTTAGGTTATTATTGCGTCCCAAGATGAATTACATACCTCTTAATAACTCAAATATTTTATTATTTACTTTTCTTAAGTAATAAATAATTTCAAATGATTTCAAATAGTCAGCTCAAAAAAAAATTCTACATCAAAACGTAATAACGTAATAACTCCAAGTATAAGTAGGCACAAAAATCAACATAGTATACTAAAACTATACGAAAACCAGGCCATAGTAATCATCATTTTGATAGGAAACCAATGTATATGTTGAATGTGGCAGGAACATACTTCAACTGCATCATGTTCATGGTGGCGTCATCAGTGGTGTTGACAGTGGTCGTGTTGAACTACCACCACCGAACCGCTGACATACATGAAATGCCGCAGTGGGTGAGTAAACATCGCTTATTATGAATTATGCAAAAGTCAATAAGGTTAGCAAAAAAATATGAAATATATAAAAAAATAACGGTTCTTTTAACAGAAAAAAAAAATGCTGAACTATATTTCAAAACACCATCTAGCCCCATACTAAGAGCAATGTTTGTATTAGGGAAACCAAATTATTGATTAAATTACTAAGTGTGTTGCTTAATAATTCTGTTATTCTTTTAATATAGAATTGTTTAGAGATAATTATGGTACCTTTTCAATAGATACTAAGAACTTCAAGTGTTGGTCAATCCAGCTGTAATAATTACAGTAGTCAATGATAACGCTTCATCTTTCCTTGATAACTGCCAAAAATTGGACGATTCGATACGTTTTCAAAAAAAAAATAACGAAGAAACAACCTTATTTCAAATTGGAGGCTCGTTTGTTCATTTAGGCCTATTTAGATATGAGCAGTACCCACCATCACATGGTATTTCCACTAGCCGTTTCATTCAGATAAGCGGCAACCGCGATACTTCCATCCTTTAAACAATTTTCGATACCGAGACGGGGCGGTAGTGATTACCACTCATATCTGAATAAGCCTTTTAACAAAAAAACACAGTATACAATTCAAACTTTGTCCACCAGATAAAAACAGTGTTCCTACAATGGCTGCCATGGATATTGAGGATGTCGCGGCCCGGGAAGAAGATCACCCGGAAGACTATAATGATGTCGAACAGAATGAGGGAGTTGGAGCTGAAGGAGCGCTCCTCAAAGTCTCTGCTGGCGAATGTGCTAGACATAGACGATGACTTCAGGCATGCGCCACCGCCGCCGAATAGCACCGCGTCTACGGGGAATTTGGGGCCAGGGTAAGTTTCATACTTCAGCTTAGAAAGTACGGTTTCAAAATTTGGATTTTTAAATAATTATTAAACTACAAGATGTAAAAATAGAAGACCTATTTTGATTTATGATATCAATTTAAAAGTATCTTCGCATTTGCTTAAAGATAGTATTTAAAGTGAACATGAGGGTAGTTATAATAATAGCAATAGGTTCATAAAATAGTACAATTGTATATTTTATAAACTGGTATTTTGTAAGTTGTTTATGCATGACATTGTAGTTAATTATACGCTTTTCTAACATATAGTGATATATATAGCAATGAAGACGGACTCTATCAATCGTCCTGTAGGTGCTCAATATTCCGCACGGACCTCCGGCGCTCGTTCGTGCGCCCCTCAACCATGGAGGATGTGGGGGGAGGGCTAGGCCAGCATCGGGAACTGCATCTAATCTTGAGGGAGCTACAGTTCATCACTGCCAGGATGAAGAAGGCGGATGAGGAGGCTGAGCTGATTAGCGACTGGAAGTTCGCTGCGATGGTTGTTGACAGGTAAAGTTCTCATGTCTGACCATTCACAAGATAATTTTTAGTTTGACAGCAGAGGGTTACAAAAATTATAACAGGTTTAGAAAAAAAATCGGAAGCAAGTGTCGATTTTTCCTTACTCTAAATAACTGATGACCTTACTTTTGAATGAATGATGACCTTACTCTTTATTTTAGTAAAATCTCAACTCTTTCCAATGGTTTGCTAAGTGTAGTATTGTTTCAGGTTTTGTCTGTTTGTGTTCACGCTGTTCACCATAATCGCGACAGTGGCGGTGTTGCTGTCGGCTCCACACATCATCGTCCAGTGACCTACAGCGGCTTCGGCCGAGTAACTCGAGAGAGACTAATATTAGCGTTACCGAACGATATTTATTACTATTTATAAACACGTGGTTCAAACGCACACGTCGCATAAATAAGTCGAAAGACATTAAATCTTAAAATAAAAAAAAATCTTAGTTAAGTCCGATTTTAAAACGATTGTGATGTACTAGAAGTGTTGACGAGGTTAATTTGTTAAAATATAATTATAATGTAATTGATAATGTTAATGATTTAAATTTGTACTTCAAAGGAATGATATGGTTTTTGAAACATGAAAGACGAGGTAACCGTGGTGATGTCGAATAATTTGTAAAATAGACGAATAAACTTAAGAATATAAAGCGAACTGTAAATGATATTGGATTCGGTATCCTTTAAAGTAAATTGAGGGATCACAATTGAAGACCTTGAGGGGTCAATGTACATAAAGGATCTTTGGTAGAGCGAGAATATCTAAATTTAAATAACCAAGTCAGTTCGCTATTTGAGAACATAATTTAATGAAAAAAAAAACATTATACTTTGAAAACTGAGTCTAGAAGAATAAATAAGTTGGCTTGTCTGGTTGGATAAATGAAATGGTTAAAGAAATTGTACAGAGTAGAATAACTGCAGGAATTGTTAAAGTTGTGGAATTGACGAAATCAATAAAGGAACCAACTAAAGATAGACTAGACGAATAGATTCAGGAATGTGCGTTTGTGAAAGGGCTTGCGATGATGCAAGTATTCAATAAGTTAATATGTAAGCTTAATATATGAGAAACAAATAAGGATTTAAAGCAAATGGATGTTAGCAAAATGATAATCGTAAGTCTCAGAAACACCGTTTAGATAGACACATATAATAGAAACATGCATAAATTAGCCGACATAGCAACAGCTACAAATATCCTTAACATATAGCCAACCCATTGTATATAAAAATAGTATTGCAATGTGTATTTGTATATAAACGTAGAAAAATCGGAAAAAAGACTAACATTCTTCACTGTTCCACCAGACTTTTTGGACGATGCACTTTTTACCTTCTAGTTAGAAACGTGATACATCAAAATCGTAGTCCAAAAAGGCAAAGAACGAGTTCGTCAACTCGGAAAATTTCGTCATATTTGTAATAAACTTCGTCAAATTCAAGTTATTTGGCGAAATTTGTCACATACTTGTGACTTCTTGAATAGTTATACCTAAAGCACTACTGTAGAATCTTTTTATCATTAAATAGTTGTATTATTTAAACATATTAATTCAAGTCTTATCTATGTCCGTTCCTCAATTTCACTCTTATAGGTGTCGTGATAGCTTAGTGAATGTCGTGTCCTCTTTAGAGCTGTCCATTTTACACAGAGAGAAATGGACTTTCGTAAACAGTTTTTCTCCTTACTCTCTGTTTAACGTGAAAGTGTACAATAGAATAACAATTATTAAATAAAAGTGTATAATTAAGGAAGCTCACTAACTATAGTGATAGATTAAATTATGCATTTCTGGGTGTTAATTATAATGTTTTCGATAAGATTTATTTTTAGTTTCATCGAAATTGTTTGCTAAGTGTAATGATGAGCCATTTTCTAACTTTAGAAGCATAAGCCAATATTTTGGAAAATGGTACACTATATTTATATTATTTACATAATACTATAAATATATTAGTTGAGAGTTTTGTTTATATACTTTGGTTGTCCTATGCTATAGTTTACTGTATTGAATAACCGTGTGGTGCTCAAAAAATATCAAGAAAAAATATTATGTTATTGTGGAAAATGTTACCGTTACTTTCCCTATTGTTGTATTTATTTAGCTATGGTTTATCTGAATTGGAAAGTGTTTTAAATGATATATATAATTGCGTATTAATTAGATTTGTTAGTGCCAAACATAGGGTTTATAAATAAGTTGATTTACATAGTTATAAATAAATGATAAAGTTGAGGAAGTTATTGTAAAATACGATAAAAAACGAACTAGGGTGTTTGTAACTTAACTTAACTTAACTTAATGTGCAAGCCTTGGGCCGCCTCTGGGAGTTCATCAGCCAATTTTAAACTTATTTATAATAAAAAAATATGAGAGGTTGTGAATAAAGATGTGCAACTCGCAGCCGCGGCTCAATGTTAACTTAAAATATACAAATAAAAGTAGAATTATCTACAAGTTAAAAATAAACTGAATAAAAGCCTGCTCGGGACCGGGTTAGTTTAAAGAAGCAAATGAACTGAACATTATTAACAAAGCAATGCAATGTTTCAAACGCAGTCGGTAAAAACTATCTTATTCTTCCAAACTATCTTGCTGTTTTCTCTCTATTCTCATCGATTTAGTAACAACTATATCGATGTATTAAATACAAAAAGCGATTATTTTCTTTTAAATGAACCAAAATTTTATATGAAATATTCTTGATATAATGAAAATTTCGGGCTTACTTCGCGTAATTTACGTAATAATATATCCGAATTCACATTACACACAAAAGGACCTACTTTACATAAAAATCTACATCTTCTACACTATTTTCACTATGATAAAATATTTTCATACTCCGTTCGCACTACTCTAAATTTGAGTTTTTAATAATTTATGAAACGGATTTTTTTGATACCTAGGTAAAGAATTCAGAATCTGTTTTTTTTTTTTTTTTTTTTTAACTCAAATTGTAAGTCTTTGCTTGAGTAGTAGTGTGAACGGATAGCGCTATTTCTCTATAACTGTCAGCATTCTGCACAATAGCAACTTAATGCTTTAATTGTAAAACAGGTATTTTGGAATTTCATGTACATTTCTACTTCGGACGTTGTATTTACCTATAAGAATATTATCTATTTCAAAAAACACTCTACTCTTTGCATATTTTATTTTGTTTTATCATTAGGTCACATTCATTAGATCCTTGTCAAACAATTGAAATTATGACCAGTATTTTGTAGATTTTTATGTTTGGTTTATGTCAGAATTATGTCTGCATTTGCTTACCTAAGAATATTATCAACATAATATTGATTATATAAAAATGCATTTTGTTCTGGATGATCAATAAAAATTTACTACTTAATAAAATTTCTCACTTTACTTTAGAACTTTAGAAAATTTCGAATTTAATTTAATATTAACATTCATTTGACTGTACAAGGAACCTAAATCATGATGCTTTGACCAGTTTATACTATTTTATTTCGGTTACTAATTTATCCTGTGACCCCTAAGCCATTTCTTCCTTCATTATTTTCATCCCACACATACCACACACAAATATTCCAATTCTAGTATTTCTACATCCTTCAGAGCAAAGCAAAAAAACCAGGCACATTGTAAAGTGCCTATATCGAATAAAATCGGTCATCAGCGTTCGTATAGGTGAAACATCATTACCAACATTGTGTTCCTGGGCTAAACCATAAATCTTAGTTAAATTTATTACGACTGCAGTAAAATAACCCCAAGACAAGTTACAATCACTTTTAGTAGCAAAGTTAGAAACGTGATGCAGGTTTGGGTTTGTTCCTACCCTCATTTCCGCTCTGGTAGCAGTTGCCCCCAGCTAGGCTTACATGCGTGTCGCTAACTTACAAACACTCTGCTCATGAAACTTATTACTAGAAAAGAGAAAACGTTTTAGAAATGAGGGCAAAGTATTTTTGAATGAGAATTGGATCTAACTCAACGCTCGTATATAAAACACATCGTCTCTAAGGAAAATTATATATTGTATAAATACGTCACCTTAGAGCCCTTTCTACCGTAATTTGAGGTAAATTTCTTTCAAATTGTCATGTGAAGGTTCAATATCTTCGAATGTACTCTTTCAAAAAAAATTACGAAGAGCATTTAAAGATACTTTCTCTGATAATAAGTTAAGAAGCTTACGTCTATGGTAATATTGGCCAAGATGAGGTTACTGCGCATTTTGGTCATAAGGTTGCGCTGCGTAAAGTACTACCGTGAAGTACTTCCACACAGGGTCTAGTGGCTGAACACACCAGTTTCTGCAAGAAAAACAGCTTTCACTGTTAACGCAGTGGGCATAATGCTGAGTCGGGGCCTATTTACTGCTATAGCACACAATACCTATGTTAAAAGTATTTTTATGTCTTAACTAGAAAATTTGTAATTCCAAATGTATTTTTGTGCTATTTTGTAGTAAAGTCTCAATTAAAATTGTAGCCAAATTTGGTAGAACTGTTTTAAAAGCTCCAAATCTATCACTTATGAAGTTTCTAACATTGCTAATACGATGTAACTCGTCTCGGGGCTGATTTAATAACCCAGTAATGTAAGTTTTTAATCAAAGCCCCTATGGAGGTTTTTATAATAGAAAAATTAATAATAAAAATAAAATACAAAGGTAAATTTGTAAAGTATAAATACGCGAACGGGTAAAATGTTTATTCGTTAAATTGACTATCGTAAGTAGTATTCGATTTGTATAAAACTAAATAATTAAAGCAATCTGATTTATACTTATGATGTTGTTTTATTTTTTCCTTTTAGAAGAATTTATTGAACCTCATCGAGATAGTAAACTCTAGAGCAACAAACGTGGAAATAAAGTTTCCACATCGAAATTCGGCGCACCCTGCCTATTGCGCCAACATTGAACACTTTTCAAGTCTAAATGAGGTTACTGCACAATCTGGTCATAAGGTTATAAATAAATAGATAATAAATAATGCGGGACGTAATCACACAGCATCATGTAGCCCCAAACTAAGCAGAGCTTGTATTATGGGAACCACATGATTGATATACTACACATATATTATTTTTTTTTGTAAATACATGCATATCATACATAGAAACACCCAGACCCGAGACAAATATCTACAGAACATGCAAACATTTGTCCCGCGGCGGGAATCGAACCCGCAACCTTCTGCGTCTCAGGCGGACCTTCGCCCACTGCGCCACAGAGGCCGTCAAGAGGGTTGCGCTATGTATGTAAGTTGTCAAGTAATTAACACCATATAAGTACTTTCACACAGGGTTATTACAAATGAGGCATCCAGATGTTGAGGTATGTCAACGACACTCGGACGATCTTTGACAGTTTTCTTATGGAAACTGTGAGTCACAGATATCTCCTTATTCTTAACTAAATGTAATTTTATTATGCTCGATAAAGTAAGCTAGTCCCTCGCATTTAAATAAAAATAAAAATAGGTGACATGATAATTAAACGCAATTTTCGCCACCTGAGGTCTATATAACTGTTATGAATAGGACGGATAGTCTATAGTGACCCAGTCTGTGACACTAATAGAGTTATGGCATAGAGACTATCTCGATGTTGACTCTATACCTATATAAATTGGTTTATATGGATATTTTCAAATCTAACACTACCCCTCAATGCCTTAAGACAAAGGACTTTTAACCAATGTGTTCTGCCCATTCTTACTTATCTAGCCGAAACATGGTTCCTTACAATTGAGCACATTTACACCGTAAGGGTTGTTCAAAGAGCCATGGAGCGTGCCATTATTCACCTCGTAGACCGTATACCAAACATCGAGATTCGACGCCGTACAAAGGTCGAAGATGTAGGTATACGGATTGTGAGGCTGAAGTAGAGATGGGCGAGACATCTGGCCCGAAGGGATGACCAACGATGGACCAAAGCAGTTACCGAATGGTGACCAAGGGATGTAGTAGGTCTCGGCAGAATAACAGCGCTGACCTGTCTTCGGATAGCGAAGCATAATGCTGAGTCGGGACCGTTTTACTGCTGTAGCACACAGAACAACACTACATATAGATTTGTATTGTCATAATATAGGTACTGTACTCTTTTAATTTTTTAATTTTTCTATACTCTTGTTAATAGTAATTATGTATGTAGGTACTTAGGTTAAACATAAACTGTTTTAGTGATAATTATGCTGTATGTGTGCTTAAGTAGTAAATAAACGTATGTCTAGGTCTATGTCTATGTCTATGGATGTGTGGCGGCCGCGAGACAGATAACCTGCCAGATTGTCGGAGGATATTGTGAAGGCAGTAGGAGAGCAGTGGATCCGACTGGCACAAGATCGTCACGAGTGGTGTGATTGAGAAGAGGCCATTACTCAACAGTGGGTGCTACCGGCTGAATAGATAGATGGACACTAATATCGTCTTGCTAAAACTCCGACTCTAGAGTAAGCCATTAGCTCACACAAAGGAAATAAGTTCAATGGGGAGTCAAAAATAAACTGTTAAAATGTTAATTTATTTTATACTATACCAAATAGGTTTTTTACACAGTTTTTTATGATATCTGAAGATGGAACTAGCACATGGCCTAATTAAGTGGTAACCATTACATATAAATAAAATATTCCTTACACGTATGTTTGGAACTTGCCCTATGATACTACGCCCTGTGTCCATCCACTTGATGCATGAAGGTGTGAGGTGCCTATAATTTTACTTGCACCCAAAACGTTCAAACTGAAACACAGGAATGCTGTTTCATGGCAAAAAAATAGTCATCGTGGTAGTACTTCCCCGGATGAGCCCTACACAAAAAACTCTAATAAGTACTTCTAATGTAGGTATTAGGTATAAGTATAATCCGACCTTAAACCATGGTAAGATACAGGTTAGCCTAAAATATAGGTTTATATCTAACTAACAGGTAAAATAATGATAACTAACAGGTAAAATGAACGCGGATCAAACTTTACCATAATGATTCCAATGTTTACGCTACACTAGCGCTACAAAATTGGACATCCCAAGAGCTTGATCAGCTTGATTTCAGCAGCTTGACCTCTTCGAAAAACCGCAACCATACAGCAGAGGTCAATGGACTTAGACAAGCGGTATGGAACTGGTAAATCTGGTGTTCGGGTCAGCTAGTGCTCAGATTTTTTTTCCGTATTTTTCTCTCTAAAAAAACTTTTAGCTGACGAGTCTGCGTTGGTACATGCAACACGCAACAGTATACATTCTCATGGAATATGTAGCGCATGAATTTAAATTTCAATAAGGATTCGAATTTCAAATGTCTGATAACGGATATCCATTATTTATTTATGCAGTTTTCAATAATGATTCTTTTGGAACTGGCTAACTCGCTTATAACTTTGTTTGAATTACAAGGAGTTTTTAGTGCGTGCTATGAAACATATCTTTTAAACATATCAGCTTTGTCATTATTGAAAATTTTTGTGATTTTTGTAATTAAAGCTAAGCACACCTTACCTAGATATTCACATAATTTTAATTTCGGTGAATTAAATATAACTTTATCATTTACCAACCCAATAAGAATTTCTAAAATTCACTTGTTTAAGAGAGCTACGAGACAAGCAGTCAAAAAAAAGGACAGGAAAAACTGGCTATAGTAGGCTAATACAGGTTCTTGTTTATAATCGAAAAAGCGCGCATGTTATTCAAAATTCAATAGAAAATAGTTATCGACTGATTTATTTCTATTTTAGCTCTATGAGGTTTATAAAAACAATATTTAGTAGGTGTTCAGATTTTTATGTATGCTTATGTGTGATTTCTGAACGAATTAGGAACAAAAGTTTCCCCAAAAACTTCGACAGCTTCAATTTGGCCGTTTAATAAAAAATTGCTCCACCTCAATAAATGGAATGGAATTTCTGAATTCTCCCAAATTCAACGTGTAAAAACCTTGATATTGAGTTCGCTAACTTTTTATTGGTCGTGACATTGCGATTCCGGCTTCGATTTCAGGGTTTTAGGTGTTGATTGCAAAAATAATGGTTGAAAATATATATAATTCAGGTAAATTCGGGTTAGATTGACTTTGATCCTCAATCATTTTTATTTTTTTATTTATTTATATTACGCCCTGTCTTGAGCTTGAGTTGAGTTCCAGCTCCTACCAGTAGCCTATAATTCAATTAATTATATGAAAAAATGTATTTATTGGTAATTTAAAA
Source organism: Horisme vitalbata (assembly GCA_951804965.1). Taxonomy (NCBI): domain Eukaryota; kingdom Metazoa; phylum Arthropoda; class Insecta; order Lepidoptera; family Geometridae; genus Horisme; species Horisme vitalbata. The sequence continues at coordinate 3,231,637 of OX638090.1, forward strand.
TTGTTAAATTGTATGCTTGAAAAATAATTCTATTAAATTACTGTGAAAAATGGTTCATAAAGGAGGAGTACAGGTAACAAATATAAAAAAAAATTGAATTGAGAACCTCCTCCTTTTTTTGAAGCCGGTCAAAAATATTCGAAATGAGTACATATAATTTAATACTAGACTACTAGAATACCTGCATGAAATGGATCTTATTTTGCCTATATACTTAAAAAAACAATTAAAACAACTAGATACTACAATTAAAACTCTAGTCAAGATTCCTTCCTTCCTCCTTCGTATGAGCGAGTGGCCAATTCTGCTGTTGGAGTTTAGGCCACCCAAATGCCTCAAACACTTAACGTGCCTTCCGAAGCCCGAAAGCGCTCAAATCTAAATGCGACTAATCGGTCATCTATGTATGTATCATCACCTATGTACCAAGTAATGACATCTCGTCATGATGATTTATGGCTGATTCCTATGATATATCGTAATCGATGACGCTTCGTAACTGCCATATACAGTGTCAACTTGTATCTTCTATTTACTCACTGACTGGGACGCTGTAGTGCCAGTACATGGTCAGATGGAGTAGGCTTGCCCAGCACCTATACCATCCTCTAAGCCTAGTCGGCCTTACCCACACGACAGTCATACTACGTGTGGAGCTGAAAAAACCTCGGGTTTCCTCTCGTTTTCTTTCACTGTTATGAGAACTTATCTGGCCTCTGCTGGACCCATCCAGCTTCTACTAGCATCCTTTCGCTGATCGTCACTCCACCTGGTCGGAGGGCGTCCTACACTTAATTTGCGGAGCTGCAGTCTCCACACATAGTTATTGGTCACACTATTGGTCATACTCGTTATTGACATAATAGTGTAACAGTTCGAATCGTGACACACAGTGATCGTAGCTTTATAAAAAATACTGTCAAAGATAAAAGATAATTTATTTGCTTCAAAACACGTGTAACTATTTTACACGTGTACAAAAGTCAAGTTAAAATATGACACAACATACTTGACCTGTCACGGTATTGCAAACATTTGAGAGAGTGGCATGCAATATAATGTATTATTAATGAAAAAAAAACAGGTAAATACAAAAATTAATATAAAACAATTTAGTCAAACATTATCAGTATATCGTCAATAATAATAATAATAATAAATTAGAGTACTTACCTTATTAATTGGAAAATTACAGATTGAAACATGTCATAAAAAATTGTCTTAAACAGATATTAATATAAAACGATTTAGTTAGAAATTAATATAAAACTATTTTGAGTGTATCGTCACTAATAATATGAAATTACGGTACCTACCTAATCAATTGGAAAATTCAAAAATTAAACATGTCAAAATAAGTTATAAAAATTGTACATCAAATGTTGCACGGGGTCTTTCAACAGCGAATTTTTACAGCCATTTTTTTAAAGAATGAGGTTACAATGCGTGATGATGATGGTGATGATGATGACAAAAAGATAAAGATAAAGATTAATTTATTTGCTTCAACATAATGTAGGTTACAGTTGTAGGTCTTAATTATATTTCTTGTTTCAATTATGTTCTACCTTTTAATTCTTTTAATGCGGGACGTAATCACACAGCATCATGTAGCCCCAAACTAAGCAGAGCTTGTATTATGGGAACCACATGATTGATATACTACACATATATATATTTTTTGTAAATACATACATATCATACATAGAAAACACCCAAAACCGAGACAAATATCTACAGAACATGCAAACATTTGTCCCGCAGCGGTAATCGAACCCGCAACCTCCTGCGTCTCAGGCGGACCTTCGCCCACTGCGCCACAGAGGCCGTCAACCTTTAAATTAGACATGCAAATATTTAAGATTATATAAAAGGAATATGAAATAAATTGTTGCGTAAAATGTCAAAAAAAACCAATTTGCTTTTCATTTGTAAAAACAAACTAAATTGGTTTTCGTCATCATTCGTCATTGGTCGTTATAACTACATGTCCCACGGATAACTACAAAAACTACTAATGGCCGATTCCTATAATATACCGTTACCGATAACGCCTCGTTTTCTCTTGAAAAACTGTCAAAAATTAACAACGAGGCGTCGAAAATTTGACAGTTTTTAATGGGAAAACGAGGCGTCATCGGTAACGGTATGATATAGGAACCGGCCTTTACATGGACCCTATATTAAAAAAAAACTTTAGATTTTTGCCAGACCAGACTCACACGTCAAAAAGTTTATCTGAACTAGTTCGGATGCGCCCGTCAATTTGGTCGGGCTCCGAAAAACTTGCTTCTTGCGAGTTATGCAAATCTGACACACGCAGTCAGATATGCAATTTCGAATTGAAGCCAGTTCAGTGTTCTCAGTATTTGAAATGTTGTTGGTTAATTTGTGAAAAAGGTGGGTAGTGGGCTTTACTGAATTCAAATTTTTGAGTCGTGAGTCAGCACACCTTGTAACGGATTGTTGAAGACGTTGAAGCCATGTGATTGCGTAACGGCTAAGCGGTTGGACTTTCCTCTGACTACTTCTTAGTATTAATACAACATGAACCCGCTATGGTGGGTGGGGTGACGATCTGCGAAAGGCTGCTGGTAGAAGCTGGATGCGTCGAGCTCAGGACAGGGCGCAATGGCGCTCATTGGGGGAGGCCTGTGTCCAGCAGTGGACTGCTATAGGCTGATGATGATGATGATGATGATGAACCCGCTATCCCATATCCCGCTTTTTATAGGGGAGGCCCTAATCCCCACGCTGGGCATGCGAGTTGGGGATCTCAGTGCACAGCTTCTTGCACCGCAGATGCTGCTGCCTGTCGGCGGCCAGGCGAATAAGCTGTGCCAGTGTTAGGCTACGCTATGCCACAATCAGCTGGTCACCAGAGCCCCGTTTGTTAGCAGGGTACACCACGGGCAGGTGCTTGGGTTCTGGAGATTTGTCTTGGAATAATAATAATTGGGGTGTAGGGGTTCCAAGACAAATCAACAAATCACGACAATATTTAATAATAATTATTATTATTTCCATCGTAACTGTTGCTTATTGCTTTTGTTATGAGAAACATATTGACTTTTAATACTTTTTTTGTTAATACATGCACATTTTTCATAAAAAACACCCTGAGTCCGAGTCAAATATTTACAGACCAAATATATCGGGAATCGAAGCCGCAATCTTCCGCGTCTCAGATCGTCGTGAAAACCAGCGCTGTGCCATTCCTGTCTGTTTGGTACAGCGCATGCTGAGACGGGACCATTTCGACCCCACACAATACGAAATAATATTTAGTGCTCATTAATACCTAACTTCAATTATGTATGTATTTTTCTCTTTATTCTTTGTATTATAAATTACCAACCAACTCTGTACATATGTACCTACGGCTACTTATTATGTGTGTATTGTGGGTCGAATAAATGAATTTTCTTCCTTTCTTCTTTCACTGCACCACAAAGGTAGCCCATCAATAGATTTGCGTACTAAGCAATTTAGATATCCGAAGTGGAGGAAAAAGTAGTAAAGATGTTTCTTTTGTTTTTGCACACATCACCTTATCAATTCACAGCGTCGCGTTCCCGGGAAAACAAGAGCCATCAACTTTTTCACTTACTTCTTTACACTTTAATGGCTTCCTCGGAAGTTCTGAAAAACCCAGGGTTGGATCAGGGCGAAGTTCACTGGCAATCTTAGGAGTTAAGCGAGCAGATGGGGCAACAAATCAAAAACTTTGACAGTTAAAATGTGGGTGTTTTAACCGAGCTGTCGCAATTTTATCTCTCGCAAACTGTTGTTTTTGGGTCATGCCGGCTGAAGTGTTATTAATTTGTGACAAGACTAATTTATGGCGAAGAAAAAGTATGTTTAAATTCATTTTAAAAGACGTTCTTTGTAGAATTGTTTTTTTAGTATTCAATCGATTCATCAACTTAAGGCATAAAGTTGTTAGGCCTCGTGTGCCAATTTCACCGGCACCCACACCCAAACCGAAACACAGCAATGTTGCTTAGTGATAGAAATAGAAATAGAAATAGAAACATTTATTTGACACGACACAACAACCAAAACAAAAATATATATTAGAAAATGGATAGGTACCAAACCTACCATTATATTAACTTAAAATAAATTAAAATCAAATGGCGAACAGTCAACAAATAACTTAGACTTAAAGCATTGTCTAATAAGACAGCTGAACCTACTCGCCCACACACCACCATGCATTAGGTACCTAATGCATGGTGGTGTACCTTATTATTATTATTATTATTATTATTATAATAGGCATGGTGGTAGTACTTCTCCTGACAAGACCTTCACACAGAATCCTACTACTAGTAAGATATGTATAGTTTAAACCTAAAACTTTAAGTAATATGTACGCATGTACATGCGTCGAGCTCCAGACATGGCGCAATGGCGCTCATTAGGGGAAGCCTATGTCCAGCTGTGGACTGCTATAGTCTGATGGTGATGGTGATGAATATGTACCCTACCTTCATCGTATAAGTTAGTGGTCATCTCTGGTGTCGTTGAAGTTTTTAGGCATCCGATGTAGCTCAACGACTGAAATACCAGGGTACATACTGTAACGTCCATAACGTAAGGTTATTACTTTGTGTTGAGGAATACTTATGTGCCGTTTTGTGGAAATTAACTACATGAATAAACATACCCTCCGAAGCACGAAACAGCACAGATCTAAATCCTACTAAACGGTCACCCATCCAAGTACTGATCGTGTGGAGTGTTTGCTAAACTAAGATGATCTAACAAGATCACTGAAATTATCAACGCCACGGACTTCAAATTGAATTGAGTCGCATAAAAATACAGTGTCTCGTCTTTCTTCTTTCATTGGTTTTTTATCTAATTGACAAAGCTTAAAATAATCACGCAAATGTTCTTGTATCTTTGTATGTTTTTGATCCAGACCTGTGTTACAATGTTTTTCGACTTGATGAAAACTATCAAGACGGACTGCTGTAATTTAGTTTGTGGAACGTAATCTAGGAGCTACAATGACTGGACAAGCGATATGGACTTCTAGCTTCCTCCTACGGTTTCGCGTGCGTAGTGGTACCTTGATAAACTATGTGTTAGTCGTTAATCTAGGTCAAAAATATGTTTATTCCAAGTTTCAACCAAATCCGTTCAGTTGTTACAGAGTTGAGTGGGAACCAACATACTCACACATACAAACTTCGTGTGAAGTGTGATTTCCATGAAAATGAACATAGTACCCAATACCTTATAATTGATTAGTAGATACATCAAGATAAATAGTAGATAATACTATTTATCGATGAGTAAGAACTTGTTTATATTATTGAAATCCCTTCAAGGTAAAAATATTCGTATGATTTGCAAGTATAATATTCGAAAGGTATTCCTAGGTTATAGTGTTTCAATAAAAGCGGCCATGGGCTTGCTTGTGTTGACGAATGTGGGTGGGTTTGGTTACTGATGTAAATCTACCAAGAACAAGGACTGACCCACCCAGTATTACCGCTTGTAATTTTAACTAGATAAGATAAGATAAGATAAGATATGGCTTTATTTGGCTCAAACAATTACAGCACATGGTACAGCACAAAAAACAAACAGAAAAACACTGATACACAAATAGGTAGGTAGTAGGTACAATAATAAGTTTATCAAAGGTATCTTAGGTGCGTATATATAGGGTAAAAAAGAAACTAAAATTAGAAACATAATTTGACTAAATAAAATAAAAAAATAAGTATTTTACACAACCAAATCTAAGAAAACTATACAGTAGCACTAAGGCTGTGTGGATGGAATCGGTGCTGCAACGGTATGTGCCAAAAAGGCCCCTTCTCAGCTTGATGCTACTTTGCCTGGGGTGGCTAAGCAGCGCTGATTTTCAGAAGGAGCCTGGAACCTCCCGACCAAAGTGCAACGTGTCGGTCTGTTAGGTTGTCGTCAACTCTTGAATGTATGTATTAAGGTTAGGTAGGTGAATATTATATAAAAAAATATACTAGGTACTTTAAATCAATATGTTATATACTAATATAGGTTTATGTGAATAAATAAACAGATAAATAAAGTCTAAAAAAATATTTTTTCCAAAATTGTTGCTGAATTCCTTCACAGCTGTCATCGCTCCGCCACACCAATCACTGTCAGTGTCAATCAAACAGATGACGTTGATTGATGTGCAGTGCACGCACAAACGTCAAATGCAAGGGCAAGGCGCGCAAAAATGAAAAAGCAAATTCTATAGAAAATTATGTAAATGCGTGAAAAGATATTATTTTATTTTATAAAATTAAATTAATAATATTGCGATTGTAAAAAATAAGTAAGTGGTTGCGTCCTACGTGTACTGTGGCTTAATATCAAATGTAGGACACATCAAATGCCTTTGAGAACACAACAAACAAACAAAAGATGTGCGCCTGTCATTGTAAGTTTGATCAAGAGCTTTTCTGTATTTTTATTAGTTCTTTTTTAAGAAGGAACCGAAAAGTGTTGATCGTTTTTAGAGCACGGATTGGCGGGAGCAGAGCATTCCAACATTGGGTGGCGGCGAATCGGAAGGAACCCCGAAATCTTATAGACTTGTGCCTTGGTGTCAAGAAAACCAGGTGAGAACATGCTCGGCGGGGGTATTTTGAGCTATCACTAGCCCATTTTAATTTATCTAAAAGGTAACTTGGTGTTTTATAAGAAATGAGGCCAAAAAGTAGGGTGGATAAGTGGAGATGTCTGCGTGCTTTCATTTTCAATAGATTGGATGAATTAAGATAGGGTGTTATATGTGTTCTTGGGGGAACATGAAAACAGAACCGGACACAAGCATTTTGGACTCTCTGAATCAACCTTTCAGTCCGGCTCAGAAGACAAGGACCATAGACTACATCACAGTAATTAAGGCATGATAGAACGAGTGACTCACATAAAGTGATGCGTACTTCTTCGTTGATATAAGGTCGTATTCGGTAAAGTACCTTAAGCCGGTACAGTGAGTTTCGGACACTTTCAGCCACATGTTTTTCAAAGCGAAGATGACTGTCCATGGTTAGTCCAAGGTTTTTTGCTTCGTTAACATATTCAACCAATTCACCATTTACCTGTATTTGAATATTTTCTTCAGCAAGTTTATTTAGACCTAACTTGTTACCAATAAGCATGAACTTTGATTTATGGGGATTTAAAACTAGTGAGTTAGATAATGACCACTGAAATACCTGCTCTAAATCATGGTTAATTTCTGTTACAGCACTGACACAGTCCGAAGGCAAGAAAGACCTATAAAGCTGCAAGTCATCCGCATAGAGATGAAATTGACAAAATGAGATATTTTTTATTATGTCAGCACTGTAAAGAATGAAGAGGATAGGACCCAGTATTGACCCCTGGGGAACCCCCCGGGGGACCGGGCGAGGGGGAGATCTAAGAGATTTACCATTGGGCAGTTTCAACTCCACACATTGATGCCTACCACTAAGGTAACTTGAAAACCATTTAATTGTTTTGGCATCAAAACCATAAAAAGCAAGCTTTGAAATAAGAAGAGGTATATTTAGAGAATCAAAAGCCCTAGAGAAATCTAGCAGAACCAGTATGCTACACTTACCCTCATCTTGAGCAGCCAATAGGTTATCAACCACATCAAGCAGAGCAGTAGACGTACTATGTCCTTTACGGAAGCCTGACTGTAGTTGAGGCAGAATATGATAGTTCTCTAAATACATAATCATCTGCATGCTGACAATCTTCTCAAGTATCTTAGACAGGCAGGGAAGAAGGCTGATTGGTCTTAGATCATTAAGAGAACATGGTTGGTTGTTTTTAGGGATTGGCTTTACAATAGCTACTTTCCATAATTCTGGGAAAAGGCCGTTGGCAATAGACTCATTTATCATTGCTGTGATAGTTGATAATGATTGAGGCAAGGTCATAACTAACATATCCAAGGATATACCATCAATACCCTGAGCATTAGATTTGAATCCTTCAATTACTTTTTGCACAGTGGCTTCGCTCACAGGCTGAAGAGAGAAAGTCCCAGCACCATACCTATGGTACTCATAGAATGTGAGATGTGATATTGGGATATGCTCAGAACCGGGGACCTTGAGAAAATGTAAATTAATAGAGTCAGGGTCATCAAACTGTAGTGGCAGCTCCGCTGTCTGTTTTTTATCAGGTAAAATATTACTTTTTAGACTTTTCCATAATTGTTTAGAGTTTTTTATATTCATGTTAATATTTTGTGTAAAAAAGGCCCGTTTTTCACTCTCAATGGCTGCATTAACTATCGATTTCATATTTTTATAACATTTCTTTAGTACTAAGGTTTTGTGCAATTTATACTCCTTATGGTAGTTGTCTCTGATACTCATCATGGCTTTGATGGTATCAGTGATCCATGGATGCGGGGGACCTTTAAACTTTGTTGTTTTTAATGGCGCATGCAAGTCATACAAGGTCTGAATTGTATATGTAAAATTTGATACAAACTTATTGATGTCATTTGATTCATAAAAGCTAGACCATTTAATAGAATTAATGTCATTGTTAAATAACTCGGGAACAATATTTTTTAGGGGTCTATATGTAACTAAGCGTGGTAAAGGTTTGTCTTTCTTAATATTAAATTCAACAACCAACATTGCATGATGGCCTAACTCAGGGGTATGTTTCATAGCCACTTTACGCACTTTAGCATCAGTACACACTAAGTCAATAAGTGTTAGGTCTCCCTGATTGTTTAAGTGAGTTGGCTCAGTGACTATTTGACTTAGCTTCAAGCAGTGCAAGAATTGTTGCAACAAAGGGAGCTTCTTGTGACTACTGTCTAATAAATTAATATTAAAGTCTCCCACTATTATGAGGTTGTCACATTTAGGGAAAGATGTGACAGAGTCAATTAATGCTTCCAGAAAGGTGTCAACATCCTGCCACGGCGCGCGGTACCCAGTGCCAATAATGACAGTCTTACCCATTACATTTATGCGCAACCACATCTGTTCCACTGATGAAACCTCGGGGTAAGGACAGATGCGTGCATTTATACCTTTCCTTATATAAAAACCCACCCCTCCTCCACGTCCTCCTTTAATAGATTTATGCCGTGACTGGAATAAAAATTTAAAATTCCCTATATTGGCTGCTTTATAATCCTGTCCAGGACCTATCCAAGTCTCATTAACAGCCAATATATCTGGGCTCAGCTCCTCCATAGCAGCAACAAACTCATCTTGGCCAGTGTTCAGTGACCCCGCGTTAAAAAGACCAACTTTCAACTGGTTCAGAGGAAGTTTTGGTTGATAAATTGTTTATTTCTGATGACATGAGACTGGATTAATTTACTATTAGATATATAAGTTAGTAAGTTAGGGGTTGTTGGGGTAATAAATATTAGAATATACAATAGATAAGTTCCTATATTGGTAATTGTTGTAATATCACAAGATTTCATATATTGAATGACTATTGAAAGAATATATAAGGATAATAAATATATATTGTGCCGGTAGCATAAGTAAGAAATTCTAAGGGATACAAAACACTCATTGAGTTTTAATCGATTCACCATGAGGAGACACAACAAATAAATAAATGAAATAATGTTGGACAACACCTGCACCTTCACAGCAAAAGAAATGTATAATAAACAGCTATTATTAAACAGAAAATAAATGTTGTTGAAACAATTATAAAATATTAATAATTTAAAAATAAATTTCAGAGCGTCTCGACTGGTCAGACTTAGACAGGCCCAAAAACCCGCGCCACATCAGCCTCCGTCCGGATGGGGTACGCCGGCTTGCCCTCGCCCTGCCTCGCGTAGATGCGGCCTCGCCGCGTCCACGAGAACCTCCAGCCCGCACGGCGACATTCCTCACGGACGCGATGGAACAATTGCTTGTTGGTCCTGGACAATCGCTCGTTGATGAATATGCGCGGCGAGGCTCCAGCGGGGTCGGCGGCGCGGCCGGCGTCTGCGGCCGTCAGCGTGCGGCGCACTCGCGCGCCCTGCAGCAGGCGGTCGCGCAGGTCGCGGCGCGCCAGTCGCACCACGACGCGGCGCGCGCGGGGCGCCTCGCCCGCGGGCCCCCCCGTCTGTACGGCACCGACGCGCTCCGCGAACACCACGTCACGCTCCTCGAGCTGGACGCCCAGCTTGGCGGCCAGGACGGTGACAGTGTGCAGCACGCTCTCGCCCCTCTCCTCCGGCAGCTGTCCGATCTCGAGGTCGGCCAGCAGCGCGTCCTGGTCGCGCTCGTTGAGCTCCCGCTTGAGTTCGGCGACGGTGCGCTCCAGCGCGGCCACCTCCTCGCCCGCCCCGCCGGGCGCCACGGCCCGCTGTTCGACGGCCTCCAGCCTGCGCTCGAACCCATCCATGCGCTGCGCCATTCCCGCCAGGGAGGCTTTGAGGTCGACCATCTCCGCACGAAACTCCCGCCACTCGGTGAACATAGTGTGGAACTCTGATTTGAAGGAGTTGAGGTCGGTAACGAGATTCTGCTGCATGGCCGAGAACTCCGATAGCAGGTCACTACGAAGAGCGCGCAGCTGCTGCTCCGTGAACTCGGCTGTGATGTTGTGGGTGGTGTCATCGAGTGCCGCCGGTTCTTCCTCGACGCAGTAGTCCTGGTCCGCGGGGCGGATGGGCGTGGAGGGGTCTCTCCCCTTCGGCGCGCTGGCCTGGCACGCTCCGCATCGCCAGGAGTCAGCTACCTGCGCCCCTTCTGGCACTCGTACACACCCATGGTGGCTGACCGATTTGCAGCGAGGACATACCACGCCACTTTTCAGGAATCTTCCGCAAGCCTCGCACTTGGCCATTATTACTGGATAATTATTGGGATAAAGGCCAATAAATCAGTTCCGCTACACAGCACAAGATAGCGCTAGCGGCATATGCGAGTTTGACAGGTACCTGATACAGGCCAGACAGCTGATAGTTAATACTGCTACCCAACAAGAGATGGCGCCACTGATAATTTATTAAAGTTAATTTGTCTTTACCTCAAGTATTATTACGTGCCGAGTTTACACAGATTGTATTAATAATCACTCAGTTAAATTTAGTCATACCCAGTACGTCGAAGAGCACTCCAGGGAATGTTTATAATCAATAATAAACTATTATCGTAGAAGAGGGTACGCTCAGACTCACAAAATGTATTTTGAGTTATTAGTCCACTTGTAAAGGATGAATCGTCACTAAAAACGCTATCCGATATGAGTTACACCGAGTCACACCGACTACAATAGAGCACACAACTAAAAAGTTCGCCAAACTATTTAAAACATAGGTTTTAGCGGGACCGATGTTTGCACTTAGATGATCGGGGGTACTTCCTACTTAGGATACTTCTACTACTAACTACTATAAAATTATTAATTAGAATTTCATATTTTAATCATATTTCCATCTAACCTATACTAAATGAATAAAAAATTAAGACCAAATTACCATGTGGTGCCCTTAACGTTCAATAGTTTAATTCTCAATTTTAATGTATGTTATATGGAGATTACTGAATTGGATTTAATAATAAACTGATCAATCGGCATAGTAATGTTATGTTGCAGGTTGCAGTGTTTTCACTAAAACAATCAGGTAAATACAGAAAAAGTAACTTTAAAATTTTGCTCCAAAACTATCAACATTTTCGTGTTATGCAACTCGTTCTATGGGCACGGATTATATTAATTATCTTAATATTAAAATCTACTAAGGTTTGAAGTCGTATATAACCTCAATGTAAGTCCAATATCCAATACTTGAATCGTTCTAGTCAAAGATTGAAACTAGTCATTTTTCAACGGACACGTACTTATTTTGGAACGTGACGTATCGCTGGTCATCTCACAGAGGAAATTGAAAGAATTCCATGGATTTTATACATTGGGTATTGCAAATATTGGATTCTCTGTTTGAACGTAAAATTGCGAGGTTTGAATTGGAATTCATATCTAACTCAATCCAATTTTGATTTATATATACTAGCGCCCGCGGCTTCGTTCGGACCCTGAATAAAAATAGCTGTTATTCTTGGTCCAGAACTATATAATGTGCAAAATTTCAGCTTAATCCGGTCAGCCGTTTCAGCGTAAAGGAGTAACAACAGGTGAGATGGAGGTCAAACGTAAGCTTTTAAAAAACAAATGTACATGAAAACAAAAATGGAGAAATATTTTATTTGCAGCAAAAGCAAGGACAAGTAAATAGTGGGGTACAATGGTTTTAGCTTAAACATTAAATTATATTCGGAGTCGCCGGAGGAGCTGCAACAAAAGCTTGACGGCCTTAGCATCAGCCTCGCGAAAGATAGGTCTCGGCATGAATTTGGACAAGACCAAAGTCATGGTCAGTGACCGAATTGATCCGAGTCCTGTCGTCGTTAATGGAAGGTGTCCATTGAATGAAGGTGTCCAAGGTGTCCATGTCCAAGATGTCCTGAAGTGGTTTCAGAGTATACATACCTCGGACAGATATTGCAGTTGGGCAGAAACAACTTCGAGAAGGACGCCAAAAGGAGGATTCAGCTGGGTTGTGCAGCATTTGGAAAACTACGTCGAGTTTTCTCGTCACCCATACCGCAATGTTTGAAAACGAAAGTTTTCAATCAGTGCGTCCTACCCGTCATGACATACGGAGACGAAACGTGGACATTAACACTCACAGTACGGCTATTCCATCAGTTTAAAGTCGCTCGCGAGCTATGGAACGAGCTATGCTCGGAGTTTCTCTGAAGAATAGAATCTGAAACGAGTATATCCGACATAGAACTAAAGTTGGCGACATAGTTAAGAGAATTAGTAAGCTGAAGTGGCAGTGGGCAGGCCATATCTGCCAAAGAATCCATAACAGTTGGGGTAAACGAGTTCTTGAGCGGAGACCGCGGCTTGGGAAACGTAGTGTAGGACGCCCTCCAGCAAGGTGGATTGACGATCAGCGAAAGGCTGCTGGTAGAGGCTGGATGCATCGAGCTGAGGACAGGGCACAATGGCGTTCATTGGGGGAGGCCTATGTCCAGCAGTGGACTGCAGGCTGATGATGATGATGATTAAATTATATTAAAATTCGTGTGTTATCCCGATAAACTGAGTACTTACGACTTGTGGACATCAAGATCTTGTCTATATAAGACCGTGTTTGCGTCATAAATTATCAGTTAAAGATGTAGGTACACAAACTGGGCCGTGTCCAAATTAGCGTTAAATTATTTCGAGCAAATCCGGGTGCAATAACTCCAGTGACAAAGCAGGCCATTAAATTTAATATTTCAGAGTGGCGCTAGTTGAGCTCTCGACCTCGCTTGTAGCGCGTCATTACCAAGAATTTTAAATATAAAATGTACCCAACTCTGTTCATACTCGTAATTTTTTATAATACGACAAGACGGAACAATCACAAGGCTCACCTGATGTTAAGTGGTAACCATCCAATAGAGAAAATATTTAGTGCTTATCTGGTTACCCTTCTCTGACGTATTTCACAGAAACTCAACTTGCCAAGAAATTCGTCACCTTCCACACAAGGCGAAATGATCGATTCGCTGTCTGCCTTCGGTACTCTGTAGAACTCCACAGACGTGTTACTTCGCCGAGCGCCAAACAGAAAGTGGTAACCATCGCTAATAAAAAATATTGTACTGCGTTTTTGGACCGTGCCCTAAAAGCAAAGTCCATTGAGGCATGAAGACAATAAGCCATCATGTACCTGTGATTTCACTAGCACACACAGTACACACTTGCTGCACTGATTGCGTCACAACCATTTGAGTCACCGCTATCCATCAGATGGGGTGTATAGGGTTCCAACCCCTATCTTCGGAACCCAAGCCAACCCCACCTGCACGTGGTGCACCCTGCTAAACAACGAACGGGGCTGTGGCGGCCGGCTGATTGCGGCATAGCACAGCCTACATCGGCACCTAAATCCCCTGGTCTGTCTGATGGTGATGGTGATGAATATGTACCCTACCTTCATCATATAAGCTAGTGGTCTCTGGTGTCGTTGAAGTTTTTAGGCCTCCGATGTAGCTCAACGACTGAAATACCAGGATACATACTGTAACGTCCATAACGTAAGCTTATTACTTAAGTGCCGTTTTGTGGAAATAAACTACATAAATAAGCATAACCTCCGAAGCACGAAACAGCACAGATCTAAATGCTACTAAACAGTCACCCATCCAAGTACTGATCGTGCGGAGTGTTTGCTAAACTAAGATGATCTAACAAGATCACTGAAATTATCCACGCCACGAGGGCTTCAAATTGAATTGAGTCGCATAAAAATACACAGTGTTTCGTCTTTCTTCTTTCATTGGTTTTTTATCTAATTAATAAAAATTAAAATAATCACGCAAATTTTCTTGTATCTTTGTATGTTTTTGATCCAGACCTGTGTTACAATGTTTTTCGACTTTATGAAAACTATCAAGACGGACTGCTGTAATTTAGTTTGTGGAACGTAATCTAGGAGCTACAATGACTGGACAAGCGATATGGAATTCTAGCTTAATCCTACGGTTTCGCGTGCGTAGTGGTACCTTGATAAACTATGTGTTAGTATTAAATCCAGGTCAAAAATATGTTTATTCCAAGTTTCAACCAAATCCGTTCAGTTGTTACAGAGTTGAGTGGGAACCAAAATACTCACACACACACAAACTTCGTGTGAAGTGTGATTTCCATGAAAATGAAGATAGTACCCAATACCTTATAATTGAATAGTAGATAGATCAAGATAAATAGTAGATAACACTATCTATCGATGAGTAGGAACTTGTTTATATTATTGAAATCCCTTCAAGGTAAAAATATTCATATGATTTGCAAGTATAATATTCGAAAGGTATTCCTAGGTTATAGTGTTTCAATAAAAGCGGCCATGGGCTTGCTTGTGTTGAGGGATATCGGCGGGTTTGGTTACTGATGTAAAGCTACCAAGAACAAGGACTAACCCACCCAGGATTACTCTTGCAATTTTAACCTACTATACAAGTATTAATTAGAATTTCGTATTTTAATCATATTTCCATCTAACCTAAACTAAATGAATCAAAAATTAAGACCAAATTACCATGTGGTGCCCAGTTCCCTTAACGTTCAATAGTTTAATTCTCAATTTTTATATTTATGTTATATGGAGATTACTGAATTGGATTCAATAATAAACTGATCAAACGGCATAGTAATGTTATGGTGCAGGTTGCAGTGTTTTCACTAAAACAATCAGGTAAATACAGAAAAAGTAACTTTAAAATTTCGCTCCAAAACTATCAACATTTTCGTGTTATGCAACTCGTTCTATGGGCACGGATTATATTAATTATCTTAATATTAAAATCTACTAAGGTTTGAAGTCGTATGTAACCTCAATGTAAGTCCAATATCCAATACTTGAATCGTTCTAGTCAAAGATTGAAACTAGTCATTTTTCAACGGACACGTACTTATTTTGGAACGTGACGTATCGCCGGTCATCTCACAGAGGAAATTGAAAGAATTCCATGGATTTTATACATTGGGTATTGCAAATATTGGATTCTCTGTTTGAACGTAAAATTGTGAGGTTTGAATTGGAATTCATATCTAACTCAATCCAATTTTTATTTATATATACTAGCGCCCGCGGCTTCGTTCGGACCCTGAATAAAAATAGCTGTTATTCTTGGTCCAGAACTATATAATGTGCAAAATTTCAGCTTAATCCGGTCAGCCGTTTCAGCGTGAAGGAATAACAACAGGTGAGATGGAGGTCAAACGTAAGCTTTTAAAAAACAAATGTACATGAAAACAAAAATGGAGAAATATTTTATTTGCAGCAAAAGCAAGGACAAGTAAATAGTGGGGTACAATGGTTTTAGCTTAAACATTAAATTATATTCGGAGTCGCCGGAGGAGCTGCAACAAAAGCTTGACGGCCTTAGCATCAGCCTCGCGAAAGATAGGTCTCGGCATGAATTTGGACAAGACCAAAGTCATGGTCAGTGACCGAATTGATCCGAGTCCTGTCGTCGTTAATGGAAGGTGTCCATTGAATGAAGGTGTCCAAGGTGTCCATGTCCAAGATGTCCTGAAGTGGTTTCAGAGTATACATACCTCGGACAGATATTGCAGTTGGGCAGAAACAACTTCGAGAAGGACGCCAAAAGGAGGATTCAGCTGGGTTGTGCAGCATTTGGAAAACTACGTCGAGGTTTCTCGTCACCCATACCGCAATGTTTGAAAACGAAAGTTTTCAATCAGTGCGTCCTACCCGTCATGACATACGGAGACGAAACGTGGACATTAACACTCACAGTACGGCTATTCCATCAGTTTAAAGTCGCTCGCGAGCTATGGAACGAGCTATGCTCGGAGTTTCTCTGAAGAATAGAATCTGAAACGAGTATATCCGACATAGAACTAAAGTTGGCGACATAGTTAAGAGAATTAGTAAGCTGAAGTGGCAGTGGGCAGGCCATATCTGCCAAAGAATCCATAACAGTTGGGGTAAACGAGTTCTTGAGCGGAGACCGCGGCTTGGGAAACGTAGTGTAGGACGCCCTCCAGCAAGGTGGATTGACGATCAGCGAAAGGCTGCTGGTAGAGGCTGGATGCATCGAGCTGAGGACAGGGCACAATGGCGTTCATTGGGGGAGGCCTATGTCCAGCAGTGGACTGCAGGCTGATGATGATGATGATTAAATTATATTAAAATTCGTGTGTTATCCCGATAAACTGAGTACTTACGACTTGTGGACATCAAGATCTTGTCTATATAAGACCGTGTTTGCGTCATAAATTATCAGTTAAAGATGTAAAAACTGGGCCGTGTCCAAATTAGCGTTAAATTATTTCGAGCAAATCCGGGTGCAATAACTCCAGTGACAAAGCAGGCCATTAAATTTAATATTTCAGAGTGGCGCTAGTTGAGCTCTCGACCTCGCTTGTAGCGCGTCATTACCAAGAATTTTAAATATAAAATGTACCCAACTCTGTTCATACTCGTAATTTTTTATAATACGACAAGACGGAACAATCACAAGGCTCACCTGATGTTAAGTGGTAACCATCCAATAGAGAAAATATTTAGTGCTTATCTGGTTACCCTTCTCTGACGTATTTCACAGAAACTCAACTTGCCAAGAAATTCGTCACCTTCCACACAAGGCGAAATGATCGATTCGCTGTCTGCCTTCGGTACTCTGTAGAACTCCACAGACGTGTTACTTCGCCGAGCGCCAAACAGAAAGTGGTAACCATCGCTAATAAAAAATATTGTACCGCAAGCCACGCATGTTTGGACCGTGCCCTAAAAGCAAAGTCCATTGAGGCATGAAGACAATAAGCCATCATGTACCTGTGATTTCACTAGCACACACAGTACACACTTGCTGCACTGATTGCGTCACAACCATTTGAGTCGCCGCTATCCATCAGATGGGGTGTACAGGGTTCCAACCCCTATCTTCGGAACCCAAGCCAACCCCACCTGCACGTGGTGCACCCTGCTAAACAACGAACGGGGCTGTGGCGGCCGGCTGATTGCGGCATAGCACAGCCTACATCGGCACCTAAATCCCCTGGCCACTGACGGGCAGCAGCGTCGGTGGTGCGAGAAGCTGTGCCCTGCGATCCCCAACCCGCATGCCCAGCGTGGGGATTATGGGTATATCCCCCTATATTAGGGGAGGCCTATGTCCAGCAGTGGACTGATATAGGCTGGTGTGGTGAGGTGGCGGTGTGGTATCCTTCAGAATCTACTGAAACATCCATTTGATTAACACATGAAAAGCTCTAATATTTGAATAGCGTTTTAGTTTTAGGCATATATTTTAACTAACTTTTTCCCGCGGCTTTGCTCGCGTAAAATGTAATTTTCAAAGTTTTCCTATCCTTTGGGAACCTACCTACCCAAAATACTTACTAAAACTGTTGTAAAGAAACAGGGTATAGAAAAGTACCCAAGGTATACCCTCAAGGATGTCAATTTCTTTACTTCGGACAACGAGTACCTACCTATGCGAAACATAATGATGATAAGTTGAGTAGTTAGAGCGTGAAAGCGTAACAAAGAAACAAACTCACTTATGCATTAATAAGAGTAGTAGAAATAAGGATTGAGACAGTTTAGATGATTTGAGAGGTGCCTTCAGTCTCTCTGATTAACTAACAGTTAGTACCTGCTATTGCTTGCTAAACATTTTGCCACCTAGACACTTCCTAAGTTTAAATTAAACAAACGAAATTCGCTCCCGTTTTGTAGGTACTCTATCTCCTATGTTAATGAGGCTGCCTAACCTGGCGTGCCGGGAAATTGCCCCGCCTCGTACATCAGTGTATCATAAACAGAAGCTGGAACCGTGTCGAAATAACACAGCCTCACTTACCGGCGCCAGGAGAAGGATTTCTTGAATATTTTACTGAGAGAAAGAGGTAGGTTGGATATTTTAAATAGCTAAGTCTTTGTTGTAATACTTTCTCGAGAAGGATGGTTTTGGTTATTTGCAGATTTTAAGAGACAAAATATTTTTAGTTTATATTTTTTGTACCAGTAGTAGAGCTTTTTGTGAAGGGCTCGTCTGGAGAAGTACCTACTACTACCATGTTTATTTCTGCCGTGAAGCATTACCTACTGCTCTGAATTTCTATCTGAGTTTATATTTCATAAAGTATAATATAATTGTATTGTAATAATTGCTCAGAGAATTAGCAAGCTGAAGTGGCAAAGGGCTGGCCATATCGGCGGAAGAACCGATAACCGTTGGGGTAAACGAGTTCTTGAGTGGAGACCGCGGCTCGGCAAACGTAGTGTAGGACACCCTCCGGCCAGGTGGAGTGACGATCTGCGAAAGGTCGTTGGTAGAAGCTGGATGCGCCGAGCTCAGGACAGTGCGCAATGGCGCTCATTAGGGGAGGCCTATGTCCAGCAGTGGACTGCTATAGGCTGATGATGATGATGATGATTGTAATAATAATATACTTTATCTAATAAAGGTACGTGTAGGTAATTAGTTTTTGTATAAGCACCGTCGCTCAATTCTTATAATTACATTCTTTCCATTCTTAGGTTGTCTGGAAGAAATCGCTTTAAGCGATAAGACCGCCGATTATACCTACATTACTATTTTATTTCTCCGTTTTTGTTATTTTTTGATTGGTGTTGTATGCAATAATATCTATTTATTGCTTTGCTTCAGTTTGAAGGGTGTGGGTGCCGGTGAAATTACAAGCTCATCGCCTTCATGTCTCAAGTTCATCATGCAGGGCGTTGCATAGTAGGGTAAATTTCTTAATATATGTGACCTATGATTTTATATGTCACCTAAAATCATTCATGTTGGCTTATTCAGTCTATATTAAGTTTTATTAAGAAAAAAATGTATGAGATAATATTCCAGCGCTTACACCAAAACAACTATAATTTTCTACTATAGTGGAAATCTAGTATAATTGCGAACTAAGTTGTCAAACAACAAGGTTCCCTTCATCAAGCAAGCTAAGACCCGATGCAGGCAAGCCTTGGGGGGCTGGAGAACACGCCTTCCACGTACCTAGTCAAAATAACAGAGAGTTTGCACAAGTAACAGTGGAAATTAGATCTGGGACGGTAATGAGAAAATTTAATCAGTTCGTTACAGCCCTCGCGTGCTAACTCCAGATTTCATTAACGGCTGAATCGATATTGTTCAAGCACTTGTACGCAGGCCAGAAATTAAAATATATTACCACCAACAAAACGTTCTTCAAGTAAACCCATTGATAATATTACAAAAGTCTATTAGAAACCATCAATATATTGTAATTGAAAAGAAGCGCTCGTGGCGTGGCTTACTTCGGGGTTATTATCAGATCATCTTGGAGCAACACTCCACCCGGTCATTACTTGGATGGATGACCATTTAGTGTCATTAAGATTTGAGCGCTTCCATGCTTCGGAAGGCACGTAAAGATGCTGGTCCCAGCTTTTCAGTCGTTTAGCCATGTCGGAGGCCTTCGGGCGGCCTAAAAATTCCGAGCTCATACGAAGAAGAATAATAAGACTACGAGTATGTCCGTATCAACCTATAGTGTGCCTTCTTTTTACCGTCGAACATACATAGTTACTTAACTTAATCTATTTGACAAACATACCTTGTACCTACTTAACAAATTAATATTCATAACGTTTACTGCAGTAGTTAATCCGCAAACAGTTTCATCGACAAACATACTTCCAATATCGCAGATACGCTCAAAAGTAAACAATACCAAGAAATTGGCTTACCATCATCGTTAGGGATCAATAATTTAGAGTGCCGAAAATGAGGTCTTTTATCAAAGTACCTACTCTACTTTGTGTGGTGTAGGACTGACTACTTTTAGAGTAATAGGTTTGTGGTTAATGCTTTTCAATAAATACCAAACTGAACAACCATTTGCCATCACCATTATTATCTTCATGGTCCTATAGCTGTTCACTTACCATTTTACTAATAAATTAAAGCCTTTTCCATGCATAATTTTCTTTTTTTTCATCCAACTTCCATCATTGGAACCCATGCCAGCTAAAACCTCACCTAACCTGCTGTACAAATTACAGGGCTCTAGCAGCCGGTTCACAACGGTATAGAGCAGCTGAACACAGAGTGCAGCAAAGGACATGGAATACCTTTAAAACAAAAAAAAGTACTGTTCCTGGGGGCAGTAAACAAAATATTTGACATAAAGGGTATTACTGTGAGTAACGCCGCACGCTAGTGAATAATGAATCTCGCGATCATTCATTAGAAGCACAAAGTTGGAATGCACACATCGCGAATATGTACCTAGGTATACTGACGGGAACAATTATTATTATTATATTATTATTATACTCACGCCACTCCACATATAACAATATTTATTATTATTATTATAATTATCTTCATCATCATCATCATCCTATAGCAGTCCACTGCTGGACATAGGCCTCCCCTAATTAGCTCCATTACGAACTGTCCTGAACTCCAACTTCTACCAGCAGCTTTTCGCAGATATTCACTCCATCTGGCCGGTGAGCGGTCTCACAACGTTTGTCGAGTCATAACTCGTAAAAGCCGAAGAACTCGTTTTCCGCAACAGTTATCGGTTATGATAGGTAACCGTTTAATCGTAGATCTTTCTAGAACAAAAGTATCTTACAATACTTATGGCCGGTCTAACAGACCTCGCAAACACGACGCTTTGTCGTCGCGCTTAGTCTCGAGCGTCTGTCATATCTTGCTGTCGCGATGTCGCCGTGTGTGCGGTGCTTTGAACAAAATGTATGAAAATTGTCCCCCACAGCTTGTCGTAGCGTCCAATCGCTGACGTTTGTCGTCCAATTTGCGCAGGCTGTTAATGTTACCGATGACCCTTCGTTTTCCCTTCAGACACTGTCAAATTTTCGACGCATCGTTGTCAATTTTTGACAGTTTTTCTAGGGAAATTGAAGCGTCGTCGGTTACGGAAGGTTTATTACGGATTCCATGGTTACAAAATAATACATTTTCTACTGCTATTTAGTACCTAACAAAGTCTATTTAGCAACTCAACACAGAAAATAATCGAAACCGGATATTATCCTGCCTACCCAAATGGAATGCCTCCATTCCCCTTACATTGTTTAATTTCATAACCAGTTCAAAACGCAATCATAATTTAAGTGTTCTCATGTGGAGATACAATAAAACTGAAATGTAGCCAACTTAAGCTAAGCTTATCAAGCAATTTTGTACTTTACTCTTTAATGTTTAGGGTAGTGACTCGTAAGAGGCTCTTTATAGGGGTTTATTAACTTCCTCGGTATGCCTAATATAAAAATATATTCCTTTGTCTACCTTTGTACGTATGCGTTGAATGAATGGTAATGGCGGCTTACATATTCACAAGAAGCGGGCGGGTTTATAAGTTTCTTAAGTAGATATTTGGATGATGGTAAATAGATGGATATATTTTTATGTAGATAGATAGATAGCTCTATATATCTCTATATACTGGACACTATCATACAACATCATGTAGCCCCAAACCAAGCAGAGCTTGTACTATGGCAACCACATGACTGACATACTACATAAATATATATTTTTACAAATACATTTAAATTATACACAGAAAAATCCCCGACCCGAGACAAATATCCAGCGTCTACCTTTCACTGATCGCCACTCCACATAGCTGGAGGGCGTTTATGTATGAATGTAATTTATTTATTATTTAATTTATAACAATAAAAATGAATGATAAGTAATTCTCTATTGTAATTAAATTATTATATTGCATTTTTTTGAGACTTGACCTATTCCTGGTGCAAAATTTCAGCTCAATACGTTAAATAGTTCTAGCATGAAGGAGCTTCGATTTGAAATTGTTGTTCCTACATCACGCTAAAACTATTGAATAGAGTTGAAGTTTTGCACAATATGTAATTTTACATATTGTGCAAACTCCCAAGCAACTCATAGTTGCTCGGAAGTTTCCCTGAAGAATATGATCCGCAACGAGACTATCGGACAAATAACTAAAGTTAACATATAGCTCAGAAAATTAACAAGCTGAAGTGGTTTCGGGCTGGCCATATCTGCCGAAGAATTGACAACCACTGGGGTAAATTCTTAAGTGGAGACCGCGGCTTGGCAAACATAGTGTAGGACGCCCTTGGGCAAGGCTTGATTAGCGAAAGGCTGCTGGTAGAAACTGGATGCGTCGAGAATAGGGTATGCTCATTACGGAAGGCTTATTTCAAGTGGTGGACTGCTACATGCTGATAGTGATGATGATGTAGCCTTAGACCAGGATTAACTTGAGTACATTCTTTTATCCCAGTTACATGCGAGGAATGGCGGGCGTTAGCTAATTATTAATAAGATAAAATAAATAGACAAGAATTATTGGGATCAACTGCTGTTACTTTTTTTTAATTAAACCTTGCGTACCTTTTTACTTTATTGCGACAGAATATATCTTCTTTACTGTCTTAGCAGACACAGAGAAATGTAGTTAGTAGATGACTGGCATAAAAACACGGCTTGAGTTGACAGCAGGCCGGCATCTAAATAATTACTGCGCCCAGCCATCTACGGACTAACATATTAACTGGTGTCTTTGTCGTAGGTATAAGAAGGTCACAGGTTTCAGTTCCGCTGTTTGTAATTTTAGGGATAGTTATCACACTAAACATAGAGTTCGTCAACAAGGTGATACAAAAATATGCAGAAGCTGACGAACTTAGACTTCATCATCACGTTGAGGCCATCCAGCTTCTCTACAACACGGACATAGTGAGAACATTCAAAAGAACTAAGCCTCTTGAGCTAGTGTAGAGTAAATATTAGTATTAGGTGCTTACCTATGAAATTAGCGTTCTGTATGGAGAATTTTGAGAAAATCGATTTCTCCATACAAACATCATGTGAAAAGAATGTGTAGTCTTATCTAAGCAAGAAAACTAACAAAAAATATACGACGAATTTAAGCATTGAAAGTGACAACACGTGAAATGAGCTGTTTTTAAGTTTAATTTTTGGCGGATGAACTTCCTCAAAAAATGTATTTTATTGAATTTTCAATTATTGCAATAATGTTGCGTTCAGAAAATAAATTAATTTTGTATATGACAGTTGAATGAAATAAAATATCTGCAAAATGAAATAGAGAGAAAAAACGCCAATTTCATAGGTAAGGACCTAATAAAAATTTGTGTAATTGTGCTTTATTACAGAACACAAGAACAAAGTTTCCCCTTTATTAAACATACAGTAAGAAAGTTTTGATGGACACTTTAGTACCTATTACATTAATGTATATAATTAGGTTAATGTTAAGTAACTTATTTGCCAATCATAAGGCTAGATTGTAATATATTTTTAGTGTAAGTTTTATCATGTCTGTAAACGCATGATTTGTCCCCTTCGCTTGCAATGTTTGTTTATATTTTAAACCTACTCCTTAAATGGCTGTAATATATATTAAGAAGCTGAAATAAAGATTAATTTATTATTTATTTATTAAATTATGTGCTCTAGTAAAAAAAAAGTTATCAAACTAATATAAGATAATGTTGGTGTGTTAGTATGTTTGTTACCACTTTACTCAGTAACGGCTAAACGGATTTTTATCCCAGCGAAGCCGCGGGTAGAGTTCCATATAACAAATCTATAATAATAAAGTACAAACGATTCATCAAACAAACACGCCGATAAATACACGCTGTAGCCCGGCACTATGCAACGCAAACACATTTTTATTTCCTCGATGACATCGGCCAAGTAAAGCATGTGGACTACTTTAAGCGTTAAGTAAACATAGCTTCAAGTTTCTGAATACTTCACTACACTACAAACTACTTCAACATCAGACTATATCAGTCCACTACCAGCTGTTATACTTCTATACTTCTACTAATAAGAAGGGAGATATGTATACAATCCCCACGCTGAGAATGCAGTTTGAGGATCGCAGGGCACCACCGTCGATGCTGCGCTCGTCGGCGGCCAGGGATGTAGCTGTGCTGGGTTTCCACCGAAGATGCGCGAGGCAGCTGGGCAGTGCGAAGATGTGTAGCGAGGCTCTGAAACGGTGTGAGGCGGTGCAAATAGCACCGGAGATGTGCTAGGCCACTGAGCGGTCACTCATATAGACGCTGTGAATCGGTGTGAGTGCGGTGCAAACAGCACCGGTGATATGCTAGGCCGGTGAGCGGTCATTCATATAGACGTTGTGAAACGGTGCGAGGATGTGTACTTCTGACAAATACCGTATAGTGACAGCTATTTTTCGCTTCTGTCCGTCCCTAGCACACATCTCTCATACAAATCCCTCGCAACACATCGGTAGCACACATTATTATATGTTTTGCATGTACAAAAAACTCGCTCTGCTGAGCCGTTTCTACTAGTCCTGGGCTAAGCGAGGCTAGGTAAATAAAGTGATTCTATTGGATCGCAACAAACCCATCTCTCACTGTCCATAATCGCACTTCTCTAGACTGCGTTTCCGCAGTCTTAGGCTGTGATATGCCACAATCAGCCGGCCGGCCTAAAATCCAGAGTCGGTTATACTCTACGAAAACTACAAATATAATAAATGCGAAAGTATGGTATGTATGTATGTATGTGTTTGTGTATGTATATTCCCACTTAACCATACTGGCTGAATGGTTTTTGATGAAACTTGGAATGTACGTAGAATGTGATCTGATTTAACACATAGGCTACGTTTTATTCGGATACCATGTAAGTGAAGCTGCGGGTGGAAACTAGTAGGAAAATATTGGTTATTTTAATCGCAAACCACAGTGGGTGTTCAGCTTTACTCAATACCCTATATAAAGCAACCAGTGGACTCCATTTTATGTCATAATCTCGGGTTTTAAACGAATTGCTTTATTTCGTGGAGCTTTTATAGATCGTTCGTGATGAAGTGTTGGAGAGAAGTATTAACCAGTAGAATTCGAGAAACGAAATATAAATTACAAGCCTTTAGCTCGGGAACAGTCCTTTTTTTCTGGACAAAAGGTACCTACGCTATTTTGTACCCCTCACAACGACAATGTTATGGGTTTAAGACAAATGTTTTATTATTTTAATATCGGTTGTAGGTACATATTTCTTTTTATATCTTCTTTTCTTTAGGCCCAGGTCACACATATCGGGCAAGGACATGGCGCGGACATGGCGCGGACGTGGCACGGACGTGGCGAGGACATGGCACGGGCATGGCGCGGACATGGCTCGGACAAGACGCAGAAATGACGTGACAGAGGCACAAGTGTAGTGCAGTCTGTTGTCCGGTATCGATGTGTCAGCATGTCATCCTCAGAAGACGAAGATGCTCTTGCTCTCGTGCATACAATTACCTAATAAATATACAGATCAGGGCCCGTACAACCCCGATTTCGAGTTAGTTGCTTCGAAAGTGAAACCCCTTCATTGGGTTATACAGTTGACGGGATTACCCTTTCGTTTGGGTATTCTCCTCCTAACACAAGCGAAAGTGTAACCCGTTCCTTTTGGTTTTCAGTCGATAGGGTTAACCTCTTATGAGGTTAAACGAATGAATGGAGTTACCTCTTGATAGGTTTTTTTGAATGTTACACAATGGTTATCATTACTCCTGACACTGGATGGGGGAATTTAGATTTTGACTCTTGATTTATGTCGTCAATCATTACATTAGGTATAAGTTCGGATCGCTTTATTTGGTTGAAGGAAGAGCGTCACTGCATTAAAGAAAAGTTTTGAAAACATAAGGAAAGTGCTGTGTTTCAGTCAGTTTTCATTGGTCATCATCGCAGAGTATGCGTTATCATCAGTGATCGGAATTAGGTGAGCTAATTTACCTAAAGTTCAAAGAATAGAGTCAAAAAAAATGGAGACTTCCTTACCATTAACATTTTTTTCCGGGAAATCTTTCCCGGAAATTGGGAATTTGTTCCAAGTTTTAGGATATCAGTTAAGTACATTTAATATTAATGTTATTCATACAGAAAACTAACTGAATTAATTTTCCTTTTTAACAAACTTCAATAAGATTTATTTTGTTATTAACTCAGGTAAAAAACTGGATTCGCCTATGTTTTCGTTTCCCAGAATAGCCAAATCATGCTGTCCCTTTAAGTGTTTGTAGCAATACACAGCAAACCAGTGATAAACAACAACAACAAACGCTAAGAAAGGGACAGCATGCTTTGGCTATTCTGGGAAACGAATCATTGTTTAAGTAAACAATGACAAAAGGGTTGAAGGGTGAGGGTGTTTTGCATCCAAACGGCGTCATAACTTGTATGCGTGCGTGCATCACTTCTGTAGTTACCTCGGCAGCGTGTGTATCTTAGACTCGTGAATATTTTATTAACCTGTTTTCGTATCGATTATTGGATCTGCTTCACATAACTACCTTGGCTTGAATTTACGGACTGCGATTTATTGCAACCATATCACTACTTGTACCTATCTACCTTGGCTTGAATTTACGGACTACGATTTACTGCAACCAGAAATTTACTGCGCTTTACGGCAATCAAATTACTTGGTAAGTCTTTGATTTGTACTACACTTTTAAAACATTCTAAATATTAGACTGCTTTTGATAAATTTACCAAATTCAAACAATTTTATGCAACTATTTATTTATGGAATTTTATTCAGTGTTTTATATTTGAGTTCGTGCACAAATGTTGGAGCTACTGGCAATTCTATCATCAAACTATATTTTACGCGAAGACGTCCCTGGAAAAGTGTAGAAACTATATATTTGTCTCATTGTTTTCAGTAATTTTTCTGCCTCAACGCAACTAGCAAATAAATGGCGACCAAACCTACCGACGGGATTGTACAGTCGTGGATTAGAGATCACCCCGAATTGTACCACGACCCCGCTAGCAACACGATATTTTGTTCTAAATGTGAGAATTCTATTGTATGCAAAAAAAGCAATATACAGAGGCATATTGACGGACCAAAACATCAAGGTACTGCTAGGCAAGTGAACGAAGAATTTTATTTAGATTTAATACAATTTCTTATATTGTGTAACATACCCTGGTCACGAGTAAATCGACCAGAGTTTAAAACTTTTTTAATGAAATATATGTGTTGTAAATGTACAAATGTTAAAAGGATTCCCGATGAATCGTTATTGAGAAAGGTTTATTTAGACGTAGTTTTTAAAAAAAAAATTGCATTAATCCATGACCATGTTCTTAATCAGAAACTTTGGATATCTCTAGATGAAACTACCGACTATTTAGGTCGTTATATTGTAAATTTTCTTGTAAAACCTTTAAATCTCGCAACAAACAAACCATTTTTAATAGCTTGCAAAATGTTAGAAAAAGTAAATGGAGAGACAATAGCTCATTTTGTGATTGGATGCCTAGAAAATATGTGGGGAGACTCGTATGAAGACAAAGTAGGAGATGTTTTAGTTTTATGTTCTGATAGCGTAGCATATATGTTAAAAGCAGGAAGAATGTTAAAGAACTCCTTGCCAAATATGATACATGTTACCTGTTTAGCACACGCTCTTAACCGCGTTGCAGAAAAAATACGGACACAATATGCGGATGTGGATACTTTAATTTCAAATGTAAAAAAAATATTTTTAAAGGCTCCTAATAGAGTAAAATTGTTAAGGGAAAAATTTCCGAGCCTGCCATTGCCACCTGAACCTGTCATAACAAGGTGGGGTACATGGCTAGAAGCAGCTTCGTATTATGCTGAATATTACGAAGAAATAAAAACTATTGTAAGACTTCTAAGAAGTTCTGATTCTTTGTCTATCAGGCATGCTAAAACTGTCCTAGGAAAAGAAAGTTTAAAAACTGATTTAGATTACATTGACGAATATTTTAAAATAATTCAAATTTCATTAAAAAAATTGCAAAAGTCTAACTTATTGTTGACGGAATCTTTCCATATTTTTGATGAAGCAAGAATTGTTCTAAGCTGGTGTTCTTCTGAACCAGTAAAACAAAAATTAGAAAACGTTATGGACAGAAATCCCGATCTAGATGCATTAAGAGACATTTGTGAAAATATAGATAAAGGATTAGATAATGAAAATGAATTATTGTCATTCTATAAATATGTACCTGTAACTTCAGTTGATGTTGAAAGGTCCTTCTCTACGTATAAATGGATTTTAAGTACAAAAAGAAATCGTTTGAAAATAGATAATATGGAAAAACTCCTAATGATTTTCTTTAATTCTCCGGACGAAGATATTTCTTTATACTCCGTCCATGATGAAAACGTTAGCGATTCAGATTAAGGGACAAATTCAACATCAATGGAAATAATGTTTAGAGTTCCGACTGTGTATCTTAGGTAGGACTGGTTACTTTCTTAATTATTGATTTTGAGTTCCATTATCTGTACAAAATGAATAAATGGTACAAAAACTATAAAATGGCTTTTTTATTCCCTTGCTTAAATAAATGTTTTTATTACTATAGCTATTTACTAAAGCTGGTTTATAAATCACATTAGCTTCCGCGCTTACTTACATCGTTCATTTTATTTGTTGAAAACAATAAAAATCGTGCTTACCGTTTTTTACAACAATCGAATTCGTTTCCTCTTCTTGTTATCAATAATAAGAAGAGGAAATTAATTCGATTGTTATTTTACTGTATTAATTTTAGATGGACCTAAGTAATTTCTCGAAACCCGGGAAAATTTTCCCGGAAAAATATTTAGTCGCAAGGCGTCTCCACTTAGTCTCTGTTATTTTTCGAACTTTAGGTATTTTAGCTCACCTAATTCCGATCACTGGTTATCATATACGAGACCCGCAGTCAATATATTAAAAAGAAAAAAAAAGGTGTTTCAGTGTTCATTAGTCATCACATCAGTTATGTGACGACTGAGATGATGACTGAGGCCCGCAGTCAACATGTTAAAAAGAAAAAAATGTGTTTCAGTCAGTTTTCATAGGGCATCAACGCAGAGTACTCTGCGTAGCGTTATTTTTTATTTTTATTGTTTTTATTAGGCAAAGCCAACAGTACATACACATAATGAGCATTTTATAAAGCGTTATGTCCGAGACCCGCAGTCAACGTGTTAAAAAGAAAAAATATGACCTCTAAACTATTTTGAATAATAATTTTTGATTGTCACTGTCACTGTCACTCTAAAACTCAAACTCAAAACTCAACTCAAAGCTCCACTCGAAACTCATTCTACAAATTCATCTATAAATGGTTATATCTCAGGAACTACTCATCCTAGACTAGCCGTTAATTGCTCAAAAGATAGCTATTGACAAGATCTTTATTTTCAATGACATATGTCAAACTTGAATTTGCCATATCTCGAGAAGTACTCATCCTAGACTTGCCGTAACTAGCTCAAATGAGAGCTACTAATAAAATCTTAATTTTCGATGACAGCTGTCAAACTAAAAACTGTCATCGAAAATTAAGATCTTAACAATAGCTATCCTGTAAGCTAGTAACGGCAAGTAAAGGATGAGTAGTTCTCGAGATATGGTCGATTTAAGTTTGACAGCTGTCATCGAAAATTAAGGTCTTGTCAATAGCTATCATTTGAGCTACTAAAGGCAAGTCTAAGATGAGTAGTTATCGAGATATGGTCGATTTAAGTTTGACAGCTGTCATTGAAAATTAAGGTCTTGTCAATAGCTATCATTTGAGCTACTAAAGGCAAGTCTAAGATGAGTAGTTATCGAGATATGGTTGATTTAAGTTTGACAGCTGTCATCGAAAATTAAGGTCTTGTCAATAGCTATCATTTGAGCTAGTAAAAGCAAGTCTAAGATAAGTAGTTCTCGAGATATGGTCGATTTAAGTTTGACAGCTGTCATCGAAAATTAAGTTCATGTCAATAGCAATAATTTGAGCTAGTAAAAGCAAGTCTAGGATGAGTAGTTCTCGAGATATGGTCGATTTAAGTTTGACAGCTGTCATTAAAAATTAAGATCTTGTCAATAGCTATCATTTGAGCTAGTAAAAGCAAGTCTAGGATGAGTAGTTCTCGAGATATGGTCGATTTAAGTTTGACAGCTGTCATCGAAAATTAAGGTCTTGTCAATAGCTATCATTTGAGCTACTAAAGGCAAGTCTAAGATGAGTAGTTATCGAGATATGGTCGATTTAAGTTTGACAGCTGTCATCGAAAATTAAGGTCTTGTCAATAGCTATCATTTGAGCTAGTAAAGGCAAGTCTAAGATGAGTAGTTCTCGAGATATGGTCGATTTAAGTTTGACAGCTGTCATCGAAAATTAAGGTCTTGTCAATAGCTATCATTTGAGCTAGTAAAAGCAAGTCTAAGATAAGTAGTTCTCGAGATATGGTCGATTTAAGTTTGACAGCTGTCATCGAAAATTAAGTTCATGTCAATAGCAATCATTTGAGCTAGTAAAGGCAAGTCTATGATAAGTAGTTCTCGAGATATGGTCGATTTAAGTTTGACAGCTGTCATTGAAAATTTATTCCAATTTTATTATAATATAATTATTATTGCGTAAAATAAACAATTAGTAGTCTGCATTTCCACCCTTAATGCTTAGAACACAATTACCGCAATTATTTTTAATCTTTTGACCGAAATTCTTTTCTCCATTATCTCCTATAATCCACTTATAACCCGAGTTACAATGATAAAAAGGGTAACCCTAAGGAATGGGTTTTGGAATAATACCAAAACCCAATACTATTGATAACCCTCATGATCAGATAACCTAATCAAAAGGGTTTTGAATTGTTTAACCTATCAAATAATAGTGTAAACCATACGGAGAGGGTTAACTAAACTTTTGGAAAAACCCTGCCGAAAACCTCTTCATCGGGTTACCAAATCGGGCCCTGATAAAGTTGAAGAAAATACGCGCAAACGAATTTGCACAAGGATCAGCTAGTATTACCATGGGTATTACATAAAAAAAAATTAATACCGGTTTAGTTTAATCTCTTTCCGATTTCCAGCCACAATTTATCTTGAACATTTCAGTTACAATAATGGAACGACAATGATCATAAAGCGTTGCATATTTTACAATCAATTCAAAAAATTCAATATTAAATTCGATATCGTCATTCGTCACGCATTTTTACATCACTAACGGACATATGTCGCAAGCAAGTACATACTACGAACTGGCGGCCATCTGACGCCCATCTGGCGGCGATCGGGCGCGGGCGCCGAAATGGCGCGTCATACGTCCGATCAACGACATACCGTGTGTCCTAAATTGTGCTTTATTTCCATGCATTTTGTATAAAATTTGAATGGAATAGGAAACCGCCTGTGCCATGTCTGCGCCATGTCCGTGCCCGATGAATGTGACCTCGTCGGACGCAGACAAGGCACTGGCGGTTTCTTATTCCATTCAAATTTCATACAAAATGCATGGAAATAAAGCACAATTTAGGACATACGGTATGTCGTTGATCGGACGTGCTTATGACGCGAAGTCGTCCGAGCTAAATTGTGCTTTATTTCCATGAATTTTGTATTAAATTTGAATGGAATAGGAAGGCGCCCGTGCCATGCCCGCGCCAGGTCAGACAAGTGGGGCCTATACCCTAGATTTTAATTTAAAGTAAAGTTTGTACCTACTTTAGTTAGCAGGCCAACCTTCTATTCTAGCAGGAAAGGTTGACTGGCAGAAAATTAACCTTTAATCCTCCTTTTGTACAATAAAGAGTTAAATAAATTATTCACGTGTATGTATGTGAAATTTTCTAATGATCGCTTGAGTAAAATAGATTGACTTTCGCATTTAAATAATAAGGCCTCAATATTTTCAAACATATTATTTGTCTCTGATGGTTTCGCACCAATCCATCTTAAATTTCTGTAAATCAGGACGAACATAACATAAATCACTAAAAGCAAAAAAACAAATACGTTTCTAACTTTCTAGCCGTTTTGAGAATTCAGTCGTTTACTTGGAGTGGTTCTGTAGGAAATATGGCACACGTTTCAGCGGCTGAACTGGAATTTTTCATTTTGGCTCCCTCGTGAATCTATGAATTCGTCGAGACTTAGCTGGGAAAACATCTGAGTCGCGACTTTTGGCCGTGATTTACTTATACTAAGGTACTTGTTTTTTTTGGACTAGAAGTGGACAACACCCTCTCCAATCTACAAAATGCTTATCTTCCAACTTATCATCCTGTAAGTTATGAAGCAGGTAATAAACTGGCAGATTTGAGGAGCAGCGTATACAGTATGTCTTCCTGCCGAATTGCAAAGTACATCACAGCATTCAGGGTGAGTTACTCGTACGCTGAAGGCACACTTACATTTGTCAATGAATGGTGCCGGAGCTGTTATGTTACTTACTACTCACTAACCACTGAAGGATAGCTGGCTTGTAACCTAGTTAGGCCTTCAGTGAAGCTTACCACCATTTCTCCATGAATGCTACCGGAGCTCAACAGAGCCTTATAAAGTATATATAAGGCGCACCTCCCCTTACTTACATTTTTCAGAATACTCTCTTTTTAAAGCCCAAAAACCGACGTTGTCAGATGATTCGAAATTTTAGTGTAGCATTAGAAATGATGTTTGGAAGCGCTTAGTCCTGTTAAATGAAATATCAACTTGATGCGGATGGTATTTAACAGTGCATCTGAAATTCCTATGGCAGACATGTGAGGGCAAAATAAGGTCATTTAGATCCAGAAAGCTCATGGTCATGTAGGATCCACACTCTCGTCTTCAAGTTTAATAAAAACGATGATCGCTACTGATGAATAAAAAGTTCCTATTGGAGAAAGACGAAGTCGTGTCCGAGAATGTATCTCAATGTTTAACTTAGGCACCTAACTTACCAGGACGGAACTTTAATAATAATAAAACTTTTAAAAAGTTGACCCATTTATATTCAAAGCTAAGAACTCAGGAATGGACGAAGTAAAAAGAAAAACACTGTTCATTGAAATCACAAAGAAGGAAGAATCATCTTAAAATGGCTTTTATCGAAATTAAATCATAGATGTGATATTGTGATAGAGGTCAAAAACTTAAATATTTCCCATATTCCCCAAATGAGCACCGTTGCGCCTTCTCCTTAGCTCGTCCTATCCAGCTTCTACCAGCAGCTTTTCACAGATCGTCAAGCCTTCTAGCCAGAGGTCATCCTACACTACGTTATAATAAAGAAAAAGAAATACAATTATAAAATCGATTGCATGCACCTCCATAAGTGAATATGCTCATAGCTCATTTGGTAGTAGCTCTGCAATTTCTCGTCTCGCATATTTTATTTAAGATGACCTCTGTGACGCAGTGGCGCAGGTCTTCCAGAGACTCTAACGGTTACGGGTTCGATTCCCGCTGCGCATCAAATGTTTGCATCACCTTCGTGTAATAGGGTTTTTCAGATTTTGGGTCAGATTTGGGTGTCGACGTATAGATGTAAATATTTACAAAACAATCATTTATAAATAAACAGTTATTAGTCATATAGTTCCCATAACACAAGTTCTACTTACTTTGGCGGCCTGGTTGTGGGTCGATTCCCGTCGCGGGACAAATATTTGCATTATTTGCAGATAATTTACTCAATAATGTATGTATTTCCAAAAAAAATTATAAAAGTAGTTTAACAGTCATATAGTTCCCGTATTATAAGCTTAATATAAGCTCAATTTGGGGCTATAAGAAGTTGTGTGAAAAATGTCCAGCGTTATTTGTTTCAAGAGCTTTTTATTCTAAGTTAGTTGTACCATTCTTTATTCTGTGTTTGGACTTATTTAATTTTCTTCTTGCTCGAGTGAGCCACATAAATTCAACTGTTTATCGTCAAGTGCGATTGTGTCGGGAAACTCTTGAAGTTAGCGACTTGCCAACTTTGAACGGGTAAAATACTTTCTATGGTAAGTTATGTGCATTGTATTTTTAACCAGCTGAATAAAGAGTGGGTAAGGATCAGCAATATTTAAGATTAAGTGTTATAAGTTACTTTAATGGCAAATTATGCAGCAGATAGTATGATGTATTATATCATCATCATCACCATCATCCTATAACAGTCCACTGCTGAGTATAGGCCTCCCCTAATGAGCGCCATTGCGCCTTGTCCTCAGCTCGACGCATCCAGCATTCTACCAGCAGCCTTTTGCAGATCGTTACTCTACCTGGCCGGGTGTATATGTGGGAATGTAGGTATTGTATTGTATTTATTTCAAATGAGAGCTCTGAGAGGTGTGGGTGGTGTGACTTTGAGAGATAGAGTGCAGAATAGTGTAATAAGAGAGCGGTGTGGATTTGAATGAAGATATAGTGAGAAGGATTGAGAAAGGTATGTTGAGGTGGTTGGGGCATGTAGAAAGGTTGGATGAAAGAAGATTGTCGAAAAAAGTATATGAGGCGAGTGTGAATGGGACAGTTGGAAGGGGAAGACCTCGACGTACGTTCTGCGATCAAAGACTTGCTGGAAAAAGGCCAGGTCAGGAATACCCTAAACAGACGAGTATGAATGAAGAATGTTATGACAGTGAATGTAGCAATAAAAAGTATGCCAAGATCGTAGCAAGTGGATCCGTGGTCTCCACCTACCCCTCTAGAAAAAAGGCGTGACTGTTTGTGTGTATGTAATATATTAAACAATGTATACTGTAAAAACACCGTAGGGTTTGTCCCAATCTCAGGTACATACATAATAGGTACCCTGAATGCCATAATCAAAACTTGATTTCGCTGTTCGGATGAATTAAAACGTTGTGATACTTTAAATAAGTAGAGCGAATTGGGAGTAGTTGGGGGAATCATAATTATGATGTTAGAAAGAAACTTGGGATATTGTAAATCCCAAGTTTGTGATCTGGATTAACAAATAAGCTACTTTTTATCCAGGTACCGAGCAAGTAAAGTCGCGGGTGGAAGCTATTAATAAATAAATGGAGGCATATAGGGCATATACTGCCATTTTCGAACATTTTTTATTGATGAGCTTGGAAGTAACATAGAGTTATCAATCAAGATACGCCCACGTCATTGGTCCCCAGATTTATGTGCAAGATTGTGTTTGCAATTGGCTGAACAAACACGGCGAGATACGAGCCAAAACAATAGAACGAAGCAAACAATCAAACGTATTTGTTTTACGTCTTCGTATTGGAAAGATATCTTCACTTTCAGCTTCATAACCTCAGAGTGCTGCGTTTGCTTATAAATAAATATAAAAATAATGCTAGACACCATCACACAACTTCATATAGCCCCAAACTAAAGCAAGCATAGCTTGTACTACGGGAACTATATGCCTTATAATTATTATAATTATTTTTGGTAAATACATACCTATCATACATAGACAATGCCTAAACCCGATACAAATATTTGCTTATCATACAAAGTTCTGTCGCCTGGCGGGAATCGAACCTATTGAGTCTCAGAAGTGTGCGTTTCAAAACTTTAACTACATAAATAAAGTACCTACTGCAGAACATACCTCTCACTATAAGAAAGGTTTTTCTAGATCACCACGCTTGCAGTATTGGTGATCGCAGTTTTGACATTACATATTATAATTAGGTATTATTGTTTTTATTTTTATTATTTTATTTATTTTTTGACATTCATTGTGACTTTAATTAATCATAGTTCTTATGTGGGTATTTCTATAACAAGGTTGTGTATTTATTTTATGTTAAATTAATAATTCTTAATAAATTGTGTTTTGCTTAAATATATAAGTTAAAGAAAAAACTATATAATAATTTAAATATTTGCATGCTAGAAATAGTAATGTGCCGATCTAATTTTAATTATGACGAACCTGTAACCACATTATTCGCAAATAAATATGATTTGATTTGATTTTAGGTGTTAAGTAAACCAGTAGATGTTGCTGCTCTTCTCCTTTAATTTTTTTCATTCCCTTTCCACGCTTGGAGTCGCCACAGCATGTTCTATCCTTCCATTTTATTCATAAATTATCCTTCAAAAGGCCCCCCCTACCACGGACCCCCTACCACGGGAGGAAAGTTCTCTATAAACGTAAGAAGAAAGAACATTAAAGACCGGATTTGAATACAGCATTTCGAATTGAGTTATTCTGATCTTTTGCAAGAGAAATTCTGCATTTTTAGGGAACAAACAATTTTCATATCCCAAGCTTGTCAAATACGAATTAGAAATTTCAGATTCACATAAATTTCTGCCGCAAAAAGCTCAGTGAATAGTTATGATTAGACTACGCTCGGTCGAATATGTGGTTTATCATGACGTCTTTCCGTTTGATCATTCTAATTAGCCTTGTAATAACAGGTATACATATAAATGTAATTATAATTTAGTAAGTTGTTGGAAATATTTGTTCTGCCCGCGGTTTTACTCGCTTAAGATCACCGGATGATAAGGGCTGGTACTGAGTGACGCATTGGCACGGCATGGCATGGCAAAGAATAAAATAAATAAATAATGTTGGACGTTATCACACATCATCATGTAGCCCCAAACTAAACAGAGCTTGTATCATGGGAACCATATGATTGATACATAATTATTTACATTTTTTTTCGTAAATACTTACATATCGTACATAGAAAACACCAAGGCCCGAAGTTTTTTTATAAATGAATTATTTTTGACCCTTTTATAATGAATTTGTCACATTAATTTCAATAAATAAGCTGGAGCTAACTGATAGCACAGCACGGTACGCCAACGCAAAATTTATTTTGCGGAAAAAAATATTTCAACCTGTAACAACCGATTTTAGCAGTCACATCATATTCACATTCATTTATTTTGATACAAGGGGCCGCTGACTGACCATGACAGGGCGAGCACTGTACCTCGCTGTGGCAAGGCAAGATACGCTCTGACAGCCCAAAGGATCCTGTGGTATGCCGCGGTTCCCTGTGGCATCCATACCAGCCGTGAAAAATTGCTCTACATTGAAACAAGAGACCAAGAGCCTTATCGAACAGTGTATGGACACATTATTTTCCATTTCCTATCTGACTGGCAGCTACAAATAGCCAATTACACTCATCGAGAGACTCTAACTTGCGCAGGCTAGTGCAATTACAATGCCGGGAGTACACGTAATTGAGTTAGAGATGTTGCCGGCCTAACGAGTTGAATGACAGGGAACATCCCCTATGCTGAACTTTAATTTGTACAGGAGTAAACAGGATCGTGGTTATTTAACATGTTGGGTGATTCACCCCGGAATTTTAAGAGCAGGCCATAATTCATAGGATAAGGGCATACTTACAAAATTAGTTGAACTCCCCCCCGGCCTCGTTCTTTGTATTAGTTTCATAGATTTATTAATAACTACGTCCTACGTGATTGATTTCCACCGCTATACTATTTCGACAATTGTCAGCGTACCCATTGAATATATATAAATAAAATGAAATTTGAATTAAAGAAGAATTCTTTTTCCATATTTGAAAAAATACCATGATTATATATATCATATTAATTTATCAAATAAATTCGAACCAGATGGAACTTGAACCCGCATGTATTCAGCTTAGTCCATGGTGAACGTTCAGATAGCGATAGAAAACTAACGATTCAAAAAATGTGTCTAAATCACA
Source organism: Horisme vitalbata (assembly GCA_951804965.1). Lineage (NCBI taxonomy): Eukaryota > Metazoa > Arthropoda > Insecta > Lepidoptera > Geometridae > Horisme > Horisme vitalbata. The sequence continues at coordinate 3,269,652 of OX638090.1, forward strand.
TCACATCATATGACACTAATCATACATATAGTATTTATATGTAAAAGTTTGTGTTTGTGTGTGTGTAATATGTTTGTTAGTATATATTTGGATAAAACTTGGAATATACATAGCTTGTGACTAAGATTAACACATTTATTATTTACTAGCTTCCGTCCGCGGCTTCGCTCGCGTGGTAACGGAATAAAAAGTAGGCTATGTGATAATCCATCACAAACTATGTATATTTCAAGTTTCATCCAAATCCGGTCAGTAGTTTTTGCGTGAAAGAGTAAAACACATTCATCCATTCATCCATACATCCATACATTCAAACTCACAAACTTTCGCATTTATAATATTAGTAGGAAGTACGATTTTATTCAGCCGTTTTTATTTATTTATTTTTATTTTTTATTTTTTTATTTATTTAAAAACATGTACATCTATTATTACGAGCATACCCAATTCAATAGAGTACCTTAGTTTTGATCCCATTGTAGGGGAAAGGCCTCCTTCTCCTCCTCTCAGTCTTAATTAACTATATGAACTATAATTATCACATAGCTTACTTTTTAATCAGGTATCACGGAAGCTAGTTATTTATAATACCAACGGAAATAAACCAGAATATTGGAAAGACTATTTGATTTTCAATAACTCAAGAAACAAGAAACATAAATCCTGCGATATCGTAAGCCCGCGCCATCAAATATGCCTAATAGAATAAAATCTAAGCGCAATAAATCGTGTCGGCCATTGATAGCACCTAAATTGCTTATAAATCCGACCTAACGGTTATAGGGTGAAAAATGGACGGATTTGTGAGTAGCACGGTTAATTCAACATTTTGGAATTCGTTGATTTATGGGATGAATAAATTATATCAATCAATGCCTTCAGTGTTGCTTGTTTTGTGTGGTAGAGTTACTTTATTTCGCGAGTTGGAGGTTTATCATGCCTAGTTGAAAATCATTATAATTCTCAGCCCCCTTATTTATAACCAATAACCAATTGTCATTTTATAACGGCTCGTTATAGTAAGCTTATCTCTGTCATTTAAATGTAAATAAAAAGAGGTGGACATTTAACGCCATTTTATCTATCAGAACTGAGGGCTTACCACGGGTTTTGATAGTTTTCGAAAACTTTTTAGGTTTTGGTATCTTTCCATACATTTTCGTACAGCGCCTCTAGGGAAACGTGCATGAACTACGAAAATGTATGGAAAGATCAGTGTTGCCGTTTTTTATTTGGAGAAAATGCTAAAACATGTTGCAAAAAATGCTAAATAACTTTTAAAAATGCTAAATAAAATGCTAAAATCTATATTTTTCTTTTGAATTCCTTAGGAATTTTGAATTTTTAGGTAACGTACAAAAAAATTTTAATCATAAAAATATGCTAAATGCGAATTTTTCAAGCTAACAGACCCGAAAATATGCTAAATTTAGCATTAAAAATGCAAAAACAGCAACACTGGGAAAGATACCGAAACATAAAAAGTTTTCGAAAACTATCAAAACTCGTGGTAAGCCCTCTGTTATGAATAGGACGGTAAGAATAGAACGTCACTTTAAAAATATGTATATCACTAGAACTGTCAAATTTCCATAGAGTTTTAGAATCAGGCCCCACTTTACTTCACTTCTTTATTATATGGCTTCTGGGACAGTCCTCACAATTTTGCCGGTATCAATAATAATAATAATTGTTCATAATAATAAAAGGCAAAGTAGTACGTTTAATAAGTCCGGTCAACCATTCTTCAGTCAGGTCCTGTTTTCTGCTATAGCAATGGCGACTGTCACAAAAAACGATCGGCGCACAATTTTCTTCATCAGAGAATTCCCGTTCAATCTTCTTTTATTCCACTTCACTAATACTTGTGTCTCATTACTAACGTATTACGGTTATAATACCATCAATAATAAACAACATACATTAGAAAAACACTAGAAATAAATTGTAATAGTAAAAATGACAACCGTCGTTCAAGATACCAAAGATACTTAAGCTATACCACTGTAATGTAGGACACTGAAGCATGAATAAATGAAATAAAAGATGAAAAGGTTGAATCAAGGCGTTTCTCAAGAAAAGATATGATTGTCACGTTAGACATAGAACACAGATATAAATCTGTCAAAATTCAAAGGTAAAATTTGACAAGTTTCATGGCTATGGAAAAGTCGAGACTTTGTCCTCGTTGGGGCTTTTCTACTTCAATCCTCTGATGTGGGGTGGATATGGGTACCTCTCTTATAATGTTTACGTCAGGGTAGGTACAAATACTAGTATTTATTAATAAATTCGTGTGATTCTAACATAATTACCTACTTGCATTGTCTCTCTTATTAGTAAAAATATGATAGTTTGGTCACTCGTTCACGCTAAAATCTGAACGGTTAGATTTGACCTCGTAGTTTTAGACGATTAACATAAAGGTTAATTTTAATCACACCACCGGAATAATAGGCGGAAGCGAGTTTAATAAACTAGATAACATTTTGAATAGCATTTTATATTAGAATCCGAATAGAAAAAAATCTTTAGAATTCAAATAATAGCTATAAAATAAAATCGTTAATTTTAGACATCGATGAGTCCATAAAAGTAATTAATAATTAAAAAAACTATTTGACACAAATATAATTTAAATTACAAAATGAATAAATTAAATTAATAATAATATTTACCTCTCAAAGTAACCAACATCTCAACAGTCTTGCTAAATCCCGCAAAACTGTGGCACTCAACAGAACCATCTTTACCTACCTACTGACATCAAGGTTCCATCACGGACGCAGGTACGACTTGTTCAAACGTGACCAGGTTTCGAACAGGGACACCGGGTACAGTGAATCGCACAACTCGAATGGTGATGAATGCTTTTCAACTACGCTCTGAGACGTGTTCTTTGTGACAAGTGTGTTTCCACATTCAGAAATGTCATGTAGGTTAGCATGCTATTCATAGAGGTTATTTCCACAAAATGGCTCAGAAGTTTACTTCAACGCAAAGCAATAAGTTTGTTGCGCCCACGCGGACACCGTAGGCTCCAAGGCTTGCCTGCGCGTCCAAGGCGCCAACACGCCACTGAGTGTAAGATTTGTTCTTTATCCTTGCGTTTCCACTAGTCAAGACACAATGTTATTTAAACAGAGTCCCAAGACGATTTTAAAATTACGTTTACGGTTGTGCTTCGGTGCTGCAATTGTTTACATCATATTGAACGGAGTAGATGAGGCTTTTTTAATATTACACAATTTATTAGCTGGCCTCATAGCTCAGTTGATAGTAACTCTGCCTTCTGAGCTGCAGATCATGGGTTCGATTTCCGCCCAGGACAAACATGTGTATGTTGAAAATAACTGTTTGTTCTCTGGTACCCAGAGGCTTTGCCTAGTTTGGGATCAGTTGCCCGTGTGTGAGATGACCCGTAAATTCATTATTATTATTATTATTTATGTACAATCAGAAGATGATGAAGAAATCCATTTATTGATTCATGATGCACATAAAAAGTATATAAGTAGGCAGACACAATTTCGGCTATAAAATAAGTAGGCTATAAATTACTGGTAAGAAAAGAAGAAAGAAGAAATCAATTTATTTGACCCATGATGCACAGAAATACACACTTTCATCCACAGAAAGAAAATAATATGTATCCAATCATCTATTAATTGGTGTGATTAATTTTAAAGTACGATTTCTGCCAATGATTGTACATCTGTGGTACCAAAATGGCCTTGGTAAAAAGCGCTTGCCAATTGAATCCCGCAACACTAGATACAAGACGTGCGAGATTTGTTACTGTGTAGTGTTGCCAGGTTTATTTCCCGGATTTGAGGTAAAAATGGTTGTTCTATTGTACTATCAATAAGGAAGGGTTTGGTCAACCTTGGAAATTATTTAGTAGATCTTATTTATGATTGTATTTTTTATTCGGAACTCCTTCTAGATTTTGAGCTTGAGAGCAAATAAAACTCTGAGGAAGCTGACTGCACAAAAATAATAAATTATTATTTTTGGAAATATCTTAGAAGCTCTCAATTAAATAGGGGTTGTGTTTTGGGAAACATAAGACTGGTACTTGTATAAATATTTGTTGTAAATGACATACATTGACATACAACACCGAAACCCGGAACAAATATTTACAGATTATACAAACATTTTTGTCTCGTGATCAATCAAACAATCAACGCAGAACCGCTAGTCCAACAGATTTTATGGAATATGTTTCTTGTTTAATGTAGGGGGAAAGAAAAAACTGAAATTCAACCTTTATAGAGTAGCAACGGTCGTCAGCCAGCATATAGATGAGCAGACGATATTGCATCGATCATGGGCCGAAACTGGATGAGACGAGCTTTCAACCGTGAGGATTGGCACAAACAACTGGAGGCCTATAACCAGCAGTGGGTGAAGTCGGACTGTGGGTGATAATGTTGATGAGAGGTGCAACCAGGGTGGAACTTGAGAAAACCTCTACACGGGTATGTGCATGTGTTGTACACTCCGCTAGGATCTGCATTAAAGTATAGGCATTTGAAAAAATAGATTGTTTATAAAATACATTCCAGGGCCCAGGATTCTCCTGAATAGAGTGTTGTCACGTTAGACTTATGTATGAAACCATGTCGGAAGCCGACACCAGAGATGATCACTAGATCATACGTAGAAGAAGAAGAAGACAATATATCGCGAGAAATGTCCAAGCTCTATGGAAATAATGCTGGACACTATCACACAGCATCACGTAGCCCCAAACTAAGCAGAGAACTATTATGTGAACCATATTACTGATACATTACTTAGATACATTTTTTTGTAAATACATAAATATTATACATAGAAAACAGACCTGTGACAAATATCCGAAGATAATGCAAATATTTGTTCACTGGGCGGGAATCGAACCTTCTGCGTCTCAGGCGGACCTTCGCCCACTGCGCCAGAGAGGTCGTCAATTTGATTGTTCTCGGGACATATATCTAACGAGCTTCCGCCCGGAGTTAAAGTAACCTATGGTTTAAACCAGCGCGGTGATCGGCTAACTCTGTTGCAAACAGAAATTATTGACACCGATCCCGTTTTAACAAACTGTGACAGTTTGTCAATTGACGTTCACTGAATTTAGACGGATGAAATTTCAAAGTTTGTAAAAACAGGATCATGAACAATTATACTGGATACTGGCGCAATTGTGGAAACTATCCCAGAAGCTGTTTAATAAAGAAGTGAAGTGAAGTGATGAGAATGATTTATGTTTGCAACAAAGTTAGCCGATCACCCCGCAGGTCACAAACTATTCTTCATACAAATCCATTTCGCCGTTACGAAATTTTGTGGGACCAACATACAGACACAAAACATTCTGTGCGATTAATATGATTAGCTGCAATATTTTTTGATACTCTGCATAGCACCTCTTTTTAAGACACTTTCCACAACATACTGAATACCTTAAGCCGTCTCCATATCCTCACCGATTAATACTTAAAAAGCCCTTAAACCGAGCTCGGTCTTGCAATATTAATATGTTGAAGGTTAGTTGGCTTTTAAGTGTCGTCTTAAATAAATGCGTATGTAATGCGACAGTTTGTCTTAAGGGCAGGTGAATGACTTCTTAGATGTTGCAGCAAAGCGCTCAAGGCGTGGCTTATATTGGTGTTCTCATCAGATTGAATTATCCATTTCAATGTCCTAATTCAACTTACACATAACTGAACAGATTCACATCCAAAGTGTCACACATAAATATAAATTTTTATATTTATGTCACACATAACTTAACAGATTCACATCCAAAGTGTCACACATAAATTTTATATTTATACTTTGGATGTGAATCTGTTAAGTTTTGTGTAAGTTGAATTAGGACATTGAAATGGATAATTCAATCTGATGAGAACATATTATGTTGTTATTTGGTAAATATTTATACAATTTTATCTTACATCTAACAGTAGATAGATAGATAGATAGATAGACTCTTTATTGCACGCAACACCAATTAAGAACTAAATAGTAATTTATCAGTAGTACACAAAGAAAACAAAAAACAAACAATAAAATTAAAGAAGGAAAAATAATACCTCACATCGTTGTTTGTAAAAAATCAGGCATAGTAGAGATAGGCAGCAATAACCCTTTCATATAACTTCTATTGTACCTACCAATGAGCTGGGTTGTTCACAATAGTCTATCATATTGGTAAATCAACATTCCGCCGCTACTAGATGGGAGACGTTTAGTGAAATTTAGATCTGAGCGCTTCTGTACTTCAAAACGGCTTTTTTAGGGTTCCGTATCCAACGGGTAAAAACGGGACCCCATTAAGATTGTCATCATTGTCCGTCTCACAGACAGTGACAGACAGTCACCAGGCTGTATCTCATGAACCGTGATAGCTAGACAGTTGAAATAATAAAAGATGATGTATTTCTGTTGCCGCTATAACAACGAATACTAAAAAACAGATAAATATTTATGTCGGGCTTCCATACAACGGTACGGAATCCTTCGTGCACAAGTCCACTTGGCCGGTTTTGAGTCATATCGGAGACCTTCATACCTTTTTTACCCGACTGCCAAAGTCAACGGGAAAAAGCGAAAATAAAAGAATTTGTATTATACTTTCTTGGTTCATAAAGATGATGTAAAAATGAATGTTGATTCTGTCTATATAATATTTTAACACGTTCGATTCTCATTGTGGAGCAAATTCTGGAAAAAGTCCAAAAGTCAGTAGGGACCTACATACTAATTAATTTCATATTAAGTTCGCCTGTGTACCTACTTGTATTTTATCTTGTCCAATAAAGAATTTTTTATCTGTCTATCTATCTATTGTAGGTCTATAAAGACAGAAAATACATTTACTGATCCACTTATATAGAATACGGTGCGGGGTCAAAAGGCCCTGTGTCAGCATATTGCTGCACAGTGCCAGTGCCTTAAAGTGGAAAACTGTTATGTACAAAATTAATTTATTCAGTTGGAACCATAAGGAGCACCAACTATAAAAAGGGAACTATCACGCTAATAATATAAATGTGAAAGCTTGTGTTTGTATCTGAGTATATTTGTGGTCGATTCACTCCGTAACGGCTGAACAGATTTAAATAAAAGTAAAAGTATAAGTAACAACTTATTTATTTCAACTTAAACAGTAGCTTAACAGTAGTAGTGTAAAATGTTCAAGAAGGGTGAGCTTAATCAGAGAAATGAGATGTCTGACGATCCCCACACTAGGCAAGGCCTGTATCGTGAGGACCAGAGTGCCAAACGATTGCCAATTTAAGCCACAGTTTACATGCAACAATTTAAGACGGGAAAAACAATAAACTACTAAACCATGCATGACTAAAATTAAATTAAAGTAAGAATATAATTAGACAAGATTAAATAAAAAAATAACAATATGGTGTTTACCTACATTTTAATAAGAAAGTTTCAGTTTCCTCAAATGAAACTTGAAATATACATAGTTTAAGATCTGGATTAACACAAAGGATACTTTTAATCATCACGCGAGCGAAGCCGCGGGTGGAAGCTAGTGACATATATAACAATAACCTAATAATTATGTAGGTGCACTAATAATAGGAGGAAATTTATTAAAATACATTTTATGGTCGCATGTTTCTGTTCTATTCAGAAACATTTGGATATACAAATAGCAGATCAACTCCCACTTGGCTACTTACTGAAGGTACACGTTCGAGGAATACAGTAAAAAGTAAAAGGGGTCCGTTTATTGGTCGTAAACAAGTGTTGGGAACCGCTGGCTCGTCCGGATACGGTCCCACTTGGGGAAATGATTTTATAGGTTGAGAAACTGTGGGCTCGCGTGATGTACCTAATTGGTTAGCAGCTTTATAGCTGCCGTTGTAAAGTCAATACTTAGGCAATATAATATATAATAGATAAGTTCTGCGTTCAAAAAAATTGTGGGAAAAGGGGTTGTTATTGTAAGGGGTTTCAACTTCCATCCGGGGAACCCAAGCTAACCTTATCCGCCCGCGGTGCACTCTGATGTTTAACCAACGGGGCTCTGGCGGCCGGCCGTTTGCAGCATAGCGCAGCCTAACACTGGCGCAACTAAATCCCCCGCCGATGGGCAGCAGCGTCGGTGGTGCAAGCAAAATAAAAATGCTACCCAATTTTTGGCCATTTTTAGGGCTCCGTACCCAAAGGGTAAAAACGGGACCGTTTCACTAAGACTCCTTTGTCCGTCTGTCTGTCTGTATGTCTGTCGGTCACCAGGCTGTATCTTATGAACCGTGATAGCTAGACAGTTAAAATTATCACAGATGATGTAAATTATGTTGCCACCATAACAATAAATACTATAACTATAACAGAATAATATAAATAATTAAGTGGGGCTCCCATACAAGGTACTTAACACATTTTATACACAGACCATGTTTAAATAAACAGAAGTCATTCGTAAATGTTACGAGAAAACATCAGCCACTTACGGAAACGTCGGGGCCGTTTCCGGAAAAACTACGACATTGCAAGGCCAAGTTAATGAGTACTCATCTACATTGTTTTTGATTACGCACATAAACGAGAACGGAATTGTTCTATCAAGGAGAGATAGCTGAGGCGGTTCATACGGCAACACCAATTCATTTCAATTCAATATTTTTTAGAATTTCAAAATTATTTAATTGGAAAAGTGGAAAAAAAGTGTCTGATCCAAAACTCCGCGCACGCTGTCCATTGCGCGGACTTTAAACAATTTTCAAACGACATTAGGTCTAAATTAGCGCAAATTTGGCATATTGAAGTTTATAATAATTTCAAATACGCTTGGACAATTTTTGTCAGTTTTCACTTGAAGACTGTCACTCTATAGTAGTAGACATAATATCTCAATGAATTGCAGGTAAGATTAAAATACAAGAACTTTAAATTGACAATTGGTTACAAATGGTATTAAACGGAAAATAAGTAGCATAAATTAGAAAAAAAATTGTCAAACAACATCGTTTAAGCTGGGCTTTTGCATCTTTTCAAGATTATTTGTCCGCTTCGTATCCCAGTGGGCAAAGGCTGTAGAATATTGCGTGTTCGATTCTGGCTGCCGATATAATGCTAATATCTGCATGTTTTTTTTGTATAAAATGTATGTATTGACCAAGCCAACCTCACCTGCCCGTGGTGCACCCTGCTAAACAACGAACGTGGCTCTGCTGATTGCGGCATAACGCAGCCTAAATCGGCACAGCTAAATCCCTTGGCCACCGACGGGCAGCAGCAATCGGTGGTGCCAGAAACTGTGCCCTGCGATCCCCAACCCGAATGCCCAGCGTGGGGATTATGGGCATATCCCCCTTTTTTAGGGGAGGCCTATGTCCAGCAGTGGACTGATATAGGCTGGTGTGTGTGTGTGTATGTATGTATTGACAAAAAGTATAGAGGTAGTATATCAGTCGTAGGGTTCCCATAAACAAGCTCTGCTTGGTTTAGAGCTAAATGATGCTGCGTGATAATGTCCAGAAATATTTATTGAGACAGCCTCAAGCGTTAATTTACTCACTGACGGGGGCGCTGTAGTTCCGGGGATATCACACTTCCCACCAACATTTTTACATGTGAAAGTTTGGATGTTTGTAGAGCTGGGTATATTGGTACGCGTATCTTGGAACGCCATGTCTGTACTTGCAGCTACGCGTAAACTTTGGGGAACGCGTGTCGCGCGATCCGGGGTCAGTTGGTTTCGGCTCGCGTAGTGCTATGGATCGATTGGACTCGCGTTCAGGTTCACGGCGGTCCACATTAACTGTACGCGTATCCAATATACGCGTGCACAGCGTACCCCGATTATACGTATACAGGAACGCGCTATCCCAGCTTTACTCTTTCACGCTAGAACGGCTGAACGGATTTGGATGAAATATACATAGATTGTAGCTTGGATTAACAGATAGGCTTTTTATCCTGGACTTTTTCTCCTGGCACGCAAGCGAAGCCGCTAGCAGAAGCTAGTGGTTACATAACCTTCCTAATCCTATCCTACTAACTATCATAATTCCTACTAATATTATTAACATGAAAGTTTTTGAGGATGTATGGATGTTTGTTACTCTTTCACGCCAGAACGGCTGAACGGATTTTGATGAAACTTGGACTAAACACAGATTGTGGCTTGGATGGCGAGCGAAGCCGCAGGTGGAAGCTAGTATGAAAATAAAGGTGAAAAATTGTGAAATGGTTTATTATTGTAAAAATGACGCTTATTGATAGACATTTTAAAGATATAAAGTTTTGCTATACAGTTGCTCCGTGTGAACCTCACCTCAGCTATTCTCCTAGAAACTAACTTGCGGTCGAATTGCTCTGACTTCCTGCTTCTTTACTGGCAGTAAACAAAGAAATTAGCTGTATAAGTTTAATGAGACTTTATAAAAAGGTGAAACGGTGCTATGAAACTTTTCGGTTCAAAGAGTTTATTCTCAAAAGAACAAATTACAGTTCACTTAAAATGAGTCTTAATTTTTAGTTCTTAAGTAGGTAAGCTAGCAGCAAAGCAGCATGCAAAAACATTGTTAATTTAAGTAGTGCTTATCTTTGTAATCGAATAATTAATTGTATGCCTTATGCAAGTGTGTTTTAAAAAAATGTTTCAGTTTGTAGCTCGGGCGTCATTATCATCATCATGAGCCTATAGCAGTCCATTGCTCGACATAAGTCTCCCCTAATGAGCGTCATTGCGTCCTGTCCTCAGCTCGACGGATCCAGCTTCAGAGATCATGTTTGCCGTGACGCAGTCTCCACTCAATGACAGAAATTTGGCAGAAGTTTGGATGTGCTAAAAAATTATAGAAAGGTATACAAGTAGCCTCTTTCTACGCTACTATTATAAAGAAGGAATTTCATATTCATAAAAGGAGGAAGTTCTCAATTACGTTGTTTTTTTTTGTTTGTTTGTTATTTATAATTGTACAGGCTCTGCTTAGTTTCGGGCTACATTATGATGTCTGTTAGTTCCAGGATTATTTATTTGATTATTCAAATTGTTGTATAAAAATATTAAGAATTTATTTATTGAACGATTCTAAACCCATAACTGTAATTTTCTTTATTTGTCATAACAAAATATTACACCCGAGTATGAAGTATTTTTTTTTGCTTGATTTTTATAATTCTTAAATGCTCGGAATCCGTTATTATTACTAAACAATTTGTAAACAAAATTGATCATAATGAACAATAAAAAAATAACTCAGACGCAACAAATCCCGTCTGTTCGAAAATTTGGGACATAATTCTTAGTTATTTGAATCTTCTTCTTAGTATTCTTGTTCAGCATATCGCACCCCTAGAACAACACGGAAAAACGACTTTTTTCAGAATCGTTGAAAAACCGTTATCTGCTTATGTATCGGATTCGAATATGCAATAAAGTCGATTTTGAGATTTTTCGACATAATTCCGTGTTGTTCTAGGGGTGCGATATGTATCAGTCAAGTTTACACCTGGCTAGAAGGCGTAACAAAAACGAAGGTTTCAAGTAGAGGTGGAGCGATGACTTGTGGAAGGAGGCTGGCAGGAGGTAGATGCGGAGAGCCGAAAATCTGGCTCAGTAGCGCTTAGCTGGGAGAGGCCTATTTCCAGCAGACAGCTATAGGCCGATGATGTATTTGCTAGTGAATAATTGTTTCAGAAGAAGCATGATGAATGTGAAGAGATCGTAAGAGAGCAGAAGATATAAGACTAGCGACCAAAGGTGGAAGACATAATTAAACAAGACCGGTTAAGTGCGAGTTGACTCGCCCACCGCGGGTGACGTCAATGGCGTGCGATACTAATTAGTATGGTTTCTTCTTAATTAAAATGTGTACGTCCTATAGAAAAATAAGCTGTCATTACATTTATTGATGTTTCTACAAAACTTTATTATTTTTATTTTATTTTATTTTATTTATTGAACAAAATCCACAGCTCTTAAAAATAATATTCACAAATGCTTATATTTATTCTTACAGCCAATGACGGATTTACATTTTACGAAAATGTTACATTTAAGAAAAACGACTATCACTAAAAATTCCTAACTACTTTAGAATGCTAACTATTTTTTACTGTGAACATAATTTCAATGCAGTGTAGTAGTGGAGTGTGCATTTACATGATGTCATGTGTGTGTGTGTGTGTGTGTGTGTGTGTATGTGTGTGTCAGGAGTTGTCCATATCCCCCCAGTCTCTAAAGAGTCTGGTTATCAATGGACCAACTCAATGTGAACGTATGTGTTTTTGTGAGCGTTGTAACATATAAGAGTGTATAAGAAGTGTGTTTGTGTAGTTATGTGTATCTGTATAAGTGTTATTATTATAAATAAATAATAGAACTTTGTGAAGGTGAAATTTCTTCTTAAAATATATGTAGGTAAGTTACATTGAAGTTATATTTTAATTTATTTTAAGTAGGAATTGTTACAAAATGTTGACTATGATTTAATAAGCAATTGACAAATGTCGTGCTTAAAAGTAGTCTAGATATTATTTTTCTAGTCTAGATATTTTCTTTGGTAGTACCAAAGAAAATATCAATAGATTTAAATTTTTTGTTATAACTCCGTTGTATCCTGTTGACTATTGAATTTAGAGCATAATTAGTACTCGAGTGCACAACAGCAAAGAGATTTGTGTGTCTGGTTCTAGTACCCGGTACACACAGACGTAAATTTTAGATAATAACTCACTACTATCGATATACCCATTACAGATGCCATGGAGAAAAGCAGCATCTGCTAAGCTCTGCCGGTTCTCTAGAGTCATTAGTTTATGATAGAGCCACGCTTTTTGATAGTCGTCAAATGAGATAAAGCATCTATAATTAAGATGCTTTACAAATTTACTCTGTATGCTTTCTAGGCTTTGAATGTAAGTTATATACTGTGGGTTCCAGATGGTGCAGCAGTACTCAAGAATACTTCTAACATAGCAGTAGTATAAAATCTTTAAACAGCCTACATCTGAGAATGGACGACTTACTCTTATGATAAAACCTAAACTTTTATAAGCTCTATTGCTATTAGCTGGAGGCTTTGCTATAATTGTCCTGTCAAATATAGATATATATATATATATTCTATGATGTGTATAAATTTCAGGTTTTTCACTTCGCAAACTTCGGAGTTAAGGGGGGGGGGGGTCATTTTTTGGATGATATAAAGGGGTAGGGTAGGGTAGGGTACTTGTTGTTGTTTTATCCTCATTGATTGCTTCTTTAACATCGATATCCCCTTTGATAGCATCTTCCACTTTGATTTTGATATCTTCATTGATTGATTAATCCTCTTCAGTATCCTTTTGTATCCTTCAGTATCTTTTCCGTTTTTCAGGCCTTTTTGATTGTTTTTCCATTCTGATATCATTTTTGAATGTTTCTTTAACTTCAATAGTCTCTTTGAGACAGGACAACGTCTGTCGGGTCAGCTAGTTATAGATAAAATCACCCGAGACAAATATCTACAGATGATGCAAAAATTTGTCCCGCGGCGGGAATCAAACCGCAACCTTCTGCGTCTCAAGTTGGCCTTCGCCCACCGCGCCACAGAGGCCGGCACCGATATAATTATGTTACCTATAATATAATTATTAATTTATCGTTATTATGTTTACATACCAAGCCACCTTACCCTCTGTGCTAGATTTAATTGATATGAATAATATTATTACTTATTATATGCTTATAATTGCATAAACAATACCCAGTACACCCAGGTTAATTAAGATCGTCTAATTTCAGTGTGACTAGATGACTAGTTTTCTCCCACCTACCATCTAACATACGCTAACTAAGTTTGTTCTACGTCCCGAGAGTGAGTGAAATCGGTTTACGTGATACAAATGGCTTAAAGCATAAGCTACGGCGTAAAGAAATCGCCGCATTTAAAAATAGTACTTCGTACTTTGGGAATGCGCGCTCTGAATAAAAATCTATGCCTGATTTTTTGAATAAAAATGCCCATATTAGTGTTGTGTATCTCGTTTCCTCTAACGACTACGACTCTCTTACGACTTCTCTGGACGACCGCAGTGGGCGAAGGCCCGTCTGAGACACAGAAGGTTGTGGGTTCGATTCGATTCCCGCTGCGGGACAAATGTTTGCATGTTCTGCAGATATTATGTGGCTCGCATAACACAAGCTCTCCTTAGTATAGGGCTACAAGATGCTGTATGGTAACATCCAGCATTATTTATTTTTTTAATTATCTGTAACACTAACACGACACAACCATAATTTGGGAGAATACATTTGGCACAAATTTTTCTTCAAAGCGCGCCGTCTCTTATTAAACCTCCTTGATTAGCTTAGATTAGATGGAGTTGACATATTTAAAGATTACGACAGATCCTTTTCTCACAAATTAGAAAAAAAGCAGTGACAGGCTTGCATTTGTCACTTGGAGTGCTAACCAAAGAGTAAAGTAATAGAACATAAAGGAACTGCTTGCAAAAAGTGGTACGTACCGAATGAAATAGTTGGACTTGCCTTTGCCTATCCTGTATTATGCAGTGTGTAACATTTAGATCGGCCAGTAAGGAAAAGTATGAAACTAATTTAGTAACAAGGAAAAATACATTCATACATTTAAAAAAAAAACTTGTACTCAGCTCGGGAATTGAACCCGGACGTTTTGAAAGATTAAACCTAACACTATTTCTATTTAGATATCGATTGTGCAGGACTTATGCAGTAAATGTTACTATTAAACATGATATATGATGTGAACAAGAGTACCCTTCTTCTTCTTCAGCCTGTATTAGTCCACTGCTGGACATAGGCCTCTCCCAGTAAGCGCCACTGAGCCCGATTTTCGGCTCTCTGCATCCACCTTCTGCCAACCACTTGCCGCAAGTCATTGTTCCACCTAGCCGCAGGGCGCCCTACACTCCGTTTGCCAAGACGCGGTCTCCACTCTAGAACTCGTCTACCCCAACGGTTATCAGTTCTTCGGCATACATGGCCAGCCCACTGCCACTTGAGCTTGCTAATTCTGTGGGCTATGTCGATTACTTTGGTTCTCTGTAGGATAATCTTGTTACAGAAATCATTAATTGATTGAGACCATGTTTGAATGTTACATGAACATTTTAACTTTTTTTATACAGATCACCCTGACTAAAAAAACATGCATGGTAAATTTTTGCATTATTTACTTAGCTTTGTTTAATAATCTGGACTCGTCACAGACCCAAAGGCCTTACCTATGGGGGCTGTGCCTAAAGAACGGATATCAGTTTCAATTTCAATTTCAATTTCAATTTCAATGTGGAATCCTCGTAGTGCTTTTAAAATCGCTTGATTCTTACGCCTTGTAGTCACGCGACGTATGTCAGCCGTACGACTTTGCACTCAACTTTGCTTATTAGATTGTTTTGTTTCGTGCCTTACTAATTAAACTTATCCCAGCTGTGTTTGTAGTTCGGATACATCTTAATTTTCGAGCTAATTGTGTTAGATTTTAGTTGAACATTATTGAAAAATTAAGTTCTAATTATCCGTACTTATGTATTGAATAGTGTAGGGCAACCCCGGCCAGGTGGAGTGATAATTTTCAAAAGGCTGCTGGTAGAAGTTGGATACGTCGAGCTGAGGACAGGGCGCAATGGCGCTGATTAGGGGAGGTCTATGTCCAGCAGTGGACTGCTATAGGCGGATGGTGATGTATTAAAAACTAGATGTAAGATTTTTATATTATCCCAATAATAATCAGTGGATTGATTTGTAATCCGAAGTGGTTTGGTGGTAATTTAGATTTTTTCGACTTTATGGCTGTTTCTTTGGGGTTTTTCTCAGTTATCTTTTTTCTTAAACCACACCTGTTAATGCGAATAAAACAATTTATTCATTGAATGAAGTTTTTGCGGGACTAACACACAATCGATCTATATATTCCTTAGTTAAGACTGACCACCATAAAGCGGAGACTCCTCTAATACAGGTTAATGCAACTTAAAAGAGGAGATCCCAACCCATGTAATAATTTACAAAAAAAATGAAAATATTTATGGTTTTAGTTTTTTCATAGAGAAATAAATAAATAATGCGGGACGTAATCACACAGCATCATGCAGCCCCAAACTAAGCAGAGCTTGTATTATTAAGATATAATAAAAGAGTGGAGGAAAAAAATTAACAAAGGAAGTTGCTAGCGGGTCAGCTAGTTTTTATAATATTGATATGAAATTTAATCGATAAGGGTATAAATCTGTCTTATAATAAATGGTTCGCGATCGCGAGCTTTCCTTCTCCATATTGTACCAGCTGTCTCTTTATAGTCGACATCCCATCTCCGGAAAGGTCTTCCTCCTCGCGATCGAGAACTTAAGAAGAGTCTAGGAGAGGCCTATGCTGGAAAGCAAAACAGTCTCATCAACACCACCACCGATGTCTAACTTAGAGATTATTATATTATGTTACCTACCTACTTTAGTATAGAAATTAGAAATTAATAAGATTGTTATATAAAGGCTATTGATTGATTCATTTGGTAATGAATGGTAAAAAACAGCCAAAGGAGAATGTCGTCTGATGTATGGCGCTCGGTAACAAGACTAAAGTGAGTGCGTCAAAAAAATATCCAATAAGTTTTTGGTCGATTCTACTGTCAAAATAATTAAAAATGAGGGAGATTTCCATAGTAACACTTTACATCAATGTTTATTGCCATAGCAACGTATATATCATTGGTTGTTGTAGTCTAGTGGCGGCGTGCAACGGAAACCAAATCAACAAAATATTTTTTTCTTGATTATTAATCGAGTCGGTGTGTAAAACTAAAGAAAATATTAATGTCATTTTTAAAATATAATCAATTTTTTGGATACGTTCGGTTTTGACGCAATTGATACGGGTTCTCGGCATTCTCCTTTTAACAAGAAACAATCTTTAGTAATGTTTCATATTCTAAAACTACCTGAATTCAGTTGTTTGCACGCAATCTCGAATTGCGTTGTTTTGTAAAAATAAGTTTTTAAAAATTTGTTCTTATCTTTAATTTAAAGGAGAATGCCGAGAACCCGTACCAATTGCGTCGAAACCGAACGTATCCCATAAAATTGATTATATTTTATAGATGACACTAACATTTTCTTTAGTTTTACACACCGACGGGATAGTAAAAAAATATTTTGTTGATTTGGTTTCCGCCGCACGCCGCCATTAGACTGCAACAACCAATGATATATACGTTACTATGGAAACAAACGATGTAAAGTGTTGCTATAGAAATAACCCTCATTTTTTATTATTTTGACAGTATAATCGACTAAAAACTTATTGGAGATTTTTTTGACACACGCACTTTAGTCTTGGTACCGAGCGCCATACATCAGACGGCATTCTCCTTTTAGTAGGTATCTATTACACTGAGCTCCATTATAACTTCGCATTGAATTCGGTAAACGTTTGTCTGAAAATTAAAATTGATCTTTGCTTTTTATGTTACTAACTGAAAGAAATCAACAGCTTAATATTTTATCTAAAGCGTCATTTCATCATTACTGTTTAGATAAGTATTTTATGTATAGAGAAAAGCTGAAAAATCCACGCGTTGGTTCCGGTAGAGGTATACTACGGCTTCTCCGCTTGACCCCAGATATATATTAAACAAATACAATTGGGATGATGCCTGGGTAGAAAAATAATAATTCTAATTAGTCCGTCATTTAGTTTATCAAATAATTTTGGACATATATTTTTTTATTTTTAAAATCAATGGAAATCGACAAAGTTCTAGAGCGTCAAAGTTCGGAGTGGGGGCTCGTGACGTCACTTGTATGTAAAAAGTGTACTTACCCGTGACGTCACGCGGAACTTCAACGCACTATATCTTCGTCATTTTTAGTTTAATTGACAAAAGAAAAAATATGTACGTGTCTAATATTTTTTTATAATGTAAATGACGGACTAATTAGAATTTTTCAGGTATCTAGCCTATTACTTTATACTTGGAATTTTATTACTCACAATTATAGACATATTTTTGAGCGTTATCAAGTGGACCGTATGTTACTATTCTCATATCAACCTATGCTTTATTAACACATATTACAGTCACATGAACAAAATGGCACACGCACTGAATTACTTTTATAGACTATACAGTACGGGGTCACTTCGGGGTCCGTCACGTACAAGAAGCTTGTCTGACTATTGGAGGTAACAGTGAGTAGTACTGAAGTAGTTCGGCCCGAGGAGTTTTTATTATGGGATTGCGCGCTTTGAACAGAAGTCTATGCTGAATGGATTTTTATTGGGCATTTTTATTTTGAAAAATCAGGCAGAGATATTTGTTCAATGTGTGAGTTGGTATCGCATATCTACGATGCCTGGGAGGACTCACATGATGCTTTAGGCATCTTTTGTGATTTGTCTAAGGCATTTGACTGCGTACACCATGAAACATTAATCAGGAAACTAGATCACTATGGCGTCAGGGGTATGGCTTTAGCCCTTCTCACTTCTTACCTATCTGACAGAATACAGAAAGTAGACGTAAATGGAAAATGTTCTCCGGGATCTGTAGTAAAGATGGGTGTTCCGCAAGGGTCAATACTTGGACCATTTTTATTTTTAATTTACATCAACGACCTACCTCAACTTGTGAGAGACAACCACGAAATTGTATTGTTTGCGGATGACACGTCACTTTTATTTAAATTAAAGCGACGGCAGACCAATTTTGACGACGTGATCAATGCAATAGCGAAAGTTGTTAACTGGTTCGATGTAAATAATTTATTACTGAACGAGACTAAAACAAAATGTATGAGATTTATATTACCAAATGTTAAACAAGTTAAACCTAACATTAAAATAAAAGATGAAGATCAAAATCTTGTGGACAGTACTGTATTTTTAGGCATAACTTTAGATAATAAGCTTCAATGGGGCGCTCACATAGATGGGTTGTCGAACAGACTTAGTTCTGCAGCATACGCAGTCAAAAGAATCCGTCAACTTACTGACGTAGAAACGGCTAGACTAGTTTATTTCAGCTACTTCCATAGCATTATGTCGTACGGAATTTTGTTGTGGTTGAATGCTGCAGATATCAACACCATATTTGTGTTGCAGAAGAGGGCTGTTCGTGCAATTTATAATATGGGCCCCAGAGAATCACTTAGAACTAAGTTTAAAGAAATGAATGTTATGACAGTGCCGTGCCAATATATATATGAAAACTTAATGTATGTCCGAAAACATATTAACATGTTCAAGAAAAATAGCGACTATCATAATGTTAACACTAGAAATAAAGATAAACTAGCTGTTCCCACTGTAAGGCTCCATAAAGTTAGTCAATCTTTTAAAGGGATGTCTGTACGATTTTTTAACAAAATCCCAAATGATGTGATTAATCTATCTGTAAATAAATTCAAAAATGTTGTTAAACGTAATCTATGTAATAAAGCTTATTATAAAATATCTGATTATTTAGATGACAAAAAAGCTTGGGATGAAACTGCCTCCAACTCCATCAAAAACAATGTAATAGATATTAAGTACAATGACGTTAAAAAAATATAAGCCAAGCAGAGTTTCTTGCCAATTCTTCTCTGTTTGGTCACGTTACAAATTGGTGGTAAATTAAAAAAAATGACGTTTCAAAGTGTACTATACAGTTCCTACTGAATAAATGATTTTTGACTTTGACTTTGACTTTGTGCGTACTCCCTAATAAAAACTCATTGGTTCGACTTAAGCAGAATGTCATTTTTATGTTCAATTGAAGTATTAATAGCGGAATGCATTCTAGAATCCCTTTTATGAAAGAAGTCCCTCAATTTAGCGAAACTAAAGCCGAGTCTTCAGTATACGTAAAAACACCGAGCATTTATAAAGAAATTCAAGATCGAACTTGTTATTTGCATCATATATGGGAGAAGTTTTGATTTTATTTCGATTTCGTTTTAATTTTTACACGACTGAAAAGGACTCTATCTCACTTGCACTCATCAGCTAATAAACATTTTTTTGCGCGATCCTCGAGAAAAAATGTTGACGTGTTATTTATTGCTACTTGACCGTATTTTGCAAAATTTTGGGATGCGTCACTCACTAAAGATTATGAGATGACGAAAAATTGCGCTGATGGTTTTTTTTATTAATCTATTGTGCATGTCATACCACTTCACTTTGCTATGTGACGCGCAAGATCCAGTCATATATTAGTGTTCTCGGTCACGTACGTCCAATGAACACGTGGGCTGTGCCATATCGACCTTATTTGATTTCTTACCTGGATCCTAATTGGACATGATCGCACGGAGGCTGTACCTGCAATTCTTCCCGGGTAATTTATTTGATTCCCGAAGGGCATGTATGTACGTGGATCTTAAGATTAGTCGATCAAATGATCTTTTTTTTGTTTGCAAACTGAAAATGATATCTAAGTAAGACGTTTTTTCAATAATGCACACTATTCATTTTATACTTTTTTTATTTTGAAAAACAAGCTCTAAGTGCTGCCGTACACGGACCGCTCTTGCAGTCAGAGTCAACAGCTTGAGTAGTTTAACTGCTCGAGCTATTAGCAATTTCAATTTTCATTCAAATCAGCATCATGGATTTGATGGAAATCAACTGTACGAGATAGTCAACAGCTGGAGCAGTCAGTGTATTCCTAGCGACTGCTTGACCGCACGATGAAATGCCAACCGCCCGAAGCAGTTGCAACTGGTCGAGCGGTTCGTGTATGTACGTACGTAGACTTGAAGCAGTCGATACTGGCTGCATCAAGCTGCCCGTGTAATGGCGTTTATTTTGGGAGCAGTTGACTTATATAGGCTATATCATATATATATATCATATATATATCATCATGGTGATGTTGAAAAGGTACACACACACTGGACCTGCTTGGAGTCCCAATGCGGAAAACAGGATGTATTCTATTTTTTTAAAAAGATTAATGGTTATTTTTGTACCATCTTGAACACGGTTGTGTTATTCTTGTTTTAATTTATTTTCTAATGTTTTTCTGATTTATGTTGTTTTTAAGTTTTGACATTTTAACCTTAGTAAAAAATATTTCTCAATACTTTTGGGGGTGGTTTCAGAAAAAAGAAAATTAGGAAAACCCCAAAGAAACAGCCGAAAAATCAAAATTGGTAATTGAAATACACGCAAACAAGCAAGCGGGTCAGCTAGAACTTTCTTAAAATGTTTGCTTGTTAATGCAACTATTAGGGTATTGCATCAAAATTTTAATGGAACTTTAGTTTTTAAAAGTATATTTTCCAAGTTGCTCCCGAATCAGCAGTTCTGTTCATTTAGCAGGTTCACTGCAGTACATTGCAAGCCTTTTGTTTCCTTACAACTCGAAAGAAATCTGAAAACTTCTCGTTACAGCGCTTTTAATCCAGAGTTATAAAAGTTCACTCTAACCGTAGTTTGTAAGTACTCAGCACTTGCTCTGTACTCGCCAGTGTTTTAGTAGCTAGTCAGGTAACTAATCGGATACCTGTAGCCTTTATCACATTCATAAATATATACATTCACACCACACCGACACAGCAATAAAGTCAAATTTACATTATGAAGCAAGTTTTATGCATGATAAAATTAATTTCATAAAACTTTTTTCATTACTTGTAAAACTACTTTCATGAAGTCAAGTCCTGTGATAATGGCTCCGTCAGCATTAAAGCTATTTATTGCGATGCAAAATGTTGTCTTTTGACAGATGTTAATTTATAAAATTAAAAATGATTGTTCTGAAATATCAATACTAAGATCTCAATACTTCTCCATATAATAATGCGTTAAGCCATGTTGGAGGCCTTTGAGGGGCCTAAAAATGTCAGACCAGAGGAAAGCCACTAGCTCATACGATGATGAAAAAGACTTGAGGAAAACCAGCATGTATATTGATATAATAAACAACAGAGGTATAAAAACGAAAGTTTTTGTTTTCCTACTAATACCATTTTTGCGTGTTGCAAAAGAGATTAAAAAGCCTCGAAAACGAAAGAAAGATATTAACACAAAGTTACGATTGCTTCTCTGAAGTTGTGAAACTGTTGGCTATACTCGTATATCACAAAATGAATTATTAATATGAATGCTGAATAAACTGGATCTGTGATTCTACTAATAATATGGCCCATAAACTTTAAGCTTTTATATTCTACTAGCTTGTGTACGCGGCTCATCGGGATAGTGGTCTATAGAGTCACAGTCTCCAAGTGAAAAATTTAGATCTTATGTCGCTTGATGTCGGCGCAATAGACAGCGTGCGCCGAGTTTTGGTGGGGATTTTTTCCACGTTTTGAGCTCTAGAGTATACTATCTCGATGCGCCATGATGCGATGACTCCACTCACGTACCAAGATAAAAAGTGGCATAGTGTTAATTCTCGGTTTAGCAAAAAAAAAAACACTGAAGTTCTAGAGGAATTTCCTCCCGCGAACAATCAAGCAGTGGAATGGTCTCCCTGCCGAGGTTTTCCCGAGAGACTACAATATGCAGCGTTTCAAAAAGGCCGTTTTAAAATTTTTAAAAGGGTCAGCAACGCGCATGTACCAATAACAATAGCTCTTGATGTTACAGGCGTCCATAGGCTACGGGAATCGTTTACCACCAGGAAGACCGTATGCCTGTTTGATAGCTTATTTGTATAAAAAAACACCTTTACAACCTTTTCCCCCTTTATGGATATCTTCAAATATTAATCAATACGCAAATCCATACTGGAGGAGGGTTCCATATGGGGGGAAGTCAGAGGTAGAGAGTCTAAACATTTTGTTAGTTACATGCCCACTTTTTGCAAGTAGCATTCCACGTGACAGGTTGCAATTAGTGGAATTTTAGTTCCAGGGCATGGGAAGTTTTCTCACGGTGTTTTTGGTATTACCTCGTGGTATTACGCTCATAATTTTTTGAAACTAAAAAATCTATTAATGCGCTTCCACCGGATCAAAAGTCGGGACTCACCCTACTAGGCTCCATCTGGTATAGCTATTCCATATCTAATTAACTTATACATCCATAATTATCCAACACCATCCAACACCCAGTCCAAACAAATATCAGAACATGCAAGTATTTGTCCCGCAGCCGTACCCTCTCTCAAGCGAAACCGGGCTGTTTCGCTTCTTGCACCAACGAAGTATTAAAATCAGATATCGCAGGTAAAGTATAATACAGGTAAAATATATCTTAGGACCACTAATAGCCAATCCACACTCTTGGTTTGCGAGAAAATAGCCAAGATATCTTGCGAGAACACTGTACTATCCATAGTAACACTCAAATTTTTAAGTATACACTTAGTTATGCAATTAAACATCTTGAATTTTAAATCTTAAATTAGTTCCCAGACTATGGTGGAAGACGAGAAATCATAATTAGAACAATAGTATGGATGCGATCTTGCTTTATCGCCCGAGAATCAGTTTGGTTAGGAAAATATAAATAGAAATAGAAAAGTATTTATTGCAGCAATAACAAGGTATTATGATTAACAACTACTTTGTTGTTTTGTGTCTTACATTATCAATGAGCATGAATGGATAAAGAATACACATTGTTATGCGGAGAGAACTGATAATCTAGACGGAATTATTGTCGGCATTAAACTATCACAAAGCTAAGGACAGGTACAAACCAACGCGAGAACGAAAAAGCGAGAAACCTCTTTACGCTTCTCGGGTGTTCTCGCCAGGAATGTGGATTGGATAGATTCACACAAAAGCGTTGAAAATACAAAATAGCAACAGTAACTGTCAACAGCCGGGCCAGCTAGGTACGTAATATACTGCGAGACCCAACCTGGGACCTTTATACCGTCCAGATTGATTCAGTGAGGTTGACCATGTAAATATTTTAGAGGACCCAACCTCAGAGAGAATCACTGGCTGAATAGAATAGTTTCTTTGCCACGTTGCGAGCCACTAAATAAAAAATACGAGCTTTGTCTTTGGGTTTTTAGGGTTCCAAGAAATAGTGATAGAAGAATATTTGTTGGTCCGGCTAGACTTATCTACTTTATATGGCTACTTTTTTGATAGTCTAGGCCACATTTACTTATGAAAAGACTTCTTAATTAGTTATTGACGATTCAAAGTGTACTGTAATGTGCGTACTGAATTAAGAAATTTACACTTTCACTTTCACTTTCAAAAATTAACAGCCTTAGCAGTCCACTGCTGGACATAGGCCTCCCCTAATGCGCGCCATTTCATTTCATTTATTTGCGGGAAATTTGGTATATAGAAAAACACATATTATTATAAAATAAATAAGGCACTTTGCGCCTTGTCCTCAGTTTGATGCATCAGCTTCATTTTACTAGGTTTATTATACTTTTTATATTATTCTACTTTGATTTAAGTTATTTCTTAGATGGAAATCAGAAACAAGTAGAATTAATTATTATATCAACGGTATATTTACCATGATTTGTGAGGAACGAGTTCCTCCCGTGATCATGGCGCATGCAACTGCGTCGAAATATTGGGAAACAACAGAACTCACAAATTATGGAATAATTATGTTTACAATAATTATAGTTTCAAAAGTTAAGCAGAACTATAATATTATAAACTACTAGTTTCAGACCGCGGCTTTGCTCGCCTAAAAAAAGGTAAAATTAATTTTATTTTAAAAGTAGCCTATGAGTTAATCCAGATCACAAACTGTGCATATTCCAAGTTTCATCCCAATCCGTTCAGTAATTAGTGCGTGAAAGAGTAACAAACATTCATCCATACACCCATACTCACAAACTTCGCATTTATAATATTAGTAAGACTAGCTTCCGCCCGCGGCTTCTCTCGCGTGATACCGGGATAAAAGTAGCCTATGTTTTAATTCCAGGTGATAAACTATGTATATTCCAAGTTTCATCCAAATCCGTTCTGTAGTTTTAGCGTGAAAGAGTAACAAACATTCATCCATACATCCACACATACTCACAAACTTTCGCATTTATAATATTAGTAGGATGTTCCAGCTACCCCAATGAATTCAATAAAAAAATAAAAAAATGTGTAGCCTTTTTCACTTTTTTGCATATAAACCAATATTTTTGAAAACAGTAGCGTTAGAACTCATAAAGGGAGAGCAACTCACCCTTGTCCACGCCTGGTTATGGCGCGAAGCCGTGACACAGCTGCGGTATGGTTGATATTATGATTACTTTTATATACGGACACGATATTACTTTTTATCTCGCGCATATCGGCGTGAGGGATCTCCGTTTTCTCTCATATTGTTTACACAGATATTCGCAAATACTTGTACCTACGTATCATTTTCATATTTTAATATATGAGGGAAAAGGAGTGTTTATTTAGTGAACATTGCTCATTGGTTTTTTATGTAGACACTTTGATACAATTAGACGGCATTCATGAAATTTATAATCATATCACATCACATCACTAGTTTTATAAATGCAAAAGTTTATGTGTATGTTATGTCTCCGTAACGGCTGAACCGATTTAGATAAAACTTGGAATACATAGTTTGTAATCTGGATTAACACAAAGGCTACTTTTTATGCAAGAACCACGTGAGTGAAGCCGCGGGCGGAAACTAGTCGTAAATATAATGTGTGTGAGTTTGTTTGTTCCCAATAAACTCCTAATTGATTTGGGTGAAACTTGGAATAAACAAAGATTATGACCTGAATAAGCATATTTAAAGGCTTTTTACATATCGCACCCCTAGAACAACACGGAATTATGTCGAAAAAAAAACTTTTTTCAGAATCTTTGAAAAACCGTTATCTGCTTATGTATCGGATTCGAATATGCAATAAAGTCGATTTTGAGATTTTTCGACATAATTCCGTGTTGTTCTAGGGGTGCGATATATGCCCGCGGCTTCGCTGGGACCTAGTAGATTGTTATTTTTCCTTTATGAGGTGGTGCGTTCGAATTACCGAATTATCTGTGCTCATTACCACGTACTCAAAACGGTAAAGGGAAACCCGCCCCACGCGTATTGACCACGTTATATTCAGCTCCACGCATACTAACCATTTCTTTAGTAAGTTAGGCCGACGAGGCTGATACGGTGTAGGTATTGGCACAAAAGAAATACATACTTCTTTTGTGGTATTGGGCAAACCTAATTACTCCATCTGACGATGACCCAGGCACTACAGTATCCAGGTCAGTAAAAATTAGCACTTGCAAAGACTTAGGTTTTTCATGGGGTGTAAGGGGTTTCAACCTCCATCTTCGGAATTTTCATTTATTTTATTTTAAATGGGGTTCAGACGGCTGGCTGAATGCAGCATAGCGCATCCTAACACTGGCACAGCTAAATTCCCGGCAGCAGCAACGGTAGAATTAATCAGAATTAATAAATTTATTGGTAAATAAAAAATTACACTAGTGCGAGAAGCTGTGCTAATCCTCAAGCCAAATACATGCCCAGCGTGGGTTTATGGGCATATCCCCCTTCATTAGGGGAATTATGTCCAGCAGTGGCTGCTGGACATAATTCCCCTAGGAATTATAGGCTGGAGTAGTGTGGAAAAAAAACTTCACACTAATATTATAAATGCGAAAGTTTGTGTGTGTGTGTGTGTGTATGAGTATGTTTGTGGTGGCTTCACGTCGTAACGGCTCAACAGATTTGGCTAAAACTTTTTATCCGAAGCCGCGGGCAGAAGCTAGTTACAATATAGTCGATTATTCAGATTAGGATAGAGACTATACAAATAATAAGTACATTCTATAAAAAAATGTTTTGATATTTTCATTCCATAGATTATATCTCGAAATTGAAAATGTTTCCCAATTGTATAAATATCAAGCAAAAATAATTTAATTCTTGATGGTACGAAAGCGCCATAAATCATGCAAGCGTGCACAAAAAGGCAATTTGGTTGGTCATTAAATTGTACCAGTTGTAATGAAAGCTTCCATTACTGATTTTAAAGTAAGTAGCTATCTTTTACATAACTTAACTTCGGTTGAAATTAAATGAAATTATGATGTGTTTAATTTATATATGAGAATAAATTCAAAAAAGTTTTTATACCTTCGTAATCTGTGTTAAAAAGCTTATTTTATCAGTATTGATGACAAGAAAGTTTGGGATGAAACTGTCTCCAACTCCCCCAAAAACAATGTAGTAAACAGGAATAATTGTATCAAACACGTTATAAAGCATAATTTCTTGCCAATTGTCCGGCCTCATAGCTCAGTTGGTAGTAACTCGGTTGCGGGTTCGATTCCCGCCCAGGACAAACATTTGTAAGATGAACATGGATGTTTGTTCTGCGTCTGGGTGTTTTATATGTATCTATGTATGTTTATCAGTCTTTGATACCCATAGATAGATTGATAGATGAACTCTTTATTGCACACAACACCAATTAAAAACTAAAAATTTACAAAAACAGAGAAATGAAATAGAGATGTAGGTACAATGAGCTGTCTTATACACATAGTTACAGGCTCTGACTAGTTTGGGATCAGTTGACTGTGTGTGAGATGTCCTGTGTATTTGTTATTTATTTATTTATTCTTCACTGCTTGAGCAATGAGCACGTTACGAATTGGTGTTAGTAAATTTTCACTTCTCTTGCTCAAAAAGTGTATCATAATAGTGGCCTAAAACTCGAGTTTAATACCTCGGGCTAAAAAGTATATTTTCTTTTTAATTTTTGTCTAAAATCATCAGCCCGTACAAAGCATTCGTTCTCTTACATAAAAACTCGACTTCTTGGTGCTCCGTCAATCTTTTTTTTTTGAAAATAGAACCGTCTTGGTGATGTTTTATGAAGGTTGATTAATTTTTAATAAAATTTCTGAAAATTGTCTAATTTTGAATTGTTTTATTTTCTCGCAATCGAAGTGAAAAGTAGAGTGTTTTACTCGGGCCAAAACCACCCATTATAACTCGGTCTTGTCATCCTCCCTCGCTACGCTCGGGAGTATAACAACCTCGTAAATAATGGGATGCTTTAGTCCCTTGTAAAACAATCTACTATTATAAAATTAACGATTTATAGTGCACCAAAGGTTCCTACTGAACAAAGAGACTATATTGTGTATTGAATTAAAAGGCTCGGGAAGCTACAAATGACTTTAAAATCATAAAAAATGCGAAATTGTGTGTGTGTGTGTGTTTGTGTATGTTGGTTGCCACCCAACTCCGTAACGGCTCAATGGATTTAAATGAAACTTGGAACATATTACATAGTTTGTGATTAAAAGATAGGCATCTACACCGCGTGCGAAACTAGCGTTAAATAAAACTATAAGTAAATTATTACTTATCTGAAGTACCCACAAATCACACTTCAATCCACATAAACCCGAAATTTTGATACGAGTTTATTTGTTCCCATCTCCGTAACAGCTGAACGGATTTTTATAAAACTTTAATTACTTTTAATTACTCAGGCTACTTTTATCCGGGTCACACGAGCGGGGCGGCCAGAACTTACTTTACTTAACTTTCTTCGGCACAACAACCCTTTGTGGGTCTTGGCCACTTCTACGATGGACTGCCACTCACTTCGATCCTTGGATTTCCTTCACCAGTTAGTAAACTTTCCCATGGCCTAAAAGTATTACTGAAACTAGAGGTAAATATTTCACCTTTTTGGTGCAGTAACTTACACCATTTGGCAGTTCATTGATTCATTGTTCACGGTGTATATTGTACGTGCCACAGCCTCCAAACACCTCGATATGTAATAACGTTACTATGTAGTTCCTTACGCTCCTCACGGAGAAACAAAGTTACGTGAATAAAGAACCCAGCTGGTATTACTACTGAAAGAGCCTGAATTTCCAACTGCATTCTTGATACGGGAATGTACTTGGTACAAGAACCTGAGAGTAATATATATAGTTGAATTTGAAATAAAGTAATTTACACGAAATATGTAGCTGTTTTTAAACCGACTTAAAAAGTTGGAGGTTCTCAATTCAGTTTTTTGGGTTTTGTTACATTTGGTTGGGGTTGTTTGGGAGGGTAAACCTATTTCGAATTTGGTCGAATTGAAATTTTAAGAAAAATACGGGTGATATTACTACGAATATTTTTTTGTGAAGTTGGTTTTACAGTACAGTCTCCGGTCAGGTGGACTGACGATTTTCGAAAGACTGCTGATAGAAGCTGGATGCGTCTAGCTGAGGGCGCAATGGCGCTCATTGGGGGAGGCCTATGTGCCTAGCAGTGGACTGCTATAGGCTGATGATGATGATGGTAATAGTGTAGAGCGATGAACCAATATCACATTTGAAAGCAAGTGAAGATGTGGTCTAAAATTGCCTAGAAAGAACCGGTTCATTCTGAATTTGAAAACTTTATTGTACTGATCCGGAAAAACAGCTCACTAAAAATAACACTGGGCCCAGACTAGCGCAAGCGCGAGTCGCAACAATGGGCCGAAAAGATGATGACGAAAAAGGTCTGCCAAAAGCCCTCGCTTTGTATGAGTTACTGACTAACTCTGGTGTCGGAGTTTACCTTACTATAAGTCGCTTTTAGTAGACCAGAGGGCTTACCACAGGTTTTTATAGTTTAAGAAAACTTTATAAGTTTCGGTATCTTTCCATACATTTTCAGTACAGCGCCTCTAGGGAAACGTGCATAAACTACGAAAATGTATGGAAAGATACCGAAACTTATAAAGTTTTCGAAAACTATCAAAACCTGTGGTATGCCCTCTGGCCGGATGGTAATTAAGGTGCTAGGCAAGCCTGCTCCATATAACCATTGCCCAGGCACTAAAGCGTCTCGTTCAGTGAGTTACCACTTGAAGATATATAAATCATCTAGAATAGATGCAAAAGTCTAAGTTATAGTAGTAGGCTTTGTCGCCATCTAGCAAGGCCACATAACTCATCTCCAAATAATTTTACATTACTCTAAGACAAAATACTCCTAGCAAAGTAAACAGGATCAAAAGTTTATTTCTCATTTCTTCGAGAAATAAAATGTCTACAAATATACAAAGTTGTAGCTGTTGAAGCTGAAAACGCGCTTAAGAATATATTATAATACTTTTACATACGTTTTTATGTAGATAATGTGATATGATTACTCCTTCCTAGAACGAGACTTATTTTGTGTAGTTTCCACCTGACTTTGCTCGCGATAATCTTATTTTTCTATCCCTCGGGGACCTTTTTCTGGATCGAAGGTACCTTATGTGCTTTTCTGCACTCCTGCTCACGTGTTATGCGAAATTTCATAGCGTTACAAACAAATAAACTCACTATAACTCACATCTCGTATAAGGAAAAAGACATCAATGGAAAGAACTTAATAGAGAAAATTCCATCACTACACGGGCAAGAGCTAGGTTTTTAACCGACTTCAAAAAAAGGAGGAGGTTTTCAATTCGGTTGTATTTTTAATTTTTAATTTTTTTTATGTTTGTTAGCTCATAACTCTGTCATCTATGAAAATTCTTTTTTTTAAATTATAATAATAAAAATAGTATTTTCACTTCTCTTGCTCAAAAAGTGTATCATAATAGTGTAGCTTAGCGGGCCTAAAACTCAAGTTTAATACCTCGGGCTAAAAAGTATTTATTCTTTTTAATTTTTGTCTAAAATCATCAGCCCGTACAAAGCATTCGTTCTCTTACATAAAAACTCGACTTCTTGGTGCTCCGTCAATCTTTTTTTTTTGAAAATAGAACCGTCTTGGTGATGTTTTATGAAGGTTGATTAATTTTTAATAAAATTTCTGAAAATTATCTAATTTTGAATTGTTTTATTTTCTCGCACTCGAAGTGAAAAACCACCCATTATAACTCGGTCTTGTCATCCTCTATATCTATAACAACCTCGTATATAATGGGATGGTTTAGTCCCTTGTAAAACAATCTACTAATATAATATCAGTTAGGAAGGATCCTGCGCCCTAGAGTAGTTACGGAAACTTACATAGATTTTGATTACGAGCGCAATTGTAATAGCTAGTTTTACTTAATTTGGTGCTCTTAGCATATCATCTTAGCAACACACTGTCCGGTTACTACTTGGATGGTTGACCGCGCTAAGTGCTTCCGTGTTTTAGAAGGCATGTCTGTCTCCGACACCAGATTTGGCCTCTAATTTATACGAAAAAGAAGATGAAGAATAATTTTATTTTTATTTTTTTCACTTTAACTACCACGGCGACAGATTAATTACAGTAATTAAAGTCTTATTCCGTTCATCCTCAAACAAATCACAATCCGGGTTGGCCTTCAGAAGGGTGTTGAGTGGAGTGAGGGTGCGGGGCAGGGGCGTTTTCACCGTACGATGGTGCGACTCGAAGGCACAGCAAAGAATCTGTACTTCCTTATCCGACTATAGTTGTTGGGAGGAAAGAATGACAAACTTCTCTATTTCCAAGAATACCTATCTCGTTTCTACAATGTATCAGATTAGTTTTGTCCAAGCACATTTTTATTTTATTTACGAGCGAAAACATCCAACAGACAATACATTCCCGGCCATAACGATACTAATTAGCAAAAGCAATCAATGTAACAGTCTCCACTCTGTTTTACGGTCCGATCTATAGATACGTACGTGTATAGATAGTTGTAGATTGTCTATAGATACGGCTATGAATAGACTGTAATGGTGAAGCGGAGCCTTTCAGGAAATCAATGAATTAGGGAGCTTTTACTCTGGGACGTACTTGGAACGATAAGGGAGGCTACATTGCGTCCTTTTTCGAAAGTTCGTGTTGTGAACGTATTCGAGTTTAGTCTGTCATCAGTCGATTGAAATGTCAATAGTGTTTATTTTTTTCACATAGTGTGAACGTTTGTTGAAAGGCGTACAAAGAAGAAAATTTATGTATTATATATTTATTTTATACAGGGTGGATTTATGGGGCAGGCCAGTAAGAAAGGAAGAAATACCACTACACTACAATAACTTTTGGAAATTCTTTGACCTGCATTTACAGTACTACAAGAAAATGGCCAAAAAAGGAATACACTTTTTAGTATTTGGGTGTAAGGTAAATCATCGTAATAAAATCCACATTTTCTTACGATGATTTACTTCATCGCTTTGAGATCAATCATAAATACCTACATGATGCTAATTTGACGAGTGGTAGATCGATCAAAATGAGAGTAGGAAATATATTTAGTTATAAAATAATAAAAAAAAGACGTGTGGCACTCGGGGACTGCCGCGGTAAAGCTATTGCATAGCATTTTGTATCAATTTATGCAATTATAATTATTTATTTATTTTATTTATGCAGTATTTCTTTTTCTTTGATATTAATTCAAGTTACACTTTTTGAGCGTGGTGGCCGATAAGAAAACATTTTTTTTCTTTTATATATTAAAAATACGTCTAGTTGCACGCACACAAACACCGTGTCGAAGACTGCCGAAAAGAAACGACGTTAGACAATGCACGGCCTTCAAGCCACACCTCCGTGCCCGTCGGAGTGGGGAGCGTGAGGTTTTTTTTCGTTACGGAATTTCTGGATTCAGTCGCGGGGCTCAAGGCCCTCGATAGAAACTATGCAATAGCTTAAAAAAACAACTTCAAAGAAAGTGATTCAGGGGTGGTTCCTCAAATTTAAATGGGACTTAACATAAGAACCCTCCTAAACGAAAAAAAAAATACAAATCGGCTTAGATAATGATGGAGGTATAAATAATAAACTAAATGTATAAAACTGAATTCAGAACCCCATTTTTTGAAGTCGCTAAAAACTATACAAGTTACTCCTCAGTCCACACCCGTAAGGTTCCGGAGATGTCCCATCGATCCACTGCACCGAATCACCTCCCAATTGAATTATTAATTTGTTATTGTTATCCCGTCAAAGCCTTACCAGAAACGCTCCGGGCAAGACTGTTTGCGCAAATGCCTTAGGTATAGGAAATCGAGGCTTTGTAAGTCCGCATATTAAAGAAGGGTAGTCCGGACCTTACAAATGTATTCTGCCATAAACCGAACTATCTATCCTCACTCTAATGCGCAGCTACCAACTCGAAAAGGTATCGTCACCGTATCAACTCGAGCCATTCAGTTCAACAGACACCACCAGAACGAAACCGTGTGAATTTCGTTAGGAATCACTATTCCGTTCGACACTAGCGAATATTAGTGATGTCCTGCAAATTATCATAGCTGTATTCTATAGGTACCTACTAGCTATCACCCTTGACTTCATATGTATACAATTTACTGTGCTTGATTGTTGATAAGTTTGATAACTCGAATAGGCCGATTCAAGGAGTTCTAATACAGTAGCAATAGCAAAGTCTATTCAAGACATTACTAGGGTAGTGTCGAACGGAATAGTGATTCCAAACGACATCGACACAACCGGTGGTTTTGTTCCGGTGGTGTTGTTCTGGTTTAGTGGAGTGTTCGTCCACGGTTGCCCCTCTCACCCCTCCCTCGGCCTGACTGCAGGCCGTGCGACTTCACGTTCAGATTCAAACTGATTGAACTGGTGCCGCTTAACCGTCAACCAGCGCTTGGGTTCGCCTAGTCGTAGCTCGACTCCCGGAGCTGCTGATCCGCTTTGGTTACGTGCTTACGTTAGGTTAACGTCTGGTTGAAGGCGAGGCAAAAGGTGATATGGTGACGATCCGCTTCCGAGTTGATATGTGTGACTGAATCAGCAAAAATTTAAGTCCGAGACACTTGAAATCAGTCATGTCAGTCGAGATAGTATTATATATTTTTCCACGTTTGTGGCTCTAGAGTATAACTATCTCGATGAATTCAGTTAGTATTTGCTTGCGCAGAGTAGGAGTATACTCAGAATGGTAATTCCTGAAATTAAGCATTTGAAACGAAAATATAAAAACTAAAATGAATTTACTTAATTTACTAAAAATACTTAATGTACTAAAGCCGGCCCTTGAAAAGAAAATATTAAAAACTAGCTTCCGCCCGCGGCTTCGCACGCGTGGTAGCCGGATAAAAGAATCCTATCAAGTTAATCCCGGTCTAGAAGTATATATTATGTGCTTCAGCTCAATCAGTCGCGTTAAGATTCTCGGATTTCATTTTCCAAAAATTTTGAAGCCCCTAACTGTTTTTGAAGGTTTATTTGAATAAAAACTGAAACCCGTATTGTCCCCCATACAAACTTTGCTACCCCCGATAACCCCATTGGATGTTGTATTGCAAAAAATGATGAAATAAGTGTTTAATTATTTTTTAGAGAATCGGTGAAGAATTTCAATTCCTGTGAACATAGTTTTTGTTTCCCATACAAACTTTGCCACCCTCGTGGCATGAATTGCAAAAAATGATATAATAGGTGTTTATTTATTTTTATTAGAGAGTGTCTGTGCATAAGTTTTTAGGTAAAGTTTGTAGGTAAAGATTTTTTCGCCCCCCATACAAACTTTGCCACTCCCGTTCAACCTCCTATTTGTTGAATTGCGAAAAATGCAGAAACTGGCTTTATTTGTTTTCATCACAGTCTCTGTGCCAAATTTCAAGTCAATAGGTGATTTTTTTTTAAACCTCATACAAACGTTGCCATTCCAGTTAAAATCTTTAGAAGATTGAGTTGCGATATATGCGCTGAAAGAGTTGTTTATTTATTTTAATTGACGGCCTCTGTGGCGCAGTGGGCGAAGGTCCGCCTGAGAGGCAGAAGGTCGCGGGTTCGATTCCCGCTTTGGGACAAATGTTTGCATGTTCTGTAGATATTTGTCTCGGATCTGGGTGTTTTCTATGTATGATATGTATGTATTTACAAAAAAAAAAATGTTATATGTGTAGTATATCAATCATGTGGTTCCCATAATACAAGCTCTGTTTAGTTTGGGGCTACATGATGTTGTGTGATTACGTCCCGCGTTATTTTAATTAGACTCTGTAAAAAAAATCAGGTAAAATTTTTTTTGTCCCCCATGAAAACTTTGCCACTCTCGTTAACCTCTTTTGATGTTAAAATGCGATAAATGCTGAAATAGATGTTTATTTATTTTAATAAATCTCTGTAAAAAATTCAAGTTAATAAGTAAAGTATTTTCACCCCCATACAAACTTAGCCACCCCCGTTAACCTCTTTTAAGGTTAAATTGCGATAAAGGCTGATATAGATGTTTATTTATTTTTGTCACTGTAAAAAAACTCAAGTAAATAAGTAAATATTTTTCAAATAAATATTTTGGGGTCAATAGGAATGGTAAAGTTTGTGTTGTACCCCACACAAACTTTACCATCCCTGTTGTCCCCTTGAAGGTTGAATTGTAAAAAATACTAAGCCACCCCCGTTCACCCACTTAGGTGTTGAATTTCGAAAAATGCTGACATAGATGTTTATTTATTTTTATTAGAGAATCTCAGTGCAAAATTTCAAGTCAATAGGTGAATATTGTTTTTGACCCCTATACAAACTTTGTTACCCCATTTGTACCCCTTAGGGGCTGATTTGCGAAAAATGCTGAAATAGGTGTTTTTCAATCAAAATTTCAATTCAATTGATGAAGATATTTTTCGTCCCCCGTACAAACTTTGCAACCCTCGTAAACCCCTTTAGAGATTGAAATTCGAAAAATCCTGAAATACGCGTTTTATTTATTTTTATCAGAGAGTCTATTTATATTTATATTTATATTTATTTTGAGAGTATTTTATTCGCCTCCCATACAAAATTTGCCACCCCAAGGGATGGATTTGCTTAGGGATAGAATTTCTAAAAATCTCTTCTTATTCGGTGGTTTTGCTATAAAAAGAAGCTACATTCCAAATTTCAACTTTGTATCTTCAGAGTTTTAGGCTGTGCGTTGATTCTAGAAAAAGGCCTTCTCTTTTATATATATAGATAAAATTGTTTCTCGGTAATTAGTTTAAAAAACTAATATTGTAATAAACTAGAAATAAATTCATGATGTCAAAGATAGTACCAAGTATCCATTATATAATGAGGTCACAGTTACAACCATCGCAATGCTACACACAAGTGGCGAAGTTTCGATAGTTAGTGCGCGTTGGTCAGGCTGTCATTAGTTCTATTACCTTAATCACAGCCACAACTGCCTGAGTGCTAACTATTAGTATGTACCTAATAGAATGCTAATTGGTTGATGGTCTATTTGACACATGTCATGTACAAACTATTCACAATATGCAAGGACATGAGGATCATCATCATTATCAGTCTCTAGAAGTTCACTGCTGCTTATATGCCTCCCAGAATGAGTGCCATTGCGCCCTGTTCTCAGCTCAACGTATCCAGCTTCTACCATCAGCCTTTCCCAGATCGCCGGAGGGCATCCTCCACCACAGTTCAGACGCGGTCTCCACTCAAGAACTCGTTTACCCGAATGGTTGTCGGATTATTAACTTGCAAAAGAACGTTAGCATCCATATGAGTGAAAGGGCTTATCCAGCAAGTTTTTAGGGCTAAAATAGAAATGGTCTGGATACCTTCAGAGACAAAGCACTAACAGGCGGGGTCTCTATAGTTACTCCTACGAGGTATAAAAGCCTCCTTTTTGCATGATTTCGAATCCACAACCAATACTAGCTACTTTATCCATCCTCTCTCTCATCCTGGCTCTATATCACACATGGTGATGGGTTCAGCCTTCTTACAATTTTGCTCCCTCTTCGCTCTACCTTCGAAGTCTGCATCGAAAACGGTTCATGCCACCAGGTGTTTTACTTACAGACTTACTCCGTTTGGCGCTACAAACCTTTGTGGCTCAAGAGCCTTTGTGATTGAAATTGAATTGTCAATCATTGGCTTTCCTTCTCCAGTTGATAAGCTTTCCCATGGCCTTAAGATCTTCGATGCAGTCGCACCATCTCTTTTTTGGTCTCCCTCGTGGTCTCTATTGCTGCGGCTTCCAGTCGATGATCACTTTGGGTGCCCTATTTTCCTCCATTCTGTGCACATACCCGGCCCATCTCAGGCGTTGTGATTTGATATATCCGACGATCGTCTCCTGATTTATAAACGCGTCCAACTCATGGTTCATCCAGGTGTGTAACACCTCTGATCAAGTCGTCTTAGGTTTTTCTGTAGATCTTCTACCTTAGACGGACAGTTCCAGAACCTGGTTCGTCATTATCATCAACAAAATAAAGAATTCCACTGCTGAACATTGTTAACCACGTTTAAAGGATTCCCACGAAAAATGGTCCTGAGCTCTCTCCTCCATCCACCGACTACCTGCAATCTAGATAATGTCTTGACTTCATCAAGAGGTCTTGACTAATGAATTTGGAAAATTAAAATATAAAATTGATAACGTATTATTCAGATATATCTCAGTCTACTCTATTTCAGCTTATCGACGATATCATGTAATCCCAGACTGCCTCACACGTACTCATTTATGCACGTACTGCTTTTATACGTCCAATAACCGTAATTGCATTTAATAAACATTTCTATTCAGTAGATCCTAGAGCATATAAAACAGTTCGAACTAATTGAAATAAGCAATTATCTAGATTGGCTTTAAGCTCGTTGTGAGAGCCATATGTTTTCAAGAGACAAATAATAGTGTTTTTTTACTGGGATAGTACAGGAAAATCCAAAACCAAAGCGGATATCTGATTGTAAGGATAATTCGAAACTATTTTGCAATATTATTTTTTTGGGTAAAAATAAGCTAACTATTTATAAAATCTTAACAAATTTTTTTTTAAAAAAGGCCATTAGGTTCGTCAGATTTATGCTGAAATGAGTAAGCAGCCATTTAGTAATGCCATTTTTT
Source organism: Horisme vitalbata (assembly GCA_951804965.1). NCBI lineage: Eukaryota > Metazoa > Arthropoda > Insecta > Lepidoptera > Geometridae > Horisme > Horisme vitalbata. Next base: position 3,307,319 of record OX638090.1, read on the forward strand.
TTCATAACCAGACCGAACTAGTTTTTGTTTTGTTAACCATTTTTTCCCTAACTTAAACCATTCCACAACTGGGCAAATTGTTCTGGGTTCCTCTCTTTTGCTAACTAAGTAACCCACCATTCTCTACAAAATGCCCCTTTCATGTTACATTGCATGTAACCAGGCCAGCCTCACTCCTCACTTTAGTTACGAAGCTATAAGTACATCGGCGGGCCCCGGCACTGCGGGGCTCGCTCCGTACGTTAGTACGCGTCAGAAGAGATAAGATTTACGTATAGAAAGGAATGCAAGGTGTAGGTGAATATAAAATATTAGGTACGAGCTGAATAACACTTTGTTGCATCGCAGGTAAAGTAGCTATTTGTTTATTCGCTGTTGCGGAGTGAAAATTCTGTTCCTTTTTCTATTCTGTGATGTAACGTTACAGCAGTCTGTATCCGCCAGAACTAAGTAGTCGAAATCGTAACGCCATCGCACCTCAGCCCACCCTGACGACGACTTCTTTATTTTATTTTATTTTCCTTCGTATTCCTAATCGCCGATGGGCATAGCGTAGGCAATGCGAGAAGCCTGCGATCCCCAACTCGCATGCCCAGCGTGAAGATTACGGTCAATCCCTTTCTTCAAGTTTCAAGTTTCATTTATTTAACGTAAAAAATAACATTACAGATGCTTACGATCTAAGGCGTTACATTTACGGAGTCGGACACAGATAAACAACTAACATTTAACAATAATAGAAAGAAAGAGAGTGGGTACCTACCATAGAATTTCATAAATAAAAATATAACAAAAAAAAAAATATAAATACTAAGTATTTACCTAGTTGCCTCCAAAAAAAAAAATTCTTATTAGGGGAGGCCTTGGTCAAGCTATGGTCTTTTAAGCTGGTATTTCTCTTGTAGTGTTTCTAGTTGAATCTAGAGCATTATGTAATGTATTCGAGCATCATACATAAGTTCGTAGATAACAATTGGATAACGACTCGAGTTAACTCTGGCACTTGAACACGTAGCTCTTAGAATACGAGACTAATTGACTTGTTCTACTTCAATTTGCTTTAGCATGAGTTGATTGGAGTACATGTGGTATTATAGGTGAACTTTACCCATCTCTATGCAAAGTATGTTCTATTTTTTAAGCTATTGCATAGCTTCTATCGAGGGCCTTGAGCGCGGGGACCGAATCCAGAAATTCCGTAACGAAAAAAAACCTCACGCTCCCCACTCCGACGGGCACGGAGGTGTGGCTTGAAGGCCGTGCATTGTCTAACGTCGTTTCTTTTCGGCAGTCTTCGACACGGTGTTTGTGTGCGTGCAACTAGACGTATTTTTATTTAATAAAATAAAAAAAATTGTTTTCTTATCGGTCACCACGCTCAAAAAGTGTAACTTTAATTAATATCAAAGAAAAAGAAATACTGCATAAATAAAATAAATAAATAATTATAATTGCTTATGTTGAAACAAAATGCTATGCAATAGCTTTACCGCGGCAGTCCCCGAGTGCCACACGTCTTTTTTTATGTACTAGCTTCTGCCGCTGGCTTCACTCGCCTTAATGTTCTCGTCTTAATCTTTAGGGAATGTTTTTTGGATAAAAAGTACGGTATGTCTTTTTCTTTGTATGCGAAATTTTGAACTGCACTGCCATCCCTTATGTTTTTAGATTCCATTGTTTTCTTCATCTAAAGGTTGCCTGGAATAATTGCCGCCCATTTTAATGTCATTGTTTTTTTTATAAATAAATAAAAAATATTTTGTTTCCATCCAATAAAGTTTTCATGCATCATCATTTATGGTGATTATTATTTAGTATTTTTTTATAAGAACAGTTACAAATTCAAACGAAGTTAACCGGATCATCAAAAAGCTGTGTCAATTATTGGAAGCTCTCGTGGCTTGTTTACCTGTGTTGATGATTATCTGAGTTAAGCAACCCTCCACCTGGGTACTTGTTGGATAAGAGATTATTTAGTGGCATTTAGATCTCAGCGCTTCCGTGCTTGGGAAGGTACGATAAGATGTTGGTCCCGGCTTTTGCAATCGTTATGCTATGTTGGAGGCCTTCGGGTAGCTCAAAAACTCCAGAGTTGGCCATAAGCTCTACAAAGAAGAAGAAGAATAAGTTATTTGAAGATAATAAAGATTGTCATTGTCTGCTTGTATCAATCTGAGATATCAATAAATATTTTTAATAATTTTCTGTTTTTCAGTTTCACATTTGTCGTTGTTGCATACTCCATGAGCACGGGAGGAAGAACAAAAGTTATACCTTCTGTTATTTCCTCGTTTTGAGGATATATGATATAGCATGACGTCGTAGTAACTACTTTCGAACTACGTAAGAACAAACTCTGTGGTCCAGCTAATTTGTTCCCGAATCGCGTAGAAGCGGCGTGTTCGCGGGCGCCGGCAATTTATTTGACAATTTCGAGCACCCGCGCTGAATAAATTGTGCAAACTACTGTGCCTGTTTGGGGTTTTGCTTTCTTTGGAGATGTTTAGTGTTTAGTTATTTATTTTTATGTTAGTTGACCGCAAAGCTGAAAGTTTCTTGGCTTATCCAAAAAGCAACTAAAATGGGTAAGTATTTTAATTTGAATATTGCATCATCATCATCATCACCAGCCAACAGCAGTCCACAGCTGGATATAGGCCTACCCTAATGAGCGCTATTGCGTCCTGTACTAGCTCGGCGTATCCAGCTTTCTCTACCGTCGTCGGTCATTATTCGCATTTCCTCCACTTGTCTTCGGTAGGATAGAATTTGTCCGCAATATGAATAATTAAACAGACAAAAACCTACAAAACTTTTAAATTCCACCTCTTAAAACTTGTGAAAAATCTCTGTATTTAAGTTGACTACAACCTGGATATCTTATAGCCAGCATAAAAGAGCCGGCAACTACCGCCGTTTTAGGATATCGGTATATTGGCGCGGAGCTCTTAGTAAAGTGGTTATTTTTGGGAATATTCCACGAGTCGTTGCCTGCTCAGTTTGGGGCTCTCAGGTGCGTCTTTCTGATTTCGACACTTCAGGTTGCTACGGCTTGTTAAAATTGTGCCACTACTTTAAAATAAATCAGCCAAATGCGAGTTGTACTTGCACACCGAAAATTCAGTATAAACTTCCTTTACTTGTGCAATCTTCTTCTACTTCTGGTGGCTCTCCACTAATGGAGGTTAGCCGTCAGCTCTGCAAATTTTACTCTATCTTGAGCAAAGTTAAAAATATGTTCGACGCTGGCTATCTTCGTCCACTCTCGGAGGTTATGCAACCAGGACTTTTTCCTTCTTCCAACGCGTCGTTTCCCCTAACTTTGTCCATCATAATGAGTTGGAGCAGTTGGTACCTTTATTCATGACCAAGATACGCTATACTTGTGCTTTAAGACATTGCTTCTTGCAAAATTTTGCGGTTCTGGGTCATATAGGTTTTGATTCCGTTGAGAGTACAAAATATGCGTTAAAAATGGCCGTATCATTTTATTGCATTGACATGATGTTTGGATCTTCACGGCTCCAAGGAATTTCAGACCTGTATTTGATTTAATTTCAACTTAATACCTCCGCACGTTCCTAAAAAAAGTTTTAATAGGCAGACAGACAGACAATCGGACAACACAGTGATCCTATAACGGTACCTTTTTTCAGTTTGTTGCGTTGCGTACTTGGAACCCTAAAATCTATGCTTAACTTCAAGTCTGTCTATTGCCATTTTGAACATAAAGCAAATTTACAAATCAATCCGTACAATAAGGAATTTTGAAGGAGGAACACACTTTTACCATCTATTTTACAAACTTCTTTCCTTTACATAGGATTTCGTAGCATTAAGATAACAACATTCAATGATAGTTTAGGAAAGAATAACATTTGTAACAGTATATAAAAATCTCGTGTCACGATGTCTGTGGTCGCACTCCTCTGAAACAGTTTGACCGATGTTTAAGATTTTTTTTTGTATATTTACATTTAGGTAGGTCAGAGAATAGGTCGTAAATTATACTTCATACCGCAAGTATACACGTAGCCGAAGTTGGTGTATGTGGGTCACCTACTTAGTTATATAAAATGGTGGTTTTTTGCAGTGACAGCACTCACTCGTTTGTTGCCAGGAAGATCTTGAGTTACTTAAGTGTCTTTTAAGGATGAGTGAAAGATACTTGAGAAAGTTTTAATGTAGGTAAGTGTGCTAGAAGAGATTTCTTTTTGATTAACTTAACGTTGATGGCATAGTGGGTAACTGGCTGAGATACCATAGGTGCGGATTGGATTCTTGTTACAAGACAATGAATTGAATAATAACGCTAAACCCCCAAAAACCACATACATATATCTATGTTTAATAGATAGATAGATAGATAGATTGATAAATTCTTTATTGTTCACCAAAAAAATGAACAATTTACAGGAAAAAATTTAATTAAAAAAGGTATAATGGGAGGTCTTATCGCTAATAGCGATCAAGAGATCGGGTCTGGAAGACCAGACAACCTTTGGATGTGTTGTTTGATTGTGTTTTTATAATATGTATGTATTTACAAAAATGTATGTATCTATGTAGCTTATCAGTCATGTGGTTCCGATAATACAAGCTCTACCTAGTCTGGGGCTACATGATGCTGTGTGATATCGTCCAGCATTATTATTTGTTTATTCATCATCATCATCATCATCATCATCAGCCTATAGCAGTCCACTGCTGGACATAGGCCTCCCCTAATGAGCGCCATTGCGCCCTGTCCTGAGCTGATTTATTTATTATTATTTATTATATTAAGTTTACATCAAGATCGTGCCTGTATCGTGGGTATCTGGAAAATAATCCGTAGTTATTTTTTTCTGGGTTTAGATTTCGTGATGTCATGGTATGCTTATAGTTTTGGTTATACACGACATAGAAGAGTACCCTAGTTTGGGGTCAAGTCTTAATAGGTGACAGTCGAGTGTTAAGTACATACTTAAACACTACTACACATTACACAAACTAGGGTACTCTTAAACATACATATGTTTTTCATCATCAGCATCATCATCATATCATATCATCACACCTATAGCAGTTCACTGATGAACAATGGCCGCTCATAATGAGCGCCATTGCGCCCTCTCCTCAGGATGACGCATCCAGCTTCTACCAGCCTTTCGCAGATCGTCACTCCACCTGGCCGGAGAGCGTTCTACACTACTACTACTGGCTTCTCACCTTAGATTATGATGAAACTGAAAGTCTTCTGGCAATACAAACCTGACAAACAAATATATATATATTTTTTTAATTTCCGTCACTCAGTTTCATCCAACCCTCTTATAATCCACATAATATGTGTACACACTCACACCGAAATGATTCTCATACATATTGGACAAAATAAACACACCCTATGGCGCGTGCACTCACATACACATACACACACACACACACACACACACACACACACACACACACACACACAAGCACACACACAAAACCACAAAAAAAAAACCTCACACACACACCCACACAACATCCCCCCCCCTCCTACTAATCCTGGTAAACTCCACGAGTTTGTTTGGTTTGACCAATTTTGCCTTTTGTTTATTCGAATTAGTTTCGTTTCTTAGTTTATTTTGTCTCTGTGCTCAGTGTTAATAAGTAATAAGTTTATTGTAAACCGGCTCCCGCGATACAGGCTCAGCCTCGTGCGGGGACCACTAGAAATTATTATATTTTGTAATCTGTTTTTTGGTAAATAAATATATTTGTATTTTGTATTGTACTACGACGAGACGGTCTAACGTTCGTTAAGTTCTAAAGTTTATTCATTTTTCATCAAGGCTATTAATACCCTGGTACCTACAAAATTTCTCACTGTAACCGTGGCAGGAAATGTTACTAGCCTTAATTATTTGCCAGGACTAATTAGGTTGGATCAGACTTGTATTTTTCCCTATAATCATTGGGCAGGACTGCCACAAAACTATGGAATTATTATGACTGGCCTCATAGCTCAGTTGGTAGTAACTCTGCCTTCTGAGCTGCAGGTTGCGGGTTCAATTCCCACCCAGGACCAACATTTGTGTGATGAACATGGATGTTTGTTCGGTATCTGGGTGTTTTATAAGTATCTATGTATGTTTATCAATTTCTGGTACCCATAGTACAGGCTCTGCCTAGTTTTGGATCAGTTGAGTGTGTGAGTTGTCCCGTATATTTATTATTATTTATTATGACACTTTAAACTTTAAAACTCGTTAAAAAACATTTTTTACTTTATAAATGTTATTAATAATATTATTATTTATTTATTTATTATTATTATTAGTACCACAGATATAGAAGAGAACTGAAAATGATGAAGTATTAAAATTCACTATGCTCTGAACGCCAACTCATACGGCTGATCTTTACGCTATTGTAGCGCTTCAGAAATATATACTGAAGCCCGTGTTGACTCTTTCCATGCCATCCAGAGAAAGAGAATAGCCTCGTTTATGTCCAGAGTTGACATGTGTACAAACGAAATTATCAGGAGTATGGCAGATCGTCTAATCTTGTCAGACATGTATAAACGATGGGTGGCTATTGCCACCTAGAACACTATTTTGTTTATTTTTTTTGGACTTAGGTACCTTACGTACCTCCTTTGTTTTTTTTTTAGTATTTTATTGTATTTTTTGTAATTTTTTGTGTGTGTATTAATTTTTAATATTGTCAATGGATCTCGTATCTGAAAATAAAGATATTTAATTGCTATCGCTAAATGCGATTGCTGCGACTTCGTACCAGGGCATTCCTATGAAACTGCATAGCATTTTATTCGAGCGCCCTGGTACGATTTTCTTTTCGAACTCATTTGAAGTAGCATTGAGAGAAGTATGCATATCTTTCTAGCTGATGATATTGGACATAAGAAAGTAGAGATCAGCCGTATGAGTTGATATTCCGAGCATGAATGAATCTTAAGGGTTCTTCTAAGCTTTAGTCATAGTTGTTTAGGAATGATTATTGATAATGATCCTCCTAGCCGATTTCAGCTACGGCGACTGTGTATCTGAACAGGCATTTTAACTCTGTTCCTGTAATTAATATCTATGTGAGATTGAGGGCTTTGTTGTTTTGCCCTCTGATGCGCTCTAATGTGGCTTGTCTACCCGATCTTGTTGATGAAGGTACGATCGCATTTGGGGAACGTCAGTACTCCACTGATGAAGTTATAGGAGATGGCCGCTGGTGGCCTGACCTTTAGTTCATCTCGCTTCTTATCAAGATCGAGTCGACGCTCTTCTTCAAACTCGTTTACCTGAAGGTGGATTCGCCGTCTCCACTCTGTACGCTGTGCTGCGTTCTTCTCCCACTCCGAGGGTTCAATTTTGCACCACTTCATGTGTCTTTTGAGAACATCTTTGTATCTCAGGTACTGGCCACCACGAACACGCTTACTGTACCGAAGCTCTGAATATAAAATACGCTTTGCAACTCGGCTCTCCGACATACGAGACACGCGCCCACACCAGCGCAGTTGTCACATCATCAGATACACCTCAATGCCACCGACATTTGATCGTCTTAGAACGTTTGTGTTCCTAATTCGGTCTGACCATCGGATGTTCATGATGTCTCTGAGGCATTTGAGATGAAATCTGTCGAGTACGCGAATGTACTAGAATATTATTATAGGAATTATTATTAGTAAACCTCCTTGCACAAAATAGATCTTCGCAAAGAGGTTGCAAAAAGAATCTTATTCAACCTCTTTATTTCCATGGTGAAAGAAGAAATGTTGTCATGTTATCCTGATCGTGTCCTGATCTGATGTTTATCAGTGCCAAATCGGCCATGGTGTATTTTCGTGCCACCCCGTCAAAATGACGGTAAATATTCCCGTTTCAGTGAAAAAACTCTACACAAACTGGTAAGAATAATATTGCCACCTTCAAAAACTACTCCGCTATATACCCTGATAGAAAGTTTCGAGAATTACGCAGAAATCTGATGTCGGATTTACATGGTATTTGAGCCGTGTCACAGTCATCAGTCGAATCCACGGATTTTTAAGTTTATTACTAAAGTCGAATCACTTGTAGAAGCCGAAAATCACCACCTCAAGTTGACGACCCGCTGCAAGACAAATGTTTGTATGTTCTGCAAATATTTGCCTTGAGTCTGGGTGTTTTCTATGTACCTGTAATATGTATGTATTTGCAAAAAAATTAATAAAGCAATATTTATGTCCTGTGGATCCCATAATACAAGCTCTGCTTAGTTTAGGCTAGATGATGCTGTGAGATTATGCCCAGATATATTTATCTTATTTCATCATCATCTTTGGCCCACTGCTGAGCATAGGCCTCCCTTTGATAATGCCACTCGCCTCGATCCTGCACTAGTCTAAGTCGTAGAAAATAAATTAAAAAGTTGACCATATAGACTTACCATATAGACCATATAGACTTATTAACTTACGTTTTCTAATAAATAAAAAGATAGTCATAACTGTATGCTAGTCTTAGGTGGAGGTAAACAAGTAAACATGTTCAGGAAAGCAAACGGATGTCAAACTTGGAATTTGAAAACGCTGACAGTAACAGAATTTATGGTTCGAGGAAATGGACTTCGCTGATACTTGGAATGCGATGTCTGCATTGTTATACATCTCTTTCGAGTCTCTTTGTATAGGTTGCGGGAGTTTGGAGGCCTCTGACTTGACTGGAGATCGAAAGAAAGAAGACCATTGGAGTTTTTTTAATTGTGGCATTTCTCAATACTGCCTATGTAGCCTCTTACAAGCTGTTGATCATGGGGGTTCGATGGATTGTCTTTGAAATCTTTGGAAAGGCTTATGTTCAAAAGACAGATAGTAATAATGATAAAAATTGTTAAAGTTTCATTCAAAATCTAAAAAAAATATCCAAGACGACTTCTAAGGCGCAGTGGAAAACTCCTGCCTGACACGCAGACGGTGGCTGGTTCATTTCCCGCCGCATGATAAATGTTTGTATGATCTAAAAATCTCATATAAGTCACTGGTCTGGTGTTTTATGTATGTTATAATATGTACAAAAATGTATATTATAAGAAGCTTAACAGTCGTGTGGTTCCCATAATACAAGCATAATACAAGTTCTGCTTAGGCTATAAAATGCTGTATGATATTTACTTTTGCATTATTTATTTATTATTGGTCCGATTAGCGAAACTTAGATGGTACTGGATGAGGCACTTGGCAATATGGAGGAGTAGGCTTATTGTTAAAGCAATTAATGAAATGACAGAATGCTAGCCTCGAGAAAACAAGCATTGCCCCGGGAAACCACTTGCATCGGCATCAAGAAGATAGGCTAAGGTTAGGCTAAGGATAGGCTGAGCGATCGGCTTAATGGTTCCAAATCGAATGCAATGACAATTAGGCTGGAATAATGTACGTCGTATTTTATAGAATATCCATCAGAATCTTTTGACATTTTTAAAGCCGTTAGATTAAAATGGAATCAAACAAAAACTGACTGATATAATTCTGAAACTGTTCATACGTTTAAAAATACTGCTGATCTACAAAATACAAAATTTAAGAGACCAATATCCATACAGTTGATAGAGACAATGATAATGATGATATTTATTTCAGGTGGAACCAACTAACCCGGAGATGGCGGTACCCAGCAGACCCGGTGGTTACGCCCCCCTACCACTATCCGTACAAGCTAGCAACGATTCGACTCACTCCTACCCTAAAATTTCTGTCGTTCAGAGTTTCTAAGAACTACCTGTATCTCAGCCTAGCGAGGCCTGGCTCGGACCTGGTAGAGTTCAGCGAACTCTGTGCTGAGGACAGCTGGTAAGATCAATCAACATATTAACCCGACAGTTGCACACACAGAATAGAAAACCAACTTACTTACTACTTTAAAATACATCGACACATAGCGTCGCCCGGACTATGCGTATTCGCTCATATTTACACAAATTTGCCAATGAGTTTATAGTCATGCGTGAGTGAACGTTCTATAATCTCTGTATTTGAGTGCGACCCCAAACCAATGGTAGCACCGCGTTTTGCGCATTAAAAAACCATAACAGATTTGTAGAATGTATGGGTGAGGTAAAGGAAAAAAAAAACTGGTGATAGAGGTTCTGATAATAATTCTCACGCATTGTCCTTCTGTGTCACATACATACATAGCCCAAAAAGGCTTATTAGACAACGCGGTATTCAGTCTGTCTTAGTAAGACTGTCTTACTCTAGCTCGCTCGCATTAGTCAAGCTCCCAAATACTACTTAGTGGCTTACTCTTATTATACTACGCTAATTATAAGACAGTCTTACTACCCCCATTGTATAACCTGCGGCGTGAGTACTATGTGTGGCTCATGGTGGTCCACAGATTAGGTATTATTTCCTGCAAGGGGTATTTATTAAACATTCTAATTCCCTTAGCTATAAGACGGAGCAATGGTGCTCATGGCGAAGCCTATGGTCTAGCAGTGGACTGCTAGAGGCTGATCATGATTTTAAAGCTGCAAAATAAAGTGAAGAAAAATGTACTACAGAATCAACACCATTGGCAAATCGGAAAACATGAAAATTATCATAGTTAATGCTTCGTATTCTCCAACGAAAGCTTTTGAACTGAATCGTATACGGCTTTTTTAACCGCTACTAACGGCACGAACTTTTACCTTTCCAGATCTCAACTCCAAAATCAAAAACAGTCAACAAGTCCATCAATCAAGCTCGTCTTCCACGAGTCTTCGATACCTCGGAGAGTGACCTCCGTGGAACCTTATAGTTCGGTTCTACTTGACTCCAGGGAAAATGTTTTTGTGTACGTCTATGTTCGTTTCGTGATTTATGTGTTGTGCCTGTTTAATATAAGTGTATTGTGTGAAAAATAAAATAAATATTGTGACTTATCATTGTTTTTATTTGCTTTAACTGAACAATAATAGAACACATAGAAAAATCACTCGGACATACGCGGTAAAGTATTATATTGTATACCTATTTGTAATTTAAAAAAATATTTTGTTATGCCTAGTTAATATGTTGATTAACTAGAGCGACATAAACGCTTTTTGTAGTAAGATATTTAAATAAATAAAAAAATGTGTTTACTGCTAAAACTGTTTATGAATAACAAAGCAGTGCAGTGAATACAGTTTATCTAACGCATCGTGGTAAGCGCAGACATTTTTGTTTTTTTACTAATATCAAAATCTTATACAGTACAAAAGTAATACAATAGAGTTGCATAGGTTCTTTACTAGATAGTACAACTGTTATGTGTATGTGATTTATATATTTTAGCATGGATTCTATATACAATGCAGATTTGGTAATATACTTAATCTATGGTACAATGTAGATAGGTAGTTCTTATAAGAACAAATTCTGCGTAAAACTGAGCTTGTTTAATTACTATAACAACACCACCACCACCACCACCACACCAGCCTATATCCAGTCCACTGCTGGACAAAGGTCTACCCTAATAATGAGAAATATGCACATAATCACATCGTGGTCACGGTCACATATAGCTGAACTGGTGGGTGTAAGGTTGCGCCATGCCGCAGTCAGCTGATCTGCAGAGCTCGGCTAAGCCCTATTTGTTAGTTACCAAGGAAGTTTATTACAAAGTACTTATGATAATTCCATGTTAGTTACACTATAGTTACACTCCAGTTTATACCGGTTTAACCCGGGGGGGGGGGTTCTTATTTTCTACCACAGATATAGAAAAGAACTAGATGATATCTTAAAATTCACTATGTTCTGAACATCAACTCATATGTCTTATGTCCAATATCATCAGTTAGAAAGGCACGCATATTTATATATCAATGCGACTTCAAATGAGATCAAAAAGATAATCGTACCAGGGCGCTCGAACAAAATTCTATGCAGTTTCATAAAAATGCCCTGGTACGAAGTTGCAGAAATCGCATTAACATAAAGTATACATCCCTTTCTAGCAAATGATATAAGGACATAAGAAAGTAGAGATCAGACGTATGAGTTGACGTTCACAACATAGTGAATTTTTAGACTTCATCTAGTTCTCTTCTATATCTGTGTTTACTACAGAAAACAATTAGTTATTATTCACTTTGTAGACTGCAATTTATGTTCTATCATTTTACTCTTTGGACTGAAAACTCTGTAAATGTCAACTATCAAAGTCTAATTATCAATTTTTAGCAAAACCACTACATAAATAAACAAACTAGAAACATGATTTACCAGAGCCCATAATAAAGAATTGAATTGAGTTGAAACACATAACCATGGCGTAAGTTCTAAACTACCATTTAATAAATAATCAACTGTTTAAAAATGCAAAATCATGGGTAAATTCAAGGAGTGCCTTAGAAAAGTCTTCTGTTGCAAATGCTGTACGTTTTGCAACATCTGCGACTGCTGCAGAAGATGCTTGAGGCTCTGCAAGAAGAAAGGACAGCGGAGGAGAGTAGAGCTAGTGGAGTATGTCAAGGTGAAATGAAATTAAGCAGAACGATTGAACCTACGTGAATATAGAACAATTGAACCAATTGTAGAGTTTATAAGGTATTTAAATCAAAGTTTTGCAATAAAATATACCTGGTGCATACCTTGTAGCTAACTGAATTTCATTACCTAGGTTAATTAAATAAAAGACGTGTGGCACTCGGGGACTGCCGCGGTAAAGCTATTGCATAGCATTTTGTATGAACTTATGCAATTATAATTATTTATTTAATTTATTTATGCAGTATTTCTTTTTCATTGATATTAATTCAAGTTACACTTTTTGAGCGTGGTGACCGATAAGAAAACATTTTTTTTTCTTTTATTAAATAAAAATACGTCTAGTTGCACGCACACAAACACCGTGTCGAAGACTGCCGAAAAGAAACGTTAGACAATGCACGGCCTTCAAGCCACACCTCCGTGCCCGTCGGAGTGGGGAGCGTGAGGTTTTTTCGTTACGGAATTTCTGGATTCGGTCCCCGCGCTCAAGGCCCTTGATAGAAGCTATGCAATAGCTTAAAAACTTTTATTATGAAAAGAATAGTATCTCAATGGTTTATGTAGAATAATTATTTATTTTCAACAATGACAATAACAATGCATTGGTAGGTTCATATAGTACCTACCTATAAGGTTTATTTTGATCGTTATACTGAAAAATGGACTCTTACTCAATTCTAAAGAATTATGAAGAATTTATGCGAGTTTTGATGAAACGAACAACCGACGCTGATCTTCCGTTAGGACCGATTTTGTTAAGCGGTCATGTAAACTAATCGTTACAAAAAGAGAAAACTGAGAAGTGTGTAAAATCAATCAATCATAATAAAAAAGATTTACCTATTTGTTAGGCAGCGTTAGCAGCACAAACAATAAACAATCTTTTCTTTGTATGAGTTAGTGGCGAACTCTGATATCAGAATTTTTGAGCCACCCGAAGGTTAAGGCTTAACGCCTGTAAAAGCCGGGAACAATGTGCCTTCCGAACCACGGAAACACTAAGATCTAAAAGTCACTAAACGGTCACCCATGTAGGTACTGAGTGGCCGGAGACTTGCTCAAATTCTTGAAAACTACAGCAGAGTTGGTCACTAGCTCATACGAAGATCACCATCATCTTATAACAATCCACAGGTTTTGCTGGTAAAAAATATTCTAGCTAATGCTGCTAGGCTAGCTTGATAGCCCATCTTTTATTTAGATTATTTTATTTAGAAATTAAACATAATCATTACACGTATATTTCAAGAAACAAGCTTATTACTTTGTGTTGAAGTTTTGTGGAAATAAACTACCTATATGAACAAATAACTATATAAATTTTATAAATTTTATAATTTTTACATTGGACGGACCTTCGTTTGATTCCGACCTCACCTGATGTTAAGTAACGTTGATGATAATAATGACATGGGAGATTCAACATTAGACAAAGAACTGTCTTCTCTACGTAGACAAATGACGCTAAGGGCTAATAAATAACCGGCTTCATTCAACAAATTTACCTTTTCAGCTTTTGTACGTTTGTAGTAAAGTGGCTACACGCACGCACTTTTACAGCGCTAAATGTATTAGTCAACACAAAGAGCGTTTTATTGTCAGATGCTAGTGGAATTGGGGCTAAAATGTGTGGAGTTTCGAGTTTTTAGAGTCTCTTTTTGTGTATAGTGAGCTACATTGATAACGGAATCCTAAAATTATTGTTAGTAGGCAGTACTTTGTCCTGGGTTTAGGAATACAAAGAAGATATCGACTAATTACTAAATTATAAGACAAATTAATTGGTTGCGTAATATTCCTTCGAGACGGAACCCTAAAAAGTTTAACACGTCTATGATATCATAGTCTACAAATAAATAAAGGACACAATTTTACAGCATCATGTAGCCCTAAAAGTTTGTAACGGTAACCACATGAATATAATAATATAATATAATATAGTATCGTAATTTAAAAGCGAATGTGTTCATGGTACGATGGTAACTAAAGGCACGCATGAGCTCACTCCGCGTCTTCAAGTGATCAAAACTTTCATTTCCCCACAGAATTTGACACCATCTTAAAGTAGCGAAAGTTCTAAAGAAGTTTCAACCGCACTCTCTCGTTATTTATAAATGTAGTAAAGGTAGGTGTCAAGTCAACATATTGTATATTTAATATGATCGGAATCTTCTCTTCTTTTCTAAATAAAAATAATATAAAAATTATAATTGTAAAACAATGTTTGTTAGAACATTTTTTATGAGTTAATAGTATTGTTGTTGTTATATAGGTTAAAATATCCTGTTCTTACTAAACTTAACTAAAATAATTATAAATGCGATAGACTAATTAAAACAAATACACTCAATATTTGTTTTCATTTGATTGTTTGTAAAGCTCTGTTACGCCTTATCTACTTCACCGATCATCGTAAAATGAGGGGTATAGAAAAGAATAAAGAGTACTTTACGTCCAGAAAAAAATGCCGAGGGATAGAAAAATAACGTTAACGCGAGCAAAGGGGCGCGGACGTTGAAAATGGACGGTAACGAATGATGGACATTATCTTGTTGTCTTTTGCAGGCTAGTTTTATTTAAGTATACTTAAACTAGCTAAAAATGGCAAATCCCATTATTAGTTGCCATGTTTAATGCAAGTCCGTTTTCGTGGTCTTTATTCTTCGTTCGTACGAGTCCTGAGATAGAGCATAAGTTATCGCCGCGGGCGATAACAAGTATTACTTATCTAAATTGAGCATGTAGGACCAGATACAGCTTTCCGAAATAAGTGAAACCGTACTTATGCTCTATCTCAGGACTCGTACGAACGGAGAATAAAGACCACGAAAACGGACTTGCATTAAACATGGCAACTAATGGGATTTGCCATTTTTAGCTAGTTTAAGTATACTTAAATAAAACTAGCCTGCAAAAGACAACAAGATAATGTCCATCATTCGTTACCTTCCATTTTCAACTATAGTTAAAAAAGGGGAATATTTTCAATTCAGCTGTCTGTTTCTTTGTAGTGTAGAATTATGTATACAATATCATCATCATTAGCATACAGCAATCCACTGTTAGACATAGGCCTACCCCAATGAGTAACATTGCACCCTGTCCTCAGATCGACGCATCCAGCTTCTGCCAACATTATGTAAATATAATGTTCAGAAATAAATTTTTTTACTTTTTTTTGTATCATTTTAATAAAGTAGGGTTATTCCTGAGCAATTAAACGTTTACAAACAAGACTTTCGAATACTAATAATTATAATTATGCAAAATAATAAGTTCTCGCGAAGTTCCTCAAAGTTGGCTAATGACTGTTACAAGTTACCACCGATATGTTGGACGCTGCTTCCGGAAGTTTTTCAAAGACACAACTGAGCGCTTCTGTGCTTCGGAGAGATTCTTTTTGTATCATATTAGTCGACTCAATTGCAACTTTTGTTTGTATGGACTTCCTTTTCCGTCTTATTTTTACGGGTGACCTTTTTATGTTGCGGGGAAGGTTAGCGTGTTGCCTTTCTGTTTGTCAAGAAAAAAATTTATGGTACGTCAATCTTTAAACAATCAGAACCATCATCATCATCATTATCTACCTTTAGTCTATAGTCCACTGCTGGTCGTAGGCCTCCGATAACAAGCGCTTCCGCACCCTGTCCTTCACTCGACGCATACAAGTTCTACTGGCAACAGGCTGCTGTTAGCCAGCAGCCTTTCGCAATTTGTCACTCCATCTGTCGGGAGGGCTTCGCACACTACGTTTGCCTTGACGAAGTTTCCACTCAAGAACGCATTTTACCCTTTGAATTTCTGAAGTGTAATGTTACCGAGCTAATGCTAATAAAATCCTTATCCTAAATCAGCCGATATTCATAAAATTTTGTTAAATATGTTGTCAGCGACCCTATATCTAGACTAAATACCTACTGTACCCAAATATATTTGACAAAATTGCAGGCAAGCGATGGAGCCTGCGGTGAGCACGTGGGTGCAAAAAGCTTGTTACTTTGTGTTGAAGTATTCATACTTAAGTGTCGTTTCGTGGTAATAAACGAATGTACCTATAATTGTAATTTAGTCTAATATTCCAGAACGCTCCTCTTAATATTTCTAAGAGCATAGGAATCCTCGGTGTCGACATATCGAGTGAAGTCCAATTCCGCAGTCAACGAACGAACGAGTTCTTGAGTGGAGACCGTGGCTCGGCAAACGTAGTGTAGGACGCCCTCAGGCCAGGTGGTGTGACGATCTGCGAAAGGCTGCTGGTAGAAGCTGGATGCATCGAGCTCAGGACAGGGCGCAATGGCGCTCATTAGGGGAGGCCTATGTCCAGCAGTGGACTATAGGCTGATGATGATGATAAGTAATTTTAATTCTTTACTTTTTATCTACGTAATATTTATTAAAGTAAATATTAATATTTTTGTTTTACTAAAATGCATTTGTTAATTTTGTTTTTTTTTAACTGTGTTGCCATCCCGTAATGTTATTTTGATTGTCGCTTACTACATCCAAAGTTTTTCTGGAAGAAATCGCTTTCAGCGATAAGGCCACCCATTGTACCATTTTTTTAAATGTTCATGCAATTAAGTTCATAATTCAGTTCATTCATTCATTCATTCATTCATTCATTCATTGATTGTAGGTCTATTAGTGAAATAACTGAATTGTGTTCAAACGAAATCGTGACTCGAACACAGATTTGCAGACACAAAAGAAAATATGTTAAAAAATCTGTGCTGAATATTGACTCGGTTTGGCCTTTGTTCTAGAAAATCTCGACATACAGAAAATCGGAACAAACATACCTACTGTAGGTATGTTTGTTCCCAGTCAACTCCGTAACGTCTAAACGGTTGGATGAAACTTGGAATATACACAGTTTGTGACCTGGATTAAGACATAGGCTATTTTTGGGCTCCTTGTTATACCGATACCACGGATGCGGTGCCGCGGTTGAAAGCTAATGAGATATCAAGCTTTTTACTCAGGTACCTAGCGAGCAAAGCAACGGGTGGGAGCTAGTAGGAGTTTATGCATTTCTTTGCAAATGCAAATGCTATCTAAGAATGCGGATAGGCGTTGATGGATGGTCTCGTGAGTAGCGTGCAACTCCATTATCCATCACTGATAAGCCTAGCGCAGTAGAGCAGACTTATTCTAACTCTAGTGGAGCACGCGAGTACTAAATAAAATGTAGTTTAG
Source organism: Horisme vitalbata (assembly GCA_951804965.1). NCBI lineage: Eukaryota > Metazoa > Arthropoda > Insecta > Lepidoptera > Geometridae > Horisme > Horisme vitalbata. Next base: position 3,325,011 of record OX638090.1, read on the forward strand.
GTGATACAGACTTTGTGGTCTAGTGCAGGGGTCGGCAACCTGCGGCTAGCCAGCCATATGCGGCTCTTTCGATGTAAAGTTGCGGTTCTCCAGTTCAATATGCAAATATAAGAATTTTATCATCAAAACCTTTAAAAATCGTATAATCAATCCATAAGTGAGTATGGTACGTGTTGATGGATCGATTGCGTCTATCTCTATATCTCTGCCACTCTTACTCGCAACTCGAAACGAAAATTGTTATGGTGGATGGAAACATCTGACGGAAGATGCATCAGTTAGTACGGCTGACGTACTAACACTTATGTGTGTAAGGTAGGATGTTTTATCATCTAAGTTGACTGTTCTGACGTTACGCAACTTGACGTTGCGTAGACGCAAGTGCATATTTTCAGTCAGATATGTGCGATCCGAAGTGGCTCTTTAAAGATTGAAATATTTTGTAAATTGTAGCTTTTGGCTCCTCCGCCTCAAAAGGTTGCCGACCCCTGGTCTAGAGGGATATATAATGATCAAGTAATACATCTAGGGAGCCGTGGTGGCCTAAAACAATTTATAGCCCAGATCAGGCGATCGCGGGTTCGAATTTCGGCTTTGCTCCTGTTGATGTTTCCAAAAATGTATGGTCGGTGGACGGTGGTATGGCTCGGCTTACACAGCACAGCTAAATTCCCTAACCGCTGCCTGCCAGCAGCGTCAGCGTGGTATGAGAAGCTGTGCCCTGGGATCCCCAACACGTATGCCCAGCGTGGGGATTATGAATATATCCCCCTTCTTCAGCGATAAGGCCGCCAATTGTTTTACCTTTGTTGCTTAGACTGAGTTACTTTTATTTATTTTTTCTTTTTCAATGTGGTGATAAATAAAGTGTCATATTAGGGAAGGCATATGTCCAGCAGTGGACTGTTATAGGCTGTTGTTGTTGTTTTTGTAGGCACATTCCACTAAATAGATAAATAGATAGGTATAAATATAGATATATAGAATAAGCGGACAATGAAAATAATTAAACTTAATACTATTTCACTAGACCACCATGGAAACTCAAAATATATAGTTTCAGTGCGGCTGAAATAATTTACGCGTGCAAAACAGAAAGATAAAGTACAAGCTGAGAGTACAAGTAAAGAAACAAGTAAGAACATAGGATACATTCGGTACACTCAATTTGCCTTCCAGTTTTATAGTTATTTAGTTTTTCCTATAAAGTTTCGCAGTAAAATTGGGACTGAGTCGTATGAAATAAGAAAGAGAGTTACTTTGTAACCTTGCCGTGAGTTATCGATAATATGCTACCGAAATAATTGATCACATTTTGATAATAGATAATAAAAAAATGGTTAGCGAACTATATGTTTATTATTAAAATTTAAATAGAAATCATTACAGGTTACTACTATAATAATAATAAAAAATACTTTTATTTTCTTTAAAGTAATTATTACATGGGTTGGGATCTCATATTTCTTAACATATGTTAAAGGAGTCCCCTCTTTATGGTGGTCTAAGCTAGGTGACTAAGTATAAAGTGTTTTAATAACATTATGGTAAAAGTTTTATATCAATTGCTATATTTACAATATAATACTTACATGTCAAGATATTTTTTTATGGTAAAGCATACTTTTTCATACATTACATGAAAAAATCTACTTTTTTATTGTAATCTCTTACCGTTGGATATTGACAAACAGTAACAGTGCTCTAAGCAATCGTTAAAATTGAGTAGTTATAAGAAGGGGAATTAATTTTTATTAAAAAATACATACACACTAATATTTTGAAAAAAATATCTCCACTATCAGAAAACATCAAGTGTGAAAAGTATTTGCGATATTATTCGCTGCCAGATGAAGTGTCAAGTAAGGTGTGTGAGGTAAAGATGATTGTGCTAAAACCGAAGTAAGCTACGCCATGAGCGCTTCGAGGCAGTGACGGAATCTTCACTTGCTATTTTCGCGTCACACTTCGCTTCATTCACTCATTCTACACACTCCTCGGTTTATTGTACTCTTGGCTAAATCTATGTGAATTTAGACAATTATTTTAAGTACCTCCGACTCGTTTGGCTCGTCGTCGGAAATCTACAATCAGATTACACATAAAAGATGTTATACAATTCCCTGAACCATTCACGAAGCCCGATTCTAATGCAGCTCACCAAGAAACAGCTAAGGCACTGGCTGATAGAAATGAAAATAACTATAAAAATCATCCTGATATGAATGAATGAATGCTGTTACTTACCGTAGGCAGTATGGACAAAGCCACTTGTGTATTATGTGAAAATTTTACAATGACGGCAGAAACAAGGGTTTTAATTTTTTTTTATCATATTTAAAGTGCACTCATTATACTGATGCATCATCGTCAATATAACGACGGATGAGATAATTTTTCGGGAAACTACGAAGTTTTCCATTTTCAACGAGTAAATATGACACGAAGTATCGTGCAAATACTTCATCATCATCATTTCGCTGCCCTTATCCCACTCTAGGTGGGGTCGGCACAACATGTTTTCTTTCTCCATTCATCCTATCGGCTGTCAACTCTGTACTCACTTCTTTCACTCTCCTCCTTCTTTCATATCCTCTTTCACACAATCCATCCATCTCTTCTTCGGCCTCCCTCTTCTCGTACATCCAGTTACATTCATACTCATCACCCTTTTAGTCACATGGTTTCCATCCCTCCTCATAACATGTTCATACCATGCTAATACTTACGCTGACTTATGTTTTTTTTTAAATTGTATGGATTTTAAAAAAGATATAAAAGATCATTTTCTTTCACAGAACTCACTGAAAACATGTTCATGGTTCACAGATGAGCAGCACTATAAATATGAATAATTATACAGTATACACTACTATGTGAGTGTTTGCTACAAAACAAAAAAAGGACTATTTATCTCTGCCTAAAATTAAATTCATACATTGTTTAAATTCCAAACTATTGCAAGCAATTTAAGTTCTAAAAAGTAAAATCCTCTAAAAACCGTCTATTATCCTAAAAAAAGTAAGCTTATTGTTTAAAACGAGCTGTGTCCTTCAGCAAACACAATTTCCCGGTAACCAATCAAGATTATTCACAGCGTATAAAACACTTTGAAACAGCTGTCGGTTTGTTTGGCACCCGCCTACACTAAAGAGATGTCTTAAAATTAATAATACCAATATTACCAGTTTATTGTACGACCTAGTTGATGCAGTGGGAGACTTATCTCCCTCTGGCTCTTATCTTATCTCATTTTAACGCAGGAGGGACAAATCTGCATGATCTGTAGGGCGGTCAGCAGTATCTCAAAATTTTGGCCAATAACAAAGCGTTGTTTTGAATCTAAGCTTTCTTATTGGCCAAAATTTTGTCGTTATAGTACTTATTTATATGCATTTCCATGAATGGCTTCCGCGGCATGTCGATGCGGCGATACGTCGCCTGCTGCTTCTGTCTGCAGTTTACTACTGAATCACACCTTACATTTTGTGTGTTATAACCACAGGTTATAATTAAATAAATGCGCCCTGCCAAGGTGACGACGTCGCGGCAGACCACGTACAAGATGGAAGGTTGAGCTCGCCAAATTCCGTGCTGACTGGACCATTTTAGTACAGGAGAAGGATGAGAATGAGGAATGGAGAGAGTGGGGGCAGGCCTGTATCCAGCAGTAGGATATTGAGAGTTCATAATAATAACTGACGAAAGCCTAAGTTTAGTTCCTGATTTTCTGTCTATAAGAAAGGAACAGCTATTGAAATGCTCAGAATAAGATTAGTAAAAGTTTTCAAAATCGTGTGGTGGCTAGGTACCCACACCCAGGTAGGTAGTCACAAGTATCAATCGGGCTGACGCGTACCTAGATTTTGGTATCCCGTTGCCAGTCGTCTCTCCCCGCTCAACCCGTGAACACATGTAGAACACATGTAGAATGCTCACCTACAATCATCACTACAGTATTTTTCAGGTCATGACGTAGAGCTTGTCCCCATCACCACGTCTCACAACGTCGTCAACGTGGAATGGTGCGGTGTCGTGGCAATTTTTTTTTTGTATTTAATATGGGCCAGCTCTTGACCTCGAGCTCTTGGCTTGCATAGGCAAGGATGAGGTTGGCGATGGGGCGAGCTTTCCCAGAAGATGCCTATTAACTCTCTTTTTGAAGCCGTTAGGGTCATAAGTCAATGGAAAAACAGACGCTGGCAGCTGATGATTACCTTGTAATGTCGTGCTAATTTACGCTTTAAATTTGCATTTTTTACGCTAAATGGTACGTTGTTTACGCTTTTAACTACGTGGTGATCAGAATAATCCCATAAGCTTTTGGGTGGCCTAAAATCTTTGATATCCAAGTCTAAATACACATAAGATTAGAAGGGTATTATTTTTAGGGTTCCATTTGAAAAAGTTGCCAATAGTGCAAATACATAAATGAAACACACAAATTGTCCGCCATCGAATACACGCGAGATGTCGAGAACCCTTCTTCGATAAACACACCCAAGAGTACTCCTGGTCAAAGGTACTCCACTACTTACATTCAAGTAGGGTACCCAAGAAAAATATCAAATCATTTTATCTATTGGCTTCATAAGAAACTTTCCTGTTCCTCTTGTCCGTTTTTTTGACCGCAATATTTTTTACCGAGACTGATGTATGGTTTAACTTGATTGTTATTGAAATAAATATTCTTCTAAAAGGATATATTCAATAAAAACAAAGAGTATGGCAAAAATACATGTGTACAGAGACGAGCTTAACCCTCAAAAAGTTTTCATCCAGCAAATCTTTGAGTTGAGGAGAGGAGTGCACAAAACAATAGACAAGAATTCAAGTTGATAATGTAAAAATAAATCTATCTATTCAGCCGGTAACACCCACTGATGAGTAAAGACCTCTTCTCTATCACGCAATATCATTTAATAGTAGGAAAACCAAAATATTAAATGCAAATGTTATTGCACGTAACTGTGCCAAGCAAAGACACAGGTGGAAGCAAGTTAATAGTCTAAAGATGATAGTTTTTATGTAAGGGCTAGGTCAGTGAAGAATTCTGTTCTTCTTTCATGCCACAACTATTGAATGGAGTTTACTGTTTTGCATCGTAGTTCTAGAACGAAATAAGACTACCAGTAGTAGAGTTCTTTGTGAAGAGTTCATCCGAGGCAGTACTACCATTGCCTATTTCTGCCGTGAAGCAGTATAGTTGTGTTTCGGTTTGAAGGGTGCCGGCGTAATTACAGGCACATGAGGCTTAACACCTTCATGCCTCAACTTGATGGCTATGTGCTAGTTCCATCAAGATAGGTATCATAAAAACGACTAGTTACTTATTTATATAGTCAAGTAGCATCGCGAGGTATAAATAAATAATGGTGGCCATTTTTTACCGAATACCATAGAGACACCATAGAGCCTCAAAGTAAGCAGAAGTAGAGTTCCTTCCTTCGTAAAAGCTAGTGGCAAGTCGAAGGAAGGAAGGAAGGAAGCATATGGAAACTACATGACTGAAATACTACATAAAACTTATATACTTTTTGTAAATACGTATAAAATATATTATACATCATAGAAAACACCAAGATCTAAGGCTAATATTTTCAAATCATGTCCATGTCGGTGGGAATCGAACCTAATTACATTCAACCTACCTTCTACCTTCAACAAACATAAAACTATGCAACCAAAATACACAACTGTAGCAGAATTCCACGTAATTCGATGTACAAAGTTAGAACTGGAATTTCAGTCGCGGTCCTCAACTTTCTGACCATTTCATTGTTTTTTTCATGCAATTTTTTAATAGGCATTATTTACTCATTTATTTTTATTTATTAAACTCAAAAACATAGCTTTTTTTGTTCTGTGTTTTATCTGCGATCAGTCTTCAGACTATGAGCAGGTTTTGTGTTGGCATGGTTTGGCATATATGAAAATTGGTCCAGAAATCATTTCCCTTTTTTAATCATCGTGCAACAAGTTCTATGATGTGTGGTTTGCGCAGCCTCTTTGGGTAACTAATGGTGGTTCCCTGCGAAGCCAGGTGGTTAGAGCAAAAACTTACAGCTAAAGCCAAAACGTTTAAGAATCTGTAATCAATTACCTAAATACAACAATTAATAAAACACATTAACTTACAAAACTTATACAAGAAGCAATTATTTCCTTTTTTCCAAGTAAAAAAAAACAGTTTAAGCTTTTTTAAAAGCTTTTATTTAACTTGCTTTATATCTTGCGACTCTATTTTGAAACAGATATCTTCAATCGATTGAGCTGTAATTTTGTATACACTTTTAGTTTGGATGACAATGCATGGTAATCTGTGTGACGTTCTAAATCCAACATGGCCGAGCACACAAGATGGCGGACTAGCTATTTTTAAAGCACTTTTACAATATGGGTATCAAATGAAAGGGCTTTTATTATATTCTTTTTAGCGCATTTAAATAAAAGCTGTTTTTTAGTTTTTTACTTTTAATGCATGGTAATCTCTGTGACGTTCTAAATCCAACATGGCCGAGCACACAAGATGGCGGACTAGTTATTTTTAAAGCACTTTTACAATATGGGTATCAAATGAAAGGGCTTTTATTATATTCTTTTTAGCGCATTTAAATAAAAGCTGTTTTTTAGTTTTTTTACTTTTAATTTATTGCACGTAGTTTTATATGATTATGATATCCACTTGGCTCTGTATAGATGCAAAAGCCGAGAGTGAATGAACTCGTACCTAAATTAATGGCCGCGCATACATTATAAATGAATGAATTCCCTGGCAGCGAAACGTCGACAGAAATAAATGAAATATTTGAACTTGCATCTGTGGCAGATCCCCTACCAATGGACTAACATGGAATTATTACCGTGTACTAATTGCCTAGCAATCACAGAGCTGGAAGCTTCCAACCCTAGACTAAAGAGTCCAGGCCGGAGCTGACTGACGACATGGTACGTCACGCCAACGGCATGGAACCGCTCGTGGCGTGAACTTCTGTGTTCTTAGTCGATCATCTGAGTTAAACTACAGTCCGTCTAGTCACTACTTGGATGGGTGATTTTGTGGCATTTCAAGGTACGTTCAGATGTTGGTCCCGGCTTTTTCAGTCGCCAAGCCATGTCAGAGGCGTTCGGATGGCCTAAAAACTCCAACACCAGAGTAAGCCAAATGCTCATACGAAGAAGAAGATGGGACGGTAAGGCATGTTCCATCAGCCTGAAGGATCCTGTGGCACCACATGGCATCCTGTGGCATACCGCCATGTTGTGGTGTTTGTGACCCTATCTCTCTTCTAAGGTTGACTAACATATGGCCGGTCAAAATTTTTTTCCGGAATAAATTGATTTCAACCTCACAGTACTACTCAAAGTACTCACATTTCTTTATTTCGTCATTAATAGGCCAAAGCAGTACGCTTCATTCCTGAGGATACATGATGAGGTACATCGCGGTGTGCTTCGTCACCCATCCGCACCCCACGAGACACACTTCTAAAAATATGTGACTTCTAAAATAATTAAAAAGGAATTTTGAAAATCGACGAGAACCTCTTCCTTTTGACCCTATCTCTCTTCTAAGGTTGAAGGGAGAGAGGGTCACAAACTCCACAACATGGCGGTATGCCACGGGATGCCATGTGGTGCCACAGGATCCTTCAGGCTGATGGATCCTGTGCCTGCCGAGCACTGAAGTTTCAAGTTTATAATCTTATTTTTAACATACTTTGAAAAAGCAGGAGGTCCTCGTCGATTTTCAAAATTCCTTTTTAATTATTTTAGAAGTCACATTTTTTTAGAAGTGTGTCTCGTGGGGTGCGGCGGGGTGACAAAGCACACCGCGATGCACCTCAGCATGTATCCTCAGGAATGAAGCGTACTGCTTTGGCCTATTAATGACGAAATATAGAAATGTGAGTATTTCGAGTAGTACTGTGAGGTTGAAATTAATTAATTCCGGAAAAAAATATTTGACGGGCCATATGTTAGTCAGCGCTGGCCCTTCTTCACTAAACAGAACTCAGCAGTCCACTGTGGACATGGGCCTCCCCTAATAAGCTCCATTGAGCCATGTCTTCAGGTTGACACATCCAGCTTCTACAAGAAACAATTTGCAAATTGTCACTCTACCTGGCCGTAGAGCGTTCCACGCTTCGTTTGACTAATTGAAGTCTCACTCAGGAACTAGTACCCTATTGATTGTCGATTCTTCGGTGATATGGCCAGCCCACTACCCACTTTAGCTGGCTAATTCTCTGAGCTATGTCGATTATTTTAGTTCTCTGTCGGATAGTCACGTTGTGGATATTATCCTTCACAGAAAATCCAAGCATATCTTTCTGCGCGATAAGTCAGTTTGATTCCTGACTTAGAAAAAGTACATCTGTCAAATCAGGCTCCAGAGACTAATCCATTCGATCACACGAGTATTTATTATTAACTAAATTCACCGGATGCTCGATACGGTACTATCAAATAGTATTTGACAAATACTATTTGCTCATCATGAATAACTAAATAAATTGACAGTGCTAGGAATTAAATTACAAACCTGGTGGCTTATTACGTAAAATGTTGCAATAACAATGCAACAGCAATCGGTACGCGTTTAGTCGGGAATTTAGGAACAAATTGTATCTAGTCCTAGGTGGTGGGTGTAGGAGACTGCGTCACAGCTATTTATAACTATTTTGGATACCATCTCTTTTCAATATTTATAATAATGTACCTACCTATACAGGTGGGGCAACATTTTGCCACATTGAGGGCAGCTACCTTTTCTTTTGTAGTTACAAGGTTTTGTTCTAAGAAAACTGTGGGTTTATTTTGGAGGAAAAATTATTTTGGTCTTGCTTGGAATTTTTGAAGAAACGTACAAACAAAAAACAAACCTATAGATTCCTCAGAAAAAACCTAACTACAAAAGAACAGGTAGCTGCTCTCACTGAGGAAAAATTTTCCCGCACTCTGTATTTATCACTAATAAAAACTGTTTCAGGAAAAAACCAACATAAACTGTTTCAGGAACCATTTTCTATTTTTATGGAGATTATTTTAATATAGTTAAATATTTGGTCATGCGTGAGTTTTTCCCTTCATCAGCATCATCATCATCATCAATATATAGAGGTCCACTGCTGAATATAAGTCTCCACTAAAGATATCTTACCCCTTTACAATGATAAAAGTCACCAATATTTTTTTATGTAAATCGAATCGACATTTCAATCATATGTAACAAAACAATTGGGGTACCAGAAGTTTTCCTGTATCTGTTTTGGTTTCGAATTTCCTCGTATAGACCCAGTAAAAAAAACTTTGTATTTTGTATGTATGTTTATCCTTGTGAAGCCTCAACAAAATAAATGTGGCATTTGAGACAGCTGCAATAAACATGTCAGCTCACAAACGTCATGTATAAAATAAATGAACTTGTCACTGGAATACTATACAGGGTGTATAATAAACTAGATAAGTGGGAGTTATGTTCGCGTGCCGGTTCCGTTGATATTTATTTACCATAAAGTGTAGCGATATAACCATAATCTTGAAAAAGTAGACTTTAATAAATAAACTGATAAAATAAGTGAAACAATTTCAAAACAATTGAAAAATTCCACCATACCCAAATTAGCTAGGATCAGAGATTAAGAAAAAAAAATCCAACCTCTTTGGCTAGGATATGCCCATAATACTAAAAGTAGTGTAGGACGCCCTCCGGCCAGGTGGAGTGACGATTTGCGAAAAGCTGGATGAGTCGAGCTCTGAACAGGGCGCAATGGCGCTCATTAGGGGAGGCCTATGTCCAGCAGTGGACTGCTACAGGCTGATGATGATGATGCCCATAATCCTCACGCTGGGCATGCGGGTTGGTAAGACCGGGCAGAGCTTCTCGCGACGCTGTTACCCGTCGGTCGGCGATCAGGAAATTTAGCTGTACCGGTGTTAGGCTGTGCTATGCCGCATTCAGCCGGTCGCCAGAGCCCCATTTGTTATACAGCAAATGCTGGGCAGGGCAGCTGTTTGGTTGACTAGTTAGGGCGTGAAAGCGTAACAAAGAAACAAACAAATAATAAAAACAAACTCACTTGCACATATAAAATCCTTACTAGCTTCCACCTGCGGCTTTGCACGCGTGGTACCAGGACAAAAAGTTCATATGTGTTAATCTAGGCCACAAACTATGTATATTCCAAGTTTCATCCAAATCCGTTCAGTAGTTTTTGCGTGAAAGAGTAACAAACATTCATCCATTCATCCATCCATACATCCATACTCACAGACTTTCGTATTTATAATATTATAGTAGGATAGTAGGATATAGTAGGATTAGTTATCATAATATAAGTTAGAATTATTAAAATATGGTATGGAACCCTAAAAAGGCTGCATTCCGACCTGTTGCAGGACAATGCATCACGAGGCAGCTTGCGGAATGCCAGCCTGTCGTACTCTGCTCTATTATGGCTGTATTAAGTTTATTATTGTATACCCGTGTGGAACTCCGCTTGTGTAGCATTTATTTTCCGTCCGTTAGACCACTATTGCGCAGCATTACGCGGCTGTCGTACTCTGTTTTAAATAGGGTTGTAATAATTATGTTTATTATTGAAATGGCCGTGTGTGACTTCGCTTTTCTGGCTTTTCTTTCCTTACCACCAAAAATCGCAGGTGTGGTATTTTTTGCCCTGTCGCATGCATTAAAATTTGGATCAAAAAATGTATTTAGCAGATCAAAATATGAAAAATAAAAGCTAAAAATACACCAACTTTTTGGAATACTTATGAATAAAATTTTGATCATCCTACTTATTATTATAAATATGAGTTTGTGAAGATGGATGGATGCATGAATGTGAGGTTGTTACGCAATCTCACCAGAACTTAACGGAGTTGGATGAAAGTTGTAATATACATATATTGTGACCTGGAATAACATATAGCGATAAGACCGCCTATTGTACTTTCATTATTGTTATTGTTTATTGTTCTATTTTTCTATGGTGTGAGTACAATAAAGCGTTTTCTATCTATCTATCTATCTATAGGCTCCTTTTTATACGGGTACCACGCGAGCGAAGCCGCGGGTCGAAGCAAGTAATAAATGGTTACAACTTTTATAGAATACCAGGGTAAATAACAAAGCTCTCAGAATATTTTTTTTACCACACAGCATCATGAAGCCCCAAACTAAGCAGAGCTTGTGGGAACCACATGATTGTTAAACTACTAAGTATACTTTTTTTGTAAATACATACATATTATACATAGAAACACCCAGACCCGAGACAAATATCTGCAGAACATGCAAACATTTGTCCCGCAGCGGGAATCGAATCCGCAACCTTCTGCTCTCAGGCGGGCCTTCGCCCACTGTGCCACAGTGAACGACAAAAAGTAGGGAAACCCCCACTAGATGGTCCAACGACATCATGAAGATTGCAGGAAATTGGTGGAAAGGGTTCGATACAGTTCTTCGTGGAAATCCTTGGGGGAGACCTATGCTCAATAGTGGACTTCGATAGGTTTCCCATTCTTGCTAAGACTCAATAACCAGCTTATTGATGATGATTATAACTTTTTGAAACATAATAAAAAATTAAATAGAATTCAAAAATACATCAGATAAAATATTGCGAGTGAATTTAAAACTTATCCTTTAACTCGTTCCATCTCCAAGAAAATTGCTTTCCAAAGTAGACCCTGATAGCCCTTAACTCGAAAGAAAAAACTCCAAAAGTTCCCCAACTTACCCTGACAAAGGGGAAACTTGGATCGATTATAGATGGGATCTTCAAAAACGTTTTTTCAGTTTCGAACTTGAAATGGCATGCTGAAATCCAAAAGCAAATTAAGATTCTCGTATGTTGAAAATTCCTGATAATGATTAAATAATTTCACATTTTATTTTGTCTAAAATTTAAATAATTGATTCTAAAATTTAATGTTAGTTCTTCATGTTCCAAATTTTGCCCTATGTTCGTCTGAATAAATTTTAGCTGTTGGGTAAAATTTGGAACGCAGGTTTAATCCTGGATTAATACTTCTTCTTTTTTCCGAGTAGTCGAGCAAAGTCGCGGATGATAATGGTTTTTTTTTAAACTTATTCTGTTTAGATGTTTGTTTATATAATCCTTCAACTTGGATGAAGTTAGATAAGACCGTAATTTTACCCTGGAGCCGGATAAAAAAAGCGTATGGTACTTTTTATCCGGGTACTACATGAGCAAATAAAATATTCGTTTATTCAGATTACAAAGATCCATTTTAACCGACTTCAAAAAAGGAGGAGGTTCTTAATTCGGTTGTAATTTATTTACATAAAATTTTGTTAAATTTGCTAGCTAAAAATAACAATAAAATTCCTTAAATCAAATAATAATAATAATCTTATAACTAATCAAACTAAAATGACAATACTAATTAATAAAATAAATTTGCTGAGCAAATGGGTTGATGAGGGCGGACACGCTAAAGTCCTGCAGGCTATTATAAGTATGGTATCCCTACCTACCCGCAAGCCAAGCAAAACCAAGCGGCTAGCTTCCGCTTGAATTTGCATTTTTTTCCATGTACATTTATTTAATCACATTTCTTATTCTTAGCTAAGAGGTGGCGTGCGATATAGAATGTTAGACTCTAGCACGTTGACGCGCCAAGCTCTAGGAGCACAATAAGATATGCTGCAAAAATAAGGCTAAGGGAATACCAGATACTGGCAAGTTCAATTTTATAGCGATACACGAACATACGGCACGGACCAATTTATTGTATGCTGCTTGAAAATTGCGACCGACAGCACTAATACAGGATACAGTATGCTATTTTTTTTTTCTCTGTATCACAGCTGTTTTGCTTGGATAATATGCCGCGCTACTTTATTCCATGAACACTTTTAACCTTAATTCCAACAATATTATCAACAAACAGACAATGGATTGGATCGCGAGCAGACTCCACAAATTGATGGATCATCAGTACAGAAATAAAATTTGCTTGATTGCCCGACACATGGAGGCAATCAACTAGTATTCATCATTAGTTAATTGTAGTTAATCATGCAGGGTGGGAAACTTTATGTGGAAATGTATTTTACTATATCACACAGCATCATTTAGCCCCAAACTAAACAGATCTTGTACTATGAGCACCACATTACTGATATAGGTACTCCTTATTTAGATTTTTCTTACCAATGCACTTTTCTTTCCGAAAAATGTATGCGCGCATCTATATCTTCGTGCCCAAAACTAAGGATACATACATAATAAGCAGTACAACTTCCCACAAGCATATTTAGTTGAAGTCATGTCAAAGGAATTTGACAGAGAGGAAAAAGACCTCCCAAAAGGTTTCCGAGCGCATATCAACTAGTAATACATCATCGTCACCATCATCAGCCAATACAAGTCCACTGCTCGACACAGGTCTCCCCTAATGAGCGCCAAACGACTTTTGCAGATCGTCACTTCACCTGGCCAAAGGGCTTCCTACGTTTGCCAAAACTCTGCATGAGCATTAACCTACATAATCATATATTTTATCTTTGATATCTGTTACTCATAGATATGAAAATGTGATTCTTCTCTGAGTAAATCAATTCACAGTAAAAAATCAATCTATATGATCACCTTACTTCACGAAAGTGGCTGTCATGAACCCACTGTAAGAACGGAAATTGGAAACGTAGACGTATCGCCTGGGTCTCTTCCATCTATGCCTATCTTCATACTCATACAAGCTTCCGCACACGGTACCGCTCGCGTGGTAGGTACCTAGTTAATAGTAGACTATATGTTACCTACTGAAACATTTGAACTAACAAATCATGGTAAATATCCCGTTTATTTTAATAATTATGTTCACAACCATGATTGTTTAAAAAGTTATATACTTACCCCCTACATCATCATCATCATCCACAGCCCGACTTTATCCACTGCTGGACATAGGCCTCCCGGAGTTTGTGCCATCCACCACGGTCTTAGGCTGTGCTATGTCGTCGACCCATCTCGCTACTGGTCTTCCGACGCTTCTTTTGCCTACCCTCGGCCACCATTCAGTCAATGTCTTGCTCCACCTGTCATCATCACGCTTCGCAATGTGTCTTACTTACCCTCTTATATAATTTTATAACGCTCGATAAAGTAAGCTTGTCCCTGTCATTTAAATGTAAATAAAAAGAGGTGACATGATATTTTAACGCTATTTTACCTATCTGAGATTCAAAGAACTATTAGGAATTGGACCGAAGTGTTACTCACAAATCTGCCAAAAGGCCAAACTTGGGGTCTGCCAGCGTGCTATGAAGCGTAGTATCCTCGATGTCAATATAACAGACAAAATTAGAAATTGTGGACTACGATCTTCTGTGAACACAGATCCCAGACGTTAAGCAACAAGTCGGCAAATTAAAATGGGAATGGGCAGGCTACGTCTAGGCTGCCACTGGCAGACCGCAGAGAGATGAACTGGACCCCTTGAAGAATGGCAAAATACAGTATTCAATAGAGAGGAAGCAAACAAGAAATTGAGGCCTTTACCCTGTAGTGGGATAGCTCAGGTTTATAATAATACAAATAATTTTAACTAACCATGTGTTGAACTGTTCGAAAATATTTGCAACAAGATTCTAATATTACCTCGATATTCACTTGGTTTTGAATTTATAAATTTAATACCTCATAAATTTTTAAATTCGAGATAAAGAAACGTCAAATTATATGAATGGTCTACTCTAGGACTTAGTAGCAAATTTTCAGCAATCCATTTAAAAGTTGGCTTGAAGCTGTGGAAATGTGTTACTTTAAGAATTGAGCTGTGCACATGTATTTCTAAACCAGGTAATTAAATTAACTTCTTTCATCAGCGTACGACGCGAGTGAAGCCACCGGCAGTAGCTAGTATATAATTATTTAATGGGTAAGAAGCTTACAGTATTTACGTCTTGACAATATTGTTAGAGCTAGGGTTGAATAGCTGGAAATGGAAGAGGTTCAGTCAGTTCTCGATAAAAAAAAACTAAAATAATAATATAGTAGGATTAGGGTGTAAAGACTTCTTTGGAACCCAAGCTAACTTCTCTGCAGCCGACTGATTGCGGCATAGCGCAGCACTGGCAGCTAAATCCCCTGGCCACTGATGGGCAGCAGCGTTATGGGGTAAGGAGTTCCTACGGCCACCTTCGTAACTCAAGGCAACCTCACCTGCCCGTGGTGCTGTTAACTAGCTACAAGCTCTGGCAGCCGGCTGATTGCAGCCTAACGCAGCTGAACTCCAGCATAGCTGAATTCCCTAACTGCCGATAGCCAGCAGTGCAAGAAGCTGTGCTGTACGATCCCCAACCAGCATGCTCAGCGTGGGGATTATGATCATATCTCCCCTATAAGATATGGGGAAGGCCTATAACCAGCTGTAGACTAAATAGGCTGGTGTTGGGATTGGGGGAGTCACATAAGCATTATTCCCTGATAGATGGACATTGGGCTACAAGCGCTTTAAAGTACCACAGTGTACTTTTAGTTCTTGATACCCATGAGCATGTCTATTTTACATAGGAGATAAATGATAAGTGGGTCAAGGCTGTGTTTAACACGTTAATTGCGGGCCAAGCACATGACGCTACGTACCATGCGCGAAGAGGGCAACGTTCACAAGAGAAAGTGTGTTTTCGGGACTAAAATTGCTATAGATCAATTGATAAATAGAAGATTAGGTTCTTGAAAGCACAAAATAGAGAATGTACACAGACGAACTTAATGCTAGAAAGAATTTGCTACCAGCTTACCTAGAAGGCTAATTTAAAATAAGAAGGCTAATTTAAAATTTATTTGAGTCAAAAAAACAATAGTGCTTAAATCTAACAGGTACAAGAAATAGTGACACAAAGAGGCCGCCACTCAGCATAAAATATGCTGCAGAAGCATACAAGCTACTGCAGCGCTGATTTTCAGTGGCGACACCGAAAATGGGTCCAATACTCAATAATCAATACATTTATTGCTGTCACATAATAGTACACAGATGTTACAAAAAAGATAGGTATCACACACGAACCCTGTTGGAGCCACAACACTATGAAGCTACAACACTACAAATAGGGGAGCTGTCACTGTCATGTCGGCGTCAATCTGACAGGTGACAGCCGTCATTACTTGCAATTTTGATGACGCATATTTTTCGAATACAATCAACGTTCGTTACATCGTTTTAACTAAAATATTTCTAGTTTCATCGTTTAATTGTGAAAATATAAGAATAAAATCATTATAACAACAAGGGATTGGCGTTTTCACATTTTTAATCCCCAACAAACCCTGTCAAAGCATAGCAGCTGAGATAAGTAGGCAGACCGAGCATTTTGTCACGCATGAAATTTATCAAATTTTCTTAAATGTCAAGCAAGAAAGTAAGTCAGGTAATAAATCCTGTAGTAGGTAGGCATTATGCGGAATTGTTGTTTTCTTTTTAAAGAATCATTTAAGTATCTATTCTAAAAAACAACCATAGACAGCAAAGCTAGCATCACGGGAACTTCACGGGGTAAATCTGGCGATCCATTTTGTTTAGTGCCCATTTGAGCTTCCCGTACTGGGATGAAGTATAGTTTGACCTTTGCATTGATTTTGTATCTCGGGATTATACGTTTGGATCCCAGGACGGCCGGGATTACCGATGAGTCAATTTGTAACTTTAGCGGATGGCGTCCGGCCGCAGATTGGATCCTGTTTAGGAAATATATTTTTTGTAGTTATTTATTGAAGAGGGCGTCGCGAGTAATGGTTTTTATAGGCTTCTTCGGATACGAAAGAAATTGTGTTTATTCTATGTCACATAAAATAATTGAGTAGGTGTTTTGTTTTGACTTAGTCTTTTCTGTGTTTCAGTATGATTTTAATCATACTACATATATATTATTTGATATTACATTAAAATCAAATAATTAGTATTTTATTTTTAATGTGTTTACCATCGATATAAATATACTGTAACGTATTAACCTACTGCACTTACCACTTTTGTGGAGTATTTATTTAAACCCTTCTCGTCCCACTGCTGTCAAAGGGGCAAAGGTCTCCCCAATGGACTTCCAAACTTTTCTATACCTAGCTAAGAAGAAGATATATTATAAAATCTAATTTTTTGAATTTATCATTAAAGATAAGCTCCTCCACTCGGCTATAACAAGGATGGGTGACATTTAATAGCGAATACTAAAAATCTTCTCAAGTATTTGTGCCTTTAATTCTTAATAAACTGGGCTTTATAGAATACTAAAATGTCAAAAGTATTTCTTACTTACATTACACTAATATTAAAAACACGAAAGTTTGCGTGTGAGTTTGTTCCTACTCAACTCCGTATCGGCTGAACTGATTTGGATGTAACTTGAAATACACATTGTTTACGACCTGGATTGACATATGTTTTTATCCCCGTACCACGCGAGCGAAACCGCGGGAGGACGTACCTAGTAAAAAAATGATTTTTTTTCAAAATTTATTTTTATTAAAAAAAGACGTGTGGCACTCGGGGACTACCGCGGTAAAGCTATTGCATAGCATTTTGTATCAACTTATGCAATTATATGAAGGGATATACTTTCTCATAAACAGCTGCATAAGAATTTGTCCGATTTCGGAGCAGCTCGGCTCGATTCGTGCGAGCTTCGTAGAGTCGTACAATACGTCTAGTTGCACGCACACAAACACCGTGTCGAAGACTGCCGAAAAGAAACGACGTTAGACAATGCACGGCCTTCAAGCCACACCTCCGTGCCCGTCGGAG
Source organism: Horisme vitalbata (assembly GCA_951804965.1). Lineage (NCBI taxonomy): Eukaryota > Metazoa > Arthropoda > Insecta > Lepidoptera > Geometridae > Horisme > Horisme vitalbata. Next base: position 3,342,792 of record OX638090.1, read on the forward strand.
TGGGGAGCGTGAGGTTTTTTTTCGTTACGGAATTTCTGGATTCGGTCCTCGCGCTCAAGGCCCGCGATAGAAGCTATGCAATAGCTTAAAAATCCATATAACGAAACCGGAATAGACTTGTTTACGCGCAAATGAAATATCTCGCCACATCCGCTTATTTTCGCCAACAACATTTTATCTATAGCCCTAACAAAGCGCCCCTTCTTACAAATCGCGGTCACAACTCACGGGAGTGGCAGGTGCAGCTAGGCTCGTTCAGCTATTACCAAGGGCTAAGGCTAGGGATAGACGTACAGCTCGAAAATAAAATTGGCTGCTAATAGCCCTAATGAAAGCGCTTATCTTAAAAATAATATGCTGGTGCAGCTACGCTCGTTTAGCTATAACCGAGGGCTCTAAGGCTGGGGGTAGACGAACAGTTGGAAAATAAAAATAGCTGCTAACATCCCTAAATAGGCGCCTCATCTTACAATTCACAGACAGTGGCAGGTGCAGCTATGCTCGTTCAGCGTTCAGCTATAACCGTACAGTTGTCAAATAAAAGTGGCTGCTAATAGCCCAAAAAAGCGCTTCTTCTTACAACTCACAGATAGTGGCAGGTGCATCTATAACCGAGACTACCGACCGATAATAACCGAGAGCGTACGCTGGAAACAGACGGACAGTTGGAAAATAAAAGTGGCTGCTACTAGCCCTAAAAACGAGCCTCATCTTACAACTCACAGACAGTGGCACGTGCAGTTATGCTCGTTTAGCAATACCGAGGGTTATGGCTGTGGATAGATTGACAGTTGAAATTATAAAAGTGGCTGCTAGTAGTAAGAGTCCTAAAAAAGAGCCTAATCTTAAAACTTACCAGCGATGGCAGGTGCAGTTGTTCAGTTATAGCAGCGTAGGCTCAAAGACTAGGGATTGACGGAGAGTTGAAAAACAAAATTGGCTGCTAATAGCTCTAAAAAAAGCCTTACCTTACATATCAAAGTAAGTGGCTAGTGCAGGTGTGCTCTTTTTGCTATAAAAATGAGAATAGTATGTCAATCATCTGGTTCCCATAATACCTAAAAGCTCTGTTTAATTTACATTTCACGGGTAGTGGCAGGTGCTGCTTTGCTTTTTTAGCTACAAAAATTAGGATAATATGTTAATCCCTTAATACCTCAAGCTCTGCTTAATTTGGGACTAGATAGTGCTGTGTGATAGAATTATTTATTTATTTATTCAAGCAGTCCGTCTGTCACCACCCTTATACAATGTCAGACATAATATTTTACGTGACTGAAGGTTGCTGGAAATTGTTACGCAAATACTGAGAACAACTTTCTGTAATGATGCTATTCATTTAGATTTCATCTTACCCTTTCGGTGAATGAGGCGAATGAGCGCGGCTGAGTTAGCTTTGTTATTCTGCATAAACAAAAATATACAGGGTGGAATAAAAGGTCTAAATAATTAAGGTAAAACCAACAAGATTAAAAATATAGTCATAACATTTTATTCTATAGCCTCTAGATATGGTTAATAATGCTCCAAGCTGTTTTAGTTTCTGGGAAGTTGGCTTCGTTAATTAGTTCAAATGGAAATAGATTGTTATCACTGTCGTCTTTAGACTCTACTTTAGTAAATAATTCAGTTAGGTTCTTCACAGTACAGAGAAGCTCGCAAATCTCCAGCCAGCTTTGGTCAATCGCTCGTCGCCGTTGCTCTTGCATAACAATGTAAGACCCTATACTGCACAACAGACGGCCTCTAAGCTTCAAGAGCTGGAGTTGAAAACTCTCCGACGTCCACCATGCTTATCAGACCTTGCGCCCACAGACTTATACTTCTTTCAGAACTTAGACAACTTCTTCACAAGGAAATAAATTCAATACCTACAAAATGCATGTAATGAGTTTGTTAGCTCGCGTCCAGCTGACTTCTATAAAAAGGACATCGATAAATTGCCAATGCCCTGGTAAAAATGAATCGTAGCATGGGTGAATAATTGATAGAAATAATATAGATATAAAAAAATTGCTATAACTTTTATTGTTTAAAACGAAAATTTCATTTAATTAAATAATCGGAATTGAAAACGGATTTTAAAAGCAGTTCGAAATGTAGCAAAAAAATAATTAAATAAAATTGTAAACTCACTTGAAATTTAAAATTTTCGGTAATCTCCCATTACACCCTGTATTAAAAGAAATTACTCTCAGCGATGATGTCGTAAGCGTGGTATTATTCTGAATGACTTATCTGAATAGGACCGCTGCAGGCAGCAGCTTGTAGTTAACCTATTCGCTGCCAATGAGCTCATCGACGTATGTTGTTATAATACCGAGATACGACTCGCACAGATTGAGAAATGTGCGCAAAGCACCATAAACGAATGGGGTGGTTACATATACCTACGCGGCTTACCTCTTCATGTTTTACATTTCTTTCTGCAAAGTGAAAAGTGATATATAGATAGATAGATAGATAGATAGATAACGTTTATTGACAAAAAAAAATACTTGTTTTAAGTTGATACCTTAAGTTAGTACCTTAAATCCTAAGTTAGATTTATCTAGACACTAGATAATAAAAAAGACATACAATAAAAAATAAAATACAGGTTCTATCTATTATATAGACACTAGATATTAAATAGTATGTCTTTTTCGTGTAGAAGACCTCTGAGGCGCAGTGAGCGAAGGCCTGCCTGAGATACAGAAGGTTGCGGGTTCGATTTCTGCAGCAAGAAAAAAAATTCGTTTGATCTGCAAATATTTGTCTCGGGTCTAGGTGTTTTCTATGTGTACAATGTATGTATTTACAAAAAAAGTATATAAGGAGTATTATATCAGTCACGTAGTTCTAATAATACAAGCTTGCTAAGTTTGGGGATATATAATGCTGTGTGATGGTTTCCAGCGTCATTTAATTATTTATTTATACAGTACGAACCTTCACATGCACACATTTCAAATGAAAAAAAAAAAACACATAACTTCACATCATTTTAAAAAAGTAGGAAAGCCATCTAAAATCATGTATCATCTCCTTGACGCTGTATAGGTTGCCAGTAAGAGATCGCTGTTAATAATAAGGCCGCTCATTGTCAACCGCGGATTAGTTTGATAGTTTAGGTAGTTAATTTCAATATTTGTATATTTTTTGATCCATCTATATAAATAAATAAATAAATAATAAATAATCCGGGACGTTATCACACAGCATCATGTAGCCCCAAACTAAGCAGAGCTTGTATTATGGGAACCACATGATTGATATACTACATAGATACATTTTTTTTGTAAATACATACATATCATACATAGAAAACACCCAGACCCGAGACAAATATCTGCAGAACATGCAAACATTTGTCCCGCAGCGGGAATCGAACCCGCAACCTTCTGCGTCACAGGCGGACCTTCGCCCACTGCGCCACAGAGGTCGTCAATCGTCATCTATCTTTCATTAACTCCTCTATACAAGATGCATATTACGTTGTTCGATGTTGTACGTATTCTCAATCTACTTTTAGTTACACTGTACTCGTACTTATATCATCATAATTTCCTTGCCCTTATCCCACTCTAGGTGGGGTCGGCACGACATGTTTTCTTTCTCAATTCACTCCTATCGGCTGCAAACTCTGTACTCACTTCTTTCACTCTCATATCCTTTTTCACACAATCCATCAATCTCTTCTTCGGGCTCCCTCTACTCTTACATCTAGTCACATTCAAACTCATCACTCTTTTAGTCACATGGTGTTCGTCCCTCCTCATCACATGCCTATACCACGTCTTCCACTCCTCACCTTATCTGCCACATGTGCTACTTTCAAGCTTCGCCTGATATACTCGAACTTATATCATCATCATCATCATTTCAGCTATTTTCGGCCTACTGCTGGGAATAGGCCTCCCTTTGATTACCACTCGTCTAGTCTCCATCTTCTAGTTACTTGTTAAATCTATATACCTACTAAAACACTACACTGAACCTAAGTACCTACGTAGTAAGGGAGAGTTCGAATCGGATCGCTGTAACCTCGCTATACAGGCTCAATAGAGATTTAGTGCGAGGGCCAGAGCTAAGCCGAGGTACATTCTTTTCTTTATACTTATCATAAGTACCTACTGTGTTTGTACCTACTAAACTAAAGTAAAGTTATGTACCTACCAGATAAATTTATAAAAGTCTGAATAAAGAATTTATTTTATTATTATAATCACGGACTCGTCTAGTCTCCATAATCGTCGGCCCATCTCGCCGGTGGACATCCCCTATTTCTATGACCATCTCTCGGCCACTATTCGGTCAGCGTCTTAGTCCACCTGTCGTCACTCCGTCTGGCCAAGTGCCCAACTCCACTTCAGCCACAATATCCACTCGCTGACATCATGAACTTTAGTCTGTTTACGTATTTCGGTGTTGGGGACTCGATCTAAAAGTGTGATGCCGATACTTCGTACTTATAAGTAAATAAAAATATTTTTTTCTTATTCTAAATTCTTCATATTGTTACGGTTGTCGTGCAATCTCATTTTGGCCATGTTGCATAGAATAGAATAGAAAAGAATATTCTTTATTGCACAGAAATAAATGTACATAGGCGAACTTAATAAATAAATACTTAAAAGCTAGGAAGCATTCTCTACCAGCTAACCAACTAACAGCTGTGTAGTGTGGATTTAAAATAAGTATTTAAAATACCTCAAGATTGCATAGCCCTAAGTTTTTTAAGTAAATCTTATACCGTAGTTATTGAAGCTCAAAGTGACGTTTAACTCACAATACGGGTCATGAACCCGTGATTATGGAGACGTTATTCCGCACTTAACACGTTTACGGCTTGCCGGAGTTTATTGGTGACACACGTCATTCGGTAACTGTCCGTATCTCAATACGTTATGTTTTGGGGACGCGAGGGGAGTACGAACATTTACCGTTATAACTATGTCAGTTAATACGGTTAAGTAACTATAAAATAAATAAATAATGCGGTACGTAATCACACAGCATCACGTAGTCCCAAACTAAGCAGAGCTTGTATTATGGGAACCACATTATTGATATAATAAACATATTTTTTTTTGTAAATACATACATATCATACATAGAAAACACCCAGACCCGAGACAAATATCTACAGAACATGCAAACATTTGTCCCGCAGCGGAAATCGAACCCGCAACCTTCTGCATCTCAGGCGGACCTTCGCCCACTGCGCCACAGAGGCCGTCGACTATGTTAATTGCTAAAAGATGGTTAATGGTTAATTTAAAGCAGTAGTAGAGTTCTTTGTGAAGGGTTCATACGGGGTAGTACTACGAACATGCATATTTCTGCCGTGAAGCAGCATTGCTGTGTTTCGGTCTGAAGGGTGTGGGTGCTGGTGAAGTTACAGGCGCATGGAGCTTAACACCTGCATGCCTCAAGTTGATGGACGCAGGGCATTGCATTGTAAGGCACGTTCTAAGCATGCGTGACCTAACGAAAATTTCAGCTGTCTAGCTGTCACGGTTCATGAGCTTCAGCCTGGTGACAGACAGACAGACAGAACGACTGTGGAGTCTTAGTAATAGGGTCCCGTTTTCACCCTCTGGGTACGGAACCCTAAAAATGTAAACTGTACTTATGCTTATAATACAAGTATGTATTATTTAGCTAACAAAAAGGCCCTTTTTGATACGATAAGCTATGATAGTTACACCACCACCACACCAGCCTATATCAGTCCACTGCTGGACATAGGCCTCCCCTAATAAAGGGGGATATACCCATAATCCCCACGCTGGACATGCGGGTTGGGGATCGCAGGGCACAGCTTCTTGCACCACCGACGCTGCTGCCCGTCGGTGGCCAGGGGATTTAGATGTGCCGATGTAGGCTGTGCTATGCCGCAATCAGCCGGCCGCCAGAGCCCCGTTCGTTGTTTAGCAGGATGCACCACGTGCAGGTGAGGTTGGCCTGGGTTCCGAAGATGGGTTTTGAAACCCCGTACACCCCAGATTGATTGAATCCTGGTGTTGGAACCCAACCCCATTGCAAACTATTCAGAGTGGTGTACGCGTATCAAATCAAATCAACATTTGTTTATTCAATACCAACTATAAATATAATAAGTACACTGTGAATCGTATTTTTTACTTAATTGTATTAATTGGTGTACAATACGTATCTTATTCTTGTTCCAAAATATGACAGACGATATTCTGTCAGCTTTTGCTCCAAAAGTTGCTGAATCAAAATGCCGTAAAAATACCAATTCCCACCCGAACCAAACGCCGCTTTCACGGTACAGCGTAAAAAATGACGAGCGGTGACGTCACATGTCACACGATGACATCTCTATTTACCCTTTTTCTGTCGTACGTGCCTGCGAGCGTGAAGCTTCGCGAAATTAAAATAGGTTGGTGAGCGCAGAATGGAAGTGCGTTTTGTGGATCGATTTTAAAATAACTTTGTGTATATCGACCAACTTGTTTGTTTTATTTGTTGTCGGTTGTGCTTAATAGTAATAAATAAACAAAATCATTGTACCACGAAGTTATACTAGAACATATTCTGTCGTTTGAGCTTAATAGTAATATATTTATAGAAAAAAAAGTTGATTGTTAGTTGTATGAACAAAGAACTATGCTATTATTTTTTACTTTCTAGTTTTGCAGTTTTTGTTTTTGTAGTCGATTTTTTTAATTTTTAATTATTATTGTTTATTTCCGATTTTTTTGTGAATCTGACTTTAAGATGATTACTAAAAAATAAATAAAATTCCAGCCACAAAATATTTTCATTCCCCGTTTTCTCAGCCTTAGAATTAGTACTTTTTTAATTTATAGAGGCCAAACTGAAAGTATACCCTCATAAAGGAAAAAGAATTTTCCGAATCGGTTCATAATTGACGGAGTTATGAGGTAACAAACATAAAACATGAATTAAATTCAAACCCATCAAATCTTTATTCCTGTTTTCTCACTTTTAGGGTTGGTATTTTTCCTTCAAATTTATATGGGACCAAATATTTCAAATCGGTTCATAAATGACGGAGTTATAAGCTAACGAACATAAAAAAACATACAACCGAATTGAGAACCTCGTCCTTTTTTTAAAGTCGGTTAATAAATTAACAAAATTATTGCTTCACGAAGTTATACTAGAACATACTTAACCGGACGGGGACCCATTCATTTATTCTACTAGTACCTACTGTACTGACACAAAAATAAAATAAATAAATAATAAAATATACTGGACATTATCACATAGCATCATCTAGCCCCAAAATAAGCAGATATTTTATTATGGGAACCACATAACTGATATTGAAATTTTTTTTTTATAATATAATACTTACATAATTTTTTTTTGTGAATTAGAAACACAGAAAACATTCAGCCACAACCTGTCATGGTTTGACTGGCAGAAAATGCTTTCTAGCATTAAGTCCACCATTTGTACATTTATTTTTTGTAAAGTGCAATCTAGAATTAAATAAATAAATAATAAATAAATTCAGACTCGTGACAAATATTTGCAAAACATTTCTCACGCGGCGGGAATTAAACCCGCAACTTTCTGCGTCTCAGCCGGGCCTTCGTCCACTGCGCCACAGAAACCACAAACTCTCGATATTATTCTCACGCCATTCGGTTCCAAGATGTGATTTCATCAATCGTTTCCATCAACCCCAGCGAAAGGTTCAGAATAACCGGCAAACCATGCAGTTCCCAATCAATTTCCCTTTGCCAAAAGCAATGATCAATCCAATCTCGTTCAAATAATGCCGGTTATATTTCAAGACCCTCGCAAACAGTAAAGCAGGAGTACAAAGGCCGCTATAGTTTCGCAAATATTATTTTTACTTACCTGCCCGATGTCGGTATGCGGAGAATATTTAGTTTTAGTCTGAAAAACGCCTTAGGCGAGACACGTACTACATTAGGCGGGACGGCATTAATTGGCAGAGCCAGGTGGTTTAACAAGGTTTGATGTCACTAAGCGATAACTTTTCTATATTCAGATAATCCAGTAACTAAATCCATTGAATAGATTCAACAAAAATATGAAACTACGCGTTATATTATATATTGAAAAATTGTGCCTTATTCATCCTTACTTTCACGCACATGCAAGTTGTGGAACGAACTCCCTACAGCTCATTTTCCCTCACTGCTACGACAATTCGTCCTCCAAAAGACGGGTATTCCATCAACTTAAGGCCGGCAGCGCATCAGTATCGCCTCTGGTGATGCAAGTGTCCATGGGCAGGGGTGACCACTTTCCATCAGGTGGTCAGGCCCGCCTGTCCGTCTGCCAGCTTTGGCATTACAAAAGATCCATCGTAATAGTCCTATCATATCACCAATGGTATATGCCTCAATCATGTTCCTGTTAACACGGTAATGCTGCTTAGCAGCAGAAATATGCATACTGTACTTTAAGAAGAGCCCTTCAAAAAGAGCCATTTTACTAAAACTTACGATCTTCATCATCAGCCTTTACATTGTTGAACAAAATCCTCCCGTTGAGCGCCATTGTGTCCTGTTCTTACGATACGAAGTTTAAACCATCGACCATTGGAGAAAATGTAGTTCGGTACGTCAAAGAGAGAGCCTAGGGTCGGTGTCAGGGGTCTGTCCGAATGAGAGGATCTTTCAGAGGCTGGAGGGCAGTAGAAATACTGGTTTCATGGCCTACACTCTCCAGATTCTGGCGAAGCACAAGGAGGAGTACATGAGTATGTACTCATGGATCCTAATTTCTGGCCAGCGGGTATCGTTTACAGGCGCTTTAGGATTGCGGCACCGAAGCGAAGTCCCTCCTCCTAGGTTATTAAGTAGTTTGTAGTTTATAAAATATGTATCTTAGTTTTGTATTTATAACTATGGACCTATGCAATCATATTTTTTTGTATGTACATTATTGTGAATATTGCCTGAAATTAATGATTATTTATTTGTAAAAAAAATCCCTTCCTATATCGTGTAGGCCCGTAGAAAGGCTCTCTCACACAGAAAAGCAGTATCCTATCACAACTCAGGTGCCTTTTGTACCAGATAAGTAACTGTTCAATCGGATTACACAATGGAAAGGTCGAGCTTAGGCCTCGGGACTCTTGGAACAATATATTTTATTTACTTGTGCTGCAGAATTCTTAGACGGATTCCGTTATATCTGAGTACAGTTTTCTGAACAAACACAGGAAAATGCAACGCGTTTATCAAAGAAAATATTCTCCTTAGATACATAGATATACATTTATTTTTAACGTACTCACACAGACACACATAGTAATACTACATGAATGAGATGGATAAAACAAAACGCTAAAAATAAAAGTGATGTGTAGAACAAAATAAAACTTCTATTTCAGCTTTGTTGCTACTCCACATTAATGCGGTGAGGGCTGATTTTCAGATAGAGCCCTTATGTAGGCTTAAGTAAATACGTTATGTAGATTTAAGTTAGCCAAATTATAAATTCACAAATTTATCTTATCCCATGTAGGTACCTACCCTTATTTATTTAACACATTATTGCACAAAAACAAAGAATTGTACAAAAGGAGGACTTAATGCTAAAGCATTTTCTGCCAGTCAACCTTTCCTGGTAGAAAAGCAAGGCTGGCGTGCTAACTAAACTAGGGACATACTTAACGTTAAAAATATTAAAGAATTAACAGAACTCATTGCAACTTCTCTTTTTGCTGTAAGAAAACTCTTTTATGTTTGACGTCACCTTCATATGTACATAGCATTTAAGTATTTTTGTTTCTGTATTAGGTATCAGTGTGCAATAAAGAATTATAGAAATAATTTTTAAATAAATAAATTATATATATTTCCACATTACATTATAGCTTCAAATGAAGCAGAGCTTTCATTACGGAATACTTAACTTTACTAGCCTTCTTCAATAAAAAACTGAAAAATTCGAAAAAACTTTAAACAAATGTTGACCTTCGAGTACGGGAGTTTTTTTGTAAATACATACATATTAATAACATAAAAAACATTCATATTTACAGATCATAACATTTGTCTCGCGGTGGGTATCGAACCCACAACCTCCTATGTCTTAGGCGAGGTTTCGCCCACTGTGACACATCATCATCATCATCATCAGCCTGTAGCTGTCCACTGTTGGACAAAAGGCTCCCCTAATGGGCGCCACTGCGGCACATAGGTCGTCTAAATTATTATATATCACCACTTATTCAGATAAAAGCATTAAAAAGTGAATGAACACTGTTTTGTTTCTGCCTAACAGTACATAATCAAAAATCTTCGTCAATCAAGATAAACAACATCTTCTACAAGCAGGACTAATATTTTATTTATAAACAGAGCACACTTCCAAATTCTCATTATCCTTAAATCTCACGACGACGGCGTCCCAACTCTGTACCTGCCTATTATTCTAAAATATGCCTAAAATAATGGGTTAAATCTAGCGGAGGAAAACTAAAATCCTCAGATTTGTACCTATCTTGGTTCTTACGGAAAAGCACCGCCGGCGCACCGAACATGGTAGTTATCATTATACAGTAACAGTTAAATATTTAGCCTTGACCTCTTATATTTCAGTCGGTTGCGGGAATGCTGCAGATATCAACACCATATTTGTGCTGCAGAAGAGGGCTGTTCGTGCAATTTATAATATGGGCCCCAGAGAATCAATTAGAACTAAGTTTAAAGATATAAATATTATGACTGTGCCGTGCCAATATATATATGAAAACTTAATCAATGTCCGAAAAAATATCACATTGTTTAAGAAAAATAGCGACAATCATAATGTTAACACTAGAAATAAAAATAAAGTTAAACTAGCTGTTCCTACTGTAAGGCTCCATAAAGTGAGTCAATCATTTTTTTAACAAAATCCCAAATGATATGCTTAATTTATCTGTAAATAAATTAAAAAATGTTGTTAAACGTAATCTCTGTAATAAAGCTTATTATAAAATTTCTGATCATTTAGATGACAAAAGGCGATAACTTTGTAAAAAAAACAAGACTTTAAAAAAATTATAAGCATAGCAGAGTTTCTTGCCGATTCTTCTCTGTTTGGTCACATTACGAATTGGTGTAAATTCAAATTTAAAAAATTTACGTTTTAAAAGTGTACTGTATGTGCTTATTTAATAAACTTATTTTGATTTTGATTTTGGTTATGTCTAGCTGTGGGCATATAAAGCCTGCTGATGATGATGATTTGCGCATTTTGCCAAAAAGTTCGTCAAAGTAGTTTTAAATGGTTATTGTTATTATTATCAGTGTGAATTTAAAAAACAATATCAACCTTTAATTTCCATTACGGTCCGATCTTTATTTTTCGTCATCATAATCAGCCTATAGCAATCCACTACTGGACATAGGCCTTCATTCACCTATTGGTGACATTGTACCCAGTCCTTAGCTCGTCGCATCCAGCTTTTACCAGTAGCTTTTCGCAAATCATCAGTCCATTTAACAGAAAAAAAACATCTTCTTCATTATCATAATCATAGACATTTATTAATACAAAATTGTACACAACAACATTAAAGCTGAGAAGGAACCTAACACACATGCCCCTCTAAAATTGGCTGCAAGAAGCGATGTACATCCTATCTTTAGGTCAGATTGTACTACGAGAAGGATCGGTCGAATTGTTTGCTGAGCCTAGCCTCTTGAAAATATAGCCAGTTAATTCATTCATTCAACCATTTCATTCATTCATCGTTTCCACTCACTGGTGGAAACCGTACCGTGCTGTCTCGTGTGAACTTTGCTAGAACTTTAGTCGCCCGGGGCATCATAACTAATTCACGTTGACTTGATGAACTGGGGCCGAAGCACGAATTATGTATTATGACGTCATCTTTCTCGGCCAATTTCAGCTAGCTTGATGAGAGCTGACCTGTGTACTTTGCCCCCAAGTGTTTGAGAAAGGAGGTTAAACTGTTTGGAGCATGTGCAAGAATCACTTTAGTGATTAAAATAATATGAAGCGCTCAGTAACTACTGAACTAAATTTTTGATATTGTTGTCCACATAGCACAGAGAATTAGCAAGTTGAAGTGGCAGTGGGCTGGCCATATCTGGCGCAGAACCGATAACTGTTGGGGTAAACGAGTTTCTTTCTTTTGTTCAACACAAACAAATATTCTGACAAACCAAAAGTACTTCACAACACACAACAGATGAAGGTGGATATTTTATTAGTCGAATTCACCGTTTTCATAAATACGAGCTCGCAAACCAGTCTGTCGAACCACTGAGCGGTTAAGATTTATATTGCGGCGGCGTCTTCAATATTCCCTATTTATTGCTGTACTAGCTTCTGTCCGCGGCTTTGCATGCGATTTATTCATTTATTTTCTCAGATGTACACAATGATAAAAGCTTAGGTAAACCGGATAATAAGTAATAAGTGCACGCACCCTGTTAGGGCATTGCAATTGGGTTTGAGCCTATTTTAACATACATTTTATTTACAAGATTCAAGATTTGCATATAAGTGTAGGTAACAGTTATATGCAAATCTTGTCTTAAGACTAGTAAGAACAGAACTTATACTTGCAAAATGTACAAAGATTGCTTATAAAATTAACTAAGTACAAACCTAAACAATCAAAAGAAAAAAAGTCATGAAGAAAAGATCAAAAATGTCGTAATTTAATAATTACAAAAACTAGATTAATCATCGAAAATACGTGTCAATAAACCAATCAATATAGAAAATAAGTTATGAAAAGAAATACAACTATCTATACACATACTCTCTCTCTCTCTCTCTCTCTCTATCTCTATCTCTCGCTTTGGAGATGTCTTATAAATAATGTACACGTTTATATAAGAATCATGAAACAAAAGAGAAGTAAAAACAAGATAATTTTAAAAATATATCGAGACTATAATATAATAACAATAAATATAGGAAAAAAATAAGCATCCTGAAAAGTTTCAACACAGTTATACGTGAAAGAGTAATATCTAGGCGAACGGTGACGGAAAACATCGTGAGGAAACGGCTTAGCGGCTTAGACAGCTCCACACTTATTGACCAAGTCTTTCTTGTGGGTAAGGTCGACTAGGCTGAGAGGATATGTATTGTCTATGTCATAGACATTAAAGCGTCCCAGTCAAAGAGTAAATGTTACCTCTTGACACTGTTTATATCATCTAGAACAGATGCAAAGGCCTAGTACATAGTTTTAGCGTGAAGCGTACTTACAGACAAACAAACTATTTATTTATTATCAGTGTTTCACGGAATTTTGTGGATGAATCCATTAATTCAGCAGTGCCAGCCCAATGAATCCAAATTAAAAATAAAACCTTTATTACCGATTCAATAACAGCTCGATTTACCGACACAAATAACGAAACGTATAATACAAAAGCTGACACTTAAATTGCATTGCAAATTGGACTAAAGTTAATATATGTTTTTAGTATTGAGATTTTTAAGTTATTTTTATGATACCTATTGATGAAACTAGCACATGGCCCACGTGATGTTAAGTGGTAACTAAGTTAAACCTCATGTGCCTGTAATTTTACCGGCACCCACACCCTTCAGACCGAAACACAGCAATGCTGCTTCACGGCAGAAATAGGCATGGTGATAGTTCTACCCCGGATGAGCCCCTCACAAAGAACTCTACTACTTCTAAAATAGATAATAAGGTGAAAAGTGATAGACAATTCGTACGGGCATGTCATGAGGAGGGATGAAAGTCATGTTACTAAAAGAGTGATGAATATGAAGGTGACTGGATACTCGAATAGAGGGAGACCGAAGAAGAAAGAGAATATGAGAATGAAAGGAGATGTGACGGCTGATAGAGGTGAGTGGAAGAAAAAAAACATGTAGTGCCGACTTTTCTATTTTTTGACCAGATAAATAAAAAATATATAATTCTGGACATTATCACACACCACCATGGCCCCAAACTAAGCAAAGCTTGTTTATAGGAAACACATACATGATAAACGAATACGACTTACGCAATTTTTTTTTGTTAATATTTATAATTATATCATGCATTGAAAACACTCAGACCAAAGACACTTGCAGATCATATAAATATTTCTCTCGCGGTGGGAATCGAACCCGCAACCTTCTGCGTCTCAGGCAGACCTTCGCCCACTGCGCCACAGAGGTCGTCTGATAGAATTTAAGTAAAGCCGAGGACAGGGTGAAAGTTTTAGCTTGCTGCTATGACTGTGATTCAGTGTGCCTTGACTCTTGCTTTGTGTCTTACCTTAAAAGGTGGGCAGGTACCTTAATTTAGAATAAAATGAACTTTCTCTGAGTACCCCCTACATCAGATACAGATATCCTATCATCAATATATTTTCACACTGAGTAGTCAATGATATCTATGTTATGTTAAAATACTTATTTAATATTTTTTTATTCTTTTACTTGGAAAAAATAATGATGTAGCACCTACTACATGATTAATTTTGCTCTAGACTTTAATTTAATCCTAGTTTGTGAAATGTGAACATGTTTAATGTTCACAATCCACAATTCACCTCGAAACTATTGATCGAGTTGTGCAAAATTTTGCGCATACAGTGTTACACTATAATATGCAATATAATAGGCTTCTTTTCATCCGGGTACTAGACGAAGCCGCGGGTGGTAGCTTATTATCACACACACACACACACACACACACACACACACACACACACACACACACACACACACACACACACACACACACCAGCCTAGGTATATCATTCCCCACTAGACATAGGCCTCCCCAATAAGAAGGAGGATATGCCCATACCCCAAGGCACAAGTTCTCGCACCGTACCGACGCTGCTGCCCGTTGGCGGCGGAATGATCACACTTCACACTAATATCATAAGTTTTTGTGCTTGTTCCCACCCAACTCCGTAACGGCTGATCGGATATCGGAACGCTCTGGTGTTGGGAGTTGACTTGGATTCAAAGTCAAAGTCAAAATTCATTATTCAATTAGAACCACAAGGAACTCTCTTTTTTTTTAAATACACCAACTCGTTCCAAACAAAGAAGAATTGGCAGGAAACTCTGCACTTTTTAACGTCTTTCTTACACTTGTATACTAAACTGCTACATTGATTTTGACTTTTAACTTTTTTAACACCTGATTTCCACATAACTTACTCTTATCCGGGTAGGACCGGGTACCACAAGTAACAAGTAGGAACTGTGTATTACACTTACGAGTTGCTGATAAGAATTCACGTTTTATGTATTTAACACGTACACAAACAATAACCGCGAGCCGTGAGTCCAATTTTCCGCGGTTTTGACACTGCAATATCTATTCATGAGTTTCGGTGACATGTACACTACAAGTTTTTAACACGCGAAACTAGACTCTATCACATCGCGATACGGTCGCTAGATCAGTATTCGTTGATGTGAATAATACCTTTGCAAGGTAGGGTTGGCTGAAGTTGGCACAAGTTTAAGTGGTACAAATAAATGATAGTAACAGGTCATTAGAAGTTTTTAAAACTGATATTATGTATGCGAAAACGTGTATGTGTCTGTTTGTGTGTTTATTCCCATTCAAATCCTTAACTACTAAACGGATTTGGATTATACTAGAATGTAGTATATAGTTTGCAAATAGGCTACATAAATAAGATGATAAAATGACATTAATTTGATAAAAAAAAAAAAATTGCCGTCATTACAACAAATACTAAAAACAGTAAAAATAAATAATTAAGAGGCGCTTCTATACAACGGTACGGAAACCTTTGTGCGCGCGTTCAACTCGCACTTGGCTGGTTATGGTATACCTGCAGATGGAACAAGTACATGGATCCAACTGATAATCATTACTTATAACTAAGAATTGCTTCATAGGTCACGCATTTTTCGCCCTTCGATGCAACGCCCTGCGTTGAGGCAGTTCTTCTGCATGTAATTCGCCGGTACCCACACTTCAAATTGAAACATATACTGCTTTTTGGCAGAAACAGGCATGGTGGTAGTTCCTCGGGCGAGTCCTTTACAAAGAACTCTAATACTTCTCCAAATCGCCTACAATTTATTAGAAATACAGTCTAATTACTAAGAAAAATATCGAAGATTAGTTTTATTTTATTGATACTGTAAATCATCATCATTTTGGATCAGGAGGTTTTGGAAGCTAAATGTGATGCACATATTATAAATGTGACTATATTATAAAATGCTCTGAGAGCAAAACGTTCTCAATTTAAAATGTCTGCTAGTTTTCAGAGCAAAAAGTCCATAAAAATATAAATATGCCCAATGTAAAACGTCATGAGAGTTAAATGTCCGCACTTTTAAATGAACTTAAATCAGACATTTTTAAATCCTGTCTGCCTAAATCACTGGAAAACAAATTAATACGTGTAATTAATAATAGTAATTAAACTCATAATTAATTTAGCTCGTGGCAGCCCTATGACACCTTTTTTAAGTCATGACGTGACAGAAATCGTGTTCATGCAAATTTTACAGTTACAAATTCATTTTTCTATGACTATAAAATAGTTCTAAATCATAGGGCTGTCACGAGCGGAATAACTTTACTAAAAGTAGGAAAATGCACGCTATTTTTGTATAAATGACAGAGATGAATTACAGCTTTCGGTAGAGGAATTGAAACGTATTGCGATAAAACGTTACGCTAACGGACTATCTAAATTGGAAAAGTAGGATCAAAATAGCTAATGTTGCCCTGTTTTTGTATTTCTTAGAAATTACCTAAGTAGTTAATGAAAGAAGAAAGAAAGAAAATAGACAAAGACATTTTACTTATTTGCAACTGCATAACTCACAACTCAGTAAAAGTTTTACAATAAAGAGTGAAAAAGATTATATAAAACACTAGCTTCCACCGGCGGCTTCGCTCGCGTGGTATAGGGATAAAAAGTAGCCTATGTCCAGGCGTCAAACTGTGTATATTCCAAGTTTGATCCAAATCTGTTCAGTAGTTTTTGCGTGAAAGAGTAACAAACATTCATCCATACATCCATGTAGAAGTAGTAGTACCCATATTAGGATGGTGACACAATAGTAGATTGTTTTACAAGGGACTAAACCATCCCATTATATACGAGGTTGTTATACTCCCGAGCGTAGTGAGGGAGGATGACAAGACCGAGTTATAATGGGTGGTTTTGGCCCTTGTAAAACAATCTACTATTGTGTCACCATCCTAATATGGGTACTACTACTTCTACATGGATGTATGGATGAATGTTTGTTACTCTTTCACGCAAAAACTACTGAATAATCTTTTCACTTCGATTGCGAGAAAATAAAACAATTTAAAAATAGACAATTTTCAGAAATTTTATTAAAAATGAATCAACCTTCATAAAACATCACCAAGACGGTTCTATTTTCAAAAAAAAAGATTGACAGAGCACCAAGAAGTCGAGTTTTTATGTAAGAGAACGAATACTTTGTAAGGGCTTATGATTTTAGACAAAAATTAAAAAGAAAAAATACTTTTTAGCCCGAGGTATTAAACTCGAGTTTTAGGCCCGCTAAGCTACACTATTATGATACACTTTTTGAGCAAGAGAAGTGAAAAATTGATTTAATTACAACATCGATATAATATAAGTGTCACTATCGGTTTTCACAAAGTTCCTTAATTTAGTGGTTGTAATGTGCTATATTTTTGCCAAACAAATAAAATAAAATAAATAAATAAAGTTGGTAAGTTTAAAGCTAAGCTCTTAGATACAGTGAACATTTACGAGACCCCTTCCCTAGAATAATATTTGACGGATGATGTTACGCCACCGAGACCCATCAGCAAAATACAAGGCTTCATAAAAATCGGAGTCGAAATGGGGTGTAAGGGGTTCCAACCCAAATCTCCGGAACCCAATCCAACCACGCACATGGTACACCTTGCTAACAAACGGGGCTCTGGCGGCCGGCTGATTGCGGCATAGCGCAGCCTAACACGGGCACAGCTAAATCCCCTGACCGCAAACAGGCAGTAGCGTCAGCGTAGACTGAATAGGCTGATGTTGTATAAAAATATTGCAGATTTCGTATTTTTTGATGACTTAAGACATAAGGAAGCAATGAACGACACACGAGCGCACATGAGTTCTATATCAGTACTAAATCAGCTATAAAACATCACAGTACATCTTCACGTCGCAAAAACCAGCCATTTGTGAGAGAATATCTCAAAATGAGAATTTAACTGCGATATAAATATGGTTAAATATGATTGAGGAGGAAACTTTTGTTTGTATCTTAGCTTGAGGGGGTGTTCCTAACCGCTCTTTTTATAAATAGCTATTTTAATTATGTATATTATTTAGATAAGTACATTTTTGTTTAAAAACATTTAATTTTTACTCATTAATACAAGTCACTCAAAAATACAAGTTTTGCAAACCTTTGTGGCACAGTGAGCGAAGGCCTGCCTAAAACGCAGAAGATTGCGGGTTCGATTCCCACCGCCAGACAAATGTTTATGTGATGTGCAAATATACCTTGGGTAGGTGGTTGGTTAGGTGTTCTCTATTTATGGGTTTACAAAAAAAGTATTAAGTTGTACTTATATCATCTGCTGTGTTCGGTCATGTGGTTCCCATTAATGAAAATGCCTACGGCATTAAGCCCACCCTTCGTAACATATTTTAAGTATGTGCAATAAAGTTTTCAAACACACAAACAAACATCTGAAGAAGTATAAAAACTGTCTCACAGACAGTAACTCCGTCCTCCGAGAAAAGTACACAGGTCCAGGCACATGAGGTATTATCTTCAAGCCTCAAGTCACAGAGCTCTGCATCGTAGGGCACTGTTCCAAACATGTGTGACCGCTGCAATTTGTTGTAGGTAATGGTTGCCACTTAACACCGATTTGAAGCTAAAACAAACGCATGGTCCGCGCTTGTTCCAGCTGCAAATCTAAATAATAAAATAGAAATATAAATATTTTTGTTTTGGGTTTTTTTCCCGTTCCAAATAACAGAATAAATATTAAAAGTAGGAAAAATTCTCGAAAAAAAAAATCAAGTTTTAGGTAAGTATTTTTAAAGTCTGTAAAAAAATAAATTTAATCTAACTAATAAACTCTGAGGCGACACGAAGTAGGTTAACTAGGTATAAAAAAATCGAAGTAGACTAGGAATAAGCCCATTTTGGGCTTAGAACATTTCTAACATTACATGACTGAAATTATGCGGTCTCATTCAATACTCTCTGGCGCTGGTAATGTTCTGTAATATGACACAATAATCATTTATGGGTAAAGTTTTGTACTTATAACAAAGTTTAAACAGAGGATAATAAATTTTATGGAACAAAAAATATTTTTATTTGTTTTTCACCAAAGTTTTAGATTGTAAGTAAAGTTACTTGAAAATTATTGAAGCTAGGTTGTTTAAGTATATCTTGATAATAAATGTAAATAATAAAACATACTGCGACCATCAATAAGAACGCTAGCCTATATCAGTCCACTGCTGGATATAGGATGCCCCTAATAAGATTGGGGATATGCCTATAATCCCCACTCTCAAGCTAGGCAAGCGGGTTTGAAATCAAAGGGAACACTGCCGACGCCGCAGCCCAGCCGCAACAGCTAGGGAACTCAGCTGTTTTGATGTTAGGCTGCGTTTTGCCGCTGTCAGTCGGCGACCATTAGACTTTTAGTTAGTTATTTAATTACCAAGTTTTCGCGATTAGAGGTCGGTGCGGTCACGACCCGAAAACGACGTCGGAAAAATATGTGACGTGTCGACGCGACGCAGAAATTTAATCTCATCGTATTTTCTGCCACGACGCATAGGAAATTTCCACGATGCGTTTTGCTGTCGTGGATTTTTTCGATGCGTTGTCGTACCACAATGTTGGGGAAGCGTTAGTGGCGTGTTTCTAACAGATCACCTGGGTTAAGCAGCACTCCGCCTGGTCACTTCTTTGATGGGTGCCTATTTAGTGGCATTTAGAGCGTGCTTCGAAAGGCACTTTGTGCTCCCAGCTTTTTCAGACGTTAAGCTATGTCGAAGACCTTCGGGTGGCCTTAAAACTGAAGTGATGTGATGGTGAAGTGATGTGGAATTGCCGTTACTCTGAATCCCAATGACTAACTTGACCCAAATGGTTGGTAAATTCAAATAAAATGGACTAGCAATATTGAACACTTGTGCGGTCTGCAATGGTAGAGTAATAGACAATAACGTATGGTAGTTTTGACAAAGAGCTCGCGCGCCGCCATTCCGTCTTTATTGCACGCTCGTGGCTTGCCCACTTGTTAGTGATTGCAGACTGGCTTTATTTTTTCATGGCAACACAGCTTTTGATTGGGCGTTTTGATAGAGTTGCAACTGAACTAATGACTACGGAGAACAACGAAGTACTATTATGAAGAACCAAGTAATTGAACTGTAATCACCTACCTAAGTCTATGGCGAATAAACATGTTCTATTGTATATTTTTCAAGATGATTCTGAGTACAAGAGAAATTTAAATTCGTTGGAAGTTATTCAAAGGGAGAGGGTTTGGACAAGCTAAGAGAACCACAGTTAAAAAAACGTGATACAAACTAGCCTTGTTTAGGAGTAGATTTACACTTTTTTAAGAAACCATACGAATTCAATCTGACCTTGTTTAAGTACTACAGTCTCTGGTACACATAGGATAGGCTCTGTCTTGTTTAGGAGTAGATTTACCCTTTTTCAAGATAACATATGAATTCAAACTGACCTAGTTTAAGGCTCTGGTACTGGTACTGGTACTCTGGCTCTACGTAGTTTAGAATCAGTTGACTATGTGTAAGCTGTCTCATATATTTATTTATTTAATCATTTAAGATAATATTTAACACTCAATTCGACATTGAAAACTGCCACCCGCTTAGCCGCTCCGAAAAACTTCTCACTTTTTATTGATATAGCCCTTCCGAGGATCAAACGGTCTACCCTCAAACTAAAGCTATTAGATAAGCAAGTTCGGATGGGATATAACTGTTTTGTACTTATAAAACGTGGAAAGACAAGTGCTCGAATTGCTTTAGGGACTAAGGGTTTAGGGTAATAGGCGGTATTTCATACTGAGTGTTATTGTATTGTGAGATTGTTTGGGTAAATGAGCATTTGGGTTTGCGTGAGCTCTATGATTGGTTGGCGATATCATATGAGTATATAATGTTGGGTTTGAAAGTAATGAAGGTAAACCCACACTAATTTTATAATACAAAACAAACACCTTCACGACTTTGTACCTATAGCGTCAGCACGAAAATCTATTGAGGATATCATATTGGGTATAGTCAGAGAGGCAAGTCTGAACATTACAATCGGTACATGCCTACTTTTTGCAAGCAGTTGGCATTCCATTGGATTGGTTGCAAGCCGCTTTTATTGGAACACAAAGCACATGCATTTAAAATTTTAGCTCCGCGGATGGTCTCTATTGAGGAGGCAATAGAGCGAAACCGAGGGTCCAAAGTATTCACTCAGCAGCTTGACAGGAGCCACCTGACGAAGTTAACAACACACGATTGTCTTGTCAAAGCCGGAGATATTATAAGAGATCGAGGACTTCTATGGCCGACTGTACACGGCACATGCTCCTTGCCCCCAACGTAACAACCACGATTCTAGAGCCACCCTCACCCGCCACTACACCGGCGACCTGCCGGAAATCAGCCAAGACGAAGTCGTACTGGCTCTGAGACAGCTAAAAAATGGAAAAGCCCCCGGTAAACGGGGTTACTTCAGAACTTCTGAAGGCTGGAGGAGCTCCTGTTGTGCAGGAGCTGCAGAACCTTTTCAACTCTGTCCTTTACTGTGGGAGAACTCCTAAGACGTGGAACGCGAGCTTGGTGGTTCTGTTTTTTAAGAAAGGTGATAAGACTCTTCTTAAAAACTACAGACCTATTTTGCTCCAGAGCCACGTATATAAGCGGTTTTCTAGAATCATTACGAATCGTCTCGCCAGAAGACTCGACGAGTTCCCGCCACCGGAGCAAACCGGGTTTTGCGGAGGATATGGCACCATAGACCACATTCACACAGTGAGGCAGATTATGCAGAAGTTTGAAGAGTATAATCACTCCCTGTGTCTGGCTTTTGTGGACTATGAGAAGGCCTTTGACTTTGTAGAAACCGGGGCTGTCCTGGAATCCTAACAGCGATGCCAAGTGGACTATCGTTATATCGAAGTGTTGAGATGTCTGTACGAAGCCGCCACGATGAGTGTCCCAGTACAGGACCAGCAGTCTAAACCCATCCAACTCCGCCGTGGAGTGAGACTGGGAGATGTCATATCTCCGAAACTGTTCACAAGCGCGTTGGATGATATGTTTAAGACGCTGGACTGGAAAGGTATGCGCATAAACATAAACGGCGAGCACATCTCACACTTGCGATTCGGTGACAGTCCTACTGGCGGAGTCGCTGGAGGAGCCGCAACAAATGTTGGACGGCCTAGTATCAGCCTCGCGGAAGATAGGTCTCGGCATGAATTTGGACAAGACCCAAGTCATGGTCAATAACCGAATTGATCCGAGTCAGTTCAAAGTGATTGGAAACCTACTTCAAATTTTTTCGGAGTATACATACCTCGGGATATCAGATATCAGATATTGCAGGTTGGGTAGAAACAACTTCGAGAAGGAGGGCAAGAGGAGGATTCAACCCGGTTGGGCAGCATTTCGAAAACTACGTCGAGTTTTCTCGTCAACCATACCGCAATGTTTGAAAACTAAAGTTTTCAATCAGTGCGTCCTACCCGTCATGACATACGGAGCCGAAACGTCTAAGGTATAGGCCCCACTTGTCTGACCTGGCTCGGGCATGGCACGGGCGCTTTCCTATTCCATTCAAATTTAATACAAAATTCATGGAAATAAAGCACAATTTAGCTCGGACGACTTCGCGTCATAAGCACGTCCGATCAACGACATACCGTGTGTCCTAAATTGTGCTTTATTTCCATGCATTTTGTATGAAATTTGAATGGAATAAGAAACCGCCAGTGCCTTGTCTGCGCCCGACGCTAGTCACATTCATCGGGCACGGACGTGGCGCGGACATGGCACAGGCGGTTTCCTATTCCATTCAAATTTCATACAAAATGCATGGAAATAAAGCACAATTTAGGCCACACGGTATGTCGTTGCTCGGACGTATGACGCGCCATTTCGGCGCCCGCGCCCGATCGCCGCCAGATGGGCGTCCGATGGCCGCCAGATCGTAGTATGTACTTGCTTGCGACATACGTCTGTTAGTGATGTAAAAATGCGTGACGAATGACGATATCGAATTGAATATTGAATTTTGTGAATTGATTGTAAATGCAACGCTTTATGATCATTGTCGTTCCGATTATTGTAACTGAAATGTTCAAGATAAATTGTGGCTGGAAATCGGAAAGAGATTAAACCGGTACTAAGATTTTTTTATGTAATACCCATGGTAATACTAGCTGATCCTTGTGCAAATTCGTTTGCGCGTATTTTCTTCATCTGTATCAGGGCCCGATTTGGTAACCCGATGAAGAGGTTTTCGGCAGAGTTTTTCCAAAAGCTTAGTTAACCCTCTCCGTATGGGTTTACACTATTATTTGATGGGATAAACCATTCAAAACCCTTTTGATTAGGTTACCTGATCATGAGGGTTATCAATAGTATTGGATTTTGGTATTATTCCAAAACCCATTCCTTAGGGTTACCCTTTTTATCATTGTAACACGGGTTATACGTGGGTTATAGGAGATAAAGGAGAAAAAACATTCGGTCAAAAGATGAAAATTAATTGCGGTAATTGTGTTCTAAGCATTAAGGGCGGAAATGCAGACTACTAATTGTTTTTATTACGCAATAATAATTATATTATAATAAAATTGGAATAAATTTTCAATGACAGCTGTCAAACTTAAATCGACCATATCTCGAGAACTACTCATCTTAGACTTGCCTTTACTAGCTCAAATGATAGCTATTGACAAGACCTTAATTTTCGATGACAGCTGTCAAATTTAAATCGACCATATCTCGAGAACTACTTATCTTAGACTTGCCTTTACTAGCTCAAATGATTGCTATTGACATGAACTTAATTTTCGATGACAGCTGTCAAACTTAAATCGACCATATCTCGAGAACTACTCATCATAAACTTGCCTTTACTAGCTCAAATGATTGCTATTGACATGAACTTAATTTTCGATGACAGCTGTCAAACTTAAATCGACCATATCTCGAGAACTACTTATCTTAGACTTGCCTTTACTAGCTCAAATGATTGCTATTGACGTGAACTTAATTTTTGATGACAGCTGTCAAATTTAAATCGACCATATCTCGAGAACTACTTATCTTAGACTTGCCTTTACTAGCTCAAATGATTGCTATTGACATGAACTTAATTTTCGATGGCAGCTGTCAAACTTAAATCGACCATATCTCGAGAACTACTCATCTTAGACTTGCCTTTACTAGCTCAAATGATAGCTATTGACAAGACCTTAATTTTCGATGACAGCTGTCAAACTTAAATCGACCATATCTCGAGAACTACTTATCTTAGACTTGCCTTTACTAGCTCAAATGATTGCTATTGACATGAACTTAATTTTCGATGACAGCTGTCAAATTTAAATCGACCATATCTCGAGAACTACTTATCTTAGACTTGCCTTTACTAGCTCAAATGATAGCTATTGACAAGACCTTAATTTTCGATGACAGCTGTCAAACTTAAATTGACCATATCTCGAGAACTACTCATCCTAGACTTGTTTTTACTAGCTCAAATGATTGCTATTGACATGAATTTAATTTTCGATGACAGCTGTCAAACTTAAATCGACCATATCTCGAGAACTACTCATCCTAGACTTGCCGTTACTAGCTCACATGATAGCTATTGTTAAGATCTTAATTTTCGATGACAGTTTTTAGTTTGACAGCTGTCATCGAAAATTAAGATTTTATTAGTAGCTATCATTTGAGCTAGTAATGGCAAGTCTAGGATGAGTACTTCTCGAGATATGGCAAATTCAAGTTTGACATATGTCATTAAAAATAAAGATCTTGTCGATAGCTATCTTTTGAGCAATTAACGGCTAGTCTAGGATGAGTAGTTCCAGAGATATAACCATTTACAGATGAATTTGTAGAATGAATTTCGAGTGGAGCTTTGAGTTGAGTTGAGTGTGATAGTGACAGTGACAATCCAAAATTATTATTCAAAATAGTTTTGAAGGTCATATTTTTTCTTTTTAACACGTTGACTGCGGGTCTCGGACATAACGCTTTACAAAATGCTCATTATGTGTACTGTTGGCTTTGCCTAATAAATACAATAAAAATAAAAAATAACGCTACGCAGAGTACTCTGCGATGATGCTCTATGAAAACTGACTGAAACACATTTTTTTCTTTTTAACATGTTGGCTGCGGGCCTCAGTCATCATGACATAACTGATGATTTATGAAAACTGAAATACCATTTTTTTTTCTTTTTAATATGTTGACTGCGGGTCTCGTATATGACAACGCATACTCTGTGATGATGACCAATGTAAACTGACTGAAACACAGCACTTTCCTTATGTTTTCAAAACTTTTCTTTAATGCAGTGACGCTCTTCCTTCAACCAAATAAAGCGATCCGAACTAATACCTAATGATTGATGACATAAATCAAGAGTCAAAATCTAAATTCCCCCACCCAGTGTCAGGCGTAATGATAAACATTGTGTAACATTCAAAAAAACCTATCAAGAGGTGACTATATTCATTCGTTTAACCTCATAAGAGGGTAACCCTATCGACTGAAAACCAAAAGGAACGGGTTACACTTTCGCTTGTGTTATGAAGGAGGAATAAAGGAGAAGGGAAAGGAGAATACCCAAACGAAAGGGTAATCCCGTCAACTGTATAACCCAATGAAGGGGTTTCACTTTCGAAGCAACTAGCTCGAAATCGGGGTTGTACGGGCCCTGATCTGTATATTAATTAATTGTATCCACGAGAGCAAGAGCATCTTCGTCTTCTGAGGATGACATGCTGACACATCGATAACGGACAACAGACTGCACTACACTTGTGCCTCTGTCACGTCATTTCTGCGTCATGTCCGAGCCATGTCCTCGCCACGTCCGTGCCACGTCCGCGCCATGTCCGCGCCATGTCCTTGCCCGATATGTGTGACCTGGGCCTAACACTCACAGTACGGCTAGTCCACCAGTTTAAAATCGCTCAGTGAGCTATGCAACGAAGCTATGCTCGGAGTTTCCGATAGAATCTAGAACCGTTAGAATCCGTAACGAGTATATCCGACATAGAACTAAAGTTGTCGACATAGCTCAGAGCATTATCAAGCTGAACTGGTAGTGGGCTGGCCATATCTGCTGAAGAACCGATAACCGTTGGGGTAAACGAGGTCTTGAGTGGAGACCGCGGCTGGGCAAACGTAGTATAGGACACCCTCCAGCGAGGTGGAGTGACGATCTGCGAATGGCTGCTGGTAGAAGCTGGATGCGTCGAGCTCAGGACAGGGCGCAGTGACGCTCATTAGGGGAAGCCTATGTCCAGCAGTGGACTGCTATAGGCTAATGATGATGGATGGTCTCTATAGTACAATGGTATCTACAAGTGCCGGGTTTGCGGGTTTCCTCCATCTTCGGAGTGTATCAGTCCACGTCTGGACTCTCCTAGAAAGCGCAATCGAGCTCGATTTTCGTCTCTCCGAATCAACCTTCTGCCAGCCAGCCGCAAGTCATCGCTCCACTTGACCTGGTTTGATGTTTATGGGTTTCCTCACGATATGAATGCGTAATTTTGTGTATTATTTAGTTTGTTTCAACTTAAACAGAAGATGAATTTGAAAAACACATAGTTTGTAACGTAGAATAACAAAAGGGCTACCTTTTATCCGAATACGATACGAAGGATGTCGTAGGAAGGTTAGTGCATCACAAAACTTCTGCGAAAATCAATGAGACACTCAAAGAACCAATCTTTTCGTACCATTTTAGAAATAAAGCATCATTTTTGCATTTTAATAATTATAACAATGAATCATCTTCATGTACAGAAAGCGTCATCATTAGGTAACCCCCCTAGTTACCTAGTTACCCGTTAGTTGGTTCAAACCATCGCGGCGTCGGTCGGTCGAGGATCTCGAATTTTTTTATTTATTGAATAGTTCATTAATATGAGTAAATATTGTTTCATTCATTATGCCAACTTCACACAACGCAGGAATTATTTTAAGTCTAGACAATCCCACTAGGATGGCCAAATGTAGATTTAGGTTTTATTAAAGTTTAGACTAAGTCAATCTTTAGGCTAGGGTAGGGTTTGTTACAGTAAGATCACTTTATCCTACGCAAGTTAAGAGGATTGTGCAAGTCTGTGCTGCCAGTGTGACAATTAGAGGCGATTGTCTAGCTGTCTCTCACGTGGAAGGCGAACTATGCAATTGTCCATAATTGTAAGGTGTAGGCCACATTTACATGGCGTCAGGCACGACCATGACACGGGCGGTTTCCTATTCCATTCAAATTTAATACAAAATTCATGGGAATAAAGCACAATTTTTAAAAGTGTTTTTACTAATAAATATGATCATGCCCAATCATAGAAACCTAACAAGAAAAGTCTGCATCTATCACCTAGAAATTCCTTGTATATTATCAAACTCAATCTTCTAAAGGTAGGCAGAAGTTTCGTCAGCATTTTTACCGTTTTACCAAATTCGGAGCGAATCAAGTTGAGCTGATTTGAACGAAATGACGAAGATTTGAGTGCTCTCCTCAATTTCGCAAATCGACTTCGTCTAATTGGAGTGAGGTCATTGGAGTTACAGAAGTTCTTTTCAGTTTAAATACTTACAATAAAAAGTTTACTTAAGTGGTGTAATAGGCGATTATGATGAATTTATTTCCTTTATGGAACTCAAGCTAACTTCATCGGCCCGTGATGCACCCTGCAAAGTGTGAGGAGAAAAGGAAAAGGAGTTACAAGGTACCAAACATTAAAAAAAATCGAGCCCATAAAATATTAATTCTCTGTTTTCTCACCCTTAGGGTTGTTTTTTTTACTTCAAATATGTATGTAAAGTAGTAAGTAGTAAAAGTAGTAAAATAGTTTATTGCTCCAAAAACAGTTCGACTGGTACAATCAGAGTTACATAATAATAAGTGTTCCTATGCTTACAAAAAGTAGGTACCAAAATTAGTCCCTGTTCCCCGCACTAGGACTGAAAGCCTGTAAATCGAGGTCACAGTGATTCGCCATGGGACTAATTGAAAAGTATACCCTACACAATGACAAAAGAATTTTCCAAATCGGTTCATAACTGGCGGTGAAGAGGTAATTAATATACATAAAAACATACAACCGAATTGAGAACCTTCTCCTTTTTTTGAAGTCGGTTAGAAATGTTATCAGACGGTGAAGTAATCATCTGGATAAGGTTTTTTTGAATAAATAAATAATAATGCGGGACTTAATCACACTGCATCATGTAGCCCCAAACTAAGCAGAGCTTGTATTATGGGAACCACATGATTGATATACTACACATATAATTTTTTTTTGTAAATACATTCATATTATACATAGAAAACACCCAGACCCGAGACAAATATCTACAGAACATGCAAACATTTGTCCCGCAGCGGGAATCGAACCCGCAACCTTCTGCGTCTCAGGCGGACCTTCGCCCACTGCGCCACAGAGGCCGTCAATCTGAATCTTCACATTCACAATATATATTTCGTATGTTCGTAACAAAAAAGGCATTTAATATAAATTCAAAGTAATGGTCCTGATTAAAATCCATTGCAGAAGCTTCATATAATTATTTATATATATACTCGACGTTATTGATTTAGTGAAGTGTGGCCACCCCACTCGCTCCGACGATGGGTAGATATAAGCACAAGGCTCAGATGTGTACCGTGCCTCATAAATCAAGCGTACTCTACGTCTAACGACTACGTGGAACTGCTGAAATGTACGAATCTATTTCAAGACTTCAATAATCATACTTAACACACAGAATTGTGAATGCAAAAGTAGACACCGTACGTTAGATTTTTATAAAATCTTAAATTTTATTATCTTTTTACCCGACTGCAAAAAAGGAGGAGGTTCTCAATGCGCTTGTATTTTTTAATCTACCTTTTGTTCTGTAAATAATGTTTGTATTACTTGTTTCTTATATATATTTCTTTTTTTTTTGAGCTAAGCTAACTAGTATTTTGTTTGTGCTCTCCTTTCCATCCAAAGGCAGGTTATTCCCGTCTGATTAAAATTATTCTTTTAACGGTGTTTAAAATGTTTCTATAATGTTTATTACCAAAATAACCTTAAATATATGCATGCCAAGACGGTTAAGTAACATTGTATTTTTTTTACTTTAGCCCGTGTGTATTTTGTCAAATATGTTTTCCTCTTTTCACCCCTTTTTCAGGCGGAATTATCAAAAACATTGAAACATGATTAAATCATTTTCAATCTTCAGCCTACGTACAATATGTTATTATCCTCACTTCGAAACCACAGACTTTCATACAAACTTTCATCCCCTTTTTACCCCTTAGGGGTGTAATTTCTAAATTTCAAGTCAGGTTCAGCGGCTTAGGCTGTGCGTTGATAATTATAATTACCCAGTTAGTCAGTTTACAATTTTATTCATTTAGATATGATGTTCAGGCGTTGATTCAGGGTGTTAGATAGCCAAACACCCTGTATATTGAAAGGGGAAACTTCCTACGGCTACAGATAGCTCCACAAACTTACAGGAAAAAACCCGGGTTCAATGAATTAAGAGATAAATAGTAGTCTCTAATGTAAGCGAGTTGTTTGAGAGGAAAGTTCCGTAATCTCTTTAGTGCCTCCATTGAACTACTTGTAGTGCTTTTAGTTAAACTAATAAGTAGCCGAGTGTTGCCAAGTTAGCAACTTTTACTTTTTTAGTTTCGCGTGTAAACAATCTTTAAAACACAATTATCCCATCACATTACCCTGAAATATAATTTCGAAAGTTTGCGTCTGTTTTTGTTTCTAGTCAACTACGTAACGGCTGAATTGTTTTGGATTAATCTTATACCTATTGAAGAATAGTACCAATTTATATTAAAATGAAGTTATTATATTTATTATGTTTTCCCGGTTTGGGTTTTATAAGTTTGACTGCTACGTGTGTCTGTCTGCCTGTCTGTGTGGCTGTCTGGGGCAACGTAGCTTTACGGGTGGTCATTTTTGGTGGCGTTTTTAACCGACTTCAAAAATAGGAGGAAGTTCTCAATTCAGTTGTATTTTTTATATGTTTGTTTCCTCTTAACTCCGTCATTTATGATCTGATTTGTAAAATAAAAAATTTGATAAAAAATACCTATCTTAAGGGTGAGGAAATTGGGAATAAAAATTATGGGCTTGAAAGGCACGCCAAGGTAAGTAGATATTGCGTGGGCAGCGCGGCGTGGAGGGCATGTCCGAAGTGGGAGGGTATAATATCGTATTTTCTTAGCTGACTCCGACTCCAAAACAGGTAGGTATCAACATAAACGCATAGATTGTGCAGAATAAATTGAGTAGAAAAAAAGGTTGTTTCTAAGTTGTAAAAACAAAATTGAGCAATTATTTTTTACTTTCTACAGTTTTAAATATTCAATAAATTTTTTGAAGTTAGTTTTTATTTTAATTTTGAATTATTGTTTTATTACAAAATATTTTATTACAACTTAACGCATCTCAAGCTACTCTCCCGCTACGCCACCAAGGTCAACATTTCAAACATAAGTCGTTTCATGTAACAAGCGTCCATTAAGTAGAGGAATCTACGCAGAAGGCGAAACGGCCTGCGACCCCTAGCAAATTAAATTCCTTACAAATTTACTTAGTGGTTTTATTAGATTGCAAAATATAGGTAGGTCCTTTCGCCTACGGCTTTGCTCGAATAAAAAAAAATGCCCAGCAAAAAGTAGCCTTTTTAAAAAGCCGTGGTGGACCAGTGGATGGCTCCAAACGCTAAATGAGAGATGCTGTAAATTTGTAGGTATCTCTGTGTCTATCAAAGGCATAATAGCTACGAAATGCATAAAATAATTTTCATTATTTGTTTTGAAAGGTGACTTTATTGTCAGCGTTCTTATTTATGATTTAAGAAAATCTACTCAGGCGTTTAAAGATTCTCATCTCTTTTCTTGTGGATGATGGTGAGCTACTTCAACACATAGGAACGATTCAACTATTCAGGCATAGACAAGCGGGATGATCGATGTCAATCATTTCTGTTTGCAACAGAGTTAGCCGATCACCGCGCAGGTATGTCGACAGAAGAAAAGAGAAAACTTATTTTTGGGTGTATGTATAAGCATTTAAGGTAAAAATAGACTTGTTTCGGATGCTGGATGGAGACTCACAATCAGAAAAAATACGTTGTCTTCTCTATCGTAAAGTAGATATAAAAACAGCCGAGGGGTCCGAAATCTGCAGGATACCCAATTTCTCATAAACTTTCAGCATAGGTATCGTGTTTGATCTCATTGGAATCGTCTTGGTTTTAGATATATGATGATCAGAATATAATAATGGAATAGAAAAGAGAAATGATGCTTTCATATCGGGGTTTTATATATTTTTAATTTGACACTAAAAACAAGTAAACGTTGTGTAGAACGCCCTCCGGCCAGGTGGAGTGACGATTTGCGAAAGGCTGCTGGTAGAAGCTGGATGCGTCGAGCTGAGGACAGGGCTTAATGGCGGTCATTAGGAGAGGCCTTTGTCCAGCAGTGGTGCTGCTATAGTCTGATGATGATGATGATGATTTATAACTTGTTAAAGTAAACCCGATCCGTATTAACTCACCCGCTTTCAACTCGTATTCTGAGCTAATGGTTGAAAAATGTGAAGATTGGATCTACGGTGTTGTAATATTGGACAGTAAAAACGTTAAAGGGACCGTTATTGGGGACATTCATTGAAATCACTTCCTTTATTGTTGGAAGGTACCAATTTATTTCGGTATTTTGACAGTCGGCACCAATTTCCGCTTGTTAACTTATGTTTGATATTTTGTTTCCGAAAATTGTATCGGAAAGGGTAAATGTGATAAATTATTAGTAGCTATATTCCAAGGCTTTATCATCATTATCAGCCTTTAGCAGTCCACTGCTGGAAATATGCCTCCCCCAATAAAGCCGCGCTTTGCTTGCGTTTAAAGTTGTTTTGTTATCCCTCGGGAACAGTGTTTTTTCTTGATGAAATGTACCCCACGTCTTTTTCTGTATCCCCGACAACGTAGAACAATACTTTCGAGAAAATATCTATTGAGTAATAAAGCATAGCACAGCCTACATCGGCACAGCTAAATCCCCTGGCCACTGACGGGCAGCAGCGTCGGTGGTGCGAGAAGCTGTGCCCTGCGATCCCCAACCCTCATGCCCAGCGTGGGGACTACGGGCATATCCCCCTTTATTAGGGGAGGCCTATGTCCAGCAGTGGACTGAAATAGGCTGGTGTGTGTGTGTCTGTGTGTGTGTGTGTGTGTGTGTGTGTGTGTGTGTGTGTGTGTGTGTAATAAAGTCGTGAAAGCGTAAGAAAAAAACAAACTCACATTTCATAACTAATTAAATTGGATTTTTATAGTAGATTTTGGCACCATTATCCCCTTGTAAACTAATGTTTGAAAACGAGAAGGTTTCAAAATCATGTAAATATTTCGATTGTATAGAATTGTTAAAAGACAGACAGTAATAGACTTTTAAACAGTTTTTTCAGAATTTGAAAAACTATCTAAAAGTCTGTTTCTTCGAAAACACTTATTTTTTGTTTGTTAAATTAAAAAAAAAAAACTTTAACTACAACGGTGATAGACCAATTGCAGTAATTAAAGATTATTATTATTTTATTTATTTATTGGGTCGCCGACAAGAGATACACTGATACTTAAACAAAATAATAGTACCTAATCATAAAGGCTAGTGCTTAATTATGGGTGACCACATTATATAAAATAGATACACATTATAAAAGACTAAACTAAGAAAAAGATATTTCTAATAATAAGTCCGAACACACAAAAATAAAAAAAATGTATAAAAAATAACAATTAAATTAATAATAAATAAATAATGCTGGACACTATCACACAGCATCTTGTAGCCCCAAACTAAGCAGAGCTGGTATTATGTGAACCACATGATTGATATACTACACATATACAGTTTTCTTTGTAAATACATACTTATCATACATAGAAAACACCCAGACCCGAGATAAATATCTGCAGAACATGCAAACACTTGTCCCGCGGCAGGAATCGAACCCGCAACCTTCTGCGTCTCAGGCGGACCTTCGCCCACTGCGCCACAGAGGCCGTCGAATTATTCAAATTATGGTATAAAATTATACAATTGTTAAAATAAACTCACTCAAGCTTCCTCACAGAACTTCAGAGATACCTTTCAATAAAATCTTCCATCCACCCTCAAACAAATCACAGTTTGGGTTGGTAGCTTAGTGGGATGTAGCCCGGCTTCCGATCCGGAGGTCGTCGTTCGAATCCCTGTGAATATTTATATTTATTTAGAATTATTGCCTTTTTCAATAATATAACATAAACAATAGTTATAAATCTATACACCCCTACCTTAGAATACGTAGATTGAATCTAGATATGATATATGATGCTTACACGTCGCATTTTATACGACCGAATGGAAGAGATTTTACTGTTCATTTCCATTTTGCAAAGCTTGCACGCTGCAAGTTACGGGCTGGTTTTGTGGTCAATCTGACACAGGCAAAGAGGTGAGAGTTTTTATATAGGACGGCTATTCATCATTCATCGTTCTCAATAATTCATAAATGAAAAAGGCAAAGAATTGGAGACGCTTTTCATTTTAAAATTTATCTGTCTGTGTATGAAAAAATCTATAGGTTAGGTTAGGATTCTCGCATAAACCGACGGGGCCGTGGTAAAATCCTACCGGGACCCCATGACCCCGTCAAGTGCTGGTGCAGCGTCGAGCCCTTCATCAGGCGATGAATGGTTAGATGATGCACTAGCACTGCGGTGAGCGACGGAACACGGTGTGTTTTTAGTCGGTAGGCCGCCGGGCTAGCGAGAGCTAGTCGCAGGCGGAGAGCCCGACAGACCCCTCCAACTCTCCCCGAGTTTGAGGATATGCGTAAAGCATTTTCACACCGACAAAAAAAAAACAAACACCGTTATTTGAAAAACATGATACTCACAATAACATATAGTAAGTAGTAGTAGAACTCTTTCTATTAAAGGCTCATGCCATTTCTGCCAAAATTGCAGTTTGAAGGATTGGTTGCCGGTGAAATTACAGGCACAACAGGCTTATCACCTTCATGATTCAAGTTGATGGATGCAGGTCAATATATCGTAGGGCGCGTTTCAAACATGCGTGACCTAGGATGCAATACTTTGATATAGGTAGGTAATGGTTACCACATAACATCACGTAGGGCCTGCGTTTGTTCCATCTTCAGGTACCATAAAAAAAGTTTAAGGCAAGAAAGGAAATACACGCAATTGACGTTATGAGCGGTTCAATTTGTTTTAAATATAATCAGATTATCATATGCGCATGTGCAAACCTATTATAGTTGCCAATTCATAATTTAAAAAACTGACTTCAAAGAAATTGATTCTCAGGGGTGAGTTGAATTGTCCTTGGATTGAACCAAACGGGAAGTGGCTAAACTTCCCGTTTCATCCCATTCTTTGAACATTCATTAATTCCCAAACGACTAAAGAATTATCCAAATCTGTTCATAATGACAGAATCATGAGGTAACAAACATAAAAACATCCAACCGATTTGAGATTAATTTTAAAGAATATACTCTTTATAGAACATACAGAATTATAATTTACCGTTTTTAGGGTCCCATACTTCAAAAGGAACCTTGGTGATAGGTGATGGTAGGTGATTTAAACTAAAATGTAACCAGAACATTCCCTAGCTTTTAAATAAGACACACCTTTAAAATGTATATGAAGTAACCCGAAGTACATAGGTATGTCATCATAATGAATTACGTGGGCTGTAGTAAGGTCTAGGTTTAACTAGGTTTTCCTGTGTTTGGGATATCAGTAGATAACTCTATGGTACACTTGCCATCAACACTCCAAATTGAGTTGATATTCGATTAGGTCTGAGCTTTGCATAGTAAATATTGGGTAATCTATGCGTTGCCACGTGAAAGGCTCTGTCAGGCCGTACTCAAGATGTTTCGATAAGAGAAGTACTTAGTTCACTATGTCCTATATCACGTTTACGTATTTATGTAGAGTTGTATGTGCTGTGTATTTTGTTTTTCTCTAGATTTTTTTACTTTCGTCAAATACGTAATCTTACCTAATCTAAGCATACTATTAAGAAATACTATTTTATACTGTGTAATCGACAGTAATCGTGGTATTGTTATCTAATTCTTTTTTTATAAAAAATGTTTCAACGAATTTGATAGGTTTATATAGAAGCAAGGTAGAGATGGTTAGGTAACAGATAAAACAAACCACAAATATTTACTTTAAAAAAGTAACGTACTTTAAAATTCAAATCTGAAAATTTACATATCCCATCAAACAAGCCAGCTTCGAAGACAAAAGATCCAGACCCAAAAGCTTCTAAATATTGTCGAAATAATGAATACAATAAAAATACCCACGGAATCCTTTAAACATTTTTCGAAGGTTTGCAAAACAATGGAGGCTGGTTGGCATGGCAACGACCTTGCCCCCTACCTATCCCTATAAGGTCACTGGTTTATGTAGGTACAGTCAGCAATTTAAGTTGTTTATAACAAAATATAAAAACAAACATCATTTTGACTTATTTCATACCATGGATATCTTCAGATCAATTGCCCAGCGCGCAAATAGGCAATCGACAAATCTATTGAGGATACATATATTATGGGATATGGGAATGGAGCGCTCATGGCGTGGCTTAATTCGATGGTCTTCGCAGATCATCTTGGTTAATCAACATTCCACCCGGCTATTACTTGGATGGGTGACCGTTTAGTGGCATTTAGATCTGAGCAAACCCCCGTGCTTCGAAAGAAACGTTAAGATGTTGGTCCCAGCTTTTTCAGTCGTTAAGCCATGTCGGAGGCATCCGACACTAGAGTTGGCCACTAACTCATTAGAAGAAGAAGAAAAAGAAGGGATATGGGACATAGGGGATATGTACTATGAACAAAACCAATTTGTTTGTCCAAACCAATGAAAAGCCATTTTGGTTGTCGTCATCATTACGTGTAGGTATGTCAAAGTCAATGTCCCACGCCCCATTTTATTATTCTATTTCTTACCCTAAGAAATTATTTATTTAAATAGGTATGGCACTTACAAATTGAACAGGAACAAAGAAAAGGTAACCTTTGTAATACGCTCAAAATTCTATAGTTTCTGAATACCTCGCAGACTGAATACTTTCTATTGGCTGATAGTTTGGTCGGGTCGGCTGCTAGTGCATGATTGGCCGATATGGAATAGTTTTAATATGCGCATTTGCATTAAATCTTCATACTGATTAAGAGCCTGACCAAACTATCGGCCGATAGAAAGTCTACATTCTACGAGGGCTCTTAGTGTCTAAGCATACCACCACAAGTATACCAAAGATACGTGACTGAACTTCAGCGTGATTGCATCTGCAAATGCTATTTCAATATTACAAGCGACACATTTGCTGAAATTATGTTAGTTTTGGCGTACTTTGGCGAAGAACTTCGGCGTGATTGCACTTGCAACGCTATTTCAATATTAATGGCAACACAATTGGTGAAATAACGTCACATTTTGGCTTAATACTGAACATCGGTCGGGCGTAAGTTCGGCCACAACGTATTCTATAGCAACACTTCAATTTCACACTTTCTGTCGCGTCATTTCCGCGCTTACGGTGTGTCATACATAATAGCCGAATACTTCGGCAAGTAAAATCAGCCGGGTAACT
The DNA here is from genome assembly GCA_951804965.1 of Horisme vitalbata. Lineage (NCBI taxonomy): Eukaryota > Metazoa > Arthropoda > Insecta > Lepidoptera > Geometridae > Horisme > Horisme vitalbata. The sequence goes on from OX638090.1 coordinate 3,379,749, forward strand.
TCGGTCGCGTAAATTCGACATAGTGTGCTGAGGCACTTGTACTCTTTTGTTGCTAACTGTACCTACGGAACTGCTATGGCCAATGGATATAATTTATGGGCATAATAATTGTTCGAGCTTTCACTCTCTGATACCATGGCGGGTCCGTCTGATTTTATCATCTTCCTTGTTATTGTTCCAGCAAACTTATTTTTGTTTATCTCGACAATGTTCAATGTTCAGAACAACAGCGAGAAAAATAAAATCCTAATATTAATAGCTTTAACTCGCGACTTTACTCGCGTGTACCGGGATAAAAATGAATAAATAAATAGCGTTGGACTATCACACAATGTCATCCAGCCCCAACACTAAGCAGAACTTGAGTTATGGGAACCAAATAGCTGACATAAGTTCCTACTACATAAATACTTATTTTGTAAATTCATACTTATTATACATACTATACTTGTATTCTACGTATAAAATAAGCTCTAATCCGAGAAAATTTTATTTGCAGATCATACAAGCATTTACCTCGCGGTGGACATCGAACCCGCGCCTTCTGCGTCTCAGGCGATCTTTCGCCCATTGCAACACAGAGGTCATCGAAGTGAAGATGTTTTTTTTTCTCTTTATACCATCTACTGGATAGCTTGAGCTAAAATCATGCACATATTAAAATCAAAATCAAATCCAATCATATTTATTTGCAGATAATATGGTTACCTACTACATGTTCTTAATAATTAAAATGCTGCTCGCCAGTTCTGTTAGCTTGAACTTTGCTTGACACGCTCTCCCGCGTGTCTAGCAATTAAAGAAGAGAAAAATTTAATCAGTACTTATTCTACATGAAAATACTTTAGATGTATAATAATTATGATTGTATTTATTTATATTATTTATTTATTTATTAATTAACCAAAAACAACATAATACAATAAAAGCAACAAATCATTCACAAAAAAAGTTGGCCATACTTACTATACATATAATGACGTGTTACTTTAGCAGCCGTGCTAGGTCGTACCTGTGTTACGATCTGCTAAGTTATTCCTCACTAGTAAACCATTATACAAAAAAAAAGAACATGTACCTACGTACTAAATTTCTTCCGATTTTAAGGTTAAACAAGAATAATTATTATGACATCCGTACATGACCTAATGTATTAGCTACAACTTGATGCTGTAATTATGCAATTATAATTATCGTGTAGTAAGAAGTTATAACAAAAATGAGGGTACCTAGAAATTTTATGGCTCAATTTCTTTGTGTGCGGTGTCAACAGCTATCGAGCGAGTCACGGTCCGATAGTGTTGGGGTAACCTTAGTGCACTCTGGTACCTTTATGCAATTTCTATTACTATAAGTACATTTACAAGAATACAAACATCCAAGAATCCAAGCATCCAAGAAAGAAAGAAGAAAAAAAAGAAACAAAAACTTACAAACTTAATATTGTTAAAAAAAAATAAGCTGCCGATTTGCCGGTATAAATAGCTAGATTTAAATCAAATAAATCTGATCTTCATTTTAAGACAAGTAAACATCTAGATTATTATATAGGTTGCCCGTTTTCAAGAATAAGTAGGTAATACAAGAGAATCAAGGTACATATTATTTAGTAATGAATACGTATTATAAAAGTACAAATCAAGTGATAAATATTTTTGATGAGAATACCTACATTATTATAATTATATTATATTATATCTTATCTACACTCAATAGATCTTGCCTACTTTACAAAAGTTTGTGGTACAACTGAGGTACAACACTAATAGGTAATGCTGCGGTAGGCAGTAGGCGGTAGCACATTCCATCGACGACGTGGACTGTATCGCGGTACAAAAGTAGGAGTGACCCGAATCATACATTAAGAAAGGTAGATACCAAAATCATCAAGTAGGTATTATTCGACTAAATAGATTATGGTTAGAATAGTGACAATTAACTTTTCAAAATTTCTTAAACAAGGTAATAAAACTTAAATTAATATAGGTAAGTTAGTATACTTATTTTTAAAATCGTGTGTTAGTGGATGGGGAAAAATACTTATAATTTATAAGTAGGAATTCGTATCTGTAAACAGTGAAGTATAAAGTCTATAATAAATTGCATTAGTTTTACATACGGAACTTAAATATGTAGTTGAATTTAATCCTTGAGAATGAGTAATTGGTTAATAATTTATGAATGTATGGGAAAATCTAAACATAAAAAAAGTTACTTATCCACTTGTAATAAACTTTCAGTATCATTATAATCCAACGACATCAAAAATTTATGTAGTAGCAGTTGACATTTTGACATCGTATTATGGTACAAAACTATATTTTTACTTATTTTACGGTAAAGATGTGCACCCAGGAAGCAGGCGTGTCTTTTCGCGTAAGCAGAATTAAATCTTTCCGGTAGTATAATGCGGTCCTTTCGCCTTAGGCTCTCAAACAGATTTTTATCATAGTGGTTCTCCGAGTGAGATCTAAGTACAGCTCTTTTAACAAATGATTGTCGTACAGTCAGAACTTTTATATCTAAGAATAGTTGTTTAGTGGGGAATCGGAAAGGCTTCGAGAGCATCACCTTTAATACCGCTCTTTGGGATCTTTCTACTCTTAGCATATATGATTTGTAGGTTCCACCCCAGATGGCAATACAGTAGGTTATCAAAGAGTTGCAAAGTGCAAAGTAAATGGATTTTAACAGCCTTATTGGAAGATGTCGAAGTCTTCTGAAGACTACAATTAATTTACGAATCCTACCAGTTAAAATTTTTGTGTGTTCCTTCCAGTTAAGAAGGTTATCTATAACGACACCAAGGTACTTGATTGAAGATACTCGCTCGAGTATCGAACAAGTGCAGGGTGTTGCAGGGGGAACGTTACACGTGTGAGCTTTAATGTGTAATGAATTCATTTTAGGGTTGGTGATAGTGGTCTTAGTAAATGTAACATATTTAGTTTTACTTATATTTAGAGTGAGAAGGTTAATTCTCAGCCATGACATAACTTCTTTAAGTCCAATTTCAGCCTTTACCGATGCTTCATCCCACGTAGGAGCGCTAAACATTAAAACGGTGTCATCTGCATAGGCAATTAACTTACCCCCATCGAGCTCAAGACAGCAAAGATCGTTAACGTATATCAAAAATAGGGTAGGTCCCAATATGCTTCCTTGTGGCACACCATAGCTAATAGGAGTTTCATCACTGATAAAATCATCAACTTTAACACGCTGCAATCTGTTGGTTAGATAATCATTAAAAAGCTTCAGTGAAATACCCCGTACCCCCATCTTCTCCATTTTGTTAAGTAGGATAGGGACAGAGACAGTATCAAAGGCCTTAGCCAAATCCAAAAAAATACCGATGCACTTTTTATTATTGTCAACTTGTCGGACTAAATAATCAGTAAGTAACATAACTGCGTCTTCAGTCGATTTACCTGCCACAAATCCGAACTGGTTTTCTGAGATCAACTTTGATTTGGTCAAGAAAGATCTCAATCTATTATTAAGCAGTCGTTCTAGTATTTTGGACAAAGATGAAAGAATGGATATTGGTCTATAGTTAGTGATACTGTCTCTATCCCCTCCCTTATGGATTGGCTTGATCAGCGCAGTCTTAAATTGAGTTGGAAATGAACCATGTTTGAAGCACAAATTGCAGATATGTGTAATAGGAGGAACGATAAGATTACTTGTCATTTTCAAAACCTTTGACGAGATTCCATCGTAGCCTACCGCACAACTAGTTTTGAGACTCATTATAATCTTCTCCACTTCAATAGCGTCCGTGTCAAGAAGAACAAACGAATTCAAATTATTTTTTATTTTGGAGAATAATTGAGGTGTGTTATTATTTTTGTCTTTAAGAATATCATCAGATAATCTTTTACCTATATTAGCGAAAAAATGATTAATAAAATTTAACGAGTCGACAGGGTTAGATTTGAACTTAGTAAGGTGTTTGTTACCATTGTTATCCTGTTTAGGTTTTAATTTAGCAATAGTTTTGATAATTTTCCATGTTTCCCTGTTATTCTTTCCAGCATTATCAATATTCATACAGTCGAAATCAGATTTAACCTTACTTAAAATTTCACGACAGTAGTTTCTGTACCGCTTATAAGTTAAACTCAGAATTTCATTTTCTGGGTCTAGCCTCGAATCACGGTGTAATTTATCTCGATGTTTGATACATTTCAATAAGCCAGGGGTAAGCCAGGGTACTTTTAAAACTTTACGACAAGGAACCGTTTTTGTCGTGGTGTTTTTCTCGATTGCTCTTTTAATTTCATTTATAAGAGTATTAGTAGCTATTTCGACGTCATTTATTTCCAGGATACAATTCAAAACGTCACAATCTAAGTCTGAGGTAATATTTTCAAAGTTGATTACTTTGTATGTGTTATATTTATTCTTATTTTTCGAATTTTTACTGAGACTTATAAGGAGGGAATAATGGTCGGTTATAGTTGTGGACATGACTAGAGTAGTGGCAGAAACATTTGTTTTCAGAAATACATGGTCCAGATTACTATTACTCTTGCTTCTAGTTATAAATGAATGCGATGATAATAAGCCATGGTATGCCATAAGGTTAAGGTATTCTTCACTGTCTAGTTTTGATTGAATTGCTATATTTATATTTATATCTCCTGTAAGAATTATGGTAGGAAATGCTTTTAGGCTGACCATTATGTTATTTATTGATGTAAAAAAATTATCTAACGATCTATACGATGGTGGGCGATATATTGCAATAATTGCAGTTTCTTTTCCGATAGTTATGGTCAGACAGTTACTTTCAAATTTGGGGGGCTCAGTTACTTCAGCAGATATATCGTTTCTAATATATACAACTACACCTTCGTTTTGAGACATATTAAAAGTAGAGCTATATTGCGTAAAATTGTTTAATTTAGGGATAACTTCTGCTTTATTTAACCAGCATTCAGTGAGAATTATCACATCAGTATCGATCTTCAAGCGTGTCAACAATATTTGTATTTGGGGGAAATTAAGACTAATACTCCTAATATTTTGACATAATACATTAAGTTTCTTGGTAGAATTGTCAATAAGGGTATGGGCTGTCTCAATATCACATTGAAATGATTTTGAGACATTAAATTTATCCAATTCATTTCCTAATGCTTCACTAACCATGTTGGAGTTTAAGGAGAACCACTATAACAATTTCAACTTTGATGTCAATAGCACCACATTCGCTTGAGAAAATAGTATGAAAAGCTGAATAAACGTGTATAATATACGTTTCGTGGATAAGACAGTAATACTTTTTAAATAAAATCTTAATCTTCATGTGTAGGTATGAAAATGAGGACACAATAATGTGTTGTTGTATTTCTAGAGTATAGTCTAAAGTGTAAACAGTTATGTCTATAAATTTACCTCGATAGATCCTGTAAACCAGATGTGTAGTTGTAAAACTACTAATTTCGTGCATCCTTAGTTTAGGTGTTTCTTCTGGTTTGTGAGAATTAATGGTGATTCCTGAGTTCATCCAGCTGCTTCTCATCTTTGATAAGCAGATGTGGGACACCTTCTTTCTTCCTAAGAAAAATTCTTCCATACGAACACCAGCAAAACTGATATCCATTGGTTTTTGCGTAGTCTCTTGCTAGGGTAAGTAGTCTTCTGGTCTTAGCAGTAAGATGCTCAGCGACATAAATTTGGGCTGCCGGATATCCCAGAATCCGTATTTGGGCACTTAGCTTAGCAGGGTTATCCTTCATAACTTTTTTGAATTTTCTTATGAATTCTTCTTTCCTGTAAGTTGTAGTGAACTTTACTATTATTGGCGGGTTACCATTTGACTTGACGTTAATTCGGTATGCGTCTTGGATCTCTGATGATTGAAGATCGACATCAAGGGCTTTTCCTATGCATTTGGTAAGTTCAGGAAGGTCTAGTTTAGTTTCACCCTGTTTCTTCGGAATATTTTTAATTTCAATAGACGAGCTCCGGGATTTTTTTTCAAATACTTCTATCCTTTCTTCCAGATCTTGGGTATATTTTATGTATTCATTTCTTTCCACCTCAAGTTCATCAATCTTCAGCTTCATATCATCATATTTATGCGACATAAATTCCAAGTTTTTACATAGCTCAGAATTTTGATTTTTAAGCTCATTTATGTCGTCATGTAAATTATTAAACTTACTGTTTATTAGTTCAACCAATTCTTTCCTTAACGTGCTCAAGGAGTCACAGAAACTGTCATCGTCAGCTCTTCGTCTCTTGTACCGCGGCATCGAGTTTGGCGGCCGTTTTTGTTGTCCCACGTCGCTGCGTGAAGCCGAGTCCGAATCTGATGGCACTTCATCCACTCGTAAACTCGGTGTTGGTGGTGGAGATCGCTGAACGCTCATTTTGGTATTAGCGAACTGAATTACTACTTAAACCGGCAATTATCAATCACAGCTAACTCGCACAACACGTCAGTACGCAACCAATACAGCGGAGGAATGATGATTATAAAATGTATAATATATAATTTCAATCCATCCCAACCTCCCTGGGATGCAGAAGGTTGCGGGTTCGATTCCCACCGCCTGACAAATGTTTGTATGTTCTGAAAATATTGGTCTCGGGTCTTTTCTACATTTATTAATACAAAAAAATATAAGTAGCATAATAATCAAGTGGTTCCCATAATACAAGCTCCGTTTAGTTTAGGGCTACATTATGCTGTGTGATAGTGTTTAGCATTATTTATTTATTTATTTATCCAGCCATAATTTCACTGCAGACGAAAGCTAATATGTTACAACTTCCAATTAACCTTAATACAAATGATAGCAATTTAACAAATCTCGATCATTTTACAGTAGATAATATCATATTTATTTTGTACAATGCTTTTTATTTTACCTTTTAGAATATTACATCATAAAAATAAAGACTGGCGAAAATATCGTCCGGCGGTCCGGCAACCCTGTATAAATAGGGTCACTGCCCCAATTATACACCCGAGCTCGAATTACAATATTCAGAAGGTCGATTCTTACACTTTTGAAAACGGACGACAAAAGGGTAAAGCTAAAATTTTAACGAAGAACCCCCAAACTTTTACGTTTTAAGCAAGAAATTTGAATAACTTTAAGGGTCTTTACAACACTAGGGACAAACTAAAGGCATACTAACCTATAACTTCTTTAACCATGGAATCCTACCGTTACCGATGACGCTTTTTTCCAAACACCAACTCCTTCCACTTGACTGGATACAACGCAGGGCAGCTCGTATTGTCAACGATCCTAAGCTCACAGGCGATCTAGAGCCATTAAGTCTGCGGAGAGACGTTGGATCTCTGTGTGTGCTCTATCGTCTGTATAATGGAGATTGTTCTGAAGAGTTGTTTAATCTGGTGCCCGCGGCTGCTTTCCACCATCGCACCACACGCCGCAAAACCAAATATCATCCGCACCACCTGGATGGTTGGTTCTCGAAAACTGTTCGTTTTACTCGGTCCTTCCTGCCACGTACGTGTAAGTTGTGGAACGAACTCCCTCTTGCGGTTTTCCCACAGAGCTACAACATGGGGACCTTCAAACGGCGGATATTTCATCACCTCAAGGGCCGGCAGCGCATCAGTATTGCCTCTGGTAATTCAGGTGTCCATGGGTGGCGGTGACTACCTCCCATCAGGTAGCCCGCCTGTTCGTCTGCCAGCATTGGCATAAAAAAAGCGTCATCGGTAACGGTATGATATTAGGATTCCATGGTTAAAGCAGTTATAGTTTAGTATGCCTTTAGTTTGTCAAAAGAACCTCAAAGTTAGTAAAATTCCTTGCCTAAAAAGTAAAAGTTTGGAGGTTCTCGTTAAAATTCTAGCTTTACCCTTTTGTCCGAACCGGCCGTAATCCACCACCACCAGCCATTGAAGGTCTTTGACTGCTGGACCTCCCTGAACAAGAAGGGGCCCAAGAATACCCATTATCTCCAGGCTGGCATGCGGATCGAAGAGCACAGCTTCTTGCACCACCATTGCTCTACCCCGCGGTGGTCAGGGAATCTAGTTTTGCCAGTGTAGGCTGCGCTATGTCGCAATCAGCCAGCCGCCAGAGCTCTTTTTGTTAGTTCTTAGCAGGATGCACCACGTGCCGGTGAGGTTGGCTTGGGTTCCGAAGATGGGGGTTGGAATCCCTTACATCCCAAAACTGCTATAAACACAATAATAAAACAGTTAAAGGTAAGTAAGTCATCATTTTTTATATGTATGTAAATATGTCCCTTTGCACCAATGATCTCCTAACCAAATCCGTCATCGTCCAAGCCATTCAGGACAAAGGATTTTATATGTATAGATTGTGGGATAATTGAAAAGAGATTTCAGCCATTACCTGAGTGAAAATACAAACAAAACTTCTGAACCATACCTTGTAATATTAGTAAGTTATAAGATAGTTGTTCATAGAAGTGCTACTCACGCACTGTAGAACGTTTGGAGGGCTGCAAACACAAGTCTCTATGTGTAGCCGGGTGTTCACAGCAGCAGATCAGCATGGCCTTGGACTGGTGCTATTGTAGTAGGTACCTAGTTCTTGGTCCTATTCCATAAAATATTTGCAATCGGTGATTAATTTCCGAGCTTTATTTAAAAACAGGTTGCACAGCTTTAACCTTCCAATTCAGGAGGCAAGGAATTATTTTATGTTTTGAATGCTACTATAATAATAAAAGCCACTAATAGGATTACATTATGTAGCATGTTTTTCTAAGAAAAAAAAATATTCCGTTATAATTAATCTTCTCTAATTAAAATTGGTTTGTGGGTAAAAAATATAATTTTAATGAATAAAGTCTTGATTTTTTTCTGAGATCTCGGAGTCTTACCTCTATTTTCACCAGCTACCACAAATTATTCATCCCGTTCTAATTAATAATATGTATAAAAAATTGGCTTGTGATTGAAAAAACAAGGTTTAATGAATCATAAGTCTTGATTTTTTTCTGAGATTTCGGAGTCCCGCATCTATTTTCACGAACAACCACAAAATATTCATTTCAAAATCATACCTATATTAAAAATTAGTTGCTGAGTAAAAAATATTTATTATTTATTTTTCATGATGAATCATTTTCATCATTCATAACCTTGAGTTTTTCTGATTTCTCGGAGTCTCGCTTCTATTTCTACCAACTATTAATATAGAACAAAACCATTTAAAAGTTTGCTGTAGGAGCCCGCACGATGTTTTGCGAACTGTCATAATGAGAGCTTCAATTTAAACTTTTTAATTCGTCGTTTTGTTGTTTACAGAGTTTGAGCAACAAGTCGGGAGGTTAATTAGTGTTAAAAAGTTAAACAGATTTCCAGGATTTTATTTAGAGTTTTAGAGATGTTTCTGGGCTGGAGTGGCTGGCAAATGGGCAGAATTGAATTAGTATCCTGCTTACATTTCGCCGCTGGTTTTCTTTACCCACAATCACCCTAAATAAGTTCCTAGGGTGTTAAGTCATAAAAACGCTTATCAAAAAACCTTATCCATGATTTTATCATTTTGTTGGACATTTGCCCAAGATAATACTCTATAGAGTCATTAATCATTGTAATTTTAAATGTATTTGTGTGCTATTTTGTGGTAAATAAATTATGTCTATGTCTTTTTATATGTCTATGTCTATGTCTTTGACACGGTGTCATCGTTGACATACATAAACATCAAAATGCCATATTTGCACTAATTTAGACGATATGTTTCTTGAAAAGTGTTTAACGTCATTTTTTCTCCATGTGGGGCTCTAGAGCATCAAGATAGTACCTAGTAGTATATAATATCTCGATGCATTTGCCTCGTATAAAGTGTTGTCATCCCATTTGATTAATTAATTCGATCCAATTTCTCTGACCAAAGTCGCATTAGACATTTTGTCAAATATCTTTGTCCAATGCGACTTGGCATACCACCTTCACTCAGGAGAATTAAAGGCAGTGAGTGTTTTTAGTTAATGCTTCATGCATTCAACTTTGTGCTCTAGCTTTTCCACCCACTGCTGGGCATAGATCTTCAAAGTTTTCCATTCCCCTTTCATAATTTACTCTCTCTACCCTACCCAGTTATTTTTTCTACAAAAAGTAGTCCCTCGAAATATTAGCAAAGTTTAAAGTTAAATTGGTTGAACTAGGAATTTTGCCAGAAGTTTAACTTTGAGGATTTTTCAGTATCTGCGAGAAATGGCTCATGAAAAGGGGAAAAAAGGGAAAAATCCAGGATCTATTACATAGAGATTTTTCTCTTCAATTTCAACGCATTCACACAAACATTAAAATAGCCATGCTCATTGCTTAAATTCTTAGTATCGTTCTAACATAATTTATGTCTATTTCTGCCGTGTAGCAGTATTGTTGTGTTTCGGTTGTATGGGTGCCGATAAAATTACAGGTACATGAAGCTTCATGTCTTCATGCCTCAAGTTGACGGGCACAGGACGTTGCATCGTTGGGCACGTTGGTTGTTATCATGCGCCTACGATTATATAGGTACTATTATACATACCTACATAATGATCTCTTGTAAAATATTTTAGGAAATAATCATCTTGTATTCTATTCAAAATTCATTGTTCTTGGTGATGTGGTTGATAATTGTCGTTGGCTGTATTAGTCCACAGCTTGACATAGGCTAGTAATAATAATAATAGTTTAAAAAAACTAAAAAAACACGCTTGCACGCATGCGTAGTTCGCGCACTAGCTCTGTCTCTCTTACTCGCATGCAAAGGATGCGGAAAGAAATTAATTAATCCTGGCGAATCTAATTAGGATAATCGGATATTTTTATCGGATTATTGCATTGTCATCGACCTTTGACAGGTGTGCAAAGTTTGAATCAAATCTGATCGTTCAAAGTAGGGCAAAATCGAGCTCAAAGGAGTCGGTTACATACATACATACATACATACATACAGGTGAAACTAATAAAAGCGTGTTAAAAAATGGGATGCGTCTATAATGCCCACGGTAGGCATGCGAGTTGGAGATCTCAACCGGTTGCCAGAGCTCCGTTTGTTATTTAGCAGGTGCTAGCGCACCACGCGGGTGAGGTTAGCTTGGTATCCCCATGTAAAAAATGGGAATAAATATGCGCCTAAAGGACCTTCCGCCTAAGGGGAAGATTAGACAGAGAGCGGTAACGCGTTCAAGCATTCCGCGTTCTTGTTCTGCGTTCTATGCCATATACGAATTTGCGTGGTACCGAACGCCTTCTGTATGTGCTATATATATGTAATACACACAGCGAACGAAGAACGTGAACGCGGAACACTTGAACGCGTGACCGCTTTCTATCTGATAGGTCCCTAAGATTAAAGTTTTATGGGACTTGTAAACATAAGAAGATGAAAAATCTTGTTGATAATTTTTACAGCATTTAACAAGATACTTTTAAACTAGCTTTTACATGGTCGCAAATTTGCTCTTATTTATATCAATAGAAACCTCATTCCACCGCCTTTTAAGTGTAGCCCTCCACGTTTCAGTTTTCTCTTCCTACGTGTTCCTCTTGACCTGTTTCCCTGAGTGAGGGATTAGCCATAAGATGCTGCACTCACCGCCATTTTGTAGCGATAAACATTGGAATAAAATAAACCGTAAACTGTTACATTAAATATTGTATGTGCTTATGTAGTAATTAAATGATTGTCTATGTCTAATGTCTAAGACATTTTTCACTATAGGCAACCATTTTTGCATATAGTTAAAGGGGGTAAGGATATTGGTAGCAATTTTGTTGTGATTTTCTAAAAGTATACTCAATTTTACATTGCCCAAAATTATTGCTGGCCTTTTCTTATAGATGGAAAAAACTAGGATGGTTATAATTTTAGAGCTGTCAAATAAAATTTGTATTTAAAAAATATGCAATGTAATTGCAATAATAGATATAAATAAATAAATAAAATAATGCGAGACGTAATCACACAGCATCATGCAGCCCCAAACTAAGCAGAGCTTGTATTATGGGAACCACAAGATTGATATACTACACATATATTTTTTTTTTTGTAAATACATACATATCATACGTAGAAACACCCAGACCCGAGACAAATATCTGCAGAACATGCAAACATTTGTCCCGCGGCGGGAATCGAACCCGCAACTTTCTGCGTCTCAGGCGGACCTTCGCCCGCTACGCCACAGAGGCCGTCAAATTATTTATTTATTATTAATTTAATAATAGATATAGTTAGCTGTTCATTACTTTCAAAAGTATTTGTTGCTTTGTATTATAATTTTAATTTTGTCAGTTTCCGCGAAAAATATATGTCTATAATGCATCTTCTTCACAAAAAGTGAACCTTCGCCAAATGGCAGTAGTGAAGTCGCGCATATAGGTATTAAAAGTTTTGTCAAAAAAAGAATAAAGTTAGTATTTTTATGTTGGTAGTTTCAGCCTTAATGTAGTCTATCAAAGTCCCGCATCAGTGACTACTTGTACTACAAAATGGCACTAAAAAGAAAACTAAATATAGAGTGCCCCAAAAAGACCCTAAGACTAAGATAAGACTTTAGTCAGGACTAAGCACTTCCAAACATCATTTATAAAGCGCACTGCTATAATATGGAATCAGCTGCCAGCGTCCCTAACGGCTTCAAAAAGAGAGTTAGTAGGCATCTTTCGGGAAAGCTCGTCCCATCGTCAACCTCATCCTTGCCCACGCAAGCCTTGAGGTCAAGAGCTGGCCCATACTAAAAAATCGAGACCCTACATCAAAAAATGAAACTTCTTGATTCTTCTTATTTCTAAATGAATTATCTTTTAACATAACGCCAATCATCACATTAATATTATAAATGCGAAAGTTTGTGTGTGTGTGAGTAATTTGTTCCCAGTCAATTCCTTAACGGCTAAACGCAAACTTAATTTTAACTTAATTTTAATTCAGGTACCATGTGAACGACTTCATAATTCATAATAATTTATTTGCAACGAACATGGGTACATGAAATAAACAGTTCTTATGCCATACTTAAAAAACAAAGATTTACCATATTCTGCTGTCACGAGCATGCAAAATTTTAAATACAAAAAAATATAAAAATAAAATAACATTACAGTAACAATGTCAACTTTTTTATGGTACTTGAATAAGGAACAAGCTCATTTTAAGTGATGTTAAGTGGTAACCATTAGCTATCACAAAGCAATTCATCATAGATCACGTTTTTTTGAACGTGTTATACGATGCAATGCCCTGCGTCCATCAACTTGAGGCATGAAGATGATAATGATTGATGGCAATATAACTAAAAATAAAATAAGATTAAGTCATTATCTGTCAAATATTCATTAATTAAGTAATATAATTTGATTTAGTATGTTCTTCAACAGTCGGATTTTGAAATTCTTTTAAAGTGTCTGGTAATTTATTTAATATTCGAGGAGCCATACCAAGCCGCAGGTTAATCTAGGATTATCTTTGTCGTAGGTATCAGGAACTTTGTGTACACCATGGTACCACGACCACCAGACCTGTAACAAATATCTACTATGTAATGATTTAATAGGGGATAGGCCCATTATCACCCCTAGTCATAACCCCTTTCATTAGGGTAGGCCTATGTCCAGCAATGGTCTGCATATAAGTGGATGATGATGTTGATTTAATGATTTATACTTTATTTTATTACTTTATTACTATATTTTAGCTACATGATGCTGTGTGATTACGTCCTGCATTATTTATTTATTTATTTATTTGTCTTGCATCGGGAATCGAATTGTATTCATCCCACCCCTGAAAGAATTATTAATTCTGCACCAATCGCTTATCCTTAAACATATAATTTCTTAAGATAGGTACGTAGCTTTTAAAGGTAACATGAGAGCAGAGTAAACACGACCCAATAAAAATTAAGCAAACCAAACTTGGCGCACCCTGTACAGGCCATTATACGACCAAATAAACAAGGTGCAAGCTCGTAACGAGCCATCTCGTCCCAAATGTACCAGATAATACCCTAATGTCCTATGTGAAAAACTAACGGGACGTAGTGCCTTGGTAATGATCCATTACGATCTATTTGGCTGCTGTGACGTCATTGTGTTCGAGCTAACAGAGGGGTATTATAAGTTTAATGTGTGTATCTGTGTGGAATATCATAGGTGCCAATTGAATAAACCGATTTTGATATGTTATAGACTCTCTCCCTATCGGAACCCCGATATTGTTAAGTGTACACGCGCCGTGATCGATCTTTGCGTTCTGTGGATACGGTCAGTGTGGTGTGTCGGTGTGTGAACGCGGACATTCCTGAGTCTGATGATGAAGTGCGGGTAGTTGCGGCATCTGCTTGCTTTACGGTAGCTCCAGTACTCCAGTTATCCTGTGACCATGATAGAAACGTCGGAAAAATAAATAAATAAGGTAAAGGGCGAAGAAGACGCGTTACACAGTGAAAGTTTATAAATACTCCTCAAGCATGCTGAAGACCGCAGTAACGTGCTAAAAGGTGACTTGTAGTTAATATAAGTTAAGGTTTTTGTAAATTGATGCACTCCAACCACCATCTTGCAAAAAAACACAGGTTTGGCTGGTAGAAATGCTCCTAGCATTAAACCCATCTATTGTTACTGGCCTGGTCTGGAGGAGGAGGACGTGCAGAATCACATTTGTTCAGCACTCAAATCCATAAAGAATCAGCAAAAGACTCTAAGTAGATGCTTACTTTCAATCTACTAAGTATAAATCTGCCACATTTATTCAAATAACTTTTGTAAGCACGATGTACCAATAATTTTAACGTTATTAAGATATGAAATCTGAAAACAGAATAGAAACAGTTATACGGCACGTGAATCGAATGTAATTCGAGAGGCTAGCTACGAGGGAGACTTGTATTCAAACATGGCACAATCACTGACACAATTGACTAATATTTTTAAAAAAATCATTCACTTTCAGATTTATTTTAACCAAATCTGCTTGAGTAAGTATATTTTTTTATTGAAAATTTTGACATCACAGACAGACAATAAAATTTAAATAGTGGATATACAATTCATTCAATGAAAAGACAAATAATTATGGTATATAGGTAACAATATTCAAAAAGAAAAAAAGATATTGAAAGAAGTTAAATATTTAAATAATAAAATGAAATAAGTGATAATGTTTTGCAGTGTAGATCAGTGTTTCGAACCAAGGCCAGCAATGGATTGGATCTGCAACGAGACTATCCGACATAGAACTAAAGTTGTCGACATAGCTCAGAGAATTTTCAAGCTGAAGTGGCAGTGAGCTGGACATATCTGCCGCAGAACCGTTCCGTTGGGTTATACGAGTTCTTGACGCCCTCCGGTCAGGTGGAATACCGATTTACAAAAGTTGCTGGTAGAAGCTAGATGCGTTGAGCTCAGGACAGGTGCAATGGTGCTCATTAGGGGGGGGCTATATCCAGCAGTGGACTGCTATAAGCTGATGATGCATTCCAAAACACACGCTTAAGTATAACTTATAGTACTTGTCTCCTAAAGACCTCCTCCTTGTCTCCTCGCTGGAAGAAGCGGAGAGGGTGTGTTTGCGCAGGGTTAATACCCAGAATTAATTACCTAATGCGCAGCTTACCGCCAGCATACTTTTTACGTGACGCGACCTGTACACACTCTTACAGACCTCGCAAACACGACGCTTTGTCGTCGCGCTTAGTCACGAGCGTCTGTCATATCTTGCTGTCGCGATTGTCGCCGTGTGTGCGGAGCTTTGAACAAAATGTATGAAAATTGTCCCCCGCTGCTTGTCTTAGCGTCTAATCGCTGACGTTTGTCGCCCAATGTGCGCAGGCTATTTAGGCGACTATACATGTCAAACCTCCCTCTCGCTCGCAACACGTTTTCCTACCAAAAAATGTGCACCAAAATTTATCAAATTTGTACAAGTTTTTTGGTTAGAAAACGTGCTAGAATCAAAATGATATTCTTGCTGAACCTTTGTATTGTTATTTTCTAGGCCGTGAAGGTTTGCTATTTTGCATAACTAAATTCAGTGATTTTATATCTTCAAAAATGTTGAATAGTGCGAGCGAGAGAGAGGTTTGACATGTTCGTCACCTAAAGTATTGCAAGTATAAACTTGCGCAAGTATGTGCGAGTGCTTTTAAAATGCTCAGACATTTCTGCACTCGCCTGTACAATTGCATCTGACGTACTGTTATTGGTATCGGATACGCTATTAGCATTTAAATAACTAAGTTTCGGCAATCACCTATTTGAATTCAATGCAATGCAACTAGCTTGTCATTACTATGAGAATTGCATTCTATTGCGTCTGTTTAATAATATCTATACTTATAAAATCCTTTGTCATGAATGACTGACGGATCAACGCACAGCCTAAACAGCTGATCGTAGAGAACTGAAACTTGGAGGGTGTATTCTTTGTATGACGTAGGCATCCGATAAGAGGGGACTTCTCTAACAATGGTTAATGCAACTTAAAAGAGGAGATCCCAACCCATGTAATAATTACTTTGTCAGAAAATAAAAGTATTTTTGATTGATTGATTTTTTTTATAAGAAATAATTTTCCGGAATGAAGAAGATAACAAGGTTACAATATCACATTTTTACGTACGTAGAATCAAAGTCTAGACCTTACACATTATTCTAGTTTTTATTTCACACCGATCGGTGCAATATTACCGAAGTTATAAGCGTCGGAAGTTTACGTAGGTTTTTTAAATCAAGTCAGTGATCGCGAGCAGCGCGTGACGTCATCGCTCCTATTCGGCGCGGCGCGGCGGGCGTCCGTAGTACATTTTGCTGCTAAGTTGTTTGCTCTCGTGCGCTCTGGTTATTTTTATTAATGCTGATTGATTGAGTGTATTGTGTAAATTATTGTTTTAAAACTAAAATGGAAGAAGGATTTCAAAAAGGCCAATGTAACAACCTTCCCATAGTTCACGGTCTGATGGTAGCAGAATGTTTTATAAAAAATAAAGAGATCATTAACCTTGGAATGGTTCAATAAACTGCGAGTCGCGTATCCTACATACGACATACCTACTAATATACATGTATCGGGGAGCCCCCCTTAATTAATATTAATTATTTATTTTTTAAGTATATATAAACAAAATATTCTGTGAATATTTCAAGGGTCTACCTGTTGCCAATAAAAATTTCAACTGTCTAACTATCGATCTAAGTGCGACATGATCCTCACAACAATATACTGTCGTTTTTTGCCCTAACGGGGGCTCATCACATTTGTATTTTTTTTTCTAATTTTTGGATCCTTAGGAACGGCCTCTGTGGCGCAGTGGGCGAAAGTCCGCCTGAGACGCAGAAGGTTGCGGGTTCGATTCCCGCTGCGGGACACATGTTTGCATGTTCTGTAGATATTTGTCTCGGGTTTGGGTGTTTTCTATGTATGATAAGTATGTATTTACAAAAAAAAAATATATGTGGTTCCCATAATACAAGCTCTGCTTAGTTTGGGGCTACATGACGCTGTGTGATTACGTCCCGTATTATTTATTTATTTATTATTATTTATAAAAAAACAACTTTTCGGGTGTTTTTGTGGCCGTATTTTTACACTGAGGCACGACACAGTATTTATTAGATGGACTAAAGTTGTTTTTATTGTTTCTTATTCAAAATAAACAAAGTAGTTCCGCGCGCGACGGGCACATTCGGGTAAATGCTTTGAATCCCCGGCTCGCTCGCGCGGTGGTAGGACACGTGACGTCATCAACGATATCGCGCTCGGTCCGCGGCTTAGACCGAAAATGTTAACTTTGCACTTTTATATCTCGGTCAGTTTTACAGATAAAAAAATAATAAAAACACAGTTGTTCCCGTAATGTTTTGTAGAATTTTTTGGCATATATAAAAAAAATGGTTTTCTTTTTCATTCTACCTCTAAGAAGGTGAAAAATGGGGGCAAAGTTTGTATGGCACAACGTGATTCCTTGGTTCTTCAAACTACTTTAAATTTTGCATAAACAATGTTTAACAGAATTGATGGAAGACGTGTTTCATATTTTATTGAAACTCATCGCCTAACGGGGTTAAGAAGGGGTAGAAAGTTATTTTGGGGATGATTTTCAACGAAGGTCATATCAATACTCCTTAGTGACACATGTTATGCCATATTATTTTAACACAATCATGTTTGAAAACTCATTCCGAATGTATTCAAAAAGTTGATCTCACATAAAAGCTCTCACAGATAGGTGCATGTGCGTTATAATCGGCGATAATATCACATGCGTTATTGCGATATATTCTGTTTTGATATTGAAAATGTTTATGTTTTTTAGTAGTGGTTAGTATGATATGTAGTAGATTTTTAGTCCAATAGGACGGCTACGAAGTTACACACTACTGCGAAAACGCAGTTGTGTGCATGGAATTGGGACACATTATTGCACGAACGCATGTGATCTTAGTACCAATAATAATGCACCTGTGTGGGGTAGCCTTAAAAGCTTGGTGCAATTCAATACTCTTTGAAATTGGAATGTCAATTACAAAAGAATATTTAAATCAGTTATGATTTTTTTATATTTATTATGGGCCAGCCAGCCTTGCGCCTTTCATAGGCAAAGGATGAGATCAACAACGGGGCGAGCTTTCCCAGAAGATTAACTCTGTTTTTGAAGAAAACGTAATTTCAAATTTATTTGTTCTTAGATATGAAAATCTTACCTTATATTATGTACCACGGGGACGGAAAGCTTTTATTCAAATATTGACTTGAAAGTTTTCACAGAGACTATACAAAAATAAATAAATATTTGAAGCGCTGAACCAATTTTAATGAATTTTTGGCATAGACCGCCGGAGCAGGCCGGGTTTCGCGGAGGGTATGGCACCATAGACCACATTCACACAGTGAGGCAGATTATACAGAAGTTCCAAGAGTATAATCAGCCCCTGTGTCTGGCGTTTGTGGACTATGAGAAAGCCTTTGACTCTGTAGAAACCTGGGCTGTCCTGGAATCCTTGCAGCGATGCCAAGTGGACTATCGTTATATCGAAGTGTTGAGATGTCAGAACGAAGCCGCCACTATGAGTGTCCGAGTACAGGACCAGCAGTCTAAACCCATCCAACTGCCCGCGGAGTGAGACAGGGAGATGTCATATCTCCGAAACTGTTCACAAGCGCGTTGGAGGATATGTTTAAGACGCTGGACTGGAAAGATATGGGCATAAACATAAACGGCGAGCACATCTCACACTTGTGATTCGCTGATGACATAGTCCTAATGGCGGAGTCGCTGGAGGAGCTGCAACAGATGCTGGACGGCCTAGCATCAGCCTCGCGAAAGATAGGTCTCGGCATGAATTTGGACAAGACCAAAGTTATGGTCAATGACCGAATTGATCCGAGTCCTGTCGTCGTTAATGGACACCTTCTTGAAATTGTTTCGGAGTATACATACCTCGGGCAGATATTGCAGTTGGGTAGGAACAACTTCGAGAAGGAGGTTAAGAGGAGGATTCAGCTGGGTCGGGCAGCATTTGGAAAACTACGTCGAGTTTTCTCGTCACCCATACCGCAATGTTTGAAAACGAAAGTTTTCAATCAGTGCGTCCTACCCGTCATGACATACGGAGCCGAAACGTGGACTCTCACAGTACGGCTAGTCCACCAGTTTAAAGTCGCTCAGCGAGCTATGGAACGAGCTATGCTCGGGGTTTCTCTGAAGGATAAAATCCGCAATGAGTTTATCCGACATAGAACTAAAGTTGTCGACATAGCTCAGAGAATTAGCAAGCTGAAGTGGCAGTGGGCTCGCCATATCTGCCGAAGAACCGATAACCGTTGGGGTAAACGAGTTCTTGAGTGGAGACCGCGGCTCGGCAAACGTAGTGTAGGACGCCCTCCGGCCAGGTGGGGTGACGATCTGCGAAAGGCTGCTGGTAAAAGCTGGATGCGTCGAGCTCAGGACAGGGCGCAATGGCGCTCATTAGGGGAGGCCTATGTCCAGCAGTGGACTGCTATAGGCCTATATATATAAATATATATATATATATAGGCTGATGATGATGATGATGATGATTTGGCATAGATGAAGGGCCTTGGACTTGCTCGAAAATAAAAATTAAAGAGTGAAATAGGGGATGAAAGTTTGCATCAATTATATCTCAAGTTAGGCATATAAAATTCATCATACCGGCTGTTAACTTGGCGACGGGTCACCAACGGAAACAGGAACTAAAAAAGGAGTAAGAACGGGAATGGGTACCTGCATATTACTACAATACGGGGTAGGTAATTAAGTAATATGTAGGTACATTTTGCTCCGTTTATATTTAGGGTTCCGTGGCAAATTACCATGTTTGGGAAAGATTTTACATGAAAATAAAGTGAACGTACAGAAAGAGTGTAAACGCAAATGAAATTGCGAGCAGGTCAATTTATATTTTTCGGATTCCGAACTCCAACGGAACCATTTTACTAAAGCTTTGCTGTCCGTCCGTCTGTCTTTCAGCGCGCGTATCTCATGAACCGTAATAAATAGAGAGTTGAAATTTTCACGATGTGTATTTCTATTGCCGCTATCATCATCATCATCATTTCAGCCATTTTCGGCCCACTGCTGGGCATGGGCCGTTATATATGTATATATGCCGCTAAATAATTAATAAAAATTATTTAAAAGTAGATAGTTTTATACTTTACACGATGGAACGGAACCCTTCATGTATGAGTCCAACTAGTAGTTGACCGATTTTTTTGGCCCCTTAAATATCTTCATTGCATCACACCAATATTATAAATGCGAAACTTTTTGTGTGTGTGTGTGAGTATGTTTGTGGTCGCTTCACTCCGTTACGGCTGAATTCCATGAAACTTGGAATATACATAGTTTAAGACCTGGATATATATAGGCTACTTTTTATTCTGGTATCACGCGAGCAAAGCTGCGGGCGGTAGCTAGTATTTAATAATATTGAAAAACTAAACTTGCTTTATTTTTCATATTGTAGCTAGAGTCAACTCTGTCCTAGTTTTTAAGCCACCTTAAGTCGACATGGACGACATGGTTAATATGACTGAAGAAGCCGGGACTGACCTCTACAAATTTCGAAGCACAGAAGCGCTCAGAGAGTGTGCATTAGCGTCGGAACAATAGACGTCAACAGAAGCTCATAGGGGAGAAAATGTATGAGCTTCCGCCCATGCTAGCATCACGTGGTATAAAAAGTATGTAGTATGTAGTATGTAGTAAGTATGTAGTACATTATATTTCAAATTTATGTTAGTAGAAGCTAGATGCGTCGAGCTAAGGAAAGGGCGCAATGGCGCTCATTAGGGGAGGCCTATGTCCAGCAGTGGACTGCTATAGGCCTATATATATAAATATATATATATATATATATAGGCTGATGATGATGATGATGATGATTTGGCATAGATGAAGGGCCTTGGACTTGCTCGAAAATAAAAATTAAAGAGTGAAATAGGGGATGAAAGTTTGCATCAATTATATCTCAAGTTAGGCATATAAAATTCATCATACCGGCTGTTAACTTGGCGACGGGTCACCAACGGAAACAGGAACTAAAAAAGGAGTAAGAACGGGAATGGGTACCTGCATATTACTACAATACGGGGTAGGTAATTAAGTAATATGTAGGTACATTTTCTCCGTTTATATTTAGGGTTCCGTGGCAAATTACCATGTTTGGGAAAGATTTTACATGAAAATAAAGTGAACGTACAGAAAGAGTGTAAACGCAAATGAAATTGCGAGCAGGTCAATTTATATTTTTCGGATTCCGAACTCCAACGGAACCATTTTACTAAAGCTTTGCTGTCCGTCCGTCTGTCTTTCAGCGCGCGTATCTCATGAACCGTAATAAATAGAGAGTTGAAATTTTCACGATGTGTATTTCTATTGCCGCTATCATCATCATCATCATTTCAGCCATTTTCGGCCCACTGCTGGGCATGGGCCGTTATATATGTATATATGCCGCTAAATAATTAATAAAAATTATTTAAAAGTAGATAGTTTTATACTTTACACGATGGAACGGAACCCTTCATGTATGAGTCCAACTAGTAGTTGACCGATTTTTTTGGCCCCTTAAATATCTTCATTGCATCACACCAATATTATAAATGCGAAACTTTTTGTGTGTGTGTGTGAGTATGTTTGTGGTCGCTTCACTCCGTTACGGCTGAATTCCATGAAACTTGGAATATACATAGTTTAAGACCTGGATATATATAGGCTACTTTTTATTCTGGTATCACGCGAGCAAAGCTGCGGGCGGTAGCTAGTATTTAATAATATTGAAAAACTAAACTTGCTTTATTTTTCATATTGTAGCTAGAGTCAACTCTGTCCTAGTTTTTAAGCCACCTTAAGTCGACATGGACGACATGGTTAATATGACTGAAGAAGCCGGGACTGACCTCTACAAATTTCGAAGCACAGAAGCGCTCAGAGAGTGTGCATTAGCGTCGGAACAATAGACGTCAACAGAAGCTCATAGGGGAGAAAATGTATGAGCTTCCGCCCATGCTAGCATCACGTGGTATAAAAAGTATGTAGTATGTAGTATGTAGTAAGTATGTAGTACATTATATTTCAAATTTATATTAGTAGAAGCTAGATGCGTCGAGCTAAGGAAAGGGCGCAATGGCGCTCATTAGGGGAGGCCTATGTCCAGCAGTGAACTGCTATAGGCTGATGATGATGACGATGAAAGGAGTAGGATGAAGGGCAGTCCTTATTATAAACAACTGCTGCCACCCAGTCTCGTTTACCGCCCAGTATACGAGCGAATCACTTAAATTTTATGAAAATCGAGCGTCGTATAATAAGAATTGAATTTTTACTACTTCTGATATCTTTAAGCTTATCTCTGTTATTTAATAAAATGAAAGTGATGCGTAAAATCTATCAATGGAATTTAGATTAAAAGTGATGAGTGTGATATAGGATTATGTTACCATAAATATGTTTCTTTGTTAAAAAAAAATATAAATATGATTCAACAGATTGTTCGTTTACAACTATGCAGATATTGGCGAAAAAGAAGTCGTTAAAAATCTAAAACAAAACAATGATTTAAAATTAAAAAAAAGCTACTTCAGAAACATTTATTGAAAAACTGTAAAACAAAAAAGTGAAAAATAATTGCTTATTTTTTGGTTCATCCACCTTTTTCTATAAATATCCCTTACGATCTCTGTTTACCACATAGGTAGATCTAGATACCTACCTGTTAGTTTCGGAGTCGGACCAATCGGACCAGTCAGACCAATTGGAAAGTATACCCTCTCCAACGAAAAAATAATTTTCCAAATCGGTTCAGAAATGACAGAGTTATGAGCTAATAAACATAAAAAAAATAACCGAATTGAGAGCCTCCTCCTTTTTTTGAAGTCGGTTAAAAATGAAGATAGTGTGAGATCTAACGAGGTACCTATGGGAATTTACTGTGTACGCTACCAAAGATTTCCAACCATCGTTTTTCAAAACTGTAGCACAACTAAATAAAAAGTATCGTACTTTATTTATATATTCATCAAAACTTAATACTATATGCAAACAATGTATACTGTAAAATCCCGTAGGGTTTGTCTCAGTGCCTATATTAACAACGTAAATCATTACACACATCATTAGACAAAACTTATTAGCTACTTATTTAAAGGCTAAAATTCATAAATTCCTATATACTAAGCTCCATTCGCTGTGCACCGACGAGACGGTCTGTCTTTAGACTTCGGGCTGCTGTTTTTAGGCAGAGAAGAGTTGAACACACTTTGATTCGAACATTATGGATAACATTTTGAAGTGTGACTAAAATACAAGTAGGACTTTTAAAAAAAAACCGACTTCAAATAAATCACTTCTTGCCATAAAGAATTTTGAAAATCGGTTCACGATTGGTGATATTGGTGATCAAAGGGCGAAAATTATAAGTAAGGATGAGGTTTTTTGAGTTTTCCGGGAAAAGTACCAAACCCTTGGAAATAAAATTTATATGGGACCACCTGTGAAGTATACTCTTTTAAACAACAAAATAATTTTCAAAATGAGTTTACAATTGACGGAGATATCGGTGAACATACATAAAAAAAAGTCGCAAAAAAAGGTTCTGACGAATTGAGAACATCTTCCTTTTTGAAGTCGGTTAATAAATAAATAATGCGGGATCTATCACACAGCATCATTTAGCCTTATTATGGTTAGAAATTATTTATATTATGGGAACCGCATGACTGTCCACATAAACTAGTTGGATATGATTGTATATACAAAGAATATATAATGATATCCGAGTAGTATATAAAAATACATAGAAAACACCCAGACCAGAATATTTGTACTGCTTTATCGCGTCGGATAGCAATTCTTTCTCCATCGGGTAAAATGTTCTTTGAAATAACGATACTATTTCGTATTTAGCTGGAAAGAATAACAATGAAATTTTACTTACTAGGTTCCGCCCGCGGCTTCCCTCGCGTGGTATGAAGATAAAAAGTATCCTATAAGTTATATATACTACTTTGAAACTTTACATATTTGTATCAGCTAAATAAATAAATACGTTCAGGGTTTTTGTCGTCAAGGAGGGGTATGTCAAATTTAACATCGTTTTTTACAATTCACCTTTAATATAAGTAGGTAAGAAGTAACTGCTATATAAGACACTGGAGAGCGCCGTGTTAACTCACTCTGAATTACTCTCTAAATGAGTCCTGATAACAGGCTTTCTAAATGAGTCTAAACGCTGTCGGTGCCTTCACCAATGTACGTGTAAATTCTCGTTTTTCATAATGAAGGGAGTATGAAGGAAGTAGAAAGTTGAAAATTAATATCAAAAATCCTCCTCAAAGCAACTAAAACAACATCAATAAGTGTTTATCAGTGAATGATCAAGCCGCGGGCACCAGTCCAAAAGTTTGTTTACGCTGTCACGGCCAGATTTATTACTTGGAAAACAAAACTGCCAGTTGTGTTACTCAGTGAATTGAGATGTTATGGGGCCTTGAGAGTTTCAGGGCCTTTTACCGGTCTTTTCTGATTAGGTACGAGAAGGTTACTGTACAATAGATTACTGCAATTTACATAATACCTTTACCCCAACGAGATCGGTTGACGATATTAGAAAGGCCGTAGACAGCCCCTTGTTCAGACTAGCGTAGGATTAAGGTCAGTAGCATAATCGAAAGAACGCCTTTGACCCGCAGTGGGTCAAAAACGTCTGAAAATGATGATGATCATGAGGCCAACCCCCGAGAGTCATAAAACCTTGACAAGATGAATCTTAGTGGATCCTCATCTGTTTGTGTGATTCTACTATGAACTAGGTGTTGTAATGTTTGTATGTAGAAATAGTCGAGTTATTTGTAATGGGTGCCACCCACCAAGCACATTTCTGTGTTAAAGCAGCATTGCTGTGTTTTAGTTGGAGGGGTGTGGGTGAAGTTACAGGCAAATGTGGTTCCATCTGAAAATCAGTGCTGCTTAGCGTGGCAAAGCAGCTTCAAGCTGAGATGGAACCTTTTTAGACCAGGCCTTTGCACCACTTATACCTACTCAGTTCTATACCAACCTACCGTCACATTTGTATGCTCTCTACTTATTTCTATTATTTCTGTTTATTATTTTCTGTTTTCTGTGCTGTAATTGTTTGTGCTGATTAAAAAGTTATCATAACTATCTTATCTTATGTGGTTTAATACCTCCATGCCTCAAGTTGATGGACGCTGTATCGTAGGATACGTTCCAAACAGGCGTGTTCCACGACGCATTACTTTGTTATAAATAATGGTTACCACTTAACATCGTGGACCGTGGGATTATTCCATCTTCAAGCATTATAAAAAAAAAAATTACAAGTACAAGGATAAATGTGTAGATGCACCTTTGGTTAACAAGGTGATTCTGCTCTCACACAATACTGTCTAAGCTATCCATTAAATACTAATCTAGTGCGGGTAACTTGCGGCGAAACGGGTCCATATACTTGACGATTTGTCCGAACCTAACACAACTTATATGGCGAAGCTACTTTGCTACACTCGTAGCATGTTGCTACAATCGTAGCATGTTGCTACGCTTGTAGCATGTTGCTATGATTCCAGTGGCAATCTAAACTTATATAGTTAGATGTATAGATATTTATTTGTTATAAAAACTGATCACATTGTCTGATTGATTTTGAACCAATGTAAGGTTAAGTTCTCGATAAATTAAGTACATACAGTATACACACTTAAATTATGTTAATTTACCACAATATTTACTTATAGTAAAGTGAATAAGTAAATTGTAATTCATATTATATTTTACCCGAAAATAATGTGATCACTATATAGTATAAAACATAGTCGCTTCCCGCTATCTGTCTGTCCCTATGTATACTTAGATCTTTATAAGTACGCAACGGATTTTGATGCAGTTTTTAAATAGATGGGAGTGATTCAAGAGTAAGGTTTATGTGTATAACTTGCACCCGTGCAAAGCCGCGGCGGGTCGAATTAAGTATCTTTCTGTACCGTACTTCAATTACTAGATTGCGTTATTTTCCTCTGGACCACGTAAGTTTATTGTTTTAATTAAAGCCATGAACCGTAGAGAACAGATACCAGTCTATATCAGTCCACTGCTGGATATAGGCCTCCCCTTATATAAAGGGGAATATGCCCATAATCCCCACACTGTACATGCTAATTGGTGAAGGCAGGATACAGCTTCTCGCACGACCGACGCTGGCTAGCCGGCTTAGCACAGCAACCGTAGACAAGGTTTTGTCGACGAAAGAATAGAGAAAACTTATTTATGAATGTAGATGTAGAAATATTTTAAATGTTCTATGGACAATACCATACTCCCGACATTTTTATACGGGTGTCAGAGTTGGCCACTAACGAAGGATGTTGTTAGAAAAATAGCAACCTTTCAACGGGCAACAGAAAGATCTATGCTTGGATTAAAGCTCCGAGATAAGGTCAGAAGTGACAAAATTAGGAGCATCGCCAAAGTTACTGACGCAGTCAGCATGCTCTGCAAATTAAAGTGAAAATGGGCGGGCCACGTTGCTAGAGCACAGGATGGCTGATGAAGCGGACGTGTTCTCAACTGGTAGCCACGCAACGCAGCACGCACACGAGGAAGACCTAAGAAAAGGTGCTGCGATGATCTAATGGAGGTTGCAGGAAAGATGTGGACTAGACTCGCTCAAAATCGACACCAATGGAATCGCATGGAGGAGGCTTACACTCGATCTTGGGTGCCCTTGTAATTTTTGTAAAAAATAATAGTTAAGACGTGTTAAATGTAATGTAGATGGGAATAAAGGCTTTATTTATTTTATTTATCATTGTACAGTTAACTAAAGAATAAACAAGGCGTTTGGGGAAAAATAGGCATGTTTAGGATGCAGGGAGAACCACAATCAGAAAAAATACGTTGTCTTCTCTATCGTAGAGTAGACATACAAACGGCATGCTAAGGAGACTGGGTAGATTTATTTTTTACGTTCTATGCCGAAATCAGCCTGCCTAAAGTTTAGCTTGCTTTTTGTTTTAAAGATGGAAATGAAACATCTTACACCCCAACCGTACACAGGATTGGTGATTGACCAGGCTAGTCGGTACCTAAGTAGATAGACCTACCTAGTTATTCATTCGGTACCTGAACTAGATACAAAAATACCTACTTACTTATTCTATCTAAAATTTTACCTTCCTTGCACTATCAAACTTTTTGTGTGTTTTATATTTTTATTTGTATTCTTATCTAGAATAAAGCCAACATTGCATGGGATTGAATTTAAGTTATTCAATAATGCAAAGTTGCTTTTTAACCGTGTGCTCAATTTTGATGACCGAGCAAGCGAAGGATTCTAAAAATTTGAAACCTGAGCGTTAGCGAGGGAATCAAAAGAGCAAGAGGTGAAAAATCTTTGCACTCGAGTGCAACACGTAACTTTTCATTCCACCTCAGCGAGGAAACTACTAAATTAAAAAAAAAATACAATCACAAAGGTTCTGAGTCTGAGTTTTTAACAAATTAAAAAAGGTTGTATGATAAATTCGGCACCATTGATGTAGAAGTATATTGGAGAAGTACATGGAGGTTAAATGATATTTTGAATACTCAACTAAGTGCATATGGTATTCTAAATTCAATTTACTTTAACCTATAGCGGATGAACTTTTGCACTCAGATATCGAAGAGCAAAAATACTGTTTCCAAGATGGGGGGATGAAAATGTATGTCTTTTTTTATTCTTCTACATATTTTACTACTGTATAAATTGTAAGTACTGCCTAAAAACCTCGACACCAGAGTTAACCTCTAGCTCATACAAAGAAGGAGACTACTGTCGAGCAATCCTTAAACCAACGTGCATCCGTAGATTGGAAGATAAGACTAATAGCAACATTGCGCGGGACAGCCGAAGAATGGACACCATTACTCAGTACATAACAGTTTACTTAACTACAAGTCTTACTGCAGCTGAGATTAACTGTAGACAGACCTTGACAAATACTTGGTGTAACGCACAACGGAAAACTTGTGTCATTTGTCTTGGTCGTAAGGTGAAGCGGAGCTTGGAAACCTACAACATAATACAGTGTCTATCTGCTACGGAGATATGAACTAAGTTTAGTGTAGCACTTCGCAGGGTTATTTTCAAACGTTTTTTTTTACATTGAATGGACCTTTGTTTGTCCACGAATACACCTGATGTTAAGTAACGTAGTGGTCTAAGATAGAACACGAAGGTCCACAAGAAACCTATTCTTAAATAGTCCCGGATTATATTTATCAAAAGTTCGCATAATAAAACCACTACGTAAAACCACTACGTTTCCGCTACGTTCTACGTTTTCCGAATCCGTCAGACGAATCGACGACCTCTGTGGTGCAGTTGATAAAGAGTCACCTATAACGCAGGGTTGAGGTCGATTCTTGCTGCGAAACAAATGCTTTTATCAACAACAATAGCCTATAGCAGTTCACTGCTAAACATAGGATAACTGTTCGGGTAAACGAGTTCATGAGTGGAGTGACTCGGCAAACGTAGTGCAGGACGAAACGCTCTCCGGCCAGGTGGAGTATAGATCGGCGAATGTTTGTATGATCTGCAAATATTCATGTGTAGAAGGTTATTTAGTGTGGGGCAGATGATGTTGAGTGATAAGATCCATTATTATTTGGCTTTGCTCACGTGCTAGAGAGATAACAATGAGCCTGTGTTAATCTAGGTCACAAATTATGGATGTATATACGAAGATTCATCCAAATCCGTTTAGCCGTTATGGAGTTGACTGGGAAGAAAAATACTTAAAAACCCACAAACTTTCGCATTTATAACATAAGTGTGGTTCAGCCAGAATATAGTTTAATCGTGACATGCCATCGTATCGTTTGAAAATCCAACTATTGGCAAACTTAGAGCAAGTCATCCCGCGGGGAATATGCTTGTATAATGGAGAGTGTTCCGGAGAATTGTTTGAGACGGTGCCTGCTGCTTCTTTCTATCTTCGCACCGCTCGACATCGGTAGAGGTCATCCACATTCATTGTCACCTATATCTTCTTGCACTGTGAGGTTCCAGAGGAATTTCTTCCCGCGAACAATCAAGCAGTGGAATGGTCTTCCTGCCGAGGTTTTCCCAAGAGACTACAATATGCAACGTTTCAAAATGGGCATTTTAAAATTTTTAAAAGGGTCTGCAACGCGCATGTGATGTTCATAGGCTACGGGAACCGCTCACCATCAGGAGGACCGTAAGCCTGTTTGCTGTTTGTTTATAAAAAAAGTAGGTACAACCAATTATACATTTTAATAAGTTTCCACTTTTTTACCTTCTTCGTTTGAGCTGTGGTGCATCCTGCTAAACAACGAACGGGGCTCTGGCGGCCGGCTGATTGCGGCATAGCACAGCCTACATCGGCACATCTAAATCCCCTGGCCACCGACGGGCAGCAGCGTCGGTGGTGCGAGAAGCTGTGCCCTGCGATCCCCAACCCGCATGCCCAGCTTGGTGATTATGGGTATATCCCCCTTTATTAGGGGAGGCCTATGTCCAGCAGTGGACTGATATAGGCTGGTGTGGTGTGGTGGTTTGAGCTAGTTAGTGGGTTACTCTGGTATCAGAGTTTTTAGGCTTGAGACTCAGTTTCTAATGTTCCTAAATGAGTGAACAGAAGAGACATAGGACTAAACCAGCCATAAAAAGTAAGTACTACTTTAAAATTCGACGAACTTGATATTCTGCGCGCCAAACCTCGAAAACATATTCCGCGGTGAATTTAGACTGTCAATGGAGTTCAAAAATTGGATATGAGTTCGACAAAACAACAGTGCAGAATTTCAATTTATATAATTTTCTAGCTTTTGCCAGCGGCTTCACTCTTGTTATCTACGTAGATGTAGATTTTGTCAATCTGTCTAAAACTAATTAGTCTATCTCATTTTTCTGGATGAAAGGTACCTCATGCCATTTTTTGTACCCGTTACGTGTATGCAAAATTTCATAATTTTTGATTGGGTTAGATAAAGGCTATATTTCACCGGCACACCATGGCGGCGCAACCAGTCGCTGGTTACCAACAAAATGTGTACAGCTCTATTGGTGTCCGTTTGGTTGCGCAAGCAACCACCATACATTTTGTTGATAGCGGCGATGGGGTTGCGCCGCTATGGTGTCGCGGTGAAATATAGCCCTTAGGCGTGAAAGCGTACCTAACAAACAAACCCAACAGATTTACATTCGTATAATTTAAAATATTAGTTTGGATTAATTTTATTTAACAATAAAGGAAAAGAAATAGATACGGATTAGGATATTAGGACAGATTTACAGTAAAAAACTCAAAACTTTAAGGGCTTAAAATTCAAACTAGAGTTGGACACTAGCCCACGAAGATGTTGTGAAGTAAAACAAGTATAAACTTTTTATAAAAAATAAACCAACTTCAATAAATCACTTCTTACTTTTTGCCCTAAAGAATTTAAAAAATCGGTTCACAATAATAATTATTGGAGATATGGGTGATCATAGGGCGAAAATTACAAGTGAGGATGAGGTTTTTTCGGTTTTCCGGGAAAAGTACCAAACCCTCAGGAATAAAATTTATATGAAACCACCTGTGAAGTATATTATTTTAAACAAAAATAGAATTTTGAAAATTGGTTTACAATTGACGGAGATTTCGGTGAACATACCTACATAAAAAAAGTCGAAAAAAAAGGATCCGACGAATTGAGAACCTCCCCCTTTTTGAAGTCGGTTAAAAACTTAATGGAAAGCGTAATAATTTATAAATAAATATATTTTTACGACACATAGGTATACGTATAATACAGTAGTGGTTCCCACAATACAAGCTCTGCTTAGTTTGGGACTACATGATCTTGTGTGATAGTGTCCAGCAATATTCTTCTTCGAACATCGAAGTTAGCATCTCCACGAGCGCTTTACAGAATAACAGCTAGGCACATTTACTCAGCTAATGGAGGAGACATGTTTAAACTTGTGACGAGAGTACGACGCACCATTAATTTGCTTTTTATTGACTCGCGTTATGAGCTACAATGTTGAAGTTGGGATAAGGTTGGTATTTTTTACTTGTATTGTACCTTTTCTACGGCCTACTTCTTTGAGTTTATAATCAAGAGTCACGTTTATACATTAATGCTGGCCATTATGGGGTGGAAGGGTTTCCAATCGCCACTTTCGCAACTCAAGCCAACGGAACTAACCTCACCTCTGCCCGTGGTACACGCTGTAAACTAACTAACGAGGCCCTAGCGCCGGTTAATTGTGTCATAGCGCAGCCTAACTTTGACAGGCTTAGAGGCGATTGTTCACCGGGTTAGTAACCGATAAAAAAATAGTGTAAATTGAGAGAGAGAGAGGCATTTATTTACCACAAAACAGTAACAAACAATATTCATAAAAGCTATGGTAGTTATTACTAGAGTTAAATTAGAAATACATAAATTAAATTGTAGGGGCGAAAAGGACCCCAGCTCAGCTTAATCCTGCTACATGCTGACACGTGGCAGTGCTGGTTTTCTGCTGGGACCGGTGTTAGCCTCACGGATATCTTGACCTCTAAATGGAAACCGCTTTTAATTTTTTGTTTATGTAC
Organism: Horisme vitalbata; assembly: GCA_951804965.1. Classification (NCBI taxonomy): domain Eukaryota; kingdom Metazoa; phylum Arthropoda; class Insecta; order Lepidoptera; family Geometridae; genus Horisme; species Horisme vitalbata. Next base: position 3,411,860 of record OX638090.1, read on the forward strand.
AGTCAACTACAAAGGTAGTCTACAGCGTTGGCGATTTTTTTAAATATTTCCAATATATCCTTACCCCTATTTTGGCCTATCTCTGTTTCCCCAAGGTTCCTATATACCTAAGTATTATAAGATATGGACTGTCCGGAGTCGATTCATCACAGATAGCCTGATCCTTTCCGGCTGTTCGTTTTATTCGCACGGACAAGATGGAACCTTTCTTTGTGAAATATGAGAATAGACGTCAGGAAGTTAGAGTGTCCTTTATAGGAAGGAAAGGTCTAGGCAATCTTTTTATAGGATTTTTTGTTATTTTTGTAGTAGCAATAAATTTTGTTTAGGGTTACATACGGTTTTTTAAGATCATATTAAAATATTAATTAAGATCCATGCTGATAAAGTTTGTTGATATAAAATAGAAACTAAAATAAAAAGTTGAAGCGAATACTAAGTATTGAAAGAAGACAATGTCACTTGAAGACTATATTACTTTAGTGCCCGTAGGCCTCTTCCAAAATATTCTATCTTTTTCGGTTTTGGCTTGGACAGGCCACGACTGACCTTTGTCGTCTTGTCGTTTACTTTTTCCTTTTACCGGTTCTTGGCAGAAGGTACTTGTCCTCAAAACATTATAGAAAATATCGAGATAAATACGTAATAATCTAGAACCAAAAATACGAATTCATTTGCATAGTTACCTATAATAGTGTTTCAATAAAGAACTGCCACTATACTAACTGTACTATTCTCTAACTAATGGGATTAACTAAGTACTAAGTGTGCCTGATTCCAGTGTACAGTTAATTGTTATGATGTCTGTAATGTTATAGACATAGACTAACGTTATTTAATACGTATGCAAACTCATACAGTTGCTATTTAATTATGAAAAACAAATAGGTTATAACGTTGGGGTTTATGGGGTCTAACCCCCATCTTCGGAACCCAAGCCAACCTCACCTGCCCGTGATGCACCCTGCTAACTAACAAACGGGGCTCTGGCGGCCAGCTGATTGCGACATAGCGCAGCATAACACTGGCACAGCTAAATCCCCTGGCCGACGACGGGCAGCATCGTCGGCGGTGCGAAAAGTTGTGCCCTGCTATCCCCAACCTGCATGCCCAACGTGGGGATTATGGGCATATCTCCCTTTATTAGGGGAGCCCTATGTCCAGCAGTGGACTGATATAGGCTGGTATGTGTGTGTGTATGACGTTTTACAAAGTAATAAAAAAAAGTCTTTCGTCTCAATTTTTTATTGGTTTTCAAATTAACTTCCCTTTGACTGAGTTGGGTAATGTTTGCCTTTTTCTATTCTTTTTCTTCTTCTTATTCAACGGTAAAATGTATCCCTATCTACACCTTTTACTCTTACACCTTTCATAATTCAATCGTTTCTTCAGCATCCCTTCACTCTTCAAGGCATCATTATTCCTATCGTACATCTTACTAATATTAGAACAAAAAATATGTGAATCGATAAGATATTTGTAAAAAATGCGAGCTCAGGACAGGGTACAATAGCACTCATTCCCCCAATGGGAGGCCTAAAGGCTGGACATAGCCAGTAGTGGGCTGCTATAGGCTAATGATGATGATGATGATGTGAAACGTTTGTTTTTTCTTCAAGCCAAAATAAACGGATTGAACTACAATTTTGCCCGTAATTATGTAGGTCATAAATATAGGCTATATTATCCGCAATGGATTAAGATAAATGTATTGTGTTCATTGATATTTCACCATTGCTACAGTTATTTTAAATCCAGTTCATCTAAATGTTGTATGGAAGAGATCGCTCTTGGCGATAAGACCGCCCATTGTACTTTCATTACTGTTATTGTCCTTTTTACCCTAAGTTCATAGTTATTATTTGTTTTATTAGTTAGTTTTTTCTATCTATCTACCCGGGCATCATACGAGCGAAGCTGTGGGCGGAATCTAGTAAGCAATATTAAAAGGTATCCTTGAACAAGTGATGATGTATACTGTTTTATCTCCTCAAGTTTCTGCGCTCCGGGTACACGTTTCATTTCATCTTGAATATTGCGGCACCTGTTACCGACGTCTCTATTTGTAAAACAGTCGTCTGCAGGTCGTTACCCCCTGCGTGCTTACAAATTGAAATACATGGACGTGAAAAGTTATTTTCAATTGTATATTAATTTGCAAAATGTTTTGAAATATATTCTCAAACACTAAATTAGCTAAACATCAACATTACTTGGTATACAAAATACCTCTGTGAGTGAAATTCCAGTGTTGTTATAAGAAGACCTAGAAATAACGAACAAAATTTGATTATTTCCGTGTAGGTGCTTTTGTTAGGAAAATAACTCATCATCAGCTTATATTATAGTAGTCCACAGCTGAACATAGGCCTCCCCCAATGCGTAATTGAAAGAAAATATAAATTTTTATTTAAGGATAAGATATTTTATGGGTTTATAGAATTAAGGGGCGTAATGATCTTATCGTTGATTATGCAAATAAGTTCAGCAGTTGACTGAATGATATTGAATTGAAATGAATCAAATTGTTTTGGTTGTTATTATTGATAAGACGAAAAATCCGAAATAGGAAAGAGAAGTATGTATTATTTTCCTTTATGTATGTAAAGTTAATAAAATAAATTACGTACAGCTTTTTACGCCTCCAAGCATTACAATACTTCACCATAGATAGAATAAGTAACAATACTTGGCTATGCATAAAGATTATTTTGCTAGTGAGTGTACAAACAAACCATAAGCTGTATACTTTACACTTCAGTGCAATATATCACTTGGTGTAAGTGGTCCTTGTGGGATGCGAACAGTTGAGACCCTAGATTGAAATAAACACCTACATCGTCTTCTAAAGTGAATGTAGTGGTTAAGGGAATTTATATTTATAGAAGAAAGATAGAACGTTTTTTTATTGAAAACAATGGTACAACCCATGTGACTACACGCCTGAGACGCGTAAAGTTGTGGTTTCTATTCCCGTCGCGAGACAAATGTTTGTATGATCATTGAAAGTCTGGGTAATTCTATATGTAGGTAGTGTATTACAAAAAAATATGTATATAAATAGTATCAGTTATGTACGTCAGTTCAGTTTGAGGCTAGATGATGCTGTGTGGTTAATAATCTAAATAATTGTTTAGTATTTACCTATTTATTACCATAAAATATATAATACAGTACATATATAAATTGAGAGCCGTGGTGGTTTAGTGCGATGTACCCCGACTTAAGATCTGGAGGTCGCGGGTTTGAATCCCTCCCGTGCACCAATGTATTTTTCGTTTTGAAAAATGTATGTGCGCTTTACCACGAGCTCGAAACGGTGAAGGAAAACATCGCGAGGAAACCGGTATGCCCTCGAACTAAAAAGTTGGAAAGGTATATGCTAGGTTAGTGTTCCAATAAAAAAGCGGCGATGGGCTTGCAACCTGTCACGCGGAATGCTAGTTGCTTGCAAAAAGTGGGCATATATCAAACGTAATGTTTGGACTTGCCTCTGACTACCCCCGTCAAGGTATCCTCAAATGATTTGCGTACTTAGCAATATCTGAAGATATGCATAATGGGGAATAAGTCGTGAGGATGTTTTTTTTTTTTATATAAATACATATGTATATTTTACCTCATTGAGGGCAGCTTACCTTTTCTTTGTAGTTACAAAGTGTTGTTCTTAGAAAACTGTAGTTTTATTTTGAAGATAAAAACAGTTGCATTTTCAGATTCAATGTGCAGTCAGCCTATAAAATGACATTTGTCTATAAAAACCAGTTGGTCTCAACCTAGGTACAACAACCCAACAGGAAACTTTTCCTAAAGTAACTTACTAAATCAAATCGTCAGATTTCACGAAATTTAAATAAGTTTTCCATACAATTTCTATGAAGCGCCATTCGCCACAACATTAAATTAAATCTCATAAATCTAAACGACCTATGTAAAGCAGTGGGCAAAGGCCAGCCTGAGATGCAGAAGGTTGTGGGTTCAATTTCATTTTTTTTTTGTAATTACATAGGTACAAAAAAAAAAAAACATCTTCACGACTTTTTCCCCATTATGGATATCTTCAGATCTTGCTCAGTACGTAAATCTATTGAGGATATAGGTACATATCAAACATAAAAACCCAGACCCGAGACAAATATTTGCAGATCATACAAATATTTGTCATATATGGCGGTAATCGAGCTCAGGACAGGGCGCAATGGCGCTCATTAGGGGAAGCCTATGTCCAGCAGTGGACTGCTATAGGCAGATGATGACGATGATGATGAACTCGCGACCTTCTGCGTCTCAGGCGGGCTTTCGCCCACTGCGCCACAGAGGCCGTCAAACAATCAAAAATCATTTGTTTGTTTTCAAAAGATAATAATTTGATTCTTTAAAATTCCCTGAGAAGCATTTTCATGACGAATTGTCCTCTTAATTAAGTAAACGATGATTGATATCTTACTCGGAGTAGTATCAAGGTATAGAAAGCTTAAGCTAACCCGCGCGCAACTGCGTTTTTGTAAAAGTACCATCCATTTTAACCAATTAATAAGTTCATGACTTTACATTCTCTGATTTGCAAACTTATAAATAATTAGATTAAAATTAACTAAAATAAACTGGGGTGTAAGGGGTTCCAACCCCCATCTCCGGCACCCAAGCCAACATCACCTGCACGTGGTGCACCCTGCTAACTAACAAACGGGGCTCTGGCGGCCGGCTGATTGCGGCATAGCGCAGCCTAACACTGGCACAGCTAAATCCCCTGGCCGCCGACGGGCAGGGGCCTGAGGCCGCTGAGGCCTCTGTCCAGCAGTGGACTGAATAGGCTGTTGTTATTAAAATAAACTGGAATAAGATTTTTTATTGATAAAGACTTGAAAATGTTATAACTAATTGCTCAAATAAATATATATTCAAATGGGATATCTAACTCAGAGTAGTATTAAGTCGGGTATAGAAAGATCAGCAGGTTGGAGGCAGGTGAGGCTGGCTGGCATTCCCTCAACTCTAATCTCAATCTTCAGAGTCCAAGCCAACCTCACCTGCCCATGGTGCACCTTACTGTTAAACAAACGGGACTCTGGCGGCAGGCAGATTGCGACATAGCACAGCATATTTGGTAGGTATGAAAATAAATAATATGTTTCATACCGCTTGATAATTAGGGGGTCCCTATGCAGTTTTTTTTATATAATGCAGTTATAGATTTGGAATAACAAATATTATTCTTCCACGCAAGCGAAGCCGTGTGCAGAATCTAGCATAAAATATGGGCTAAAGTTTTCAGAATCAGGGCAATCTTTTTCATTATTAAATCATCATTTTGAAGTGGAAAAAGCAATTAATGAGGATAAAACAATAACAAAGCACACATCCAATAACACCAGCATTAAAAATATATTTGTAAATCACACAAACACTTGACCTGCCGCGGGGAACGAACCCACAACATTTTACGTCTCAGGAGGACCTTCGAACACTGTACCACAGAGGTCGTCACCTTCTGATGTTTATTCTACTAAAACCCTCTACCCTAATGTTCAGGGTTGTTATTGTTACTCTGTGCCTGCAAATATTAAATTCTAAGCGGCACTGAGAACGAAATGAAACATATTTGTCAACGTCGACACAATGCAGAAATGAAACAAAGAATGTCGTTTTATAACATTTGTTTGTTTCGTTCAGATGCTTAACTTATTTTCAAAGCTAGTGTGCCCTTTGGTTATTCGCAACAAGTAAAGTAAAAATGTTTTAGTAAAAACCTAAAACCAACTTCAAATATCTACTCATCAGAATACTTATTTACTTACCTAACTACATTATAAACTTAGAAATAGGGTTAGTTTCGGTAGTCATCGGTGGTCTTCATCATCAGGGTGCCTAGTGCGAGTTTTTTACCAACTCGATCGCGTTTGCGTTTACGCAAATTTGTATGGAAAGGAGTCAGTTCCACGCGTCTCTCATTAGATGGCGCTACCTCGATTCCATATAAATTTGCGTAAACGTAAACGCGATCGAGCTGGTAAAAAACTCGCACTAGGCACCCAGTTCCACTTCACTAAATGGTGCTTAGCGAGTGCACTACGAGTTACTTTATATCCTATAGAATAAAAATATATCCATAATCGCAAAGGTGTGCCTATAATATTTGAAAAGTTCTCTAGATTTCTTCCAGGATCCCATTATCAGGGTGCCTAGTGCGAGTTTTTTTACCAGCTCGATCGCGTTTGCGTTCGCAAAGTATGGAAAAAAGTCAGAACTACGCGTCTCTCACTAGATGGCGCCACCTCGATTCCATAAAAATTTGCGTAAACGCAAACGCGATCAAGCTGGTATAAAACTCGCACTAGGCACCCAGATCTTGATTTAAATATATAAATAATCTCCTGAACAGCCTTTCAAATGAAAAATAATTCCCAAAATCGGTCCAGCTATCGTCGTTCTTATAGACATTAAAATTATCTTGGCCTTACAAAATATGACACAAAATAGCGGAATACTCGCCGCATGATTAGGAAAGTCGACCCCGAGTAACGGGAAAAAGCGAAGACAAAGAAGAAGATAAAGAGGTCCAGCTGTCTTCAAGTTATCGGGGAACATAGGTACATAAAAATAAAATTCCGACGAATTGAACACCCCTTCCTTTTTTTTAATTTGGTTATAATATTATACTTTACGTAAAGCGTAAAGCTTATTAAGCTATTGCATAGCTTCTATCGAGGGCCTTGAGCGCGGGGACCGAATCCAGAAATTCCGTAACGAAAATAAACCTCACGCTCCCCACTCCGACGGGCACGGAGGTGTGGCTTGAAGGCCGTGCATTGTCTAACGTCGTTTCTTTTCGGCAGTCTTCGACACGGTGTGCGTGCAACTAGACGTATTTTTATTTAATAAAAGAACAAAAATTGTTTTCTTATCGGTCACCACGCTCAAAAAGTGTAACTTAAATTAATATCAAAGAAAAAGAAATACTGCATAAATAAAATAAATAAATAATTATAATTGCATAAGTTGATACAAAATGCTATGCAATAGCTTTACCGCGGCAGTCCCCGAGTGCCACACGTCTTTTTTATTTTTATTTAATAAAAGAAAAAAAATGTTTTCTTATCGGTCACCACGCTCAAAAAGTGTAACTTGAATTAATATCAAAGAAAAAGAAATACTGCATAAATAAAATAAATAAATAATTATAATTGCATAAGTTGATACAAAATGCTATGCAATAGCTTTACCGTGGCAGTCCACGAGTGCCACACGTTTTTTTTATTTTAAAGATTCACAGTTAGTAAAAAAATCTTAGCATGTATTTCACCTTGGTACTTGTTGACCCCTTATTATAATTGAGGTAGAGGTCATAATTATTATCCTTCCCAACAGTTTTCGATCCCAGTAAAACCACCCCGTAATTTACAAAACACATTATTATCATCCAGATAATGACTGAACCCTCCAATGACCCTTTGTTCTAGGAAGGTAATAGGCCCATTAAAAATAATGATTACTATTAAGTACCTTCATCACACCTGTGTCTTGAAGGGTTAGGTGGAAAAGACGGATTTATATCAACCTTCAAATAATAGGAACATTCCTTCTTTGTATGAGATAGTGGTCAACTGTGTTGTCGGAGTTTTAAGGCCTCCCGAAGGCCTGAAGCTTGGCTTAAAGACTGAAAAAGCCGGGACTAACATCTTAACGCTCATATCTAAATGCCACTAAATGGTCACCTATCTAAGAACTGACCGAGAGAAGATTTTATCTCCTAACAATACCGAAGTTTTCTTTGCCACAAGCGCTTCAAAAAAACATACTAATAAGATCAAAATAAATTGAAACTCAGTACAAACAGAAAATGTTAACTATAATTTTATGGCTTTACATGAATAAATTAAAATGTTTTTTTTACTTTTACTGGTACGAGAGCTAGCAACGTTTGAAAAGTAAGAATTTTAGGTCAGCCGATTTTGTGATATGTCGTCATACTTTCCTGCATTTTTTCCTTGTAAGATTGAGAATGTGGTGCTGGTAGTTAGTTCTTGTATAAAGTTTTGGTCCTATAAAGCTAAAGTTCCTTTTTCCAAAACTAGTCCTGATTTTGGGGGTGCTCCATACGATTCGTCTGTAAGTGTAAGATGGGGTTATTGTCTGTAAAGAGGTTTTATGGAATTTTAGCAAAGTGGCTTGGATAAACATCTGCCTAACCGTCAAGTGCCCGACTTCCTTGTGCAATGTTTCAGTGGGCTGTCTATAGGGTTTCCGATAAGAAACCTTCAATACCGCACGTTGCGCCCTCTCTAGTTTTAGTAGATGGCTTTTATAAGCGCTTCCCCAGGTCACAGTGCAGTATGAGAGAATGCTTTCACAGAGTGCTAGGTAAACTAGCCTTATGGTTTTAGTTTCTGTTACTGATCTGACGTTTGAAGATATGTAACATTTTTCTGAGTCTGGCACACAATGAGTTTATTTGTTTTTTCCATGTCAGGTTCTCATCAATTTAGATACCTAAATACTTAACATGTGTAACTTGTTCAGTTGCACGTACAAGGGCACGTACAGTTGTCAGGTAGGCTATTATTTCGTTGGCAGTGGTGAATTTTTATATTAGTTTTTGATGGGAGATGTTTGTTTGGAAATACTAAAGGGAAATATTTTGGTTTTCTCAGCGTTCAAGGTCAAAAGATTGTGAGTGAGCCAGTGAGAGATTATTTTCATATTAGACTCAGCAATCCTAGTCACTTCCTCCCAAGTATCACCATGGCAAACCAGCGATGTGTCATTGGCAAAAGCAAAAATTTCTGTTTTATATAATTTAAGTGAGCACAGACTATTAACGTAGATTATGAATAACGTTGGGCCTAGAACACTTCCTTGTGGTACGCCAAAGTCGACTACAGTGAAGTCACTCGTTACATCGCCAATCTTGATTCGCTGTTTCCTATTGCTCAGGTACCCACCACACACCACACCACACTAGCCTATATCAATCCACTGCTGGACATAGACCTCCCCTAATAAAGGGGGATATGCCCATAATCCCCACGCTGGGCATGCGGGTTGGGGATCGCAGGGCACAGCTTCTCGCACCACCGACGCTGCTGCCCTTCGGTGGCCAGGGGATTTAGCTGTGCCTATGTAGGCTGTGCTATGCCGCAATCAGCCGGCCGCCAGAGCCCCGTTCGTTGTTTAGCAGGATGTACCACGTGCAGGTGAGGGTTGGCTTGGGTTCCGAAGATGGGGGTTGGAACCCCGTACACCCCCTACGATTCAGGTACGATTGGAACCAATTTAGTGCTAATCCTCTAACTCCCAAAGCCTCCATCTTCCGCAACAGAATAGGCCTCGACACGGTGTCAAAGGCCTTTGCTAGCTCCAAAAAGACATCAGCGCATTTTTTTCCACTATCCAAATGTTCCGTCACGAAGTTGACCAGGTTTGTCACTGCATCGTCGGTTGAGCGATTGCTACGGAAGCCATATTGGTTTGTTGATAATAGGTTGTGTCCCTCTAAGTATGAGTGAAGTCTCTTATTTACTACTTTTTCTATAATTTTAGAAGTTGCACTCAGGAGAGATATAGGCCTATAGTTGGACACAAGTAGAGAGTCGTTTGATTTAAATATTGGGCTGACATTGGCTAGTTTGAGGCAATCTGGTATATGTCCTGAGGAAATACTAAGATTGCATAGATGAGTGATTGCTGGTGCTAAAATATGTTTGCATTTTTTCAGAAATTTTTCAGATATAGTTATGAATAATGTTCATGATCTCAGTAGGATCTGTGAGAGACATGAAGAAGGAAGCTTAAGGCACAGGCCTCACCTGTCTGACCTGGCGCGGGCATGGCGCGGACGCTTTCCTATTCCATTCAAATTTAATACAAAATACACGGAAATAAAGCACAATTTAGCTCGGACGACTTCGCGTCATAACCACGTCCGATCAACGATATACCGTGTGTCCTAAATTGTACTTTATTTCCATGCATTTTGTATGAAATTTGAATGGAATAAGAAACCGCCAGTGCCATGTCTGCGCCCGACGCTAGGTCACATTCATCGGGCACGGACACGGCACGGACATGGCACAGGCGGTTTCCTATTCCATTCAAATTTCATACAAAATGCATGGATATAAAGCACAATTTAGGGCACACAGTATGTCGTTGCTCGGACGTATGACGCGCCATTTCGGCGCCCGCGCCCGATCGCCGCCAGATGGGCGTCTGATGTCCGCCAGTTCGTAGTATGTACTTGCTTGCGACATACGTCTGTTAGTGATGTAAAAATGCGTAACGAATGACGATATCGAATTTAATATTGAATTTTGTGAATTGATTGTAAAATATGCAACGCTTTATTATCATTGTCGTTCCATTATTGTAACTGAAATGTTCAAGATAAATTGTGGCCGGAAATCGGAAAGAGATTAAACTAAACCGGTATTAAGATTTTTTTATGTAATACCTATGGTAATACTAGCTGATCCTTGTGCAAATTCGTTTGCGCGTATTTTCTTCAACTGTATCAGGGCCCGATTTGGTAACCCGATGAAGAGGTTTTCGGCAGGGTTTTTCCAAAAGCTTAGTTAACCCTCTCCGTATGGGTTACACTATTATTTGATAGGTTAAACAATTCAAAACCCTTTTGATTAGGTTTCCTGATCATGAGGGTTATCAATAGTATTGGGTTTTGGTATTATTCCAAAACCCATTCCTCAGGGTTACCCTTTTTATCATTGTAACACGGGTTATACGTGGGTTATAGGAGATAAAGGAGAAAAGAATTTCTGTCAAAAGATGAAAATTAATTGCGGTAATTGTGTTCTAAGCATTAAGGGCGGAAATGCAGACTACTAATTGTTTATTTTACGCAATAATAATTATTATTATACTATATATAATTAAACTACCACTCACTCACTGATTCACTGACTGACATGATTGTTCTCCCAGATGCCACCTCGTAGGGTTAAAATTTTTGGTGGATTCGTATAGAGGGAGTGGGGGCGACCTCAAGAAAAATCTGACATTTCCCCTTTTCACCCCCTTTCACCCCCACCCCCCATGTATCTCGGAAACTATAGGTCGTAGAGGGTTTGCGCTCAAATTAATATTGCTCAGGGGGCTCATTAATATAAGGATCCGAAAAAAAAAATTGGGTTCCATACAAAAAAAAAATTATCGCATACAAAATTTTCACCCCTTCATACAAAACTTTTTTTTCTTTACTTTAATGATATGTGTCGATGTTTGGTGGAATCGTATAGATATTTAGTGTAGGTTAGGTGAAGGTGTAGGTGTAGGGTAGTTGTAGGGTAGTTGTAGGGTAGTTGTAGGGTAGTTGTAGGGTAGGTGTAGGGTAGGTGTAGGGTAGGTGTAGGGTAGGTGTAGGGTAGGTGTAGGTAGTTGTAGGGTCGTTGTAGGATAGTTGTAGGGTAGGTGTAGTTGTTGGGTAGTTGTAGGGTAGTTGTAGGGTAGTTGTAGGGTAGGTGTAGGGTAGGTGTAGGGTAGGTGTAGGGTAGGTGTAGGGTTGTTGTAAGTTAGTTGTAGGGTAGTTGTAAGGTAGGTGTAGGGTAGGTGTAGGATAGTTGTAGGGTAGGTGTAGTTTTTGGGTAGTTGTAGGTTAGTTGTAGGGTAGGTGTAGGGTAGTTGTAGGGTAGTTGTAGGGTAGGTGTAGTTGTAGGGTAGTTGTAGGGTAGGTGTAGGGTAGTTGTAGGGTAGTTGTTGGTCGATTTCGATTTCGATTTCGTTTCGTATCCTCTTTTATAGCATTTACCACTTCGATATCTTCTTTGATTGCTCCTTTTACATCAATATCTTCTTGATTAGCATCTACCACTTCGATATCTTCTTTGATTGCTTCTTTAACATCAATATCATCTCTTATAGCATCATCCTCTTGGTTATCCTTTTTGATTGTTTCTGCCACATCAGTTAACATTTTTGATTTCTTTTTCAACTTCGATATCCTCTTTGATTGCTTCTTTCACTTCAAAATCCTGTCTTATAGCTTTATAATGCACGCCAAAACCGCGAGCTGCGTGCAGCTCGCGCACCACCCAACCTCTAGTATTATAATAAAATTGGAATAAATTTTCAATGACAGCTGTCAAACTTAAATCGACCATATCTCGAGAACTATTTATCATAGACTTGCCTTTACTAGCTCAAATGATTGCTATTGACATGAACTTAATTTTCGATGACAGCTGTCAAACTTAAATCGACCATATCTCGAGAACTACTTATCTTAGACTTGCCTTTACTAGCTCAAATGATAGCTATTGACAAGACCTTAATTTTCGATGACAGCTGTCAAACTTAAATCGACCATATCTCGAGAAGTACTCATCCTAGACTTGCTTTTACTAGTTCAAATGATTGCTATTGACATGAACTTAATTTTCGATGACAGCTGTCAAACTTAAATCGACTATATCTCGGGAATTACTTATCTTAGACTTGCCTTTACTAGCTCAAATGATTGCTATGGACATGAACTTAATTTTCGATGACAGCTGTCAAACTTAAATCGACCATATCTCGGGAATTACTTATCTTAGACTTGCCTTTACTAGCTCAAATGATTGCTATGGACATGAACTTAATTTTCGATGACAGCTGTCAAACTTAAATCGACCATATCTCGGGAACTACTTATCTTAGACTTGCCTTTACTAGCTCAAATGATTGCTATGGACATGAACTTAATTTTCGATGACAGCTGTCAAACTTAAATCGACCATATCTCGAGAACTACTCATCTTAGACTTGCCTTTACTAGCTCCAATGATAGCTATTGACAAGACCTTAATTTTCAATGACAGCTGTCATACTTAAATCGACCATATCTCGAGAACTACTCATCCTAGACTTGCTTTTACTAGCTCAAATGATTGCTATTGACATGAACTTAATTTTCGATGACAGCTGTCAAACTTAAATCAACAATATCTCGGGAATTACTTATCTTAGACTTGCCTTTACTAGCTCAAATGATTGCTATGGACATGAACTTAATTTTCGATGACAGCTGTCAAACTTAAATCGACCATATCTCGGGAACTACTTATCTTAGACTTGCCTTTACTAGCTCAAATGATTGCTATGGACATGAACTTAATTTTCGATGACAGCTGTCAAACTTAAATCGACCATATCTCGAGAACTACTCCTCCTAGACTTGCCGTTACTAGCTCACATGATAGCTATTGTTAAGATCTTAATTTTCGATGATAGTTTTTAGTTTGACAGCTGTCATCGAAAATTAAGATTTTATTAGTAGCTATCATTTGAGCTAGTAACGGTAAGTCTAGGATGAGTACTTCTCGAGATATGGCAAATTCAAGTTTGACATATGTCATTGAAAATAAAGATCTTGTCGATAGCTATCTTTTGAGCAATTAACGGCTAGTCTAGTAGTTCCAGAGATATAATTTACAGATGAATTTGTAGAATGAGTTTCGAGTGGAGCTTTGAGTTGAATTTCGAGTTTGAGTTTTAGAGTGACAGTGACAGTGACAATCAAAAATTATTATTTAAAATAGTTTATAAGGTCATATTTTTTCATTTTAACACGTTGACTGCGGGTCTCGGACATAACGCTTTATAAAATGCTCATTTTGTGTATGTACTGTTGGCTTTGCCTAATAAATACAATAAAAATAAAAAATAACGCTACGCAGAGTACTCTGCGATGATGCCCTATGAAAACTGACTGAAACACATTTTTTTTCTTTTTAACATGTTGACTGCGGGCCTCAGTCATCATCTCAGTCGTCACATTAACTGATGACTTATGAAAACTGAAACACATTTTTTTTTTCTTTTTAATATGTTGACTGCGGGTCTCGTATATGACAACGCATACTCTGCGATGATGACCAATGAAAACTGACTGAAACGCAGCACTTTCCTTATGTTTTCAAAACTTTTCTTGAATCCAGTGACGCTCTTCCTTCAACCAAATAAAGCTATCCGAACTAATACCTAATGATTGATGACATAAATCAAGAGTCAAAATCTAAATTCCCCCACCCAGTGTCAAGCGTAATGATAACTATTGTGTAACATTCAAAAAAACCTATCAAGAGGTAACTCCATTCATTCGTTTAACCTTATAAGAGGGTAACCCTATCGACTGAAAACCAAAAGGAACGGGTTACACTTTCGCTTGTGTTAGGAGGAGAATACCCAAACGAAAGGGTAATCCCGTCAACTGTATAACCCAATGAAGGGGTTTCACTTTCGAAGCAACTAACTCGAAATCGGGGTTGTACGGGCCCTGATCTGTTTATTAATTAATTGTATGCACGAGAGCAAGAGCATCTTCGTTTTCTGAGGATGACATGCTGACACATCGATACCGGACAACAGACTGCACTACACTTGTGCCTCTGTCGCGTCATTTCTGCGTTATGTCCGAGCCATGTCCGCGCCATGCCCGCGCCATGTCCTCGCCACGTCCGTGCCACGTCCGCGCCATGTCCGCGCCATGTCCTTGCCCGATATGTGTGACCTGTGCCTTAGGTGTTGTATTAGGTTGTTCGACATAATGAGATGCAAGTTCATGTTCGTTATTTAAATTTGTGAGAATTTTATCTGCTAGAGTAATAATGTGGCAAAGTAACAATTAATACTTTTAAGAGACTCAGATTAGGTCTCTTGGTATTGCAAAAGATTGAGACTTTTATTGTTTTTAGGGTTCATGTTGTTAGATAGATTTGATGCATTTCCAAGTTTTTTTGCAATCACCTTTTGCTTCTGTTATTAAACCTGATTCATAGGAGGTACGTGAGAAATGTGTAGCATTGATGTTCGTTGAGGAGGTACGTGAGAAATGTGTAGCATTGTTGTTTCGGAATAATTTATAGGTTTTTTGTAGATTATCATTGTTTGGATCAAGTTTAGCTCTCAAATGGAGCGCGTCTTTATGGCGTATTGTTTTTAGTAAACCTGGCGTGATCCACGGCTTATTAATAACTTCGCAGTTTCGGCGATATCGAACTTTGGTGTTTTCATGTAGTAGCTCTCCTATAATACTATTGAATATATTGGAGGTTTCTATGACATCATTTGTCTGGTAAAATTCATTAAAATCAAAGGCCTCTAAGTCTGGAATAAGAGTTTCGTAGTCTAGTATCGTAGAGTTTCTATTGGCAATAGGATTAGGGAAAAATCTATTTTTATCTATGCTAATGATAATAGTACTATGGTCTGTTATATCGGTATGACATACAATTGTGCAGGTTTTGTTTTGAGATTTGATCATTGCATGATCAAGACATCTTGGTCCTCGAGTAGGCAATAATTGGCCAGGCATATACCCATAGTCTGAAGTGAGGTCAAGATAATCAATAGATCTTTTATCTGTCGTGTCGGTGCTAGTGTCGATATTAATGTCACCTGTAATAATGCAGTTTCCTGCAAGGTTTTCGATTACTGTTTCAAGAGAGTTGAAGAAAATATCAGTGTTACTAATAGAAGGGGTTCTATAAATGGCAACTATTGAAAGTTCTTTATTAAGTCGTAGTAAGAGGCAGTTGGCATCGTCAAATGTTGGTTCTTCGATGGTGACCTGGAGTCCCGACCTAGAGAGTACTATTATGCCATCGTTTTGATTAATGTAGCGTTTAGATGAGTGATATTCATAGTTAGGTAAGCAAGGTTGTTTACTTACAACTCGCATAATGCTGAGTTAAGGTCCATTATTTAGCACATCAAATACAATGTACTACCAATACCAATAACCAGCGGCCCGTCCTGGCTTTGCACGGGTTAGGACACTTTTTACACCTTGGTTTACGTTACTTAAGTTTTAGTAAGGATCCCTAATCTTTTCTAGCAATAAAAATAACCTATGTTACTCAAAGTGAATGTAGCTTTCCAATGGTGAAAGAATTTATGAAATCGGCACAGTCGTTTTTGAGTTTCATTACAAACATATACACACAAAAATACAAATTTTTCCTCTTTATAATACACTCGAGAGCAATGAATCCGGGTCACTCAAAGAATCCAAAAAATCTCGGAAAGTAAGAATGCTAGGTTAATGCAATAAATTGTATTTAATAGACAATTTAATACTCCTTAAATGAAAGTTAAAAAAATATGAGTCACCATACATTTTATTTACACAAAATTACATAAAGAAAAAAACTGCTGATCTCTCCTTAAAACAAAAATAGGAAACATGAAATTTTTGAACTTTATGACGATTTTCTTGAATTTCAATACTTCGTATTACCTCCTCGTGCTTCCATTACTGCGTTTACGCGGTTTGGCATGCTGTACACCAAGTTCCTTATACGATTTTGGGGAATATTCTCCCATTCCTCTGTGAGAGCAATTTTGAGCTCAGGAAGCGTGATTGGGGGAGGGTTTCGTTGTTTTACGCATCTCTCTAGCTCGTCCCAAGCATGCTCGATCGGGTTGATATCCGGGCTGCGCGCTGGCCACTCCATACAAGTAATGTTCATCTCTTGAAGGTAGTCATTCACAATCCTACCTGTATGAGGTCGGGCATTGTCATGCATAAATATAGCATCCTCACCCAAATTGACCATAAATGGACCAACGTGTTCGTTGAGGATTTCTTCCACATATCTTACGCTAGTTAAAGAGCCGTTTTCTATGATCACCAGCTCTGTGCTACTTTCAGAGGAAATTCCGGCCCACACAAGTACAGACCCACCACCGTAGGCTACTTTTTCTTCGATGCATGCTTGCTTGAATCTTTCCCCTGGTCTTCTATACACTCTGTGTCTTCCATCGTGCTTGTAGAGCATAAATTTTGATTCGTCGGAGAACATAACTTTCGACCAATCTTCAATACTCCAATTTACGTGGTTCTGGGCATATCTTAGTCTTGAAATACGATGGCCACGCTCCAGTTTAGGGCCGTTTGCAGGTCTAAGGGGTTTTAAGTTAGATTCAGCAAGCCGACGTCTTACTGTCCATGCACTTGGGTTACTTCCTCCGAGGCGTCGAAACTGATTTGTGAGTTCAGTTCCTGTGAGAAAGCGATTTCGAAGCATGGTGTTCACCAAGTATCGGTCTTCTCGTGCTGTGGTACACCTAGTTCTGCCCGTTCCTGGTCTGCGTAGGTTAGAACCAGTTTTTTCGTAACGTCGGAGAACTCTTTGTACTGTTGACAGCGACACACCGACAGTCCTGGCTGTATCGCGCTGACTCCGGCCGGTTTCCACCAATGTAAGTATTCTGGTGCATTCTTCAAGTGTAAGCGACACGATTTCAGCTTGAATAATGAATATTGAGCACTATCAGGTAATACGAAGTATTGAAATTCAAGAAAATCGTCATAAAGTTCAAAAATTTCATGTTTCCTATTTTTGTTTTAAGGAGAGATCAGCAGTTTCTTTTCTTTATGTAATTTTGTGTAAATAAAATGTATGGTGACTCATATTTTTTTAACTTTCATTTAAGGAGTATTAAATTGTCTATTAATTACAATTTATTGCATTAACCTAGCATTCTTACTTTCCGAGATTTTTTGGATTCTTTGAGTGACCCGGATTCATTGCTCTCGAGGGTATTAGTGTTAGACTATTATTATTCTATTTACCATGTACCAATATATGCCTGAGTACTGATGTTGTTGCATATTGTAATATTTTTATTCTATTACTATTCTTAAAATTTCAGCTTAATCTGTTCAGAAAAAAAATTGTGTAAAGGAGGAATAAGCATTTTCATTTCAGGCTTATTTCACATATTTTCATTATAGAAAGGACTATCATAGATGTTATTATGATGAACCTGATCAGAATAGGTAATCTAATCTCGCCCATTCATCTGTATGTCCAAAACAAGTGACCGTTTAAAATTCACCGCCATCCATCAACGTAAGCCCGGTCTCGCTTTCAATCCAAATGATCATTTTGCAAAACCCGGTTAGCGCTGAAATATCGAGCTTAGTCGAGCGAAAACACGATATTCAGGTCGTCCGGTAATTTTTAATGAATACTCACCTGTTTACATGATGGATGTACGATGGAACGCTTTAAGGTTAGGGAAATTAATTGCTCGTATAATTTGTTTGGTGTAATCTGCCCGCGTGGGGCTTATGCTAGCCAAGTTTTTACCAGAAACAACCTACGCTTATAGTCATAACTGTGAATGGATACTGTTGCCTCAACAAGCACATAGGCAACCCTTTGCATCTAAGCCAGCCCCGTGGCGTTAACGACATCGTCTATAAGAAAGAAAAGAATTGGGTTTTCAAATGTATTATTAATATATTTATAAAAAAATTAAATAAAACATAAAAATCGTTTATTTAAGAGCAGAGTCCATAACAGTACGTGAATAAAAATGGTTAAAATAAAAACATAAAATAATTAAAATTACAAAATAATTAAATTAAAATTACAAAATAATTAAATTAAAACTACAAAATAAATTAAATTAAAACTACAATATAATAAATCAATATCATAAAATATTATGCTGTTTGTTTCCCAAATAAAATTATATATATTAAAATTAAAGTAAAATTAGTAGTAGTGGAGAATGTTGTGGCTTATAATTGTGGACTACTTTGTTTGTTGTTATTGTTTTAAGGGGTGTTTTATTTTCATATTCGAGCTGGAGCCAACTTCAATGGCCCGTCGTGCACCCTCTTTACTAACCCTAAAGGCCTTCACACACGTTACCTATGATGTAAAAATGTATAGTATACACGATAAATCTCATTACACCTTTTCATAGAAATTGTCAGGACACCAAACACGACAGCTATAATGTATATTGTACATGTACATCGTCGTATAAAGTATGAATAAATTTCAAACTTCTTAATATGGGAGGCCTACGTCTCACTGATAGCTGGTGTTGTGTGTGCATGTGTGTGTGTGTGTGTGTGTTTGTGTGTATGTTGCCAGTTGGTCTTCTAAAAATTAATAAACAAAACCGCGCGAAGAAAGTCTTCTTAGTTTTCGCAGTACACAAGGGTACAATTTTCAAGTCAGATTCTTTCAATAAAGGCCTCCGGCCTGAAAAAGCTGGGACTAACATTTATGAGGTTAGTCCCAGCCTAACGAAGCACGAAAGCGCTCCGATACGTTTGAATTGTGTCAAAATTAGATTTTCCAAACACCATAATTTGGACTTTACGGTGAATTCGAATAATTATTAGTCTGAAACGTGTGATTAGGTATCAACTGAATTGGAAGGCGTAATTTAGGCTGAATGGTCGATTGGATTGATGACTAGTCCTGATTATTTGTGTTTAAATTTATTCATTAATTACCTATGTTTAAATGTATTAAATTATACAGAAATAAACTTTCCAGTAAAACCTATTCACCAACTCATACTGGTACAAGTCCGAACAGTTTTATGACCATCGTTGAACTTTTACCATCATTGCCTTGTTAAATCTTAGAATTTACCACAAAGACATATTAACACGCCTTTCCAGATCAAAATCTTTTGGTTTGGTTAGGCCAGCGGTATCAGTCGCCGAAGTCCCAAGTAATAATTACTAAGTACATACTCATTATTTATTATCATCATCATATTACAAAACCAACAATTACCAGCCAAAAACCCCGAAAAAATCGTTCATTTTATTAATTAAAAGTTCTTGCAGATATACTAAAAAAAACAAAGATTGACCAATAAATTGGCTTATACGGTATTTTAAACAACATGTATACGAAAAATACATTAAAAATAAGCTGTGCGCATATTGTTTGCTTGCACATCAACAATACCAAGTATCTAGTTTTCAGGAAACTGCACCCCTAAAGGATAAACTTTAGCTCTTGCCTTCATTGCTAAGACGGGCTTCACGACCGACTTTTTAGTCACAATCTCATACTAAGCTATCTATAACCCAAAGAAATTGGATTCAAAAAACATTTTTCCATTGGGGTATAAAAAGACTTGCATATTTTAAAAATTGTGTTTCTTTGGTAGATTATAAAATTTTTACAGTCAATCTTTCAAACAAAATTTTAAAGGTACTTGGGTACCATATTCATGTGCACTTAACAATGTTATGCGTTCCTAAAACTGTACAAAAATAAACTAAGTAAAATAAGGCAGCCAAAATTATGAATATCAATGGGATATTTACCATGATTCGAGTGTTCTGTTGTTTCAAAATCATCTCACAAATCATGGTAAATATCCCATTGATATTCATAATTATGTTCACAACCACGATAGTTTCAAAAGTTATATAAGGTAGCCAATATCAATAGCATATTTTTAAATAGTACAAAGAAAGATAAAATCTGATTTTTCTCTAGTTTCTAACAACGAAGTCTATCTAGTTTAGCTAGTCTAAGCAACTATTTAATAGTCGATCGATCGTGGCCTTTTAGCTGGCTTATGCAAAATTTTGCCGGTTTTACGACCGATTTCTATAAAATATCTTAAGTGAAATCTGAAAATAGGTACGTCGTAAATATCTTTTGAGATATTTTCATTTTTACGTTTTATATCGCGGGCAGAGTGAAAGCGTTTTTGTAAATTATTTCGACATGTTTAAAATGCATGATAAAAATAAAGTTTAGTTTTTGATCCATTCAGGATATTTTCATGTAGACGGTAAATATGTATATATTTTTTCTGCTTTATCTGTATGAGAGAAAAACAAAACAATTTTAGCAACAGCATCACGTAAAGTTTCAGGAAAAAATATACGTAAAGTTACCCAATAATCAAATAACTATGTGAAAAGACATTAAAAAATATAATAGAAAATATCATCACAAAAAGTACAGGTTTAACGAAACACGAGTAGTAAAATGTCAAAAGTGTCACACAGCTAACTACCCTCACTCGAAGCTGACAAGAAACATTGCGCGCTCTTTGTAAAATGTTGTTTCATACTGTGACCATCCCGTGGGAAAATAAAAATGGCAGACAGGTACCTAGTGCACCAAGGAGGTTTGAAAGTACCTTATCTTATGGATGTGGTGTACGGTGCACTGCGATGTTGCATTTAGTAGCACCATAGAAACTATTAGGTGATCTGCTTTGAGTCAAGCCAAGACTAATCCGATTGGATGACTGGAATTTGAATTCATGAGTTTCTGTGTATGTAGGTCATATTTTCTGATGCATTCCAGGAACAAGTTTATACGAAAAAATCCGGCAAATCTCAATCATATCATCACAGGCGTTCATGGACTACGGGGACTGCTTATCATCAGAAGAACTCTGTTTACTAGCCTAGTACTAAAATACGCTGGTATTCTGCCGAAGCCAATATGTATAGAGCCATTAAACCAAAGATGTGATTTATTTCTTCTTCTCGTCAAAATTACTGAACAGATTGAACTCTTTTACTCTATAGTTCTTGACTAGAAGATATGGGCTACTTTTTATTAAGCCACCACGCGGTAAAGCCGCGGTAAAGCCGCGTGCAAAATTTAAAGGGAAGTCACTCATTCTGATAAGAAAATATGCACGATACTGTCGTACAGTTGGAAAATATAGATTGATCGTCATTGATATTATTAGTGATAACGACGACCAATGATGAACGATGAAGAAAACCACAGATATAACTAGATAAAGTCTTAAAATTCAATACGGCTGATATCTACTTTCTTATGTCCAATATCATCATTTAGAAAGGGATGCATACATATATCAATGCGACTTCAAAACGTCAATCTTACCAGGGCGCTCGAACAAATTTCTATGCAGGGTCATACAAATGCCCTGGTACAAAGTCGTAGAAATCGCTTTGAGATACATTATGCATCTCTTTCTAGCTAACATATATGGACATAAGAAAGTAGAGATAAGCCGTATGAGTTAATGTTCAGAGCATAAATGAATTTTAAGACTTAAATTCAATGCTTTAGTCCTATTTCTTTGATGAAAACCAATTAAAAGTCAACCCTATCGTCCCTATTTGTCAAACCTATGAAAAGCCATTTTCACATCACACACTAATATTAATATTCCGCGTATCAACCTTTAGGATAAGAATATTCCGGCGAGTCTCGCACTCATGTGCCATACAAAAAACAGACATACAAACTATAAAATTTATAGTGTGAAATAAATTGTACTTGGCACATGTTCCTCCGTATTCTTCGGAGAAATGCATCGAGAAATATTTTCTAGTATTTCAAGCAGGTGATAAAACCCGAGTTATCGCCGTATTGTGACAATTGTAAACGGATTTAAAACCATGTTTTCAGGTTAACTTTGATGTTTGCGTTTTATTTATTCCAGCGTTTTATTATTTTATGATTATTTTATAATTGAGACAAAATTTACTTATACGAACATTAAATCTTTTTTTATGATACCTGAAGATAGAATGGCCCACTTGATGATAAGTGGTAACCATTACTTATAACAAAGTATTCTTTTGTTGGTCACGCATTTTTAAAACGTACCTACCCTAAGATGCAACGCCCTGCGTCCATCAACTTAGTATAAAGTATCAACTTTGTTATTAGTAGTAGAGTTCTTCTAGAGAGAAGTACTGCCACCATGCCACCACACCAAGGGTATGGGTGCCGGTGAAATTACAGGTACAAGAGGCTTATCACCTGCATGCCTCAAGTTGATGGACGAGTGCATTGCATCGTAGAGCACATTCTAAACAAACGTGATCTACGATGCAATGATTTGCGATAGGAAAAGGTTACCACTTAACATCAGGTGGGCAATGTGCTTGTTCGATTTTCAAGTACCATAAAAAAACAACTTGAGGCACTAAATTCCTATGTGATTTCACCGGCACCCGGATGCGAGTACCTAAGCTACGTAACTGAAGAAAATGCAAGGTAGGCATTAAACTATAGTAGCTCAATGAAGGTAGCAAGGTAGCTGTTAAATGTATTATATAGCAAATAAGCTACCACTGACAGGCGGGGCTTACAGACACGTCCAATAATATTTTGTTCCCAACTTTTGCCATTAAAGCAGACGGTTAGTCGTTAGGTAGGTACTTTGACTTGAC
Source organism: Horisme vitalbata (assembly GCA_951804965.1). Lineage (NCBI taxonomy): Eukaryota > Metazoa > Arthropoda > Insecta > Lepidoptera > Geometridae > Horisme > Horisme vitalbata. Next base: position 3,434,802 of record OX638090.1, read on the forward strand.
TAATGTATTAGTAAATATAGTAAGCGAAGGTCCGAATGAGACGCAGAATATAGCGGGTTCGATTCCCGCTTCGAGATAAATGTTTGTATTCTCCACTTATTGTGGGTATTTTCATGTATTATATATGTATGTGTGACAGTGTTTAGCGTTATTTGTTAATATTATATTTAAGCTGACTTTACTGCACATTTAAATAATCACATCAATAATTCAACAATACCTAATTAATGTAGTATTAAAGTATTGACGAAAACGAGAGGACAAGGGCTCAAAAATGAAATTAATCAAATTGCTAAGAACAGCATTTCGAGGCAATATAAACCTAATCCAGTTAAAAAAAGACTGGATTTTAACTGAAGCAACATCGCGTGTTTGGACGTTATAAATAAATCAGGATATTGTAATAAGCAGGATTACAATAGCATGAGCTTACAATAACGTGCAGCTCGAACTTTTCATTTTGTTGTAAAAAAAAGATAAAAATTGATGTTCAACGAGCTACAGAAAAGTATTGATAATAATTTTCAGGATTATTAAATTGCTTAAAATATTATTGAATGATCACAATGTATTAGGGTATAATAGATAATACAGGGAATAAGTGATAATGATCAATATCACTACATAAAAAACAAAGTCCTCCACTATGTCTGTCTGCTCGAATGTCTTCTAAAAAGGCTTCTAAAAATTACTGAACGGATTTTCATGCAATTTTCACCAAAAACAGAGCAATTCATGAAAAAGTTTTAAATAAGTGTATTGGTAAGGTTTTGTGTAAATCGGTTGAAATATGATGATGATTGTTGAAAATGTCGGAAAAAGTTAAGCCGCTTGGGAGTTTTCATAGAAATAGCTGAAATCCCTTTGAAATATAACAAAACTATGTGGGACAGATAATATGCTTCGAGCATTTTTATTGACAAAATTCAGGCACAGATTTTTGTTTGAAGCGCGCACTACCTAATAAAAAAACGCCTAGGAGTTAATGGACGATTACCTAAAAATGCAAGTTGAGTTGCCATGTCTGCGCAAAATGAAAAATATAATGTTGATAAAAAAATTAGTAGCAGGTTGCCAGATAAAAAATAATACGTCTACGAGAAAAGATCGCATGGTCCGACACGCACACACCATTTCTTCTAGTTCGAGATCAAATCACATGTTGTTGTGAAGGGAAAGTCAAGTTTGTATGCGATAGTTACCAAGTTACACCGCAAGAATAACAAACGTAGGTTTACTTTGACCTACTTTCATTCTTTTTCCGTGATAGGTAGAGGCCACCTCTGGTTTCGGAGGTCAAAAAATAAAAACCTCTCACTTGGGTAAAAACTTGCCCATAGACTCAGCCGCCCATACCAATCTTTTAATTACATAAAAAACAAAAAAATCTCAACTTTATTTTTCCCTACCCTACACAGTCTCCCATCCAAGTAGTGACCAAAATCGTGACAGGAAGAAGACATGAAAGTGTAGTGACACGAAATGCTCGTGACGTAGCTTACTTCGGTGTTTTTAGCAGATCACCTTGGTTAAGCAACTATCCGCCTAAACACTACTTGGAAGGGTGACCGTTTAGTGGCAATTAGATCTGAGCGCTTCCGTGCTTCGGAAGGTACGTTAAGATGTTGGTCCCGGCTTTTACAGTCGTTAAGCCATGTCGGAGGCCTTCGGGCGGCTTGAAAACTCCGACACCAGAGTTGGCCACTAACTAGGAAGAAGGAGAAGAAGAAGTGACCAGACCATTAGTTAACTAAGATTAAACTGCAAAGGATACCGAAACAAGCTCATATTTTTACTTTGTAAATAAATTATTTTATAATACTTGAACATAAACTGAGCCTAACCATAATGGTCGATATGGCCAGAGCAACCAACGCTAGTCTTCTGTCAGAACAGAAGACTAGCGATGGTTGCTAGCTTGCTAGTCAGCCAGCTCATGCTGAGTCAGAGTCCATTTTGTGACGTCCGTGCTTACGGTAACTGTAATACATTGGTTTACTGTGTAAAATGTATGTCTATGTAAGTCTAATGTTGCAAATTAATTCATTTAATTTGTTTCTATATAAGCCATGTCAGCACAATTCTGCCAAAACTTTCTTCGATAATCATTATTCAAAAATAATGTATTATATTTCCCTATTCCGGAAACGGATAACACCAGAGAGTCGTAATGACTTGAATTATAGTAATTATTGTGCAACACGCGATGCCCATCCAGAATTAACGATGACATGACATTTATCCAATAAACTCGATTTCAGATAAAACCGCGGCACGGATTTAAATCAAAAATGTAAAGTAACCTTATTATGTAAGTACTTACACAATAGCGGAAAAGTTCATTTAATATATAGCTGGTAATGAATTCTTTTGGGTGACCGTAGTGTAGGATTTCCTAGCCTGATATGATGCTAGATGGAGTGACAATCTGCGAAAGGCTGCGGGTAGACGCTGGATGCATCAAAATAAGGACAGAGTGCAATGGCACTCATTCTGCTGAATATATATAGGTATAGCGCAGCTTTACTGGAACAGTTAAATCCCCTGGCCGCCGACTAGCAGCAGCGTGGGCGAGAAGATGTACCCTGTGATCCCCGACCCGCATCCCAGTGTGGGGATTATGGGCATATACTCCTTCTTACAGGGCCGACCTATGTTCAGCAATGGCACAGTGGACTGAGAAGAGTGTTGTTCTTAAAAAACGGTTGTCATATGTCGGCCTAAGAAACAAAGCTATAAATTATAATTGGAATATGAACAGTAGCCGCTATACTAAAGTGAACTCGAAAATATGCTCTCACATTCTATGGCAAGAATAATACACTTTCTTTTAAGAGAATTCGCAAAATATTTTAATTTCCGATCTTATAAGATGAAACCCATCCAGCGAATGGAGTTAATTGAGGTGAATAGGTAGAAATGTTACACAAATTCGTCATAATGTATTTTTTATTTTGGCTAAGGAAATATTAATGTTTACTTTTTCCTCGCCTTAGCGCCGTCTACCCCACTAAATTTGCTTTGCCTGAAAAGGTTAAATAAGTCCTGTAACTCTAATCCTAAGCTGTAATGTTACCTACACTTATTTATGTAAATAAATATCACGTATCTTATATAAAGCTAGCACAAGTATTCGTAGCATTTCGTAGATCTACGAGTTTTTTTAGCATTTCTAGACAGAACTACGAATGTTTGTATTGTTTCGTAGAAATAACTAACACAAATATTCGTAGCGGTTCGTAAATCTACGAATGTTCGTAGTGTTTCGTAGACATAACTAACACTAATATCTGTAGCGTTTCGTTAAACTACACGTGTTCATAGCGTTTCGTAGAGATAGCTACAGGTTTTCGTAATGTAGATATAGCTATGAATGTTCGTAGTGTTTCGTAGATAGAGCTAAAACAAATATTCGTAGCGGTTCGTAAATCTACGAGTGTTTATATCGTGCCATAGATATAGCTACGATTATTCGTAGCGTTTTGTTGATCTACGAGTATTTATAGCATTTTGTAGATACACTTATAAATAAAGGTAATGGTTAATGGCGATGATGATTGTTACTAAGAAAATTTTTGACAAGGAATATTTTTATTTTTGTTTTCATAAATAAAAAAGTCCGATTTTCTTATATCATTATACCAAGGATACAGACCATTTAAAATAGGTTACAGAATGTACTTAAGATACATGAGTAAAGGCCAAGTTTTCTCTATTTTTTTTATCTACTAATTAGTCGCAATTCGGCGGGTTGAGTCACGCTTAAATTTAGGTAAATTTAGATTTTTTTAATTTAAAAGCTATTCTGCTGTTACCTCAAACATTTTGTTATCGTTCTTATAGCACCAAAGACTGCATTTTTTTTTATTATCTTGGCTAGATGTTTTATTCATGTTTCAGCCAAAAAACATTTTATTTTTAATTGATCGTACATTGAAAACTGACTAAAAGTTTACCACGTTTCTCACTTTCTTGCACTAGATGGCGTAGTGTAAAAGTGTAAAATCCTATATCGCGGAGACGAAAACGCGCGGCATTCCAATGGGTCAGGGTGTTTAATTGTGAATCGTGAATTACAAATGAACAGCACTTTGATCAATAAATCTCTAAATGTGATTGATCTGAATGTTTTATTTATGAATTCCAAGAGTTTTTTAGAGGATTTTAATCAACACCTTCTTTAATTTAGTCAGCCGATTAAATTGTATGATTTTACATTGAAATGATTAAATATAAGGTAAAACTTTTTTTGTTTTTACTATAACGTATAAAATAAATTTTAGCCTTTCTAAATGTGATACAATTTTAGAAAATTTGAAAAACATTTACCTTAAATTTACGCTAATTTGGCAACCACTAAATAAAAATTAGGGTTTTAGTTAGTTATAAACTGATTTTTAGTAAATTTGGTGCCAAGCGGATATGTGTATACACATATATGTGAATATATGTATATATATATATATATATATATATATATATATATATATATGTGTATATATGTATATATATATGTATCTGTAGTTTATACATGTTAAAATAATAATAAATGGAGGAATAAGCTATTGGCCGCGTCCGTTAAAAGTATATTGAAAAATTGGCCCATTTAACTCAAACAACAATGCTTGATCAATATCTTGACATACCCTCCTTAATCCAACTACTTTCCTTTGACATTGAGTATACAGCACCATGTTGTGTATATAGATTGCAAATTGTTTACAATAAAAAAAATGGGTTTAGTTCTTAACTTTTTTAACTCGATGCATAATTTTTTTGTGGAAAGTTCTTAAAAACTGATGAGGTTTGTTGGGCTTTTCAGTTAGCAATTTAAAGCTTTCTTCTTCTTTGTATGAGGTCCTTCAAAGGCCTCCGATATTGCTTAGTGACTGTAAAAGTCAGGATTTTCTTATAGTCAAAACACATTGAGACCAAAAAATTCTTCTTCATAGATGCTGATGAGGGTTGGTCTTATCTTATGTTTTCCGTAATCAAAATGCTTTAAAGACGAATATTTGCAGATATTTCATTTAAAAACTCAGTGAACGAGTATTTAAATGAAAATCTGTCTTTGAATCTTTCATCTCTATAAATAAATATCTTATAAATAAATAAATAAATAAATCTCTGTATTATCTTTTAAATAATTCAATCTAAATTTGTGATCACGTTGTAATTTGCTTCTTGAATATGAAGATCCTACTCAAGGTATGGTGTAGGCATAGGTGTTCGTTGATTGTCAGACCGTCAGTCCGTCATTTCAGTCAAGTCAGCTTTATAAGACTTTTATAATAACTTTTGCTTATTTATTAAGACTTCCACTGAGCAATTTACACAATTCTGTTCAAAAAAAAATCTTTTTTGGCCTACACATCATATTAGAATTCGTTATGTTTAAATAAGTTTTTATTGTTTTAGTTTGTATACATATTACTTTTTTTCTTCTCATTTGATAAAGTATCTACGTGTGTATATGTCAGAAAACGTATATCTTATCTCATTTTATTTAAAAATGAAGAAGCTTGAAGAAGCTGCCTATTCTTAATACACAGAATTTTCTGACGAAGACTTTTGTGGCGGAGGCCAGCCTGAGATACCGAAGGTTTCGTTTTTAATTCCCTCCACGACACAACTGTTTGTATGATCTAAGGCATAGGCCTCACCTGTCTGACCTGGCGCGGGCATGGCGCGGGCGCTTTCCTATTCCATTCAAGTTTAATACAAAATTCACGGAAATAAAGCACAATTTAGCTCGACGACTTCGCGTCATAACCACGTCCGATCAACGACATACCGTGTGTCCTAAATTATACTTTATTTCCATGCATTTTGTATGAAATTTGAATGGAATAAGAAACCGCCAGTGCCATGTCTGCGCCCGACGCTAGTCACATTCATCGGGCACGGACATGACACAGACATGGCACAGGTGGTTTCCTATTCCATTCAAATTTCATACAAAATGCATGGAAATAAAGCACAATTTAGGGCACATAGTATGTCGTTGCTCGGACGTATGACGCGCCTTTTCGGCGCCCGCGCCCGATCGCCGCCAGATAAGCGTCAGATGGCCGCCAGTTCGTAGTATGTACTTGCTTGCGACATACGTCTGTTAGTGATGTAAAAATGCGTGACGAATGACGATATCGAATTTAATATTGAATTTTGTGAATTGATTGTAAAATATGCAACGCTTTATGATCATTGTCGTTCCAATTATTGTAACTGAAATGTTCAAGATAAATTGTGGCTGGAAATCGGAAAGAGATTAAACCGGTACTAAGATTTTTTTATGTAATACCCACGGTAATACTAGCTGATCCTTGTGCAAATTCGTTTGCGCGTATTTTCTTCATCTGTATCAGGGCCCGATTTGGTAACCCGATGAAGAGGTTTTCGGCAGGGTTTTTTCAAAAGCTTAGTAATTATTAATTTCAAAAGCTTAGTTAACCCTCTCCGTATGGGTTACACTATTATTTGATGGGTCTAAACCATTCAAAACCCTTTTGATTAGGTTACCTGATCATGAGGGTTATCAATAGTATTGGGTTTTGGTATTATTCCAAAACCCATTCCTTAGGGTTACCCTTTTTATCATTGTAACACGGGTTATACGTTGGTTATAGGAGATAAAGGAGAAAAAAAAATCGGTCAAAAGATGAAAATTAATTGCGGTAATTGTGTTCTAAGCATTAAGGGCGGAAATACAGACTACTAATTGTTTATTTTACGCAATACATAATAATTATATTAAAATAAATTTGGAATAAATTTTCAATAACAGCTGTCAAACCTAAATCGACCATATCTCGAGAACTACTTATCTTAGACTTGCCTTTACTAGCTCAAATGATAGCTATTGACAAGACCTTAATTTTCGATGACAGCTGTCAAACTTAAATCGACCATATCTCGAGAACTACTTTTCTTAGACTTGCCTTTACTAGCTCAAATGATAGCTATTGACAAGACCTTAATTTTCGATGACAGCTGTCAAACTTAAATCGACCATATCTCGAGAACTACTCATCCTAGACTTGCTTTTACTAGTTCAAATGATTGCTATTGACATGAACTTAATTTTCGATGACAGCTGTCAAACTTAAATCGACCATATCTCGGGAACTACTTATCTTAGACTTGCCTTTACTAGCTCAAATGATTGCTATTGACATGAACTTAATTTTCGATGACAGCTGTCAAATTTAAATCGACCATATCTCGAGAACTACTTATCTTAGACTTGCCTTTACTAGCTCAAATGATAGCTATTGACAAGACCTTAATATTCGATGACAGCTGTCAAACTTAAATCGACCATATCTCGAGAACTACTCATCCTAGACTTGTTTTTACTAGTTCAAATGATTGCTATTGACATGAACTTAATTTTCGATGACAGCTGTCAAACTTAAATCGACCATATCTCGGGAACTACTTATCTTAGACTTGCCTTTACTAGCTCAAATGATTGCTATTGACATGAACTTAATTTTCGATGACAGCTGTCAAATTTAAATCGACCATATCTCGAAAACTACTTATCTTAGACTTGCCTTTACTAGCTCAAATGATAGCTATTGACAAGACCTTAATATTCGATGACAGCTGTCAAACTTAAATCAACCATATCTCGAGAACTACTCATCCTAGACTTGCTTTTACTAGTTCAAATGATTGCTATTGACATGAACTTAATTTTCGATGACAGCTGTCAAACTTAAATCGACCATATTTCGGGAACTACTTATCTTAGACTTGCCTTTACTAGCTCAAATGATTGCTATTGACATGAACTTAATTTTCGATGACAGCTGTCAAATTTAAATCGACCATATCTCGAGAACTACTTATCTTAGACTTGCCTTTACTAGCTCAAATGATAGCTATTGACAAGACCTTAATTTTCGATGACAGCTGTCAAACTTAAAACAACCATATCTCGAGAGCTACTCATCCTAGGCTTGCCGTTACTAGCTCACATGATAGCTATTGTTAAGATCTTAATTTTCGATGACAGTTTTTAATTTGACAGCTGTCATCGAAAATTAAGATTTTATTAGTAGCTATCATTTGAGCTAGTAACGGCAAGTCTAAGATGAGTACTTCTCGAGATATGGCAAATTCAATTTTGACATATGTCATTGAAAATAAAGATCTTGTCGATAGCTATCTTTTGAGCACTTAACAGCTATTCTAGGATGAGTAGTTCCAGAGATATAACCATTTACAGATGATTTTGTAGAATGAGTTTCGAGTGGAGCTTTGAGTTGAGTTTTGAGTTTGAGTTATAGAGTGACAGTGACAGTGACAATCCGAAATATTATTATTAATTAATAAATATTAGTAATGATAACCATTGTGTAACATTCAAAAAACCTATCAAGAGGTAACTCCATTCATTCGTTTAACCTCATAAGAGGGTTACCCTATCGACTGAAAGCCAAAAGGAACGGGTTACACTTTCGCTTGTGTTATGAGGAGAATAGCCAAACGAAAGGGTAATCCCGTCAACTGTACAACCCAATGAAGGGGTTTCACTTTCGAAGCAACTAACTCGAAATCGGGGTTGTACGGGCCCTGATCTGTATATTAATTAATTGTATGCACGAGAGCAAGAGCATCTTCGTCTTCTGAGGATGACATGCTGATACATCCATACCGGACAACAGACTGCACTACACTTGTGCCTCTGTCACGTCATTTCTGCGTCATGTCCGAGCCATGTCCGTGCCATGCCCGTGCCATGTCCTCGCCACGTCCGTGCCACGTCTGCGCCATGTCCGCGCCATGTCCTTGCCCGATATGTGTGACCTGTGCCTAAGTATATTTATCTGGGGTATCAGTGTTCTCTTTGTATTATATGTACGTATTTCAAAAATGACATTAAACTACTTTGTATGATTTGATTCCTAATAAAAGCCTGGTAAAAACGAAGAACCGATAGCTGTTGGGGTAAACGAGTTCTTGAGTGGAGACAGCGGCTTCACAAACGTAGTGTCGGACGCCCTCCAGCCTTGCGAAGTGACAATTTGCGAAAGGCTGCTGGGAGAAGCTGGATGCGTCGAGCTCAGGAAAGGGCGCAATGGCACTCATTAGGAGAGGCTTATATCCAGCAGTGGACTGCTATAGGCTGATGATGATGATGATGATAATAATGATGAAGCCAGGCATAGTTTGGGATTATAGAGTGTATATTAACATAAAATTGGAGTTTAGGATATTTTAAAATAAAAACATGACGTATGTAACTATTAAAAGCGTGTTTTATAGCTCTACACTAAAGCCAGCACCGACTAATTATAGCTCTGGGAAAATCCATAATCAAATCCCCTTTTTTTCTTGCTGTTTATTAAGGTTGCCCGTTTTGTTGTGAAATATGAAAATATAAATTGGGGAAGGCTTCAATTGGAATCCTTATCTTTTTATTGCACGTTGTGAAAAGGTTAAGGAAAACACCGGAGGCTTTAGATGGAATAGGATAATATTTGTATTCATCGAGTTCAATCAATCGTGGGTTTGAATCCTGATCGTAGACGTAGATTTGTATCCGGAAAAAATATTTAACCAGGTACTTTTTATGTGCAAAAAAGATGTCATTTCGTATGGGGCAGCATTTTGGGCTTTTTCTATTTATATTTTTTGTATTCAAACATAATTTTATGGAAAGTTTATCGTAGAAGAACATTTCAAACGTTAAACGACTCTGTAAACGTGGTGTAGAACGATTTCTAGCCACGTTTATATAATAATAATAAATAAATAAACAAACAATGCTGGACACTATCACACAGCATTAAGTAGGCCTAAACTGAGCAAAGCTTGTATCATCGGAACCACATGATTAATAAAGTACATAATGTATATATTTTCTGGAAGTACATACATAGAAAAAAAAATACCTGAGACCTAATATCTACAGAAAATGCAAACATTTGTCCCGCTGCGGGAAACGAACCCACAACCTTCTGAATCTCAGGCGAGCCTTTGCTCACTGCGCCACGATATTGATTGAGGTCGTCAAAATATTAGTAGGATAAAGTGTAAACTGAACTTTATTTTGTCGACAGCGCGATCGCAGAGGCGTAACCGCAAAAAACGTATTTCTGTCACCGAGGCGGGGCTATTAAAAAGCGGGAAAGAAAAGAGTGGGCTTCATTAAGCCACGTCACTGCCGGACCTGCACGTGACTAGAATGAACGAGGGTACGAGCTTATTCTGGTGGGAAGTTGTTGGATGCTGCTTTTTTATTTTTACTCATTATTTTCATTTTTTATTTTTATTTGGCTGTGCTCTTTAAGTATGTAGTAACTCTTTAAGATGACATTGTATTCATACTGATATTATTTAAATAAGGATTTGCGTTGGTGTTTGTGCGTTTGATCTCATTTAACTCTATAACAGCTGAACGGAATTGGATAAAACATCATAAGCCTGTAACACAGAACCTGTACATACATAGTTTGTAATATTCGTGGTATGTACCGCGGACGAAAACTATTAAAATACAAACTAGGTAATACAATTGATAATCCCATACAATTTAAAAATACATTGCTTTTCAATTAAAAAATATTAATTCCTGGAATTAGTGCAATTATACTTTAATTCTTTTCAATAATGATGGCAAAAGATACAAAAGTTGCCAAACTTAAATTTTAATAATATTTTTTATAACAAATAAATTTACCATCATCACCCACTGAGCATTATTGCGCTCTGCCCCCAGCTCGACGCATCTAGCTTCTTGGCCTCTTTCTCAAGATTGTTTCTACCCAACTGCAAAATCTGCCCAAGGTATGTATACTCCAAATCAAATTCAAGAAGGTGTCCATTAATGACGATGGAGCTGGAACGAATTGATCTTTGATCATGACTTTGGTTTTACCCAAATTCATACCGAGACCTTTCCTTTACGAGGCAGATGCTAGGGCGTCCAGCACCTGCTGTAACTCTTCCAGCGACTCCACCAGTAAAACTGAATATCATAAACTTGAAAGCTTGTATGGATGTTTATTACTCTTTCATGCAAAAACTACTGAACCGATTTTGATGAAACTTGGAATATTCCACTATATACATGTACATAGTTACTGACCTGGATAAAAATAAATGCTTCTTTTTTTTCCGGGTACCATGCGAGCGAAGCCGCGGGCGGAATAATATAGATAGTATAATATAGTAATGATTATAACCAGAATACTACCCTACAAATTGATTTAGCAAACGACAAGCGTACAAATTGGGTGTAGTGACATAGGTCGCTTTGGCATTCCACTGTCACACAGATTACCAGGATTTTGTCCATATTCCACATAGGCCATCCAATGAAGATTCAGTAACATAAGTGAATTCTTAAGTACTTTTTTCAACAACAGCCTATTAAATCAATAGCGCCCTGCACACGTAAAGTTTGGACCGCGGGAAACAGCACGCGCATTCCAACCCGCACTCCGAAACGTACGTGTAGATGCGCGGGGCTGACAGTCCGATCTGGCATGTCGACGCGAAGGCAAATCTCACAGTTTCAACCGCGCAGTCAGTGATCAGTCTCATATGCGCGGTCCAATCTTTACGCGCCATTAGCACGACAGTTTGATCCGCAGTCCGAACCGTATAGATCGTACTGCAGTTTGGAACGCAGTCCCGATGCGCAGTCTGATCTATACGTGTGCAGGGCGCTATAATTACATGCCATAATATAATAAAGTAGTAGAGTTTTTTGTGGAGTGCTCGTCCAGGGAAGTAGTACTGCCACTATGGCGGTTTCTGCCCAGATTAGGGATATCCCTAATTATGAGGGGAGGTCTATGTCCAGTATGGTACTTGAAGATGGAACAAGCACATGGCCCACCTGATGATAAGTGGTAATCATTACCTATCACGAATAAAAAAATAGCATCGTACATCACGTTTTTTTTTAAATGATGTTATGCCCTGCGTCCTATAACTTAAGGCATAAAGGTGATAAGCCACTTGAGCCTGTAATTAGGATTATATATGAGTTGAACTACTGCTTACGTTGTACCAATACTTCCCTGAACGCGATACGAAGCACCCATGACATGACTTTGTTTATCTGTAACGTTTTCAATTTTCCCTCCTACTGCTTTTCAGTATTTAAGACTTTTGTTATATTGTTTTTTTCTTTCTGGAACAGTCACTTATATTAATATAATAATGAAAGTGAGAAATAAACAGAAAAACGTTGATAAAATCATAGTGAGCTTATTTGAAGAGCAGTTTGAAGAATAAAATTATACCCTTATAGGTACTCGTATTTTCACGTTATCTGACATTTTTGTAGGAGAGACTAAGGTCCAGTTTCACCATACTCTGTTAGTTAATTAAATGCCCTGTTAATTGTTTTAACATATTGTTAAGGTTAACGAGTGTTCCACAATGTGCTAACGATTGATTAGTTTTCTTAATCAGTTGTTAAACTTAACGGCTGCCCCACAGGTCCGTTAAATTGTTAACAGACGATTATTATTACAGTCAAGAATTCAAGATGGACATAGCGTATAATTTTATTTTCGAAAACGAAGATATTTTAGACAATTTAGATGATTTGGACAATTTAGTAAAACGTCCTAGAATTTACAAAGAACGGCGAATGTATTACGAAGAATACGATGTCATTGATTTTTGCACGAGGTTTCGTTTATCGAAAGAATCTGTTTTGGATGTATTACAATTAATTGAAGACAAGCTTGAATACCCATCAGATCGATAAGTTCCTAATTTGCTTTACCTATGTAGGTAGGTACTTTGCAAAGGTATATGACATCATACGCCAACTTATTTTACTATTTTCACCAACATAATTATTTAACATAACCTCTATTTGTTTACAGGAATGAATCAATGAATCTATTTCACCTATAAATCAATTGTTTTTGACATTAAGATACTATGCAACTAGTTCGCAGCAAATAACTGTAGGAGAACTATTGTGGAACAAGCAAGTCTACATCTCACAGAATTATACATAAAGTAACCGCAGCAATAGGCTCCCTCAGCGGTGAATGTATCAAGTTCCCTGAGTCAGGGGACGAGTTAAGGAAAGCACAATTAGAATTTTATAATATAGCGCGGTTCCCAAAGGTTTCGGGTGCTCTTGACTGTACACATGTACGTATTAGATCACCTGGTGGAGAAAATGGAGAGTATTTTAGAAATCGAAAAGGCTATATGTCCATTAATGTGCAAGCCACATTGGTAGTGCAAACCTAGAGATATTAGATTTGGTAGCAAGATGGCCAGGCAGTAGGTAGTCAAGATCAGACTATATGGAATGCCTCATACAGAAATCCACACCACACACCACACCAGCCTAATAAAGGGGGATATACCCATAATCCCCACGCTGGACATGCGGGTTGGGGATCGCAGGGCACAGCTTCGCTCACCACCGACGCTGCTGCACGTTGGTGGCCAGGGGATTTAAATGTGCCGATGTAGGCTGTGCTATGCCGCAATCAGCCGGCCGCCAGAGCTCCGTTCGTTGTTTAGCAGGGTGCACCACGTGCAGGTGAGGTTGGCTTGGGTTCCGAAGATGGGGGTTGGACCCCGTACACCCCCATACATATATACATATATACATACAGAAATGCCATATTTGAAAGCAACTGGTATGGAGATGCAGTTCTTTTGGCTGATAGTGGATATATGAATCGACCATACATAATGATGCCATTAGAAGACCTAAGGACACCAGAGGAGGTATCCCGCTTGCATGTTAAATGCAAAGAGTCAACGATATTTCAATTTGGTCACATCACATAGCCCGTGACGTACCTATTAAACAACTAGCTGAAATAGTGCACATGTTTGCGTCAAAGAAATAACAAATAATGACATTTTGTATTGGTCGTTTTAGAAAGTGAGTGAATGATAAATGAGTCATTCGGTTAGATGCTAGATTTAGTAACGGTCTGTTAGATTATCACAGTGGGACATGAAATGTTTTAACAGCGTTGTTAATTTTAAACACTAATTAGCTAATCACTGATTAAAAAGAATTTGGTGAAACTGGGCCTTAGAGACTTTATTTCATAATGAGTTACCGGTCTCAATATTATAATATGCTGTCAACTTAGTCAGTCTTATTCATAGACAAGGCTTGGTCAATACATGTGAAGCTACGATGTTTTGAGTAAGAAAAGATAAGATAAGTATTTATGTCACCCAAGTCCTAAAGTAGTTAACTAATAAAACAAGCAACAAATAACAATACCAGTAATATAAAAAAAGTCAAAAAAGTTAAAATTTATTTGTTGAACTGTAAAGTACACTAGTTTTTTTTTTATTTAAACCAATTCATAACGCGACCAAACAGTGAAGAATTGGCAAGAAACTTTGCTAGGCTTATATTTTTTACTATTAATATATACGAGTATCAGTCCTGTGCTGGACAAAGGCCTCCCCAAAAAGAACGGGGATATGCTTATAATCCCCACGCTGGGCATTCGAAAAGTTAGCCTTGTGATCCCCAACTTTAATACTTTAGGTAAAATTAAAATGTTAAATGTACATTCACTTTAAATTAGGAAAAAATAAATTCACAAGGATTGGTACAAAGCTCAGCTGATGCGCTGGTATATAGTCACTTGGCCAGGATTCGAACCCATGATCTCCAAAAACTCAGAGAACACCCCACTAAGCCACTAAAGCTCAGGTCATAATAATAAACATGGAAAATGGTATATCATTAAACCACATGCGGGGTAAGGGTACTTTGTCCTTTACAGGTTTGAGGGTAAAATGGTTTACAACTTTGTGAGATGTAATCTTTGGGTTGCAAATTAAAAATCACATTAACTACCGGTTTTTGTAACCGAATATTAAAATGGCTGAAATATTTAAAAAGTTGGAGTAAATTTTCTGGGAAAGATGAAATTGAGGTACTGGATGCGAAACAGAATGTATTTTAGGAAGGTGTTTAATCCTAATAATCTACTTTTACTTTACAATATTACATCGTATCATCCCAGTATAAAAAAATATCTAAAAACTTAACATTTTGTCTAATACTTTGGGTGCTGAAAACCCACGTGCTTGAGGGCTGTTTTTGTGCATTATACATAGGTTTTCTATCCAGGCCCGGGACAAATATTTACAAATCCTCAAACATTTGTCTGACGGCGGGAATCGAATCCCCAAGCTTCTGCGTCTCACCGGACCATCGCCTACTGCGCCACAGGCGCCGTTATTATACAATAAAATGTTGCTATAACTAAAAACCAGCACAACTTAGTACCTAAATTCATGTACGCCTAAAAAACCAGTGAATATTTTA
Source organism: Horisme vitalbata (assembly GCA_951804965.1). NCBI lineage: Eukaryota > Metazoa > Arthropoda > Insecta > Lepidoptera > Geometridae > Horisme > Horisme vitalbata. The sequence goes on from OX638090.1 coordinate 3,450,103, forward strand.
TTCTACAGATTTTCTAGTAAGCTAACTTATTGGACACCGTTATTACGCGACTCCAACGGCAGGTGGATATTAAATCTTTCTGTTTTATCATACTTAATTTAAATCGAACGCAGCTGCCCGTGGATTTAATGTCTTTGCGAGACGGAGATAGATTGATCATGAGCACTAATGTTAGAGGGAGATGGCGAGAGATTTTGTTTTTTGATTAAAACTCGTATGAAGATGTTATTGGTTGGTATTGTGTTTCTTATTTTGTTAGCGCAGGTGTTTGTTCAATATTGTGTGCAGAAAGTGAAGAAAAGTTGGTGGATGAACTGAATATTTTGATACAATATAATATAATATAAATATTAATTCAGTCATGTAGTAGTTTAAAAAATATACATAAAACACAATAAATAAATAAATAATGCTAGACGTACCACACAGCATCATGTAGCCCCAAACTAAGCAGAGCTTGTGTTATGGGAACCACATGATTGATATACTACATAATATACTTTTTTTTTGTAAATACATACATATCATACATAGAAAACACCTAGACCCGAGACAAATATCTTGTTGTTGTTGCTGTCATGTCCTTTATAGGTAGACTTTGAAACCATACACCCGATGTACCTCAAACAGGTTTCGTTGTAAAGGCAATAATAGAAACAAACATGGTTTTGAACCTCTAAAACAATGCTTAAAGCATTTTCTTTTTTTTAACATTGTAGCACACGCTGGGTATCTTATTATATACAAGTAATAAATATTATTATATACATTTGCTTAGCAGATGCCAAAGTCAAAGTCAAGGTCAAAAGGCATTTATTCAGGTAGAACACTAGGATCATTTTGAATCGTCTAAACAGGTTTTTGATTCTAAAATTTACTTGTTATATTATGATCGCACATAGGTAGACCATGCCACGCGGTTCTATCATTAATATAGTCCCCTAAAGAATAATACGCTTTCTTGATTAAATTAGTTTTAATGTAGGTTTTGAATCTTTTAATCGATAATTTAGTTGCATTTTCTGGGAGTTTATTATAAAAGCGTACAGAATTTCCCTTATAGGAACCATTAACCTTCTGTAACCGAAATGGCTGTCTATTGCATCCATCGTGGGCTGAACTAAATGAGATGAGCTTTGGACCGTGGCGATAAAAGACACTAAGGGAGGCCTATACCCAGCTGTGGGTGAAGTCGAGCTGCAGATGATGATGATGATGATTTATTCATTTATAATTTCAAAGTGGTTTCTTTCGAATAAAGTGTGTATTAATTAGATGTTGACAGATCAATCGGTTAGCTTGTGTCAGGAAAGATATCGGGATTAATCCCCACAAACTAAGATCATACAGTAAATTTATGCCACATCTGTAATTTTTTTTAATAAACAAGATTTATGTTTTAAATACTACAATACATGAAGGAAATTTTATTCTGAATTTATCTGTGCTGGAACAGTTTGTAAAACGACCCACCGTTCACCAATTAACTGGAATTTACAACAGCGAGACCAATGTTGCATTATCGGTAATTGATATTCCGTGTAAAAAGTTTCAACGGTAACAGTGACATAAAACATTAATGTATTTTTTAATAAAAAGTTTGTTTCAGAAAAAATGGCTCGAATCCACATTAATAAATCACAAAAAATGCTAGTTCTGTTTGAAACAAATACCATTTTATTAATTTGGATACCCTACTTAGGAGTAATGGAGATTTATAAATTGCAGATAAATCATGAGACACATTACGTTAACAGCCTCTGCAGACACGTCGCTTTGTCGTGGCGCTTAGACGCTACGACAAGCTGCGGGGGACAATTTTCATACATTTTGTTCAAAGCTCCGTACACACGGCGACAGTCGCGACGACAATTTATGACAGACGCTCGCGCTCGTTTCTAGGCGCGGTGACAAACGCCAGTGCAAGCGATAGCGCGACGACAAAGCGTCGTGCCTGCGGAGACGGTTAGAAGACAAATAATGATTCCTATTTGAAAATCTTCTGTTACATAATTATGTGTATCAGCGTCTGTTTTATTTGCTGCTCATACAATTACGCTACTAGGAATACGAGAGCATACTGATTTTGAGCTGACTGCTAGTAATAATCTGATAATTTTTATTTGTCAACAACATACTACAATGAAACATTCTTATAAGCAAGCTACTTTGTTTTTGTATCTTTCTGCTAGTAATAAGCTGCTAATATTGATTCGTCAGCAGGATATCACAATGAAGCATGCTTATTAGCATGCTATTTAGTTTCTAATGTATCTTTCTGCTAGAAATAAGTTATTAATTATTATGTGTGCATGCTAATTTTACTACAAAGAAACATGCTTATTAGCATGCTATTTAGTTTCTGATGTATCTTTAAGCGTATTGACTGCGTGGAACACCGAGCTGGCTCCCTGGCAGCGCTCCAGTAGCAACAAGTATGTTAAATGCCAGTGGGATCTGCTAAATCGCGCTTAAACTGGCGATTATGTTACAGGCTCTAGACGATAAAACAAATGATGGTGCCGCCACGTTGTGACGTTAAATATGGCGGGGCTTTAACTTGTTCTGGTTGGGTGAGACATCTCTAGAGATATCTTGTATGTAAATTTATTTGTAATAGTTATCTGTATCTATGGAGAAAAAAATTGAAAAATAACTTCTAGATACGTATAAATACAAAATATTTAAACTTGCATAATGCATAGTTTTCAATCGTCTTTGAATCTAAAGTAAACAAGCATTCAGAATAATATTTTTATTCATATGGTTGAATGGTTTTTTTATGTTATAAATCCCATATTAGGTACTTGGTTTACCAAGTACTGTGCTAAATCTAGTCAACCTTTTAGGAACGTAATCTAAAAATTTATCCCTACACAGGTGTTAACGTACAAAGTACTTTGCAGCTGCACTGCAAGTCCCACTTGAGCTAACCGTGAAGTTCTAACTTTATTTACGTTGTGGAGTTTAAACATAAATATAAATATATACGTGGGTACCTCGCGACTTTGTTCGCGTAAAGGTTTATTTCCGTTACATCCTTTCAGGGGTCTGTCAGTCAGTAAGTTAGTCAATTTCATTACATAATAGTTTCTAACTATATAGTATAACTATATAGTTACACACACAACTATATAGTATAACTATATAGTTGTGTGTGTAGTTATATTTAAGAGATTTTAGAAGCATTTGAAATGTGGTGCTGGAGCAGAATGGAAGGAAAAAGCTGGACACACATACCTAGTTATTAATAAAGAACTTTTGTTGCTAACTATACCTACGAATTTAGTTGATCTGAAGCTGATGAAATTCCTTTCAACACTTGAGAAGTTGAGGTGTGCATGAAATTGCATGGAATTACACGATGCGAAATTTCGACAGCGCCGTATTTCTCTGAATCTTGTAAATGAAGCTGCAAACTATAGAGTTCACACCCATAGGGGTGTGAACACTACATAGTGCCAGAGTATTGCTTTTGTAAGAATCAGTGGCCACAATATGACGGCCGCTTTTGTGGCGCTGCACGTGAATTTCCACTTGTCCATATTTTTATACGCTTAATTGGTTAAGAAGTATTACCAAATTTTTTGTTTGTTTTTTTATTTTTCAATAAAATGTACATTTGGCAAGTATTCCACCGCTGTTGGTATAGAAAAGTGAGTGAAATAAAAATAAAATAAATAATTTTGCCGTACGTCCTACCACAGAATATCATAAGTTTAATTCCTACACTGAAAAAAAAAAATCTTTATTTGGAAATTAATATCAAGAATTGAAATTGAAATCATTTATTGAAAAAGATAATGTCAAATTAAATTATGGATTGATTATACCAGATAATATTATCAAAGTCTGTGTTTTATTAAAATAACACATTAACAATCATAACATTAGATCAGTTGAACTTTTATTTATAAAATTATGTTTGTTCCTCCTTTCAAAATAATAACTGTAAGCTTCAACTTTTGACTTGGAAACACGACCATCATAAAGCGGCAGCCGATTACAAAGAAACAAAACAAAAACTTCAAGAAATGAAAATCGTGTGCACATGCACACATGCTAAAGCTAGGACATTTGTAATCGTTTCCAACTTTGTACGCTGAAGTTTCAGCTTCCCCCGTATTTTAAAGCTACACCACTGACTGGTGGGTTAGGTGTGGCTTGTTTGAAGTATTGTTTTACTTCTGGCAATACATACATGTAAGAAACAAGGAAAATGGAGGAATAGATGAAACTAAATAAATGTAAAACTGTACTAAAGTTGTGTAACTGACAATTAAAACGCGCGGTTGCTTTTTGCGGAAAACGCATTGTGATTGATGCGCCATCGACTTCCAACAGGGATGATGACTGGGTAAACAAATAATAAAACTAATTAGTCCGTCAGTTTGATTAACAAAAAATATTGGACACGTATTTTTTTTTTTAAAACGTTAATAAAAATGCAAAATAATATTTGGATGCACCAGTGGCCTAGCCCATTTTCAGCGTGGACAGTGAACGTCCAAATATGTATGTACTCTTAACTTCAGAAGTTGGAGACAGCTCATTAGCAGAATTGGCCAGTGCTCAAAGAGTTGGCATTCATTCCACTACCTACCACTTCTTTTTGTAATGCCTTTCTTTTCGATGGCTCATTAATATTTCGATGGCATTGCTCTGTTATTAGCTTCCTTTCTGTATCGGAGCAGGGTAATGAAGGCTTTGTCTGTTCGTCATAAGCCTCTGGAAGTACTCTACCTTTTTAACCGACTTAAATAAAAGAGGAGGTTTCAAATCAGTTGTATTTTTTCAACCGAATTAAAAAGGCGACGGTTCTCATTCGGTTGTATGTTTAACCGACTTCAAAAAAGAACTAGGGCCTTAAATCTTTTGTATTTTTAATCGACTTTCAAAAAAAGGATTCCCAATTCACTTGTATTTTTTATGTTTGTTACCTCGTAATATCTCCATTATTTATGAACCGATTTGGAAAATTCTTATTTTCTTTTGGAAGGAAATACTTCCCGTTTGGTCTCATTTGAGTTTGAAGAAAAAATAACACCCCTAAGAATAAATATCTTTGAAGTATTTTTTTTCTATTAGGGTACCGTACATCCGAATAAAAAAATTAAATCGCACGGAGGGCTAAGATTTGAACTAACGACCTCCGGATCAGAAGTCTGGGTACATCTCACGAGGCCACCTCAACTCAACCCTTCACAAAGGGTCGTTGTATTTCATATATTTTTACCACTAACGGTATTCTTATTTTTTTTTTTTTTTTTTTTTTTTTACTCAGCCGAGGTTTTTAATAAGTTCCTTTAAGTACCTAATATCCTTCTTGTCATGGAACTCTTCTTCACCATCCTCTTGGGCGAGGGTGGAGTAGGTGAACATATATATATCATATTTTTATTTGTAAGAGCTAGTGGCCAACTCAAAAGTCGGAGCTTATAAGCCGCCTGAAGGCCTCTGACACGGCTTAGCGACTGGTAAAGCCGGGAGCAACATCTTAATGTGCCTTCCGAAGCACGAAAGGCAGGGAAACCTTCAGATCTAAATGCCACTAAAAAGTCACCCATCCAAGTACGGACCAGGTGCTGCATAACCAAGATGATCTGCATAGAACATCAAAATAAGCGACGCCACGAGCACCTTTATAGGTGCTGAATCCTTTCCACACAACGACATCTTTTTTTATACTAACTAAGTAAGCAAACTACCTCCTTAGTCCTTCTGATGGTAAGCGGTTCCCGTAGCCTTGTAACACCAAGAGGTACACACGCGTTGCTGAAACTTTAAAAAATTGAAAATGCCCTTTTTTAAACTCTGCATATTGTATTCTCTATGGAAAACCTCATGATCTTGTTAGTCAAGTTGTTCTATGTTTTAGCGTTCAAACCCATTTGCAATTTTTTCGCATATGACTATAAGGCATTAGGGTTTAATATCGTAAAGTATGATAAATTGTAAAATCTACGTCAGTAGCAGCGCGCATCAGCTTGCACAAACTTTGGACCGCGAACATTTCCTTGGCAACACGTTTTCAGCAGTGAAATGCAATTTTATACCATAAATTTTAAAAGATTATTATAGCAAGACACTGTATAATATATTAAAAGGCTTTTAGCCCGGTCAAAATAAACATACGGTTACAATAATTTGGGGTGTAAGGGGTTCCAACCCCCATCTTCGGAACCCAAGTCAACCTCACCTGCACGTGGTGCATCCTGCTAAACAACGAACGGGGCTCTGGCGGCCGGCTGATTGCGGCATAGCACAGCCTACATCGGTATATCTAAATTCCCTGGCCACCGACGGGCAGCAGCGTCGGTGGTGCGAGAAGCTGTGCCCTGCGATCCCCAACCCGCATACCCAGCGTGGGGATTATGGGTATATCCCCCTTTATTAGGAGAGGCCTATGTCCAGCAGTGGACTGATATAGGCTGGTGTGGTGTTGTGTACAATAATTCACATTAACATTTTTTGTTCAGACTTCAAATGTTGTTTTGTTTCTTTAACCACGTTCATAAATGAAGTTCTACTTGTTTACAACCATGACCCAAATCATCTCTTTCTACAATTCAATTCAAACTCACCATTAAAACCAGAAAAATATTGAAAAGATGTTGATGCCATCTGTGGCGTAGTGGACGAAGGTCCGCCTGAGACGCAGAAAGTTGTGGGGTCGATTCCCGCCGAGGGAAAAATGCTTGCATTATTTGCAGATATTAGTCTCAGGTCTGGGTGTTTTCCATACATAATATGTAGGTATGTATGTATTTACAAAATAAAAATATAAGAAGTGTAATAACAGTCTTGTACTTCCCATAATACATAGCTCAGCTTAGCTCTGCCAGCATATTGTAAAATTAATGCTTAATTTGACATTATAGATTAGTAAGTGTTTGATGCAAATTTTAAGTAGCAGGAATAATCATGACTAGTAAAAAAATATATATTATGTAGTTTATCAGTCATGTGGTTCCCATAATACAAGCTCTGCTTAGTTTGGGGCTACATGATGCTGTGTGATACGTCCAGCATTATTTATTTATTTAGTTTTCAGGCATGATAATTCCCTGCTACTTAAAATTGCATTAAACACTTACTCCTACTAATGACATCAAACCACACGATCGTTTGAAGCTATTTAAGCAACATTTCTCAGACGCCAATACTTAGCCGCAGGTAATTAGCAGGCTATTAGCCACCCTACACTAACTACCCTGGTGACAACACAGCTTCCAAAACAGCTGGTATACTTAGAACCGAATATAGAAGTTTTTTGTACACATTTACGGCACAACACGGTACAAATATGGTTGATTTAAGTTCCAAAGATGGTAATGCTATCGGGATCCATTTACCCGTCAAGTGTTACTATAGTGTTGAACCGTTCATCAGGTGATGAATGGTTTGATGATGCATTAGCACTTCGGTGAGGGACGGAACAAAGTGTGTTTTTAATCGGTAGGCCGGCGAGCTAGCGAGAGCTAGTCGCCGATGCAGAGCCCGACAGACCCCTCCAACTCTCCTCGAGTTGAAGGACATGCGTAAAGCATTTTTCCATCGATAAAATAAAACAATAAAAAAAGGTTCAAAAAGAAAGATGTTAAAACTCCTTACAAACTAACCACGAATTGTTAGCGGCACACTGCGTTCTAATGGAAGTCCTGGGAACTAAATTGATAATTAACCTTTTAAATAACGCTCACTCTATCTAGCACGAAGGTACATAACCTTTAATTCCATTAGCTTAAGGTCTATTAGCACGTCTCGAAATATGTCTATAAAATTAAGCCAGCTGGAAGCTAAAGCTTAAAGTCCATTGGCTTTAAGGTCTAAAGATTGTCTGGAAGAGATCGCTTCCAAGCGATAAGACCGCTCATTGTACCTTTTATTTTTGAGAACTCTCATCGATGATACTGAGCCAGCTGCTTCAATAACAAGTTGCCATCCACCGAACCGCTAATTATTTAGTTAATTAACTTACCCAGTAATAAGAGGCTGATGAATAACGTCCATGAATGCCTGAGATTACGCTCTGAATTACTGATGACGTCGTTTTTTCACGAGCCTCCAATTAGGAGGTTGTATTGTCCTTTTCAGGTTGTTAGGGATTCTTTTTATATGATTTTGTTAAGTTTTAAAGCCACATTCGCTATGCCTTGTACTTTGATTGATGTTAAGAATATAAACTTGAAAATTAATTATGAATAATAAAGGTTTCTTTTGATTTACATTTTTTAAGTAGAACCTTAAAAAATGTAAATAAAACTACATCTTAGGGTGATCTGAGAGACTGGAGCAGTAAAGACCAGATGGTCGGAAGACATCGTCAAGGTTGGGGGTAATTGATGGATGGAGAGGGCTCAAGACACTTCCTCGTGGAAGTATTTGGAGGGGACCAATGTTCAGCAGTGGATTTAGCAGTGGATCTATCGAGTTTAGATGCCAGGCAAGTAATAATGAAGTAGGTAGTATAGATATTAAGCTTTAAACTTTCAAATTGTCAAACTGCAATGTAAAAATTTAAGTAAATATAAAAATTAATTAACGATCGTTGAATAAAATTATTAATTCAAAATACTCAGAAAGAAAAAGCAATTGATTAAATGTACCATCAACATCATCACTATGTTAAAATAATAAATATTTTTTTAGAAAATATGCCTATAGCAGCTCACTCTGCTCGACAGAGGTATTCCAAGGTACGCCTCGACTCTTCTCGTCCGTAATCTGCTAGCTACATTACTCAGATCATCACGCCAGCGTCCTACACTCAAAAAACTCTAAGATGTATTACTTTATAAATTCCTTGTGATTGCCCTGCAACTTCTTCTGCGTAGGGGTTATTTCTCGTTGCACCGTAGAGGTTATCGTACCGGAAGGTAGCACAACCATCGTAGACCAGTGATTTGTAGACGGAAAAATATAGATAACTTATTTTAGGAGGAATATGTAGTAACATTTTCAACGTTTAAAACAAGGATATAAAGTATGGATAAAAGTTAGTGTTCTGAAAAAAAAACAGGTTGAATTAAAGATTTTGAATATTGAATTTGTAATATTGTACAAAAATATAAATTTTAAATTGAATTCTAAAGTAGGTACCTTATCTAGCTTAACTTCCTAAAGTTTGGTATCTTTAGACTTTATTAAAGTTTATCAGCTAAAAACAACTATAAAGCGAAACACGAGTGACTTTATAACTTGGAGGCAGTGACCAGACAATGTGGTTGGGTCGTTGAACCTGAACCCAGAATATGGACTGGGCTAGAGGTGGAACGCGTAACCCTGCCAGATCGATACGTTTTGTAAAGAACTAAGATTTAAGTTATCTTTTAAACGTGTCTGTCTGTAATGTGTGTGATTTTTGGAACATGATGTTCGACAGCACATACGAGCCGCGGTCTCCATTCAAGAATTCGTTTACCCCAATGGTTGATATGGCCCACTGCCACTTCAGCTTGTTAAAATCATCTGAGCTATGGCATAAATCTATGCATCTATTTTTTTGTTAATATGTAAAAGTAGTGTATTGATTATGTTAGTATGTAAATTAGAAAAAAAAAGTCTTGAGCTGAAAATCTGCGCTGAGGAGTCGTTCGCAGCATATGCTAAATTCAGGGCTGTTTCTACTGATCTGGACATAGCAGCTACGTCCAAAGTATGCTTAAAACAACTCTATAGCTTGTTTTTTTTTGTTTTTATGTCTGTGTATGTGTTACCAATTGAATTTAATTGAAATTATTCAAAACCACAAACGTTACTTGATTAGGTTACAATCACACTCAAAATAAGTCCTTAGACTGTAGTATTCCAAGATGGGTAGCATTGGTACCCAATCAAGGATTCCCTGTTTTATGGCGTAGGTACCAATGCCGGTCCTTGTCCATGTTTATTGTTGTTATGTACAGTTGAGTATAAATTAATATCTATGATTATGTTTATGATTATGAAAATACAAATTTATAAATTGAATGGACACTGGTTGGTTGGGTGTAAGGGGATCCAATTCCAACATCTATCTTCGTAACAACCGAGTTAACTTGTTAAATAACCGAGTTTTAAGACAACCACACCTGCCTGCCCGTGGTGCCCTCTGCTAATGAAAGAACGAGGCGCTGCTACCAGCTGATTTCGGCATAGCGCAGTCTAATACCGGCACAGTTACATCTACACCTAGCCACCAACGGGCAGCAGCGTCCGCGGTGTGAGAAGCTGTGCCCTACGATCCCCAACCCGCTTGCCCAGCGTGGGGATTATGGGCATTTCCCCCTTCTTCTTAGGTGAGGCCTTTAACCAGCAGTGGACCTATAAAAGCTTATGCTGGTGCTGTTGTTGAACTATTTTTTTTCGTCTGTGTCTATTCTATCTTATTTTAGTACTTTTAGGAAAACTGTGGTGAAAAGCCTTCCATTTAATATTTCTTACTTGTTAAAATATCTTACCATACTAATCTTAACAGCTTAATGCGCTATTTTCTCTTCAATATCGTATTTTAACTGGTAGCCAATCTGGAAATGGTTTTGGATTTGATTCTCACACTTTTCCTAGATTAGATGAACTAGTAAAAAGGTACTCAAAATATCATTATTATCAACATCTCCGTCATCGAATTCATCATCATCATCATCATGAATCTCTATCATAATAATTGGCCTAACTATAAGCCTTTAAGATGTTTATAACGAACAAACTTAAGCTCTTTTCACACAACAACTCCAATTCGATATGAATTGATTTTTGTTTTATACACTAGACACTAACACGTTGGCTGCTGGAGGATGACGTGCAGAATCACATTTGTGTTTTCAGCACTCAAAGCGTTATACAACACTAGCCATTATACATTATACATTAGACACTAGCACGTTGGCTGCTGGCCTCGCACATGACGCTCCGCGCCATGCACGAGGAGGAGGACGACGTGCAGAATCACATTTGTGTTTTCAGCACTCAAAGCGTTATACAACACTAGACATTATACATTATACATTAGACACTAGCACGTTGGCTGCTGGCCTCGCACATGACGCTCCGCGCCATGCACGAGGAGGAGGACGACGTGCAGAATCACATTTGTGTTTTCAGCACTCAAAGCGTTATACAACACTAGACATTATACATTATACATTAGACACTAGCACGTTGGCTGCTGGCCTCGCACATGACGCTCCGCGCCATGCACGAGGAGGAGGACGACGTGCAGAATCACATTTGTGTTTTCAGCACTCAAAGCGTTATACAACACTAGACATTATACATTATACATTAGACACTAGCACGTTGGCTGCTGGCCTCGCACATGACGCTCCGCGCCATGCACGAGGAGGAGGACGACGTGCAGAATCACATTTGTGTTTTCAGCACTCAAAGCGTTATACAACACTAGACATTATACATTATACATTAGACACTAGCACGTTGGCTGCTGGCCTCGCACATGACGCTCCGCGCCATGCACGAGGAGGAGGACGACGTGCAGAATCACATTTGTGTTTTCAGCACTCAAAGCGTTATACAACACTAGACATTATACATTATACATTAGACACTAGCACGTTGGCTGCTGGCCTCGCACATGACGCTCCGCGCCATGCACGAGGAGGAGGACGACGTGCAGAATCACATTTGTGTTTTCAGCACTCAAAGCGATTGAATAATTTGAAGCTGGATGGGTCTAGCTGAGTACAAGGCATAATTTTTGGGTTCCTCTTATGAGCGCCCTGTTCTCAGAGTCAGTGGACTAGGTATATAAATAAAATAAAGTTTAAATAAATAAAGTTTATTTGTAACACAAAACATTTGTCGGTACATAATATACACAAGTTTGATGGGGTTTAAGCGTAATAAGTTTACAACTAATTGAACCTAAGGGAGCTCTACCCGCACTAGGTCTCTGGTGACCCTATTTAGCGAGGTCACAGCGATTCCTCTCGACCTCTCTATCGTTAACTTAATTAATCATCTACTCAATCTGCTGTATGATCTTATTGTTTTTCATTAGATGAGATATTTATTTTCAATATCCAGGTACCTACATAGCCTAGGCTGATAATGATGATGATGATGATTTTATTTTATTTTATTTATTAACCTCGCAAAACAGATTACAATCCACTTAACTTTAACAAAATTTGAGAAAACATGCAAGTATAACATAGTTTTAGTGTTGCATGCATAAAAGTTATATACTCAAACAAGGAACAGCAAATCTTAATAAATGTTATGTTTAGTAAATAAACAATAATTTAAAATAAAATAAAAAACCGACTAAAAACATTTATTGAAAAAACTGTAAAACTAAAAAGTTAAAAATAATTGCTTATTGTTTGGTTCATCCACCTTTTTTCTATAAATTTATCCCTTACGATATAAGCGTTTACCACATAGGTAGATCTAGATGCCTACCTGTTAGCTTTGGAGTCGGTGTCAGCCAAGGCACGCCAAAAAAAATACAACCGAATTGAGAACCTCCTCCTTTTTTTGAAGTCGGTTAAATATAGAAGCAAGGCTCTGCAGACACACCGCTTAAATCTACCGTTATTGCCGTCAAATATATCTATCTCGTTAACCACTTCGTTATAAAGATGACACATACGGGGAAGACGGTTGTGACAATTGAGTCTGTTTTTTAGCTACAAAATTTTCATTTTTCAGGTAAATAAAGCCCCGTGTACAGACAAGCAGATAGCTAAATTGCGATTAGGTTGTTTCTTCGTCGGCGTAATTAAGTTTCCTTCAGAAACTGTCTGCTGTAGGAAAATGTAGAATTTTAAATTGCCTTTGTTTAGCGTCGGGTAACTTGCTAAGCACAGGTTTAGCTTTTGAAATGCAGTGCGATGAGTGCTTATAAAAACTACGGTAAGTATCTAGGGAATGTTCAAGAAGTTATGTAACTATCTGTAACGAGGTAGAGAAGAAAAGTGAACTAAAAAATAAAAAGTGAATCAGTAACCATTATTACTATGAGCTAGTTCAGTTGGGGCAAGCGCGAGTCGAGTCACGCGTATCCAATCAGGCAGCAGCAGCGGTTTTCTTCAAACACTCTTACTTCACTGCTTCGAGCGTTAAATTAGGGCTTCGAGGATTCCCTCTCTACCCTAGAGTCAACACGCAGAGGCGACTACCCATGATTCATTTGGTAGAAGCATGGGTCGAAAAACGCAAATATAGAAGAAAGGGAATTTTGAAGTACCGTTGCATCGGTGAAGGTTCGCCGTTTCGATTCTTTCAGAGAGACTGTTTAATTTATTCGTTTCTAGCTTCCGCCTGCGGCTTTGCTCGCATAAAAAAGTATAATTCTATTCCTGCTCTAGAACTACATATGCATCAGCTTCCGGTTCAAGTTTAGTACCTACTTTTGGCATAATGAACAACAAGCATTCATTTATCTTTATTTCCATTTTTATTAGTAATAGTAGAACAGGTAGGATAGGGTTTTTATTGCATAATAAAATGATAAGTATCGGCAACACGTTTCCAAAACCCACACAAATAAAATTATTAATATTCGTTTTCTGTCAACGAAACGACCAAAAAACTTGTAACTCATTGTTAGCGAGTAACTTTCAGGCGTTCATAGTAACCGCAGAATTTCATTTCTAGCTGCGGTTTCCTGGACTAGACAAAGTCACTAAAGGCGTTCCAATAGCAACATCGCCAGACCAAAACTATAATTTTAGTGGCGTGGAATTAATTTTTATTAAATTAACTGATTCGTGGTCCCCAAGGATATCTACTGCACTAGAGCCGACACTGAAGCAGTGCGTTTTGAGGCATGTTACAGAAGGTAAGTGTATATAATATCCATCATTTTTTTTCTTAAATTATATAGAATTATTTTTTACGTCAAAAATAAATAGGCTTAATAGGCAAAATTATAGGAAGTACTACTTCCTCGCACGAGCCTTTCAAAGAACTCTACTATTTGTACCTACTAGTTGAACTTACTTTTTTTAGAATTATCTTTGAAGGTTCTCGGATTGGTTCTATCCGTCGTTGACTGGAAAGTATAGTTTCTTCTACACACAATGTGAACCTTCACCCAAACGTAATAGTGAAACGTAAGAGTTATCGCTAGTTAAATGTGCCTTTATCTAGGCCCTCTGGCTTCGCTTGGTACTTTTAATCTATTTTGTAATTTACTACTCCGTTTAGCGTTTTCTCGGAGTATTTTTAAATAGCATTGGCTGTGCAATTTGTTTTATAAGCTGTGGTTTTAAAACGCATCTGTTTGTGTCTCTGTAAAGTTAAATGCTTTTTATGGTACTTGGATATAATTTAACTGAGATTTGTTACCGCGAAGCTTAGTAAAAGAGAAATAAGACAAAGATAAACAAAATAATTATTTTGTCGTAAGTTTATTTTTTATTTAGGGATGGCTTTCGGAGTTGGGACGTCCGGCTGCAAGATGGGCAGACGACATTGTTAAAGTCGCGGCCATACGTGGGTTAGACTTGCGCAGGATCGTGGTGGATGGCACAAGTTGAGGGAGGCCAGCAGTGAATGGTGAAGTCGGGCGGTGGATGATGATGAAGTTTTTTTTTAATGTAATAAGTCTAATCGCCAGTGCGTTGGGTAGATGACATTGTGGAAGTCGCTGGGCATACCTGGATGAGAGAGGCACAAGACATGTGCGGGAGACAAAAACTAAGGGAGGCTTAAACCCGGCAGTGGGTGATTCCAGGCTGAGATGATAATGAAGACTAATCAACAATACATCGTAATTAATTTTTACCCACAGTTTTGGCATGATTAAATTTGAAACCTATTTTAAATAAAGCGTGGTCTTGCAATATTCAGTATTTTTAAAACAGTGGGTTTTTTAGCTCATAAAATTACATTTCTCATGTATATCCTACCTAACGAAAAATAATTTTCTATATCGGTTCTTTTATGAGGGAGTAATAAACAGAAAAAAAATTAACTGAATTTAGAATATCCTCTTTTTTTAAGTCGCTTATAAATAACATGACTCTCACAATGCTCTTAAATCAAGAGACAAAAAAAGAAAGAGATAACATATTTTTTTTTATAATATTTTTTTTTATTTATAATGCTGGGAACCACATGATTGATATATTACATATATACATTTTTTTTTGTAAATACATACATATCGTACATAGAAAACACCCAGACCCGAGACAAATATCTGCGAACATGCAAACATTTGTCCCGCGGCGGGAATCGAACCCGCAACCTTCTGCGTCTCAGGCGGACCTTCGCCCACTGCGCCACAGAGGCCGTCATTAGTAAGTATTAAGAAACATAAAAATCAAAGTACTTATGTGTTCATATGCATGAACTGCTGCCGTGAAGGTTCATCAGAAAAAGGTCTGTGCCCAGTATAATTGTTGAGGTTGATATTCCCAACATTGGTTTCTAGTACAGACCCAAGGTACGTGCAGAATAAGGAAAACATTTTGTAAAAGTTTAAATCCAAAATAAGTATGTACCATTGTACACCTACACGAGAATTACGCTGAGCCACGAGAACTGAGCTATAAATCAAAGAATACCACGGATTTCGTGACTGGATGCCCCATTTCGTGATGCACAGTCTACCCATTATGGTTTCCAGTAGGTTTGAATCGGATCATGAAAAAATATAGAATTTATGAGTATTTGTTATTTTTTAACAATCTTTTCTTTTGTTGTGGGGTTTTAGATTTGATATAATACTGCAACTACGAGTATTTTAAAGCTACTTACTACGTACTGTGCACCAACAAAATATTTATCTGATTCAAAGTGGTTGTAGAATCTTATGAAATAAAGATATATTTAAGTTTGAAGTTTGAAGCTTCATTGGTTCTTTTTATTTTTCAATTTATACAGAATTAACATAATATACACGCCTATGTATTTATATTTATATCGCTTATGTGTTGTGTGTGGTGCATGAATTAGTGTGTTCATTAGTTGTTTATGTATTCGTGTGTTGGTTGTATATAGCATATACCTACATAGTTGTAATGCTTATAATTTAGTCAATTATTTTTTCATAGTAGAACCTATAACTGTATCTATTGTAATTTGTGAGAGCTATTATTATTTTTGATCAATAAATATTTTTGTATTTTTAAACTATATAGTTTTTTTTTTATTTTAACAATATTGTCATTAGTAAACGTTCACCGGCAATACATTGCAATATTGTGAATCAGCATTGTGAATTCTGAAGCAGGCATAGCGCGGACGTGGAAATGAATTGCAACTGTGGCTTGCTTTTTATTACAGGCTTAGGGGATTAGCGCCCTGCACACGTAATGATCGGACCGCGCTTCGGGACTGCGTCGCAAACCGCAGTCCGATCTGTACGGTTTGGACTGCGGATCAAACTGTCGTTTTAATAGCGCGTAAAGATCGGACCGCGCATCTGGGACTGAGTGCCTAGTGTGAGTTTTTTTACCAGCTCGATCGCGTTTGCGTTTACGGAAATTTGTATGGAATTGAGTCAGTACCACGCGTCTCTCACTAGATGGAGCTACTTCGATTCCATATAAATTTACGTAAACGCAAACGCGATCGAGCTGGTAAAAAACTCGCACCAGGCACTCTGATCACTGCCGTGATGCGCGGTTAAAACTGTGAGATTTACCTTCGCGTCGACATGCCAGATCGGACTCTCAGCCTCGCGCATCTACACGTACGTTTCCGAGTGCGGGTTTGAATGGCGCGTGCTGTTTCTGTGTTTAACTTTACGCGTGCCATCTAACCATGTCTCACTACAGCATCCCGGTCAGCGAGTAGGTTACTACTTGACGATGTATAAATCATTTAGACTTCAAGAGCCAAATCTTGCTTGTCACTATAATCATTTAGACTGCGCAAAGACTTGAGTTTTATGGTATGTTACCTCGCTATTTTCTACCCAAAACCCCAACAAAAGGATCCACCTGTCTGCAGTCATTGAAATGTCAAGATCCTATTTCCTCTTGCCTTTGTGCGGACTTAGTATTGTCTGGAGGCACTTGAAGACGATCTTAGGAGCACATAGTCCACTCGAGTGGCAGAGTCGGGGTGTTTTGTGTGGGATTTCGTTTCTTTGATAATTTGTTACTGAACTTTTTGTGTATAGAATATTTATTTATATTATTGTTGTATTATATGTTGATAATTTTAGTACTGGTAAGAGTAAGTAGGATCTCTGTATCTGAACCATCGAGATAGTACTCTATAGAGTTACAGTTTGCTAGCGAAAGAAAACTGTTGAAAATCATCCGTGCGTCGCCGTTGACATACGAACACATAAAATAAACTTGACTGGCCGCTTAGCTCAGTTGGTAGATACTCTGCTTTCTGAGCTTCAGGTCGTGGATTCGTTTCCCGCCAGGGCAAACATTTGTATAATGAAATTTGGATGTTTGTTCTGTCTGTGTGTTTTATAAGTATCTATATATGTTTATCAGTCTCTGGTCCCATAGTACAGGCTCTGCCTAGTTTGGCATCAGTTGACCGTGTGAGATGTCCCATATATTAAATTTAAAAAAGCACTAATTTAGTCTTTATGCCTGAAAAATGTTTAAACGTGCGCCGAGTTTTGGTGTGGATATTTTTTCTCCACGTTTGTGGCTCTAGAGTATATATTATCTCGATGTGCTTATCTTAATGAATTGGACGCTTATTTTAGTTTTTTGCTCGCCTGTTTTTACCTCTTGCTTCATCTTGAGCATATTCTGGACCATTATAAATGCAAGTTCAAGTCCATTTTGGAAATCTTGAAAAACTGAATTAGTTTCTCACATTTATTGTGCATTGTATTTTGAAGAGTAAGAAAAATAGTGTCTAGAAAATGGATAGTCAGTGTATTGTGTGATCCTGTACATTCGGCAATTTCCTTTGGTTTGGTATTGGAGGCTGTATCGACCGCTGTTCCGATATCCTAATTTCGCGGTACAACCTTCGCTACGCAATGTCAACAGCACGTCCATGGATGTGTGTCCATGACTTGAAATGTTTGTGGATAGTTTTTGGTTTGGGACTAATTTTAATAAACGAATTTTAAAAAAAATTTTGTTGTTAATACAGCTCTCGATGTAGCACACCTCATCCTCGTGCATCGTGCGCAGCGTCATGTCTGCACTCTGGGAGGTCTGCACTCAACGCGCTAGTGTCTATGTACATATATCGTTTTAGTTCGTGTTAGTTTAGGAAAGTCTTATAAATAAGATGATAAAAGTTGGTATTTATTCATAAACAATTTGTTTAATCAAAGTTTCATAATAATAAACAACCCTTTTTTTTGACAAAACAAAATTTTTTGATGATTTTATTATAAAAACTTTGTATAAAAAAGCTTGAGTGCTGTAAACACAGTTCTCGATGTCGCGCTCTTTGTCCTCGTGTATAACACGCAGCGTCATGTTGGAAGCCTGCACAAAACGCGCTAGTGTCTATTCTTTTTAAGTCGTTTAAAAAGGACACTTTTTTTGTTGGTCATCTATGCAGATGCAATGTGTCAAATCAAAGTTTCATAATGATCTTGTGAATTGTACCTACTTGTAACTTGTGAATTGTATGTGTGTGAACATACCAGTTTGAAATTTTGACGTTTCTTATTTTGAACCTTTTGGGGATGAAAATGAAAAAAATTATTCAGTTAGTGCATTTTAAATTTATACCAAATTTCAAGTCGATAGCTCATGCAGTTCCTGAAATAATCAGATGTGACAGACGGACGGACGGACAGACAAAGCGGCACCATAAGGGTTCGTTTGACCGGTTCAGTAACGTCACCCTAAAAACCATCAGGGCATTCTTCATGACTTACAAGAAATGGACCTCTTTAGTAATTTAAGGTTAGCACGCCAACCTCTTTCTTATCTGAACCTGTTACTGGTTGTCAGGTACAAAATACCTACGGCATTAAGCCCACAATTTGTAAAATATTTTACGTATGCGCAATAAAGTTTATCAAACACAGC
Source organism: Horisme vitalbata (assembly GCA_951804965.1). Taxonomy (NCBI): domain Eukaryota; kingdom Metazoa; phylum Arthropoda; class Insecta; order Lepidoptera; family Geometridae; genus Horisme; species Horisme vitalbata. The sequence continues at coordinate 3,469,029 of OX638090.1, forward strand.
ACAACACAAAAAATCTAACACTTTGGCCACTATCTTACAAATTTCAGATTTTCACATAGAATCCCGCCCTGTTGAACAATTGACCGAGCAAAACCATAACTTGGCATTGAGTCATGTCATCCTGCATAAGCAAAAACTTCCGCTCGTAATTCTCATTTATGTCTTAACAAAATCCCATAAAAATGCGGAGTAATGGTCACCCTACCCCGCATCGCTTTGTGTGAAACTTATGAACCGAAAAGTGCACGGTTCATTCCCCACCGTACTCCACTTTTAGGACTGTCCTTATATTAACCTAAAGTGTAGACACCGCTTTTAGCCCGCTTTATATAGGGTGTAGCAAAATTAATTATCTCCTTGACTGGATTTCGGGATATGGGTTGGCAGGTTTTAAACTTAATTTGCAGCACTAATGGAGATAGAATGTCACTTACTTTGTGATCGTATTAAGTACTTGACCAAAATTTCTAATTAATGTTCAACCTTACCATTAGACCATCATACTATCGTTAAGGAATTATAAAGATCACAGTGATGAGGAACCAATAACATGAATAGATATAGAACTCGACATTGAGAAAGATATAGAATAAACTCTGTATTGTTCACCAATTAAATTAGATAATACTAATATGAACTAACAAATCTATAAAAACTATGTGTAGCCTTAACGCTAAAAGTGATCTCTTCCAGGCAACCTTTGGATGGACTGTTTAGTATAGAATGAGATTGAAGTGGTGTTAAAATATCATAAAATTAAAATTAATAGACATATTTTTCATATAAATAGGTAAATAATTAGTAATACTTATGACAAGTAATATAATTTGTAGAATTGAATATTACACTAATATTATAAAATTGGAAGTTTGGAAGGATGTTTGTACCTCAATCACAACAGAACGCCTGAATGGATTTGGATGAAACATGGAATATACATAAATGGATTTTGACCTGGATTAACACATAGGCTACTTTTAATGACCAATGAACTGGAGTGTGCGAAGTCGTCTAAAGTTTTGTAAGATGATTGATAGTTTAAGAAATTATACAATCTGTTAATATTTGTTTTTTTCACAATTTTCATGCACGTCTTATATTCATTTTGTTAATGTAATGGTAATACTGTAATGCTGTGTTATAATTGAATGAATAAATATTATAAATATAATCCGGATACCACGTGAACAAAGCCACGGTCGGAAGCTATAGGGTATAAAGTTTCTTGTATGTATTTCTTTCTGTCTTGACTATGACATCAGAAAATGAAACATAGTTGAACCTTATCCTTTTAATTTCTATACTCTAATGATGATGATAAAAATCAGATACTATTCACGGGTTACGAGGAACCGTAATTATTTTCGTTTAATTAAACTTTATATTATTAATTTCGGGCAATTTGCCTGAATAGACTGGATTTACAGGAATTCAGAAAGTAATTAGGGAACAAGCTGTTTATATAAATATAATGGGAATAATTAAAGTTTGATAATAGCCTAAAATATTGTGGGTTCTAAACAGCGCTTTTTTACGTTATTAATTATGAAATGCTAAATAATCATTGACTATTAATGACGTGTTACAAAATAACACCAGCCTGTATCAGTCCACTGCTGGACCTAATCAGAAGGGAACATATGCCACGTTGAGCTTACGGGTTGGGAATCGCATGACACAGCTCCTCGCATCACCAACACCGCTGCCCTGGTGGACCTGGCCGCGCTGAGCCGCAATCAGCCAGCCTCTAGAGCCTCGTTTGATAGCTAGTGTTAGCGGTGTACCACGGAAAGGTGATGTTGGCTTAGGTTCCAGAGATGGAGGGTGGAACTCCTTTCACACTTGCGACCAACCGCAGAAAAAAACAACATATTTTCTCTAAAATAAATAAAAATTATTTATTGTTCGTGGAAATTAGGTACAATTGATATCACGGTTAAAAATAAACTAAAGTTAGTCGCACTTGTAGTACCAATTAAAGAGTACAAACATTTACTTTCATGGAAGGACACAAAACAGATCACAATTAGGTACTTATTTTAAAAATAGAAGATGTCACTTATTGATCATTTAAAAATTCGTCTACGTGTATTTTGCTAATCCAAATACATAGAAAAAAGCCAACTAAATTGTCTCATGGTCACATACCTTGTGCATGACTAGCGCGTGCTCTTCGGTGAAATCACACACCATGTCTTCACATGGTGTGTGATTTCACCGAAGAGCACCTTTAAACAATGTGGTCGCCGTTGCCTGTGGTTTTGCTGACGTTTTCAGAAGGTTTAGAAGCTTTTTAGACGATGATCACACTTGACCGAGTTTGAAAAATCGTAATAATATAAAGGCGAAAGCTTATTAAATGCGCAAAAATGTAATATTGCTTATTTTTCTTCACGCCAATACATCTGAATTAATTAAGTTGAAATATATTAAATCAGAACATATACCTCTATGACGCAGTAGGTGAAAGCCTGTCTGAGACGCAGAAGGTTGCGGGTTTGATTCCCACTGCGAGACAAATGTTTTTATGATGTGCAGAATCGTCTCGAGTTTGGGTGTTTCTGTGTGTAATTTTTATAGTTTTTTATTTACAATACGTCAATGTTGTTCACTTCTTATATTTAAGAAAGTAATATAAAAAAATATAATATAATAATAATCAAATTAATTTAATAGAAAAATGAAAAAAAAAACAATAATAAAATAAATGAATAAATTCCGTTTTTGCAGGCACAGAAATGGACCAGAAAATTACGAAACAAACAGTCGTTTAAAAAAATTAAATCGACTTCAAAAATAAATTAACTCAAAATTAGGATATAATGTTTTAAAATTATACACGATATTAACCAACAAAAACCGAAATCAGCAGTAAAATCCGAAATATCAATAAAAATAAAAAGTACAAAAAGATTAAAATTATAGTAGAAATACACACATTTGTTTCCTAAAACTACTGTTGATTTCGTTTTTATTGATTAATTACGTATTTAATAAAAACATATTTTTTCTTTATTTTGGAGTTAGTTTCTTTTTAATGTCGATTAATTTGTTTTTAATGTATTTTTACTAGATTATTTTTCTACACCTTATATAAAAATGTTCTTCTATTATGCAACAAATATCAAAGTAAAACATTTACTTACGTTCAATTCATATCACACTAGTACCTACTTGCTGCCACAGAGCAGAGACCAAAAATTTTGAAGCACGCAAAGTATAAAATTGGCTAGGTGAAACAGCAAAATGGTACGCCGGTCAAATACAGGGTGTCAAAAGATAAAAAAGTAAGCTCTTAATTGCCAAAATGCACTAGTTTAATATAAATTAGTGTTTTCAGATTTGTGAACTATCAGTAAAAGGAGTTCTGAAATCATCGTTAGATTCAAAATGGGCCTCTTAAAATCGATAAGTATGTAAAGAATACCTACTTTAAAAAAAAGGATTGTTATTTTAAAATTTAAAAAATGCCGTTACTAAAATAATTAAACTTTTCCCTATTTACGTTTTTAGTAAATTTCAAGAGAATCTGGTCGTTTTGGTACAGTATGTTTACTCGGATACGTTCTCGGTAGAAGCCTTACTACTGTAACCTTCTGCCGTGCTATAATTACACTCTGCGTCTTCTCCACAGCGTGAGCCTCGAAGCTCGATAATACGGCCCCAAGGTTACCTACCAAGGCTACCCTGTATACGCAGAGGCTATGCAAATCAAACCTGTGCAATTTTATTACGCGCCAAAAGTATTTTTCGCGCGTATGAGGCAATTTACGAGCAAATTGGATTTGGATTAGGTAATTGAGATTCGTTCAGCTCGCCGTAGGTACTGTGTTCTTCCTCACTTGCGTTTTTTTTATACGCAGAGGACGTTTCAATGTATTTTGTTTTTTGTATTTTCCTTGTGGCCAATTTTGAGACTGAGCACTCATAATTTTTCAAAATATATCACCATGATTATTGCCTTGGGGAGTAAGGAGTTCCAACCCAACCAAAATAAAACCCAAATTTATTTTGTTTCCGAAGGTTTCTCCGGAACCCAAGCCAACCTCACCTGCACGTGGTGCACCCTTCTAACTAGCAAACGGGGCTCTGGCGGCCGCTGATTGTGCTGCAGACGGGCTTCGGCGTCTGCGGTTTGAGAAGCAGTGCTCTGCAATCCCCAACCCGCATGCCCAGCGTGGAGATTGTGGGCATATCCGCCTTCTTATAGGCGAGGCCTATGTCTAGCAGTGGACTGAATAGGCTGATGTCGTAGTTGTTGTTGTATATCATCTAAATGCGCTAAATGCACGAAGCGCTCGTGGCGTGGTTAACTTCGGTGTCCATAACAGATCACCTTGGTTAAGCAACACTCCGCCCGGTCATTACTTGGATAGGTGACCGTTTAGTGACATTAAGATTTGAGCGCTTCCGTGCTTCGGAAGGCACGTTAAGATGTTGGTTCCGGCTTTGCCGTCGTTAAGCCATATCGGAGGCCTTCGGGCGGCCTAAAAACTCTGATACCAGAGTTGGTTACTAGCTCATACGAAGAAGAAGAAGAAGAAGAAGATCATCTAAATAAATCCGTACTGTACTGTAACATATCGTACTCCGTAACCCTCTTACTTTATCAATAATCTCCCTGTTTTGATCAAATATTGTTTGAGTTTTTGAATGTTTTGTTCTAGAATGCATCACGCTCTTGGCGTGGCTTACAGTGCCACAAGTATAACTTGATGAGGCAGTGTGCCACTGTGCTTCAAACGTGAAAAAATTTTACTTTGATTGCGGTTGCTCTTGAACCATTTATAATCATTTTCGGCATTTTAAAACCGAAATGATCGCAATCACAATGCTGTCCGTAAATAACTACGCGTTACGTACGCAGTTCCAGTTTTATTTTCGCCGTAGTTTAAAACGCCACCGCCATCTTATACTTGTGGCACTGTACTTTGGTGTTCTTACGGCCTGTCCCTTATATACTATAACCGAGTTTCGTTTTTCCTTGAAAAACTGTAAAATTTTCGACGACTCGTTGTTAATTTTTGATAGTTTTTCAAGGGAAAACGGAACGTCAACAGTAACGGTATAATATAGGACTCGTCGGTTAGTCATCTTGGTTAAGCAACACTCTGGGATGGGTGATTACTTAGTGGTATTTTTATCTGAGCATTTGTGTCCTTGTAAGACATGTTAACCATCATGGCCGCCGCGCCGTGACACCGCAGAAGTGAGGCTCAATGTGATTGTTGTGCTTGCCAATTTGTGTAAAGGAATTAGCTTGAAAATAAAAAGGTCTGAACGTACTTTTGGCCTAAATCGTATTCTTGGTAAAACCTCACTTCGTTAAACCTTGATGCATTAGTTACATAACAACCCCTTTTAGGGTTGCCATATCTGAAAACAATACAATTTTTAAATTGCACGTACAATTATTTCGATGGTTTAGTTGACCCGCGCGGGCTACGTGCTTTCCAAGTTATTGCGAGGTTCGTCCCAGTTTATTCTGTGGTCAAGCCATGCCTTTTGGATGGCGTTAAATCTTCAACACTAGAGTTAAAGTTCAGCTCATACGAAGAAGGAAATGGGGAAGGAAAGAAGAACACCACTGCACTGTACAAGAATCTTATGCCAACAATTTCAAGTCTCTTCTACTAAGTAAAACCGGTATATTGATTTCAAAGTCGGTAGGCTTTAATAACGTTTTATATGTACTTTAGATATGAAATAAGTTAAAATCATCAATAATGACAACTTCTTTGCAATTGTCTTCATCGCTCTGTCCATTCGTTTTTTAAATATAACAAATTTTACTTTACGGAACCCTATGTCTACAATTCAAACTAACTTGACCAATACATTTTTAATATTAACCAGGATATAAAAGCGTAATCTAACGGCGTAAAGAGATCGTTCGCGTTATTTATTCGTTATAATAACCGTTATACAGGCCTTGATGGAGACCTAAAGGATTAGTTACGATCAGGGAAATTACGGTCAGTGAACCGGAAGCCATTACTTCCTGTACGGAGTCTTATAGCATAGTCAGAGTTTTATAGTTAAGATGGTGAATTTATAGAGATATTATCTCCACTATTCTTAATTGTTGGATTTGAAAATTTAAGCGTTGTGCTTCTTTAAGCCTTTTTGATTGCAAAAAGAGCAGACGATTTTATTAAAGTCTGGGTACATGGTTTAAAACAGCTCAGAACCACAAGCTGAGAGGGCCAATTATTATCCCAGAGCAAAAAGCTGAAAATATATATTTCCTTGCTATCGATACTCTCAAATTATCAGACTGATCATCAAGCTGTAAGTCAGTTGTTAATTGGGCATTTATAACAGAATATTATCAAAAAACAATGTTATCTAAATAATCTTATTATACTTAAAAAAGATTCTAAAAACATGTGTAGTTGTGCACCCATCATGACAAATTTTAACAGTCAGTTAAAATTATCATCTTGATCAAATGAAACTGTTACATGTATTATTAAACTCTTTAGTATCTTGAAGCCGTTTTACAGCGTTTAAATAGCTACGATATTTGTAGCAGTGTTACAAATATATCGTAACAGCGCTACAAATATTGTAGCAGTGCTACGAATATTGTAACAGTGCTACGAATATATTAACAGTTTTACGAATATCGTAACAGTGCTACGAATATTGTAGCAGTGCTACGGATATTGTAGCTGTGTTACGCGTATCGTAATAGACGTATCGTAACAGTGTTACAAATATACAACATAAAAATCATTTATTGACATAATGCAATTTAGTTATGTTTACAATAGTTAATTTAACGTATTAATACAATTCTTGTGAAATACCTGTCAGTTTCCTCACTAGGCTAAGCCTGTATCGAGGAAGATAATATCGTAGCAGTGCGTTGATTATGGATTGTAGGTAGCAAATAGTAGCAATTAAGTAGTGACTATTGGGCATGTTTTCAATCCAATATCTCTTCAAGGTAAAAGGTGTTCAAGCCTTTAAAAAATTACAACCCATTGTTTAGTAATTAAAATAAAATAAAAAAAAAAATTCATACAGCATCATTTAGCCTCAAAACTACCTCAGAAAGCAGAACTTGATACACGAACCAGATGACTTTGTAGCATATATATTTATGCACTGATATAATGCCCTAAAGTACCAAGACCCGAGGCAAATATTTACAGAATGCACAAAAAATTGTCACAGGTGGAAATCACCATTATTGCAACGCTCTGCGTCTCAGGTGCCTACACTCACTGCCTCATAGAGATTGTCAAGAAATGGAACCATTTCTTTTTTAAGCCTTTTTACAAATAGCCAAGACTTTTTGTCTAAAGCTGTAGAATGCCTGACCCTCATTACCCATGGGAAGTAAGCTACGTACCCTTTCAATAAACTCTGCAAAGGGTCAAAATTACCCGAATCGCAACACACTCAGTATTAAATAGCTTGGACCACATGAGCCCGTAATTATTCAGGTATTACATAAAAAAAAACTATTTTTTGTTATGTATTTATTTAAAAAGTAGAGAAGGTAGAAGAAGGATGTGAGGTAGTGGGGTGGACCCCCGGCATATCTCGCAAAGTCTTCTTTAAGATATTATTAAATGTATTATGACTAGCATACATTTTAGGGAGAGCAGTGGATACGGCTGGCTCAAGATCGCCAGGAGTGATAGATAGAGAAAAAGCCTTAGCTTAAAATTACTCAGCTGTGGATGTCACCGGCTGAATGGATCGAATGCATTTTAAAACGATAATTTTGATCATATCCTTACGTAGTAACTTAATAAAGTAAAGTCTCCAAGTAATGAATTCCCTTATAATATTTTTCGTAAAATTGATGTCGTCATCCACGGTAAAAAATCGAGAAGTCGAGTAGCGGTTTTAGAGAACCAGAAGAATCAGATGAGGCCGAAACCGCTACGCCTAACGGTTAAAGTTGACGTCCTGCAAAAAACCTGTTACTTGTAGTCCTGGCCTAAAAAGTCCACCGTTGTACAACACTCATAAATACAATAAAAAAAGGGTTGAATGAACTGGGCTTTTGTTTGCTACTTCCAAAATTAAGATATTGTATTGTTTACTGAGGGAAGGAATCGGGTAATTTCCTTGGATTTTCCGCGAAAAGGTGCAAAAAGGCCATTTTGTTTTTTGACAACCTTTTTCTCACTTCCACAGCTTTTTAGTCATTGATTTAAACTGTTACTATAGTAGTGTCATAAGCCTGGTATATGTAGTTACTGCTTCTAAGTAATTTAGTTATTTTATCACTTCGATAATACTGTTACTATAGTAAATTGTACTAAAAGTATCGAAATGGACTCAAAACCATTTTGCTCATTGCGCCCTTAAATACCCTCGAGAGCAATGAATCCGGGTCACTCAAAGAATCCAAAAAATCTCGGAAAGTAAGAATGCTAGGTCAATGCAATAAATTGTATTTAATAGACAATTTAATACTCCTTAAATGAAAGTTAAAAAAATATGAGTCACCATACATTTTATTTACACAAAATTACATAAAGAAAAAAAACTGCTGATCTCTCCTTAAAACAAAAATAGGAAACATGAAATTTTTGAACTTTATGACGATTTTCTTGAATTTCAATACTTCGTATTACCTCTTCGTGCTTCCATTACTGCGTTTACGAGGTTTGGCATGCTGTACACCAAGTTCCTTATACGATTTTGGGGAATATTCTCCCATTCCTCTGTGAGAGCAATTTTGAGCTCAGGAAGCGTGATTGGGGGAGGGTTTCGTTGTTTTACGCATCTCCCTAGCTCGTCCCAAGCATGCTCGATCGGGTTGATATCCGGGCTGCGCGCTGGCCACTCCATACAAGTAATGTTCATCTCTTGAAGGTAGTCATTCACAATCCTACCTGTATGAGGTCGGGCATTGTCATGCATAAATATAGCATCCTCACCCAAATTGACCATAAATGGACCAACGTGTTCGTTGAGGATTTCTTCCACATATCTTACGCTAGTTAAAGAGCCGTTTTCTATGATCACCAGCTCTGTGCGACTTTCAGAGGAAATTCCGGCCCACACAAGTACAGACCCACCACCGTAGGCTACTTTTTCTTCGATGCATGCTTGCTTGAATCTTTCCCCTGGTCTTCTATACACTCTGTGTCTTCCATCGTGCTTGTAGAGCATAAATTTTGATTCGTCGGAGAACATAACTTTCGACCAATCTTCAATACTCCAATTTACGTGGTTCTGGGCATATCTTAGTCTTGAAATACGATGGCCACGCTCCAGTTTAGGGCCGTTTGCAGGTCTAAGGGGTTTTAAGTTAGATTCAGCAAGCCGACGTCTTACTGTCCATGCACTTGGGTTACTTCCTCCGAGGCGTCGAAACTGATTTGTGAGTTCAGTTCCTGTGAGAAAGCGATTTCGAAGCATGGTGTTCACCAAGTATCGGTCTTCTCGTGCTGTGGTACACCTAGTTCTGCCCGTTCCTGGTCTGCGTAGGTTAGAACCAGTTTCTTCGTAACGTCGGAGAACTCTTTGTACTGTTGACAGCGACACACCGACAGTCCTGGCTGTATCGCGCTGACTCCGGCCGGTTTCCACCAATGTAAGTATTCTGGTGCATTCTTCAAGTGTAAGCGACATGATTTCAGCTTGAATAATGAATATTGAGCACTATCAACCTGGTTTATGTACCAACATAAATGACAGATTACAAACAAAAGCAAAAACAAATCCTGTAATTTCATAGTTCCATCTTCGACAGTGTTCCCTTTTCAAATTTGATTTTTTTATGATATAACTTTACAATAACTAAGAAGTTTTAATACTTTCATTTAAGGAGTATTAAATTGTCTATTAAATACAATTTATTGCATTAACCTAGCATTCTTACTTTCCGAGATTTTTTGGATTCTTTGAGTGACCCGGATTCATTGCTCTCGAGTGTATTTAAAAACTCTTCTTAAAAGCTCATCTTAAAAACTTTATATTGAAGTCTGTGCTATAAACCCACATATAATCATTCAACCATCTTTTTTTTTGAAGTTTTTAGAAATTTTTAAAGTACTATTAATACCTAGTGCGCGCCTCGTGACTTCGTCTGTGTAGAAAATTTCCTCGCTGCACCATCACGAGGCTGAATGTCATAAAATCATTTCATAACTTAACTAAACACTAAGCAAGAAACATTTCGAAATTACAAGTATCTAGCACTAATAGTTTAGCCTGTGCGTTGAATGTCAGCAAGTCAGTCAGCGTATACAGTTTTTATAATTTTCCTTTTTAAGCCTAGGCGCATACTAGGCGACACGCAACAGAGACAGCTCGGCGACTAAACGCGAAGTCAGACTGCGGCCGACAGTTTTTATAAACTCTGTTCAAAGCTGCGCACACTTGGCGTCTGAGTCGTGGAGTCGTGACGACTGGCTGACGGCTGTGCGCGACAACGCAGCAATGGCCTATACTCTACTATACCACTAATGATCGCTTCATGCACGTCTGTCGTAACGACTAGTCGTCGACAGCAAGTCGCCCAGTTTGCAAAGGCTCTTATTGTAATGAGTGGATACTTATGATACCGAATATTAGATGAGTTTTTTCGTACGTTATTCCAAATGGGGGTGATTTGGACCATGGTAATCCACAATTTGTGAGAATAACATTTTCATGGTTTAAAATTACGTGATTCCAAATTTTTCAACAAAAACCTTAAATTTATCTTGGTGTGTGTGGTAGCACTAAAAATAAGGCAGAGCTACTTATCATCCATCATCATCATCATTAAGTCAGGGACAAAGTTTAACAACACTAGCTTCCTCACGTAATCTCTGTGCTAAAACTTATTATAAAATGTCTGATTAAATAGATGTCAAAACAGCTTGGGATGAAACTGCTTCCAACTCCCTAAGCCAAGCAGAGTTCCTTGCCAATTCTTCTTTGATCGCGTTTACGAATCGGTGTAGATTTAAAAAAAACGAGTTATGTGTACTTTAAGTTCTACATGAATAAAGAGATGTATTTACTTTACTTTACTTCACAAGTTTTTGAGTTAAATTATTGCTTGTGCAGCCAGTTCATCAGTGATAAACTACAAATTTAAGTCTTTGAACAAATGTTGTTGACCTTCGGGAATAGATTTACCCCATTTCGGAATAAAAAAAGGGATTAAAAAAAATAAAATAAAATAAAATCATTTTATTTCAAGCAACAGGGCTCATATTGAAATTTATAATAATTTACAAGTTTAATGACCAGCCCTATACACGACATGTCTGTCGCAGCAGCGTCGTATATAGGGGCAGTCTATTCGTCCGGCGATCATCGCCAGGACGGCGTTGGTGCTGGCCCGTGTCCTTCGCACGAGGGATGCACACCTCTTCCGCATAGTGGCGTAAAAACAATCGGTGTGTGCTTGCGAGAACATGCCGGAGGCGCTGCAGTAGCGGGGCAGCCCCAACACCGCTCTGAACGCGTTATTAAACTGGACGCGGAGGGCGCCATACGCCACTTGAGTGTACTTAGCCCACAGGCTGCATGTGTAGAGTGAAGTGCAATAGGCTCTAAACAATGTGAGCCTAACCTCTTGTGAACTGCGTGCAAACCTGCGGGCTATCATATTAGCTCTCACAGATAGGGCCCTCCGTTCCCGTTCGATGTCCGCATTGTCCTTGAGATCGGCCATAACTATGTGTCCTAAATATTTAAAGTTATAAACCCTCTCCAGCGGAACACTATCAAGGCAAATAGGTGGAACATTTTGAGGACGCTTCGAACCGACCTCAAAGACAATGAACTGACTTTTGGTCACATTATACTTTAACCCGTGACCACAAGCGTACTCCTCACAAATTTTTATAAGTTTCCTCAGTCCACATACCGAGGCGCTCAGCAACACCATATCGTCTGCATAACTGAGATTGTTGACACATACTCCATCAACATGACAGCCGATATGCTGACTACTGAGCCCCACGATAAGTGCGTTCATATAAAGGTTGAACAGTGTCGGAGATGTTAACCCCCCCTGCCTCACCCCACATTCAAGCTGATACGGCTCAGATATCGCACCCGCCCACCCGACAAAATTGGTCTGGTGCCCATACCAGTACTTGAAGATGTTCACAAGCTCTCGTGGTAGGTTAATGCTGTCAAGCTTGTCCCACAGCACGTCATAGGCCACCAGGTCAAATGCCTTGGACAAATCGAGAAAGCAGGCGTATACAGGAGTATTGCGATCCGTGTAATATCTGACGGTGTGCTTAAGGCACAATATTGCACTTTCAGTGGATAATTGGGGTCTAAACCCAAACTGGTTATCGTGAAGATGTATGTATTTTTCCAAGTGTGTATTAAGCAAACCGTCAAATACCTTTGCTATAATAGTTGCCAGTGATATAGGCCTATAGTTACTTTTATCACCCAGATCTCCAGTTTTGTTTTTTACCACTGGCACTACCACAGTCTTCATCAACTCGGCGGGTAAGTAAGAGTGACTCACACATAAATTATACAGCATCGCTAACACTCTAGGCATATGGGAACCGGCCTGCAGTAGATGTTCAATGCTCAAACCGTCATGGCCCGGAGATTTCCCTTTTGACAGTGCTCCTATGACTCGAGCTACCTGTTTGGCAGAGAACCTGATGGAAACCTCATTCGTCATGGCTGCATCGAGAACCACCTGCCCCGGCCCCAGCGATGAGTTGACATGAAACTGGCTTCTAAAGAGATCAGCAATATCCTTAGGGTTATTTATGCCTTCCACGCTCACCGGGAGGCCAGGTCGAACATTTAATCTTTTAGTACTTTGCCAAAAGTCTCGGAAGTTTCCACTAGCGTGTTTAGCAGCCAAGGCATCCATTTTTATCTGGTCCTGATGGGTTTGGCACCATTTTAATCGTGATTTAAAAATTTTACGACTTTCACACATTTCGTTGTAAACCAATCCTGACCTAGGCTTTCCACAACGTACCCAATCCTCAAACTTCGATCTGGCCTTCCGGTGTGCGCTACTAACATGCTTGTTCCAACCCATTTTACAAGGTTTTTTCCTACTCCTACGCACCACTCTACTAGCTCGACTCCTCCGCGCAGCGTCACAGAGGGCGGATACGACGTCATTATATAACCTATCCAGAACACGCCTGTGGTCCAAGTTGTTACAATAGCGATCAGCACATTCATTAAAATCGACAGGGAAATCAATGCACTTAAGCAGCCTATTGCATTCATTTTTATACAAAATAATTTCCTCGTCAGTTCTCAGCCCCCATACTACACCAGTTTCTATCACTTTGGTTTGAGGTAAATTAGGTGTTATTAAATTAAACTTACATTCAATAAGAAGTGGAAAATGATCAGACCACAAAGTATCATATTTTACATATACGTTTGAAACAGAACATTGCGCCGCCTGAGTCACCACACAGTGATCCAACCAGCTGCATGTCCCATACACATCGCTTAGGAAGGTATAGGTATTAGAATGTAAACCTAGCATATCAACATCAACACACGACCAGCGTTGTTCATCACAGAAACTTATCAGTTCTCTATAAAATAGTTCATTTGGACTCGCATTGAAATCACCCAGTATGAAAACAGATTCGACACCGCATTCATCTACAATAGAACTCACCGCAGCAAGGCAATCCGTAAACTCAGGTAAGTTTTCCGTCCCGTTCAAACTTACCGTAGACCTTTCATTCTAAAGATCTGCTAAGGCCCGGTTCCTATATTATACCGTTACCGATTACGCCTCGTTTTCCCCTGAAAAGCTGTCAAATTTTCGACGCCTCATTGTTAATTTTTTAGATATAGAATATATAAATTAAATATAGAAACCGGTAACTAGTCCAAGTATGTACTACAATATAGCTGTTTATGTGGAAATTAATATAGTTTTACTTTAAATGCCTTAAAGAGCTGGGATGTTCCACCGTCGGAAAAAAAGACTTGAAAATTTCTAATTGGATATTTTCATCAAAATTAACATCTACTTTTTATGATGTAATCGTAGAGGGGTCCCCCCCCCCCCCGCACCCCTCTCCTGATAATGTGTTTTGGCGTATATTTTTGACAAAAAATTCTCAGTCCTATTTTTGATAGTGTCCCGTTTCGTACACACTCAACGGAAGTGAATAAGTCAGAAAACGATAAATATATTTTATAAAAAATAAATTAGCACAGAATTAAATTAAAAGCTTCAAGGAACAAGATGATCACACCGCTATTTACTCGATGAACAAACTCATAACTACAAGCAAAAGTGTGCTTTAAAATGAATGCATTTAGGTATAAAACAAGAAACTTCTCTAGTCCTATGGTGAAACACCAGCGGTGTTTATTTATTCACCCTAATTAACAATTAGGAAATATTTATTATACCTCGTTTATGTTATTTATATTTTGGACTATTTGCTGAATAATAATGAACCTAATTTTGCAATTTGTGTGCCTAAACATGTTTCTGTAACGCTCAATTTATCCTTTTCGTGTTATGTGCTAGCTATTTACAACCTACGAGTTTTTATCAAGGGAGTGCACGATTCCAACGAAAACCGGCCAAGTGCGAGTTCGATTCACGCACCGTTGTAGAGGAGGCCCACTTAAATATTGATTTTATTACGTTTTTAGTATTTGTAGTGTATTTGTAGTATGTGTAGTTGGAGCTACAGAAATACATCATCTGTGAAAATTTCAACTGGCTATCACTATCACGGTTCATGAGATACAGCCTGGTGACAGAAAGACGGACAGTGCAGTCTTAGTATGCATCATCATCAACAACCTATAGAAATCCACTGCTGAACATAGGTCTCCCCCAAGAAATTCCACCAAGAACGGAACTGAGGCAGTGGGCAGGTCATACAGCCCGTAGAACCGATAACCGTTGGGGAATAAAGGTTCTCGAATGGCAACCGCGAACTGGAAGACGAAGTGTGGGGAGACCCCCACCAGATGGACCGACGACATCGTCAAGATTGCAGGTAATCGGTGGATGAAGAGGGCTCAAGACCGTTCTTAGTATTAGGATACCGTTTTTACCCTTTGGGTATGGAACCCTAAAAAGTGCCTCATATTTTGCCCTAAAAATACTAAACGGTTTTGTGTCTCGTTTCAGTTTAATTGTCAAAGAATTCATTAGGCACAGATTTTTGTTCAAAGCGCGTATTCCTTTGTACGTTAATACTAGTAGTCCTTCTACCTTCTTCGTATGAGCGGAGTTTTTAGATCACCTGAAGGCCTCCGACAAGGCTTAATAAATTTAAACGTGTCTTCCGAAGCACGGAAGACTAAGATAATCAGATCTAAATACCACAAAACGGTCAACCATCCAAGAAGTGAGTGTTGCTTAACAAATGATCATCTGATAAGAACAACGAAGTAAGCTACGCCTCGAGCACCAACTATAAAATACGAGTAGGACTTTTAAAAAAAAAAACGACCTCAAACATATAACTTCTTACTTCTTGCCCTAAAGAATTTTTAAACTCGGTTCACAATTGACGGAGATATTGGTGATCATAGGGTGAAAATTACAAGTGAGGATGAGGTTTTTTGAGTTTTCCGGGAAAAGCTAGTCCACAGTTTAAAGTCGCTCAGCGAGCTGTGGAACGAGCTATGCTCGGAGTTTCTCTGAAGGATAGAATCCGAAACGAGACTATCCGACATAGAAGTAAAGTTATGGACATAGCTCAGAGAATTACCTATGTTACCTTAATAGCGAAACTGTCGTAGCCTTTTTTAACGTAATCTTCTAATAGTTCGAACTAAATGGATACATTAAGAAAGAGACTAACTACCCACAACACAGGTTCTCCTAGGGTGGGAGTTAGTGAATTGTAAATATCGAATGTATTCTTCAAATATTTATGACAGAACATTTTATACCGACTAACCTCGATAGTCAGTCATATTTAATATTTAAGTACCTACCTAATTAGTTAATACATAATTTTTAAAGCAACCTTTGTAAAATGTATTGTTGCATGTTTTTTGTTACTTTTACTGAATAAATAAATAAAAAATAAAGAAATTAGCATGCTGAAGTGGCAGTGGGCTGGCCATAACTGCCGAAGAACCGATAACCGTTGGGGTAAACGTGTTCTTGAGTGTAGATCGCGGCTCGGCAAACGTAGTGTAGGCCCTGCGGCCAGGTAGAGTGACGATTTGCGAAAGGCTGCTGGTAGAAGCTATATGCATCGAGCTCAGGACAGGGCGCAATGGCGCTCATTGGGGGAGGCCTATGTTCAGCAGTGGACTGCTTTAGCTGATGATGATGATGAGGCATAACTGAGACAAATTCAAATTATTATTCAATTTACTCAACTAAATATCTTACTCAAAGGAAATTTCTGAGTTATCTCATAGCGAAATTTCAAAATCCATGAATTTACCTAAAACCTCATCATGAATTGACCATGCTATGCAAATGACCTCTGACCGCTCATTAAAAGTATAGGAACAAAGGTACCGGTAACGAACGGACATCACAAGTGGTGGACAAACCGCAGATAGTGAACGTGACTAGCGACCACTCAAAGGCATTTGAGTTAAATTCAAACGTTCGTCGCGAACAGATGAACGTTATATTTACGTAGATTTTCTAACTAATGTATCTATGCATTTATTTCAGAATATAATCCATGTATTTGTTAGTACACAAACAGATCAAAATTTAAATTTAAAAACAAAAAAAAGTTTTAGTACTAGGTACATGAATAAAACATAATCAAAATCTAAATAACAAAATCAAATTAAAATATCAAAACAAAATTGAAAAATCTCACTCCTATGTGAAACAGCATCCAATGTTGGTTAATTGGACAATCCCACCTATCGGACAACATATCCAGGATGCAGTTAGGGCTACCTCGCACCCCTTTACGCGAACTTTACTAACTATTAATAATAACTTTACGTGAAGCGCACCTTTTGCGTATTATTGCATAAAACCGTCAACTCTTTCATGCGCAAAAATGCCAGAAGTGCTACAAAAGCGTGGCGTAACTAAGCTTCATTTATTACTAGTTTCCACCTGCGGCTTCTCTCGCATGGTACCTATCTGAATAATACGTATAGTTCATTGACTCAGGTGATTCGCGAAAATCCATTACAAGATATTCAAAAGAAAAAAATATTTAGCTAATCTTCTCTGACGAGATTCACTAAAACCCAACAGAAATTCGACGATGTTTCGCCTTCCCCAT
Source organism: Horisme vitalbata (assembly GCA_951804965.1). NCBI lineage: Eukaryota > Metazoa > Arthropoda > Insecta > Lepidoptera > Geometridae > Horisme > Horisme vitalbata. The sequence goes on from OX638090.1 coordinate 3,486,200, forward strand.
AAGGCATCCTTAGGAAATGATCGACTCGCTGGCTGTCTGTACTCATAATTTTGTCTTTTGAAGAACCCGATTAAAAAGTGGTAACGTATATGTCATTCTGGTCTAGAACTACGTATAAATACCTACCTAAAACCTACCTTATACCTAATAATATACCTATTAATAACCATCAACAATCCGCCTGGTCCCTACTTGGATGGGTGACCGTTTAGTGGCATTTAGGTATATGCGCTATCGTGCTTTGGAAGGAAAAATACTCGAAAAATATTCAATAAAATGAATACTTTTTAGTGCTTAGCGTAGGTTAGTACCTACTATCTTTTTAAAATAGCGTTTTTTGTATGAAACACGATATGTTTCGTACACACTGACCGTTATCCATAACTTTCTAAAAGATCATCTCTAAATAACGAGCACTGACTTCGAAATTGCGAAATGTCACCGATTCAGGTACTTTTAATGGAATCCGACTGCAGCAAAAAGTTATAGGAATTCAACTTCCATTCCAATTAAGTTGTTTGTTTTGGCCGGCGCCCGGTGCCCTAAAGTTGGCCCCAGGTGAAGTTTGGACTTGATTTATACGCCGCGCAAAATGGCGTTCAAAATTTGAATTCGTTAGTGCGGATTAAATATTTTTTCCCGTGTGCCAGTGATGATTTGAGCCGATCTAAATTCGAACTCTTGTTTTGATTTGATTATGGATGTAAAAAGAGATTGAAAAAAAAGGTCGTATCGAATGAAAAGTTGTAAATAAAATTTTACTAATATTTCCACATTCCACATCGAAATATTCTTCGAACAATTTTTCCATTTGCGTTAGCTGGGTTTTGTTTGTTTAAAATGAAATGGTATTACTTTTTTTATATGTTGAACTACAATCTGAGGTCGGTATACATTATTTATTTATTGGTTTACATTAATTGTTAGACTAAAAACCACTTATAATACAATATAACTATGAATACTAGAACTATGTAATCATTATTTCTAATTATTATGTTATTTGAATAACCAGTTAAAATTATAACTGAGATAGTACCTACGTATCTATAGGTACTTAAAATGATATAGTACACAATGTCCCAATCCATAAAATAAACATCCAATCCCAAAGCTTAGATACGAGTTTCCAAAACACAAAATGGAGAACCCTTTCTTGACAAAAATAAATCTTCGCTGAAATAATTGCCTATTTATTTCCAGCATAAACTTCGCGATGTTTCAAAGATGTTCTACAGAAAACGTTAAATAAAACGAGGATCATTATAGTGCCATTAGCCAAAATGTTTTCTTTCAGCAGAAATAACAAAAGGAAAACAATAAATCCCACATAATACTCAATATTTGGGACTTATAGCGCTTTCCTTAGAGTAGAACAATTATGGGGGAATCTTTGCAAAAATTCTTTTGTAGAGCCTCTTGGCCAAATTGGTAGGATTGCGTATGGTTTTGCAAGCGTGATATTGTGGCTCTTTTTTTGCTGTTTCTTATATCCTCTTATTTATTAATATGTTTCGGAAAGACGCAATAAACATAATCCTCTCTTGCTCTCCTTCTTTATCGTTTGAGCTTCTGGTTTTTAGGCTTTCTTAGATCTTCGATATGGAATAACGAAAAACCGGCAGCAAAATCTTACCGTGCCTTTCCAAGCACGGAAACGCCCTGAGCGTTTCTGTCTAAATGCCACTAAACGGTCTACTATTTATATTCATCATCATCCAGAGCCCGACTTTATCCAATTCACCACAATCTTGTCCACTGCTGGCTATAGGCCTCACGAAATTTGTGCCATCCACTACGGATTCACGCTTCTTCTAGCTACCCTCGGCCACCATTCGGTCAATGTTCTGCTCCACCTGTCATCACCACGCTTCGCAATGTGTCTTCGTATTTATTAATGTGTTTTGGAAAGACGCAATACACATTCTTCTTCCCTTTGAACTAGTGGTCAATTCCTACTTCAATCAGTAGGAGTTGACTACTAGACACACGACTCAACCGACAGACATATTTATTTATTTATTTTCTGATAATAAACAGCTTCTTACATTCCTCCTAAAGTACGGAAGACCTGAGATTTGAATGCCACTAAAACGCCCATCCATCCAAAAAGTGACCGTGTGGAGTGCTGCTTGTGATTTGTTAAGAACCTGGACGTAAACTACGCCAATAATAGTGTTGTCCGTATATTTTTTCATGATATCAATAATGAAGTTTTTAGGACAAAATAAAATCGATTGCCACATCTTAATGTTTTATTCAAATTGTTTGAATGTTAATGCAACTAGAAGGTCACTTATCCAAATGGTGACCGAGCGGAAAATCACTTGATCAGTGCTGCAGATACGAGTATTTATACCAGGTTTCGATGTAAATAATTATACCATGATATACTCTTAGTTTCTGGATGCGTCGAGCTGAGGATAGGGCGCAATGGCGCTCATTAGGGGAGGCCTATGTCCAGCAGTGGACTGTTAAGGCTGATGATGATGTACTCTTAGTTTCTGATACCTATAGCCCAAAAAAATTATAACGTGGGGTCAAGGCTTACGTGACTTCTGAGCGTTACATTTATCCACTATACTACTTGAATTTGAATTCGTATGTAATCCCGTTAGTGGGTTGATTTGGACCATGGTAGTCCAAGTTGTTAGAATCTCAATTAAAAATACGTGATTCTAAACTTTTCTCCAAAAACCTTACCTAAACTTATCTTTGTATCGTGTGTGTGTGTGTCTAAGTTTTCCATTGATGAACTGGCACTTGTAAAACGAAATAATTTTACTCAAAATCTTGTGAAGCAGCCCTGGAATAGCTGATTTTGTTAAACTTTGTCCATGACTCAATCATAATGATAAATGTAGCTCTTCTTTCATTTAATGCCGCGGTCACGAAGTCAGCGGAAGCGGGGCGGCGCGGTGGCGGCGGCGGCGCAAGGAATGGCGCGTTTCAATGCATAGATTTGCTTTGGCGCGCCGCTCCCCGCGCCGCCGCCGCTGACTTCGTGACCGCGGCCTTAAATGAAAGAAGAGCTACATTTATCATTATGATTGAGTCATGGACAAAGTTTAACAAAATCAGCTATTCCAGGGCTGCTTCACAAGATTTTGAGTAAAATTATTTCGTTTTACAAGTGCCAGTTCATCAATGGAAAACGTAGTAAGAAAAACAAAATGTACTTCAATAAAAAACAAAAGAGTGTAAAAAAAATATCGAATTACGAAAACTCACTCGTTCATGGCCAGGTGGAGTAACAATCTGCGAAAGGTGCAGAAGGTATGGTAGAAGATGGATGCGTCGAGCTGAGGACAGGGCGCAATGGCACTCATTGGGGGAGCCCTATGTTCAGCAGCGCACTAATAAAGACGAATGATTTATTTTATTCATTTTTTTCATCTCATACAAAAAGTATTGTGGAGGAAATATTTTATAAAATTATAATAATGACTCCATAATCGAGATAATTGTAGTAGTATATAATATCTCGATGCTCACCATGCATACGAATTCAAATTCACCATGTATTTTCTAAACTTTGCTACATTTTGCAAAAACACTGCAAACTAAATCAGCATTTTAGCCACATTGTTCTTGTCTGAAACCAAACAAGAAAGTCAGTTCACCCGATTTCAATGGCAGTTCATTTTTCTCCCGGGTTCCGTAGTTTTTGTGCATTGAAATCCTTGAAACTGTGGGAATAGACAAATGGCATTAGAGAGCGGTGCAGTCCAATGTTTTCAATGGATGCTAAGTCGAGTTACGGATGAGTGCTGCGGAATACTGGACAGGATTTCTTTAGTCTTTATTTAGACTTTCTGGTACAGACCGCTCTCAGCTCGGAGTGCGAGTTTGAGAAGTGACAATATCGATTTCTTTTTTAAAATAAATTTTTAATATTAATTACTACTTATTATTATTATTATTAAAATAATTGAAAAATAACACTAAAATTTATATGTAAAATAAACTTATAATAAATTAACAAAATCATAAAAAATTTATTTATATGCACAATTTTTTAAATAGAATTTTTTTTTTTTTTTTTTTTATATTAAAATATTTATTATGTATTATTTTTCTATTAACTTAATGAATTTTATTAATTAATATTATATTAAATATTTAATATAAATATATAAATATATATATAATTATATAAATGTAAAATTATAAATAATTATAAAAATTAATATAAATTATTAAATTTTGAATAATTTCTCTCTCTTTTTTTTTATAATATGGTAATATAAATACAAATTCATGAGTTAACCAATTTACACTAAAAGATATAGAATAAATATTAAAATATTTATTATGTATTATTTTTCTATTAACTTAATGAATTTTATTAATTAATATTATATTAAATATTTAATATTAATATATAAATATATATATAATTATATAAATGTAAAATTATAAATAATTATAAAAATTAATATAAATTATTAAATTTTGAATAATTTCTCTCTCTTTTTTTTATAATATGGTAATATAAATACAAATTCATGAGTTAACCAATTTACACTAAAAGATATAGAATAAATATTAAAATATTTATTATGTATTATTTTTCTATTAACTTAATGAATTTTATTAATTAATATTATATTAAATATTTAATATAAATATATAAATATATATATAATTATATAAATGTAAAATTATAAATAATTATAAAAATTAATATAAATTATTAAATTTTGAATAATTTCTCTCTCTTTTTTTTTATAATATGGTAATATAAATACAAATTCATGAGTTAACCAATTTACACTAAAAGATATAGAATAAATATTAAAATATTTATTATGTATTATTTTTCTATTAACTTAATGAATTTTATTAATTAATATTATATTAAATATTTAATATAAATATATAAATATATATATAATTATATAAATGTAAAATTATAAATAATTATAAAAATTAATATAAATTATTAAATTTTGAATAATTTCTCTCTCTTTTTTTTTATAATATGGTAATATAAATACAAATTCATGAGTTAACCAATTTACACTAAAAGATATAGAATAAATATTAAAATATTTATTATGTATTATTTTTCTATTAACTTAATGAATTTTATTAATTAATATTATATTAAATATTTAATATAAATATATAAATATATATATAATTATATAAATGTAAAATTATAAATAATTATAAAAATTAATATAAATTATTAAATTTTGAATAATTTCTCTCTCTTTTTTTTTATAATATGGTAATATAAATACAAATTCATGAGTTAACCAATTTACACTAAAAGATATAGAATAAATATTAAAATATTTATTATGTATTATTTTTCTATTAACTTAATGAATTTTATTAATTAATATTGTATTAAATATTTAATATAAATATATAAATATATATATAATTATATAAATGTAAAATTATAAATAATTATAAAAATTAATATAAATTATTAAATTTTGAATAATTTCTCTCTCTTTTTTTTTATAATATGGTAATATAAATACAAATTCATGAGTTAACCAATTTACACTAAAAGATATAGAATAAATATTAAAATATTTATTATGTATTATTTTTCTATTAACTTAATGAATTTTATTAATTAATATTATATTAAATATTTAATATAAATATAAACATATATATATATATATATATATTTTTTATTGATAAAATTAACTTTTAAAATTATTTACAAACCGTTTTTAATAATTTTTCTTTAAATAATAAAAAAAAAATTAAAAATAAGCTAAAATAAGCTTTTGGGTTCATACCCCAAATATAAAGGAAATTCCTTTTTTTAAAAATAAAGTGCCTGATTAAAGGATTATTCTGATAGGATAAATTAAGTAGATTCCTACCTTTATTATCTTATTCTTTCATATATTTTATAGAATTAAACTATATCTTTTAATATCAAAAATTAAAGTGCATCTTACACTAAAATATAATTATATAATATTAAATTTTAAATTTAATAAGATTAACTTAATAATTTATTTTTCATGTTTTTTATTCTAAATACTAATAAAATATTTTTTTATTTTATTTTAATTTTCAGAACAATAATTTCTATTTCTGCTAATTCTTGATTTGGAGCTTGAATCGGGTTAGAAATTAATTTATTAAGATTTATTCCTTTAATTTCAAGTTCTAATAATATATTATCCTCAGAAGCAGCTTTAAAATATTTCTTAACCCAATCAATTGCTTCTATTAATTTTTTATTTTTTATTATTTTCAAAATAATTATATTTAATAATATCGAAATTAATAATTTTATTTCAATTATAATCAACTCCTCAATATTAATAAAAATAGGATCCGCCCCATTCCATTTTTGATTCCCCAGTATTGTTGAAGGATTATCTTGAACAAATAATTTCATTTTAATAACTTGACAAAAAATTACCCCCATAATTTTATTATCTTACTATTATAATGAAAATTTATTAATTTTTTCAATTATTTTAAATATAATTATCGGTGCTGGAGGAGGATTAAATCAAACTTCATTACGAAAAATTATAGCTTTTTCTTCAATTAATAATTTAGGTTGGATAATTTCCTCTATCATAATTAGAGAAAATTTATGAATATTTTATTTATTCATATATTCATTTTTAATCTCAATATTATTATTTTTTTTATATAATAAATTTATTTTTCCTAAATCAAATATTTATTTTAAATATAAATCCTATAATTAAAATTAATTTATTAATTAATTTTTTATCTTTAGGAGGATTACCCCCATTTTTAGGATTTTTTCCAAAATGAATTATTATTAATTTTTTAATAAAAAATAATTTTTTTCTTATAACATTTATTTTTATTATAATAAGATTAATTTTATTATTTTTTTACATTCGGATTATTTATTCTACAATTATAATAAATTATTTTAAAATAAAATGATTAAAAATTAAAATAAAAAATATTTTTTTCTTATTCTTAAACTCTTTTTCTTTTATTTCTATTATAGGAATTATTCTCAGAACTATATTTTTTTTTTAGAAGGTTTTAAGTTAAATTAAACTAATAATCTTCAAAATTATATATAAAGAATATTCCTTTAAGCCTTAATATATATATGAATAATATAACTTGAAATTTGCAATTTCATATCATTTTTTGACTATAAAACTTAATAAAAGAGATAATTTCTCGTTAATAAATTTACAATTTATCGCTTAAACTCAGCCATTTTATTTAGCGAAAATGACTTTATTCAACAAATCATAAAGATATTGGAACTTTATATTTTATTTTTGGAATTTGAGCAGGAATAATTGGAACTTCTTTAAGTTTATTAATTCGAGCTGAATTAGGAACTCCTGGATCTTTAATTGGAGATGCCCAAATTTATAATACTATTGTTACAGCTCACGCATTTATTATAATTTTCTTTATAGTAATACCTATTATAATTGGAGGGTTTGGAAATTGATTAATTCCATTAATATTAGGGGCCCCTGATATAGCCTTTCCTCGAATAAATAATATAAGATTTTGATTATTACCTCCCTCTATTACACTTTTAATCTCTAGAAGAATCGTAGAAAATGGAGCTGGCACTGGATGAACGGTATACCCCCCCCTATCATCCAATATTGCCCACGCAGGAAGATCTGTTGACTTAGCTATTTTTTCATTACATTTAGCAGGTATTTCTTCTATTTTAGGAGCAATTAATTTTATTACCACAATTATTAATATACGATTAAATAATATATTCTTTGATCAATTACCTTTATTTGTATGAGCAGTAGGTATTACAGCTTTTTTACTTCTTCTTTCTTTACCTGTATTAGCAGGAGCTATTACAATATTATTAACAGATCGAAATTTAAATACATCCTTTTTTGATCCTGCTGGAGGAGGAGACCCCATCCTCTACCAACATTTATTCTGATTTTTTGGACATCCTGAAGTTTATATTTTAATTTTACCTGGATTTGGAATAATTTCCCATATTATTTCACAAGAAAGAGGAAAAAAGGAAACTTTTGGATGTTTAGGAATAATTTATGCTATAATAGCAATCGGAATTTTAGGATTTATTGTATGAGCTCATCATATATTTACAGTTGGAATAGATATTGATACTCGAGCTTATTTTACCTCAGCAACAATAATTATTGCTGTTCCTACAGGAATTAAAATTTTTAGTTGATTAGCCACTTTACATGGAACTCAAATTTTATATACTCCATCAATTTTATGAAGTTTAGGGTTTGTATTTTTATTCACAGTTGGGGGATTAACAGGAGTAATTTTAGCTAATTCTTCAATTGATATTACATTACATGATACTTATTATGTTGTAGCTCATTTCCATTATGTTCTTTCTATAGGAGCTGTATTTGCTATTCTTGGAAGATTTATTCATTGATACCCCTTATTTACAGGATTATACCTTAATCATTATCTGTTAAAAATCCAATTTTTTATCATATTTATTGGAGTAAACTTAACATTTTTCCCTCAACATTTCTTAGGTTTAGCTGGAATGCCTCGACGGTATTCTGATTATCCTGATTCCTATATTTCATGAAATATTATTTCTTCTTTAGGATCTTATATCTCATTACTCGCTATTATATTAATTTTAATTATTATTTGAGAATCTATAATTAATCACCGAATAATTTTATTTACTTTAAATATATCCTCTTCAATTGAATGATTCCAAAATCTACCTCCAGCAGAACATTCTTATAATGAATTACCTATTTTAAGAAAATTCTAATATGGCAGATTATATGTAATGGATTTAAACCCCATTTATAAAGGAACATCCTTTTTTTAGAAATGGCCACCTGATCAAATTTAAATTTACAAAATGCTTCATCCCCTTTAATAGAACAAATCATTTTTTTTCATGATCATACCTTAATTATCTTAGTAATAATCACTATTTTAGTGGGTTATATTATAATAAACTTACTTTTTAATAAATATATTAATCGATTTTTACTAGAAGGACAAATAATTGAATTAATCTGAACAATTTTACCTGCAATTACTTTAATTTTTATTGCTTTACCTTCTTTACGATTATTATATTTATTAGATGAATTAAATAATCCTTTAATTACCTTAAAATCTATTGGTCATCAATGATATTGAAGTTATGAATATTCAGATTTTCATAATATTGAATTTGACTCGTATATAATTCCATCTAATGAACTTAATAAAAATAATTTTCGTCTATTAGATGTTGATAATCGAATTATCATTCCAATAAACAATCAAATTCGAATTATAGTAACAGCAACAGATGTAATTCATTCTTGAACTATCCCTTCTTTAGGGGTAAAAGTTGATGCCAATCCTGGCCGATTAAACCAAACAAATTTTTATATTAATCGACCTGGTATTTTTTATGGACAATGTTCTGAAATTTGTGGAGCAAATCATAGTTTTATACCTATTGTAATTGAAAGAATCTCTATAAAAAACTTTATTAATTGAATTAATAATTACTCATCATTAAGTGACTGAAAGTAAGTACTGGTCTCTTAAACCATTTTATAGTAATTTAACAACTACTCTTAATGAAAGAATTAGTTAATTTATAACATAAATATGTCAAATTTAAATTATTACTTAAGTAATATTCTTTTATTCCTCAAATAATACCAATTAATTGATTAATTTCTTTCTTTCTATTTGTATTTATTTTTTTAATTTTTAATATTATAAATTATTATATTATAAATATTAATAATATTAATAAAAATATTAAAAATATATTAATACCTAAAAAAATTTTTTGAAAATGATAAGTAATTTATTTTCTATTTTTGACCCTTCTACTAACTTATTTTATTTACCAATTAATTGATTAAGAACTATTTTAGGATTATTATTCATTCCTTATATTTATTGAATAATTCCTAATCGACATTTTATTTTATGAAATTTTATTTTATCAAAACTTCATAATGAATTTAAAACACTTTTAAAAAATAATTATTTTTATGGATCAACATTTATTTTTATTTCTTTATTTTCATTTATTTTATTTAATAATTTTTTAGGTCTTTTTCCTTACATTTTTACAAGCACAAGTCATTTAACCCTTTCTTTATCTATTTCACTACCTTTATGATTAAGTTTTATACTATATGGATGAATTAATAACTATCAACATATATTTATCCATATAATTCCACAAGGAACCCCTACTATTTTAATGCCTTTTATAGTATTAATTGAAACTATTAGAAATATTATCCGACCTGGAACTTTAGCAGTTCGTTTAACAGCCAATATAATTGCTGGTCATTTATTAATAACTTTATTAAGAAGAACTAGAACTAATTTATCTTCTTATTTATTTTTTTTTTTAATTATCATTCAAATTTTATTATTAATTTTAGAGTCTGCTGTGGCAGTAATCCAATCTTACGTAATTGCTATTTTAAGAACTCTTTATTCTAGAGAAGTAAATTAATTAAATACAAATGAAGCTAAATTTTAATCACCCCTTTCATTTAGTAGATTATAGTCCATGACCTTTAACAGGAGCTATTGGAACTTTAACATTAGTCACAGGGATAGTAAAATGATTCCATGATTTTAATATTTATCTTCTTATTATCGGATATACCATTGTAATTTTAACTATATTTCAATGATGACGAGATATTTGTCGAGAAGGAACCCTTCAAGGTAAACATACTATTTTAGTAGTTAAAGGTCTTCGTTGAGGGATAATTTTATTTATTATCTCGGAAATTTTTTTTTTCTTATCTTTTTTTTGAGCTTTTTTTCATAGAAGTTTATCCCCTAATATTGAAATTGGGGCAATATGACCTCCAAAAGGAATTACCCCTTTTAATCCTTTCCAAATCCCTTTATTAAATACTATTATCTTAATTAGTTCAGGAGTGACAATTACATGATCTCATCATGCCCTAATAGAAAATAATCATACTCAATGTAAACAAAGATTATTATTTACAATTTTATTAGGAATCTATTTTACTATTCTTCAAGCTTATGAATATATTGAGGCCCCTTTTACTATTGCTGATAGAATTTATGGATCGACATTTTTTATAGCAACGGGATTTCATGGACTTCACGTTATAATTGGAACTATATTCTTAATAGTATGTTTTATCCGACATATAAAAAATCATTTTTCTAATAATCATCATTTTGGATTTGAAGCTGCAGCATGATATTGACACTTCGTTGATGTAGTTTGATTATTTCTTTATATTTCAATTTACTGATGAGGTAATTAACTATTTATATAATATATTTAGTATATTTGACTTCCAATCAAAAAGTTTAATTTTTTTTAATGTAAATAATTACCTTAATATTTTATATTTCTTTTATTATTTTTGTTATCTCTAATATTATAATATTTTTATCTATTATTTTATCAAAAAAATCTTTCATAGACCGAGAAAAATGTTCTCCTTTTGAATGTGGATTTGACCCTAAATCTTCAGCTCGTATTCCTTTTTCTTTACATTTTTTTTTAATTACAATAATTTTCTTAATTTTTGATGTAGAAATTGCTTTAATTTTTCCCATTATTAAATTATTTAATCTAGTAAATTTTTTTATTTGAATAAAAGTTAGATTTTTTTTTTTAATTATTTTAATAATAGGAATTTATCACGAATGAAATCAAAATATATTAAATTGAACTAATTAAATTAAAGGATTATAGTTTAATAAAACATTTGATTTGCATTCAAAAAATATTGAAATTCAATTTATCTTAAATAAGAAGCAATAATGCATTTAATTTCGACTTAAAAGATAGAGTTTTATACTCCTTATTTATATTAATTGAAACCAAATAGAGGTATATCACTGTTAATGATAAAATTGAATTTTAATTCCAATTAAAGAAATATAAAGATTAAAATTAAGCTGCTAACTTAATTTTTAGTGGTTTAATTCCATTAATATTTCTATTTATATAGTTTAAAAAAAACATTACATTTTCACTGTAAAAATAAAATAATTAAAACTTTTATAAATTATTTAAAGATAAGATTATCTCCTTAATATCTTCAATATTACACTCTAAATTATAAGCTATTTAAATAAATTAATAAAAATATCATTAAAAAAATTATAATTCATAAAATAAATCTAAATAAATAAATTTTAAAGTTATTTATTTGATAAATATTATAAAAAATAGAATAATTTTTTATAATACTAAATAATCCTCAGCCTCTGTATATCTCTCTCCAACCTAAATCAATATTTTTTATTAAATTTTGTCTATAATTTAAAAAATAATAAGTAATTCCATAAGTTCTTAAATTTGGTAAAAATCACATTGTCCCTAAAAAATATCTTAAATTATAAGTTAATAAAAATTTATTAGTAGAATAAATTTTTATATTACTAATAATATACCCTATTAATCCTCCCATCAGTCTCACATAAATAACTATTATTTTTATATTAAAAGGCAAATAAATTATATAAGGATAATAAAAAATTAATCATATTAATAAACTACCTCTGATCAATCTTATAAACAATAAAACCATTATTCTTTTTAATATAATATAATCTTCATCATATAAATTAAAAATTACTAATAAATTAAATTCATTAATTATTAAGTATATTGTTAAACGAATTGTATAAAATATAGTTAAACCTGTAGAAAAATAATATAAAAAAAAAATTAAAAAATTAAAATTTCTAAATCTTATTATTTCTAAAATTAAATCTTTAGAATAAAACCCTGATAAAAAAGGAATCCCACATAAAGCTATATTAGAAATATTTATACATAAACAAGTTAAAGGGATATATAATCTAATACCTCCTATAAATCGAATGTCCTGTATATCATTTATTATATGAATTATAACTCCAGCACACATAAATAATAAAGCTTTAAATATAGCATGAGTTAATAAATGAAAAAAAGCTAAAATTGGTATACCCATTCTTAAAATTCTCATTATTAATCCTAATTGTCTTAAAGTTGAAAGAGCAATAATTTTTTTTAAATCAAATTCATAATTAGCCGAAATACCAGCTATAAATATAGTTAATCTTGAGAATAATAATAATAATTTTAAAAAAAAAGTATCAATTAATAATAAATTAAATCGAATTAATAAATAAACTCCCGCTGTAACTAAAGTTGAAGAATGGACTAAAGAAGAAACTGGAGTTGGAGCAGCTATGGCCGCAGGTAATCATGAACTAAAAGGAATTTGAGCTCTTTTTGTTATAGCAGCTAAAATAACCATTATACTAATTAATTTTATAGAATAATCATTTTTTATAAAATCCAAATAAAAAATATAATTTCAACTCCCATAATTTATTATCCAGCAAATAATTATTAAAATTAAAACATCCCCAATACGATTAGATAAGGCTGTTAATATTCCAGCATTATAAGATTTTAAATTTTGATAATAAATTACTAAACAATAAGAAACTAATCCTAAACCATCTCATCCTAATAAATATGCTTTTTTGCTTTTCCAAATTGTGTTATCTTCCCTCCTATTGGTCCAACGGGAGCTAACTTCAAAACATTCGAAATATGAATTACAATCAATGAACAGATTATCCCCAAGCCACTGCGAGACTGAGCACCGAATGAGATTCAAGCTAATAGAAGAAATAGCTAGGTTACTATTTTTAAAAATAGCACGCGATATAATTCTAATAATTACTCACATATCTTGTTTTTTCAATGGCTTCTAGGATAATTTTCCACAATTTCGCCGGTATCAAGTATTCATTTTTATTTTATTTATTTTATTTTATTTTCTTTGAGAATCAAACAGAATTATTGAACTTATATGAAAAATAAAACCCTGGCCTTGGATCCTTCACTTATGATACGTCTTACTTAATAATATGAGGGCCCTTACTGTGAATTTCGTCAATGAAATTACAATTAAATAATTTTCTTCGCATAATTTATTAATTGTACGAAGGGCTCTTGCAAGCGGTGCTTCTTTCATAAAATTAGTCCTAGCTTTGGGCACTATAAGGAGTTTGTCTCATATGTAGCAGCTATCCTGGATATCTGTGACAGAACACCCAAGTTGGTCACTTGGCGGCTTACAGCCGAAACTCGTTGCCAACTTCCAAGTTTGCACTTTCCCTCCTTTGTCGGAACTCGTTACATGGGGGATTATTGCCTATCTTTGTGCTGGCGTCATTTAGACTTCATAAACTGTCATTAGCTTATGAAGCTTCGACTTATTTGTTACCAGACTTCAAAAAAAGGAGGAGATTCTTAATTTGGTTGTGTTTTTTATATTTGTTACCGTTTGTTACCTCATCACTCTGTCATTTATGAACCGATTTGTATTTTTTTTGTTGCAAAGGGTATACTGCTCTTTTTTTATCAATAATAAGTATATTACATACCTTGACTGACTCCGTCTTCAAATCTTTCATGTAGGTATCTAGAGGGGTAGATCTATTTCGTAAACGCGTAGATGGTCGGTGTGACGTGACGGCCTCTGTGGCGCAGTGGGCGAAGGTCCGCCTGAGACGCAGAAGGTTGCGGGTTCGATTCCTGCTGTGGGACAAATGTATGCATGTTCTGTAAATATTTGTCACGGGTCTGGGTGTTTTCTATGTATGATATGTATGTATTTACAAGAAAAAATATTTTAAGTGTTGTATATCAATCATGTGGTTCCCATAATACAAGCTCTGCTTAGTTTGGGGCTACATGATGCTGTGTGATAATGTCCACATTATTTATTTATTATCGGATAAATTGAGTAGAAAGGTTGATTGTAAGTTTTGATAATAAAAATATGCACAATCAGTGGTCGTGGCTGAGTCGAGCGGACGAAGCCGTAGCATTACCCGAACTAACTTGGGCAATATTCAGTCACCTATATTTTCATCACAGCTTGGACCACTGTGGTGATTATTTATTACTCTAGTGCTGTTTTCGTCAATCAATTTTTTTTTTTTTTTTTTTATTTGCCTATATTGCCTTTTTGCTTATAAGCTTATGACATTAGTCTTTGATGGACGGGATTTCATTCATACCAAGCCACCATACCACACCAGCCTATATCAGTCCATTGCTGGACATAGGCCTCCCCCAATAAAGGGGCATATAATCCCCACGCTGGGCATGCGAGTTGGGGATCGCAGAGCACAATTTCTCGCACCGCTGACACTGCTGTCCGTCTGCGGTCAGGGGATTTTACCTGTGCTAGTGTTAGGCTGCGCTATGCCGCAATCAGCCGGCCGCCAGAGCCCCGTTTGTTAGTCGGCAGGGTGCACCACGTGCAGGTGAGGTTGGCTTGGATTCCGAAGATGGGCGTAGGAACCCCTTACACCACAAAAACAAAATGAAATCATAAATATTTAAGTTCAATCCTTCTATTAGTCGATCTTTATATTTTCTTTGATGTCTTCAAATAACAAACACAGCGGTAACAGCAACCACTTCCGTTTCCAACTACAAAAATAACACCGAGAAATATGGTTTTCTTTAACAGCTACATAAAGAAGCTTAAACTTACCTACTCAAAAGATTTATTGTGCCAGGATTTATTTTACCGTGTGCTTTTATAAATGACTTTACTCAGGCTTAAGCCGCTTGTTTGGCTTTTGGACACCATTTCTTCATTTTGCCACCAAATTGAATATGAGTATAAAATAAAATAAAATGAAACTATCACCTACTGCGTTTCATTAATAAGGTATGCCTATTATGATATATAGTCGTACCTTAGTAATAAAACGTAGTAGGTGATCGTTTTGTTTAATTTATTCTTAGTTCTAATTGTTAGCTTTCTTAGCCTATAACACAGGATTACCTGGTTCAGGTTTATGTTATAATTTAAGTGTGTATAGTTCAGATTTCTGTACCTTTTTTATATTTCATGTTACCAATTTCAGAAATTTTGAAGAAATTATTTTATGAATGTATTATTTTTATCTTTATTTGCCTTAAAACATACAGTAATTTTAGGTGAATTTGTGTGAATTTGAAGTGCTGGACATTTATTTCAGTTTTCTCAGCAGATCATACCGTAAGCGGTTAGCAACTCTCTGCCCGGTCACTTCTTGGGTGGGTGACCGTTTAGTGTCATTTATATCGGTAATACCCCGTCCATCCCCGTCCATCCAAAGGTTGCCTGGAAGAGATCGCTTTTAGCGATAAGGCCGCCCATTGTACAACCGCAGATTAGTATTATAGTTTAATTAGTTAATTTAAATACTTGTAATTGTTTCTGGTGTACAATAAAGAGTTATCTATACAATAAAGGGTTTTCATTTTCAAGCTTAATTTTAACGTACGTTTTTTTGGAAATTATGCAACTGATTTTAAATATAAACTGATAGAACAACGTGGGTTATGTAACCTACTTGCAGAATGCAATGATTATCACTCAAAAGAGTTAGGTTTTTAAATTTGAAAACGTAAATTACTAAAGTTTTCGAATTGTGAAACTCGATATTGAGCGCTTCCGTGTTTCGGAAGGCACGTAAAGATGTTCGTCCGAGTTTTTGACGGAGGCCGGCAAAAACTCCGAAACCACTTCAACAGAACCATCAGAAACCATCTCTTGCACCGTCTGCCCGCCATATTACGCTGATGGTGAACTCTCCATCTAGCAAGAAGGTGTCCTACACTACGCTTACCTAAATGCGATCTTAACTCTAAAACACACTGATATTAAGTCCTTACATATAAAATTGGCGTTTTGTATGGAGAATTTCGAGAATATTGATTAGGTACATAATACATACAAATCTTATTTCCCTAAAATTTTGTGTGTATAATTGGACAACAATGTGAAAAGTATAAGTTGCCTTTATTTTAAAAAGAAAATTACAAATGAAAAACAGGTACAACGAATTAAGCATTGAAAAAATACCTAAGGTGACTATAAGGGTTAAACCTCCCTCTCGCTCGCACTATTCAATATTTTGAAGATTTTTTGAAGATATGAAATCACGTTTTCTTACCAAAAAACTTGCACCAATGTGATCAATTTTGGTGCAATTTTTTTGGTAGGAAAACGTGTTGGGTTCAACATGTTATATTCTTGCTGAACCTTTGTATTGTTATTTTCTGGGCCGTGAAGGTTTGCTATTTTGCATAACTACATTCAGTGATTTTATATCTTCAAAAATGTTGAATAGTGCTAGCGAGAGTTAAGTTTGACCCTTATAGTCGCCTTAAGTACAACGTACAACAGTGCATTTTAAATTTTATTTTTTGGGGATAAACTTTCCCAAAAATAGTAAGTACCTATTTATTGAATTATCAATCTTTTTGAAAATTCAATAAATAGGTAATTCTTTTTAGCTTCAGGGATTCAGGGGTTCAAATCCCGCCTGAGTCGACATTTTTGGGACATATAAAAATCTTTGCAATGATGTTACGATTAGAACATAAATTAATTTTGTATATGACTGTTGAATAAAACAAATATGTAAAAAATAAAATAGAGTGAAAAAACGCCAATTTCATTGTAAAGACCCAATATTACGTTATCTGTTCATATAGTCAACACATACAGGTAAACCGCGCCCGGTGGGCGCCTTTCAACGATCATGAATTATTCTCTCGCTCATATTTTACCCCAATACCTTTACAGAATCTAGACCACTTAGTAAATACGGCCATAATATTCAAGATGATAGACCACAGGGCAAAAAGGTTCCAAATAAATCACATTGCAAAACTCTGGCAGCTATAGCTCGAATTCCAAGTTCAAATTTGAAATAGTTCTGTTCGCAAAGAGGTTGGATCAGAAAAATGGCGCGCACGCTTACGAAAAGCGTTTTGACTCTCTGTCGAGTAAATAGTCTACAGACTACACGAGAGGGTTTATTTCAATTGAAGCAGCTACCTTTTATTTTGTAGTTAGTAGCATAACCGCATTTTACGGATTTTTGAAAAAAATTAAGTCTAAAAATTAGTTCTCAATCGACTCAATTTCACAACCGGAACACTTTTCCCAAAGTTACTTTAGAGAAAGATTGACACCAAATCAAATCTTCAGATTTTGTGAATATTTAAGAAACTGTTTTCCTTGCAATTTCTATGAAGCGCCGTTTGCCACATCTATAAGTTCACGCATACCATTCTAACATTTGCCCATTGCTGTCATATTTTTAAGGATATTAAGTATATATATTATTTATTACAAACTAGCGACCCGCCCCGGTTTCGCACGAGTGTAAGTTATATATATACAAACCTGCCTCTTGAACGTAGCGTAGTTAAAGATCTAAGCATACATAGAGACAGACAGACTAGACGTCAGGAAGCTACTTTGTTTTATACTATGTAGTGAAGAAAACTGTACATCATCTTGTACCCAAAACTCTGCAATCACCAAGCGTAGTGATTATCAGAAACCTCTCGAATGTGTCTTACATGCTGAAGAACCTCACCTGGAACCTGGAGTGAAAACAAAACGCTCTCAGTCACCTCAGATATACTAAGTTTGTTTTATACTATTAAGTTAGCAAACAGGCATACGATCCTCCTGATGGTAAGCGGTTCCCGTAGCCTATGGATGCCTGTAACATCAAGAGGTATATTTTAGTATTTTTAGTATTTTTGATGACTTGACCTACTAATATTATGGTTGCCTGGAAGAGATCGCTTTCAGCGATAAAACCGCTTATTGTGCTACCTTCATATTGTAGAGACTAAAATACTATTGTTTCTGTATGAATATACATTTTAAAGTTTGATTGAGTTTGAGGATGTTGTTCAGATATTTGTTTGAACACTTTGCGCCAAAACGAATTGAGTAAAATTTTGCATATTAGTTAGTATGGTAGATTTCATAGCTTTGCTAGATTTCAAATTCAAACACTAAAATCTCGTCGTACTTTTCATTCTTTAATCAACTTTTCAAAATTATTTACTCTCACACTGAGTCACCCGATCTGCTTTCACTCATTAATTTTAACATTAATAGAATGATATTATATTAATTATTAATCATTAATATAATATAATCTCGTTCTCCATTTTCGAATACATGCGCCCTTAACGTCTTTACGAATAATACATCTTTCTTTAACCTCATATTAATAATGTGTCGTCAATAAAATGATTTGTTACTTAATCACAGTGACTCAATCGATGTAATTACAATTTAGACAGATTTCAAAGAGAATTTGTAGCCGCTCTTGCAAAAGAGTAATTGCACTTTGTCTATTATTCAAATTGATTTATATATTACATATTGCTTCTAAGTACTATTACACATGCTTTGGAATACTATCTAGCTCATAACCTGTATTTGTGTATTTTTATTATTTGTATACTGATTGTGTTCTGTTTTGTGTGCTAGATGTATTAATAATAAATATGGGATTAGGTGGAACACGTCAGCCAACAACAACAACAACACCAGCCTTCGATCAACTATACAAATCTACTCAACTACAAATCAACTATGCATCGGAGCAACAGTTTTTATATAAACGGCTTACATCGATTTTCTGTCTTATCTGCTTTAAGAAAGAGGCGATATTTGTATGACGTGCTTTTGACAAATGATAGCTTGCAATATATGCCACTTTTTTCACAGTATCCTTTGTATAGTTAATCGAAGACACCAGCCTATTTAGTCCACTGCTGGACAAAGGCCTCCCCTATAAAAAGGGGGATATGCCCATTAACCATAGTCCCCTCGCTGGGCATGCGGGTTGGGAATCGCAGGGCACAGCTTCTTGCACCGCCGATGCTGCTGCCCGTTGGCAGCCAGAGGATTTAACTGCGCTAGTGTTAAGCTCCATGCCGCAATCAGATTAGCAAGTACAGAAGGTAATGTTGGCTTGAGTTCCAAAGATGGAAGTAAGAACACCACGACAGCCGAAAGCCTTCCAATAGATGGGCGATGTCACTATACCCTGGACACCTGAGGGGCAGCGGCGTCGGGGTCAGTCCAGGATGCATTGGCGGGACGAGCTCGATACCTTCAAAAGAGGCTGATGGGAGGTACCTCGGATCAGAGATGTTTGAAAGTCTAATAAGTGAAGACCTCCTCAGCAGTGGAACGAGAAGGATTGAATTAACAAAATATAGTTATAGATGGAATACGAGAATATAATACCCACGTGAGTGGCGGTGTAGGCTGAAGGTCCGTACATCTATCGGGTGTAAAAAGACATCTACCGAAAACGAAAGGTAAAAAAATATGTTGTTTGAAAAAAAATAACCGGAGAAAACAATGTTTAAATATTTCAAAACTGTACGGGCGGACTGCTTGCTGCATACATTTGCTTTTTTAGTTTATTGTTTTTTTGCGTATTTAAATGACATAGGTAGATATTATGTCGATTCGGTTGTGCATTTTCCTAAACTAAACTTAATTTGACATTCCTAAAAGTGATACTATCCCTTTCTTTTAGATGTAAGTAACAAGGATAGCTATAACTTTAAAGCTGCCAAATTTATTTAAGTTTAGAAACTGAACAATCGACACTATTATGATGTTATTAACATACGGGGGGGTGTACGGGGTTCCAACCCCCATCTTCGGAACCCAAGCTAACCTCACCTGCACGTGGTGCACCCTGCTAAACAACGAACGAGGCTCTGGCGGCCGGCTGATTGCGGAATAGCACAGCCTACACCGGCACAGCTAAATCCCCTGGCCACCGACGGGCAGCAGCGTCGGTGGTGCGAGAAGCTGTGCCCTGCGATCCCCAACCCGCATGCCCAGCGTGGGGATTACAGGCATATCCCCCTTTATTAGGGGAGGCCTATGTCCAGCAGTGGACTGATGTGTGTGTGATGATGTTATTATGTTGTAATATGTATAAAAAACTAGAAAAATAATTTTAATGACGTAGACAGGTCAAAGAATTTTTCTGCATTTTTGTCGTTCAATATGTTCAGAATTATGGTTTGATTGCAACCTCCCATTTTTTGGTAGTAGTCTTTTTACACCTATATATTCCACGTTATACGCCTGGCACTCTAAATACACTAGAACCTTGTACCTAAATCTAAATTTCTATCAGATATTTCTACCATCTTGAATTATTTCAGAACGTTCCACAAACAGAATCTAGACTCGTTATTGTTTCTGAGACGAATAAACAGTTATTCTGCTATTATCATTCAAATAGCGCACAAACAAAAGGCCTTCCAGTGAAAGGTTTATGATAATGACTTCAGTTTATTCACTGCCTCGATATCATTGTTCATTATTTTATGTTTTAGTATTTTTTTTATGGCAATTTTGTAAATTGTTAGTATTTTAACCCGGTATGGCGTGGCTTGGGTTTTTTCATAATATAAATTAGTTACCACGGTTCATGAGATACAGCTTGGTGACAGATAGACCGATGCACAGTGCTGTCATATTCATAGGATCCCGTTTAAATCCTTTGGGTACGAAAATAAAATGAATATGGGATCAATTGTCAAGTATCTCTTTCAAACCAAAAAAAAATTTTGAAAATCGGTTTACAATTACGGAGATATCGGAAATTCCGACGGATTGAGAACCTCCTCCTTTTTGGAAGTCGTTTAAAATATTATTATGCAGTAAATCAAAACAGAATTGTTTCTGGAAAATTGCTGGAAGGGACTAAACAGGCCTGTACAGTATCTATTGACATAATAATTATATTTAGAAATAAACACCTCAACTTTATGCAGTAAATCAAAACAGAATGGTTTCTGGAAAATTGCTGGAAGGGACTAAACAGGCCTGTACAGTATCTATTTACTTAGCAATCCTATTTAGAAATAAACAGCTTTTCTACTTAAAATAAAAGTACAAAACCTTTTGTTCTAGCTTCCAAAACATTTCAAGACTCTTTTTATTTGGATTCTGATCCACCGCTTACTAAGAAACAGGAGCCATGACAAAGTTTCTAGATGCGTTTCTGTTGCAACGTGCTTATCTTGTTCTGGCACGTCAAGTTGCATTGTTCAGAAGTTCAAGATGTAAGTTCATGTAGGTAACTATTTTGGAGTTAACACCTGAGACAGAAACTAACAGGGAAAGTAAGGATTTTCAACATCAAACATTTTGGAAACTTGAGCATTATTTTGACAACCATATTCGAGATAAATCGAAATTGCTGTACCGGCCCAATGATTATTACAATGTAAGGATTTTCAACATCAAACATTTTTGGAAACTGGAGCATTATTTTGACAACCTTATTCGAGATAAATCGAAATTGCTATACCAGCCCAATGATTATTACAATGTAAGGATTTTCAACATCAAACATTTTTGGAAACTGGAGCATTATTTTGACAACCATATTCGAGATAAATCGAAATTGCTGTACCGGCCCAATGATTATTACAATGTAAGGATTTTCAACATCAAACATTTTTGGAAACTGGAGCATTATTTTGACAACCTTATTCGAGATAAATCGAAATTGCTATACCAGCCCAATGATTATTACAATGTAAGGATTTTCAACATCAAACATTTTTGGAAACTGGAGCATTATTTTGACAACCTTATTCGAGATAAATCGAAATTGCTATACCAGCCCAATGATTATTATAATGTAAGGATTTTCAACATCAAACATTTTTGTAAACTGGAGCATTATTTTGACAACCTTATTCGAGATAAATCGAAATTGCTATACCAGCCCAATGATTATTATAATGTAAGGATTTTCAACATCAAACATTTTTGGAAACTGGAGCATTATTTTGACAACCTTATTCGAGATAAATCGAAATTGCTATACCAGCCCAATGATTATTACAATGTAAGGATTTTCAACATCAAACATTTTTGGAAACTGGAGCATTATTTTGACAACCATATTCGAGATAAATCGAAATTGCTATACCAGCCCAATGATTATTACAATGTAAGGATTTTCAACATCAAACATTTTTGGAAACTGGAGCATTATTTTGACAACCATATTCGAGATAAATCGAAATTGCTGTACCGGCCCAATGATTATTATAATTTAAGGATTTTCAACATCAAACATTTTTGGAAACTGGAGCATTATTTTGACAACCTTATTCGAGATAAATTGAAATTTTCACGTGGCGAGCGGCGGGCGGCAAAAGTTGTATGAAAATCCTTCTGTCGTGTTTTAGCAGCCAAATAAATTACCTTTGTATGTAAACTCATAACTGTCGTGTAATTTCAAAATGGAATGATCTTTTACTCATTATTGGCAACCAAGGAGGAAGGTTTTATTTAAATTTCAAACTGCTTGCATCTGCAAGCATGTAAAAACCAGGTTATTGAAAAAAATAAACACAGTGTTGGCGCGTGAAAAAATATTGTTGTTCGTTATTTGTCTTTGATTTTGAAAAGTAATAATTATGGCACATTATTAGAGAAAATTATTATACAAGCCTTGGCCACAACTAGCCCTTGATGGACTTACGTATGTGTTCCTGTCCATTGTGCTTCGGTCCATTCCATATTTATACGTTCGTCCACCAATGCCTCGTTTGCTGGCCGCTGCAGTAATTTACTACAAGTCTTCTTTATCATCATCAATATTATCAGCTTATAGCAGTCCACTGCTGGACATAGGCCTCTCTTAATGAACGCACGAACATTAATTTACGGTGTGTACCTTCTGTTTTTACTGGTAGTATGTGGATGACACGATATAATTAATAGAGTTCTTGAGTGGAGACCGCGGCTCGGCAAAAGGAGTGTAGGACGTCCTCCGGCGAGGTGGAGTGACGATTTGCGTAAGGCTGCTGGTAGAAGCTGGATGCGTCGAGCTCAGAACAGGGCGCAATGGCGCTCGTTGGGGGAGGCCTATGTCCAGTAGTGGACTGCTACAGGCTGATGATGATGATGATGATATAATTAATAATTTTGTATACCTAGCCCTACAAAATACAGATGTGTTCGTATTTATTATATGTATAACATACATAATCATGTCGTTAAGTAAATTTCATGTTTGTTTGTGAGCAAAGTTGACTGTAGACAAATTTTCCTCAAAAAACTAACGTGATCCCGTTTATTATTTATGATATTGTCAGATTATATCCAGTAAAAACATAAGTAAGTACAATAGAATTTTCGTTTCACCCAGTAAACAAACAGCTTATCTATCTTAATCCATTGAATGTATTCAAAAAAATATGAAATTACGTGTTCTATTTTCAGATTAGACGTAAATATCTAGTAAAAAAGCAGCTTATTTATTGAATAGTACCTTAAATATTTCTGTTCGGGATAGAGAACAAACTAAAATAATAAATGATGTTTGAGAGCACAATGTATAATACTGATTGAATAACAAGTTAGGTATTATCGAATATTAGGCCTTTACACTGGTTTTACTATGATTTTTTGATTATATATGTTGGCGCGCGCTTAGTTGTATGATTTAGATTGGAATGTGTTGTCGTAGCAGCCGCCGCGTCCAGGTACGTGGCTAGTGCACGACGTGATTTTGCGGTCCCGTCATTGGTTCTTTATCACGTCATGCGCCGGTTGCCAGCCAATAGAGAGGGCTGCGGCTGCGTTCAAAATCTTTGCCGCTGTAATGGCGCCAACAATTTCAAAAACATAGGTACGTTCTATTTTCAAATTATCTAACAGATGGTGGTTTTTAGAACCGATTAATTTTTTTTCAAGTACCTATCCGTTTTATTTTCTAATTATGTAACAGATGTGATATATTGTCTATTGCAAAATCAATAAGAAAATATTGAAAAACATTGGTATTGCGTCGGATGGATAATAACCAATATCGTTGGTGCTCGTTTTTGCGCGGGTAGGACCTAAGTATTCAAGTTCATACATAGGATTACATTGACACTTTCCATTCCAAACTTTATCATGTCTGCAAAGTCTATCGGGGGCGGAGAAAAAACTAATTTTCCAGCCGGTTTGCGTCAACAATAAAACGGAAATGGCTACCTGCGTTGAATAGTAGGCTCCGATGGGAAATCAGGTGCTGTGTTCAATAAATAGCAAATTCTTAAGCAAACATAAAGGTCTTTGTTAGACCTCGGGGGTAGGTAAAGGGTATTTTCGTTAAAGGAGATGGGCCTTTGAGAGCCTTCCTCTGACGATAGGTCAGGTGAGGTGACTGAATTCCAGCATTATAATAATAAGGGGGCCATTTTGAAATTTGTGAACGTGTGAAACGTTAACGCTTAAACTCGTTGATCACTAGTTTTTGGCTATGGTTTTTTCTTATGGTGGTCCCGTTACCTGCTCGTTTAGGAAAACCAGGAAAGAAAACCCAGCTAGGACAGAGTCATATTATTTTATACTAGCAACCCGTCCCGGCTTCGAACGGTTCATCATCATCATCATCATCATCAGCCTTTAGCAGTCTACTGCTGGACATAGGCCTCCCCCAATGAGCGCCATTGCGCATTCAGTTTCTATTCGCACGGTTAGTAGAGCATATTATACCTACATATTTTCTATAGTAAGGTCGGATCAGCTTGTTGCGCCGAATATTTGGATTAGATTCCAATGTTACATAATAGGCTTATTACACCACGCGGTATTCAATATGTCTAAGTAAGACTGTCTTACTGACTAACTAGATTTACTATGACCGACTTATGGCCGGTTTCTATATTATACCGTTACCGATTACGCCTCGTTTTCCCCTGAAAAACTGTCAAATTTTCGACGCCTCGTTGTTAATTTTCAAAAAGTTAATCGTCCTAGGGCGCTCGAACAAATTTCTATGCAGGTTCATACAAATGCCCTGGTACGAAGTCGCTGAAATCGCATTGAGATAAAGTATGCATCTCTTTCTAGCTAACATATATGGACATAATAAAGTAGATATCAGCCGTATTGAATTTAAAGACTTTATCTAGTTGTATTCCTATATTTATGGCCTTTAACGTCTTCGCTACTTGACGTATTTAATGTATTTTATTATAACTTTTCTGTATTGACCAAAGAGGTTGGTTTTTTTTTCTTTTACTATAATATCTATGGTATTGACCTATCCCACCATACATTATTTTATTATATCTCAAGGGCAAAAGCCAGCATTTTCGATAAAAACTCCCAGGCGGCTTTACTTTTAACATTTTCAACAATTATATCATCACATTTCAACGAATTTATACAAAACCTTATGATCAGCCGATCAGCCGTATGAATTGATGTTGAGAACATAGTGAATTTGAAACTTCATCTAGTTCTCTTCTTTAACTGTGATTGGTATATTCTTTTCTCTGTGTAGGACTAGGATGCTCTTCATTTCTTAACAAATTATAAAAATAAAGCAAATTATAATTCATTTCATTTCAAATAAATCAATTCATTTCATTACATTTCACCAAAAGCCTTCCTCATAAATCGCTCTGTCTATTGCTGAAATGAAGCACGCTCTGTAGTTTTTGAGTTTATTGAGAACAGATAGACACATAGACAGACAAACGCGGCAGGGGACTTTATTTTATAATATGAAATTATTTGATGATGATTCTGTAGACCGTCAATGTAGAAAAAAGAAGGCCCTCTTGTAGAGCGCTCCAATCAATTTATCGGAACAGTAATTGTGCAAAATAGATACCTATCACACTTACACACCTTTTGGTTCATCAGTTGTAGCTAAATACCGTTTTTCTCGGGTGTTGACCCTGGATTAGCCTTTAAGACCAAAGAACAAAAATATAATTCTAAATATTTATTTTTCAACAAATCGTTTTAACCATTTTGGTATAATTAAGAAACCCTCGACATTACTATAACTGCTAAAAGTCTCGGATAAAAATGATTCGTTTTGTGCACTTGTTATAAAATTTACTATGAAAGAGTTGTCTCCTTTACTCTTTAAATACTACATTAGGTAAAGTAAAATAAAGTAACGTTAATTATGAGCTTGTTTTTTACTTTGTCGGTTTAATTGTGTTTTCGTTACATTTCGTTTAGGTTTTGTTTGTTTATAAACAGCTAGCTTGCGCCCGCAGCTTCACCCGTATAAAAAGTCTATGTGTTAATCCAAGCTACAAGCTATGTTATATTCCAAGTTTCATCCAAATCCGTTCAGTAGAATTTGCGTGAAAGATTAACAAGCATACATTCATACTCACAAACTTTCGCATTTCTAATATTAGTAGTACCCGGATAAATAGTAGCCTATGTGTTATTTCAGGTCACCAAAATATTCCAAGATTCATCCAAATCCGCTCAGTAGATTTTGCGTGATAGAGTAACAAACATACATCGTCCGTCAGTCATCGTCATTACGTCCATACTCACAAACTTTCGCATTTATAATAATAGCAGGATTTATTTTACAAGTAGTAGAGTTCTTTGTGAAGGGCTCATCCGGGGAAGTACTACCAACATGTCTATTTCTGCCGTGAAGGAACTGTGCTGTGTTTCGGTTTGAAGGGTGTGGATGCCGGTAAATTACAGGCACCTGAGGCTTAACACCTTCATGCCTCAAGTTGATGCAGAGCATTGCATCGTAGGGCACGTTCTAAACAAAACGCGATCTGCGAAGCAATACTTTTTTATAAGTAATGGTTACCACTTAACATCAGGTGGACCATGTGATAGTTCCATCTTCGGTTATGATAAAAAAAAATATAGTAACCACCCACTGCACCTCGGTCGTCTGTGGAACGGCCATTACGATCACAGCTTTTAGCAAACCCTGGCCTTAATTAATGGCGCATTTGTCTTCATTTAGTGCAAGCTGGCCATTTGGAAGCTGATGAAAATGTGAGGAGAATAAAATCATAATCATTTTGAATAAGTGCATGAAGGGTAAACGATTTCTTGAGTGGAGACCACGGCTCGGCAAAGTAGTGTAGGATGCCCTCCGGCCAGGTGGAATGACGACCTGCAAAAGGCTGCTGGATGAAGCTGGATGCGTGGAGCTGAGGAAAGGGCGCAATGGCGCTCATTAGGGGAGGCCTATGACCAGCAGTGGACTGCTATAGGCTGATGATGATGCATGAAAAAGTTTGACGTCGTATGAAGGGGCGGCTACTGCAGTGGCAGAACGCTTTCCTGTTTTTCACCATCATCATTTCAGCCATTTCCGGCCCACTTTTGGTCATAGGCATCCCTTCGATTATGCTTGTTTACTTTAAGATAATGCGAAAGATGATTTGAACTTTGGTGGTGTGAGAGTGAGGCCTCACGGGCGCGGCATGTGTCATATCGTTGTAATTTATAGTATCTGGATGACCAAGCTTTGCTCGTTTATTTTTCGTTTTCTAAAAAATTAAACCTAGCTAGATCGATTTATCGCCTCCGAACGCCCCTGCATACGAAATTTCATGAAAAACGTTGGAGCCTTTTCCGAGATTCAGATGAATATACGAGTATTAATTTAGAAATTTGACGAATAGGCGCTCGGCGAAGCAACACGTCTGCGGAGTTCTGTGGACTGCTAAAAGCAAGTCGATCATGTCCTGAAGATGCCTTATGAGGAAGGTGAAACATTGTCGAATTTCTGTTGAGTTTATGTGAAACTCGCCAGATAAGGTTAGTGGAATGTGTACTAAATATTTTGTCTTTTCTATATATCTTGATTACAAGTGGGGTGTAAGTGGTTCCATTCTCCATCTAAGCGGAACCCAAGCCAACCTCACCTGCACGTGGTGCACCCTGCTAACTAACAAACGAGGCTCTGGCGGCCAGCTGATTGCGACATAGCGCAACCTAAAACACCAGCACAGCTACATTCCCTGGCTGCCGATGGGCAGCAGCGTCGGCGGTGCTAGAAGCTGTGCCCTGCGATCCCCAACCCGCATGCCCAGCGTGGGGATTATGGGCATATCCCCCTTCTTATTAGGGGAGGCCTATGTCCAGCAGTGGACTGATATAGGCTGTTGATGTTGATGATGTTGATGTTGATTACAAGATAGTCTAGTTAAGGGTCAGGCGGGAGTTTGCGGAATTCCTGAGTCTTAATTAGACTTTTAAATAACAAATTAAATTCACTTAACTGTTCTGCTGAGGCTCGATCACGAAGAAAAATTATTCATATCGTTGACGGAAAATTTTGGCCAATGATGATAAAGCGTAGATTCAGAATAAAGCTTTATCATTGGCCAAAAATTTACGTTACGCTTACGACACGTAATGCGTCAGGTTGAAATCTTGACCATACACGGTGGATATTCCGCCTGCCTGCACGAAGCACGGGTAGTGAACGACATAAGAGCTCCGGTACATTCATGGACAAATGATAGTGCGCCTTCAGCGCACGAGTAACTCAGCCAAGTACCGTGATGCACTTTGCATTTCGGCAGCAAGAGCTACTGCAATCTGGTCCTGGTATTTGCCAGTTTAATTGTCTGCCTCATTCACCTACCGGTTGGTAAGGGGACGTTTAACATTTCATAGAATCGTTTTCGCTGCAACTTTCAACTTTAGAACAGCTAAAAAATGGAATCGTCAGTGTTTCTTGATTACTACAACTTAGGGGTCTTCAAGCGAAGAGTAATTAGGTTCATTTTAGGCTAGCAGGCTACATCGTCAACGGCATCATCACTTACCAATAGGTGAGATGGCGGTCAAACGTAAGCCCATAAACTGTAAAAAAAACAAAAGAAAAAAAACTTTTAAGATTTGTGGGCTATTCTATTCGAACGCCTTCTTTTAAAAACAAACATTTTCACATAACTGCGTGCTTGCAGATAATCTTACAGCCAAGTAGGTATTCGATTCGAACGCCCTCTAGGGAAATTAGCTAAACAATAAAGTACCTTGACGGGTCTCAGTTAATGCAATTATGGTGAAATACTTAGGTTAATACCGTAAGGTATCTACGGGAAACAGTAAGTAGTTCAATTTGTCATAAGTGGCGGCCGATACTTTTCTGTTATTTGTGTTTATTTTAATTTGTTGGACTAACGACTTATTACGATGTAATTAGTCAATTTATACTTAATCATCATTATTATAACCATTAGCCTACAGCATTCCACTGCTGGATATATAAACCTCCCACACCTACCCTCTAATTTATAACCAAATGTTATTTTAAAACGCTCGTTAAAGTAACCTTGTTCCTGACATGTAAATGTAAATAAAAAAGGTGACATGATATTCGACGACCTCTGTGGCGCAGTGGGCGAAGGCCCGCCTGTGACGCACAAGGTTGCGGGTTCGATTCCCGCTGCGAGACAAATGTTTGCATTCTCTGCAAATATTTGTCTCGGGTCTGGGTGTTTTCTATGTATGATATGTATGTATTTACAAAAATGTATTTATGTAGTATATCAATCATGTAGTTCCCATAATACAAGCTCTGCTTTGTTTGGGGGTACATGATGCTGTGTGATGACGTCCAGGATTATTTATTTTATATTATTTATTTATTTATTTTAACTCCATTTTAGCTATCCGATGTTTATAGAGCTATTATGAATTGGACCGTTGCCTCGCGAATTCCTTAGGTATTTGGCGGAAAATCGAAAAAGTACGTCTAGTTATTAAATTGCCCAATTTCTTGCTATGCAATGCTAAATTGTATGCTAGTTTGTTTAAATCTAAACACTTGGCAAGGGTCATATATTTTCCTTTTCAAAAGTTCCACACCATATACAGCCTATTCAATTAATAGCTGAAAAAAATCTCCTATGCCTATATAACCTCCACGCTGGGTATGCGGATTGGGGAAATTTTCTTAAATAATAATTAAGTATTCATTCATTTCCATAATTTTAATTTAGGTGACAATCGTCTCGCTTCAGTAGACGGTACAAGACGGAGCAGGATTTGATTTTTTTAATATGCAATGAAAGCAGGAGACAGGACGAAGCGTATCTTATTTGAATAAGTCGCGTTATAAGAGCGCGGAACGAATGTACACAGCGCAGGAAATACGATCGAGATATAGAAGAACATCTCATTACATTACAGCTACATTCGAAGTATAGAAGAACGATGCGACTAGCGCAAGACAGTGGTGTATGGCACAAACTTCGGGAGGCCCATTCCGGATGATGATGATAGAATAACATCTCAAAATAGCCATAGAGGTGGAAATAAGGGCACATAGCATATAGTTTGCATCTAAAAATAGAAGTACCTAATAAGTAATTCTGTGTTTATTGTAAGTATTCCTAATGAATTATGTTAGTGTTGACTTTGTTGGTGTAACTAAATAAATAAATAGGTGGCAGTGGCCTAATAACCGTTGGGGTAAACGAGTGGAGACCGCGGCTTGGTAAACGTATTGTAGGACGCCTTCCGGCCAGGTAGAGGGGTGACCCGCGAAAGGCTGCTGGTAGAAGCTGGATGCGTCGAACTGAGGACAGGCTCATTATGGGAGGCCTATGTCCAGTAGTGGACTGCTATAAGCTGATGATGATGATGATGATGAGGTGTAACAGTTAGATTAAATAAACACCTAACTACATAACTTTGACATTATGGATCAAGTATTGGCATGCCTTTATGGTGGGATATAAAAATGAAATTTACGACCTAAAAATTGTTACACAACAACAATAGCACCAGCCTATATCAGTCCACTGCTGGACATAGGCCTCCTCTATTAAAAAGGGATAAGCCTAACATAATAGAACATACAATATAATAATTAAACCATTTTATTCATAACCAAATGTCATTTTATAATGCTCGATAAAGTAAGCTTGTCCGTGTTAAAAAGAGTTCACATGATATTTAAACGCTATTTTAGAGGTCTAAAGGTGTATTGAAATAGGACAGTATAACGGTTTATAGGTATATAAAAATAGGACAGTATAACTTTTAAATAATGTCAAATACATTACAATAGTTTCCAATATTCAAATTGAGTAACAAAGCTGTAATGTACATTATTAAACGTGTAAAATGTTCGTGGTTAATAAATAACCAGGGGACATGCTACTGCATGTACTGTGACCGATGTTACATCGACAATATGAATTTCATTTTACACTGAATAGTTTGCGGTTTGAGTGCTTGGATGCTATGTTTTTAGATTTTTAAATGATGTGGCGTTAGCTAGCCTTGATTGGATAAAACTTAATTGTTCACTATATTCTACTATCCTACAAATATTATAAATGCGAGTGTATTCCGCTTTTCACGTCAAAACGGTTGAACCGATTTTGATGAAATTTGGTAATAGACATAGATGGGACCTTGAACGATATGGTTGGATTGTGTGTGGACGTATCATTTCAAATCGGGAACAAAATATATCTTTTATTAATAAATAAATAATGCTGGACTGACCTTTCAAGCAGCATCTAGCCCCAAACTAAACGGAGCTTCTATTATAGGAAAATTTATAGAATGCTTTTTTTTATTTGGTATGGGATGGGCCAGATCTTGACCGGCTCGGCTTGCGTGGGTAAAGATGAGGTCGACGATGGGACGAACTTTCCCAGAAGATGCCTATTATAAGCCATAAGACAATGGAAAAACAGACGGTGGAAGATGATTCCATATTTTAGGAGTGCGCAGCGCGCATTATAAATGATGTGTAGATTTTAAGTACTTGTTTGTTTTCCAAATAAATAAAAATAATATAAAACGTGACTGTTAAGCCCAGACCTGAAGCAAATAGTTGCAGATCGTACAACCAGTTTTTGTCTCGCGGCGGAAATCGAACCGGCAACCATTTGAGTCTCAGGCGAGCCTTCCGCCCACTGACTAAACATAAATAAAAAGAAGCGCCGTTAGGTACGCTTATGTAGCACATGGTTATGTAAATTCATAAAAAATGATGTTTAGTTTTATTAGTATAGTTTTTGTATGATAACTTATAGACCGGAAAAAATTAACAACATTTTTACTTCTGCGGATTTGCTCGGAAGAAAACAAATAAGTGCTTAAATAAAATGAGGTAAAGTTGAATGTTTGTATTCATGCAAACGTACTTACAATAAGAACTGCGTATATCTGCTAGTTTCAAGTAATAGTATTTTTCTTTTATGTTTCAAAAGGAGGGTTTTGGAGGATATCCTAAAATTATTCAGAATGGAGCCTTAGGAAAAACGTAATATCCCGGTTATTTAGTTTTGCCCACAAAGCCTACCCGAAGATCTTGCGAGAACAATAACAAATAGGTATACTTACTCAAAATCTTAAACTGCAATACAGTATACCGCATAAGCCTGTGTTTTACAATAACGTTGACCGCAATGTAGCGGAATCAATGTGGTAAAAGGAAATATTAAAATATACTTACGAGTCGATAGAGGGAGGCCAAAGAAGATGAACCGATTGTGTAAAAGAGGATAGAGAGGTTAGAGTCTGATAAAGATTTTAATTATGCTATAAATTTCAGTATTAAAAGAGTTCTTTGTGAAGGGCTCGTCCGGGGAAGCACTGCCACCATGCCTATTTCTGAATGATGATTAATCGTACCAACCTGATGTTTTTAATTTATATTCTGAATTGAACATTGGATAAACTGAGTAAGTCAGTCCACTGCTGTCAGTATGTGCGGGAATCGCGCGGGAAGTGGGATGACCTAGTCACCCTTACCCCGTGCCTTACGCACATCAAGCCCCGTGCTTCTGACATACCCAGGAAGTTGAGTGATATGACATGAGGTATAAGTAGTAAACATTAACTATAACAAATTATAGCGTCATAGAACACGCATGTTCCCGCCGCCTTACAATAGAACCTATACTTAAATATAAGTAACAATGAATGTCTTCAATAGCCACTTATCTTTTAAAAAAATGTCCCATCCCTATACATAAAAAAGCGAGGGATTCCAACGTCTATCTTCGGAACCTAAGCTAACCTCACTTACCAGTAGTGCACCCTGCTGTTTGTAGCTGAGCTAAATCCCCTGGCTGCTGACTGGCAGCAGCGTCAGCAATGTGAGAAGCCCGCATCCTCAGTGTGGGGGTTTTAAGCATATACTCCTTTAAAGGCCTATGTTCAATGGTATTGTTGAATGGTTTTTCGTACAACGCACGGCCTCGGCTACTCGTAGATATAACAACCTTTTACGGAAGCTCTTGAAGACAAGACGTTCGTTATTTTATAAAAAATCCAGTCTTACTTTAGTTACGGCATAAGATCCTTATTTATTGCAAGGGATGTGCCGTTTTTGCGCTACAACAAATTAACATAATAATTACCCCGCTGCAGAATAAATTGGCGTGTACTGCCTTTGTTTAGCTTTTTGTGAAAGCGTTAAACTAAACGTGAGGTAAAATTGCATGAAATGATAGAGTCGTTGCAAATTGAATTGCGCAATTTCTAACAGCTTTTTCATGATTAACAAATCTACAATAATTTTTAGTTATTTTTTCGTTACTTACCTTATTAAACAGATTACTGTTTTTTTTTTGTAGACTGTCTGATAAACTAGATAAAAAAAACTTTAATAAACGCAATAGCGTTTCGACTAATGTAGTATAGGATGCCCTCCTGCGAAAGGCTGCTGGTAGTGCTGGTAGAGGCATCTTATTTTGCTCGAAGGGTAGGAGCTGGATGCCTCGAGCTGAGGACAGGACACAATGGCATTAGGGGAGGCCTATGTCCAGCAGTGGACTGCTATAGGCTGATGATGATGTAGCTAAGCATTAAATTTTAACTTGATAACATGCCTGTTTCTTCAGTTAATTGTGTGTGTGTTAAGTGACTTTCAACCCTGTGCCTTCAGTTATTGTCAGTTAAGTGCTTCATAGGATAGGTTACCATCTTAAACTTTGTGTTTTGATCGAAACGCTTACATTACTTCTCAGTTTTTTTTTGCAGTCAAGCCATTTATAGGGACTTCAAATGATCGACAATAATTATATAAATAAATAAAATAAATAAATAATGCTGGACGTTATCACACAGCATCACGTACCCCCAAACTAATCAGAGCTTGTATTATGGGAACCACATGATTAATACTACTACTTTTATACTTTTTTTTTGTGAATACATACTTATTTTACAGAGACAACACCCAGACCTGAGACAAATATCTGCAAATAATGCAAACATTTGTTCCACGGTGGGAATCGAACCCGCAACCATCTGCGTTCTAAGTTGAAGAAAAATATTAATATAATATATAGAGCTTCTACCAGCAGCCTTTCGCAGATCGTCACCCTACCTGGCGGGAAGGCTGGTAAAAAGGGAGATAAGCTGGTAGAAGCTGGATGCGTCGAGCTCAAGACAGGGCGCAATGGCGCTCATTAGGGGTGGCCTATGTCCAGCAGTGGACTGCTATAGGCTGATGATGATGATGATGATGATGATGATGATTATATAGAGCAGCTAATATGTCTGCCTCGAAGATTTCGCTTTTGACGATGTAGCCACCCATTGTACAATCGTGGATTCGTATTATAGATTAAATTGATCATTCAAATATTAGCAATTAGATTATTCTTGATTATTCTCGTTACAAAAAAGCTAGTGTAACCCTGGTTAAAAAAACCTTTGTTAAATCGTACCATAATATGTGTAGTTCCATAAATTTCCTCGTTATCTCCGCGAGTTCCTGTGCGGTCATAAACATGAGGTAACAAGTTCTGCCTGACTGCGTCAACGTAACGGGTGCGGACGGTGGGTACATGTGACATCTAAATTTTGTTTCCAAGCATCTCTGACACTCCATTACCTGCTAGAATTTATGGAAGCGCCTCAAGTTATAAGTGAATGCTTTTGCCTATACAGTTTTTATACACTCTGAATTTGAATTCGTATGTTTTAACATAAGGGGGTGATTTGGAACATGTTTTTGACCAACGTCACTTAAAAGTATGTGATTCTAAACGTTTCTCCAAAAAATCTTAGCTTAGATTAGAGTTGTACATGGGAATGGGAACCGCAACAGTAAGGCGATAAATGTTAGTGACCTTTGGGGGTAGAATTTACCACAACCGTTCCCGTTGGGTGTTGAAATAGCAGCTTTATTTTCGGCGTGTATATCATATCTATATACTGTTTTTTAAATGTTTTTCAAGGCTATTTTTGAATGAGTAAACTCACTGAGAGAGTTACACACTTTTCAAATGGAATTACGAACATGGACGCTGCTGACCCTTTAAAAAGTTTTAGAACGTCAGTTTTGAAAAACTGCATAATGAAGTCTACTTGATGTGCAATAACGTCGAAACCTCTAACTTGAGCCCATTCTTGAGCAGACTCTTCACAATATAATAGAATACTTTGAGACCTGCGACATAATTTATGTTCGTCGCTAGAGCTGGGCTAATGAAATAAAAAATATATTGTGGCACGACTTGCTTGGATTAATCAAGTGATAGCTAGTTTGAACACATCTGCTGTTGATAAATTGAGCCTTGTCGATTACCTCCCCTCTGATACTTAAGAGACGAATGAAAAGATAGAAGAAAGAAATGTACACAGATTTTTGATATACGTTTGTCTCTGGTAGTTGGATCTCAATTGACACAGTATAGTTACTTTTAACTTAGTTCTACAATAGGCTTTCAAGAATCAAAGTGTGTTGCTGTTTAACGATCAAAGAAAATTAGTTCTTGCATTATAAAATGATGTAGAATGTCGGCGTATTACATTAATTCGTTAGTCTTTAATCTCGTACTTGGCTTGCGTACGGCCTAGACTGGACCAATGAACTAATTTCACTGGCACCAACAACCTTCAAACTGAAACACAGAAATGGTGCTTCACGGCAGAAATGAGCAAGGTGGTAGGACTTTCCCGGACGAGCCCTTTACAAAGAGCTCTAAATACTACTGCTAACCTCGCTACGTAAACTCAAGTGTGATTCACTTGAGTTCATCATAATTCATCATCATCCATCAATGGTTAAAAATATTATCTTCTCATATCCAATTGCAATTACTCGTAATTGGATCCTCATAAATAAACCGAGCAAATAAATGGTAATTACTACAGATTATAAAGGTTAATTTTATGCCGTTCATGCTCGTCCACGTATCTGTAGGTAGGTGATAGCATATCTAATAATCTTGGGTACAGACCGGGAGCATAGTACTCATAAATCAACCAGAAATCAGCTTTATTCTGAACCCACGGTCCCCACCCTTCATACTTATGCTCAATTATAAATCTGACTCTATTTTAAAAGCATTCCCTCTTTTCTTTCTTTTATTTTACGTTAAGGAAGCGTTTTGTAGGCGAAGTGGTGTGGGAATATACAAAATTTACCAAATGAATTGCGTGTACATTGGGTGATGTTTTTAAAACGATTGAATTTGTTGATTTTACATATATCCGCTCCACTCCAACACAATGCCTAGGGAGAGCACAGACATTAACAACAAAACTACTCAAAGGAAAAATTGCTAGCTTTTCGCCGTTTATTCAGAAGGAAGATGTTTACAGGCTCAAAGTACGTCTTTGCCTGTTCAAACCGGTAGCACTTTGAAACTCACTCCTAGATACCTACTTGGCGGGAACAGACATATAAACAACCGAGCTTCAAGCCAAAGGGAAAATTACTAGGTTTTTAAACGATGTCACTCACATACTCACATTCGTACCTATTTGAGTATTCAATCGTAGCTCGGGCCGTGGATTGCGAAAATTATTGCAATATCATCATCATTATCATCATCATCAGCCTATATAGCAGTCGACTGTTGGATATCGGCATCCCGTAAGGAGCGCCATTGCGCCCTGTCCTCAGCTCGACGCATCCAGCTTCTACCAGCAGTATATCAATGCAACAGTTAGTTTAAAGCGTTCTGTTATCATTACCTAATAGTTTTTTAATTGTGCTCGTAAAAAATATGGCGGTATGAACTATAAACTTCGATAGAGCTTGGGTACAAATAACTCAAATAACTCGAGATTAACTGGGATCGTGGGTAGGCCATTCCCCAACAGTAGAACATAGCAGGCAATCGTAATCGTAATCGTATCACTGTTTTGTGAATGAATTCCATGCATCAACGAGCGAGCAAATTGATCTCGTAGATACGTAATAAAAAAAAATTACAGGTACGATTGAACCATTGACTAAACTCTTTGGGTTGAACATAAATTTATAGAACGCGTAGTGCTTGTTGTCGCATTGCTATTGCAAAAAAAATACGTCATATTAACTACGCGGGTGTTGGTGTTGTTACAAAATTTTGATTTTATCATCAATTTATTGGCAACAGGCTATAGTTAGCCTGTTGTATTATTGGCATAAACAAAAATAACTGCTCACTTCCAACTGAATGCATCAGATAAAATATATTTTGCAATGAATGAATTATTTTATCGGTTATGATAAATACGAATGTACTTGGAAACTTATCTTTTTGAATTTGAAACCGGAGTAAAGTCCGTTTGCTCCTCTGTCAAGTGTATGTTAGTATGACTTCGGATAAATATAAAGAAAACATTGTCCCACTGGTGTGGTAAACTGGTGTGACTAAAGATCGGTTGGGCTTCAATGTGATAACGTCAGTGAAATAACAGAATACATAATATTACTATGTGTAGTGGATAATTAGATAAGATGATAAGAAATGGACTCTGAAGTTCGTTTATTTGAATATTGAGTTTTTTGTAGTCAACTGGTTTATCCAACGCCAATTATTTTCCTTGTCAACACTAGTTTTTATTCAATTCAAAAACTATTAGGTGCTTATTACGTTAATACGTAGGTGCAACCTAGCACAAAACCGTGTTGGATGACACACAATTCGGGAGGCCTATATCCAGCAGTGGATGAAGTCGGATTGCGGATGATAATGATGATGATGTTGTAGAGTTAGACTAGATTTTCCTCCGAGATCCGAGATTTCCCCGTTCCTCCGAGAATTTGAGGGAAGCCTTACACTCTGCATGGAATATATCTTTCATAAGTTTCTCCTTTTTATTGTCTGTGCTGGTAGCCAACTCTGGTGTCGGAGTTTAAAGGCCACCCGAAGGCCTTCAATATGGCTTGAATAAGCCGAGACTAAAATATTAACATGCCTTCCGAAGCACGGAAAAGCTCGGATCTAAAGTGAACAGGCGGAGACTGAAGTCGCTTCACACAAAATACACAAAGGTTAGCTGTTAGAGAGCTTCTTAGCATTACATTAGTAGTACATTTAAATACGTGCAATAAAGAATATTATATTCTATTCTATTCGCTTAAAATCTCTAGGACTTTCGGTTTAGGCTGTGAGTGAATGAATGAATGAATGAAAATTCCTTATTGTACATTGTACACCTTATTTTTAGAAACAACAGACAGAAATTTAACATAAATAGAAGGTACAGTGGGCGGTCTTATCGCTTGGAAGCGATCTCTTCCAGACAACCTTTGCTTGGAGAGGATATGTAAAAAATAAGAACGGCCGGGGGTGTACTTTATATATAATTTTTGAGTTGATAGTACTTCAGTGAGTCAATCAGCTTCATTAAAGTTTTATTTATTCACAGCGTGCAGTATTTTAGTGCTGAAGTACCGATAGAACGGAACTCGTGAATAGTGAATGGAGCAAAGGCTAAGTGGGCCCTAACCACAGGTCAGATGAGATGCCAGAGCAACAGGATGTAGCCGGATCTGGTCGGAAACTGGCTTTAAGCCAAGAGTTTTCAATATCTATCCCCTTATTCGATGACAATAGATTGTCCGCTTTTAAGTTTAGTTGCTTGAATCTGATTCAAAAAGTCTTTTGCTACGTGCCAAGTTCTTAAACGTCTTTTTCAATATAAATATCATCATTATCATCATCCATAGCCCGACTTTCAGTTCTTTTTGCACTGTTGGATATAGGGCCCCCCGAAGTTTGTAGTTTGTGCCATCCACCGCGGTGTTGTGCTAGTCGCATCCACGAACATATAGGTACACAACCAATTTTTTATTACCAAAAAGATTGGGTAAAGTGGAGACAATTTTTTTTGTTACGTCGCAAGCTTAGTTTCCAGAAATGTTCTTCCCCCAACCAGTTTCGATTCGACACGAAGGTCTCCACGATAAAGACTACGCCTAGTAGGCCGCTGGTTCAATTGTTCTCAATTCCATTTAGTTTTTTTTTTAGATAGGCTTACAATTTTTCCTTAGCCTCATAGATTTTTAGGTTTATTGTCCCTTTAAAGGGACACACAAGATATTGAAGAACCTTAAGTCAAAGTCAAATTAAAATCTCTGTTATTCATAATCCTAGAGCTACCTCGCGTCGGTAAAGCATTGTTTTTTTGTGTACCGTCCTCACTACACTATTCCGTGCTTTGGAAGGCACGTTAAGATGTTGGTCCCGGCTTTTTCAGTTGTAAAGCTATGTCCAAGGCCTTAGGGTGGCCTAAAAACTCCGACACCATTGTTGGCCACTAACTCATACGAAGAAGGAAGGAACTACACCATTAATATCTCTTCTATTCTATATCAGGTCTATAGGAACCGTTCTCTCTGCAACACTATCGCAGCAGAATGTAAACAAACTTTAGAACATAGTTTAGATGACCACAATATTTATTTAGTCGATTGCTTCCATCTTGTTAAATAAGAGCTGTACTGGGTAAATTTAATTTGGTTTACAGTTGGGGTTTATTTTGCTGGTGCACGTAGCTTCAGCAAACATATGGGTGACCTCGTTGCGTTGTTTATTTTCCGATAGACAACCCTATCGAGTAGTGTAGGGTTGTCACAAGTAATGTAGTTTTAGGTCATATGAGACGAAAATGCTTTTAATTGGTACCTAGATTTGTTCCACTACTTATTCTTACATATAAAAGGCAATCTAATAGTGGGCACAGATTTAAAGATAGAAAATAAAACATTTATTTCAACAATTTAATCAACTATAATCTTAGGGGTCTCCAAGCGAAGAGTAAATAGGTACATTCTAGGCAAGCGGTCAAACGTAAGCCTTATAGTCTTACATTTGACCGCCATATAAAAAAAACTCCTACACACTTCATAGGTACACCGTAAAATCAACTTAAAAATACGTTGAAACTAGTCGCCACAAAGCATGTGCTTCGGTAGAGAGCCTGTCGAAGGCCTGGTCTTTCATGACGCCAAGATGAGTGACAATTGTATTTGATACACAAGTGCACGCACAACAGAATACAATATGTTTATTTCGAAACCATATTTAGACAAGAAAAACATATGACTATGAAAATTTACTTGCTAAATTAACTTGTGCGTGTGTTTTCTACCTGTCATCTTTATAAATGCAGCAAATGTTTTCGTGGTTTTTTCTTTGGTTCCATTTGGAAAACTATGTAAACGGGCTATAAATGAACGTGAAAAAACTAAAAAATACATTTGTTTTTTCAACTTACGCAGAGAGCACTACACTATTTTTAGCATAGGTACTTGATCAAACGCTCCTACCGCAGGATACCGCAGGGCGCGAGTTCCTCGCTTTTTGACTGGCATTTCATGTTTTTCTCTATTTCGCTCGCCCTGACGAAGCCCGAACAATGGAGGCTGCGAACAGTTAACTTTTCATCGGTTCACATTTAGATAAATAACGGAACTCCAGAATTTCTAAAACTAAATCGTAGCGCTGCTTTCCAGAAAATCGCTTTACTGACTGAAATAGAAAGAGTTTGGATAACTTGTTTCTTTAGCGCCAGTTCGAGTCAAGAAAAACCAAGCACCAGAAAAATGTTAGTAACTTTGATAATGGATCGATTATTTCCAAGGAAATAGCATGAATTTAGATTTACAGTTCAATGGGTCGATAGCGTTAAGAAGTCAACTCAAACTCAAAACCACTTTATTTTGTTTTTTTGTATTCAAACAAGGGTTCAGCGGTTTACAGTGTTAAATTATAGACTAGTTAAACATATTTTACACATAACAGAGTGAGTTAGATGAGTCAGTTAACATCTAATCACAAAAGGTAAGTAGTAAAAATATAGGCGGGAGCGTTATTGGTACAGATTTACACCAATTCGTAACGCGACCAAACAGAGAAAAGAAACAAGGCAAGAAACTCTGCTTATCTTATATTTTTTTAACGTTTTGTTAGTCTCGTGATTATTGTTATTATTCATAACCATTACCTTATTTTTGAGGGAGTCAGGTAGATAGTTTTTATCTAATTAGTAATACTAGCCAGAATTTTTTACTATCCCCAAAATTATGACAGCAAATGGGAAGAGCTGTACTGAGTCATCCGGTAAGTAGAGACATAAAGACATCAAGCACTCCGAGGAGCATATCCATCTATCCGTCACTAACCCATTCAGTCCGCCACTGGACATAGGCCTTCCCTATAAGTAGGAAGATATGGCCATAATCCCCACACTGGGTATGCGGGTTTATAGAGATAATAAGAGACATTAATACATATCAAGAAAAGCTTGAAACCCAA
The DNA here is from genome assembly GCA_951804965.1 of Horisme vitalbata. Classification (NCBI taxonomy): domain Eukaryota; kingdom Metazoa; phylum Arthropoda; class Insecta; order Lepidoptera; family Geometridae; genus Horisme; species Horisme vitalbata. The sequence goes on from OX638090.1 coordinate 3,528,333, forward strand.
GTCTTAGGAGAGGAAGGCAAATTAAAAATCCTTTATTAATTCAGACATTCATTTAAACAATCGATTCTTAATAGGAACCTCTTCGCAAATCGAATATTTTGCTTCGCACTAGGCTAGATCTAGGGCTTGCTGGAATTGGTTCTCGAAATGGGAATCGAATGGCAAACCTCGTTCGTGGCTGCAAATAATAGCCTGGGCTAGAGCCTTGAGTTATTCCACCCGGTATAGAGCGAGAGGTAGTGTGACGATTGTATCTTTCATTTGTGGACAAAAGTTGTATAACTTTCAACTCTAAGTATAATTAGCTGAATATTTTTATTAATAATTTATAAGATATATACCTGTACCTTCTTTAACTGAATGTAGTAAATATTATTTCAAGGTTTTTAAATAAGCATTACGTTTAGTTGATTTCGCAAAGCAGCAAAAATTAAAATCACCGCAAATTTTGTTATTGCGTTAATAGTATTATTATTGTGTCAAAATACTCCTTACACAAAATTTGCGCCTAATTCTTTCCTTTTCTTGAGTCGGATTGCACCAGGATTGCTTGAAACGTGTGCTGAACCTAATTTGAGATGGACAACAATTCGTTGTGAGTAGGTACTGTAAACAGCTTAACCATTGTAATAAAATTGTGAAAATAGGTACGAGAAAGATAAATTATATACGAAAAGGGTAAATTAGATATCACCACACCAGCCTATAACAGTCCACTACTGGACATAGGCCTCCCTTAATAAAGGGGGATATGCCCATAATCCCCACGCTGGGCATGCGGGTTGGTGATCGCGTATCGCATCACTGACACTGCTGCCCGTCGGTGGCCGTTTAGCTGTGCCGATGTAGGCTGTGCTATGCCGCAATCAGGCCGCTGCCAGAGCCCCACTCGTTGTTTAGCAGGGTGCACCACGTGCAGGCGGGGTTGTCTTGGGTTCCGAAGATAGGGGTTACCAAACAAATAAGGTATGAAAAAGTTAAATTAAGTACGAAAAGGGTAAAGTCAGTATCTGTTAGATAATTTGTTAATGGAACAGTGGTTACTGGCGACTGAAAAATCGAACCATATTGTAAAGTAGTCATCTCCCGCACTATTTAATAGAAATGCTATCGCCCTGAGATAGGCCCCGGCCGCCATCTGTGGAGTATTGACCTAACATCTGCATACCTTCGTGAATTTAACGCTTTACCTGCGTTTGAATAATTCCTATTACGCCTAACTTCTAAAGTAAACAAATAATATATTTTTCACTTCTCTTGCTCAAAAAGTGTATCATAATAGTGTAGCTTAGCGGGCCTAAAACTCGAGTTTAATACCTAGGGCTAAAAAGTATTTTTTCTTTTTAATTTTTGTCTAAAATCATCAGCCCGTACAAAGCATTCGTTCTCTTATATAAAAACTCGACTTCTTGGTGCTCCGTCAATCTTTTTTTTGAAAATAGAACCGTCTTGGTGATGTTTTATGAAGGTTGATTCTTCCCTTCACGGTAGAATGCGAACTGTTTCGTTGAGGGTTATTGAAGGTATAGAGATTTTAAAAAAAAGATGGTATTGGCGCTAAATCTCTAGAATTTTCTTCATTCCAAATCACAAACTTTTACGTTTAACTTCCTGACTTTAACTTTCAAATTGTGAACGTGAAAAATGTCATCAAGTGATAGTGAAGATGCTAATATGCAAATGGAAGAAAAGGGCAAAGAAATAATTATGAATCTGTTGCCGACAAAATCACGTGAAATATATTTAAAGAGTTACGAAAATTTTATGAAATGGAGAGATGAGAAACGTGTGGATTCTTTTACAGAAGGGGTTTTTCTCACTTATTTTGATGAATTATCGAAAAAATTCAAATCGTCGACTCTTTGGAGCACATATTCAATGTTAAGAATGACCTTAAAAACGAGACACGACGTCGATATTAAAAAATATGTAAATTTAACGGCTTTACTGAAGAAATTGTCCACTGGATACAAGGCAAAAAAATCTAAAGTCTTGACGACACAAGAAATCGAAACATTTTTAAATAACGCTCCAAATAAACAATACTTGGCAACAAAGGTAACCTACTTATGTACTCTACTCAAACTAAATAAATAGATACCTACCTACATACCTAAATTATGTACCTAGATTATTACGATTATTAACACACTTATTTTTTTGTTCAACAGGTTGCTTTAATTTATGGAATCAGCGGTGCATGCAGAGGAATAGAGCTTGCCAATATAACGCTAGAAGACGTAGAAACGGATACAAACCTACAAGCTGTGAGTCTGCCGAACACGAAAACAAACAAAGAGCGTAAATTTGTCATCAGTGGAGAATACCTTAATATAGTTAAAGCCTATCAGGAGTTACGTCCCACTAATGTTTCAACGAGAAGATTTTTTCTAAATTATCAAAATGGTAAATGCACAAGGCAAGTCATAGGCAAAAATAAATTTGGTAACATGCCTAAAGATATTGCCACTTATCTAAATTTACCAAATCCGGAACTCTACACGGGCCATTGTTTCCGCAGAACATCCGCGACTCTGTTGGCGGACTCTGGTGCGAATATAACGACATTAAAACGCCACGGTGGATGGAGGTCCGATCAAGTGGCTGAAGGTTATATAGAGGACTCTATACAAAACAAGTATCACGTCACGCAGCGGATTATGGAAGGAATCAATATTCTACCAAACATTACAGAACCCCAAGCATCTACATCGCGGGATTGGATGAATATGTCAACTCAGCTGAAGCCGCACTCAGATCTTAATAATGCAGGAAACTCAAGCATGATTCGAGTCTCTCCAACTTTTACTCCTCAACAATCAACTCAAAATATTATCACATCCCAATCACAGAGAACCGAAATAAAATTGCCCGGGAAAAACATATCACTAAACATTCAAAATTGCTCTAACTGCACATTTAATTTTTAATAAAATTTGTGATAATTGACTAATTTGGAATTGTTTTATTTTCTCGCAATCGAAGTGAAAAGTAGAGTGTTTTACTCGGGCCAAAACCACCCATTATAACTCGGTCTTGTCATCCTCCCTCGCTAAGCTCGGGAGTATAACAACCTCGTATATAATGGGATGGTTTAGTCCCTTGTAAAACAATCTACTATTAGAATTCATTATGGAAGTTAATATTAAAAGAGGCCGACGATTTTGTATCAGTTTAAAACTTTATAGAACGCTGCAAACATACTATGCCGAAGGTAGGCGACCGAAGTTTGGCATGATTACGCCTGCAATGTTTTTTGAATTACTGACGACATATGATGCCGAAATTACGTTGCGTTATGGCGAAACTTGGTCGAAAAAAAAACAAAAAAACCGAACTTTGGTCAAGCGTAGGTTCAGCGGCAATTCGGCGTCAACGTATTCTGTAACATAAACATTATACGCGACCGAAGTTATGTTTAACTGCATCTTCTAAAGCCTCTGCAATTGCTATTACTGTAAATTATTCTATTTTTCGGGTTTCGCACCTCAAAAGTAAGAATGGAACGGGATCACATTGTTTTGCGTCAGTCTGTCTGGCTGTTTAGATACCATGACACGACGCCATGACAGCACTCGAGACACTGAATACACACAAAGTTGCGCATCTGAATTCCTGCCGCGTCTGTTCGGCACTTATGGTGTGTCATATCAGCCGAATTCGTCGGAATGTAAAATCAGCTGCGGAATTTCGGTCGCGTACCTTCGGCATAGTTTGGACACTAAGGTAGTCCAAACCAGCTTTTAGTGTCATGCGAAAAATATGAAGTATAGAGGTACTTACCTTATCCTTCGGTGCCAGGTAAAATGACGTAAGCGACATTGCATAAACAATGCTTCAGCATTGCACTCCCGAGTTATTCATCGAGCCGTGATTTCCCCGGAGCCCGCTCGCTACTGGAATCCATATTGAAATCTACCTTAAAGCAAAATCTGTAATTTAACTGTTGCAATCAAATCAAAAGTAATTGGTTGTAGAAGTTAATTCTAAGTAGTTTCTAAGTCTTTATAATTTTTTCTATAAATGGAATGATTTTTAAGGTACCTACCGTACCTAATTGTAATTGATTATTTTGTATTTAAACTTAAATAAACACACACACAGGAGAAAATCTGATTTGATAATATCCCGAAAATTTTCGACTCAGGCGGACCTTCCTATCCCGGTATCGATGGGAAGGTTGCGGGTTCAAATACCGCCTGAGTCGAAAATTTCCTAGGAACTTGTATTTTTTTTATAAGAATATAGCCTTTGCATTAGATTTGCTGCCTTGCTTTGAATAATAATTTGTCTTTTATGAATGACAGTGACCTATTTTTAGTCAGTGACTAGCTTCCGCCCGCGGCATGGCACGATATTCAATTGAAATTAATCCCCCATACTTATGAACGCTACTTAAAGTTAATCAGTGCTCAAATTTAGTCCTGTCACTGTTTGTCATTATCCAACGGTACGAGATGGCAATAGTCTATCTTTTGAAAGATGTTCATAAGTAAGGCCAATAGAGTAGTAAAAAAAATCAAACTTCTGAGATCGCAATCACAAGATACGGCCATTTATGCCGCATATTTTAACACTTGCAAAGTATTAAAACCTATTATTACCTTATTCACTTCCCATTGACCTAAAATCTTAAATTTTGGCTAGAAGCAATGACTTATAGCACAAATATTCTCCAAAAATTCTCAATAAGAAGACTGCATCCCTAATGCGCAGAGTACGTGAGAGCCCCAACACCATCATACAAACTATAGCTGGCAGGATCACCTTTCCCACAAGGTATTGTTTCGTGCGGAGGGTGATCTGATTATTAATTAAATAGTATTAGTAGTATAATTAATCCTTAGTTATAAGATATGTATGAATTAAATGTTACTGTATATAAAATAATTTTATTTTTATTCAGGGAAAAATATCAATAACCTATATATGTAGTTACAGCACAAAAAATCGATTTCATACCTACAAGTTTGGACGTAACCCTGGCTGCGCGAGTCCTATTGCACTTGGTCAGTTTTCTTTTCAATTATCTCCATTCTAACGCCGTAGACAAGCTACGCAATTGGGATGTTTAAGACCCTCCTTCGAGAGCTTTCCATATTGGAATTCCAATCCAATTACTTACGTAGTTTCCACTTCACGATAAATAAATTTTTAATGGAATGCAGTTAGCACGTCTTGCTTGGGTCACTGCTATAATGACAGTAAAAGTTTCCCTCTACCTAACCTTCTTATGACTGTATAGAATACAGACCAATTAACACTTATGGTTTGTACTCTGTCTAATAAAGACATGAGACGGAATACAACAATTATTATACGCATGGGCTGTAAATGGTTCTAACCACCATCTTCGGAACCCAAGTCAAGCCCACCTGCCCGTGTTGCACCCTGCTAAATAACACACGGGGCTCTGGCGGCCGGCTGATTGCGGCATAGAGCAGACTAACGCACATTCGCAGCGTCGGCGGTGCGAGCAGCGGTGCCAAGAAGAAGGCAAGACCTAACCCGCATACCCAGCGTGGGTATTATGGGTAAATGCCACATTTTATTAGAGGAGGCTTATGTCAGCAGTGGACTGATATAGACTGATATTGTTATTGATGGAACACCAAATAATAGAGTATAGAAATCATGATTCATCCAAATCCGTTGTTGTGTGGGAACAAACACACTCCATTACCACCACCACCACACCAGTCTATATCAGTCCACTTCTGGACATTGGCCTCCCCTAGTAAAGAGGGATATGCACATAATCCCCACGCTGAAAAAACGTAAACATACTCAGACACACATAATTTCGTGTGATCGTGTCGTTGTGTTTCGTGTCTTTTTTAGTATGATTTATGTTATTTTTTATAAAGCTGCCACTGATTGGACCCCGCATGATATCAGACGATTACGTGGTAGACCGCGGCAATGATGGAAAGACAAACTGGTCTCCTATATGGATGACTGGCAAAATACAACGCTCATTAAATAAGAATGGAAAGAACAGAGAGAGGCATTTGCTCTGCAGTGGGACAACTCAAGCTTAGCTATACAAATAATATAGAGAGGAATGATTTTATTTTTTGTATGTTTATTTGTAATGGATAAGCTCAAAAACAAAATAACCTATTTTCAAAATACTTTCACCTACAGAAAGCTACATTATCAGAGACTCACACGGGCTTAAAAATACAGGATCCCTAAAATAATTGCAACCCAAGTTATAAAATACATAATTGCCTATCGAAGTTATTATTTGGCTTGCATGAAATTTTCAGTCAATCCTAAGAGTATCTGTCATATAATTTGAAAATAGGACATCAATTTAGTGCACACTTTTTATTTTGTACAGCTCCGCGCAAAATAACCATAAGCAAGTAAACGTAAACGTGGTTGCGTAAACGGGTGGTTGTGCTCGTAATAAATAAGTTTAATGCATACCACGCTAAGCCAAATCTCTCATCCCATTTCATCTAGATTTAAGAGCATACAATAAAAAACTCCGGTTTAGTAAAAGTCGGACTTCATCGATCGTCTCTACTCTCTAGCCACTAATTGAATAGGTACTCGATTGCAGGTCTTCAATAATTCGGAGCCCATCTTCGATTCTATTCAGCAGCACCAACTCACTCTGATCTCGATGTCTTAATAGAATTCAGAAGTAGTTTAGCCTTGCCTTGCCTGGCTATTATTACAGGTTTTGCTTCAATTTGCTTCAAGCGCTCCGTTTATTGTCTAGCTAACAATTGAGTTGAACTAAACTGGTTTTTTCATCGTTTTTTTCGTATTTCTTCAGGAGTTAGGTCATCAAAAGCAATTGTACATTGTACAATAGTACATTGCATTAAATTGAAGACAAGCCTCTTTCAATTGAATTTCAACAAGTAGAGAAAAAGAGAAGGATAGTGTTTGTTTCGTTTCTTCCTTCATTCTTCATATGAGCTAGTGATGCTCTATTGGCGGAGTGTTTAGGCCACCCGAAGGCCACCAACAGTGTGTTTCGTGTTTACGAGAGAACTGAGGTGCAATCATGAAGCTGTTACTTAGGCGTATTTGTTTATTGCGTACACCAATTGCCACCATTCTATACAGTTCAGAATCATCGTTAAGTATTCAAAGTTTAAAATAAAGAATGGTAGAATGTATTAGCTGTTTATATTTTTTCTATACTCTGCCGATCGACGACAATTTATAGAAATAAATCGAAGCGGCAGTTAGCGCGGCATTTTTATCGTTACTTTTCAAGAAAGGGCTTTTTGAAAAGCCTGTTATTGTAAAAGTATAACAAAACATGGATACATTAGTCAATGTTCGAGCGATTGGCAGAGCGGGTGTGGCTGACAGCTAAAAAACGGCCGAGCAATGCACGGTTACCCGCAACCCGCAACCCGCAGACGAGTTTGTTTCCCACTGAAATGTGATATTCTTTTGCGTGTTTATAAAATGTTGAAAAAGCTCGGGACCCTTTTTAAAAAGTGTTTTTACAGATAACTGTGGTTATACCGGTCCGATGTCTACCACTATCATCATCATCAGCCTACAGCAGCCCACTGCTGTACAAAGGCTTCCCTAATGAGCGCCACCCAGTCCTCAGCTTGACGCATCCAGCATCTAACCGCAGCCTTTCATAGATCGTCGCTTCACCTGGTAAACAACGTTTGCCGAGTCGTGGTCTCCATCAAGTAGACGTCTACTTCTAAGTTGTCAGATGACAAAGGAGAATGCCGCGAACCCGTCCCAATTGCATCAAAACCAAACGTATCCCATAAAATTATATAACATTTTCTTTAGTTTTACACACCGACGGGATTAATAATCAAGTAAAAAATATTTTGTTTATTTGGTTTCCGCCGCACGCCACTATTATTAGACTGCAACAACCATTTATATATTATACTGTTACTATGGAAGCAACACTTATTTTTAATTATTTATTACCGAGATTAGTCTTGGTATCGAGCGCCATACATCAGACGGCATTGTCCTTTAGGTATGTACCTAAATCATCATTTGTTACGATAGATATCCCTAATTTTCCAATTTAACAGGAACCGATATTGATAAGCAGCTAAGCCTCCAACAACTTGCACGTATTACATCAATTTTTTCCGAAGGCTTCCCAAAAGTTAAATTCACTTATAAGGTAATAGAATCACCTTCATAACGAGGGCGCGAAATGTTCCCCTAAATAAGTATGAATATGGAATATTCAGCTCATTTCGTGAGCTTTCCGCCGGCTCGGAACACGCGAAACTTCAAAACACTCAGTGCAATAAGATGTCGGAATGCTTCACGAAATTAGCTGCTTTTTACTTTGGCAGTCTAGGAGCAACAGCATACTGTCTAGAACATGTGAAGAAGTTCTATAGCACCTTCGGCAAGTTACTGAGAAACTACTGTCTCAGTTGGATGTTACGAGAGTTTAAAGAAATCCTGCTAAGTCCCGCATAATAACCAAGTCCCAATGTCAGTACATGTGTATTATAAATGCTCAATTACACCCAAATATTTATCAAACTGTAATGAACGTACGTGCAAGTTGTGAAACGAACTCCCTTCTGCGGTTTTCCCTCAGAGCTACGACATGGGGTTCTTCAAAAGGCGGGTACAAGTATCGCCTCTATCGATATAGTCGAGAACTGACTGACGCGAGCAAATCCGCAGGCGGAAGCTTGTAAGTTACATTTTCGAGATACGTACGAACCTGTTAGCTCTCCGTCTACTTACATAGTTGGAGAACTTCGCTTGCATTGTGCGAGGCAGGTGTTCCAGACTTCGACTACGAGACGGCACTCTATTATCAACTCTACACCTGCAGCAAGATAGATTGAAGATACTATCGAGTATTGATTAAAAATAAGTAGTGCTTCCGATTTTGCTACCTTGAAAAAGTTCATGGAATACCTTGTGTTATCAATACAATTTGCTGACTTGAGTTAGTCAAAAGATTTTCACTACTCTTTTTGAGCAGACTTAATACAGACAACCTCTGTGATGCAGTGGGCGAAAGCCCGAGTGAGATTCACAGATTCGTTTCCCGCAGCGAAAAAAATGTATATTAATTTGACAGTAGAAAAACTAACCCTCAATCAATCTCCTGGCTTTTTTCCTATTTGGGGTCTGCCCTCCTGATAATTGTTCGCAACTCTTGGCGATGATGTCCCAGCTTCATCATATCATTAGTCGGTTTGCGTCTTCTTCCTTCTTTTCCTTCGGGTATGGCCACCACTTTTCTTGTCACGTGTTCATAATTTCGGCGCATTAGAATTAACCCTAAAAGTGAAAAAAACTAATGTTGATTAATCAGTTAAACATGAGGGATGGGCATGCAATAATATTTGTGATTTCACGTTTGAAATTAGCTTCTAGTTTCTGAAACTGCAATTGTGAAATGAGAAGAGATATTCTGCTCACAGTCACTGGTAGCGCCATTAGCGCGGCAAGCGGTGCGTGTTCTTACGCGCGATTACATATCACTTACTGCTAAACATAGAGACAAACATAGATAGGGAAACAAGTAGACGAGTCTATTTATTTACTTACTTAGCAGATTAACAATTTAACATTTTAACCGACTTCAAAAAAGAAGGAGTTTCTCCATTCAATTGTAATTATTTTATGTTTGTTACCTCATAACTATTTTGTGATAAACCGATTTGGAAAAATCTTTTTTCGTTTGGGAGTTAAGAGTTGCCGTTTGAGGCCCATTTCGAATTAAAAACAAATATACGATCCCTAAATTTTTCTCCTATTCGGCCCATTTCGAATTAAAAAGAAATATACGATCCCAAAATTTTTCTCCCATTCGGCCCATTTCGAATTAAAAACAAATATACGATCCCTAAATTTTTCTCCGGTCTTTTTTTTTTAATTTAATTATGTTTTGTGACGTTGCGTAATTTGTAATTTATCATGGAAGAAGTACCTAGAATCCGATTTTTATTTATTTATCAACGTGAATTCACACTTTTCAGTAAAATAAATATTCCTGGTTTAGAACTTAAATTATGTGAAATATCGGCCAAACTGACGACTCTATTTCCTCACGAAAGCTATCTGTACAAAGTATTGCAGTTGCTCTGTGATAATAATGAGCGCCGTAGCTTGCACTCGTTCGCATCACGAGCCAGCAATATTGGTTCGTTAGTAGTTTCATACTTCGCCTGTCTGTATACCTAGAAATTCTAAGCTGTGTTCTCGTTAAAAATTGCTCTTTCATTCAATAAATAAATAATGCTGCTGGACATTTTACACGTAGACAAACTACGCAGAGATCCTACTTCGTACTATTATATTATAAATGTAAAAGTTCGAGAATATATAGATGTATGGATGGATAGATGGATGAATGGATGAGTGTTTGTTACTCTTTCGCACAAAAACTACTGAACGGATTTGGATGAAACTTTAAATATACACAGTTTGTGACCTGGATCAACACATAAACTACTTTTTTATCCCGGTACCATGTGAGCGAAGCCGCAGGCGGAAGCTAGTAGATGTACAAATCAATCACAGAGTGTATTTGACACAGACAACGTCAACAAAAACATAGATAATATACGTAAAGAACCGAAGATTTTACCATAGTAAAATCTATCTCACTATCAGTGTACATAAAAAAATAATATACATAATAATATATATAATAATAAAAATAATATATATAATAATAGTGTACATAAATCTATCTCACTATGTGTTACTTAACACGTGGGAAGCGTTTGTACTTGTCCATCACTAATTTAAAATTGAAATTGTATAATGCACTTTGTGATGCTACATTATATGATTCAAAATTAAAAAAATATCATAAATGTAATTGTATATTAGAAAACGTGATTGCTAATCGGGTTTCCACAATCAATCATCTTCATAATCCAAACACAATGATTGTACACCGTTTTATAAAATAGCAGGATTAAAGGCAATAAAGCCTATCAGTTGACGTTAATCTCACCGAAAAAGATAGAGCTCATTATAAAAAGGTAAACGTTTTCCAAATTGTTATAGTTTGTTGAAGATCTAACAAACATAAACAGGTAAGTTCAGAAAACACCAAAAGTGATAAAATAACATACAAATCATTTATTGACATAATGCAATACACGATTTTTATTAGAGATCATCTTATAGTTTATAATAAATCTAAGAATATCTCTAAGAAATAAGTAATATCTCACTATATATATATGCCACAGCGTTAATTTTTTTATTCATATTTTTGTGAGCATATAATTTTAATATCAACAAGATTCAAACTCATTTTTATTTATTTATACTTTATTGCACATTAAATGTAACAAAAAGGGGGGCTTAATACTACGAGCATTTTCTACCAGCCAAACCTGTGGTTTGTTTTTAAATGGTGGTAGGCGTGCTATAATTCGCATCGCGATCGAAAGCGATCGAAATATAATTCTAATCGAAATTAATATAATTCTATCTTAAAATTACTTGAAACTACAACTGTTTAATAAACATTTTTATAAATAAACTACATATAAAATTACTTACACCTAGGTACATAAATACTTATATTATAAAAATAAAATAGGTACTTACATATCAAGATATATAATTTTATTTTATATAAAATAGTAGGTAAAAATAGAAAATATTAAAGTATTATTATAATAAATTTGATCAGAAATTGTGACCTAGAAAGACCTACTAGTTTACTAGTACTTAACTTCTGTATCCTTTGTACATACAATAATACACTAATCAGTAAACCCCTTTTCTTTTTGACTATCAGCTAATGTTTATTCTGACTGTCAGTTAAAGTTTATTCCATTCAAATTTATTTTCTTCCACAGCAAACATGAACTCCATGCTGATCATCGCCTCCCTGATCGCAGTGGCTGTTGCCACCCCGGTCCACCGCGGCCTGGTCGCACCCGGCATAGCTGGCCCAGCTCCAGTCGTCGAGAGCCCCATCACCGTTGGACCCGCCATCCTCGACTTCACCCCTATCGCCGTTGGACCCGCCATTCTTGACTTCACCCCCGTCGCCGTCGGCCCCGCTGTTATCGACAGCCTTCCCTCCGTGATCAACGTGCCCACTCCCGATGGCACCATCGTCCAGATCATATTGAACATCAACGCTCAGACCAACGAGGTACCTTCTCCCATCGCGACCCCCGTTGTGCCTGAAACCGTCGTTCCCGGACCTGTCAATATTGTTGAAGAAATTGACGCTATGACTCCGGTTGTGCCCAACCCTATTGTCATCGGAGGCCCTGCTGTCGTACCTGGCCCGGTCAACATCGTTGATGGCGCTGATGTCGCCCCTGTCGTACCCAACCCTATCGTCATCGGAGGCCCTGCTATCGTTCCTGGCCCGGTCAACATCGTTGACGGCGCTGATGTCGCCCCCGTTGTCCCCAACCCTATTATCATCGGTAGCATCGTCCCTGGCCCAATCAACATTGTTGACGGCGTTGACGTCGCTCCCATCGTCCCCAACCCGATTATCATCGGCGGAATCGTCCCAGCCCCAATCAACATTGTTGAGGGCGCTGACGTCGCCCCGGTGGTCCCTCACCCCATTGTCATAGGCAGCCCTGCTTCCCACTGAGGTCGTTGAACCAGTGGCGGTAGAAACTTCACACTTCCCGCCCTTGCTGTTGTCCTTCGCATGACCCCTAACTAAATCTCAAATCCTCTTCCGATTTAGTTTCGGTCTAGAATCGAGAACTGTGAACGAATACATTAGTGTAAGGCTACCCGTTCAAAAAGACTTTATAAAGTTTATGATTAAAAAGCCAGTTCTCAAATCTTGTTTATATTTTATTTGTTTAACTAGTATAAAGTATAGATAGGTAGATAGATAACACGTTATCTATTACATTTATAAAAACCAGCAAAATGCGAGTCGGAATCGCGCACGAAGAGTTTCGTACCGTTTTATGGGAGCCCCACTCAAATATTTATTTTGTTCCATTTTTAGTATTTGTTGTTATAGCAGCAACAGAAATACATCATCTGTGATTTCAACTGTCTAGCTATCACGGTTCATGAGATACAGCCTGGCGACAGACAGACAGACAGACGGACAGTGGAGTCTTAGTAATAGAGTCGTTTTTACCCTTTGATAGATTGATAGATAGATATATTATTTATTATACATTAAAAATAAAAGCTTTTAAAATAAGGGACAATGGGCAGTCTTATCGCTAAAGCGTTGTTTTTGGGTACGGAACCCTAAAAAAATAACTTGATCTAAGCAATATGAAGGTAACATCATGCGCCACCTTATCCTTGAAAGCGATCTCTTCCATGTAACCTTAGTTTATGATAGGGACAGCAGAGCTTTAAGGGATGGCAGACACAGATCTGTTGGTGCTTTTTCATTCAATGATTTAGCGATGTCTTATACCTTCAGATGGCTTAAAAACTTAGTCCTGTTTATTCCAGAACCGAAGCAATGATCACGAATAGAGCACCGGTTACTGACAATTTCGAATTAAAATCTGTCAAGAGTTCTATGCCATGAATTCTATTATTCAATACAAATTTTATTCTGTGGTTATTCCGATTTCGTACACTTTGGTCCTTAAGATTGAAATTTTAATCATAACTTTCTTACTATAATTATAAATTCTAAAGTTCGTTTTTTGTTTGTTTATTACGCTTTCACGCCATAACTATTCAACCAGTCATCTTGAAATTTGGCATACACGTCGTGAGGGTACAGAGATGAACATAGGTTACCTTTCATTCAGAAAAATAGAACTGCTCCTATGGGATAGAAAAGTAACTATTAACGCGAGCGAAGCCGCAGGCGAGAGCTAAAATAGAAAATATTGGTAAGAAAGTCACCAAAAATTCTACCAATGATATAAATGTGATTTTTTTGAAGATGGATGGAAATAAGGATGTTTGAAACTTGAAATAGGTACCTATAATAATAGGTACCATTGTTTATGAGCTGGAATAATACATAGGCAACTTTTTAACCGGGTACCACACTAACAAAGCTGCGGTTGGAAGCTAGTATTTTAACAAACCTCCGACTCCAGAGTCACTAAAATAAAGCCAAGAAGAAGTTTTTGTAGAATCGAGGTCACTCTACCTTACAAAAGAGCCTATGAGGAGGAAAAGGCCCAGGCTTAGCTCCAATAATTGACGGTAAGCCCGAAAAGCAATACAGCCGCGATCGTGCTGTGAAGAACAATGTATTACAGGGAGGTATATTTATTGCCGTTTCGGTTTTATCGGCTTACCGGGAAATACCGACTTACTTATTAACCTCATTATTTCGACCTATAACGCAACGGGATATTGACGATTCAGACGCAAGAGGTGCGGATTCGATTCCCACTGCGAGACAAAATGATTGATCCAGAACTTACCCAGTGGCTGAGTGCGAAAACCATACCTTATTACAAAGTTTACGTTAGCTATATTTTTGTATGGAAATGTCAAAGTTTAATAAATTTCCCGCTAGAGGGGGGGGCGCTGCTCCATTTTCATACAACATAACGCAAACTTTGTAGTATGTTTTTTGCTTTTATGTTCTGGGTCGGAACCTTTTACGTCCTACGGGTCACTTTACATAACTAACACATAATACAGTTCATACATATCAAAAATATGGTAGATATGCTCTTTTTCCCCGCTTCTTTTTCTTCGTATGAGCTAGTGGCCATCTCTGGTGTCGGAGTGTTTTGGCCGCTCGAAGGCCTCCGGCATGGCTTAACGTCTGAAAAAGTCGCGACTAACATCATAAGGAAGAACGGAAGCACTCAGAAATAAATGCCACTAAACGGTCACGATCACTGAAAAGCGAAATGGCGCTCATTAGGGGAGGCCTATGTCCAGCAGTGGACTGCTATAGGCTGATGATGATGAAGCGGTCACCCCAAGTAGTCACCGGGCAGAGTGTTGCTTAACTCAGATGATCTCCTAAGAATATTGAAGTAAGCCACGCCATGAGCACCCTATCAAGGGAAAACCTTTCTTAGTGCCTACTATGCAAGGAACATAATCCTCCGCAAAACTTGATCAGTTCCAATCAAATCTGTAATGTTTAACGTCCCCTTACCAACACGTAGGTTATGAAGCAGACAATTAAACTGGCAAATAACAAAACCAGATTGCAGTAGGTCTTGCTAAAAAGTAAGTAAGTTGTAAAGTTGATCAATCAGCTCTTTCCTTTATTTATATATTTAGAAAAACGAAGAGAAGATGACCTACTTCATTTGAGGTAGGTTCAAACTGCATAGCCACTGCAAACCCAACAATCGTTCGTTCATTGAAGCGCGAGGAGTCC
Organism: Horisme vitalbata; assembly: GCA_951804965.1. Taxonomy (NCBI): domain Eukaryota; kingdom Metazoa; phylum Arthropoda; class Insecta; order Lepidoptera; family Geometridae; genus Horisme; species Horisme vitalbata. Next base: position 3,543,604 of record OX638090.1, read on the forward strand.
AAGTCAAATGATAAAATCTACTGAATTTCTGATATCTCTAGAAGCGGTGGAGCGAAGGATGTTAGCAAATGGATTTATTAAAAGATGTTCCAGTAGAAGGTACAAAATCAAGGTAATAATTTAATATTTCATAGTTCATAATTTAATAGTTCAAAATATTCGTAATTAGGGATGATGCCTGGGTAGAAAAATAATAATTCTAATTAGTCCGTCAATTAGATTATCAAAAAATATTGGACACGTATTTTTTTATTTTTAAAATCAATGGAAATTGACAAAGTTATAGAGCGTCAAAGTTCGGGAGTGGGGGCTCGTGACGTCACTTGTTTGTAAAAAGTATACTTACCCGTGATGTCACGCGGAACTTCAACGCACTATATCTTTGTCATTTTTAGTTTAATTGACAAAAGAAAAAATACGTGTCCAATATTTTTTGATAATGTAAATGACGGACTATTTAGAATTTTTCAGGCATCTGGCCTATTTATTACATTCAGTTAGAAACACAAAATTATTTGATGATTATGTGAATACGAGTTAGTATTTTGCTAACCTCTATCGCGCAGTGATCGGATTTCGGTCTGAGACGCAGAAGGTTGCAGTTTCGAGTCCCGCCACGAGACAAATGTTAATATGATTTGCAATTTGTCTCGGATCAGGGTTTTCCTATGTATAATATGTATGTTTTTACAAAAAACAAATTATATGTGTAAGTAGTTTATATCTGTCATGTGGGGGGGTAGTACAATATTTTTTGAGAACCCAGTAATTAAATAGATTTTGAATGACCTACTCAAAATCGCTTCTTTACGACATACATAACAGTAATTATCACCATACATAGCCTCAACCCCACACTAGGATTGTACTCAAAGTTATATTTTACTGGTGACAATTTCTTTTTCTTCTTGGCGCTTATGATTTACCCCTAGTACGAGTTGAGCAATTCTAACACTTTCATAGTTTACGATTTAGAGCTCAATTTTAGGTTACGATTTTTCGGAAATTACGCAACTGGTTTTTAATAGAAACTGACCGAAAAACGTAGATAATGTAATCTTCTTGCAGATTGCAATGATTAGCACCTATAACAGTTAGCTAATTATGCGAAAAAAAGGTCTGGTAAAAAAAGGTCGATATGGTACCAGGGGTACAGAGTGAAAGAGTTTGATAGAACGTTCAAGCTCTGCAGTATAGGGTGTTACAGGCATTCGGCGCCCACAACACATTCCGCGGTATGACCGCGACATCGGTATGTGGAACATGTTACAACTATTCCGGACATGTCCCGGGCTACCGCATGTCATGTAGGTGTGCTATTTGATCGTCTTGTACCTATAGCTGGAACACTGAACTGATCTTACGATAAAATTATCATCATCAGCCTATAATATTATAGCGGTCCACAACTGGAGGCCTCCCCTAATGATCGCCATTGCGCCCTGTTCTGAGCTCGACTCATCCAGCTTCTACAGCAATTGCATTCTAATTCAATTCTATTATTAATTGCAATTCTAGTAGCAATTGTCATTCCACCTCAACAGAGGGCGTCCTACACTACTTTTATCGAGTAGTCTCCTCGTTTACCCCTCGTTTAGCGAATTTGCCAAGAACCGATAAAATTATAGGACATCAAAAAATAAATGGGTACACTTATTATTATATTTTTTCTGAACAAGTGTGCGCGTATTAACCGATAAACCTAGACATATACATAATGTTCCTCAAAAAAATTTGAAAAATAATATCACTTAGCCAAGTAGGTATAATGTAGTATATGACAGTATGCTGATTGCGGCATACCCCCAATGTATTCCCAGCGTCAAGGATTTCGTGGTTATGTTGGCGCGATGGATGTATGACCGCGCAGACAACAGCCGCCACATTCACCTTAACGCCATCGCCCCACTACACGCACGGCCTCATGACAATAACTCCCCATGGCGACCTCTACCTCGCGAGCTTCTGGAGACACTAAACTCTCCGGACCAGCATAGGACTCCACCATCGTAAGCAAGTAATTATACAGCGTAACGACTCTGAGAACTCAACCCGTATAGGGATGGTACTCACAGCAATACCCAAAGAGTAATTGCTCTCGAAGTTGAAGCTAGAGCAAAGAACTAGCGTTCGATTCTTACCCGCACTTCCTAAACCATGATGGTAGAGTCGAAGTGTTGATGACCTTGATATATTGCGGCATAGCGCAAGCTTAAAACAAGACAGCTAGCCGACGGGCAGCAGCGTCGGTGGTGGTGCGAGAAGCTTTACCTACCCTTCGATCCTAACCCGCATGCCCAGCGTAGGAATTATGGGCATTTCCCCCTTCTTACACGGAGCCAATATCCAGCTGTAGACTAATACAGACTAGTATAGTTGTATTGTTTTGTATCATCTGTCTCCATATTTTTAGAGAATTTTAATAGTCGGAAACGCTTTTCTTATGAATCGGGTGAGTAGCCTATTTTTGGATGTCACTGAGCACACTGGTAGATAACTAGCCTTCGTCAAGATATAGGATGGGTCCTGTTTTTTTCAAACTTTTAATGCATTTCGAAAGCCTTCGGGTGGCCTACTACGCTGACTAGGTAAACGGTCACATCGATTGAAATCAATACAGGTAGTGCTCCAATTGAGTGTGTGGTCAAATTTACTTTATAAAGCCTTTGCATAAACTCACTTCAAACCTTACACTGAGTTTATAGAGTACAAATTGGAATACCCAAGGTACTCTAAGCGAGCACTGAAATGAAAATGTTTGGTGCTTACAAAGTGCTTACAAACATAGTACGTTTCAACTTTTGACGGATGTAAACTGCACCGGTAAGAAAATATAATAAAGTTTGGAAACATAAGAGAGAGAATTTATACCGGTAACGTAGCGATTGGTAGTCATCATAGGTTAGACACCGTATACTGCTTCCCCTAATGAGCGCAGTTTCGCCCTTTTTCGCTAGGCGCATCCACTAACTGCCTTTCGCAGAGCTGCAACATTTTCTGATGTCCGACTCTACTTACTAGTGAGCGCTTTACGACTTTGTCCTCAATGCGCACGAGTTACACAGCCTCATATTCTTACTACCGGATACCGACGTGTGCTTCTACACTAAAAAAAAGAATTACATTCTGTTTATTTTTTGTAAAAAAAATCATATGCAACAAAATAGCGCAATTATATTATTATGATTCATTTATTTGTATTTATGATTATATTGCCGTTCACGTGAACATACATTGACTCAACGTTATGTTGAATGGTGTTTCATAGAAATTGTATGGAAAACATTTATTTGAATTTTCGCCAAAACATACGATTTGAATAAATAACGCTCTACTATCACACAGCATCATGTAGCCCCAAACTAAGCAGAGCTTGTATTATGGGAACCACATGATTGATATACTACACATATTTTTTTGTAAATATATACATTTGGTAAGTTACTTTGGGAAAAGTATTTTTGTTGGGAAATGGGGATTGAGACTTGTTATTTTTTTTACAAATGTCATTTTCTAGGCTGACGTATTGTCAGCAACAATTGCGTATTCAAAATTCAGAAAACGCAATTGTTTTTTCTTCAAAATAAACCTATAGTTTCCTCAGAGTAAAACCTTCGAACTATAAAAGAAAAGGTGGCTGATTTCAATGAGGTAAAAATTTTCCCCACACTGTATATGTGGAAACAATTTTTGTGTTTTATATAATCGATCAAGAGTTTAAATGATTCTCTCACACCATCATCAAACATAAGTTATTATATCAACAATTATTCTAATTTACAGAGGTTAATAACATTAATTAGTAAGCCGTCTGCAAAAACCTTCCCTATTTTTCATTTCAAAGAAATAGCTCAAGGCGCTCAAAGCATTCGGAATAAGTGAATGCAAAAAACATTTTCAAGTCTGGAAAGTTGAATACTTTTTTATTTAGAGAACTTAATACGAACCTACTTAGATATGTATGAATGGAGAAAAGGCTAGAACTGTTATCTGTATTTTTATGATCTCCATGGTGGAGTGGATAAGCCTGCTGAGGCACAGGGCAAAACTTCTATGAATAATAAGGTGCAAATGCCGATTTTTGCCGTGAAGCAGCATTCCTGTGCTTCAGTTTGAAGGGGGTGCCGGTAAAATTAGGGGCATCTAAGGCCACCTTCATGCCTCAAGTTGATGCAGCAAGGCATTGCATCGTAGGGCACCTTCCAATATGTGTGACCCACAATGTAATGCTTTGTTATTGGTAATGGTTGCCACTTAACATCAATCAGGTGGGCCATGTGATTGTTCAAACTTCAGATATCTCAAAAAAGCTAACCATGGGTCGAATGGTTCCATGAAACAAGAAATTTTTTCATAAAATGGAACCTTTATTCTCATGTGTACAAAGGAGAATGCCGAGAACCCGTACCAATTGCGTCAAAACCGAACATATCCCATAAAATGTATCACATTTTATAAATTACACTAACATTTTCTTTAGTTTTACACACCGACGGGATTAATAATCAAGTAAAAAAATATTTTGTTGATTTGGTTACCGCCGCACGCCAGCATTAGACTGCAACAACCAATGATATATACGTTACTATGGCAACCAACATTGATGTAAAGTGTTGCTATGGAAATAACCCTCATTTTTTATTATTTAGACAGTAGAATCGACTAAAAACTTATTGGAGATTTTTTTGACGCACGCACTTTAGTCTTTGTACCGAGCGCCATACATCAGACAGCATTCTCCTTTTTTGTTATATCCAGAGTGTGTTCTGAGATAAGTGTACCTATATTTTTGTAGGCTTTTAGATTAAATGTGCAAATTAATTCGCAGCAAAAAAAAAAGTCTGTCTGAGATTTGATTTTATTCACAGATGCCAGGCTCTGATCCGGCAAATATCTGGCCTGGCAAGTGATAGAAAATGTTTTAACAAGAAAACGCCTTTCGGCAAGCATCAGGCGTTTGTCGATGGTCCATAGGTGAAGTAGACATGCAAATTCCAGGGAATGGTCTGAGTAACGTCGCACCTATAGATAGGTTTTGGTGCTGTTGGTTTACCTCATAATCATTTTAGCCATTTTAGGCCCACTACTGATGCTGGGCTTCCCTTTGATTACGCCACTCATCTCGATCTTGCGCTAGTCTGAGCCAGGTTTACCTAAAACTAATGGATAAATAAATAGGTGAAAGTTTCAAAGGATACATAAAGCTTGCGGTGAGACTTTTCCAATCAATATGAGGCAGATGGATTAAACAAGCGATCAGTTGCACAACTATAGCTCCGATTCACTTTTTACTGCGGTTCCTTTATCTAAGTTAAGGGCATGTTTCAAATATCGAGCAAAATTCGATATTTCAAGCAATTTTGTAAATTTAGTGATCCGATTTTCACTCAAATACAAAACAAAGGCTCTTTTTTATTATTAGGTTGCTTTTTTATGTTTTAACTCAGGCACAGAATAAGGAAGGTAAGGTTTTTCAAACTGTTAAGGGCATGTTTCAAATATCGAGCAAAATTCGATATTTCAAGCAATTTTGTAAATTTAGTGATCCAATTTTCACTCAAATACAAAACGAAGGCTCTTTTTTATTATTAGGTTGGCATTTTTATATTTTAACTCAGGCACAGAATAAGGAAGGTAAGTGTCCATAGACTTTTATCAATGTATCAACTGTAGCGGGTCGATTGCGATCACAAAAAGATCAAAAAAACGTGGGCAAAGATGCCCTGTGGTTTGACTGTGCCGATGAAAATGACCATAAATTCTTACCTCTGAGTAATAAAAATCAAAAGTCAACATAATTTATTGGATAAGAACTTTGATGTACACTTTGATAAATAAATTATGAAAGTGTATTAATTTTTTTTATTCACTTTGTTGTAGGAAATAAGAAATAAAATACTATTTTTATTTAATGGTTGATAAATTTTTCTTTATTTTCATAAAAGCTCTCCTCGGGAATAGGGACCCCCCCGCCCCCCCGCCCCCCACCCTATCCCTCGTGAACTTTTTTTTGATTGAATGATGAGGTGATGATGTCCTTCTTTTGACAACGAGTAAGTATGCGAAATATCATGATTTTATTTTATATTATTTATTTGGTACAATAAACAGTTAATAATAATGATGATTGGTTGAAAAGCCTAACAAACAAATAAATAAACCAACTCATTCATACGATTAGTTAGCATTATAATGACATAATTTTTGGCCACCAGGAAGGCTTTCGTACTTTACATAGCTTTAGCGCTTTAGCATTAGCTTTAGCGTCTGAAAAGTCTCCTTGATACCAATGACTTTGAATTTCGTTTAATTCTAAACTGAGGCTCGAGCCTCATTTATAACAAATATCTTTATCGGCAAACTTTCTGATTGTAAAATTTTGGCCATTGAGAAGGCCTAGATTCAAAATAACGCTCTATCATTGGCCAATATTTTTCGTTAGGACTAGATATAGATACGTTAGGTTGAAATATTCCTGATCGCCCCAGTATTGCTAAAGGGGAAGGAAACCCTGTAAGGCTCATCATCATTATTTATTTAAGAGCTGTGCTCTTGTCGACGCAACTGATGCATTTCCTTTCATCTGCCTCTCTCCAAAGCAGCCTCCTTTACTTCCCTATCATCATCATCATCATCATCATCATCAGCCTATAGCAGTCCACTGCTGGACATAGGCCTCCACTGATAAACGCCATTGTTTATAAAGCTATCATGTCTTATAGGGTGTCCAAACATCTTTCCTCTTTCATTTTCTATGATTTTTAACTTAGGTGTCTCTCTACTACGACTCTACTCAAAACTTCTTTATTAGTTACTTTCTCTACCCAGCTTATTCCTTCATTCTTTTCCAGCACCACATTTCAAATGCATCCAGAATCTATTTGTCTCTCTGAGTCATTATCCACGTCTCACACTCGTACAAAGCTTTGTTCCAAATGTGTGTATTAATAAATTTCTTTTTGACTTGGACATTCTGGAAGTGAAAATATGTAGTAAATATATGTTTTTTAAGGCTACAGTTCAAGAAATCTCCTCTAAGGCCAGTTATTACCCATCGTGGAATTTAATTTCAGCGGTGGACAGGGAATAATAGTTTTCCAATCGATCCCAAAGGAGGTTCTCTGTGTTTGTAATAACGTGTCGTGTTTTAAACCTTTTGTCGTCTTGTGTTTGTACTTTTCAGGCGATTGTTATGAAAAAACTAGGTTTATTTATCGATGAATTCACAATTACCAAATTTAGATTTTTCTATGTTGACAATTGAAGAGTCTCCGTGCTTTGGAAGGTACGTTAAGATGTTGTTTCCGGCTTTTTCAGTCATAAAGTCATATCAGAGGCCTTCAGACGGCCTTAAAACTCCAACGCCAGAGTTGGCTACTAGCTCAAACAAAAAAAAAAGAAGATTACCTAATTTGATTATTTCGTTGTAATTTTCGTTTCGTAAGGTTTCGTTTCGTATTGTGCTTATTATTAGGTCCTTACATATGAAATTGACGTTTTGAATGGAGAATTTAGAGAGATTGATTGCTTTATTTTTGTATTTTTTTTAGAACTACAAATCCTATTCCCCTAAAATGTTGAGTGTATTAGTGTAGTAGCCTTTATTTAAAAAAAACTAAATAATACATCTAATACATCTGTGAAAAATTCAATTGTCTAGGTATCACGGTTCATGAGATACAGCCTGGTGACAGACAGACAGACGAACAGACAGACAGACAGACGGACAGCGAAGTCTTAGTAATAAGCATTCCGTTTTTACCCTTTGAGTACGGAACCATAAAAAAGAGATTCTTCTATTACACCTGGAACGCGAAAAATGGAACAACTACCTACTTAATATTTTTCATGTTAGCAAATTGGTTTAAAATTGGATTACGCACCCACCTATCGGTTAGTGACAGCCCCCAAACGTCGAAATAATTCGGTTACCTCATCGAGTCATCGTGCTGGGTAAATGGCGTGGACGGAAGTGACGGCACAATGAAACATGATGAATGGAAAGAGCTAGATGGAAATGATTTAACACCTTGGGCATGTCGCTACGCGGCTTGTCCGAGGAGGGCAAGCTACTGTAGTTACACAGTTTTTAAGCTTTGTATTCTATTATGCAACATTTGAATCGCAACATGCTGTCCTACCCGTCATGACATACGGAGCCGAAACGTCAACACTCACAGTACGGCTAGTCCACCAGTTTAAACTCGCTCAACGAGCTATGGAACGAACTATACTCGGAGTTTCTGAAGGATAGAATCCGCAACTAGACTAACCGACATAGAACTAAAGTTTTCGACATGGCTCAGAGAATCAGCAAGTTGAAGTGGCAGTGGGCTGGTCATATCTGCCGATAACGATAACCGTTGGGGTAAACGAGTTCTTGAGTGGAGACCACGGCTTGGCAAATGTAGTGTAGGACGTTCTCTGACCAGGTGGAGCGAAGATCTGCGAAAGTCTGCTGGTAGAAGCTGGATGCGTCGAGCCCAGGACAGGGCACAATGGCCCTCATTAGGGGAGGCCTATGTCCAGCAGTGGACTGCTATAGGCATGATGATGATGATGAAGATGCTGCTCAACTTGTTGAGCAACGACGTGGAACATTTCTTTTGCAACGTTGTCTATCCATAATCAGTCACCGACAATATGTCGCAGAAGGAGCGTGTTGATCTTGGCCACGGTTACACAACTAAAATTTTTGCTGTAAACGCATATTGCTCGAAGTGTTAACGTCTACACACGCCAACACTTGAAGCGCAATTGAGTGTGGAACGGAGACAAACAACCAGACGCGCGTCATGTTGCGCGTCATCTGGCAAAGTTGCGCGCTGCTGTGCAACATTGTCAAACTTAATAAGCGTCATTGTGTGTGTGTGATTCAATACCTATGTCCTCACTGTGCCCTTTTTCATTCAAGGGCATGCATCACAGTGCATTAACCAGCGCACGTGATACATACCCGTGATGCATGCCTCAAATCAATTGACAGTATAGCGTGCGCTGTGAGGAACGTGTTCCCGCGACTGGTGGATTTCTGTGCAACAAAGCGTTCAACATCAAGATGGATGGAAGTACTTAGCCCTTGTTATCAAGCTGACTAACGACTCTGAAAATATTATATCCTGTTGCGGATGCATACAACAATTGAATGCGCCAAATGTAAATTGAATTGAAAAGGGAAACCATAGTTGAAGATGAATGGGGCACAATGTGGACATAGCTAACTTATTTAATACATAGCTGTAGGAGAGCGCATGTCTTTTAAACTTTGATGTCTCAATGGGTAGGTACTCTCTGCTACTTCTAAACCGGAAGATGAAGTACCTTCTTCTTCTTCGTATGAGATAATGGCTAACTCTTTGGTGTTGAAGTGATAAGTCCACCCGAAAGATTCCAATATGGTATAACGACTGAAAAGGCTGGGTCCTCCTTACATGCCTTCCGAAGTAAGGAAGCTTGCTTCCAATCATACCTATATTATAAATTTAAAAAAATTGTGTAAGTATGTTTGGTCCGACTCAACTCCGGCTAATTGATTTGGATGAAACTTGGAATATAGGTACATAGTCTGTGTCCTGGATTATCACATAGGCTACTTTATATCTAGGGAACACGTGAGCGAAGTTGGTAGATAAACCAACGGGTGCCTGCCTATCAACCGGAAGACGAATAGATGGAAGTTGATCCATAATCAACCTCATTATCAAAATTACAGGAAATCAGTGACCATTTATCTATAAAGTCATAGGTAACGTAACTGCTTCTAAAGATTCAAAAGCCTGATCATAATCCAGTCTATTCCAGAATCTCTATGCCACAGCCCTCATAATAGAGACGATATAGCTGCCGATTGCTTTCACAATCATTCGTCACTTCGGCCGGTTTTAACTTGTCTATCAGTGCTTGCTGTATTGTTGCTTTGGCATGTTTTGAACACGAGAAGAGCAATGCTAATGAATAGAGAACTATGTAAATAAACGATTAATACATAAATTTATAGAAGGCTAATAGTACGTATTACACAGCATCATAAATTATAGCCCCAAACTAAGCAGAGCTTGTATTATGGGAACCACATGACTGATGTACGACTAATATAAGTTTTTTTTTTGTAAATTCATACATATTATACACAGAAAACACCCAGACCCAAGACAAATATTTGCAGATCATACATTTGTCTCGCAGCGGGAATCAAACCCCCAATCTTCTGCGTCTCAGGCGGGCCCTCGCCCACTGCGCCACAGAGGCCGTTAAAATCAAATGTGCAGATTGGTTGGCTAGGGACTAATGAGAAAGGAAAGCGAAGCGCACTTTTAGCCTTTGTAAAATCAATATCGGAGAACCGAAATACAATTGGTATTAAAAGGATTTTATTTGATCACCATGTCCACAGATATTGATCTTGTCCAGCTTCTAGGTATACCAGCAGCCTTTCGCAAAGAGTTACTCTACTCTAAGTTGTGCGCTCGGTGTAATTAATCGATCAAGTTAAGCATCACTCCACCCGGTCATTACTTGGATGGGTAGACCGCTTAGTGCCATTTAGATCCAAGCGCTTCCGTGCTTTGGAAGGTACGTTAAGATGTTGGTCCCAGGTTAAGCGATGTTGAAGGCCTTCGGGAGGCCTTCAAGATCGAGTTGGCTCGTACAAAGACGGAAGAAATTAATTAGTTTTATTAATTGTGTACAATAAAAAAAATACTAGGTATTGAATGAATGAAAATAGTAACAGTATACACTATAAAAATAAAATAATAAATAAAACATTTCAAACAATGTTGTATAATTATTTATACTTATATTTCCTTCATCCCTAGTTTGCGCCTCTCTGTATCAAAACATTTATTTAAAGGAGTTTCCTCATTGATAAGTATCTACTATCCAATTTATTCAGGATCATGTTTTCAGTTACCGCAACGAGAGAACTGAACTATTTTAACAAAATTCATGCACTTTAACCTAGTTTCTTTGCGATTATATCGGTTTGAGTGTTTAGGGGTAGTTTATGGCTCCAGAGCCGGAACGAGGATTACGTTTGAATGGCCCATGGGATTTTATTAAATGGTCCAAACTTTAGGGTTTAATTTCATCCCATTCAAGCCAATAATAATAAACAAATTAGTCTAATTATCCGTTGTAGTTAGTTTCCACTGTTCCCACTTAATAGAGTTCTAAACTAGTTAGCTTGTCGCTTAGAGCTAAATAAACGATTGAATTTTCAAAGGGAAGTGTATTTTTATAATGAACGAAGAAATAAACATTATCACCATTTTCCTTGATATGCATATCTCAGATATTGCTCAGTACGCATCGAAGATACCATAAACATATACCATACCATAACAATAAGAAGAAAAACCATTTATTGATTCATACACGATATAATTAAAACACAATTAAATTAAATCAAACAAAAAGTAGTAAAAAATATGTATATCCAGGCAGACATGCACGGAGTCAAAATGCCTTGTCTCGGCATATTGCACACTGCACAGTGTAGCCATAAATGGAACACTATGCAGCGCTGGTAATTCTGACAGTGCAGTTATTATTTGTGATTTAGTTAGTTTGAAAAAAAAAATTTTTTTAAGTGGACTTTAGTTTTAGGTTTTAATTTTTTATGCTTACTGACAAGTAGTACTACCTGTGTGTTCATTTAATATTGCCATTACAGCGCCACCCTGTATATTGATTTCTAACCACGGTTCTTAAAATTTTTTGGGCAACCATTGTTCCAAACGACTCCGTTTCAGCATATACTAAATCAAAAAATAAAAAAAAGAATTCATACTCACCCGTTAAACATTATTTACAAGGTTTTTATTCAAGAAAAAAATAAATAAAATGAAATGAAGTTGTTTAATTATTGAGGGCATTTATAGAAATAAACTTTATTCAAATAGTTTTCACTGCCAAGATGGAGATTTCTAGGCCAACGCAGTAAAGTGCTAGGATGCTTATCTTTAAACCCACAGGTAGACCCTAGCCCCGTTCCTGACGAACCGTCCAACCTGCGAAGTAGATTTATTTCTGCAGATAAGTCGCGATGTTCGTGTTGGTGCACAATGGACTAAATCAGCGGTATCGCAGTCCTTGTGCCTGAGTGGATCACTGTCGGCACGGAACAGCACCTACTTTACTTCTTCTTTCTTCTTTTTCTAGTCATGTGTTTGTGGCTTTGAATGCTGAATAACACAATACTGTGCTATACTCACTGGAGCTCGCAGCTCCTCAGGCGCGTAGCGTCATGTCAGAGGCCCGCAGCCAACGTGTTAATGGGTTATTACCTCATTTATTTAAATCGTTAGTTGATTATAACCGTCTGTTAGTTAATTCCAAAATAAATCGGAAGATTTCAAAGATTTATCAAATTTATTCAATGAATATGCTTTTCATTGGATTTCTGCAAATGCATTCTACTGGGTTCCTTAGCCACAAGAGTTGAGTTATACGTGTTTATTCCAGTTTCTCACTCTTATGGGATAGAGTAGAAGTACCTAAAACCGGGAATAGAGAAACTCTAGTGTTGGAATTTTTAAGCCACCCGAAGGCCTGAAAATCCAACATCATAATAGTTTCCATCATATTCTTTATGTAAACCTATTAAATCAAATCAAATCAAATCAAATTGTTTATTTGCAACCAATAAAAACATTCAACACACAAAGTAGGTAACAATTTATAATTAGCATAGTTGCAAAAGGTCCCAACTCAGCATATGCAGGCTAGGCTAGCCTGCGCGGGTCTTCCGTTGAGGCCGTTGGAGACCAAATAATATAAGCACAATGAAAACAAAAATTTTTAGAGCCACGATTAAATTTAACATTAACTTAGGTAATATACACAAAGAATCAACAAGAATGCCTAAAAAGTTTATGAATACATAAAAATATAGTAAATATAGTAATATACATATAGCAGGTTAGTATAATATCGCATGAAATAAAGATACATATAAATATATAAATGTATGTGCATATATAACAATAATAATATGTATAATATACTTAGTAAGAGAAGAAAAAAACAAAAGTATTACGGTAGGTATCTTACACATAATATGATATCGAGGTATACTGGTTATATAGCACTAGTATCATGTCTTAGGGGTTCCTGCTTCTTTTGCCAGTCCAGTAAAAACATTTTTAATTTTAATTTAAAACATTGGATACTTTGAAGGTTCCTTATCGGCGGTGGGATGTTGTTCCAACATTTCGATGCAGCGTAGCGAAAACTGCCTCTAAAGGCTGCTGTTTTATGCCGCTGGGTTGAAAGCTGCATCGAACATTGGCGACGCTCGCAGGATCTTGTGTTTGACAACTCATTAAGCTTGCAAAAAAGATAAGCTGGGGCATTGTGCTTCATGACACCAAAGAGAAGACAAGCTAGATGGAGTTTACGTCTGTGTCTCATTTTTAGTAAATTATTTTGATTAAAAAAAGGAGTTACATGTCCTCTATGCGGGATGTTGAAGCAAAAACGAGCGCAAGAGTTTTGGACTCGTTGTATTAGACGCCGTGTTCTCTCCAAAAGGCGCGGGCCAAAAACTACATCGGTGTAGTTTAATTTGGAGAGAACCAGCGACTCTACCAGCTGAATACGCAACTCTTCCGATAAGTATGGCCTCATTCTATACAAGTCTTTTAATTTATAAAAACAAGATTTGACTAGGTGAGCTATGTGGTCTTCAAAACGTAGGTCACAATCCATTTGCAAGCCCAAATTGCGTGCTTTATAAACACGTTCAATGGGTTCATCCATCACAAGAACATCCGTGCTAAGGCTTAAACCCGCTAGTTGATATGAACTGCCAAAGATCATATATTTCGTTTTACTTGAATTGAATACCAAACTATTACTTTTAGACCATTGAGCAATATTAGAGAGATCGTCATTTAATTTATTAATTGCAATATTAATTTCAGAAGGGATGCAAGAGATGTATATTTGTATGTCGTCCGCATATATATGAAACTTACAGTATTTAATGTATGATTTAATGTCTGCAGAATACAAAATGAAAAGAATCGGGCCCAGGATAGACCCCTGGGGTACTCCCCTGTCTATTGTAACTGTGTTCGACATAGTTGGCGTTCCGTTACAGCGTGTTAGTTTAACGTGCTGAGATCGGTTGCAAAGATAACTAGCGAACCATTTACGAGCATTCTGATCAAAGCCATAATATGCCAACTTAGAGATGAGCAAATTAATATTTATAGAGTCAAACGCTCTAGAAAAGTCTAGAAGCACTAACACTGTACACATCCCTTTATCCTGAGCAAAAAGAATATTATCCGTCACATCTAACAGAGCGGTGACTGTGCTACGTCCCTTTCTGAATCCTGACTGCTCGTCCGGTAATATATGGTTATTTTCAAGAAAGTCTGTTAGTTGAGCACAAACGGCTTTTTCCAGAATCTTCGACATACATGGCAAAATACTTATAGGCCTAAGATCTTTTGGCTCTACAGGATTCGATATTTTTGGTAGAGGTCGAACTATTGCCAACTTCCAAATCTCAGGAAATGTGGCAGTACTTAGAGACACATTTATTATACTTTGAACAGCTTCTAATGAGTATGGAAGTGTCATGATAAGCATATCCAAGCTAATCAAGTCACAGCCTACGGCATTCGACTTCAAGCATCCTATGATTTTTGTAATTTGATCCAGACTAACTGGCTCTAGTTTAAATACAGCATCGCTAAAGTTGTTGAATTCATAAAACGTAAGCAGAGATATATATATGTTAATGGTGCCTTGAATATTCATAAACTGGTTTAAAATAATATTGGGTTCTTGCAAGTGTGATGGGAGCTCAGCTTCGTTTTTTGTTAATAAAGTATTCTTAATATTCTTCCATAGCTGTTTAGAATTTTTAATATTATTGTTGATATTGTATTTAAAATATGCTACTTTTTCATGTATAATGCCTGGTTGACGAGAGATTTCAGATTTTTATAATAATATTTTCGTTTAGTTTCAGACTTTGTTTTATGATAATCAGTAGAAGCTGCATCGCGTAATTTCATCATTAATTTTATCGTATCAGTAATCCACGGAAAAGAGCATGATTTAACAGTCATTGACTTCAAAGGTGCATGAAAATCAAATAGGAAAACGACACTTTCGCTGAAGACTTTAACCATTTCGTTGACATCTCCAAGTGTTTGTATCGCACGTTGCAAGTGTTTTTCAAAAACTTGCTGTAAAATATTTTTAATTGGTCTATACGTAATAGTCGTCGGTAAAAACTTTTCCCGTTTAATATTAAACTCGCAAGCTATGAGACAATGACCATAGAGCTTACCGACGTGATCGAGAGTAATATTTCTAGCACGCAAATCTGTACAAACCACGTCAATAAGAGATTCCGATGTCTCTGTAAAGTGTGTAGGCGAGGTAACTAATTGTGTAAACCAAGACAAGCCAGGAAAGTATCGAATTTTGACTTAACTTTAATTTCGTTAAAGTCACCTAACAAAATAAGATGGTCATGATTTGGAAGCGCATTTATTGAGTCAGTTAAAGCGTCAAAAAACATATCAATGTCAATCCAACTGGGGCGATAGGCTGTGCCTATTGCCAACTTTTTCCCGCTTATTGTCATGGTAATCCACATTTGCTCTACCATCGAGTGCATGGGATCAACGGGGTGGGACCAGGTACGCGCGTTAACACCTCGCTTCAAGTAGAATCCAACTCCACCTCCACGCATTCTATCGACTCGAGGACGAGGTATGTGGCGCAGCCTATAAGCCGGTAGAGAAGGCGCTCTTTCTTCTTGACCCACGTGAAGCCAAGTTTCATTTATAGCTAGCACATCAATATCGTATCGTTCTACAGTGGCTATAAAATTGTCATGATTTGTACCGAGGGAACCTGGGTTATACAGTCCAATTTTAAGCAATCTATTAATCATTATTACATACAAAAAATTTGAAGCAAAATGTGATTAAAAACCAAAAAATATATTGATACAGTGCGGTGATAATAATAATAGTGTTATACAAAATAGTTATAGAGCTTTTACAGAACAATAATGTTAAAGTTTCTTTCAAGTATAAAATATCAACAGTATACAATACAAACACATAAATAAAATACAATATATTACAGTTATGTAAATAAAATATGTAAAAATAGATACATTTTTGTTTACAATATTTAGACAGTAGAATCAAACTGGGGATTTCCCAAAAACCCGTGCAAAATCTGCCTCCGACCGAATAGGATGGGCTGGTTTTCCATCAGCCTGACGCGCATATATACGATCTCTCTTGGTCCAAGAGAAACGCCACTGCAACTTGCGGCACTCCTCACGAACACGGTGAAAAAGCTGTCTGTTCAAGCGCGTCAACCGCTCGTTGATAAAAATGCGGCTGCGATGCTCCGTAGTAGTGGCTCGTCCGGCGTCAGCAGCAGTCAGCGTAGATAGATAGATAGAAAATTCTTTATTGCACAAGACAAAATACAAGTACACAGGCGAACTTAATGCTAAATAGCATTTTCTTCCAGATAACCTTTGTAGTGTGGAGATAGATTGGTAGTGCTGCAAATTTTATTAATGAAATTGTAGAAAATTATAACATAACTAATAATAATAAATGAGATAGAGAAAAACCGAAAAAAAAAAGAAACCTAAACCATAGGTACTAAAGATAAAAATAAACTTACATACAAAAACTAAAATATCATAAACATACATAAATTACTTAAAGTACATAATACCTAGAAGCTCAATTTTTTCATTGACTATTTTGTAGAGAGATAAAATGATTATAAAGTTTGGATTTGAAGATTCCTAAGGAGAGAGAGCTACGAATATCTGCTGGTAGAGAGTTCCACAAACGTATAGCAGAAACTGTAAATGAGTCAGTGTAGAAGGAGGTGTTGTGTTCGGGGGTCTTAAGTCTTAGGTAATGCAGGGAACGGGAAGGACGATCTTGGGCAGATAGAGGGGAGAAACGTTCTTTACGGTAATTGGGAGAGAGTGGATTGTTGAGAATGCAGTACAGGAGACAGAGTATGTGTGTGTCACGACGGTATCGAATGTTTAGCCATTTTAACTGAGAGAGGTAGTATGAGATGTGGTCGTACTTGCGTAATCCGTAGAGGTATCTGATACAAAGGTTCAGTAACCGCTCCAGTTTGTTCAGTTGTTCTTCAGTGGCGTCAGGGTAACACACATCTGCGTAATCTAGGATAGGAAGCAAAATAGAGTTTACGAGAGTGATTTTAGCAGAGAAGGGTAGGAAGTTCTGCATCCGTTTCAAAGCATGCATGGACCCAAACATTTTTCTGCTGATCTCAGTGATCTGCTGGTCCCAGGATAAGGTTTCTGAGATAATGAGACCCAAATTTTTTACTTCAGAGCAGTAGACCAGAGGAACATCGTTGTATTTAACAGAAGGGAGAGAGTGTTTGTCCAATCTGGATATGAAAGTGCGGCTGCCAACAATCATCACTTGGGTCTTAGTGGTATTGATTTGAAGACCGAATTTTTGAGACCATAAAGAGACAGCACGTAAGTCTTCAGTCAAAAGAGTAATTGCATTATAAATGTCGCCAGGGTTAAAGGAGAGATAGAGCTGAACATCGTCAGCATATAGGTGGTAAGAGGTATAGCGGAGTCCGGAAACAAGGGTGTTAATGAAGATAGAAAAGAGGAGAGGGGAAAGGACGCTGCCTTGTGGAACGCCAGCAACAACGTCACACCAATTGGAGCAGGTATCATCAATTTGCACTCGCTGTTGGCGTTCACTAAGGTATGAGCGGAACCAGTCACAGGCCGACAATGAGATATTATGAGAACGAAGGATAGCGAGAAGAATCGAATGATCAACACAGTTAAACGCGTTGCTGAAGTCAAGTAATGTTAAGAGTGTGAGCTGCTTGTGGTCCATGGCCGATCGAATGTCGTCCGAAATTTTAATAAGAGCTGTACTAGTACTATGTGCCCCACGAAAGCCCGACTGGAAAGGATTTAAGAGGGAGTGGTTTTGAAGATGGAGAGAGAGCTGGCGGTACACAACACGTTCCAGAACTTTAGAGAGAAAAGGAAGAATGGAAATAGGTCGGTAATCTTTTAGCTCATTGGTGACAGATTTTTTGGGAATGGGGATGATATGCGCCCTTTTCCAAATGGAAGGGAAACAGCCAGAGGAGAGGGAGAAGTTAATAATATGGGAAATGCTAGGCAGAATACAATTAAGAATGGGCATGATAAGATCACGGCCAAGACCGTCCTGCCCCACTGCTTTGCTGGTTATACTGGTAACAATACGCCTTATTTCATCCTCATTCACAGAAGAGAAAGAGAAAGCAGGGATGTTGAGTTGAGTTTGGCTACCTAATTCTGCAATGGTTCTCTCCCGTACTATATCATCGACATGATGAGTAACTGATGAAAAGTGGTTATTTAGAGCATTAACATCAACTAGGGGAGCAACATGACTTTTGCATCGACCAAAACCGAGACTATGTAGAAGTTTCCACATGTTGTTGGGAGTACCAGAGCTAATTTTGCCAAACAAAAAGCGTCTTTTGGCATTTCTGATCATTTGGTTACATTTGTTGCGAGCTTTTTTGTATTGAGTCAAATGCTCCACAGACGGGTTTTTCCTGTTCCTACGATAAAGATAGTCACGCTTAGCCATATATTTCCTAATATCATCAGTTAGCCAGGGAGCCGGCGGCCGCTTCATGCGGACAGGGCGGAGAAGTGCATGTTTGTCATAAATATCAGTGATTGAAGTGTTCATAAACTCCACCTTCTCATCAATGGAGTGTAAATTATGGAGTTGGGACCAGTTGAAATTAGCCACATCCGAACACAGACTCTCACTGCACATACCTGCCAAGTTACGTTGGATCATATGAAACATAGAGGAGATCATGATGGGAGAAACCCGGAGCTGGAAATTGCCCGTGGCAAGTAATATGATCCACATTATTTGTCAAGATGTGATCCAACCAGGTGTGCGAACCATTTACATGGTAGGTAGGAGCAAGGTTCATCAGGGTTATGTTAAGCGAGGAAGTGAGGTTTAGCAATTTCCTAGCCCTAGAGTCTTGCCTCAGTGGGCATGTGTTGATATCACCTACAATCAGGGAATGGCTGTACTGGGGTAAATAAATTTCAAGAAGTTGTTCAAGGGAGTTGAAGTAATCAATCTTAGGGGGGGCATATACTACCCCAAGGAGAATACGAATGGTAGGCTTAACCGTGACTTCAATGAGGATATACTCCATTGAGGCAGTGTATGCAGATGGGGAAACGCTTAAAATCTTATACTTCAACTCAGACCGGAGATATATTGCAACACCACCACAACGTACGCCAGTACGGTCATTTCTGATTAGGGAGAAGCCAGGCAGTGAGAAGGAAGTAGAGGGGAGACTAGGTTTTAGAAAAGATTCAGAGACGAGGCAAGCATGAAGAGAGTTGATATCTAGAATATCAAAGAGTTCAGTTATATGAGCAGGTATACTCTGAGCATTTATATGACATACATTGAGGTTCTTAGATGGATTAGGAAAGGACTCAAGGAGCAGGTTTTTAAGGGGCTTAGCATTAAGGCTGTCATCAAGTGCATCCGAGAAATCTTCAGAATCCAGAGAAACAAATAAGTCCGAACAGATTGAGCTATCCATAGTAAATATATAAAATAAATAAATATATATATATATATATATATATATATATATATATATAAGAGAATCCTAACTAAATAAAAATAAAATAATAACTAATAAAATATGCTTAACAGTAAATACACGCACGCCTAATCAACTGCCGAAAACAGAGTACACATAGTCACACTATTCGCCACAGTACACTGCCAGTTTAAACTGAAAAAATATTTTTTCATATAATGCTCTAAACTACGAAAATTAGTCATTTCATTACAAGGTAGGAAAATAAGTCAATATGAGTATGTATAAAAAAAAAAAAAAAAACAGTCTACATCGACAAAAAATAAAAAGAACAACCTGAGGAAATAACAATCAGACTGGGGAAAGAAAAAAAAACTACATAATTATACATACAAAGGAAATACAAAGTTTTAAGTGTGTACATAATTGAATAAAATAAAATTTACAAACAGTTTAAATCAACAGAGGCCGTAAGAGAAAAAGAGGAACAACTTGACTGTCAGTTAATGCATGTGTCACTCAAACGATAGTATTGTCTATAACTGAAGCCAAAATATTAGAAGAAGAAGAAGAATTGGGTTGTCAATGTCAACTTCAACTTTCCGGCTAAGTACAAACTTCAAAATGTGATTGAATGAAAATGTTTTGTTCGAAACGAGAACGTAAACAAATAAACATGCAACATTCTATAGTCTACCTACTTACTTCGAAGAAATAACCAAATTGTAATTATTTAGTACCACCGGCTTTATGAAAAAGAATAGCCTATTATCAGAGTCCACAAAAACAGGGTTCAAAGTTCACAATTATTTGATGAAGCGAGAAAAGAAAACACCCGCACTTTACTTGGAGCGAGCAACCTTGGCTCTAGTTGCCGGGACACCCGGCCGCGTAGCGTACGACGCACACGCGCGGCTTGGAGCAAACGATCACGCAACTCCCGTCGCGCCAGACGTACCACAACGCGACGGGCACGCAACTCCTCTCCTGCGGCCGCCGCACTCTGTGCAACACCCACCCTCTCGACGAAGACGATATCACGATCCTCTAGTGTGACCCCCAACTTAGCACCAAGTACAGTCACCGTATGAAGTATATTTTCTCCTTTCTCCTCAGGCAAATGCCCAATCTCAAGGTCTGCCTGCAAGGACTCCTGGTCTCTATCGTTTAGTTCAAACAATTGTAATACGGTACGCTCCAGCTCAGCGACTGCTTGGGGTGCAGGAGCACATCGTTTCTCGGCTGCCTCGAGTCTCTGCTCAAAGCCGTCCATGCGCGCGTTAATTCCTGCTAGTGATAGCCGTAAGTCATTCATTTCCTTGCGAAACTCCCTCAGCTCCGCAACACACTCAGCCAGCTCACGGCGCAACTCTCCCACACCAGTGTCATGTGCGTCTGCGTTAATCAGCGGTACCCCCATTTTGGGCGGGCTAACTCCAGCGACCTCGCGTGAAATAGCGGCATCGGGAGCGGGAATACTATCCGAATTCTGCACGGTCGACCCGCTGACATTTCTGACAGGCGTACTACTGTTATCACCCCTTCTTCCCTTTTTCTTAGTACATTCAGGACATACCCATTCCTTACTTACAGCCGCTAAATTGGCTAGCCCAACGCAACCCTTATGATAGAGTGAGGGACATAGACTGCATGTAGCGACACCTGTTGAAACGTTGAGGAATTTACCACAGCCTGTACATTTAGCTACCATCTCGTAAAAGTGTAGCCTTATTGATAGAACGAAACAGCTAATAGCTAAAGCTTTTTAAAGCAGTATGTTGATCTGTCACTAGATGGCGCAAGCAGGAAAAAATGCACAAAAAGCGTAGAGACTTATAGCGGTGCGAACCCGGCGCCCGCAGCACACCGCAGACTAAATCTGACCTGTGAGCCACTAGGCCAATGTGTCAGTTGGAGAAGTTACGAAATTTTACTTGGCATCTTCAGTATCTCAGTTTTTTATCAGCGGGTAGGCACTGGGAGTTATGACTCAGTTCCACACAAAGGTTGACTCACTTGAATGTCGATGCCACGAAATAATCTTCTTAATGCTGGGCTTTTTAAGTTAAATTTGGAGTTTTCTTGCTTCACAGACAATTAAATGTTCCGAAAATTACGGAGTATGATCTGGTAATAGTACTCTTCAAAACGATATAGATTTCAAATATATTCAAGAACTTTTCATGCACGATTTATAAATTTTGTTAACAAAAATTTTGTAACACGTCCGCTCCGTTTCGAGGCACAAGCCGGTCTCTCTATTACCTATAGAACCTTATGAGAAGCAGGGATGAACAGAGCTGTCAGAATTAGCAAGTTGAAGTGGCAAAGAGCAGGCTATTAGCTCATAGAATTGATAACCGTTGGAGAATAAAGGAATAAAGGTTCAAATATTGACCGCATTCTGAAAGATGCAAGTGTAGGATGACCAGATGACCCGATAACGTCGTCAAGATCGCAGGAAAGCGGTTTATGGATAGGTGTTGAAAGTGATTACGTGGAAATCATTTGGGAGACCGAAGCTCAATGTACTTTTATAGTTTGTTGATGATGATGACCTATCACCAGATCTACCAGAACCATTGGACTACCAACTGTCCTCACTTAATATTCACCCGCACCTCCGCGTTCGGAAACTTTCCTAAGAAACTGGAAAAAGTTATGAAAGGGATGATTTAAACGAAGGATGAGGGTTGGGACTCATTGTTTCAAGGGTTTCAGAGGTAGAGCCCAATTTGCAGGTACCGGTAAATTAAGCTATTGGGCCGTTTGGGATTACTGCGGAGTTTTGCAGTGTTTTTAGACAAATAATAAAATAACACTCCGGTTTCGTGAAGGAAAATAACATTGTTAAGATTTTATAATATTACAAGAATTTCGACTTAGGCGGAATTTGAACCCGCGATCTCGATATTTATGCTTTACTAGCTTCCGACCGCCGCTGGAGCCATGGGCTTATCCTAAGTACGTGGTAATCCAGGTCAAAAACTAAGTATAGGTACTCCAAGTTTCATCCAAATCTGTTCAGCCGTTACAGAGTTGAATGAGAACAAACATAAACTTTCGTATTTATACTAATTAGTTACAATAGGTCGTGGACAACGATATCATCTCAAGCCATTTACGTCCAAATACGTAAACACTATTCAACCATTTAAGATCGTATATCCTTATAGTTGACCGGGTGTGAGATTCTCACACACTGATCCCAAACTAGGCAGAGCCATACAATGAACATAAGACTGAAACATGTATAGATATACCTAAAACACCCAGACACAGAACCAAAATACATGTTCACCACACAAGTCATTGTCCTGAGCGGGAATCGATCCCGCTACCTGTAGCTCAGAAGACAGAGTTACTACCAACTGAGCTATGAAGTCAGCCAGTTATATGAGTTACAATATCATTTACTGACGTAGAAACGGCTAGACTAGTTTATTTCAGCTACTTCCATAGCATTATGTCGTACGGCATTTTGTTGTGGGGGAATTATCAACACCATATTTGTGTTGCAGAAGAGGGCTGTTCGTGCAATTTATAATATGGGGCCCAGAGAATCACTTAGAACTAAGTTTAAAGAAATGTTATGACAGTGGCATGACAATATATATATGAAAACTTAATGTATGTCCGAAAACATATTAATTTGTTCAAAAAAAATAGCGACAATCAAAATGTTAACAGTAGAAATAAAGATAAACTAGCTGTTCTTACTGTAAGACTCCATAAAGTTAGTCAATCATTTAAAGGACATAATGTACGTTTATTTAACAAAATCCCAAATGACGTGATTAATTTATCTGTAAATAAATTCAAAAATGTTGTTAAACGTAACCTCTGTAATAAGGCTTATTATAAAATATCTGATTATTTAGATGACAAAAAATTTGGGATGAAACGGTCTCCAACGCCCTCAAAACTAATATAATAGTTAAGAATACAGAATTTAACATGGAATTAAAAAAAATATAAGCCCAGCAGAGTTTCTTGTAAATTCTTCTCGCGTTACTAATTAGTATTCAAAGTTATAGTATATAAAAAAAATACTATTCAAAGTGTACTATAAAGTGTAATAAACAAATTTTCACTATCATATAACCTGAGCTGGTCATTCGATATACCTTTTCGAAGAAAAGCTTAAATGTATCCCTCTTCGTCTCCAACATTTGGCCGGAATTCCGGAACAACTAAGTTATGCGGATTTCGTCCTTTGTCAAAGACCAGGCAGATAAGAATGGACGATGGATGAATTAACAATTTGGAGTGACCTAAAACAACTACGGTTTGTTATCATTCACATGATCATTGACCACGCATAAAGCTTTACGTACACGCGGCAATCACACTTTTGTGTTGTGAGCAGCAATGAATAGAATGACACTACCTGCTCGTAAAAATGGAGGTAGACTTGTCGTCGTGGCTTTTGCTATTACGAAAACAAAGTTAACTAAACTCGATTTATTATTTTTTCTACGTACAAAGTAGTAAGACGGCTGGGTAGGCTGTGATGGATTATGTAGGAAAATAATCTTATATAGGTCACTCATAGATAGGTATCGTTTTTTGCACAGATCAGTACCTTCCTATTTACCAATCTTTAGATTAATAAAATATTTTTGTATTCTTTGTTCTTAAGTGTCATCTATCATTTATCTAGTTGCTAGACAAGCACACAAATGCTTCTAATATTTATGCCTAGTATGTAATGTAATTTCTATGTAATTCTCATTTAAGTAAACATGTATTTTGTTCTTTTTGAGAATAAATAATCTTTAAACCGACATTGACATTGACATTAATGAAGACGACAAATGATAAACGCTGGCGAAAACCAATTTGCTTGTCCGCATCAATGAAAAGCCATTTTGATTTTCGTCGTTCATCATTGGTCGTCATCATCACTAGTCTCTCACTATCAATGTCCCTCCTATCAATCTATATTTAACAAACTGTAGATAGGTATGACGTATGATAGGTTTTGACGTAGTGTAGGACGCCCTCTGGCCAGGTGGAGTGACGATTTGCGAAAGGCTGCTGGTAGAAGCTGGATGCGTGCTCAGGACAGGGCGCAATGGCGCTCATTAGGGGAGGCCTATGTCCAGCAGTGGACTGCTATAGGCTGATGAAGATGATGATGAGATTGGTACTTTTCGTTCAGGTCCCATTTTGATTAGAGCACCCTGTGAACATATCTCTCTGAGAAAGTCATCATACTTTGATCATCTTAAGCAAAAACAAGACACTTTATTATAGAAAATACCAGTTTCGCGACTTATGGGGACAACCTATGTGACCGCTAAAACGTACTCATAGTTGACAATAACTATTTAGAGAGTTTATACCTACGCTACGCTATAAACTCTCTGAAATGAGTTTAAGATAAAAATTACCTACGAAGTAAGTACCTACTGTTTCTGTACATAATGAAGTTTACCTTTTAAGTTTCTTTAATGTTGCTTCATTGTTTATTTAATTATTTAACGCTAAATTTATTAACTGAAGTTCCCACGGGATTTTTGTCTCGTACTTTTTCCTAAAAGGAAAATTACAGGACAATCTGTGTTAATTAGAACTTGAGTGGGGAGAGGCTTTTACGGGTGACGAATCAACATCATCAGGCGATAGAAGTTCCCCCCGTGACCTGACTGTTCATTGCACTTTTACGTAAAGTACCTATTTCTTACATCTCTTTCGCTTGGCTTAAGATAGAGAGAAATTCGCAGAGCTGACGGCTAACCTCCAGTAGAGGAACCAAGTAGAGGATCCACCAGAGGAAAAAGTAACGTATTTGGGTGTAAGGGGTTCCAACCGCCTCCTTCGGTACTCAAGGCAAACTTACTTGCCTGTGGTGCACCCTGCTAGTAACAAACGAGGTTCTGGCGGCTGGCTGATTGCGGTAAAGCGCACCCTCCCTGTCTGGCAGCAGCTGTTGCAGTGCGAGAAGCTTCGTCCTGCTACCCCTAACCTTTAGGATTATGGCCATATCTCCCTTATTATGAGATGCCACAAAAATCTTAGAAAAACTTAGGAATACTTAGGTAATTTCTGATCCAACCTCTGCAACAAAGATGATTTCGGTTTAATTTATTCAAATGTTTGGGACGTCCATCATTTTGGGCACGTCCTCGTAGCGAGTGCAAAGGGCCGTTCAAACAATAACTTGACAGATTAACTGAGGGCCCTCAGAACTTACAAGATTTCCCTCCGCAGTACTTGAGGTTCAGGCGGGAAGAGAGAGCTAGTGCACTGAACTTGTACATAACTAGGTACACCATGCTAAGGCCCCATTCAAGCTGCTATCTTCATCAGCAAAAAATGACAAAAAAAACATCCTTTTTTTTGTCTAGAGCCATAAAGAAAATATCTAGCCATGGATCCCGCTTAAAATAAAAATAATGAAACTGATAAGGTATGGGTAGATACTAGGTACATAGACGTTCATATTTGTGCTAAACGCGTTTTACATTTCTTTAGGTGCTTTATTTGGTTTGCCAAGTATAAATAAATGAAAAAATAACTCTGCATTCAGAGAAGTATAAAGGCAGTTAGACTGTAAAACACAATTAGTTGAATAATTAATCTACTTGCAGAATTGAAGTTTAATTCCTCCTGAGAAAATATATTGCAACAAAAATAATAACTACAAAAATAACGTTCTCATCAATAAAAACTTTTGAATTGCAGAAGGCATAGCCGTCTTACGGTGGTATCTATGCCGCTGGTAAGATTTTTGTGAAATAGCTTTGTCCATAATTTGATCAAACATAAAAAATTGTCCCTTAAAAAAGTTCTGTCATCAGCATCACATTTTATAATTTCATAAGATTATCCAATTTATTTCATAGATGCATTGCACACAGATATTGCCGTATCCTACCGTTGAGACAAACAGTGACAGGACTAACTTTAAACAATGATTAAAATTAAATAGGAGTTAAGTCTACAGATACGCGGTTAAAGTACTGATGACCTAATTCATGCAGTGATCTAGCTGTCCCTAAACTATGCTAAGGGATGATTTCATAATAAACAAACGCCCTCAACTTCGGCTGTAAGGAGTGGAAGTGTGCAAGTTTCTTTTGAGATTTTGGAAGAACAACAAAATCGCTAAACATCGAATTTTTTTGTGACATTAAGACAAAAAGGGCTCGTTCTTAGCCATATCCATGATATCCATGATAAATGAAAGCCATTTTTTCATACATTTTACGTCAAATTCAAAACAAAATAATAAGCTCCATTTTCTTTCCCACGATATTTTTGCCTGAGCTTTTAGGCACCGATATAAGTATAAGTACCTACCACGATGCTTTAGAAGTTAGTTCTAAAGTCTATGCTCAAGTCACGATCACTTTTGAATGCGGTTCAAGAATATGGAATTGAGTATTTAATGCTGAGTGTACATCCAGTACTCCAGCAACCTCTGTGTTTCAGCAGTCAAAGTGTTAATACAGAATGTTAACTTTTATAATTCTAAGGAATTTTTAATTAAAATTAAGATAAAGAAGTATTAAGAATAAATCCGTGGAAGTCTGGGAACAAACTGAATTGGGGACATAGCGACAGAATACGTTCAAAAACATATCTTAAGGAAAAAAGATTGAATCATAATATTTGCTTCCGCTAGCGGCTTCGCTCGCGTGGTACCTGTGTGGTACCTATACACACGCAAACTTTCGCATTTATGATATTAGTTAAATTTTATGTGATTTGATTTTGTAAAAGCGCTAAGGTAATTTGATTGAATTTATAGGTCTCCTTTATCAATTAGAAGGCTATGTAGTGCTTATTATGAAGTACCTACAAGTGCCTGTTATCGACATGTTCAGAATCAGAATTTCCACTCGATTCTCGGTTTACATAGCGATTTAATTTGAATAGACATCAAAGGTCTGGTTGAATATTGATCAATCGGTTCCGAACCCTTGTTGTAGGTAACAATTTGAATTATGCTGAGAAAATTGATAGTTAGTGCCGTTGCGTTTAACATTGGTGGCGTGGTGAAAATTTCAATAAAATATCCTTTAGTCTAGATTTAAATTAAAGTGCTAAATTTGTTATTATAATAACATTATTAGAAATATCAATAAGGTACTAGCTTTTCCACGCATCAGAATTTATTTTAAAAGTTAATTTTGATGTTGGGTGAAATGTACCATAAGTTCTTTGCTGTATCCCTGACAATGTACGCGAAAGGAGAATGCCGTCTGATGTATGGCGCTCGATACCAAGACTAAAGTAAGTGCGTCAAAAAAAATCTTCAATAAGTTTTTAGTCAATTCTAGTGTCAAAATAATTGAAAATTAGGGTTATTGCCATAGTAACACTTTACATCAATGTTTGTTGCCAATGGTAACATAGATATAATTGGTTGTTGCAGTCTAATGGCGGCGTGCGGCGGAAACCAAATCAACGAAATTTTTTTTTACTTGATTATTTATCCCGTCAGTGTGTAATACTATAGAAAATGTTAATGTCATTTATAAAATATAATACATTTTATGGGATACGTTCGGTTTTGACGCAATTGGTACCGGTTCTCGGCATATTTTATTGATTTGGTTTCCGCTGCACGCCGCCATTAGACTACAACAACCAATGATATATACGTTGCTATGGCAATAAACATTGATGTAAATGACAATAACCCTCATTTTTATTTATTTTTACAGTAGAATCGACTAAAAACTTATTGGATATTTTTTTGACGCACTCACTTTAATCTTGGTACCGAGTGCCATACATCAGACGGCATTCTCCTTTACAGACGGTTTTTCCAAGCAATAGCTATTTTTATTATGAGCTGTAACTTTAAAGTATTTTTTTTTCTCTTATTGTACTTGAAGATGGAACGAGCACATGGCTCACCTGATGTTGAGTGGTAACCATTACCTATCACAAAGCATTGCAACATAGATCACGTTTTTTGGAACGTGCTCTACGATGCAACGCCCTGCGTCCATCAACTTGAGGCATGATGATGATAAGCCTCTTGTGCTTGTAATTTCACCGGCACCCACACCCTTCAAACCAAAACACAGCATAGCTGCTTCACGGTAGAAATAGACATGGTGGCAGTACTTCCCCGGACGAGCCCTCCACAAAGAACTCTACTACTACTAAACTAATAATAACTAATAGCTTACATAATGAATTTTGTGCAGCATCAACATCATGATGCGCTCTTTTTTCTTGTTTTGCTTTGTACGTATTTTACATCTCGTTCACTCAATCAGCTCTTGCCGTTGCCTTAAATAGGCAAAGTGTTAAATTATTAAAAAAGTAGGCAAATTATATAACTATGCAGCGTAGGATATCGTTATAACTGCTATTTAAAACTACCATGGGCCTGTCAGACCGTTGTTGTTGAAACAAGTTGAAACGTACTAGCTTTAATTTACTATTCTATCCATTCGATTCCAAATGCTCCAACCAAACCACCCAATTTACAACTCAAACACAGAACAAAGACCATAGCAGCGAGCATAGTACTTCGTGGACAACGTCAAACTAACCAAACGGTCAACCAATCATTAATTAGATAGCAAGACATGTCTACTGTCAACGATAAGGGTACCTAACACTTGAGATTTTTTAATCAAAGAGCCATTGAGATAAAAAAGCAACAGTTTTCCTTTATCGATGTAGAAGCAGAATCTCGAATATTTTCACATGTCATATCGTAAGCGTACCTTGAAATTATGGCCGATGAAAAAGCGTATAGATTTGAAATTACGCGTTGTCATTGGCCAAAATTATACGTCCACGACCACGACAATACCTTTTCGATAATAAATATCAAACTCGAATAAATCAAACTAAGTGAAAAAGTAATACATAGGACTACATAGGACTTTAAAAGAAAAATAAATAAATAAAAATCGATTTTTTATGAATGCGAATGTTTGTGTGCGTCTGTTGTTTTTGTGTTCAATAAAAATAATATTAATAGAAAATATTTTATTTTTCAAAAATATAACATGGTATGTACATAAAATAAACACAAGATCACGTTTAAAAGCATCAGGTAAGAGTAACACATGAGCCTGAACTAGGTAATCCTGTGTTTTAGGCGAGAAGAGCTAAAATTTAAATAAAATAATCACTATTTAATATATATACTATTTATATTCATGCTATGAAAGGTAACTATGTAGAAGATTACAAAAAAAGCTAAAGCAATGCACAAAATAACTAAATCATGGCATGTCATGGCACACTTATGACAAATCTTAGTACTTAACTCAACTCTACTTACATTAACCTAAATAATTGCTAACAATATAATACATGCTATTTTACTATATTTACTTACAATATTTATGGTATCAGGCAGTATTTAATTAATTTTCACCTATATAAATAGCGTCTGATCGCTAACGCAAACCTCTATGCTACACTTGTCCTGGTACCGCATGCAAATAGGTACCTTACTTCATAACAGCAATCCCGCTGGCACTTCAATACAGGAGCGCTCCAATTCGATCAGTTCTACAGCAGGCTCTGGCAGTTAATTAGACAATAGGAGCGGGTATCGGAATCCGCGGTATTCACGGCGTTTGGTACCAGAATACCGGTACGAGAATGACAAGCACCAACATGGAATATACGGAGAAGGTATTTGTGGAACTAAAAACCGAACTCAATTGTTTTGGTGTTTAGGTTAATTATTTTTTATCACAAAACCAGCGCAGCATTTAAGATTTATGTTCTGATGCTGCTCATGACGCGATAGGGTCTTATTTTACAAAAAAAAATATATTCCGTTTTTACACCTATTCATCACACATACATATCACTTACTTGTGTTATAAACATAACTAAGTTACTTACCTTTATGGCTCAATTTCTTAATTCAGTTGGTTTTTTTTCAGTTTGAATCGTCGAAGCTCTACCCTGGTCCAGGGTACAAGATTTTTTGCTTTTTAATTGAAGTTGGCATTGAAGTTGGTTATAGATTTTTTTTAATTATATTATAATGAAATTTTTTCTTAGGAAATTTTGGTTTTAATTGCCGCGGATCTACAGGCAATGCCTCGTCCATTCAAAACGACATCTTGTATTGGCTATGAATGATGCAATGCGGGTGATAGCCGTCAATGACAGCCAGCAAGATCACTTATTTAGCCGTTTGGGATGCGAATAGATCGCTCATTCTCATTTCCATTGTAGGTACGAATTGGGAATTATAAACCTGGATCTGGATTCAGAATAAATTTATTTACTTACTAGCTGACCCGACAGACGTTGTCCTGTCTCAAAGAAGGTATCGAAATTAAAGAAACATTCAAAAAAGATATCGAAATGGAAAAATCAATCCAAAGGATATTGAAGAGGATTAAGCAATCAATGAGGATATCAAAGTGGAAAATGCGATCATAGAGAATATCAATGTTAAAGAAGCAATTAATGAGGAATCGAATACTGAAGTTGAAGATGCAATCAAAGAGTATATCGAAGTGGAAAAAAGCAATTATTGAGCATAAAACGTCGACAACAACAACTACCCCTACCCCTACAATAATATTAAAAAATAAATAATAACGGAATAAAAAGTCCTTTTGTAGTATCCTATGTCTCCTGGTCCTAAGCTATTCCCCCATAAATTTTCAGCCAAATCGGTTCAACCGTTCTTGAGTTATAAATAGTGTAACTAACACGACTTTCTTTTAAATAGCCGTTCTAGTTAATTCATTTATAAATTAACTAGAACGGCTTGCACCATTACTCTAATTATAAATAATGTATTTGGTTGAATGTTTTATAGGTAGGTACAATTTCAGAATTAAATATATAGGGTATAATATCGGTTCTTATGTTGCTGTACGGGCCGCATCCCGCATATTCAGCCTTTACAAACAATAAGCAAATTGTGCATAGTAAGTAGTAATTTTTCGATAATGAAACAGTTGCAACCTCTCATCGGTGACGAACAGTCGTTTCACTCATTATCATACCGGTCCCATCAAAGCAAGCAATCATCATTATCATCATTCTGGGTATTGGAAGCAAGCCGTACCCAGACAGTTGCGCTTATATGTGTACGCGTAGGTATACCTATGCCTATATCGGTAGGTTAAACTAATAACCATACTTTCCAGTTAACACAAAAATGTTGTATGTACCTTTTATTAGGTACCTTCTTTTCTTTTTAAGTAATTACTTAAGTAATCTTTTAGCCGCATTATTCATTTTGTCTTTTTCGATTTTCCTGCTATTATTAATTTCGGTTTTTCCGAACTTCCTAAACCACCACAGTATTGCCTTAGCCTTTTAGGTACCTACCTAGAGAGGCTTGAATATGGCTCGGTCGTTTTTTGCACGCCTCAATAGAAAACCAAAATGTAAAAAATACCGAAAAAGCTAAGTGTGAGAGTAGCCACTTTGGATTACAAAATAAATCAGTTTTAGGTGGTAAAAGTAGATGTTTTAATTTTTTTACCTAGTTCCTCAATAAGCTACCTACATAGATGTGTTGTGTTGATAGGTGTGCCTAAATAAATAAGTCCCCACCTACTTTTCTACTATATATTAAGATTATATGTAAATTTATATTATTTGTAAATATAATAAGCTGGTATCAGGCTTGATCCAAGAACGTATATGGTAGGTAAGTAGATACTTAGTTTACTTACCTGCTAACAAAGCCAGATCGGGGTTCATTTTTTTTTACACTAGGGTTCCTACACCTTACTTCATAAAGTCTTCGGGCAGACCGGACGGCTTAAAAATTCCGACACCAGAGTTTGCCACTTGCTTATAGTAAGTACGAAGAAAGAACTAGTGTGGAACTATAGGTAGCAAAATTAGTTGCAGCCCGTATGGTTTTTGGTAGAGCTTCGTAGAGCCTCTACGAAAGTCTACGAAACTACGAAGCTACGACCGCTACTCAGCCGCTACTTGTATGTAAAGGTAAAATGTAAAAAATTCTGGTAGGTACCTTCTTTAAACCATAACCTACTTATATAATTTTGTTTAGTATTCTACGCTTTTTCACAGAAAATATTGCATCGTAGACTTCTGAGAAACTATAAAAAAAATATTGATAAAATACTTGATTTTTTTTTATACTTTAAGCACATTAAATGTAACAAAACAGGTGCTACGAGTATTTTCTACCAGCCAAACCTGTGGTTTGTATAATATTGCATGAAATTGCCTCGTAAATAAATGCCTATTTTAGTGTTTGCGCCATCTATATTTTTATTACCGTACTTATATCATAATTATCTATAACAACGCCATCTATCCAGTACACTGCGTTCTAAGTTATACGGATACTTTCTGTGCTTTACCATTCATCAACCATTCATCCGGACACGGGACACCGGACACAATAATTATACTTGATACTGGCGAAATTGTGGAAACTATCCCAGAAGCCATTTAATAAAGAAGTGAACCATTCATTCCGTTCTCACAAGAATCTTAAAGAGCACTGGCTATTTAATAAAATTAGGACAAAGCGGTCATCCTATGAATTATAGTAGATTATTCATATTATACTAACTACTGCCGAGCAAAGCACTCCAATTATTATAGCTAACATAAAAATCTGGCCAAGTGACTCGTGCACGAAGGGTTCCGTACCATCATCATTAGAGTCATATATATTATATATTTATTTAATTATTTATTTTTGAAGTAATTATACAACTTTTTTTTTAATATTTCAAGTGTTTTTAATATAGAGCAAAAATGCGAATAAAAACACATTGGTCATTGGGAGCACCCCTTAATTTATTCTATTTTTAGTATTTGTTGTTAATATAGCAGCAACAGAAATACATCATCTGTGCTTTCAACTGCCTAGTTATCTTAAGCGCTATCCACACATTTCCGGGTCAGGGCTATCCGTGTTCCGACAGTGTTCCCGTCAGGGAAGTGCCACCCGTGTTCACACATATCAGGGAAACCGGTATCAGTGTAATCTGTTTATTTAGCTGATACGTACATATCATCTGTTTCTTTAGCTGATACGCACACAACCCGATGTCCTTAATAACACTGAAGAATTGGCAATGATTGCAATAGCGTTAGATGAATAAGAAGCTGATAACGATAGATAAAAATCGGAGCGCACTGACAGGGCGTCCGTGCGTCCGAGTGTGCTCCGGGACACAGACGATCCGGATGCGCCTGACACGGAGCTGTGTGAACAAGTTCATATAAGTTGTACGTAACCGATTTTTTCCTCGTCCCTGACGGAACACGGCACGGCCGGGTACCCGGAAATGTGTGGTTAGCGCTTTAGTAATAAGGTCCCGTTTTTAACCTTTGGTGGTGAAAGTAAAAGTAATAGCGAAATTGTAAATTTTTATTCAGTAGGACATCATGAGGGGAGGGAAAGATCCCCACTCTTACTAAGCCATACCTATATTTTTTAAATGTTACACCAGTAGTCCCGTGGTCACTAAACTCAGGGTCAATCAATGTGTCAATGTTCATTACAAAAGTTTCACCCCTCAAAACCTCCTCTACGATGGCGTCGTAAAAAGTTTTTTACCCAATATAGGGTATAAAAGGTTCTTTTTTGTATTTTGTCGTATTATATAGGCTACATCCAAACTGGCGGGAGTATAACTTATGAGTAATGACTTTCCCCTCTATATTATATCGTATCTAAAAGAGAACCAAAATTCACCCAATATTACGTTCTGTAAGAACTTATCTAGATAAAAACGAATTAAGCAAGAAGTGCAATGAAGTAGAATCATAGATCTTTTATACTACCGTTAGATTGGCAATACAGTGCTAGGAGCGAGACCAAAACAATAGTACACGAGTATGTGTGTAATGTGCATGTGTGCAACAAAAATAGTGATGTGCTATGCACTGTCTACCTCAACTTCGATTATCGATAGGTACCTAGAGATTGCAACGTCTTCGTCTCTGTTTATTTGATGCAATGTACTCGTAAAGTTAATATCATGTTGAGGGAACAAAATAAAACTAACTGTGCAGATAACTAATTTGTTGTAAAAATGTCGTAAACTTTCTTAAGAAACATTTTGCAATTTTACTTCATACTTATAGCAAGTATGTTAAAAAAGTTTTTACAGGACACAAGACATTCATTTACTAACTTTCGGAACATATTTTCTTTGACATTTTATCCTTTTAAATGTGCTCGGAAAACTCGTTCAGACCGAATACCTATCTCATAACCTCTTTTAAAGGATAACAAAACCACCTATGTCCTATAAAAATGAAAAGTTAGGGCAAATGTCTTCAGTTGCGTATCATACTCTTGTTTGAGTTTTTTATTTTATTTTTTCTCTTCTACTCTTTCAATGAGGTGCTGCAATAAATCGTTAGAACAAGACCCCATTACGGCACTAACGTTATTTTGAAGCGACGGAAGACTTTCCAGATTTTCATCACTTGTGACAACTTTAACACTTTTTAGTCCGCTCATTTTTTTTTGTACTCTGACATTTTTTAATTTTTTTTGTTTCATATTTTAGCGTCTCTTAAGGATGTCAATAGTTTTCTTCATTTTTTTCTTTCTCGGTGAATTGTCCAGAAGAAAAACGTTTGCTGTAGAGCTTTTGGGTACCGGCGTTATATCTCTGTAGATATATGAAGATACTTTGCGTTTTGACTTCAATACCACTTGCAAACGAATTTACCTATTGTAAAAATGTATGGTAGGTAGTATAGGATGCCCTCCAGCCAGGTGGAGTGTCGATTTGCGAAAGGCTGCTGGTAGAAGCTGGATTCGTCGAGCACAGGACAAGACGCAATGGCATAATGGGAGGCCTATGTCCAGCAATGGACTGCTATAGGCCGATGATGATGATGATGATGATGAAAAATGTATGTACCTCTCTATATATATATATATATAATGAATATTCATTCAAACAGTGAAATTAATAGAAATAGCAACAAATTCAGTTAATTTACGAGTAAGTAGTAAATATACTTTAGAACGTATAGGATAACTTACTGGCCTGAATAATGTGGGTACTGATCCTGAACGTAACTTCACTCTTTGTGCTCCACGTTGAAAAAAACATTTTTGTTCGAAGTGCTTGCTGCATATATATAATAGAATATTTTTTGGGTGCCCATTCACATTGACGACCTCTGTGGCGCAGTGGGTGAAGGTCCGCCTGTGACGCAGAAGGTTGCGGGTTCGATTCCCGCTGCGGGACAAATGTTTGCATGTTCTGCAGATATTTGTCTCGGGTCTGGGTGTTTTCTATGTATGATATGTATGTATTTACAAAAAAAAATGTATCTATGTAGTATATCAATCATGTGGTTCCCATAATACAAGCTCTGCTTAGTTTGGGACTACATGATGCTGTGTGATAACGTCCAGGATTATTATTATTATTATTATTATTATTATCTGTTTATCATTTTTAGCCATTTTTGTCGTATTTCAATATTATTTGGAAATCTGAAAAATTATAATTGTTATTATAAATTGCTTTAGGAATCCTAAAATATGAAATAAAATTACCACTATGGCTGCATGCGAAGCATTACTTTTGTCAGCTAGACACATCGACAAGATGCTAGGTATCGAAATAATCGACTATCGATACTATCGATAGTATCAATCACTATTTCTACAAAAGTGACGTTAAAAATAGTAGGAATTCACGTATTTGATAAGATTCTAAATAAAATTCCTATACATTTAGAACATAGATGTGATAAAATGCAATAATTTTCCCTATCCTTTTGTGTAATAAACTATGGTAGCAATGCTAAAATATTGGAAATATACAGCTAAAAATTCCAATGGTACTTACGTGTGAACCGTATAATTCTGTGGGTGTTCTTTCTTAGATGAGGTACATTCAAGTACCGCACAAGTCACCATTATTCACGAACAATAAATTACACAATTACAATTACACTGTAAAATACGGAGATTTCGTAAAATATTCTGGATTTCTATCTTTCACGAATGACGCCAGGCCGATACAGGCCGATAGCGTGTACATGAATGGTCTCGCCTATCTATCTCGCTCTAACACACGCGTATAATAAGTTCCCTCCCTTTTGCATTGCCAATCTAACGGTAGTATATAAAAGATCTATGGGTAGAATGCAGTTTGACGAGTATGCTTGGTTTGCTAGCAACCTCCAGTGACCTATTTACGTTGCTGTCAAGAAATAACTTTTTGACTCCTTTTGACTTTTGTTTGTTTGTTCATTTTCATTCATCCATTCATTCACTTTGATTCAAACGAACGTTTCGTTCGTTTTTCGTAAACAAAGTGTGTGGTGTGAACTGAATTTGGGCGTCGCCTATCTCAAAATGCTGATTACTGATAATTTTCTGATTACAAACAGATAAGCCTTTGCGTACCATCGTAGCAATGAACTAGTTAAAATTAGGGCTATAGCAGCTGACAATTTGGCATTACTTTATTGTTTTTTAGATGTGTGTGTCGCTCGGTGTTTTGTTGCGAGTTTTATATCTAGAAGTCGAATTTAACCAATTTACAAGTCCAACTCCGTGTTTAGATTTATCAGAGTAATAAATACTTTTACTTTTCTTTCATTAAAATCACCTAAACAGTGATGAAACCATAAAAATTGACAGAGTGAGTGATTATGGTGACTCATAAAGAAACACTTGAAATCTATTCTTTAACGTGGAATAGTATGTGAAAATGATGAAAAAGGCATTCCTAACGTTTTTATTATGTGCCAGTGTGAATGGACAGTCAAATAAGGATCTATACAATGGGCAATTCCATAATGAGTACTATGGGGGGAAACAGGACGGTGCCAGACCACCTAGACTACCCAGCCCAGGTGATAGTGACTATAGGACTTATGTGTATAACAACAGAAGATACGGAGTCGATCCGACGAGATTCAATCCATACAATCCTAATATAAACCAGCCGGGAGGCTTTCCATACAATCCTCTGTACACAAATCCGTTGGACGATCAATACAAGTATGTTAATGTAAGTATTCTATTTAATTTCCAATGCATTATTAGTCATAAACTTAATCAAGAAATGGCAAAAGAAATAGAGGTTGACAATGCAAAAGATGGGAAGATGAACTAAAGCTTACAGCGGGTCCAAAATGGAGAAGAGTTGCAAAAGACAGAAATCAATAGAAAGTGTTAGAGGATGCCTTTGCCAAGAGGCACACTGAGCTCCGAGATATACTGTAACTCAGGAAAGAAAACAACAAAAACTTAGCTAGCAAAGGAGTTCCAGGATAAGAAGGCTATTGAATTGATTTGAATTGAATTGAATGTGTTAATCTAATTCACAAACTGTGCGTTTCAAGTTTCATCCAAATCCGTTCAGTAGTTTTTACATAACAAACATTCATCCATACATCTATACTGACAAACTCACATTTATAATATTAAGTAGGATAAATACTCAATTGTATTATGATAGACAAAAATATATTTTTTGTACTCTTCTTTCTATGCCATATTTTATGCTAAATCTATCTGATAATATTTCTTATTTGATATCCTTATTGGGTACTTATTTAAAGTGAAAGCAGGCCTATTTCACTCCGCAGAATAGGTATAAAAATATACCTACGCATCGCCGGCCTATCGAGCGTGGTTCGTTACGTCGGTTGCCGCGTTCTGCCCGGAACGAAAGTGTCCTTGAGCAGCCGCGGCATTTTAGTTTGTTTTTGTTAATGTACCTATATTTTTCGCCAAATGAAGGCAAAAAAATACTACACAGCATTTGGTTGCCTGAATAATAATAAGAAAATGTAAATAATACCAATGGTAGGTACAGAACTGAAAGTTTTTCTACCAAATAATGCATTGTTTAGATATCAAAGTCTCCCGTATTTACTTAAGTAGGTAGGTACTTAGGTACAAGTTCTATTTGAATGCGGTACCTACCTACATAAATAAACGTAATATTATTATGTAGGTATTTTTTCATAGACAATTTTTGTGCCATTGGTACATAGTGCTGTAGTAAGTAGGTATTATGATTTTGATTATGTAGACTGAGAGCAAGATGAGAAACCCAAGCTAGGTACATTTTTATTTGGTTTAACTTTAAGTAGGCAGTGTAGGTTATCTACTTAAAAACAGTCGGGTAGGTAGGTGTAGGTAGACAAATCGATGTGGTAAGTTACCTAAAGGTAGGTGTACTAACAACTAAAACTAGATACCTAGGTTACCTACAAACCAAATGTTGTTTTTTTCTCTTGCAAATATCTAGGTAGGTACCTACCTACGAAAATTTCTCTTAAGATTTAGCATGATGTACCTACCTACCTTAAACAGTGATTATTCAGTTTTCGTACACAAGACACCTAAGTAAGTGTTAAGGACCCAAGTACCTACCTCGTAGGTATGCCTGTTTTCTGAGTTCTTAATCCAGCTAGCCAGTGTAAAATAGTTTTCTGATCTAATACTAGGTAGGTAGATATTATTTGAATTATCATTGTTCCTAAAAAGA
The DNA here is from genome assembly GCA_951804965.1 of Horisme vitalbata. Taxonomy (NCBI): domain Eukaryota; kingdom Metazoa; phylum Arthropoda; class Insecta; order Lepidoptera; family Geometridae; genus Horisme; species Horisme vitalbata. The sequence goes on from OX638090.1 coordinate 3,582,699, forward strand.
AATTGGTGGAAAGATCGCAGGATACAGCTTCTCGCACCGCCGACGCTGCTGCCCGTCGGCGGCCAGGTTATTATTATTCGTCACAGAATAATTCTCAAGACAACCCTAACGTTACACGTGCCACGTCAGTAGAGATAGAGCTATACGATAGAAAGGGATGCAAGGTGTAGGTTAATATAAATGTTAGGCACTGAGTTCGTTGCGAGCTGAATAGCACTTTATTGCGTAGCAGCTAAAGTCGCTATTTATTTAAATGATTGCGCGGAGTGAAGCTTCTGTCCCTTCTGTATTCTGTGGTGAAGGTTGCATAAATCATAAATATTATATATAGCTCGATTACCACTCACTGACTCACTGACATGATTGTTCTCCCAGATGCCACCTTGTAGGGTTAAAATTGGGTTAAAATCTGGTGGATTCGAATAGAGGGAGTGGGGGCGACCTCAGGAAAAATCTGACATTTCCCCTTTTCACCCCCTTTCACCCCCACCCCCCATGTATCTTGGAAACTATAGGTCGTAGAGGGTTCGCACTCAAACTAATGTTGCTCAGGGTTCAGTTTAATATAAGGATCTGAAAAAATAATCATTAATATACAAACCATTCCATTTAGCTTAGTCATAGTCAGGTTAAAAAACTGATTCCAATGAGTTAAAACCAGGATACATACATCACCTTAGCTTCCCTAAGCTTGTAATTATTATAATTTAAGAGCCCAACTCTGTCAGTATAGTGGTGCAATTCTCTTCATTTAGCTCTTTCTATTAGTCTCTTTCACTTCCATATATGAAATGGCTTATCATATATGGAATCTGGAAAAATATATATCTGGTTTATCTACATAAACCAGATAAAATAGAAGGTTGTTCTTGGTCTTCGTCTTTCACGGTTTCTTTGATCCCTAAGCTTAGCTGCTTTAATTAAATTTTGACTAAACACAGCTACTAAAAGTATGACTTTCGTATGCAAAAAACTTTGTATTCCTTTAGACCAGGATACAAATAAAATAAGTAAGCCACAGAAACAACTTATTAAAAAACTGTAATATATTTGATCCAGAACCAGAATAATGGCCTTAGATGCGGAAGGTTGAGGGTATGATTCCAGCCCTGAGACAAATCCTTGTATGTTCTGCAAATATTTGTCTATTTGTCTCATGTCAGTGTGTTTTCTGTTTATAATATAATATGTATTCACAAAAAAAATATTTATGTGGTTCCCATTATCTCGATATGGGAACTCAAACTCAAAATTCATTTATTCAGTAGGAACTGCACTTTGAAATGTCCACCAATTCGTAACGCGACCTAACAGAGAAGAATTGGCAAAAAATCTGCTTGGCTTATATTTATTTAACGTCATTATTCTTAATAACTATTACATTGTTTTTGATGGAGTTGGAGGCAATTTCATCCCAAGCTTTTTTGTCATCTAAATAATCAGATATTTTATAATAAGCTTTATCACAGAGATTACGTTTAACAACATTTTTGAATTTATTTACAGATAGATTAATCAACTCATTTGGGATTATTTTAAAAAATCATACACACATGCCTTTAAAAGATTGACTAACTTTATGGAGCCTTACAGTGGGAACAGCTAGTTTATCTTTATTTATAGATATTATTATTTATAGATTTATAGATATTAATACCTAACACTATAAACTGGCTGTTCCCACTGTAAGGCTCCACATATATACTATATATACTATTTACTACTATAGAGTCACATTCTAGCATACACAGAGTTTTGGTGCAGGCACTCTTCCATGTTTATGGCTCTAGAGTATATAATATCTCAATCGGTTCTCATAATAAAAGCTCGCCTAAGTTTGTGTTTATATGATGCTGTATGATTTGTAGATAGTGCATGATTTATTTTATTTAAAAATTTTTAGAACCATGATCCGAACAACCCTGATGCGCTGTTCCCTGGCATCCTGGGAGGATGGAGAGAAGATCTTCAAGGCAAAGAGCGACGGGATTCGAAGCAATTGAAGAGAGATATCTTTGTTACCACTAACTATGGACAAGTTCAGGGTTTCAAGGTAAGGGAACATATGTAGTTTAACTTGCCTTGCATACATCCAGATCAGACCACCAAACTAAGTGGTCTAATTGCATAGGCAAATCAAGGGGATTTAATTTCAAAAAGACATAGGCAGTCACTTACTTCAGAATGGCTATTTATTCGGATGAAGTAAACAAACATTCATATCAAAGATGGTCTACATAGGTCTTGGGCAAGAGAACAGGTACATTGTAGTAAATTTGTAATAATAATCATAGTAGGTAAGTGGTTAGGTTTGTTGGATTAAGACAACATAATTATGACCTAGTCTAATGCACATAGTGTGCCCACTGCAAAGCTAATTTAGTTTGACGCAAACTCCAAAGAGGTTGGAGCCGAAAAAAATTAAAGTTTTACAAAACAAAGTTTAGTGGCAATCAGATCTAAGTGCTTCCGTACTTCGGAAGGTACATTACATGAGACGCAGAAGGTTGCGGGTTCGATTCCCGCTGCGGGAAAAATGTTTGCATGTTCTGTAGATATTTGTCTCGGGTCTGGGTGTTTTCTATGTTATATAATAGTTATGTATTTCCGAAAAAAAAATTATATGTGTAGTATATCAATCATGTGGTTCCCATAATACAAGCTCTGCTTAGTTTGGGGCATGATGCTGTGTGATGACGTCCCGCATTATTTATTTATTAAGATGTCAGTACTGGTTACTACTATTTCAATTGTCAATCCATCTTGGGAGCTTTCAGACTGCCTATAAACTCTGACAGCTGAGTAGGACACTAATTGATATAGATAACTGAAAACTGCTTAAAAGCAATTTCTTTCTAGGTGTACCTGTATGACAATCCTGATCCTCAATCAGGGTACAGACCGTGGCTGTCTTCAGTTGAGAGGATCCAAGGAGAGGTTTCAGTGTTCCTCGGTATACCCTACGCCAGGCCTCCGGTGTTGGAAGGCAGGTTTAAAGTAAGTACCATAAGGAAAGGCAAGTTAAAATTTAATTTCTGTTTGAATCTGTCTTTAGCTCAATCATGGTGCAGTTGTATAGGTTCACAATTTAAAGATCAGTCCTAGGATCACATTATTTAATTATGACTCTCGATACTGCGATAGTCTGCTGAACCAGGTGCCGCCCACGGCCTTACTAATATCGTCGTCTCATCTCATTCAGATTGATTCAATTCTTCTTAGAACTAAAAATACACTATATTTCATCCTAATCCATTCAGTGATTCCAGCATGGAGTGTAACAAGCACCCAAACAAACTCGTATTTAATATTGGTAGGGTGTTGTCTTTGGGCTTAAATAAGAGTAAATAAATAAAGCCTGGACTAAAGTCCAAACTGAAAGTCTAACAGAGAGCCATTTAATGTAGCATTCTCGGTCTCAAAGTGCGTAAACCACGCTGCGTTCCTTGACCGGTGTTGCCGATGTTGGAAATAAGGCTGCCAGGCTCAAATGGGATTAGGCGGGACATATCAGCCAGATGCCTTCAAATAGATGGTTGACCATCACCACGGCCTGGACACTTAAGGGATAGCGGCGTCGGGCGTCGGCCGGGGATGCATTGGCGGGACGAGTGTTTGGAAGTGTTTGGAAATCTATAAGGAAGATCTTTGCCTACCAAGTTGGAAGAGAACTGTTTAAAAAATATTCCAAAGCATCATCATAGTCTATAGCAGTCCACTGCTGGGCATAGGCCTCCCCTAATGAGCGCCATTGATCCCTGTCCTCAGCTCGACGACTCCAGCTTCTACCAGCAGCCCTTAGCAAATCGTCACTCCACCTGGCCAGAGGGCGTCCTACACTAGGTTTGCCGAGACGGCCTCGACTCAAGAACTCGTATACCCTAACGGTTATAGGCTCTTCGGCAGATATGACCAGCCCACTGCCACAGCATCATAATAGCCCCAAAATAAGCAGAGCTTGTGTTATAAGCAGTTGTGAAACAGATGAATTTGTTTGTAGCCTCCGAGGCAGCACCCTGGTTGGCAGCTGATGCAGGCGGTGGACTGGGGGCCGGCTTGCCCCCAGCCGGTCCGCTTCACGGGGGCGACTAAGGGCATCAGGGACATGGACGAGGACTGCCTGTACTTGAACATATTCTCACCGACTGTGAGTATAACTTTGCTAGCTGAGGCCTTTGGGCAGCGTAAAAAACTTCGACATCAGAGTTTTTTCTTTATTTTTTGACAGTATCACACAGCATCATGACCCTAAACAAAGCAGAGCTTGTTTTATGGGAACCACATGACTAATATAGGTTCTACTTATTAATACTATTATGTATACCATTTAACATCAGGTGGGCCATGTGGAAGTTCCATCAATAGATGTCATAAAAAAATACATAGAAAACAAAACAAAACAGATATAAATATTTGCAGATCATACAAACATTTGACTCGCGGACGGAATCGAACTCGCAACCTTATGCGGCGCAGGCGGGCAAACTGCACCATCTGTGGCGGCCTCTGGGCCGTCAATAAAAACCGGCCAAGTGCGAGTCGCGAGCGAGTATGGGAGCCCCACTTAAATATTTATTTTATTCTGTTTTTACTATTTGTTGTTAAATCGGCAACAGGCAACATCATCTCTGAAAATTTCAAATAGCTATCACGGTTCATGAGATACAGCCAGGTGACAGACAGACGGACAGTGGAGTCTTAGTAATAGGGTCCCTTTTTTACCCTTTAGGTACGGAACCCTAAAAAACAAAAACAATGTAGGCCTCTAGCTCATAAGAGATATAGACAGACTACATAACATGCCTATGACTCATATTTGAAATGCAGTAGGTATGTCGATTGTCGGTTCTATTAAGAACAGTAATTCGTTTTGCCGGCAGCTGTTAGCAATTACAAATACAAGTTCAATGGTCGCCTCCGTCTCCGTGAGGCAACCACTGACGCTTTATTAGGCTTGATTGAAATAAAGGTACCGCTAAACTGAGAAAATGAATCGAATTGGCGAGTTTAATACAATTAAATAACATACTATTAAATTGATTGAAAGATTTTCACTAAGCGAATAAACATCATCATCATCATCATCATCAGCCTAGTAGTCTACTGCTAACTATATTGTATTAGTAAAATCAACAGTTTTTTATAGCAGAAATAGAAGACACATTAAACTGGTCAATTGGTCTATTATTTAACTATGTATATTTATGTTCCTGCAATCAATGGAATTTATTTATTTAATATTTATATATACGGAATTTACCGAGTTAATAAGGTACTTATGTGCATTAAACTAGAATAGGTATAATAAATAATATAAAGCATGCGGTGACCCTCGCTCGCAACTTCAATTCGAGGCGCGAGCAAAGGATCGCTACGTATATCGCTATCTCTGTTTATCTGATGGATGATTCAGCCGTGGGGGCGGGATAGCAATATTGGCCGTTGAACATTATCTAAGAATTTGGTTGTGTTCCGTAATACCAAAAATGATGACTGAAAACTTTATGTAGTATTTACAAAGTATTGTTATTCTGTAACTAGATAATATATAATCGATATTCCTTAGCAAACAACACGTAAGATATTGTTATTTTTAATACGATACAAAGAGGAAGAAAAAGTGGTCAATTTTGTTATAAAAATGTGCATAATACTTTTGGCTTTAATTTCATTTTATAAAACAAACTATCCAGGAACCTTGATAAATACTATTGGAATACAAATAATACAATAATATAGTGGAAATATGCTTAAATTAATCATTTTGGTATTACGTTTGTTATGGGCAATTGGTCCTGCAGAGGCCCCTTAACGAGTAGAAGTTTCTGATGAAGAATAACTAATTCTCACATCGGTATGGGTCGTGATGAATACTTTTTAATCATAATAGACAGATGATGATGCTGTCGGCAGATTTCAGTCAATATTCAACAAACACGGACTCAAAGGTTTGCTGGAAAAAAGCTTTTCAAGGGTTAATAAGCTCTCTGTACATATTTTGCCATACTTTTTGTTGTTATTATTTCTGTGTAAAATCAAGAATTACAGAAGAATTATGAACTCAATCTATTAGCAAAAGCTATCATATCGTTTATTCACTATTTCATAATTAATGTTACTTATGAAACAGTAGAGCTATTCATTATTCTATTCATTATCTGATGAGTCGATCTAACTCGCCAGGGACGCATTATGTTCAATCTGACCCAGTTCACTAACCGCCGTAATTAACTGTACGCCCGGGTTTATTAATAACTAGTTCGTGCCTGCGAATTGGCTCTCGTTAACGTAATTTTTTTGTACTACTGAAAACGTTTACCTATGCGAAATTTTATGAAAACGTACCAAACAAACAAACTCACTTTCTCATTTATAATATTGGTGGATTTGGATGAAACTTGGAATATACATTATACCTTGATAAACACAAAGGCTTTTTATACTGGTACCACTCGAGTGAACCGCGGGTCGAAGCTAGTAAATAATAAAATTGATTGTCGTACATTTGGTACTTACAGATAACTTAACAAATAGGTTCTTACAGTAAATACTTGAAAAAATCGTAATTAAGTTCTAATTCAAAGTTTTAATTAAATAAGCAAACGTAGTGTAGGACGCCCTCCCGGCCAGGTGGAGTGACGATCTGCCAAGGGCTGCTCGTAGAAGCTGGATGCGTCGAGCTGTGGGCAGGGAGCAACGGCGCTCATTAGGGCAGGCCTTTGTCCAGCAGTGGACTGCTATAGGTTTTAGATGATGATGAATTAATTATGCTCTTTGTTTTCCATCTATAATAAAATAAAATATGTTTATTCAAGACGGAAGCCGGTGCGACGGCCCAGCGTTACCCTGTCATGGTCTACATCCACGGCGGTCAGTTCATGTCAGGGGCATCTAATCACTTCCCGGGGCATATGCTCGCCGCTTTCTACAACGTCATCGTGGTGTCTTTCAACTATAGGCTTGGCGCTTTAGGTAAGTGGTATCATGTTTTTACCTGGTGCCTCACTCTCTAAGTCGTGAAGACTACTCATAGTACGTAGCTAGATACCTGAAGTTGACACTGTTGACAAGTCCTTGACTGTGTTGTTGATCAGGTTAAATAATAATGGTTTCTTCAGATTTTGATGGATTTATTCAGTACTTTTTGACACGAGCAGACATTACTATTAGAACAGACAGAGAGAGCAATATTTAGGAGTAGAGAGTAGAGCTACATAGGACCAAGAAAATTGACAGCATTGACAATAAATCACAACTGTCACACTGTCTGTATGTCGGAATCTTTTGGTTTACAAATAATACAAAAAAAAACCTTCAATAGACTGAGGAAATATTTTATCTTCGCAACCCAAGCCTACCTCACCTGCCTGTGGTACACTCTGCGAATTAACAAATGGGGCTCTGGTGGCGGCTGATTGCGACATAGCGCCTACACTGGCACAGCTAAATCGCGGCAACAGCGTCAGCGGTGTGAGAAGCTGTGGTCTTCAATACCTAACCCAACCCCCAACGTAGGGATTATTGGCATATTCCCCTTCTTATAAGGTAGGCTTATGTTCAGCCAGGGGTGGATTTGATCCGCCGCCCTAGGCATATGAAATATTACCGCCCCCTACTTGTTCTAAAATACGAAAAAAAATCAACCCCTCAAGCCTGTTCCTTGCCCTTGGCTCTTCTAAATTCGTTATTCGAATTAGACCGGCACACGCGAGCTCCTCGAACTACGCCCTTCAATTTTTTTCTTAACCTATTCCGGCTCTGAACAGTATTTTATTTTATCCAGGATTTTAATTGGGGATGAGGGGTTAGGGGGCGGGGGGTGCCATATAGAACAAAAGCAACAACATTTTTGGTGCACAAAAGAAACAAGACAAAGGAAACTTTAACTGTATATCGCCTACGCGACCAATAAAAAGAAACCGACCAAGTTTTGCCACCCACCAAGTTTTGCCGCTCCCCAAATTTTGCCGTTCTAGGCCCGGGCCTACTTGGGCTATTGGGAAATCCGCCCCTGTGTTCAGCTGTGGACTGAATCAACGGTGTTTTTTGTATGCTATTTACCCATTTAAAGTAGCATATGACACTTCATTATAATAAATCGTTTGTAGGCAAAGCATGTTAAAATTGTTGGTAAATAGAAAGTAACGTTGCGAACCGAAGGAGAAATAAAGTTTAATGTTAAAGCTGCAACATCATAAACAATAGTCTGTTGATCTATTAACTACCAACCTTATTAAATAATTCAGTAATTTGACAGGATTCCTATCAACCGCCGATGAGAACTCGCCCGGTAACTACGGCATCCTGGATCAGATAATGGCGCTTCGCTGGGTTCACGAGAACATAGGCTCCTTCAACGGGGACCCCTCGTCTATAACAGTGTTTGGGCCGGGCGCGGGCGGTGCCTCGGCGGGCTTGCTAGCGGTGGCCCCGCAGACTAGGGATATTGTCACCAGGGTTATAGCGCAGGTAAATATAAAGCCAGGTTATGACAACGTCATGGTTCAAAAAACTTGCATCTGGAAATACATTTGGATTAAAAAAGTTATATGCTTTGTAACATAATGTCCCTTCAACGGTAACTCCTAGTTTAAACATTTTTTGGGCCATGTAGGGGTGGGGGTTACTGTTTTTAATCAACCTGCGTCATCCCACTACTGGGTAAAGGTCTACCCCAAATTCCGCCTACCATCTCTATCCATTGAAATATCCCGCCATCCTCTCTCGAACGCTTCGAGTTCGTCCTGCATGGGTTATATTACCCACTATGGTTAATAGTGAGAGAAAATAACGATATACTCTAGGTAGTTATAATTATAACACCGCGGAATAAAGCTATAGGTTGTATATCTTGGTTAGGTGAAGCATTTTTGTGTGAGGGAATCCAACCTCCATCTTCGGAACCCAAACCAACCTCACCTGCCCGGGGTGCACCCCGCTGAATAACAAACGGGGCTCTGGCAGCGGCTGATTGCGGAATAGCCTAACACCGGCACAGCTACATCCCCTGACAGCCGATGGGCAGCAGCGTTGGCGATGCGAGAAGCGGTGCCTTGCGATCCCCAACACGCAATCCCAGCGTGGGGATCATAAGCATATCCCCCTTCTATTAGAGGAGGCTTATGTCCAGCAGTGGACAGCAATATAGGCTGGCGTTGTTGTTGTTGTTTCCCTTTCCCTTTTCGATAATTTTCCATTCTATGAATTTTGCAGAGTGGATCAGCGCTCGCCGACTGGGCTATAATAGAAGACAAGTACCGTGTTCAGAACACGTCTCTTGTGTTCGGGAGACTGTTGGGATGTCCTATCGACTCGTCTTGGAAGCTAGTCAACTGTTTGCGGCAAGGCAGAAGTTTCTACGAGCTAGGAAACGCCGAGTTTCAGGTAAATATTTATAAAGCAAGTATTGTACATTTATATTCTAGTATTTTTTTGGATATGGGCTTTGTAAAATTATATTCTATTGTTGGTTTGTGTGTTCTATAGTTTGCCTCCGCCAGAAAAAATGCAAGGTTCTTTTCCGAACCGAGACGTCATGTAAAACATCTGATTTACATTCGGAGGATGATTAAATCAAATTAAAGTTATTTATTTCTCATATATTATATATTTTGGTTAGTAGCCCTACTCACTAAACTAAGTTAATAAAACTTTTCTGCTATGGATGTTGGGATTGAAACTCACAATAACTGCAATTTGCAAAAGAATACGCCATACAAACTTCCGCCCGCGGCGTAGCTCGCGGTAATGTAGATTTTAACAATACGTCAAAATTCTAGCGTTCGGGAACAGTACCCTTTTTCCTTTTCTGTACTTCTGACAACGTGTATGAATTAATTTTATGAGGTTCGAGAAGTTAAAGCGTGAAAGCGTAAAAAAACAACAAATATACTCACTTTCGCATTCATAATATTAGGAGGACCATGAAGAACGCCTCGCTCAGAAGAAAAACATTTTAAATCTGCCTTTAAAAGGTTTTTCTTCTGAGTGAAAAAATAAAGCAGTTTTTTTATGGATAGTTCCATTAAAAAAAAATTATACTACGTTATTATTATAATCATAAATATTTTTTTTCATCAAACTGAAATAAGGTTTTATTCTTATCGCCTACAAACAAGTCTGATTATTCTAGCGCCTACATTACTATGACTGCATTTAGTGTAATGTTGGGACATGGGCAACTGTTCTCAACAGATCTGTATGAAAATCGGTGATATTCTTCACTATTTCAGCCTCACGTTGGCTTCATACCGTGGGGTCCGGTACTGGAGAACAACTTCACGTTTCCCGGCGACGAGTGGTACGATGGCTGGCGGTCACGTGACTGGCACTTCCTCAACCAACTGCCCGAGACGCTGTTCAGAGGGAGGCAGTACAACCGCGCGCTCAGATACATGACCGGAGTCACTACGCAGGAGGCGGCCTATGTACTGTGTAAGTACGCGAGCTGGCAACGTCGCGGTATCGATCAAATAGTGGCTCACAGTACGGTTAGTCCACCGGGTTAAAGTCATGCTAGCTGGCAACGTCCCCTTCTCGAGTAACTCCGTGGATGCCAGCTGGCAACGTCGCAGGAAACTGCCTTAGTTTACTGACAGACGGACACTAATATGACTCTCAATTAAATGCTCGAGACGCCATTCAGAGGGAGGACACTTGATTCAGACACTATGGTAAGTTTTGTGGATGCTAGATGGCAATACCGGACCATTACGCACGACGCAGCTTATGCGCTGTGTAAGTGCGAGCTTGCAACGTCGCGTCATAGTATAAAGATCATACAGTAGTCCGACGCCTTTGATCTCGTAAACTCGTCGTCGAATTTCGTAATCTCGTTATTTTTTGTAAATACATACGTTTTCCTAATTTATATTAAAAAAATAACAATTATTCCAAAATAATATAAATAATAAAATGGCAAATGCACAAACCGTGCGGCGCCCAGAAGAAAAAAAACGAACTTAGCTAGCCCTGAAAGTTATGTCCCGAGTTGTATACATTTTGAATGTATGCAACTCGTGCGCGGTCCGCACACCCCGCACGATTGCCCGCACTAGACGCCGCCAGTCGAACGACTGTATGATTTATAGGCTGTGGTCGCGTGGATTCTAGCTGGCAAAGTCGCGGTATCGCAGAACTATAGTAAATCCTACTTCATAATACTATAAATGCGAAAGTTTTTCGAGTATGGATGTATGGATGAATTCATGAATGTTTGTTACTCTTTTACGCAAAAAACTACTGAATGGATTTGGATGAAACTTGGAATATACATAATATGTGTTTGGCGTTTAAGCTATTTGTTTACTTTTCGCCATTTTATTTATTTAAGTTACTCGTACTTTATTGGTAGGTTCTACACATTTTCTAATATCATTTTTGTGTTGTGTCGTTATGTCGTGTGAAATAAATGTTTCTATTTGTATTTCCAAAAGAACCGTAAACAAACTAGACTATCTTTTATTGTTTGACAGACAACAACGAAACCCTAGCGCCTACCTACGAGATCACAGAGCAATGGTTCGACCAGAAAGTGTTGGAGTTGGTACAGCGGTACAACTACACGCTCAACCCTCGCGGCGTGTACGAGGCGGTGCGTTACATGTACACCTACCACCCGCAGCCGCACAACACTAGTGCCCTGCGCGACCAGTACATACACGTGAGTACCACAACACTAGTGTCCTCCGCGACCAGTACATACCCTAACTAATTAAAACAGCCTATTAAGACTGCGGCGACCCTCGCTCGCAACTTCGATTCGAGGCGTGGGCAAAGGATCGCTCCGGATATCGCTATCTCTGTTTAGCTGATGGATGATTCAGCCGTGCGGGCGGGATAGCAATGTTAGCATTTTCTAAGAATTTGGTTGTGTTCCGTGATACCAAAAATGATGAATGAAAACTTAATGTATTCTTTACAAAGTATTGTTATTCTGTAACTAGATAACACAACCAAATTTTTACAAAATTTGAACGGCCAATATAGCTATCCCGCCCGCACGGCTGAATCATCCATCAGCTAAACAGAGATAGCGATATCCGGAGCGATCCTTTGCTCGCGTCTCGAATTGAAGTTGCGAACGCATTCTTAACAAACAACACGTAAAATATTAGTTAATACAAAACAAAGAGGAAGAAAAGTGTTCAATTTTGGCATAAAAATGTGCAAAATGCTTTAATTTCATTTTAGATTAGTTTTTGTAAAAAAAAACAGGAAAATAAATAAACCTATATAAATTCTTATAAGCATTTATTGCTGTAACTTAACCTAGTACAAATGTTTAAGATAAATTCTATTGGAATACAAATAATACAAAAATATAGTGGAAATATGGTTGAATTAGAAATCATTTAGGTATTACGTTTGTATCGGCAATTCGTCCTCCGTCTCCTTCATCCACACAGTTCCTGCGGATGTGACTATTGGTGCATAAGCAATTGGTGGCCGGTGGGTTGGTAGGTATCTCTTCTGTATTAGGTACAGACAGCGTCAGAGTCTGGTAACCCCCCTAGTTAACGTTAGTAGGTTCAAACCGTCGCGGTGTCGGTCGTGGATCTCGAACTTTTTGCACAAATGTGTGTTTTATAAACCTTCTCCTCCTTGCTTAGGCATATTTAATTTCGTCCTTATATCTATATGAGACGATGGAGTGGCGGTTACAACACTCGACATTATTATATACGTTATAAGAGTACTGTGTTCAAATCCCTCAATGCCTAAATATATTTTTGTTTTTTTTTTATTTTCGTTACTAACTCAATGGACTACGTTTTAAGTGTAGTAGGTAAGTTACCAAATTATTTAAGGTAAAATAATAAAACAATTTTCAAAAGTTATAACAAATTTATTAAAACACCATTTAACATAACACAATATAGATAGTTATATTACTTGTTTTTTTGAATTTTCAATAATGTTTTAAATGATAGAATAATACTTAATTTACCCATATAAGATTAACGAGTGAACAAACATGTTAATATTGGAACAGGTTATACTTGCCGTACAAAATCCAATAAACAATTTAGATCACTCGCAAAAACTTACTCTGGTATTTTATCTATTATTGAAAACATTATTTAACTGAATATTTATTAATACCGAATGGGATGGATGTCTTTCACTTAAAATAATTTGTTGAAGCCTTCTTTTCATTTGGGTAACCAAAGTCCACCCAAAACAACTAGGACGCATCAGTTCCCAGGTTCTTAGGATCTCCTGTTGTAGGTGGACAACACTTCACTCGTGTCCCAATTAGGACAAATTGACCCAAAATATGCTCACACATTCTCCACATATTTAAATCCGGACTTTTAGATAGCATTATTTCTTGCAAAACTGCCCAATTATGCGTCCACTCACTTCAACAATTTCTCCTGGTCCCATTGATGACATCCATCACCAATAACCTGAAAATAAAAACACAATATTATAAACGTATGACTATGTTTATATAATCAAAAAGGGAATAGGTTTACTAAGCACATTGTTTATGATAATCTTACTTATTGTTATACCACTTACCTAATGTTATTCTACCATTTCCTCTTACATTTGATGGGTTGTAGCGTTCCGAAATGTTATTTTGCAAAACCCACTCTTTAGCTCAATTTTTGGGCTGTTATATAGGTATGCACAATTATTTTTCATAAACAAAATCATTGACACACACCCAAGACGAAACAAGTAATCTTTTGTTCTGAACTATCATTTAATACACAACTACCCTCAATAGTCCAGTGCTGCACAGAATAATTTTAAGTAGTTGCGCACTACCATGATAAATAAATGAAAAAGTTACTAGCTGACGCATCCATTCATACCTAGACAAAATAATAAACGTATAATGTAACTTAAAATTTCGTCATACTTGCCAACCGCTACGATAGCTCAGTTGGTTAGAGCGTCTCATTCATAAACTGGTGTGAATAAATTGGTGGTTCGATTCCCCAGCCAAGTATAAATATTTTTGTATAAGATTTTGGCCATTTGAATATGGTAGCCTCCACGGCAGCAGTTTAAATTTATACTTGAAAGGGGTATACCAGATCGTGACGCTGTGTGTACCTACTTGTCTATTTTTTATCTTACTCCAGTGTGGTGCCTACCTATCTACCTGCGGTTTGTTAGATGGGTGCCTCGAACGCATTTTTCATCGGTATGTATTTTTCCCTAATCGCATTTTGCCTCGATAGTGTTTTGTCATGTGTGCAGTTTTTATAAACGTAATTTGTCCTATGGGAAATTTGCCTAGTAGTATGGTGACTTATTTACTTTTTTCTGCATTGATAAATAGCCTAATTGATCTTTGCATTGATTTTATTTTGTCATGAGTGCATTTTTTTTGTTAAAGTATTGCCCTACATGCAATTTTCTGAATAGTATGGTGACTTATTAACTTTTTCTACATAGATAATAATAAATAAATAAATAATGCTGGACATTATATCTCACAACTTCATGTAGCCACAAACTAAGCAAGGCTTGTATTATGGGAACCACATGAATGATATACTACATATACTTTAATTATTTCATTAAATACATACTTATTATACATAGAAAACACCCAGACCCGAAACAAATATGTGTAGTATATACAAACATTTGTCTCGCGGCAGGAATCGAACCCGCAACCTTCTGCGTCTCAGGCGGGCCCTCGCCCACTGCGCCACAGAGGCCGTCAGATCAGGTGAATAGCTTAGTTAATTTTGCATATCGCCTTCACCAATTTTCGTCCTAAAGGTAATTTGATGCAAATCTCTTACTTTTTAGCATCGCATTAGCAATATGCTGTTACTCTCAATGCTTTTTGGGATATCCGTACCCCAAACAGAAGACAACAGTATTATATTAAAATTAATTACTCTTACGCAAGTCAAATCAAACAAATTGAAAACCTCCTCCTTTTTAAAGTTGGTTAAAAAAAAAACAAGTATAAAAAAGTGAGGAATATATTTATTTCATGCGACGAGAAATTTAGAGTTTATTATATGTGCGTTTGGGACTAATGCGACGAGAAATATCGAGATTATAAAATATACGTTTGAAGTAAATTACGTTCATAAAAAAATGCATACATGACAAAAAACTATCGAGGCAAAATGCGATTAGGGAAAAATACATACCGATGAAAAATGCGTTCGAGGCACCCATCTAACAAACCCTACCTGCCTTTGTTGTCGTTGTTATAAATAATGTTTGTCTATTGTAATCGTTTCTATAATTTATGTTTGTAGGTAATTTTAAGCTGTGCATTTCTGTTTACCTGTGTTCCTTGAATAAAGTTATATTCTATTCTATTCTATTCTTGCAGTAGTCCTGACTGAGGCCTTCATGACGCTTCTAGTAGAAGCTGGATAGGCGCTGGGTTGGACAGCTATAGGCTGATGATGATGATATTTTTGTTTGAAAATATACTTGCCTAGCAGGAACTTTGTGAAAATTTTAAATCTTTATACTTCAATTTTATTGAAATGTAAGAATTTCACACTCAAGCAGCCAGTGTCGTTATACTTTTTAACACACACACTTTCGCATTGATAATGTTGTGGCCTTTCAATATTTATTATTCATGTATGTTAATATTATTCACAAAAGTGATTAATTTGAATTCCAGCTCCTCTCTGACTTCCTATACCGAGCGCCGACAGACAAACTAGTCAAGATATTGCTGGAACAAAAGGTTCCAGTCTATATGTACGTTCTCAACACAACCGTGGAAGCCTTCAAGTGGCCTTCGTGGCGTCAGTACGCACACGACAACGAGCATTACTTCCTGACCGGGGCTCCGTTCATGGACCAAGAGTTCTTCCCGAGACGGCAGAGGGTCGAACGGCAGGCTTGGACGGGAAACGACAGGAATATGAGCCATTTCTTCATGAAGGCTTATTCGGATTTCGCTAGATATGGGTAAGTTTTAACTCGAAAACTGTGCGTCTGCATACATGAAGCTAACGTGAATCAATTCATTCGAAGACCTCTGGCGCAGCGGGTAAAGGTCCGCCTCAGACGCAGAAGGTTGCGATTTCGATTCCCGCCGCTAGACCAATGTTTGTATGATTTACAAACATAAGTCTTGGGTCTGCCCGAGGGGGCAGAGGCTGGAAAGGCTGGCATGGACGGAAAACCGATAGAAATATGATCTTATTTAGATTTCGCTAGATATGGGTAAGTTTTTCCTAGAAGACTGCGTCAACGTAACCAAGGTCCGCGTGAAATGCCGAATGTTGCGGGTTCGGTTCCCGTCATGAGACAAATGTTTGTATGATTAGCAAATATTTGTCTCGGGTTTTGGGGGCTTTCTATGTATAAAATGTACGTATTAAAAAACGTGTCTAAAAGTAGTAGATCAGTCATGTCATGAGGTTCCCGTAATACAAGTGTACTCCTGTATATTGTGTAAAAGACATCATAATCCTAATCATCAATCATCAATCATCAATATCAATACACATATAATCAATCAATATACATATGATCAAAATGTAACTGAGCGCTGTCTGTACATGGAAGATATATGAGAAAAGATATTAGTGGGACCTTTATCACCGCAAATAGCACCCAAAACAATGATTGTTAGAATTTTTGTCTGTTCATTTGTGCATGCTAGTCTCAGAAACGGTTAATTCGATTTAGATGTGATTTTCACTTAGATTTTGCTTCACTGAACATTTAGTGTTTGTTTCAAGTCAATCGGTTCATAAATAAAAAAGTTATGCCAATATAAGGAATCGCGTCAATTTGGAAATTTCTATTTCTTAATAACCATAACAAATATCAGTTGCCCTCAGATCTATGAGCTGAAACAGTTGCGTTTCGGCGTTGCGGCATACGTTAGTGTAACCATTTCCTTGTAATTTTTGAGTGTGGATAGACGTCTCTCTGTCATGGTTCGTAATAAACTTATTGCTTTTTAAGAAGGCGTTACTCTAATTTAAAAATACGAAAAAAAAGATAAGAAGGCCCCGCGCCATTAAAATCGTCAGTGACGCCACTGACGATTTCGGCGGTGCGGCGACGCAACGCGGTTATGTATTTCGGTCCTACATCATCATCATATGAAATAGGGTTCAACGTAGGACGTTTGTAGGTTGTACAATGTAAGTACACGCCTGCGCGGGTATATAAAGAGAGCCGCGCTGCTATTGCCGACTCGGACTTTTTGGTCCGTTTTCGTACTTTTTCGGGCCTCCGCGGATTGTTTTCGGATCATGAGATCTATCGGACTTTTTAGGATTTTTTTACCTTAGTTACATTTTTGTACTTTATGAAAATGAAATTAAGTTTTTCTACTAGAAAAAAACGCGATCGCTCCGCTCGCCGATTTTTAAAACCTACTCATGTTTGCGATCCCTCACATTACCTAGATAGGTTGGGTCATATTCTATATTGTAATATAGCTATATTTTAGTATTCCGTAGGTTAATCTCTAATTAGGTACCTACTACAAAAAGTTTGGCGGCTAGCTTCGCTCATCAACATACATTGTTTATAATGTGAGTAACTTTCACCCACAGGTCTAAAAGGGGGTAAAAGCTAGTAATAATATAATAAATGTAAAAGTTCGTGTCAATGTTTTTCTGTTACTACATCAAATATTTAGATGAAATTAGTTATGTAGATAGTTTAGGTTCTAGAATAGCACATATGCTAATCAAATTTTAAAAACCAACCTCAGAGGGGTTAAACGGAGGTGGCAAAGTTTCTATGGGGGACAAAAAAACATTACGTTTGGCCTCGAAAGGAGAATGCCGATAACCCGTACCAATTGCGTCAAAACCAAACGTATCCCATAAAATTGCCTATAGTTTATAAATAACATTAACATTTTTTTTAGTCTTACAGACCGACTCAATTAATAATCACGTAAAAAAATCTTTCGTTTATTTGGTTTCCGGCGCACGGCGCCATGACATTGCAACTACCCTCACTTTTAATTTTAGACAGTAGAATTTATGAAAACATTGGAGGTTTTTTCACTTTGTATAATCAAAGAGGTTGGATCAGAAACTTTTTTGTGGTACTACTAAACTATCTCCTATCTTTATGTATTACTAGAGTGTTCTGTGGCATTGTGTAGCAGTGTTTATTCTGTAAATAGATATTTTATTAGACATCATCACAATAATGAACGATAAACAATCGTGGCATCAAATGTTTGCTAATAACCGGTGACGCGAAACCAGCATAGTTTGGAAGAGGCATCCATGGCCTTTACGTGGTTGTGATGAATGTGATATGATCTTGGATCTTAGCTTGGATTTCACCTTCACCAGTAAGCACTAATACCTATTATAATGATGTAAATGCCTATCTACTTTCTCGTCACTATCATTATTTGAAAATAATATAAAGTAGAACACAGTAGTAATGTATGTAATGTCCTACCTACGAAGTAGAAGTTAAAACACCCTTTTACCTATCTGTGTGAGGTATATAAACCTTTTCATAGAGATATAGTATCATATTTAAATGTTTATAGTGTAATACTTATAATTATGTAGACAAAACTAACACACAAGGTCTCGGGAAAGCATTTTTCAAAAACGAACTCTAAAACTAATATCAAATAAAAACAATTTGTTTAAGTTTATCTTAAACAAGACTTATTATTCCATGAATAACAGTATAATATCTTTCAAAAAAATTAGGTTTCGTTTTGACGCAATCACTTTAGCATTGGTACCGAGCGCCATACATCAGACGGCATTCTCCTTTTGCACAGACACTAATTAAAATAAATAAACACCTATTTTAGTATTTATCGCAATTCAACCCCTAAGACGATTAACGGGGATGGCAAAGTTTCTATGGGGGACAAAAACACATTACGTATCGACTTGAAATTTTGCACAGACTCTAATAAAAATAAATAAACTGGTGTTTAACAGGTGTCTTAGGGGTTGAATTGTGATAAATACTAAAATAGGTATTTTAGTATTTTTCGCAATTCCACGTTAACCACGATAGCAAAGTTTCAATGGGGGACAAAAAAAATCTTTACTTATTGACTTGAAATCGTTCACCACACCACACCACACCAGCCTGTATCAGTCCACTGCTGGACATAGGCCTCCCCTAATAAAGGGGGATATGCCCATAATCCCCACGCGCTGGGCATTCGGGTTGGGGATAGCATGGCACAACTTCTCGCATGCTTGCTGCCCGTCGGCGGTCAGGGAATTTAGCTGTGCTAGTGTTAGGCTGCACCACGCCGCCATCAGCTGGCCGCCAGAGTCTCGTGCGTTATTCAGCAGGGTGCAACGACGTGCAGGTGAGGTTGGCTTGGGTAGCGAAGATGAATGTTGGAAGCCCATACACCCCCCTCTGAAGCTCGGCATAGTTTTGGGTAATCCTTCTATCCTACCCTACTAATATTATGAATGTAAAAATTTGTGAAGATGTATAGAAAGTAAAAAAAAAACAATTTGGTCTCAATCGACTCTATTACCCAACAGGAAAACTTCCCAAAGTAACATAACTAACTACGTGTTTTATATGTATGATAATGTATGTGTTTACAAAAAGAAACAAAAAAAACAACTGTATATGTGTATTATATCAATCATGTGGTTCCCATAATACAAGCTCTGCTTAGTTTGGGACTACATGATGCTGTGTGATAACGTCCAGCATTATTTATTATTTATTTATTGTCTATCTATCCATTTATTTATCTTCCAGCAACCCGACTCGGTCGCGGATCCTCGGCGTCCATTTGGAGGAGGCGGAGGAGGGTCAGCTCCGCTACCTGAACCTGAACACCACCTACAACTCGTCCATTCAGCTCAACTACCGCCAGACTGAACTGGCCTTCTGGACCGTCTACCTGCCCACTGTCATCGGCAGAGCCACGCCTACTTACCCGCCTTTTACTGAGGTAAACATTCAAAACAACTTTTAACAGTCCACTGCTGTACATCCTACCCTAGATCCCTAATAAGAGAGATATGCCCATAACTCAAAGCCACACCTACTTAGCCGCCTTTTACTGAGGTAAACATTCACAACAACTTTTAACAGTCCACTGCTGGACATTCTCCCCTAGACCCCTAATAAGAGAGATATGCCCATAACTCAGAGCCACGCCTACTTAGCCGCCTTTTACCGAGGTAAATATTCACAAAAAGAGTGGTGTTCAGAACCTCGCTCTGCAAAAACCTCGAGTGTGAAAACAGCGGCCTAGTTTACGCCGCGCGAGAGAGGGCTATATTTCACCGGGACACCATGGCGGCGCCACTAACAAAATGTATGGTGGTGTCCGTTTGGTTGCGCAATAGACGCCTGCGGGGTGATCGGCTAACTCTGTTGCAAACAGAAATGATTAAAACTGGTCCTGTATTTACAAATTGGGACAGTCAAATTGCGTTCATTGAATTTCGACAGATGATATTTCAAAGTTTGTAAAAACAGGATCGGTGTCAATAATTTCTGGGTAAGTCCAAGTTTCTTTCCAGCTCGATCGCGTTTGCGTTTACGCAAATTTATATGGAATCGAGGTAGCGCCATCTAGAGAAAAACGCGTGGCACTAACTCCTTTCCATACAAATTTCTGTAAACGCAAACGCGATCGAGCTGGTAAAAAAACTCGCACTAGGCACCCTGTTTGCAATAGAGAGTCGATCACCCCGCGCAAGTAAGCAACTCTATAGAACTGTATACATTTTGTTGGTAGCGGTAACTGGTTGCGCCGCCCCATGATGTTCCGAGTCCATAAGTGAGCGATTTTGATTGTTCCAAAAAGTCTCTGTCGGTGTCGCAGCAACCGCAGGCGCTCTCAACTGACGCGACGTTATCAGAGTAGACTTCCAAAAGCGCACGGTTCCAATGCTCACTTCGGTGATCATGCAGTTTCGTATAGCTCGAACCAAATTCACTCACATAATTCTCACGCGGCGTAAACTAGCCCGCTATTTTCAAACTCAAAGGTTTTTGCAGAGCGAGGTTCTGAGCACCATTCCACAACAATAGTCTCTACCAGTCCACTGCTGGACATCCTCCCCTAATAAGAGGGATATGCCCATAATACCCCATTGAGGATCGCAGGGCACAGCTTCTCGCAGCCGCTGTTGTGTCAGTGGTCAGGTGATGTAGTTGTGCCGGCCTTAAGGACAGATTCTGGATATGTCAGATTCGATGGAACCCCTTGCGAAATAATAATGCATATTATGAATAATATCTTTGAAGTTATTAAACAACCATTAAAAAAACTATTGGCGGTTAATAAGATATCCGTTAGTAGGCATCTATCGGTTAAACTCTAATCCACACCACACACCACCACACCAGCCTTTATCAGTCCACTGCTGGACATAGGCCTCCCCTAATAAAAGGGGGATATACCCATAATCCCCACGCTGGGCATGCGAGTTGGGGATCGCAGGGCACAGCTTCTCGCACCACCGACGCTGCTGCCCGTCGGTGGCCAGGGGATTTAGATGTGCCGATGTAGGCTGTGCTATGCCGCAATCAGCCGGCCGCCAGAGCCCCGTTCGTTGTTTAGCAGGATGCACCACGTGCAGGTGAGGTTGGCTTGGGTTCCGAAGATGGGGGTTCGAACCCCGTAAAAAACTCTAATTAAGTTAAGTTAAACTCTAATATAAAAATAAATTGTGTTTAGGTGTTTGAAGTAACTTTTAATTGTATGAATGTTTCACTGTCGGATGCCGTTAGCTAAGTAATTGTTTTTTGACCGTTCAAAAAGGCTTATTAAACCACGTGGTATTCAGTCTGTCTTAGTAAGACTGTCTTACACTTAGCGTAGTATAAAAAGAGTAAGGCACTAAGTCGGTCTTAAGCTAGACTAATTAGTCAGTAAGACAGTCTAACTAAGACATGCTGAATACCACGTAGGCTAATAGGCCTTTCAAAGCTCTCCTTATATTCCAGTATTGGTGGGAGCCGAAACAGCCGCTGCAGATAGCATTCTGGTCGGTGTCGAGTGCCTGTCTGGTACTCATAGTGCTGCTCGTCGTGTGTTGTATGCTGTGGAGAAATGCAAAGAGGTATTTTGAACCTTATTGCTATCACTGAATACTAACAATAACTCAAATTAGTTTTATTAAACGATTTGTTTGCTTTATTGCATTAGATGTACTTTAGCTAACGTTTTAACTGTGAGCTGAGATGTTGAAAATACAAAATATTGTGTAAGAGTGCCACGACTCAAGTCCGACGGCAAAAGTCTCGATCCCGATGGTGAAATAATGGATATCTACGAGCGTTTTGTCTGTGAAATGTCCGGAATAAGACCTCTTAAACCAGAAGAGCATAATTATCTTACTAATATTATAAATGCGAAAGTTTGTGAGTATAGATGTATGAATGAATGTTTGTTACTCTTTTACGCAAAAACGACTGAACGGATTTGGATGAAACTTGGAATATATATAGTTTGTGACCTGGATTAACATAACACATAGGCTACTTGTTATCCCGGTACCACGCGAGCGAAGCGGCGGGCGAAAGCTGGTAGTAAATAAAAACGAAATAACAACCAAATGTAGAACAAACATTCATCCATACATACAAACATCTATACTCACAAACTTTCACATTTATAATATTAGTAGGGGTAGGAAGTAGGATAGGATAGTTGTGGGATAGCAGCGCCGCGTTTATCGGCCGCTAGTCGTGGTGCACACTCTAGTACGCGTCATATAAAAAGAACGCTGGAAGAAGTGGAATGGAACTGTGCGTATTTGCGCACGGGTAAGGCCAATTGCCCACGACCAATTTTTCCACCGATGTTTTTTCGGACATATAGGGAGGAGCACGTCATGGACAGAGCGTATACCAAACCAACCAGGTTGGATTCACGGAGGAAGTAAGGCCTTTAGGGCTAAAATGTTCATAGTTTTGAAATTAGGGCACTTTGAAATATGTATGAAAATTTATTTTTCTTGATTCAAAAAGTGAGACCTTAAGGGCTAAAATGCTTGGAATTGGATTCTACGTAAAATAAGTTGAAGAACATAAAATACTTGCATCAATACATAGAATCTGATTACATCCATTTTAGCACTTAAGGCCTTACTTTCTGAATCCAGAAAATGAAATTTTCATACATATTTCAAATGTGCCTTAACTTCAAAACTATGAACTTTACGAAAAAAAGTTATAGAACATAAATACGTACAATCCAATTCCAAACATTTTATCCATTAAGGCCTTACTTTCCTCCGTAAATCCAAGCTGGGTCGTATACGCTCCATGAGGTGCTCCTCCCTAACTGTCCGATTTTCTGTCCTACAAAAAGTCGGTCGTGTGCTTGATACCGATAAATCGCCTAATGCGCAGATTACCACCAGCGTTCTTTTTACATGACGCGACGTATAGTGCAAAATTGAGAAACAGACAAATAGAAACACAAAGTAAGCCAACAACTGTTCTGTTTGCGCTCGGCAAAACGTCTGCGGAGTTCTGCGGAGTGCCGAAGGTGGACAGGGCGTCGATCATTTCCTGAGCAGGCCTTATGGGAAAGGCGATACGTCGAATTATTGTTGAGTTTTTGTAGAACTCGTCAGAGACGATTAGTGGAATTTGTACTAAATATTTTGTCTTTTGTATATATTGTAATGGATTTCCCCAAAGGCACACCAGAGTCAGTTAACTGTGAGCTAGAGAGAAAGAAAGTGAAGCGATTAAAAATGTTGACGAGAAAATTTTACCAATATTGTTGTACTAATTTTAAAAATATATAGCTTCCTTATTGGTGTATTTTGTTTCGCTCGCCGCTTCTTTTTCTGTTATTCTGGCGGAAAACAAGCTTCAAATAGATTAGTGTTGTTAATGTGATAGTTACTTATACAAATATGTAGCTTATTTACCAAAAAGCCTTACACAGATAGATTTACTGATTTTACTTATTTTTGTTTTTACTAACTGTTTGTGCGATGAACTAACATTACTAAAATCTGTTTAACAGGGCTGCGCCTCCCAAATGGAAAATGGTACCGGCTATGTAGGTGAACTAACAATTTTAGTAGCTTTTGTGTGTCGAAACGCTTTAGTATATTGATATGCTTACAAAGCTATTTCAATTTATTTTGAATAAAAGTATTTATGTTTATTGAATCCACACCACACCAGCCTATATCAGTCCACTGCTGGACATAGGCCTCCCCTAATAAAGGGGGATATGCCCATAATCCCCACGCTGGGCATGCGGGTTGGGGATCGCAGGACACAGCTTCTCGCACCACCGACGCTGCTGCCCGTCGGTGGCCAGGAGATTTAGCTGTGCCGATTAAGGCTGTGCTATGCCGCAATCAGCCGGCCGCCAGAGCCCCGTTCGTTGTTTAGCAGGATGCACCACGAGCACGTGAGGTTGGCTTGGGTTCCAAAGATGGAGGTTGCAACCCCGTACACCCCGTTTATTGAATACCGACCGTTAATCTCGACTAGCCTCATAGCTATGTTGGTAACTCTGCCTTCTGAGCTGCAGGTCGCGGGTTCGATTTCCACTGCAGGACAAATATTTGCATGTTCTGCTGATATTTGTATTGGGTCTGGGTTTTTCTATGTATAAAATGTATGTATTCACAAAAAAAAATATAAGTAGTTTATCAGTATGGTTCCCATAATACAAGCTCTGCTTAGTTCAGGGCTACATGATGCTCTGTGATAGTGTCCAGAATTAATAGTTAACTTGAAGAGAGAAGAAACATTTCACATTTTTTTTTAAATTTCTCCATTTATAGTAGTATGGGAATTTATTTTGATAGTAGGTAAATAAGTTCCGTGTTATCGGCAGAGAGACTGACCGTTTCTACGACGGCGACGTGTTCATGGTGAACGAGTTCGAACAGAGCGGGATCGACAACGCGACGCGCTCCCGAGAGAACATTTACGAGTACCGCGACGTGCCGGCCAAACGGCCACCCACCCCGCAGACGGTCGCTACAACTGTAAGTAACTATATGTATGTAGAACGAGTTCGAACAGAACTACAACTGTAAGTAACTATAAACTATGTATGAGCTCAAAAATCCCATGAAAAAGCACTTGCTTTTATTTTCTTTTCAGAGTTATTAAAATCTATAAATTATTTGACCGATAACACTTGTAGGATTTACTTAAGAACTGAGGATCAACATCGATCTCATTTCTCGAGATTTACGTCACTGGATGTTGAATCGTCTCAAATACACAATCTACCATGTTATTTGAAGTGTTTATAGATTTCTAACTAAGATATAAATTATATTTATGTTCGTTGGTAAGCGTAAGCGCATCACTTGAAAGATATCATAGTACATTTACATGCTAGTTACCCCTTGAGTTAGGTCCGAATTAGTTCAGTGGTTTAATTGCGAGCCAAGTTCGAGAGTTTTTTAGCACCCAATAAGCTACTACTTATGTTTCAAATTAGTGTACAACAACGACACAACATAGTCCACTGCGGGATATAGGCCTCCTCTATAAGGGGGATATACCCATAATTGTAAATAAGTTTGTAAGTAATACAATACAACTCGTCATTTTGGCGCGACATCAGTATACTGACGCTGCTATAGCGTCTTGATCTCAGGGCAAGTACGCTTTCTATTTGACGAAGCCGATAGCAAAAAATGGATTTTCTGCTTGTTCTTTATATACTGTCGATGTCATGCACGAGATTCGAACGTTTACAAGCATGAAGCCCCAGTGTATAAACGACAATCTTGATGATATTGTTTAGGATTTGAAGAAAACACAGTATTTTCACTAGTTCTGTATATTTTGAAAGTCACACAATACACTTGTAAACAGCACTGTCTAGAAAGTCTTATTTTGTTGTTACTGTTGCACGAGCAAGTTGGAAGAGAGTGAGCGAGACAGAACACTCTTAGACAGAGATGGATTGCATACCTACTAAGTAATTTAATTTAGTAGGATACGGTATCTACTAAACAGATTGTGTATAAGAACTATAACCTATTTCATTTTGCAGGTAAGTCAACCCACCACGCTCCACTCTCTACCGCCGTCGGAAGCCTCTACCGGTTCCGCCATCTCCCTCAAAGAAGTATCTCGCGAGCCTCAGCCCATGCCTCGCGCGAGATCCCGGACGCAAGTGGTCCACGGCATACCTCAAACTACAGTATAGATCGTACAGCTTTAGTTTCGCTAGAAATTGCTTTGACAGGTTCACAGTCCACAAACCG
Organism: Horisme vitalbata; assembly: GCA_951804965.1. NCBI lineage: Eukaryota > Metazoa > Arthropoda > Insecta > Lepidoptera > Geometridae > Horisme > Horisme vitalbata. Next base: position 3,608,852 of record OX638090.1, read on the forward strand.
TATGTGGACCATTCCACAGACGTTAAATGTATTACTGCAGCAGCCAGCAAAAGAGGCATTGATGGACGAACGTGTAAAGTGTAGTAGTGTGGGCCGAGGCTTACATACGCAAGTCTATCAATGTCTAGTTGTTGCCAAGGTTTATTACTTTTCTTAAATAATGCGCGGAAATTAAAACTAAGTAGTTCCTAGGCAGAACTTGTACATTTCGAAACAGTTTGAAATTTAAATAAAACCTTTGGTTAGTTACCTCCTTCGCTGCCATGTTTCGGAGTAAAAGATCGTCACAATAATGCTCAAATTTCCAACCATATTTGAGAAAATACATTTTCTAGTTTCTCTGTGGACTTTGAGACATAACTCTTTAGGCAGGATAACCGACTTTTCAAAAAAAAAACGTTAGGGTTTTTTGGAACAAATCCCGTTCTAAGTCCTTGGACTGATCCTGTTAGCGAGTGCAATGTGAACTTTGAAAACACGTCGAAGGCCGGTTCAATGGTTTCCTACAGTATACAACAACACCACCGCCTGTATCAGTCGGTCAGCTATGTCAGTGTGGACAGGCGGGTTGAGGATCGCAGGGGACAGCTTCTCGCTAAGCTACCGCTGCTGCCCGTCGACGGCTAAAGGATTTAGCTGTGTCGGAGTTAGGCGCTATGTCACAATCAGCCGCTGCCAGAACCCCGTTTGTTGGCTTGCAAGGTGCACCACGAGCAGGTGAGGTTGGCTCGAGTTCCGAAGGTCCCCTTGCACAGTATAGAGTGGTCATATTAAAATCTATAATAAAATATATTTGACCGATAACACTTGTAGGATTTACTAAGAACTGAGGATCAACATCGATCTCATTTCTCGAGATTTACGTCTCTGGATGTTGAATCGTCTCAAATACACATCTATGTGTTTGAAGTGTTTATAGATTCTAGTTATAACGTATCCACCGTTACGTATAGTTTATTGCATTATTAAAAAAAGTATTTCATTTCAGTAAACTACTCTCAACGTATCTTTGTCTTTGTGAAGTTGTTTGCCAGCGACGTAGTTCCTATGGGTCGGATTTGTACTAGGATTGGTCGAATAGTTTGCTGGGTCTAGCTTCAGAGGAACAAAGACCATAGGCCGATCGCGTAACTTTTGTTGCAATCAAAACCTAGTCGCACCTGTCGATTTTGAAAGCGTTGCGATCACGTGGGAGCTTCGTTTGCAATAAAAACCGGATAGCATCAAAACTACATCTTTGAAAAGGAACGATTGCAACAAGATGTAATATTGGTGTAAATAGCATAATAAATGGTTAATAATTTGTACACGGTTCCTACTACAAATTGTACTTTGTCAATTGGTCGGATAAAATTAATTTTCAGGAATTTCACGTTGTAAAACTAGTATTGCAACACAGATAGCGGTCGAAAAATGATAGTAGTTTGCAACTAGATGCGTGATCGCTGTACCTTGATAGTATCATTTACTTGTTAGTATCAAACCTTTGATAGCAACAGAATTACGTGATCGGCCTACATTTATAACAATTGTACGAAAATTAACAATTGGTTTACCATTTTTTTTATTGACCATATTGATACCGTGTATTAAGAACATGTTAAAAAGATAAAGTTTATTCAAACTAGTACAATAAATCTAACTCGTAGAGAATTATATGTCTCCGTCCTGCGTTTATTTTAAGCCTGATTTTTAAATAGTATTACCACTATTAGATAATAATTTCATATGTTCTTAGAATTTGTTTAATAGATACTTTATTTACAGAATTATCTAACTGTTGATTTTCCACTTATACAATTGAAATCAAAAGTTAAAGCTGTTTCAATGTATTTTTGTAATTTTGTGCCTGACTTATTGAGCCATTACCAGTTAGACTGATTTTGATTTTATAGATTCCAGACATTGATTTAAGTTAAAATATTAGTAGTTTTATAATTGTGAATATTTTTATTCAACGAAAGTAATTTGTAAGCATGCAGAATATTTTTATGTGTAGCCGATGACTAGCTTCAGAGTGAACAAGTTCATTGAGTTTTCATTCTGTTAAAGGCTTATTATATTAGACTATGCGATATTCAGTCTGTCTTAGTAAGATTGTCTTACTTACTAATTAGTCAAGCCTAGGACCGACTTGGTGGCTTACTTTTATTATACTACGCTAAGTGTAAGACAGACTGAATACCGCGTGATCTTATAAGCTTTTTAAATCATCTATAGGGTAATTTTGAACAACTTAGTTACCTAAAAGGTATATTTTACTGATTTAATTATTTCATATAAAAACGCTAGTTAACTGCCAGTTGCACTGTTTTTTGAACGATTTGTTTTATGACTTAAAAAGTTGATCAATAAGTGAAATCAATATTTTTATTAATCGCACTTTACTCGGTTGTATATTCTAGTAATAAAATTGTAATTTGTAATTAGTTTTTAAAATGTTTGTGATTGTCTGTCCGTCCATTTGTGCAATGTGTCTTACGATGTGCCTAGCAGGAATTTTGATAATTATTTATTTACAAACTGTAATGATGAAATAAACACTTATATAATATTTTTTGTTTGATTTGCATAAGAACATAAAATCATGTATTTTCTTTAGACTAGGTATCAAAAGTTATTTAGGCAGTGGCCACAGACGGCTTATTCCAAAAATCCCCTGCGAAGGGGAACTTTTTGTCCAGAAATCCCTTTTCGGTTCTCAAATGATAAGCTAAGATGATAGACTTGTGGTGGCCCTTTTCCTAGCCTATCGTTGATGGTTTTGGGAAAATTATCACAGCTAGCAAGATCTCCAAACATGGGTAAGTACATAAAGTCTTATAGTCACATACGCGTTGCGTTCTTGTTTGTAACATCACGTGTTTTTCCACGTTTCGGCTATTTTATTCACACAAAAATGTGCTCGTAATATAAAAAACTATTAATTAAGTAAATAGTGATATTTACTTATTTAATAGTTTTTTATATTACAACAGCTTATGCGCTGCCACAAGTTAGCTATTTTCTAGAAGCACCAATATTGCACAAAATATTGACGTATTCAGAATTTTAAAATACTCAGTGTATCAGGGGCGGATTTCCCAATAGGCCAAGTACGCCCGGGCCTAGGGCGGTAAAATTTAGGGGGCGGCAAAAATTGGTGGGTTTTTTTAAATTTAAGTATGTACCGAAAAGTTAACCCGTACTTCATATATAGCGGAACGCGAGGTGTTTATTCTATTGTGTCTGGTATCCAGGCTTAACAGAGGTAATGGTCGCACGGGTGGTAAGTTGCCGAAAAAGTTTGCAACCCTAGTGAAGTCAAGAGCACCTTTCGAAAAGTCAAAGGCCAAGAGTAGGCTCGGGGGGTTGGTACAGCGAGTAGGGGGGCGGCAATTTTTCATATGCCTAGGGCGACAAATGGATCAAATCCACCCCTGCTGTGTATGCTGATGCTGGGGACATTAACATATCGTTCAGTAGTAGCGGGTAGTGATAAGTAGCAGTAGTGAGCGACCTTAACAGCTTTGTTTCCCTTTATAGGCAATTGGTAGAAGTAACGAGTAGCTCAGCCTGAGTACCGGGGTGCACTTTGCATCTCGGTAGCAATACCTACTGCATACTCCTCCTGGTATTTGCTGCTTCATGACTTACCGGTTGGTAAGTTGGGCGTCAAACATATGATTGGGTACTGTAACGTTACGCATAAGTGGTATTATAGTTTTATAAATATAGGTTGATACGCGGGACATTGATATTATTTATGATGGACGATGACGTAAACCAATTTGGTTTTTCAAACCTAGAAAAGCCATTTTGGTTTCCGTCATGACTTCACTTCACTTCTTTATTAAATTGCTTCTGAGATGCTTTTCCACAATTTCGCCAGTATCAAGTATAATTCATAATATTATGAGGCAACGTAGTACGGTTTATAAGTCCAGTCACAAAAAAAACGATCAGGGAACAATTTTCTTCATCAGAGAATTCCAGTCCCAATCCTCTTTTATTCAATTTCACTGCACATTTGTCATTTGTCTTATTACTAACGTATTGGCAAAACGGCGACATAAAAAAGCTTGCTCCAATTATTTAATTTATTGATTCAATTCTCACATCGACAGACCTCTGGTAGCGTAGCGGCGGTGTACTTGCCCGTGCAGACAGGGCCGCAGATCTGCCTCGCCTCCACACTGCCGAGGGGAAGCAACCGACCTGGCTTTACAGTCAGATCGACCACATAGTTGGCGCGGAGCAGACCGGCCGGGTAATTCTCTTGTAGCTCTGCGTCAAGCTGAAATTTTACATTTATATTTTGAAACAAGGACAGTTTTTGGTAACTAGCACGAAAATGAGAAACAGACAAGTCTATCTGTCTATAGTCTATAGTCTATTGTTATTATTATGTGTGTATTGGTATTGATTTAATTTGCTTACTGTATTGATTTGCTGCAGGCATGTATTAGTTTGTTTTTAAACTGTGCTGCCATCCCTTGTGTTTTTTTCTTTTTAGTATTTATTATTTCTCCATCCAAAGGTTGCCTGGAAGAAATCGCTTTCAGCGATAAGGCCGCCCATTGTACCATTTTTTAAATGTTGTTGTATTTTGTTATGTGTTTCATGCAATAAAGTGTTCATTCATTCATTCATTCATTCATTCTGTCTTTGAAACTTGCAATTTCCCTTAAAATTCACTTTTTTGGAAAAAATAAGCTTCTAAAGGTAGAAGAACGCAGGAGCATCAACGGTGCGTGAAGCTGTGAACCCGCATGCCCACCGTGGGGATTATGGGCATATCCCCCTTCTTATAGTGAAGGACTATGTCCAGCAGTGGACTGAATAGGATGGAGGACACAGGCCGATGGATGTAGAGGACACAGGCTGTGGGTGTAGTTACCGGGTCTAGCTCGGGCACGGCGACCTGGCACCAGGCGTGTGCGCTGACGGCGCGGTGCAGGCCGCACGGCAGGCCGATGCGGTCGGCCAGCGTCTTGTAGAGCAGCGCCCGCTCCAGCGCGCCGCCGCACCGCACCCAGCCCAGCCCCACCACCGGCGAGTTTAGCTCCGTCTGGCAACCACACGGATCTCTATACATATGTAAAAGAGTTGGCCTTTTTTCTGGAATCAACGCGCAGCCCAAACCACTAAAGGTAGAAAGCTGAAAGGAGTGTAGCTTCCTTTGCACATCATTCATAAGTTCTAGACCAGGAATGACAAATGGACTACTTTTTAAGCCGTCAGCGGAAACTAGTCTATCACTATAGCCCCACCACCGGCGAGATAAGCTCCGCCTTGAACCCACACCTATCTATATATCACACTAAAGAACCGCCACAGTTAGTGGCATCGAAGCGTTCACATCCGTCTGGAAACCACACCTACCTACAGGGTTATAATTTAATTACTTACAATGGTGCTACCGTATTACTGACATCATAAACAACAACTTTTTTCTCACATTAAAAATCCACCACCGACAAGTTCACATCCGTCTAGATTAAAGATAACTTTATATTTCTCTAGGAAACTTGCTAGAGACTTATTGACACGATAAAGAATCATTCGCCTATATTTCGGTTAAAAATTTAACAGTTAGACGATTGATGGATCACATCATTAGATCTTGGCTGATGGAACCCCAGGCCTCAGAGATACACGAAACATGCCAACTATTTCGGAGAGTAAAATCCATTTGTGAACTCTACGCCACAGCGTCTGTATGAGCCGAGTGGTGTAGAGTTCCATAGAGTACCATAACCATACCAAAACAAATAACATCAAATACTACACTTCAAAAACGATACCAGATACTATAATTTAATGCATAAGTGCATAAATATACCCCCTTATTCATAACCAAATGTCATTTTATAACGGTTGATAAAGTAAGCTTGTCCCTGTCATTAAATGTAATTAAAGAGCATTAACATGATATTTTTAACGCCATTTTAGCTATCTGAAGTTTATAGTTATGAATGAATAGGATAGAATTACGGATAGAAATTAAATTAATCGATAAGGATGCTACGTTATCGATTTTCATGGAATTTTGTATCGTTCGTTCCTTTTTCGTATGAGCTAGTGGACAACGATTGGTATCTGAGTTTTTAGACCGACCTCCGACAACAGAAATTAAAGTTTTCGGTTTAGCACTCGGCGAAGCAACACGTCTGCGTAGTTCCACGTCGTCGTTTTGTAGCAACGCCGAGTGCACAGAGAGTCGATCATGGCCATGGAGACGGCGGAACATTGTCGCATTTGTGTTGGATTTTTTTCTTGTGTGTTGGTGTTTCTCCAAGCTAAAGTTACAGGTTAACGTGTTTACTAAAGAAAAAACAAATAATAAATATGTTTTCTCGTGCAGGAGTAAGAAGTAGACAGGGCAAACGCTTCCCCACGACCCCTTCCGTGATTTCGATCTTCAGCTGCCCATGCTCTATCGAAGGTGTCTATTTCATCCCGCCATGCTTTCCGTCTGCCGCAGCGCCGCTTTGGAAAATGAATAAATAAATCCTACTTCCTACTAATATTATAAATGCGAGAGTTTGTAAATATGGATGTATGGATAAATGTTTGTTACTCTTTCACGCAAAAAACTACCGAACGAATTTGAATGAAACTTTTATACCCGGTACCACGCGAGCGGTAAATAAAAAATAATATTTACCATCAAATCAGCGATATGCAAGTTGACACTCGGCAGCGAGCAGTCCCGCTCCTGCGAGAGTCCGCTCATCTGTTGGGCCACGAACTCCGCGAGCAAGTGCGCTCGCTCCTTCAGGGAGAACGACACCTCATCGCACTTGTCGCGGTATCTCACCTCGTAGTGGGCATCATCTATCTCGAAGTAGTGGAGAGATTTGGCACTGGAAACATACTTCGAATTAAAACTTCCAAAAAATTGTGTTTTGATAAAATTGTGTATAAATCTGTACAGGGTAAGGGGTTCCAACCTGCATGCCAACTTCACCTGCCCGTGGTGCACCCTGCTGAGTAACAAACGGGGCTCTGACGGCTGCTGATTGCGGCATAGCGCAGCTAAATCCCCTGACCGCTTACGGACATCAGCGTCGATGATGCGAGAAAGCTGTGCCCTGGGATCCGCTCCTCGCATGCTCATCGTGGGGGATTATGAGCATATCTGATTCCGGCGAAGCACAAGGATTTACTCTAAGACCCCGATTTCTGGCCAGCGCGTATCGTCTACAGACGCAATAGGGAAGCGGTACAGAAACGAAATCCCTCTCTAGTTAAGTAATTTTGTAGTTAACAAATAAAATGTATGTATGTTAGTGTTAAGGTATGTATAGCTAAAACCCCTCTTTAGTTAAGTAATTTTGTAATTAACAAATAAAATGTATGTATAGCTATGGGTCATTGTCATCATATTTTTGTATGTGTCATCTTACCTGAAATAACCGTTATTTTATATTATGATTATATCCCCCTGAATAGGCTGGTATTGTTGTACAAACCATTATTATTCTCCTGCCCTTGTGCCACGCTAGATGGTTTAGTTTAGTTTATTTTCTCTCACAAAAGTTTTAAGGAACCTATTACAGCTAGTGATAAATAGTACATAATAATAGTACACTCTCGACCCATATCAAGCGAGGCTCTCGCTAGGCAGCTGGATCAAGGGTCAGATACATGCGGCGGCTCTCTCGGACTCGGCACGCATAGGGGTGCGTTTCGATTGATACGGAGCGGAGCGGGCTGCGAGTGGTCAATTACAATGCTCGAAATCTTTGCTCACGTGATTGCTCACGTCACGCAGTGGAGATTTCGAGCATTGTGATTGGCCAACTCGCAGCCCGCTCCGCGTCAATCGAAACGCACCCTAGTGCGGAGGTTCTTCTCTGCAGCCGTAGCCACCGATCGTTTGAGCCTTGCCCCGCGGTCGATGGTCAACCATTTTGGATACATTTTTTTACTATAATGTGTTTTTATATTATTTATGTACATACTAGATTAATAATGTTTAACTTCGTAGAAATAAATGTATTGATGAATAAAGTGGGATAGTAATGTTACTAACGGGTCCCCGAACCAAATCCTCAGCTTGAAGAGATAGGTGCGAAGGTTGACGTCGTCCGGGAAGGCGGGCAGACGTAGCCGACCCGACGACGTCACGTTCAACCTCGAGTCTGAATCCGTGTCTATGTGACAATGGAAAAATTAAATATATACAGATATATCACATTTATTCAATAAACGTAGGTTACATAACTTGGTTAACAGGGCCTTAAGGCGACGATACGGGTCAAACCTCCCTCTCTCTCCTTAATGATCCAAATCAGTTCAGGCGTTACGGAGTTGAGTGGAAACATACACTAACAAATAATCATAAACACACAAACAATCACATTTATATTAGTGTGAAAGTGTGAAGAGTGATTTATGACTACGATAATAATTCATCACTATTTCGCGCAAAAGTAGCAGGGCAATCAGTTTTGAACATTACGCTGGTGTTGTGTGTTGTAATAAAACTAACATTAATTACTGTAAAGTAAAAAACAAGATTTTGTCTTTTCAATATAACACAATTAGGTAAGTAACGATTTAGATTTTACTTTAAAAAACCCTAACACTTTTATTTAGCACAGGTTTTTAGATGCGTTCGTTTTTGTTCAAGTTTTGTACAAGTTCGTAACGTCAATAAATTAATATTTTTATAGATATTCAATTATTATTTATGAAAACACAACACAAAAAACGAACTTTGAAACAAGATACAAACAAAGAATAAAGCACAAAAAACACAACATGAAGAAATCAATAGAACATGAAGAATCATTCTGTGCCAGTTTTTGGTGGTATTTGGCTCCCCAAGGGCTGAGCTGTCCAACTGTACTACCAAACTAATTGCTACGACAACCCTTTAACTTTTATCTTAACGTTTGAGTTGGCTATGAGCTTATACAAAGAAGTTAGCTTGTACATTTGAACTTACAAGGCGATCTGATGTCCATTCCCGAAACAGCTCCAAAAGGCGGCTGTTGGAACATGGCGATGTACGTCGTGTTCTTGTATGGCGGTCGCTGCGAAAATATCTCCGACATTGTGGAAAACGTACTGCCCAATCGCTTCTGCACGTAGAAACCTTCCTAAAATAGTGAAAAACTGAATTAAGCTCGTTCAGTCCTATCCTATCCTATTAATATTATAAATGCGAAAGTTTACGAGTATATAGTTATGTATGGATGGATGAATGGACGAATGTTTGTTACTCTTTCACGCAAAAACTAATGAACGGATTTGAATGAAACTTGGAATATACACAGTTTGTGACCTAGATTAACACATACGCTGCTTTTTATCCCGGTACCACGCGAGCGAAGCCGCAGGCGGAAGCTAGTGATTTATAAAAACAACGTTTATTGTGAGGGACAAGCTCTTATAATATTCTATTCATCGAAAACTGATGTGATATCGTCAAGAAAGTTGTGAAGAAAATTCTCTAAATTCAGAGAGGCATTCCGGCTGTATGACACCAGTCTAAGTCAAGAGACAAGCTAAATCCAAATCATGATCTGCAGCTCTACTTCACCCACTGCTGGGTAAAGGCCTCCCTTTGTGCCAATCCTGACGGTTCAAAGCTCGTCTCATCCAGTTTCGGGCCACGATTGATGCAATATCGTCCCATCTTGCTGCTGGACGGCCGACGTTTCTGTACCTGGATGTTGTACGTCAGCCTTTCTACAACTTAATCAACCTAATTATATTTAAATAATGCATTTTGTGACTTTTCAAATACCAAATATTTGTAATAGCAACAAAAAAACCACAGAGGTTTAAACCCTCTGTGGTTGTTTTGTTGATATTAATGTAAATGTTGGAATACAACAAAAATGTATATCTCACTCAATACAAAGCTCTTACTCTTTCATGATACTCATACTGAAATGAACCTTATAACTTATGGTTACTTAATTGAGCTTTTAATTGTAGTCGCTCGCAGAGCTTTCTAGAGCACACACACCTTTCTAAAGAATATAATTAAATATTCAATTATTAAACTTATATAAGTATTTTATTAGTCCCCATAACCCAATAGTAAAACTTTCAAATATGAAATAAATAAAATAAAATAAACTTACTTGAGTGAAGTCGTTTATATCCAATCGGCCGGTATATGCAAACTTAGCAGACGGGTGATGCCGGAATATCGCCTCTAAGGCCGGCTCCCACGCGCCCACCACGTATCTCGCCTGTTTGTTCTCCACCATGCTGAAATTATTAAATAATTATTTAATTCTTTCTTTATAATAATAATAAAAGTATTTATTTTCAAAAGGTTTAAAAAAAATATGTTTTAGATGCTAACTTAAGTAAGGTTATATAGATATCTTAATCTAGCAATAGAATTGTACATGAGAAGTTGACTATGCGTCGACTCCTCACTCTAACTAAGCTTTAGCTTGTATGTAGACGTGAGGGTTCAATAAATTCTTTCTTTAATTTTAATTGCTTATTGTACACGACAAAATATTTTTTTTATTTTTTTCTTCGAGAAGTTATAATGAAAAGGATAGATAAATGTGTACGTATCATACAAATGATGAGAAATTGAGAATAATCCTATATAAAACTATTGCAAAAACGTACTTAAAAGATATGTGTCCCTAATAGAGAATAAATAAAGTATAATAAACAAATAAATATACAAAAATACCCATACCTATTATCATCATCATCATCATCAGCCTATAGCAGTCCACTGCTGGACATAGGCCTCCCCTATTATACGAGGACATAAATAAATTGTTTTTAATACATTGTTATAACTACATAAACATATTTATAATATTACGGTTCTTCTAAGTTTGCAATTATAAATAACTAGCTGATCCGTCCGCAACTTTGTTGCGTGTCTACTTGTGCTTTTACATAAAATATTTCCCGAACATTTTACGCGGAACCTTAAATACGTACGAAATAAAAAGTTACCTTACCATTGAACATCCCTGTTATGTCCAATAACAGTTGTGAAACATCGAAGCTATTTTGTATAGAAAATACTTCGAACCCACGACCGAGACAGTGCGCATAAGGTTAACTTACTAACTTAACCAACACCACTTCCATTCATATTCCCACTCCCACTCCCACTCCCAAAAGAGTAGCCTATTTCTTTTCACAAACTCCCATCTATGTCCATACCTAAATTCATCAAAATCGGTTCAACGGTTTATGCGTGAAAACGTAACAGATAGACAAATAGAGTTACTTTCCAATTTATAATATTAATTTCGATTTGGATGGTACATTATAGATACCTACTCGTATGTGTAGGTTCTTCTTCTTTTGATTGATGAGCTATGTTTTATTTGTAATCAGACTTAACTTATGTAATACAAAATAATTTAAGATTTTTGAAACATAGTAATAAATTATTTTATCTCCAAAAAGTTAAATAGCGGTATTATTATTAAAAATTATGTACGATAAAACCGCAAAAGTTTAAACTGCGGTGTAGCAGCTTCAACGCCCGCCTCATAAATACAAACATAGTTCTGCTTTTAAACAAATGTTACTTACTAAATCTAAGTAGGGTCCATGTTCTACTAGCTGACCACGTACCAAAAGCTGACCAAAACACGATAATATTGTAAGAAATTCTTAGCACATTTAGTAGCAATATTTTACCAAGCATCACGGCAACACTGCTAAATGGTACAGTAATGGTACATTGCACGGTCACTGACTTTGGAACTGGCTGGTCAAGGTCATCTATTGGTATAAAATATTTTTTTAAATAAATATTATTGCATACCTAAAAAGATAATTGAATTTAGAAATAATATATATGTCATTTAGTAAAGTAAATGTCACACAAACTTATGCTTCATAAAAAAAATGGGTTAATATTTAAATAAGCAGATTATGTATATGGTTAACTAGCTTAGAAATCTCTTAAATGGTCCACTATTGGAACATTGACCCTAGTTAGATAATAAAATTTTAACTAAACTATAAAGAGTGAAAGTTGTGTGTGTGCGTGTGCGTGTGTGTGTACTCACTAGTGAATAGTTCCAAGTTCCAAGTACACATTAGCGCCCTCATCGGTGACGCTCAGCGCGATCAGCGTGCAGAGCGCCGTGCGGAGGCCGATGTGTTCTATGTACAGGTTGGTCGACACCACCTAACGTGAACACTTAGATAGATAAATAACCTTGAACATTATGTCCAGTGATAAAAATCATCATCAGCCTACAGCAGTGCACTGCTGGGCATAGGCCTCCCCTAATGAGCAGCATTGCGCCCTGTCCTCAGCTCGACGCAACCAGCTTCTACCTTGCCTTTCGCAAAGAAGAGAAAATATGGAGTAAAGTAAATAGGTAATAGAGTCTGTCAAACGAAAGTACACTCGATTTTTTTCGTAACTATTTACATGGCAATACTAAAGGTTTCCATGTACAGACGCTATGGGGTAATACATACAGGGGGTCAATTGAGTGTGTTAAAAAAGAATAATTGCGGGATAACTCAGGGTGAGTTATATATTAACTTCGCTCACTTCCAATTACTAGTTTTTATTCTGAATTAAAAAATAGGCAATTAATGCCTGTTTCCCGGAGAGGTAGGAACTACGGATCACCATTTCAGAAATGGATCAAATTAATATTAAGATATTAAGAGATTAATATTCTTCGTACTGGTCGTCATTTTAAGTAGGTACTCTTGACTATATCTAAAAGATTAGAGGAAACCAGAATCTGATGGCGAAGCGGCGGCGGCGTAAAGTATGTTTTGTGAGGTTGCTTTAATGTGCCGCGGTTTTTCCGTCTCTACTTTAATTTGATAGACTCTAGTAAATAATGTCATCATTACTTACTTCTTCTCCCTTGCGCGATGTGAATAGATCTTTAGCAATGTCTTCGACCATGAGACCTGACAGGACGGTGCATGTCATAATCTTGAGGCTTATGTCGATGCGCTGAAATTACAAATAACTACTTATTTCTACTAAAGATCAAACAGACCAAACAAGTTTTCAAGGATTTTCACTTTATAGGCTGTGCGTTGATTATCATTCAGTTTCATTACAGTTTTAAACAGTGTGTCCCTGGATACATATCTTGAAAGGGAGTGAAACTAGTTTTTTTTATCTAGTTTCATCCCCTTTCGGGGTTCATATCGACATTTTTAGCAAGTATTTTTTGTACTACACAAAGTACTTGGTATAATTATTGTTTTTATTTGAAAGACCATTAATTTGGAAGAAATTGAATTTTTTGTACATAAGGCCATTAAGGTAAATCATATAAAAAAGTATACGGGACATTTCACACACGGTCAACTGATCCTAAACTAGGCAGAGCCTATACTATGGGTACCAGACACTGCTAAACATAAATAGATACTTATAAAACACCCAGATACAGAACAAACATACATGTTCATCACACAAGTGTTTGTCCTGGGCGGGAGTCGAACCCGCGACCTGCAGCTCAGAAGGCAGAGTTACTACCAACTGAGCTGAGGCCAGTCGTAAAAATCTTACTTCATCATTCATCAATAAACCATTTTTTTATCAAACCAGCCTCGTGTCACTGCTAGGCAAATTCCTCTCCCGTATACTTCCAAATAAAAAATGAATAAATTTATTCCAATAAAACTTTAGCTTGCTTCAACTCCATTAGGGTTTTTAGGGCACTTTATCTAGGGACACATTATATTTAGAAAGATTTGCTATTGCCTGAGACGCAGAAGGTTGCGGGTTCGAATCCCGCCGCGGGACAAATGTTTGCATTATTTGCAGATATTCGTTTAGTAGGGTCTAGGTGTTTTCTATGTATAATATGTATGTAATTACAAAAAAAATGTATATACAAAAGAAGTGTATCATTAAAGTGGTTCCCATAATACAAGTTCTGCTTTGTTTGAGGCTACATGATGTGATAATGTCCACCATTTTTTTTATTGTTGACTTGTAAGGCTTATAATATTTACCGTCATAATGTTGATGAGCTCCTGCATGAACTCTGCATTGAGCATGGCGCGAGTGCTGACGTGGTACGTCTGGAGGTTGATGTAGCACTGCACGGCGAGACGCTGGGCTTCGATGGGGTTATCCTTGACTGGAGATATAATACAGTGAAAGGCAGGATTTTAGAACACTCATTCAGTCCACTGCCGGACATAGGTCTTATACAGGATTGGGCAAAATTTAACCTTATTGAGGGCAGGTACATTTCCTTTTGTAGTTAGACGGTTTTGTTCTGAGAAAACTATAAGTTTATTTTAAAGGAAAAAAATGACAAAATGTACAGTCAGCCAACTTGTTCTTAGTTTTAGTTTCCATGTAACATTTTAACTAAGAAGGTACTAAAAATTATTTTATATTTGCATGCCTTTAGTTGATAAGACATTGTATGGGACTTCTATAAACAACCTTTTAAACCACTGTAACCCGTGTTTGCAAATAAATATTTTGATTTGGATTTTGACAAATATCATTTTCTAGGCTTATCATATTAGGCAAAATTCCGCATTTTTTTTAACTCAAAATAAATCTATAGTTTTCTAAGATCAAAACTTAACTACGAAAGAAAAGGTAGCTGCCCTCAATGAGGAAAAATGTTGCCGGACCCTGTATAAGAAGGGGGATATGCCTATAATCCCCGCTGGATATGCTGCATGCATACAGTTGATATACAGCAGGGTGCAACACAGGCAGGCGAGGTTGGATTCCGAAGATGGAGGTTGGAACCCTTTATACCCTCACAGCTCTGTGTTTGAAAATCAAATATATCAATCAATCAATCAATCGTAAATGAACCGTATAGGTGCAAGTATATTATCATCAATAGTGTGTAGGCATTCACAGCTGGACATTGCGTCCTATCCTTTTATTGATGCATCTAGCTTCTACGAGCAGTCTTTCGCAATAAAATATACAAGTGTATAAAATCTCACATTTCTTGTTGATGTTCCTCAAGGAAGCGAATGTCTTGGGCTCGACGAGACTGAACGCAGCCTTCGGTATGATTCGGCAGAGTTCTGCGAGCGCTCTCAGGGAGTTCATGCGTATGTAGAACCACGCTGCCGCATCGTCGCCGAGGATCGCTGGAATACAACAAAAAATGTTAATGTATCTACAAATCTTCAACGGTAACCTAGGTATTTTCCATATGGTTAATTAGCTGATGGTGGTGGTTGCATTTATAATTTAACACAATGTTTATTACATATTTGTGATGAGCGAGGAGTTGCCTACGCGTTGGTCGCCGCGATAGGCGAAAGGTACTTCTGACTTGGTACCTTCCTAGCCGACACTACTATTTTGTAGTAGCTCGACATTCATCATTCCCTTGCCCTTATCTTATCTCATTAGTCCTAGGACAATTTACCCGCCCTAGCATTAGTCATATGAGTAGTATGTTATTGGGAGTTCTAGACCACCAGCGGTTTAGCCGTCAGAACACCTTCGTTCGCTTCACTCACTCCGTTCGCTACGCTCACTACGGTTTGTTCTGCCGGCTAAACCGCCGGTGTTCTAGAACTCCCAATAACTGAGAAGAAGTTTATGGTCTGCTGGATCTTACAACCGGCGCCGGAAGAAGTTGCTCATGGTTTAGTTCGTTACAAAAATGGGTACCTAGGTATAACGTTCAAAAGATAAAACAAAATTAATGTTAGGTACCCTAACTCATCTCAACTCAAATTAAGTATGTAGGTACTTAAATGGTAAATCATTTGATAAAGTGACCATTCTTCGACTGCTACTCTTACAATGAAGTTCGTTAAACAGCCAGTATCGTTGCAGTTTGAGAACATTAGTATTGATTCTGAGCCCTGCAGTTATCGACATGGGAAACTTTTACCTAATACAATACGTTGTTTGATTTGTGGTCCATCAAATTGTGGAAAAACTAATTTAGTGATTGGTCTACTCCTGCATGAAAACGGTTTAAACTTTCGAAATGTGTACGTGTATTCAAAAACTCTTCACCAACCTAAGTACATATTTTTGGAACAGGTTTTAAGAAAGGTTCCAGGTGTTACATTTTCTAAATATCATGAGAATGAAAAAGTTCTGTCTCCAAATGCAGCTAAATGTAATTCAGTTATGATATTCGATGACGTAGCATGTGAAAATCAAAATAGCATTCGCGATTATTTTGCAATGGGTAGACATAAGTACATAGATTGTTTCTATTTAAATCAGACCTACAGTAAAATACCTAAACAGCTAGTAAGGGATAATGCAAATTTAATAGTTCTATTTAAACAAGATGAAATCAATATGAAACATATTTATGATGAACACGTAAACACAGATATGACATGGCAAGAATTTAGAAATATGTGTTCAAATGTTTGGAAGCAACCTTATAGTTATTTGGTAATAAACAAAGATTGTGAAAAAAATAAGGGTTGTTATCGTAAAACATTCGATACTTATATTGTGTTTGATTAGTCGATTATACAAGGTGATCATATTTCATCAGTAAATAGATACTCACATTTTGATCATTTGAGTCATACTTCGTTCAAACATCGTGAAGGTGTGTCGTTGGTAGATAAAATTGTCTAAAGCTTTAAAATGGCAAACAGTGTGTCTTATATTAATAGAGCATATTATTTATCTATGACTACAGAAAAGAGCCGCAGAGATTCCTTCCGTAGCTGGCCAATAGGTTTAACGCAAAAGCCGCATGACCTTGTGGAAGCTGGATTTTTTTACACAAAAGAAGGTGATAGAGTAATTTGTTATCACTGCGATTTAAGGCTACAAGACTGGTCTCCTGGAGATGACCCTTGGGAAATGCATGCGCGTTTTGGTGATTACTGTGATCATGTTAAATTATTGAAAGGACAAGAGTATATTGAAAAAATTCAAAATGAGGAGGAAACAGTTGCAGCTAAAGGTGAACATCAAAATACAGATGATAAAAAATGTGATGAACCTGAAATAAATATCCAAAAAAATATATCAATTGTCTGCAAAATTTGTTTAGAGGAACAGATAAACACGTGTTTTATACCGTGTGGTCATGCTGTGGCTTGCGCAAAGTGTGCTCTTTCGTTACACAAGATTGAATGTCCTATTTGTAGAAAAAAATATATGGATTTGATTCGTATATATTTTTAATTACCTACTATAAATATAAGAACTATAAGTAAAATGTAACCATTCATGTAACATAGCTCGAAGTGCTGGTTGTTCAACTTAATTAAAGAAATAAATTATAATGGAAAAAATATTAAAGAGACAAATTGTAACTGCAACAGAAGCAGTTAAAAAGAAGGTGCGAAAGATGCGCGACATAGAAGTAGAAAAAAATAATATAATAGAATCTGTTTTGAAACCTATAACCAATCCTCTCAATGAAATGGTTAATAAAAATAAAAATTTGGAAGAGATGAAAACGAAAGATATGTTTGAAGCATCAAGTCCATTGGATACAGATAAAACACTTATTAAAAGAGTTTCTACTGTTGGTTTTCAAGATTTTAGCCCTGCAGATAAATATTTGAATGATTCGGATTGTACAAATGAATCAGAAGGTAATGAAGAAAGAAATGATGAATCATTTAAAACTGTCGATTCAGAGTCAAGTAATAAAAGCTTCGACATTTCTTCGTGGTCTTTGTCCTCTGAAGCTGTAGGCGATGTTCCCTTTGGCGTGAGAAATGAACGTGGTAAACTGATGATGGGATCAGCACGTGTATTGGTTTCTGATGAATTTATTCAAATTGGTTCAAACAAGTATAAAAAGACACTTGGTTTAAGCGAGCTGCTATTCAAGAGAGTGCCTGAATTATCAACAATAACTGACGAAGATTTGAGACATTATAAGATGATGCTACTAGAATCAAATGTTCATCGACGTGATTATGATCCAAATAAACCAATCAGAAGCAACAGGGGGCGAAAATATTTAAACATTATAAAACCACTATTTAAGCTACGCAAGGTTTCAGCAAGTACTGATGGTAGTCAGCCTGACACATACGAAGGACAAGGGTTGCCAATTTTGAAAAAATGGAAGAAAAATGTGGATTATGTATACTGGGACGATCCTAATGAATTAATTGATCGATTAAAGTTATTAATTGCTTCTCGAGATGCTGGTAATACTGGATTGGATAATGAAATAATATCTATTATAGAAGAGTTGCGCGAAAGTGGTATTATTGATAATAAATAAGATACACTTTAAAAAATTCTTTCATTTGAACTTAATCCTTGATACCTGTCAGTTCACTCTTATTGCCATGGATAAATTCGGTCATCATATTCATAAACGATTACGGTTTCCAGATGTATTAGAAATTCTTGAAAAAACAATAACGAATGGAAATAAAGAAGAAATCGATTTACAATTTAAGAGATTAACAGGTGTATCAAAACCTCTAAAAGCAAACGATGCTGTTAATAAAGAATATGTTGATCAAAAATTTGATTTATTGGCAAGCAAGGAAGAAGTTTACAATTTAATAAATGCTATAAAATCAGACATTCAAAAATATATTCAACAGTCTAAGGAAGACAGCACAAAAGCCGTTATAGACAAAATCGTTAAAATTTCTCCAAAAAAATGAGTAAAGCACAAGTTGTAAATGAAATTCATAGTGCAGCCCGAAGAAACTTTTGTCGTCGATCTGTAGTATTGAAAGGGATCGATGACTTATGGCAAGCAGATCTTATTGATTTACAAAATTTAAAAAAATACAATAAAGGCTATAAGTTTATATTAGTAGTATTAGATTGTTTCTCAAAATTTACATGGACGATTCCAGTTAAGACTAAGACCAAGTCAGAGATAGCAAATGCATTTAAAAACATCTTAGACAAAACTCATCGTACGCCTCTAAACTTGCAAACGGATATGGGTACAGAGTTTTATAATGATGAATTTAATAAAATAATGATTTCGCATAAAATAAATCATTATTCTACATACTCCATTAAAAAAGCTTCAATAGTTGAACGGTTAATACGAACTCTAAAAAATAAATTGTATAAATATTTTAGTTTAAGTGGAAGTTACAAATGGATTGGAGAGCCTTTAGAAAAAGTTGCAGCTACATACAACAATACAAGACACCGGATTACAAAACATAAACCAAATGATGTTAACCAGTCAAATAAGAGTACAGTGTTGAGTAATATATTAAAATCGCAAATGAAAACTAATATATCAAAGAAAAATAAATTTATTGTTGGAGATTTTGTGCGCATAAGTAAATATAAAGCTTGCTTTCAAAAAGGTTATACGCCAAACTGGTCCACTGAATTATTTAAAATCAAAACAATAAATCCTTCAAAGCCATTTACATATGTTATTGAAGATTTGCATAGACAACCGATATTGGGAACTTTTTATGAACAAGAACTTAAGAAAACAAACTGTCCTAATATTTATCTAATAGAAAAAGTTTTAAGAACGAAAGGCAGCAAACTTCTTGTTAAATGGTTAGGTCTCCCTGATAGTGAAAATAGTTGGATTGAAAAACGTTCACTTTTATGATTTGTACAATTGTTAAGAATTTATATAAAAATAATAATAATAGCTGATAATTAGCCATTACTAAACCAGCAATGAGCGGTGGAGGACTACTCAACAGTGTTATAAATAAGCTCCCGTTTGAACTGCATTTACCTGGATATAATTATTGTGGACCTGGTACGAGATTGAAAGAACGTTTGATAAGAGGTGATCAAGGCATCAACCCGTTGGATAACGCATGTTTGCAGCACGATATCGCATATAGTAATTCAAATAATTTAGAAGAGCGTCATAAAGCTGATTTAGAATTGTTAAACATGGCAAAGCAACGAATGAAATCTAAGAATGTTGGGAAAGGAGAAAAATTAGCATGCTGGTTAGTGAAAAAAGTAATGAAAACCAAAGTGAAGCATGGTGCTGGAACGAAATCATTTAAATCTATTGTTTCAACAATACGCAACCATTTGAAGAAACTGAAACCATCAAATAACTCCAAAGCTATACGATTAGCGTACTCAGCTGCGAAAAAAATTCTAAAATATAACAAAGGAGTTCGTCTGCCTCGTATCATACCTTTACCAAAAACAGGTGGGGTTCTACCACTAATACCAATATTTGCTGGACTTTCTGCACTCGGCGCATTGGCTGGAGGAGCTGCAGGTATAACAAAGGCTGTAAATGATCACAAATCTGCCAAAAAGAACTTTGAAGAAGCTCAAAGGCATAATAAAGTTATGGAATCTATTGCTTTGGGTAAAGGCTTATATATTAAACCTTATAAGAAAGGTAACGGTTTATTTGTTAAAAGTTCAAAAAACTAATGAAAAGGTTACCCAATCGTGCTCTAACTAATATAGAACTATTAGAATACGCTAGTGAATACATACCCTATTTCAGAGGTGTTTATATGAGGGACGAATTACCCAATAAACCAAAAGAAATTGAATGTGCTATTGTTAATTTAGATAGTTCAAAGAATGAAGGGACACACTGGGTAGCCTTTGCAAAATACTTTGATTATTGTGAGTATTTTGATAGTTTTGGAGATTTAAAGCCTCCCTCTGAAGTGGTTAAATACTTAAAATATGATATAACATACAACTATTATAGTTATCAACGTTTTAATACGTCAAATTGTGGTCATCTTTGTCTTAAGTTCCTCCATCAATTTTGGAACAAATTGTTAAAATAATATAGATTAACCTGTCAAATGTATGTGATAAATTAAATATATATATATTCAGAAAATACATTTATTTGCTTCATTCTTACAATGTCTTTCACACTGTCTATAACCGGTAATAAATCAACTTTATCAACAAACTATTACCCTACTTTACAATTTGATGGTGGTTATGAATGCGCTCTATTACATTTGTCAACGTTTAATTCTATTCCTAACATCGATAGTAGAAATAATAAATTTTATTATGGTGAGAACGAAATCCTAGAAATACCAGAAGGAGCTTATGAACTGCAAGATATTTCAGATTTTATACGAGCAAGTGTAAACAAAGGAATAACTTTTAATTTATTTTGTAACAATAATACGTTGAAAACTTTTATATACTGTTCCAAGGACATTCATTTTGAAAAGGACAATTCACTTGGAAGTTTACTCGGATTTAGTAAACAAACCTTAAAAGCTAATATATTACACGAGTCTCAGCTTCCTGTTAACATTCTATCAACAACTGTGGTGAGAGTCGAATGTGATATAGTGAGCGGATCGTATATTAATGGAAAATCAAGTCACATAATTCATGAATTTGCACCGAACGTACCACCAGGATATCGAATTATTGAAATACCTAGAAACATCATCTACTTTCCTGTCAATCAAACTAATGTCAGCTCTATTAACATCAGATTATTAGATATAAATAATAATTTGATTAATTTACGTGGCGAAGAAGTCCAATTATATTTACATATTCAGAAAAGATGATTGACTACAATAAATACGGTAATACGAAAGCAAAACACATCAGTGCTAATCCAACAATCCATAAGCGAACAACTCGGAAGAGAAAAAATAAAACAAAACACGTCGGAGCTAATCTATCAATCTATAAAGGAATAACTAAGAAGAAGAAAAATAAAACCAAGCACACTAGTTCCAATCCAAAAACCTGTAAAGGAACCAATAAATCAAGAAAAAACAAAATAACTAAAGAAAATAAAAGATTTCTTAAATTAATCGGACTACTAAAATGAATATTTTGGATATATCAAGTTTACCAGCATACGATAATACTATAGATGGTATAGAATATCATTCATATAAACCATATGTAACTAGTTTCAACAGGAATGATGAAATTCGTATACCTATCAATCAACAAGATTTATACTTACTACCTTCAGCAAGTACTATTTATATAGAAGGAACAGTAAACATTATTAAAAAGGATACGAAACAAAAAGTTACCAACGTAGAATTTACAAACAATCCAATACTATTTCTTTTCCAAGATATAAGATATGAATTAAATGGAGTGGAAATAGATAGAATCAAAAATGCTGGCTTGACGACAACTATAAAAGGTCTTTTATCTTTTACCGAAAACATGAGTAAAACATCAAAAGCTTGGGGTTGGGATGTTAATGGAACAAAAACAACTCATGGAGGTAGTTTCTCGGCTTCAATCCCGCTCAGTAATATTTTAGGTTTTGCTGAAGACTATAAAAAAATTATTATTAACTGTAAACATGAATTGATTCTTCTACGCAGTAATACAGATTTAAATTCTTTAAAAATTCCATCCACTGATGCTCTAGAAGACATAGTAATAAATAAATTAGTTTGGCGCGTTCCACATGTAAAAGTGTCTGACAAGGAAAAAATTAATTTACTAAAGATCTTAGAAAAAGATCGTCCTATACATTTTGCGTTCCGAAATTGGGATTTATATGAGTATCCATTATTACCACAAACTACTAAACATACGTGGTCAATAAAAACCGCGTCACAAATTGAGAAACCTAGATATGTCATCGTAGGTCTACAAACAAATAGAAAAAACTCAGCAGAGAACGATATGTCTCGTTTTGATCATTGCAATTTAAGAGATGTAAAAGTTTATCTCAATTCAACATATTTTCCTTATGAAAATCTGAATACAAATTTTAATGATTCAAAAATGGCTCTGATATATGAACAGTATATTCAATTTCAACAGTCTTATTATGGACGCAGAAGTGAGCCGTTGTTGAACGCTTCCGATTTTAAAGACAAGGCACCGCTTTTTGTGATTGATTGCTCTAGACAAAGCGAAAATCTTAAAAGCGGTCCTGTAGTAAGCGTGCGCGTGGAGCTGGAGTGCAATTCAGAGATACCTGATCAAACAGCGGCATATTGCCTCATTTTAAATGATTGTCTGATTGAATACAGACCACTGAGCAACTTGGTGAAGAAAATATCATGAGTGACATCGTAATTGTAGATCTACAAGGATTCAAGGATATAAATAATGGATTTATTATTAAAGAATTTGCTTGTTTAATAAATGGATATACACAGACGTTTCTTGTCAAGCCTCCTTACCCATACAACAACTTAACAAAAGAAGAAAAGAAGCAAGTGAGGTGGTTAGAAAAAAATCGTGGAATTTTTTGGAGTGAAGGATTTATTGATTATCAAGAATTTAAACGTACTATTATACCTTATTTAAATAATAAAAAAATTGTTGTTAAGGGCACTGAGAAAGTAAAATGGACTCAAGAGTTATGTAAAACCTGTCTTATAATAGATGTGGGTGAAAATGGATGTCCTAATCTTTTGAAACTTCATAATGACTATGAAAAAGCAAATACTAGTATTAACTGTGTACATCATACCAAAAAGTGCGCATTGAAAAATGTGCTATGCCTAAAAAAATGGTTCGATGATAATAATGTTAATAAGTTATTGTCTAATCTAAATATAATTCATTGAATATAATTATTACTGTACTTTACCTACTAATTAAGTAACCTATGTACCTAGACATATTTTTTTAAATAAATAGATTTACCTACCTACTTGTATTTTATTTAACATAGAAATAAAAAACTTGCTTATTTTAGATAATTTTATTTAATAAAACTTATAATTATTTACTTTATATGAACAACTTTTAACATTCTAATAGGTATAATTACATAAAACTTATCAAACTAAGAATAAATGATAACTAAGAAATTTAATTTACAATTTAACTTTATAATTTAGGAATCACACAAATTTTCTGATATATTTTTGATCACTCTTTCCGTTTGGTCCATAATACTATCCACCATATCTTTCACTACGTATTGAGCCGATATAACCTCATTTTCACTTTCACTGCAGTTATTATTATCACTTAATTCGAATATTTTTATTTGTATCAATCGCTTCCCTCTGCATCCATCGCGTCGTAAAACAAACGAAGGTGGAGGCTGCGAGCTGCGGCGACGCTTTTCTACATCAGATAATTTTTTCGCTTTCCTCTTTGTACGTTTTGGAGTTTTCTTGAAATGTATGATGGGAAAATTTTCATCGTAGTCTTCCACTGGTTTTTGTGCGCAGTGGAATAGAAGGTCTTGCGTATTAATGCCAAATAGCCCATCTTGGTTTTCGGTATCGTTTCTGATTTCCAAATCCGTCATAATCTGAAAAAAAATAAAAAAAAACATATAATAAAAATAAGTAAAAACATAACGGAAAGCGAAGTTTAATTTAAAATGTTTATAAGATAATAAACTTACCGATATGCAACTCGCAAATAAACACTTCAAAGTGTGCTCTCGCTATCAAGCGTGGAAAGTGAATGAAATCATGTTATGACCTGTCGCCGCGCTGCGCCCGGCGCTGGCGCGGTGCGGTAGGTACCTTCGTGCATTTTTGCTGCACTAGGCAAACTGATGTCAGTGTATGAGGTATCATCATCATCATCAGCCTATAGCAGCCTTTCGTCACTCCACCTGGCCGGAGAGAGTCCTACACTACGTTTGCCTCAACGGTTATTGTTATTATACATAGCTACTGATTCTCTGTGCCATGTCAACAACTTAAGTATGAGGTATATGTAGATATGTAGATGAGGTATATGTAGATGAAATAAAACACATATTTTTTTATATAGTTAAGTTTATAATATTTTTATCTTAAATACTACAACACACTGTAACTAACTGCACAATAAGTATTACAAAGCTTTAAATTTAAATTGTTTTTCTTACTTAAAACTAAGTAGGCACTACAACACATTATATAATATTCATTAAGTATGTACCGTAAACTCAAGTACTACAAATTTTATGTCATTTAATAAGTAAAAACCCTAAATTCCGAGTATAGATACGTGTCCCCAAGCCCGGCTCGATTTTTTATCTTTTGAAATCAAACGTTTATCATCAGTGCTAGAGAGCGCAATTTTGTTTACTGAACGAGTGAATATTTCATGTTTTATACTTTTAAACAAAATATTCTTCCTACGTAGTATGTCTTCCTTTACCAATGTTTGTTTATAGTCTGAAATATCGAGGTCACGCACGACACATGATTTTACTCCTTTAGCCTTTTTAATGACACCCTCAGTATTTTTAATACAATACAGTTTAGAGCGTAATCCAACAAATTCACTAATAATTTTCCCACCCATCTCGTCTTTAAAAAGACCTGGTACTTTTTTATTAATTATTGGCAATCCATGATAATTGTCTGGAGGATAATTACTAGTGTCGAAATATTTCATAAAGTACCTTTTTATGTCTTGGTAAAATTGTTTAGTCTCAATATGATAAATAAAGCTATCTGTATCAGTATAACACATCTGCAAGCGGTCTCCATAGAATGGCTTAAAAACTGAATAATGAAAATCATACATATGTGCTTTTGATAATTCAAGTACTGTAAATCCTATATACAACGGTTTGTCTAAAACTATACGTTCAGGCTTCAATTGAATTACAACTAAATTTTCTGTAAATATTGATGCACTATGAAAATTTGGACGAGCGATTAATTTTTCTGCATTATTTCGTTTTTTTGTTCTATTAGTCCGATCGTTCCATTGATTTATAAGTTGAACGTTGACTTTCTTTCGATTATTTTCTAGTGTTTTTCCGAAAACACTATTATTGAGCAACTTAAAGAAATCTTGTTCAAAAGTTGAGGTAGCTTTTTGACGCAAGCTTGTATTTAAATCAATATACTGCTTTAGGTAGGCGCTTTGTTGAAACGTAATTACGCGATGAATTTTTTTTAAGATTAAGCCGTGTTTAATGCATGTTTTTAAATGCACATAATGAATGACATACTGAAATTTATCATACAGATTGGGAAGGAGCTTCGAAGTTTTTCCACCAGGTGGAATTCCTTTTTCAGGGCAAAAGGGCAAGTCGTTATGATTACAATGTAATTGTTTTGGGTAAACTAAGTCTACTTCAAGTATGAACCCAAACTTGGCATCATCAGAAACATTGTTTATGTCCAATTCATCGATTTCGTTTTGATTGAGAAATCTAAAATTTGATAACGGTAATGTCTGACACATACTATATCCATAGAGATTGTTGCAATCTATATAGCCAATGTAAGATTGTGGCATTAACGGATCATATCCTTCAACAAATTCGTTGTTAGCTTGCGCGTGTCTTTTTGAAACCATAGAAATACCTCCACGAATTCCGGACTCGATCATATTTATAATCGCAAAGTCGTCTATGAGTTCCAATTCAATTCCAGTTTTATAAAGCATTGCGTCGAATGACAAACTCGGTGCAGTTACATAAAAAGCAGGATCCAAGTGATAATGATGTTTACAAGTTCTTCTAAAGTTTTCAAAGATATCTGTTAACAATAACACATCAGTTTTTAAATATAAGTCGGTGTATTGTCCCAAATTATTAATATTAAATTGCGTCCAAACCGATTGTGCATGTGTGTAGTCTTCATAAGAAATATGCTCATTGTTTAAAGAGCTATAAAAACTGTCTTTTTCTGGTAGAGACTGGTCATTGTAGCGTTCCCATGAATTCATATATTCGTAGGGATAAACGCCTTTACGTTTTAATAGAGCAAACTGTGTTTCATTTGGATAACATTGACGTAAGTGTTTAAACTCACATGCTTTCATAGTATTGGCTAATTTTTCTAAACTAGTTCCTAAAAATTTAAAAGAGTCTACAAAACGCAATTGAACAAATTCGCTTTTTGTGATTGGAATGAATTTAGTAAAAGAGATGTAATTTTCTTTCGTTTTAGGAATAATTTTAATAGAGCCTGGCGCTTCGCCTAACTTCTTGATGAATAAGTGACAGTCATATCCTGCCAAATTATGGAAAAAAATTGGAACAAATTTTGGTATTTTATACTTTAAATTACATAAACTATGAGCTGCCCCTCGGTATTGACCTGTTATATGACAGTGATCTCTAACTTTATCTCCAAATAAAAAACTTTGACAAATGTGGCATTGAACTTCATTTTTATAATTAAAAGCATCAATTTCACTGAACTCTAAAGGCACATTTTGTGACAAAATTGTATGAATTAGCCGCGTATCTCGGTAAAGAGAGGAGACAAATTTATCAACGCAATCGGATCCGCGATATGTCACGTATTTATTATGAGAAGAATCAACAGAACATACAATATTGTAAGCGAATGCCACTGGTACATGTTTTTGTATGTTACATGTATGGACGCCTTCTGTTTCTAGCTCACTGTCGTCTACATCTACCAACATCGATTCAAAATCTGCATAAATTACAAAAGGCACGTCTTGTTTTCTATCAAAATTTTTAAATTTAATCACAGATCCATTTTCTGGTAACACGGTAACAATTCCATTGCAAGTGTGACGTTCAACATCATCAGCTGTAGAGAAAAACAGTAAGCACGAGTCACAAAAGAATAATTTCCGATTATGTCTTGTTATTTGACTTCTAACCAATCGCGACAAGTTTTTAATGAGACAATAATGTGATGTTAAGCCATTTTCTATGTACAGCAAATGTATAGTTTTTTTGTGTACAGTAGTCTCTGATTTGTAGAGTGGACCTATGATAGTTTTATTTTTTTCCAAGCCATAAATAATAAAACGGAGCTGTGGATTATTTTTTTCAAAAATATTTATGTCCGAGAATGTAACTGGAAATGACATGTTATCAATATTTAAAACCTCGCTGAAATGTGGGTACGATGTAACTCTTTCTGGATGGCTCTTAGCTGGATAAAGAGCAGCAACTACACTCCATAGAAAACAATATTCATCAGCGTTCCGAATATTTACACAAGCCTTTTTGTGTCTAATGTATCCCGGAAGTTCAATGAAAGTGGAGCCACCTAGCGGTTGATACTTATTCACGTTTACCTCTAAATACAGGCAATTCAAAAAGCTCCATCCCGAATCCCGGTCTTGTAATTCATCAACTTTCGTTCGTAATGTGTCTACCATCGATAAAAACAAAGGCATGAAATCATAATTATTATAGACAACAATATTTTTCGTTCCGAATGATTTGATTTCTTCTTCATCATTTTTAAACAACAAAAACTTTGAAAAAAGTTCAAAATTTACTTTTATACAAATGTGTTTTTGCAAGCATTCGTCTATGACAAGTTTTATTTTATCACGAATTGAATTTAAAAATACGTCTATATTATTTTGATTTGTATCTTGTGCAGCTATTCTATAAGAAATAATGCGACATCGAAACGCCGAAGCTACTGTTTCAACGCCATCGATATGTGGCTGACTCGCATTGTTTTGTTTATGTTTATTACTACGTAAATGCCCTATCCATAATCGATTACAAACTGTTAGGTTACACACTTGACAGAATGGCATTTCGATTAATGAAGCTATCACTAAAACCCTTAATAACCTACCTACCTACAACTTGTTGTACAGATTTATTATTTATTCGATATAGGGTGTATCTGTCCAATGGAAAAAAAGTAGAGTTACTTACCTACGAGCTAAAAAAAAATATCTATTAAAAAATCTACCAAACTACCTATTTAGTTAAAAAAAAAATAAAGTACTTACCTACCTATTTAGACTAAATACTTAAGTGCCTACCTATGATATTTATGAAAAAGGTGTAGCCTACTTTATGAAAAAAAGGTCTGCTATTTATTTAATTTAATGAAAAAAGTAGTAGACGTTCAGTAGGTATTACCTATATAATTAAATTTATTTAAAGGTAACCTTATTAGAATAAAAAGTGGGCTCAGTGCCTTTAAATTTTTTAAAAACAGTTGTTATAAAGTCTTGCAAAGCGTCCCACTCCGGACAGTCTTCACCTAGCCGGAGTTTTATTGATGTTAGAGCCTTCTTGTACCGTTCTTCTGGTCGGGTACTTTCGACGTCTCCGATGCGGTAGAATTTTAGGTCGCAGAAGAAGTCGCCTTCGCTGATGGTAACCGTGCGGCGCGACTGTCCATCGGAGACCCGAGACACGAACGAAGATGTTGTTACCGAGCTACCGCGGTCTTTGTTGCTGAACGAAGAGCTCGACTCTTCGGACCTCAAAATAGCAAAGATGTCTCTTTTGGGCTTCTTGGACCTGTCGACAACATAAATTAAATATTAAATTGTACAAAAACCGTAAGAACCTATCCCTACGCTAACATACATCTTATTACTCTATGTTAGAAGCGCTCGTGGCGTGGTTCACTTCGGTGTTCTTAACAGATCACCTTGGTTAAGCAACACTCCGCCCGGTCGTTACTTGGATGGGTGACCGTTAAGTGACATTTCTATTTGAGCGCTTCTGTGTTTCGGAAGGCACGTTAAGATGTTGGTCCCGGCTTTTCAGTCGTTAAGCCATGACGGAGGCCTTTGGGCGGCTTAATAATGCTGACACCAGAGTTGGTCACTTAGCTCATACGAAGAAGAAGAAGAAGAAGAAAACTCTATGTTGGGATGAGATTTAATTTTCTCAGAGTTAATTTAATTATTCTGAATATGTACCTACTTAATGTTATGTTAAGACTTGGGATTTATAAGTTAAGAGTAGGTACTGTAGGTAGCTGTTATTAGTTCTGGAATGCAGGATATTGCAAGTGGTTATGGCTCCAACATTATGATTGATTCACTCACCGATGGAATTCTTCCTGAGGTGATGGCGATGGCGGTGTATCCGACCGCGGCAGCACGGCAGCGACGGCGGCGGGACTGGCAGGCGCTATTTTACGTTTTTGCACCTTTGTTCTCGTAGCCGGTGACTTTTTGATGTGCTTCACAGGCACGGCGGCTACAGTTGATTCGCTTTCAGTATCGTAGTCAAACCTGAAAAAATAAAATTGAAGTTAGCCGTCAGAATTAAATTTTGCAAAGAACCAAACATTTCAGCTTGATTAAGAAACTTACGAACATTTTCTTTGATTGTTGTTGATAACAGCGCGATCAGTGAGACAGCACGACAGCGGTAGGCGTCGAGGGCGGGCGGAGCACAGGCGCAAGGGCAGAGATATGTCACGAAGATGCTCGGGCGGGCGGCGGAGGTTGTGACACTGGGCGGGCGGGCCTTAGTGAACGTAGCGAAGATTCCACAAAGAATGTGGTTATTTTCCAATTTTCCATCAATTTATACCACGTTAATCAAAGTGTCAGCAATAAATATTATAAATCAATCCAAATGAGTTATGTATAACACACATCAAACAAATTTGAGTCTTATTTTTAACTATGGGAAGGTTATTTAAAAAACAAAACAATTGTAATTATTACATTGAAATTTAGTTTTACGATTTTCAACCGTATTCAATACATGAAAATTGAATTTTCAATTTCAGCTCATAACATAATGTTATAGAGTACCCCAACGGTGTATACAAATTTTACTCTTATTTATAATACGAATAAAACAACTATTACGTGTTCAGTAAACAGTTAACGTACTAACAAAAGTAACAATAACGTTGAACTTCTTTGAAATCTGATCAAAAGCAAGTAGCGCCGCGGTGATTATGAAATAAATGGATAAGTAGAATAATGATTAGGTATAATCTTCTATTATCTTTAAAAAAGTCATTAAGTAATGCATAGACATAATCATTTTAATAAAGTACCTAATAAAAAAAGTAAATTAAAGTATTATATTGGTTACCAAAAATTCAATTTTGTTTTTTTGGTAACCTTTGTGCTATTTAAGCTATGCGCTATTTTGGTAGGTAATTCCGTACGTTACTAACCCTCAACGATTTTTCAAAAGTTAGACCTTTTAATGTCAATTTAAAGCACATCCATTTATTATGGATCTGGACGATTAACAGTGACTTAAAGACCATAACCTTCTAAAGCCTAATGTATTTTATTATAAGTAAATGTAAGAATTGATTTGTGCTTATTTCAATGTGAGAATCAAGAGCTTATTGTAGTTATATGCTATTGGTAGGTACCTATACTTGAGTAATTTAAACAGCCAACCTATTTAAGTTCCTGTGCAAAATAAAACGAAGTAAAAGAGTATTTAGGTATTTAGATACATATTATGAAAATAATCGTTGAAAGCATTGGTAATAATAAAGTACCTATGTCATCATCATAATACTTAGGTAGTTGTGGTAAGATGTTTTTATAGTAAAATTTCATGAAGCTGCAGTGGGTGATGGCCTTAATGTGCAAGCTTGCAGTTTTGTCACTGCGCTTTCCAGGAACTGTAATAGTAGCCAGCGCCTCAGGTGCCAAGCCGATGCGGCGGCCGACCGTGTGACCAGTCGAGTCCTGAGAACGTGTCCGAACTTGCACAACACGTGTTGTATAGTAAAAATTATTAACCAAGTAAATAACTTAATTATTACGCGGATATTAAAAGTGAACAAGTGATCTTAAACCAGTGAAAAAAAGAAAGTAAGTACTTATCTATATAAGAAGACCAATTTAAAAAAAACTAACAAAAATCCATGTAGGTACCTAAGTAACCTACCTAAGTAGTTTTAATAAACTCTCAAAATTACATCGTTATTCTAGTTAAGATTGAATAAAATCTATTTCTCGATTATAAACATACTAATAAAGCAGTAAGTATTGTTAACCTTCGAATGCAAAAAATAAACAGGTAGTAGGTATTTTACCGAGGAGTTTTTAAGCATATTACTATAAAAAAAAAATATTTTACATTAATTTTACTGGCAAGTTATTTTTTAAAAGGTTTATATTTACAAATAAATACTTTTTTTACAGATTTGAAAAAACTGAAGAGGTGGCAGCATTACCTACCTACTTGAAAACGGACAGCAACTTCACCTACCTTTATTCACAGGTACCACTATTACTAAAATACTTCGTAGGTTTTCCACTAAGGTAGCTCTTAAAAAAATAAGAAGAATTTCCTTTCACGCAGGAAATAAATACAATATTAACCATTTTAGCTTAATTAATCATAAAATTACTGCTTGCATTATTATTTTATCGTTAATAAATTGAGTTATTAATAATCTTATGTAGGAACGTACTTCATCATCATCATCACCACCATCAGCCTAATAGCAGTCCATTGCTGAAGGACATATGCTACTCATAATGAGCACCATTGCGTCCTGTTATCAGCTTGACGCATCCAGTTTCTACCAGCCTTTCGCATACTTACTTAATAAATTTGTTTTTATTTCAGGCTTTGGATCGAAGAAATTCCAGACGCTATCTAATAAATCATCGAGAGTCTCCAGTCCAGCATACTAACGATTTAATGTTAATATTATAGTTTAAGGTACTAGTTAGTGTATTAGTATAACATTAGGTATTGTAATTATAAAAAAATATTTACTAAAGAAACCTTCAGCTATTGCAGTTCAAATGATGAAACTGTTAATAACTGAAGGTTTATTATTTGTTTTCTTTTTTCTTCCAGACAAAAAGTCGCATTTGGTATTAAATGCGCGGTAAAAAAATCGCATTTGGTATTTAATGCGTGGTAAAAAAGACGCATTTGGTTTTCAGTGCGCGGTAATAAAGACGCATTTGGTTTTCAGTGCGCGGTAATAAAGACGCATTTGGTTTTCAGTGCGCGGTATAAAGTCGCATTTGGTAATTAATGCGCGGTAAAAAAATCGCATTTGGTATTTAATGCGTGGTAAAAAAGACGCATTTGGTTTTCAGTGCGCGGTAATAAAGACGCATTTGGTTTTCAGTGCGCGGTAATAAAGACGCATTTGGTTTTCAGTGCGCGGTATAAAGTCGCATTTGTTAATTAATGCGCGGTAAAAAGACGCATTTGATTTTCAATGCGCGGTAAAACAAAGTAAGTATTGGTATAATTGGTAAATAGCTTTAACTTATAAAAGTAGGGTTTAGTGTGAGGTAGCTCATGGGTTTCCCGCTGTATGTACTAGACAACACAATGGTGAGAGATAATCCTACCTCGGGCTCTCAGGGTGCTACTTACCACGGTTCACCCAACCGATGTGTTTGCCTTTTCACAAAACAAAGAGAGTTCGCTCTCTGGGATATTCTTGAGTTTCCTCAGCTGAACTATTAAAACTATGGTAAAAGCTAGGTAGACAGAGAGGTAATTCATGGATTTTCCCTTGTACGTGTTAGACATCACAATGGTGAGAGTTAATCCTACCTCGGGCTCTCAGGGTGCTTCTTACCACGGTTCACCCAACCGATTTGTGTTTGCCTTCACAAAACAATGAGTTTGCTCTCTGGGATGTTCATGAATTTCTCAAGTTGTAGAAACATATATATCAACTTTATTTACTCTCCGAGTTTCTTGCCTGTTCTTTCCTCGGAAGAGAGTAGGTTCCGAACAGGTGGTAATTATTTAGTTAGTAAAAACTTTAAGCACCAAAATCATTCATCAAGTGTAAGACATCACAAACGGTGAGAGATAATCCTACCATGGGCTCTCAGGGCGATACTTACCATGGTTCGTCCAGCCACTTTGTATTTGCTTTTACACATTACAGTCGGTGAGAGGTAATCCTACCTTGGGCTCTCAAGGTGCTACTTACCATGGTTCACCAAGCCGATTTGTATTCGCTTTTACATATCACAGCCGGTGAGAGTTAACCCTACCTTGGGCTCTCAGGGTGCTACTTACCATGGTTCACCCAACCGTTTGTGTTTTCATTCACAAATAAGTAGGGATAGAAATTATTAGAAAGAAAATTAGCTGTGCGCAATACTGGTTGAGAGTTAATCCTACCTTGGGCTCTCAAGGTGCTACTTACCATGGTTCACCAAGCCGATTTGTGTTCGCTTTTACATATCACAGCCGGTGAGAGTTAACCCTACCTTGGGCTCTCAGGGTGCTACTTACCATGGTTCACCCAACCGTTTGTGTTTTCATTCACAAATAAGTAGGTATACAAATTATTAGAAAGAAAATTAACTGTGCGCAATACTGGTTGAGAGTTAATCCTACCTTGGGCTCTCAAGGTGTTACTTATCAAGGTTCACCAAGCCGATTTGTAATTCACTTTTACATATCACAGCCGGTGAGAGTTAACCCTACCTTGGGCTCTCAGGGTGCTACTTACCATGGTTCACCCAACCGTTTGTGTTTTTATTCACAAATAAGTAGGTATACACATTATTAGAAAGAAAATTAACTGTGCGCAATACTGGTTGAGAGTTAATCCTACCTTGGGCTCTCAAGGTGTTACTTATCAAGGTTCACCAAGCCGATTTGTAATTCACTTTTACATATCACAGCCGGTGAGAGTTAACCCTACCTTGGACTCTCAGGGTGCTACTTACCATGGTTCACCCAACCGTTTGTGTTTCATTCACAAATAAGTAGGTATACAAATTATTAGAAAGAAAATTAACTGTGCGCAATACTGGTTGAGAGTTAATCCTACCTTGGGCTCTCGAGGTGTTACTTACCAAGGTTCACCAAGCCAATTTGTATTCGCTTTTACATATCACAGCCGGTGAGAGTTAACCCTACCTTGGACTCTCAGGGTGCTACTTACCATGGTTCACCCAACCGTTTGTGTTTCATTCACAAATAAGTAGGTATACAAATTATTAGAAAGAAAATTAACTGTGCGCAATACTGGTTGAGAGTTAATCCTACCTTGGGCTCTCGAGGTGTTACTTACCAAGGTTCACCAAGCCAATTTGTATTCGCTTTTACATATCACAGCCGGTGAGAGTTAACCCTACCTTGGGCTCTCCGGGTGCTACTTACCATGGTTCACCCAACCGTTTGTGTTTGCCTTCACAAAGCAGTGAGATATATTTCCTACCAAGCTCTTTGAAAATATTAATCGCAGATAGTAGGAAATGACTGTTATAAAAAACGTCTGTTAGCGACCAAGCGATGTAAGATCCAGCAGACCATAAACTTCTTCTCAGTTATTGGGAGTTCTAGAACACCGGCGGTTTAGCCGGCAGAACAAACCGTAGTGAGCGTAGCGAACGGAGTGAGTGAAGCGAACGAAGGTGTTCTGACGGCTAAACCGCTGGTGGTCTAGAACTCCCAATAACATACTACTCATATGGTTTTTCCTTCCTAATCACATGCTCATACCATGCTAGTCTTCCACTCCTCACCTTATCTGCCCCAGCTTACTTTTCTAACCTTTTGAAGAGTACAAACATTTATGATCAGCTGTACCTACCAACAGCTATTGTTGAATCTATAGGCGTACGGTGCTCATATATATGCAATAAGTATGTAACTTTATTTTATATTAACTTTTGTCCAAACCAAGTGTAACATTGTGTGGAAATAAGAAACATGAACTATGAAATAACTATTGTTATAACTTTAATTAACTACCTACCAACTGTATGTATAGTTTATCTATGGAGCTAAATTAATTCCGCAATTGTCTAATCTAACCAACTAATATACTGTACAGCAAGTTCAACAGATTTTTATTTGCGTTTGACTACCTACATCTCGCTTGATTGTAGATGGATGGTAAGCGAAGATCCAGTCTACTCTAAGACTATGCATACTTGCTTAGGCCATTACTTGTGAAAAAAAGTTGTTGGTTTATTAGGGTATTTTCCATACCACAAAGTGCTTCGATAATATTGGTATCGGACATGCGCACTGCAGCCGGCAGCAGCTTAGTCATGTTCGCGACACCCATAGCGGCGTCAGCCAACAGATCCACATTCGAGCTAAGAAGCTGCTGGCAGAACACCAGGTCTGTGCTGGTCTCGAATAGAGCCTGGAATTATTTGAATTGCTACAAAAATCGCCGAAACTAAGGGCAAACTCTTTTATGCTACGATTACAGACACAATAGACAAACCTACTTATCTATCATGTCAATCTAAGTTCCGGCAGCCCATAGGTCTAGAAAATAGACCTAGGAAGGTCTTAAAAAGGTCTAGAATAGCGACGAACCGAAACCGAAAAATGAAGGTAGTAGTTTGTTCAGAAATAGACTTACAAGGCTGTTGATGCATTTTGGTACGTCTTTGTTAAGCATAAAGTGACTGGCAATATTGGAAGGACCCTACATTATGGCTAATAGTAGGTACATAATTTTTTCTTTTTTGGCTATAATGATCCGATATGAAAATAAACAACAGCATACCCATATCAATCCACTGAAAGTCACAGGTTTCCCGTGGTAAAAAGGGGAATATGCCCAAAATCAACGATGAAATAAAATTGACGACGAGCGACTTGGAACAATTCTAACAAAACAATCGATATCTTTCTGTGATAATAGCGATCACTACAGGTTAATTATGAAGTATATCAGCGTTGCACTCACGTCTCGACCATTAGAAGTAAAGGACATCTTGGTTAGAACAGCTAGACAGTGCGGCTTCATAGCCGGTAGAGCCATCTCTAGGTAAGCAAGCAAGCGTAGGATGCAGCCTGACTGGTAAAGGTGAGAGGCGTTCTCCTCTGTTTCTACATAGTTGCGAAGTACGCCCAGTACTTGAGTGTGCACGTCTCGGAACTCATAGGACTGTGGGCAACGTATATAATATCGATTTTTGATTGCTTCAAAGTAAATTTTTATGCAATTTTGGAAATGTAACAGTAAAATGGTCGATCTGATGGTATATGGTTATTGTCTGTAATCATTTGGTGACCACTATGAAACATATCAGGAAAGTGTTTTGTTTTTTTTTCTACGAGTACTACTAAATTTCTACAGTTTCTTAGCGTTTGAACTCTGAGCAGCGTGCATGTTTCTTTGTACATAAAAGTTATTGAAACTTTGCTTTTACAATATACCTAGCCATATTTCAAGCAAAGTCGTGCTTTGCGATGCTAAAGTAGATGCTAAATTATATACTACAGAAACATGATACCATGATTATATAGGAAACCCATTATGCTTTTTGAATCTCACCTCCAAAATATCGCACAGATCCAGAACACCAGTAGAAGCCCTAAACGTCTTCTGCACCACTTGGTCTTTATAACGACAAATTAGCTGATCCACGGTCCTCAAAGCCGCGTGCTGGATAGCCAGGTACTTGCTCTGCATCAGCGCTAGGAGGGAGGGCCAGCTGAACTGCTGGTTCTTAGTCACTTCGGACGCACAAATAGGGTCGTCGAGGAGATTACTAAGGGTCTGAAGAAGAACGTTGGAAGGAAACTTAAGATACCAACCGAAAAAATCACTAGAAAATTCGTAACGCAATCTAAAAATGCTAAGCAATCACATAGATTGACAATCCATGTGATTGTTTAGCACCAAGCGGTTCCAAATACAGATACATCAAAGGTGATAATTGATTTCAAAGTCACCTGAAGACAATTTTTTTGGACATCAGGGTCCAAGCTATTCTTCATTCTTGAGAATAAGCTGCTCAGGATATTAGCAGAGACCAGCTGCTCACAACCAAGCGGTTCTCTAGTCAGCTCTGCTAGTACTAAAGATGCAAATTCTAGAACGAAAACATCCTCTATCTGAAATTATAAACGAGCAATACTTTACCAGCCACAAAACTTCACAAAGAGTTCATACATGTCATTGCTCTAAGTCAAAATAAAAATGAATTTTACCTTCACAAGCATAAAGGCGATTTTTCTCAGATTCTGTGCGTTCACCAACACTTGTTCAGGTCCTCTGGGCAACTGGCAAAGTTGTGCCAGAGCCTTGAGCGCGAATCGTCTGATGTTCAGTTCATTATGCTCCACATGTGGAAGGATGAATCGAATAGCGTCTAGGTTGAAAAGCACAATGCGGTTTGCCGTGTCTTGTGCGGAGAATTTCGTGATAGCTCGCAAAGTCTGAAGCGGAAAAACTTTGTGTCTATTACAAAAGAATGTCTTCTTGTGTTGTCTGGGACCACCAGACAGCAAGTAGCTACCTACATAATTTATGTTGAATTACCATAAGAGAAGGTCTCGTTAGCATGCAATACCTACCATAAGCTTTTTAGCAGAACTTTAGTAATTTACTTTATGGAGATAGCAAAATAAGATAACCTACCTGGCATAGTATTTCAGGTTCAGTAGATTCTAACAATATGATCGAGGTATGTGCACTCTCAGGAGTTATGTTATAGGGATGGAACGTCAGGTCTTTTTTGTCTGCGGATCTGTTATCCCGGTCTTTTTGCAAAGGCTTAGCCATGTTGCTATTATGATCACAGGAATCAAGTCAACATAAAAAGTCTGAAAAACACGAAGTAATCAAAAGTTTTTCCTGAGAGTTTTCCAATGTTGTTGTTTATTATAGTAGCGTTTAATTTCTCTGTTTATTATTTTGACTTTGGACATTCGCTGTCGGTAATGTCAGATTTGTCCGTCAAACAAAAATATTTGAAAGCACTACGTCTACAACTGTACCTACAATTTACATAGGGAACCTAACTAAACGCCACCTCTTTCGCGTCAAATAAGAGGCTGTTGAGAACTGTCTTGTTTTGTCAATTGTCAGAGAATCCTACAATATTGTGATGCTGGTATATTTTTAAGTTTTTATCTTTATGTATAGGAGGAGCATACTCGTACGTTTCATAGGGAATTTAGCCAGAAAGTTCAGAACGGTACAGGAGGTATGGATACTTCCATGGTGGGGTGATGGGAGATTGGCGGCCGTTCCTCTCTGGGCTGTGGACACCTTAGTTCTGGTTGCCAAGCTCTGCTCGACGTGTACCATGGCAGCTGTTAGAATACTGATACCGCCTGTCATGAAGAGCATGCAGGGCGAGACTGTTTTGGTAAATATAAAGTCGAGTAACAGTTGCAATATAACAACCTTTATAGCAAATCTTAAAATTTTGGTTTGGCTCCGGGTTTGATCCATTGAGTCTTTGAGTTTATTTTACAGATAACTGGAGCAGGCCACGGTATAGGGCGCGAGCTGGCCGTCCAATTTGCAGAACTGGGAGCCACCGTCATCTGCTGGGATAATGACGCAAGGCGAAACAATACTGTTGTTGAAGAGATACGTAAAAAAGATGGAGAGGTTTGCTTCTTATTATCCAGAAATAAGTTTATTTCGTTGAATTATCGGCAGAAACTTCCCTATGATTGTACTTTAGATCACCAAGGTCTGTTTACTTACGTTCTAAGCATCAGATTTGCGTTTTCAGTGTTACGGCTTCACAATCGACGTGACAGCACGGGATCAGGTAGCCGCCCTATCGCTTTGTATTCGAAGACAACTGTCTGAAGTATCGATGGTGATCAGCAACGCGGGAGCCATGACGTATGCGCCGATAAGCCATATCCGGCCAGAGGCTATTGCGAAACTGATTGAGATCAACTTGTTGGCACATTTCTGGGTAAGATGCTTGCGATAAAATAGGGCTTTTGAAGAGGATTTTCAGAAATTCTAGTGTAGTAAAACAACATTAGCTTTCTGTACTGAAAGCGAAAACAACGCGCCTCTAAAGAATGTTAGCCTTCCGTCATTATATTCATGGAAACTTATGGTTCTTCTATGGTTCTTCTCTTCTTCTTTTATTTGCTTTTCCCCGCAGTTTTTCTCGCTTGGTACCAAGATAAAAATTAGCCTATATGTTATTCTTGGTCTAGAACTGTGAACACAAAATTTCAGTTCAATGCGTTCAGTAGTTTTAGCGTGAAGGATAACTCCAAAAACTTCACATTTCCTGTCTCCAACTGAATTATAAGTGCTTTATAACTCAAAATTCTCTTCTGTTCCAGATAATTCAAGCATTTTTGCCGAGTATGATTGAGAGAAGACATGGACACATTGTAGCTATCAACTCAAGCGCAGGTTTGATGCCGTGCGCTGATATGATACCGTACTGTGCAGCTAAGTTTGGATTGAAAGGTAACTTATGAAACGAATACCTATACATATTGATATAGAGTAAAGATCATAGATCAATCATACTCTGCGAAAGGCCAAAGATCATTGTAGAAAATTGGCCTCTCCTTCATTTATCAATCGAACAGATAGAATTCACAGCTCCTCTGTGCGCCGCGAACCGTGTTTTTATTGTACCTGAAGATGGTACAAAAACATGGCCCACCTGATGTTAAGTGGTAACCATTACCTATCACAAAACATTGCATCGTAGATCACGCATGTTTGGAATATGTCCCAAGATGGAACATCCTGCGTCCATCAACTTGAGCCATAAATGTGATTAGCCCTTGGGACCGTAATTTTATGGGCACCCACACCCTTCAACCCGAAACACATACAGCTTTACGGCAGAAATAGGCATGGTTGTAGTACTTCCTCGGACGAGCTTTTCGCAAAGAGCCTCCACCATACTAAAAATAGTTATACAAGTTTCAGGAATAAAATTTGTGAGAAACAATTAGGGACATCGGCAATGCACTCGAGAAACAAAATTCCAACTAATTATCTTTCTTACAGGTTTGATGGACTCGATAACCGAGGAGTTGCGATTGGACACATGGACAAAGAACATCAACATAACGTCGGTGTACCTTGGAACGATTTCCACTGGTCTCTACCCGCCGCCGACACATCGTTTCACCTCTTGGTATTCGGAAGTCTCGCCGAAGGACGCTGCTAGGATTATGATTGAAGGTACGTCCTGTGACTTGCAAGTCTTGCAACATTAATGATCAACATTACGACATTAATTCTTGGAAGAGAAGTCTGTTGGACCGATAGACAACACAACGATGGCTCAACAACAACAACATCAGCATATAACAGTCCACTGAACAAAGGCCTCTGTCC
The DNA here is from genome assembly GCA_951804965.1 of Horisme vitalbata. Classification (NCBI taxonomy): domain Eukaryota; kingdom Metazoa; phylum Arthropoda; class Insecta; order Lepidoptera; family Geometridae; genus Horisme; species Horisme vitalbata. The sequence goes on from OX638090.1 coordinate 3,649,349, forward strand.
CTCCATAACTCCCACGCTGAGCATGCGGGTTGAGGATGGGCTATGTTTCTCCCACTGCCGACGCTACCGCCCATCGGCGGTCAGGGGATTTAGCTGTGCCGATTTTAGTCTACGGTATACCGTAATCAGCCGGCCGCCAGAGCTCAGTTCGTTAATTAGCGTTCCATCTTTGAAACCCAACACGGAAAGGTTGGGTTGGAAAGTTGATGGAACCCCCTTACTTTACAGGTTCCGCCCGTACACGATTTCTTTTCTACAATGAGTGGGAACCTAGGAAACCTAGGAAATACTTACTGCTGGATTGAATGGATCCTGTTCTTTGGTTCTTTAACCAAAGAACAGGATCATAGTTATCCAATGGTGAAATAATTTTTTAAATCGGCACAGTAGTTGTTCATTACAAATTTTTCCTCTTTATTTTAGCCAAAAGTGGCTACATCTTCACATCTGCACTAATTATAAAGAGGAAAAATTTGTAATGAACAACTACTGTGCCGATTTAAAAAATTATTTCATCATTGGATAACTATGTTCACCCTGTGTAACATAGGCTATATTTATTGCTAGAAAAGATTAGGGATCCTTACTAAGACCCGTGCGAAGCTGGGACGGGCCGCTAGTCTTCATATAAAAGGAATTTGAGATACTCATAGTGAAATGTTTGGTATCTAAATGACAAACCTACGTACTTGTTGAATATGTACCTAATTTTGTTTTCGTTTTAGGCATCCGTAAAAACCACAAGACTATCTGCATCCCATCATTCATGAAATACCTGATTGACCTCAGCAACCTTATGCCCTACAGAATAAGAATCATTCTCACAGACTTCTTCAACTTCGGCCATAGAGGATGGTTTTGTTTTTGTTGAAAGCAAAATTTCTGGTATTTTGATGCTTTTACTGATTTGTAGTAACTTAAATAGCATTATGATTGATATTTTAAGATTTATTAATTTAGATATTGTTTGGAACTAAATAAATCGAAGCAAAAATACTTTTGCTTTAATTTATTAACTTTATACAGCCATCATTTTTAATACCTTAGGCTTATCTCATCCTACTTAGACAAATAAGCAGACAAATGGCAATAAGAAAGAATGTATTTATAGTTATGTTCACTTACCAGCTACTTGCAAGTAAATCTTTAACAGCTATGATCCTTAACTTCATATGTCTTCACCGTCTTCCCGCATCGTTCACACATAACAACATCATTGTGTGTTGAAACATGAGCCTTTTTCTCTTTAAGATTTTTAAAGTTTCTCTCGCAAACATTGCATTTTAAGTCTTTATTGTGTTGTTGGCTGTGTCGCATGAGAATGCCGTTTGTTGCAAAGCTTTTGCCGCAGGATTCACAGAGGTGCCGAGTTGGTTTTGGCTGTGCGGTGTGCCCTTTGACATGGAGGTACATCTCTTGGTGGTTTGCAGATGTTAGCTGACAGATTTTACACCTGGAAATTGTAGAAAATCATACTAATTAACGGCCTCTGTGACGCAGTGGGTGAAAGTCCGCCCGAGGCGGAGAAGGTTGCGGGTTCGATTCCCGCTGTGGGACAAATGTTTGCATGTTCTGCAGATGTTTGTCTCAGGTCTGAGTGTTATCTATGTATAATAAGTATTTATTTACATAAAAAATTAATATAAGTAGTTTATTAGTCATCTGGTTCCCATAATACAAGCTCTGCTTAGTTTGGGACTACATGATGCTGTGTGATACTTAGTTGATAGTGTCCAGAATTGTTTATTTATTTATTTACCTGTACATTGCTCCTTTAGTTGTCTCATGATCCCTCTTATGTTTTGCCAATGCATCATCTCCTATGAAGTAATGGCCACACACATGACATTTTTTCTCATTGGCCTTTAAAATATGATTTCTAGCATGCCTGTACAACTGGAAACGGTCTTTAGATACCTCCCCGCATTCTTTACATCTGAATGTGCAACCTGTGTTGTCATTTCGACAGGTTTTCTGATGCTGCATCAACTTTTCTTTGGTCGAAAACTGCTCTTTACAGTTACAAGTTAGCGTCAGTGATGTGTGCGACATAGAATGCTCAATCATTTTCTGTCTAGAATCGAATAATGTGTCACATTGCACACAGGTTCTCGATGCCGCATCACATGTGCTGACATGTTGGCATAGCTTCTGAATACTTTCTAGCTTTGTTTTACAGCCGTAGCATGTGTGGAAGTTATTTTCACTTCGAACCGGTTTCGGTACCACTTCTTTGAAAATTATTTCTTTTACTATTTCAGCATCGGAATCTAGGACATCTATTTCCATTGGTATTTTCGTGGACTTTTCTTTTTTCTTTGGACTGGACTGTTTCATAGCTTTGAAGGCGGTGAGCTTGCAAGTTTCGATCACTTCGTTTTTGTCGAGCATATTGACGATAGATGGAATGTCTTCTTTACCCAGGTTATTTAGATACTCCTCAATGTTCGCGGTGTTATTTAGGAACTCCAGAAGGGAATCTGAGTTGTATTCCGAGTCAGGTAGAGGTTGAACGGGGGCTTTCGTCTCCCCTACCTTTTTTGACTTCTGTTGCAGAGAAGACTCGAGCCATTCTTGAGAACATCGAGCGTTTAGTTGAAAATGATAGAATTGACTGAGCTGGGAGACACAGGACATACAGATATCTGTTGGAAGCGGGTCGTTTTGAGCAACGGTAAGCGAGAGGCATGATTTCAAGTGTAAACTGATGGTGGGATCGCCGAAGATAGAAACGTGGCTAGATTCCACATCCAGGCATAGCCGGCAGCAATTATGAGCATCGTCACACATTTCTTAGCAGTTTTCTTCGAGAAATTGGGAATAATTTCGTCATACGATCCGATCCACGATAAAGATCAAAACAAAACACATGGAAAAAAAAATCAAACAACAACAATCAAACAAACCGAAACAAACGAAAACCGTCTCGTTTTATCTTTGGTGTAAAGAAAGAGAAAACCTATGAATTTTCAAAAGACAATCTTGGCTGAAGATGTCAATGTCATGGACTATGTGACAGATGATATGCCCTGGCATTGACAACCAAAAAGTCAAAAAAGTCCACACAATCAGTGTTGCCGTTTTCGTATTTTTAATGCTAAATCTAGCATATTTCGCGATCCATTAGCATTAAAAATTTGCATTCAGCATATATTTCATGAGAATCAGCATTTTTAGTTTTTTAAGGTAACATGTGTAAGGGTGTAAGGGGGGCCAATCAACATCTCTCGGGCCCCAAGTCAACCTCACCTACTAGCGGTGCACCCTGCTGACCAGCAAACGAGGCTCTGGCAAACTTGCCATGAATACTTTTTACAGCCAAGGCCCCGGCGACTCTAGTGGCTGTGCCAGCGTTGACGGGCGCAATGCCGGCCCTGGAGTCAGGGGTATTAACAATCTTCGGGTGAGATTCTACCGTCAAACGACTAAAGCTTACGAATTAAAGGACACCGATATGCTTAACGTAATGACATACAACGTTAGAAAACTAATGAAGGATGAATGACTAATAGAATGATAAAATGCTCTGAAGGATATAAACTGGGACATAGTTGGTCTCGCTGAGGTTCGAAGACCAGGAGAATAAACTGTTGAGAGAGACGATAACATATTCTTTCACTTTGGAAAAACCCAGGGTCTGCACAGCGTATGCTTTTTAGTCTCGAAAAAATGGAAAGACAGCATAATTGAATTTATAGGCTACTTTGAAAGAATTTCAGTCCTCAAATTTCAACTAACACCCACAAAAACCTTGTCACTTGTACAAACCTATACTCCAACATCTGCATACCCTGACGATGAGGTCAAAGAGTTATATGACCTTTTAAACAAAGTCTGCGACGAGAACTGAGGATCATGGGTTGTAATCTTAGAAGATTTTAATGCTAAAGTAGGAGCGCGCCTGGAGTCAGATGGTGAATGTGAAACTTTGGGATTTTTTTTAATTGGGACACGTAATGAGCGAGGTGCTCGCCTAATTCAGTTTCCATTTGGAGAAAACATGTATATAGCTAATAGTTTCTATGATAAAAAACCGCAGAGACGCTGCACTTGGGTATCGCCCAGCCAAAATATTAAGAACGAAATTGATTTCGTATGAACATCTAACAAGTGCAATATTAAAGAAGTAAGCGCCCTCAACCAAATCAAATACGCTTCCGACCATAGTAATAATCGTTTATTTCGTACAAAACATGATAACAATGGTCTTAAAACTACAATAATCTTATAATATTAGTGTGATCTTAAAATTTATATGAAAAAAGATTTCTTTGTGGAAATCTTGAAATTAAAGATTAGAGCATATGTAATTTAATTTTCTGTATAAATAAAAGGGCACTTAGTGAGCACTAGCTCTCACACTAGGATTCCCTGTGTCGTGAGTAGCTAGGCTCTTCCGTAAAATGACTTTTAATTTATATGTTGTTTATAACACAAAAGAAAATAAAATGATAATAATTAACAAATAGGGACCTATACAATAAACGTTTTTACAATAACTGCCAAGTTGATGTTATAAAACTGGCACTTGAGGGTAAGTTATTACTACAAGTGCAACGAAAAGACTACAACACACGCATCATTGACGAGTGACGAGTTAGTGTGTGTAACTGAATAGTAGTTGTGTGCAATAGGTAAGTGGGCAATGCAAATAAACACACATTTACATTAGTGGTAGTGGTTAAAATTGTTAGAAGGATGATTCTAAGGTATGGGACACACAAGTTATTTTGATTTAATTTTTTTTGACAACCTCTGTGGCACAAGCCCGCCTGAGATGCAGAAGGTTGCGGGTTCGATTCGCGCCACGAGACAAGGTTTGGATGACTTATTTAAGAATGTACGAAAACATAAAATAAAAATGTAGGTAGGTACTATATCAGTCATGGAGCATCTATTCGCATAAGCTCTGCCAACCCTGCTATGCGACGACATGTGAGTGTCCGACTTTATTTATCTACATTTGTTATTTATTTGATTGGCTTTCAATATCTATGTAACCTAATGTTATTAACCAGTTATGCAGTTTATTTTTGCAAATTCGTTTAGTACAATATAAAATATCTACGGATTTGTTGATGCGTGCATAGATAAATGGACCGAGGAAGGACGGAGACTATTGTGCAAAGTCAGAGTTAGTTTTGGGAGTTGACCATGTGATATTACGTCTTGACCTTGTACTGACCCGAACGGAAGCAAGGGCGTTTTTATGATATCTTAGTGCAATGGTTTTGAAATAAAGCTGTCTAACTCTGAGCAGTTCTAGTTCACGGTACAGGCTGTCTGTGGGGTACCGGTAAGGTTTGTTGAAGGCAATTTTAAGAATGGCTCGTTGTGAGCGTTCTAATTTAAGAAGTGGTGTGGCCCTAGCCGCCCCCCAAACAGAAACAGAGTATGTCAGCAAGTATTGACAAAGTGATGTGTAAACCAATTTGATTATGGAAGTATCCTTAACTGTCCTGAGTCTTAGGAAAATAGACCAGTACCAGTATTAAAATTTGAATTCAAAATTCACAGGACCGTATTGTTTACAAAGAAAATAATCAAACACTGGAAACAAAATTTAATACACAACTCGGACAAATTAATTTTAGAACTTAAAAACTTTTTCAAAAATCTCAGCCTAGATGAGTCAGATGATTCAGACACACAATACAATAAAATTGTTAAAGCAGTGCATAGGAAGAGTAAAAAAATTATAACGGTAAAAAAAGTATATATAAATTATCATCTAACCTTACACTTAATTGACAAAAGATTAAAAACTGATATTGGGTCGGCAAATTACAGACAATTGGATAAAGAAGTAAAACGTCGTATCAGATTTGATTCTAGAGAGTTAAGACTTAAAGTTAAAACTGCATTAGTAAATAACACTTCTCTCAGAACAGCAAAACAAGGTGGTATCTCTAAAAGGAAAACTTGGATTAATAGTTTACAAGATAGTGCAGGAATACAACGTAATGATAGAGCTAAAATTTTAGAAATATGCACCCATTTTTATTAAATTATTTATTCCGACTCATTGAAATGCAATGAAAATATAGATTTTATAAGTGTAACACAATAGCTAATAAAATTTATAAAAACATGCAAAATGTGAAGGGTCAATGAAAAGTAATCTACCTACGATCTCTTGCTACGATGCAAATTTGTCTTAATACCCAAAGAGCAGTCTTCTCTTGCACTCGTTATAAGTGAATATGCATCTATTTTAACAATTAACCACTTCAGTTTGCTATTCGGAAATAAAATTTGTTTTCATCATTCAAAAGTAATTTAGCATTTTTTTGGCCTTATCTGCACCAAGTTTCAGCATTAACTCCAAATAAAAAACGGCAACACTGTTGACATTAAAATTAAAAAGTCAAAACAAAGGCTTCTCCTGAGTGGATCGGACGCGAATTTTTTGCACAAAAATACTACTTAATTTCCAATGTTAATCGTATATTCTTCCTGATAATTACTACGAAAGACACTAGTCCTATTACTCAATCGTTAACAATAAACCATTAACACGCGTTTACCGCCATGCACGGTTCATTGCATTAATCGTAAAACTTGCTGCGGCAGACACCAAACACTTCAGTCAAGGGCCTGCAGTTGCCGAGATGTCTACGGACGGCTCTCCCGAGTCCCCAGGGCTGGAAGCTCAAGAGTCCCTGCTGTATTCTGCAAGGCATGGCGAACTCTCAGTTGTAAAAGCTTTACTTGAAGCTAAAAATGAAGGAAAACTTACTCTTGATGTGAACTGTAAAGGTACGATTTTATGTATAATGCTTCATATTTATTGTGTGATACTTTGATGATAAAAAAGAGCCTTAACCTTCCCCATCGTACCCTACAGTGCTGAGTGAGGTCTGATCGGACTAAGGTTAAATTTCGGAAGAGTCGCATGGCGGTCACACATCGGGCCCACGCAGTCCCCCTTCCCCACTCGCTTCCTCTGATCCCCTATCTAATTATTTTTCATTTGCTTTTCTAGTTATAGCCAAAAGGTAATACAATAGCTGCGAGCAGAGGGGTTATCATCTATAAAAAAGATTTATGCAACATCCTTCAAGGCTTCGAGCTTAAATTAATCAATTACCCAAAGCTATTACATATCCATACAAAATTTCATAATCATCATTGTTTTACTACTTTTATTTTAATTTTTCTAACTATTTACATAAAAAGAGTTCATATGAAGAAAAATGAAGACTGATATTAGACATTTTGAATAACATTATAGTAATTGTAAAATAGGCTCTTAATATATATATAAAATTATATAATATTATATTATTATTATTTTTTCAACACACCAACAGATTAATATAACACTTAAGAAAATGGAATTAAGGTTTAAAATTGTAAGGACCTGTCACATAAAGGTATATACAACATTCTTGAATAGGTAACTAAAAGCTTATTATATTAAAATACTAACAGTGTAACAACGGAGTCTAAAAAAAAAGTTTTTTTTATAGTATTACAGATACAATCTTTATTACATATGAACATATTATTTAAATGCAATGAAAACTAGACAAGTGAAGTAGATCTACAAACTGCCTTAAATGCAGACAGGCTAAGACCAAAGATGTAGAGTCTGTTATTTACTTTGAAGGCATTGTTGTAATTCTTCATCATGCAGTTGAGAGGTGAATGGGAGTTTATAGGGCTCATATATAATTCATTAGGGGAGGGGGACTGCTATAGGCTGATGATGATGATGAATTCTATAATAGAGGTATCTTTTATCAAAATTGTCTAAAACAAGTTAGTTAAATGTATATACCAAGTCTATGACCACTTCGATAATGAGATTCGTCTGATCAAAGATAATAAAGTGTGGGTTGAGCCGATCCTATAAAAGATAACTGTTGCAATATGAGATCATTTACCTATTTATGTTAATGAATGCTATGAAAAAGTAGAATATTCACAATAACAAAGTAATAAATTATAAAACCTGTATTTACCAAATAATTCTAGGATTTACTTAGGATAATAATAATTTAGGTAAGTATTTTCTAGAAACATGATTCATAAATGAGCCTTATCACTTGAGTACAATCAAAAGTTGAGAAAAAAAACATATTTATTGGATATACATCATTGAAAAAAACACCACACACAAACACATACACACACACACACACACACACACACACACACACATACACACACACACACACACACATCAGTCCACTGCTGGACAAAGACCTCCCCTAATAAAGGGTGATATGCCCATAATCCCCACGCTGGGCATGCTAGTTGGGATGGTTGGGTTGCTGATGCCGCTGCCCATCGGCGGCCAGGAATTTAGCTGTGCCAGTTTTAGGCTGTGCTATACCGCAATCAGCCAAAGCTTTGTTTGTTAGTTAGCAGGGGGCACCACATTCGGTGAGGTTGACTTGGGTTCCGAAGTTGGAGGTTGGAATCCCTTACACCCCTGTAAATTTTTGTTTTTATAGTTATTTCAATAGGAAAATTCTTGTGGATTTCCTTCTTATTGTTGATGCTGTCTGTATTTACAGGTAAAAGCAAAAGTAACTTAGGATGGACACCACTCCACCTAGCTACATACTTTGGGCATGTGGACGTCGTGGAGGCCTTACTCGAGGCCGGAGCAGATGTAGACGAGGTCAACGACACCGGGGATACAGCATTACATAAGGCATCTTTTATCGGGAATGAGGTAGGTACCCTCTCTTGGCTTATAAAGGGGGGACTTTCAGTGACATCCTAGTATAGGCCCCAGGCCCCAGCGAGAATTCATAGGGGCAAGCTAAAATAGTGGGGATACTGGGCAGAACAAGTAGACCAACCAGTCCGACATGTATTTTTTTATTTATCATAATAAATAAAAATTGACGTAGATAAAGAGCCTCAAAGTTCGGGAGTGGGGGCTCGTGATGTCACGGCTAAGTAAAGGGTGCCATTCCACCAGAGATGTGCTATGCTTTGCTATGTGCCACGCCGCTTCCCTACTATCGATACATCGCATAGCTCGAGCTGCGCATCTTCCCCGCGCAGCTACTTTGCGGAGGCGCATCTTCATAACACATCTTACTCGCACCGCTACATAGCTTAACATCAGTGAAAACGGACACAAAGTTTCGTAGCTTAGCTTTTACATTCTCGCCGCAGCATAGCTGCATAGCACATCTCAAAAAAAAGGCACCCTAAAAGTGTACACTCACAGCTTAGTACACTTTTCGTCACACGGAACTTCAAACGCACTACATCTGTGTAATTTTTTGTTTGACGAAAAAAAGATACGTGTCACACGTGTCCAATATTTTTTTTTGATAATTTTAATGACGGACTCATTAAAATATGAGTGAAGTCATACCCTGGGTTATCTGAAAATTGTACGCAAATATTACGCAAGACCTATGAGGCTCATATACGGTACGATTCGTCTGTATGAACCGTAGCTTCAGACCGATCGAAACAACGAATAGTAAGTGTATGTCAAGATCGTTGACGATTTAGGTACTTCATCGAAAACGTTAGCGGAGATCGCAAAAAATACCCATGCAATCATGAATATCGTAACGATGAATCGACTGGCTCTTGATGATCAACTTTTAGGGCTCTTAAGGAAAAAAAACATAAGGATTATCATAACAACGTATAAAAATATTGTGTATTGAGTAAAGAAGCTTGTTATGAAGTACTTTTTTTGAACACGAAATGATCGCTCCATACGACCGATCGTTACGACAAAGCGTTTCATGGCGTGATTTTTCAATCAATCGTCACGAATTTGATCAGATCGATCGTACAGACGAATCGTACCGTATATGGGCCCCTTTACACCTATTCTCGTTGAAATTATCCATCTCAGCTAGTTACACATCTCTAGTGGAAAGTTTGGAAAGTAGGTATGTTTAGGATAAACAGTCTAGAACCTAATTTTATCGTAGGTGTTAACAGGTTAGGATCTATTCAGAGGTTCGATCACGGAGACTAGCAAAACCGAATCCAAATTTCCCGCCCGCGGTACTTCCATCCTTGTCAACACTTTGCGCTACCGATGGTGATATCTAGATAGATTACCGCTCATAACCGAACAAACCTTAACAGTGAAGGAGTTTCAACAAAAGAGTATTTAACCTCTTCTCGGCACATGTCATGTAGGGAATCATTCGTTCCTATATTATGAAGATGTTGAGTAAGTAAGGTACTCAGTAGCGTTAAATTTGGCTTGTTGTTTCTCAGTTTTGTTCCTACACTGTCAATGTCATGTGTTATCTCTTGTAAGGGCCCTAACTGAAAACCAGCGCAGCATCTGAGCTTGATCTCTGATGGTGCTAATGTTGAGTAAGGGTCCTATTTTACCCTTTGGTACTACATTTGTTTTTTTTAATTTTTATCTAGGTATCTAATTTTAAGTAATTCTAAGAAGAAGAATAAGATAAGTACTATAGTTATATACCTACTTTTATGCATTGGGTAAAATAAATAAACGTTTCTTTCTTTCTTATCTAGGAGTTAGTGATCCTCCTCCTAAAGCACAAAGCCGATGTGAACATAATGAACGGCGAGGGGCGCACCGCCTGCGATGTTTGCAAGACGCGTGACGTACAACGACTGCTGGAAGCGGCGCAGCGGTCGGAGAGGATCGAGAGGGAGCGGCGGCTGCTGACGGCTGCTAAGGAAGGCAGGATTCACGATATACAGGAGCTGGTGAGTTTTCAATCTCTACTCATGTAATATGTCGTGTGTGTGTGTGACTTTCTGATTGGCGCTCGCCGAAACAACACGTCCGCGAATTTTTGCGGAGTGCCGAAGGCGGACAGCGAGTCTATCGTTTCCTGATGATGCCTTATAGAGAAGGCGAAACATTGTCGAATTTCTGTTGAGTTTTTATGAAACTCGTCAGAGAGATTTGGCGGAATTTGTATTAAATATTTTATCTTTTAAATATCCTGTACTGGATTTCCGCAAAGTCACGCCTGAGAGAGAGAGAGTTGTGTTTTCAGCACTCAAAGCGTTACATAAAGATAAGAAGCCTTTTTATTCTGAATTGAGCAGATTACACAAATATACATTACTGTTTTGGTTCTTTTATAAAATGTCCCGCAATTCATTGTGGCTCTTGGCATACACTAAGCGGCCGCCGGACTCCCTATTTGAGCAATACAATAATATTTTAGGATGATGTTGGGACTGCCACGTTTCTGCAGTGCATCAGGGATGTTTGCAGAGTATGATACGGATGGGTTTAATGAGATTCTCTTTAAGAAGACTGCATCCCTGATGCGCAGAGTACGTCAGAGCTCCAACACCATCCTACAAACTATAGCTGGCAGGATCACCTCTCTCTCGTGGTATTGTTTCGTGCGGAGGGTGATCTGATTATTGATTTATTAATATTAGTAGGTAGTATTATCAAAATCAAAATCAAAATAAGTTTTATTCAATAAGCACATACAGTACACCTTGAAACGTCAATTTTTTAAATTTGAATTTACACCAATTCGTAATGTGACCAAACACAGAAGAATTGGCATGAAACTCTGCTTGGCTTATATTTTTTTAAATAATAATTAATAAGCCTTAGTTATAACTTATAAGTTAGGTATGGGTCACATGTTGTCTGAAATAAAATTATTTTATTTTTATGCCTCCTCTAACATTTGACTCGTAAGGCAGTTGTCCCACCGCCGGCGAATAAACGAGTAACTATTGGCTATTTTCTCGTTCAAGAAACGTACAATAGATGTAACATTCGGTATAACCAAAAGAGATGCGTATAATAATAGTTGATCACTGTTCACACTGCGCTGGGACTCGTTCCACTAGTTTGTCACTGAGCAACAAGAGCTATCAAAGATAATTTTTGCTCAGCGATGCTCGCTTGCCGGTCAGAATTTACGACGAGAGACCAACTAGCTGTAATTTCTCTACAGTGTGGCTTTAAAAGTACACGTATTCGCACACTCGCTTACGGAGACAAAACTATAGGAACTACACACTCGCTGCCCGCAGCTAGCCAACTCGTTACTAGTTGCTAGTTTTACTCGTTCATTGTCGACGGTCCGACAAGTGCCTTAACCACTCAAAGCGTTAAGTGTTGTCATTGTTTCAGCTCAGCGGCCCACACCCGCCGAACATAAACTGCGTGGACAGCCAGGGCAACACGTGCCTGCATTGCGCGGCGTACAGGGGCCACGCCAGGCTAGCTGTGCTACTGCTGCAAAACGGGGTTGATACCACGCTCAAGAACAACAGTGGTTTGTTACTTTTTATGTATAACTGAACCGGCACGCCCTTCGTACCGCCTGAGAACCAAAAAAATTAAATTATAATTGTTTGACTTATGACCTGAATTTAATTCAGTTTTAAGAAGACTTAAAAGACTTCGACCTCACGACCTACAAAGCTTAAGGTTTAACTAACTTAACCACTCTCACTCCCGCTCCCTTTCCCGTTCCCGTTAAAAAGACCGGACTCAGACCAGAAACAAATATTCGCAGAATGCACATTTGTCTCGCGAATCAAACCCGCAGAGGTCATCGAACATAGTAGTCTCTTTAAAATATATGTATTATTTACAAGTAAGCTTTTTATTGTTTCGATATGGGGAAACTTATAAATAGTCAATAGTTGCTGTAGTGTGATAAATAATAGAGTGTAGTCGACACGCTCGGCTCACTCTGGACGCAGCGGTCGAGGCGAGCGGACGTGCTATAGAGATATAATTTTGTGCATTGTCATTCAACCACCCTTAGAGTACATTTCATGTACTCTACATTGGCGACGAGGATTAAGTACGTAAAAAAAATGAAAGTATAAAATAATAAAAATACCCGACTTGAAAAAAAATTAGAGGTTATCAGTTGAAAAATAAAGTGTTTAGAGGTGTAAATGAATTTATTCCATGTTTAAAGAAGTAAAAAGAAGAAGGGAAGGTATGTAATTACTCATCATCCTATCTGTGTTAATCATACAACCTTCTTAACCCCTGATATGCCGGAACGCGGATCCACACGAATCACAATAGATTTTCTATTATGTCTGGTACTCAAGCACTTAAGCAGTTAGTTTTGCTATGCTACTTATAACAGTAAAGTTTGATGCGGGTAGTATCATATGTTTTATGTCTTGATAAAGTTGATAAAGTTGTTCAATTTGTGTTTGCTCAAAATTACCTTAAAATACTTTTTGGACTAAAGCTTACATACCGACTGTAGGTACAAGATGTCCCTGTTTACCTTTTATTGTTCTGGCAGAAAATGGGTCGAGCTAAGACTAAACCCCAGTTTATGGCATTAATAAGCAAAATCGTAGACGGTTGATTTTATAGTCCCTGTTTTTTTTTTTTTTTGTTCTGTGTTTCATCTGCGATCAGTCTTCAGACTATGAGCAGGTTTGGTGTCGGCATGGTTTGGCGTGTAAGAGAATTGGTCCAGCGATCATTTCCCCTTTCTTAATCATCATTCATCAAGTTCCATGATGTGTTGTCTGCGCAGTCTCTTTGGGTAGCTGATGGTGGTTAGCTGCGAAGCCAGGTAGTTAGGGTGATCGTACAGCCGTTTTTTGTACTTTGAAGAGTATAGTTTTATTTCATCGCTAACTGTGTTCATTCCCATTTCATTATACAACTCAGTATTCATCAGGAACCAAGGTGCATTTGAGATGTTTCTAAGAATGCCATTTTGTGCTCTTTGCATGATTGAGGTATTGGAGCTACAAGCTGATCCCCATAGTTGTATGCCATACGTCCAGATGGGCTTAAGCACGGCCTTATAAATAAGCAGCTTGTTGTCTGTGCTCAGAACTGAGTTTCTACCAAGCAGCCAATGTAGACTTCGATATCTCATGTTGAGTTCGTCTCTTTTCTTTCGTAGGTGAGTCTTCCAGGTCAGCCTGCGATCTAGGTGCATTCCTAAGTATTTGACTGTCTCGTTGTGTGGTAGTGTGTGAGCCCCTAGACTAACAGGTGGACAGTCTCCTTTTCGAAGTGCGAATGTTGCATGGGTCGATTTTGATGCACTGGCTTTGATTCTCCACTTCGTTAGCCATTGTTCAATTTTGTCTAGCTCTATTTGAAGAGATTTTGATGCTTGGTTTGGATCCTTGTTGCTGGCAATGGCTGTGTCGTCCGCAAACGTTGCAGTTATTACACCTGGTGTTTCGGGTAAGTCCGATGTAAAGATAGTGTACAGGACGGGACCAAGAACTGAACCCTGGGGTACTCCTGCTTGAATGTCATGGAAACTCGAGGTATATTCTCCATCCTTAACTTGAAATATTCTGTCCGAGAGATATGAGCTCAGGATACCGAAGTACGTGTGCGGTAGTAGGTTCTTTATTTTATAAAGGAGGCCCTCATGCCAGACTTTATCGAAGGCTTGTTGTATGTCAAGAAAGGCGGCAGAGCAGTATTCTTTAAGTTCCAGAGATTTTCTTATCTGGTCAACTACTCTATGAACTTGTTCAACAGTGCCATGTTCTTGTCTAAACCCAAATTGATGATCCGGGATTATGGCGTCTTCAGTCAGTATTCTTAATATGCGTGAGAGTATTATTTTTTCGAAAAGTTTTGAGATGACTGGAAGTAAGCTAATCGGTCTATATGAGCCGACCTCGTTAGCGGGTTTACCTTCTTTATGGATCATTATAATCTGCGAGATCTTCCAAACACTTGGGTAGTGACCAACCCTGAGTATACCGTTAAATAGTGTTGTAAGGAACACTATTCCTTTCCTTGGCAACTGGGCAAGTATTTCTTTTGTTATTTGGTCAAAACCAGGAGCTTTTTTGTTGTCTAGTTTTTAGATATACTTAACAATTTCTCTGGGATTGGTTGGCTTTATAGGCATGTCTAGCTGGAAGTCTTGGTTAAGGGTTGATTCAATGTCAAAGGCATCATTGCTTGAGCTATTATTAGGCTTGAAAACCTCGGCTAGGTGATTTGCGAAGGCATCTACCCTTTCCTGAGGTGTTCTGGCCCATTTAGAGGCCGGAAGTTTCAGAGGTGGTCGCGTTCTTTGAGGCTGGTTCAGAGTTGATGTGGCCTTCCATAGAGAATAGTTTGTTGACTTGGTTGCCGTTAATGATTCCAGGTGCATCTTTAGTGTTGCATTTTTGGCTTTAGTTATGAGCTCTTTCAGCTCGATAATAGCTTTGTTGAGAGCTTTTTTGTCTTCGCTGTGACGGCTACAATGCCACACTCTACGTAGTCTTCTTTTTTCTTGAATTTTAGCTCTTATTTCCCATGGAACACAGTTGCGGTTAGATGTTTTAGCTGGAATGTCAGGAGTAGTTAACCAGCATGCAACTTGAACGAGATTCGTGAAGTGGGTAGCAGCGTCTTCTATATCCTTTCGGCTCTTGAGGGCTATATGCAACTCAAGCCTCTTTTCGACATTTCTCTAAAAGAGTCCCAGTCCGTCTGCTTGTTACACATCTTTGGGGTTGACTCATACTCTAAGAGAGTTGTGCTAATAGTAAGCAGTATAGGTGTATGAGCTGAAGAGCTATCTAGACATGAGCTGATCTTAGCAGAATACCGTATAGTCCCTGTAAACCATTAATTTTACCTACTGTCATCCAGGTAGTGGTAGTGAGTAGGTAGGCGGAAGTACCTATCAGCTCCGGTACCATTTACGGACAAATGGTAGTGCACCTTCAGCGACCAAGTAACTTAGCTTGAGTACCATGATGTACATTGTATCTCGGCAGCAAAACCTACTGCATACTGGTCCTGGTATTTGCCAGTTTATTTGTCTGCTTTATAACCTACCGTTGGGTAAGTTGGGCGTTATACACTTGCACGTTGACTGCGTCCTGCAGCAGAAACGGCGGTGTGCTATTCAGCACTCAAAGGGTTTTACACTAGCGCTAATATCACTGTATCAGTATCAGCGCAGAAATTAGTGTTGACGTGGAATGAAGAGGTACCACCTCTCCTACTCGTAGCACTCAAAGTATTGAAAGTCTATTAGACCTCGCAAACAAGACGCTTTGTCGTCGCGCTTAGTCGCGAGCGTCTGTCATATCTTGCTGTCGCGATTGTCGCCGTGTGTGCGGAGCTTTGAACAAAATGTATGAAAATTGTCCCCCGCAGCTTGTCGTAGCGTCTAATCGCTGACATTTGTCGTCCAATGTGCGCAGGCTGTAAAAAAGTTTATATACTTTGTTTGCTATATGTAGTATGGCACACAAAACAGGATATAATCTGAAACTAAACCATTAATACAAGTTTGGTATTTAGACCCACCATCTAAAATAGTCTGTTAACAGATCTTTTAAAATATATTTCATCTAATGGTTGCCTAAGACAATAAGACAGCACATTGTACTTTTCGATTATTATTGTCTGTTTTATTTTGTAAGTTTTAAATTCAATTATGTACTTACCTAAATCAATGTTTAAAAAAAAACATACCTATACAAGTACCTAAATAAGTACCTCCGTACTTTGAATCTATATATAGATTTACTTAAAGATTATTCGTGTAAAAGTGATAACTATCACTTAGATTAGAAACGCGACTTTCGGTGGTTTCTTTTGGTAGTTGGAATTTAAATGTTATGCAGATACCTAAGTAAGCATAGGCATAGGCATTATCTAATGAGGTATTCCCAGCTGTAAAATCAGCTGCTTTTGGAACTTGAATATCGTCAAATATCAAAAGTAATAAATACATACTGTTTAAATAGAGCCTGTCACCAAAGTCAAAAATTATTACTGATAAGTATATTGACCAAATTGTAAAGAGGTTTACTTTCTCTGATATTAGGAGTTGGTGTGATTGATCACTATGATATAATTCTAGATGATTATTGAGAAAACTTGTTCATTTCAGTATTGAAAAAAAAAACTGCACACTTAATATACTTACTTACAACTGAAGGAATTCAGAGACTAATTGAAAGGATGTAATTGTCAATAGAATTTACGCCTTTATGATGTAGAATTCATACAAAAGGTTATAGGTACAAAGGTACCATGATACTAAGGAGAAAATGTACGATGATCCAAGTGTATAAATAATGGTACCATGCAAGAAAGGTGCAAAAGTGCCATGGAACATTAGTAAAAGTACTATTAGCGCAATCTACAAATAATTTGTAACTTGCGTGCATTAGATTGCTATTCGTGATCCAATGAGATTTGGCATTTAATTGCTACTTACGATCCATAGAGATCAAGCATGAACTTGCTACATGTGATCCATAGAGATCACGCATAAAATTGCTACATGTGATCCGAAAAGATCAAGCATTAAATTGCTTTTCGTGATCCACAGCGATCAGGCATTAAATTGTTACTAGTGATCCATAGAGATCAGGCATTAAATTGTTACTCGTGATCCATAGAGATCAGGCATTAAATTGTTACTAGTGATCCATAGAGATCAGGCATTAAATAGTTACTCGTGATCCATAGAGATCAGGCATTAAAGTGTCACTCGTGATCCATAGAGATCAGGCATTCAATTGCTACTCGTGATCCATAAAGATCAGGCATTAAATTGCTTTGAAGTTAATTGGGAGAAGCCTTCCACAAGATACGTGAAAGAAATCGGTATAATTTTATCCAAGTAGTAGATAGATACAAGATATTTATTTGCATAAATAAGTAATATATAGTAGATAGTTTAATTTATACGCTGGGTAAATAGCTAAATGGAAGTAAATCGTACCAACATAGCAAGTTTGGTACAATTGTACACCTTAACAACAATTAATTTATTATTATCATTACCAGGGTTACTAAAGTTTAAGTGAAAGTAAATAAATAATGGTCTCATGGATATGGTCCCTGCAGGTCGTGGGTTCGATTCCCATCCATGACAAACATTTTGTGATGAACATTAATGTATGTTTTGTGTATGGGTATTTTATATGACACATTGTACTTCTTATCAGTTTCTGGTACATAGTAAAAGCTTGGAATCAGTTGACCATGTGTGAGATATACCGTATATTAATGAATGTCCCATACAAAGAGCAACCTTAAAAAAAAATATAAAAAAAATAAGATAGTAGTCAATAAAGGGTGTTTATTATTAGGAACCTAGATAGAATGAATAAGAGGGAGAGGGGAACCATTTAGAACATATTCATTCGTCTTCAAAGGTTACAATTATTCTATACTATAGGTACTAACCTATTAGATCTAGTTTAAAAATAATAGCAGGTATTTTAATGTTTGATATAATATACTGTTACTGGGATTTAATAGATTAAAATGTTAAACGTCCCCAACAGATTTGTGTACCTATTTATTGGGGTAGTGAGTGGGGTATTAACAAGATCCATCCATGATGAGGAAAAGGTCTTGTTTTAAATGATGACAGATCTACAACAGGCTTCCCAATAAAATTACCTACCAGATTTAGTAGTACTTACATTGCTCACATCAAAACTTTAAGACAATATTTGTTCGTTAGGTAAGTAAGGCCTTTAATAAATATTGAATATAATATTAACATCTCTGACAGTCCTTTGATGGGGTGTTCCGGTTTCTTACACTCTTATTTACAGTTGATGTAAAAAGTGTTAAGTTTTAAACCTAAATTTCTAAAGTACCTAAACCTACAAAAAAAAACCTGAGTAACTTTATCTAAACCCAAGTATTTTATGTACAGAAAAATATAACCAAAGCAAAATGACAGACTAAATTAAACAAAATCACAATAAAATTAGACTATAAGGCAATGATTGAGTCAAATCATTCGAAATTAGTTCACTGACATTCTGGTTCTGCCACAAATTCGAAATGAACGGGTGAACTGACCTACCTAAGTATCTCATAGCTGAATCACACACCTGAATAACAACTTATTACAAATGTTGTTTTTCTTTCCTACTTATACATATCCTAATATTATAATTATATTTATTATATATATTATATTATATTATATTATATTATTATTCTTTCTACTCGAGTTTTTTTACGCTCGGTTTACTCTAAGCACCCGCCCCGAGACCCTCAGGGAAAAGGTTGCTCAGACTCCTCTTCTTGATTTAGATTTGATCCCCCCCCTCGATTAACAAAAACTGAATCCCCCAAAACTTTACTGATTATTGTGACTGTGTGAATAGCTGCTTGTTTTTGGATTATGGGAATATTGATGCGTGAATCTAACTTGTCACAATATCTGTGCAAACTCTTAGCAATTACTCCCGTGGCACCTACTACAATAGGTATTACTTCTGTTGGTGTTTTCCAGAGTCTTGTGATTTCAGTTTTTAAAGCATGGTATTTACTGAGTTTTTCTATTTCTTTTGCCCCTATATTGTAGTCTGACGGCACAGTGATATCTATTAAAAATGTTTTGTTTTCTTCTTTATTTATGTATATTATGTCTGGTCTATTGTGAACTATTGTTACATCTGTTTGAACCGGTATTTCCCACATGAGTTTAGCTGTACCATTTTCTTTAACTTGCGGTTGTGTTAAGTTTTCTTTCCACCAGAGACTCGAGACATCAAACTTGTGTTTTTTTGCGAGTGTCCAGTAGAAATATTGCACAATATTATTATGTCTCCTAGTGTAATAGTTGCCTGCAAGTTTTTCGCATCCCGAAACGATATGTTGCGTTGTTTCGTCCTTTGCTAGACATAGCCTACATCTGCCGTCTACTTCCTTCTTTAGAATGTCTCTTTCATGTTGTCTGGTTACTACTGCCTGATCTTGTATTGCAAATATTGATGATTCTAGACTTGGAGTTACTGGTTGCTTTTTAATCCATTTAAATGAGTTGATTTTATCTATATTTTCCTTTTCTAGAACTTTTTTATAGAATTGACCGTGAAGCGGTTTAGCTTTCCATTTATTTAATTTACTTTTTATGACTGCATTTTGAATTTCTTTATCTGTGTAATTGTTGTTACTATTTAAACCTAATTCTGCCAAATTTGCTTGAGATTCTTTAGTTATAGAATATTTTACTCTGTTTTTATCGTGTTTAATAATTGCTCTAATAATGTGATCTTGTTCTGCCTTTAAGTATTTTCTATATTTAATTATTTGTGTTTTATGTAGCATTTCTATATTAGTTAGCGCTCTTCCCCCTTGTTCTATAGGTAGGTATAATCTTTCTACTTCTGCTTTTTGTTGATGTGCTTTATTCATTGCTAACATTTTTCTCGTTTTGACATCAATTTTCTTTAAATCACTAGTTTTATAATTAATTATTCCAAATGTATAAAGAAGGACCGGTACAGCATATATATTTATTGATTTGAACAGATTTCTCGCGTTAAGGTGTGATTTTGTGAGACATTTGACTCTACGGAAATATTCTTTTTGAATTTGTTGTCTAACTTCATTGTGATCTATTTTACCTGATTCGTGAACGCCTAGATATTTATATTGCTCATTTGCTTTTAAATGCTCAAACTGCTCTCCACTTAGTAAAATATGACTTCTACCTTCCTGTTCTTGTCTCCTACCTTTAGATAGATGCAAAACATTACATTTACTTAGGCCAAATGTCATCCCGATGTCTTCTGTAAATATTTCTGTGCTGTCTATTAAAACTTTTAGGTTATTTGGATTATTTGAGTATAATTTAAGATCGTCCATATATAACAAATGATTAATAGTGCTATTGTTTCTTAATTTGTATCCCTTTGTGTCGTATTTATTCAGAACTTGTGAAAGTGGATTCAAACCTAGGCAAAAAAGTAACGGTGAAAGAGAGTCGCCCTGGAAAATTCCTCTGCGTATGTAAATCGGATCTGTGGTAACATGTGCGTTCGCACCATGGGCTGTCATGACAACATTCCACGTAGGCATAACTATCTCGAGAAAGCCCTTGATAATAGGTGGACATTTGTAAATATCGAGTACTTTGAGCAACCATTCGTGAGATATGCTATCAAAGGCTTTCCGATAGTCAACCCACCCTACACTCAAGTTTTTTTGGCATTGGTGTGCATCTTCAAGTATGGCTTTGTTAATCATGAGATGATCTTTACAACCCCGGGCGCGGCGTCTGCATCCCCTTTGTTCAGGCGCTAAGATGTTATTTTTGTCACAGTGTAGATAGAGTTCATCTGCTATTACTGATGTTAACAATTTGTACATCGTCGGCAGGCATGCTATTGGGCGCCAGTTTTTAGGGTCTTCAGTGTTTTCATTTTTAGGTATTAATATCACCATTCCTGTTGTAAACCACTGGTCCACGGGCTCAATTCCTTTTATGATTCTATTATATAACTGAACTAGATATTTATGTGTGCTTGTTAAATATTTAAGATAATAGTTTTGTATTTTATCTACTCCTGGTGCCTTCCAATTATGAATTTTTGAAATAGATTTTTTTAATGTATCTACATTTATTTCTTCAAACGTATGTTCTTCAATTTCCTCCATAGATTCTGCAACTTCTGTAATCCAACGTGCGCTGTTATTGTACGGTACAGGTTCTGATAAGATAGATGACCAGAACCTTTGAATTTCACTTTGAGATGGAATAAGTGTTGGTATTTGTTGTTCTCCGTTGAGACTTCTATAGAATTTATGTTGATTTTCCTGAAATAATCTGTTTTGTATTTTTTTATCATTTAAATCATTGTATCTCTTGACTCTACCTGCTAATGCTTTTACTTTTTGTGTATGTAACTCTATTCTATAATCTAGGTCCTGTTCATTTCTTATATCATATTTATTAAACAAATTTTTTCTAATCCTAATCATAGTTCTACTATTATTTCCTCTCTTGATTTCTATGAGACGTGCAAGTTCTTTCCTAAAATCTTCTATTTTATTTTTTAATCTAGTTCTCCATGGTGGGTCTTTTCTTGGTGTTTTTTTAGTTTTGGGCATGTAAGTTTTTTGGTTATTATTTGTGATCAGTGTTTTAGCAGATGCATAGACAATATCATTTATTTCGCGAAGAGATGTATTTGTCACGAGTAGAGTAGGTAGAAACTCATTTATTACATTCAAATTTTGAATAAATTGTTTGTTAAAATTGGGTTTTGGTAAAGATTCCCTATCTTCTACTGACATTTCTTTGGTTTCCGCTAGTATCTGTAAGAATTGTAGAATAAGTTGGTTTTGATTCTCACCTACTTCAATGTCAGAGATATTAGGTTCATCTATTATCCGATCTGAATGATTTACTGGTGTGTGTAAGTCTGTTGATATTGCTATTTGTGTAAATGCCTCCATTGTTTGTGGCCGAGATTGTTCAACGGGTTGTATGTTGCTAGGAGGTGTGCAAATGTCTCTAGGTGATGTTTCAGTATTTTCATTAGTTGGTTGTGTATTTGAAACTCTAGGTGATGCATGTGTGTTCGGTGAGCAAGGTATAGACTCAGCTGACTCATGTGTTTATATTATATTAGATTTATTTGAAAATTCTTTCTACTCGAGTTTTTTTACGCTCGGTTTACTCTAAGCACCCGCCCCGAGACCCTCAGGGAAAAGGTTGCTCAGACTCCTCTTCTTGATTTAGATTTGATCCCCCCCTCGATTAACAAAAACTGAATCCCCCAAAACTTTACTGATTATTGTGACTGTGTGAATAGCTGCTTGTTTTTGGATGATGGGAATATTGATGCGTGAATCTAACTTGTCACAATATCTGTGCAAACTCTTAGCAATTACTCCCGTGGCACCTACTACAATAGGTATTACTTCTGTTGGTGTTTTCCAGAGTCTTGTGATTTCAGTTTTTAAAGCATGGTATTTACTGAGTTTTTCTATTTCTTTTGCCCCTATATTGTAGTCTGACGGCACAGTGATATCTATTAAAAATGTTTTGTTTTCTTCTTTATTTATGTTTATTATGTCTGGTCGATTGTGAACTATTGTTACATCTGTTTGAACCGGTATTTCCCACATGAGTTTAGCTGTACCATTTTCTTTAACTTGCGGTTGTGTTAAGTTTTCTTTCCACCAGAGACTCGAGACATCAAACTTGTGTTTTTTTGCGAGTGTCCAGTAGATATATTGCACAATATTATTATGTCTCCTAGTGTAATAGTTGCCTGCAAGTTTTTCGCATCCCGAAACGATATGTTGCGTTGTTTCGTCCTTTGCTAGACATAGCCTACATCTGCCGTCTACTTCCTTCTTTAGAATGTCTCTTTCATGTTGTCTGGTTACTACTGCCTGATCTTGTATTGCAAATATTGATGATTCTAGACTTGGAGTTACTGGTTGCTTTTTAATCCATTTAAATGAGTTGATTTTATCTATATTTTCCGTTTCTAGAACTTTTTTATAGAATTGACCGTGAAGCGGTTTAGCTTTCCATTTATTTAATTTACTTTTTATGACTGCATTTTGAATTTCTTTATCTGTGTAATTGTTGTTACTATTTAAACCTAATTCTGCCAAATTTGCTTGAGATTCTTTAGTTATAGAATATTTTACTCTGTTTTTATCGTGTTTAATAATTGCTCTAATAATGTGATCTTGTTCTGCCTTTAAGTATTTTCTATATTTAATTATTTGTGTTTTATGTAGCATTTCTATATTAGTTAGCGCTCTTCCCCCTTGTTCTATAGGTAGGTATAATCTTTCTACTTCTGCTTTTTGTTGATGTGCTTTATTCATTGCTAACATTTTTCTCGTTTTGACATCAATTTTCTTTAAATCACTAGTTTTATAATTAATTATTCCAAATGTATAAAGAAGGACCGGTACAGCATATATATTTATTGATTTGAACAGATTTCTCGCGTTAAGGTGTGATTTTGTGAGACATTTGACTCTACGGAAATATTCTTTTTGAATTTGTTGTCTAACTTCATTGTGATCTATTTTACCTGATTCGTGAACGCCTAGATATTTATATTGCTCATTTGCTTTTAAATGCTCAAACTGCTCTCCACTTAGCAAAATATGACTTCTACCTTCCTGTTCTTGTCTCCTACCTTTAGATAGATGCAAAACATTACATTTACTTAGGCCAAATGTCATCCCGATGTCTTCTGTAAATATTTCTGTGCTGTCTATTAAAACTTTTAGGTTATTTGGATTATTTGAGTATAATTTAAGATCGTCCATATATAACAAATGATTAATAGTGCTATTGTTTCTTAATTTGTATCCCTTTGTGTCGTATTTATTCAGAACTTGTGAAAGTGGATTCAAACCTAGGCAAAAAAGTAACGGTGAAAGAGAGTCGCCCTGGAAAATTCCTCTGCGTATGTAAATCGGATCTGTGGTAACATGTGCGTTCGCACCATGGGCTGTCATGACAACATTCCACGTAGGCATAACTATCTCGAGAAAGCCCTTGATAATAGGTGGACATTTGTAAATATCGAGTACTTTGAGCAACCATTCGTGAGATATGCTATCAAAGGCTTTCTGATAGTCAACCCACCCTACACTCAAGTTTTTTTGGCATTGGTGTGCATCTTCAAGTATGGTTTTGTTAATCATGAGATGATCTTTACAACCCCGGGCACGGCGTCTGCATCCCCTTTGTTCAGGCGCTAAGATGTTATTTTTGTCACAGTGTAGATAGAGTTCATCTGCTATTACTGATGTTAACAATTTGTACATCGTCGGCAGGCATGCTATTGGGCGCCAGTTTTTAGGGTCTTCAGTGTTTTCATTTTTAGGTATTAATATCACCATTCCTGTTGTAAACCACTGGTCCACGGGCTCAATTCCTTTTATGATTCTATTATATAACTGAACTAGATATTTATGTGTGCTTGTTAAATATTTAAGATAATAGTTTTGTATTTTATCTACTCCTGGTGCCTTCCAATTATGAATTTTTGAAATAGCTTTTTTTAATGTATCTACATTTATTTCTTCAAACGTATGTTCTTCAATTTCCTCCATAGATTCTGCAACTTCTGTAATCCAACGTGCGCTGTTATTGTACGGTACAGGTTCTGATAAGATAGATGACCAGAACCTTTGAATTTCACTTTGAGATGGAATAAGTGTTGGTATTTGTTGTTCTCCGTTGAGACTTCTATAGAATTTATGTTGATTTTCCTGAAATAATCTGTTTTGTATTTTTTTATCATTTAAATCATTGTATCTCTTGACTCTACCTGCTAATGCTTTTACTTTTTGTGTATGTAACTCTATTCTATAATCTAGGTCCTGTTCATTTCTTATATCATATTTATTAAACAAATTGTTTCTAATCCTAATCATAGTTCTACTATTATTTCCTCTCTTGATTTCTATGAGACGTGCAAGTTCTTTCCTAAAATCTTCTATTTTATTTTTTAATCTAGTTCTCCATGGTGGGTCTTTTCTAGGTGTTTTTTTAGTTTTGGGCATGTAAGTTTTTTGGTTATTATTTGTGATCAGTGTTTTAGCAGATGCATAGACAATATCATTTATTTCGCGAAGAGATGTATTTGTCACGAGTAGAGTAGGTAGAAACTCATTTATTACATTCAAATTTTGAATAAATTGTTTGTTAAAATTGGGTTTTGGTAAAGATTCCCTATCTTCTACTGACATTTCTTTGGTTTCCGCTAGTATCTGTAAGAATTGTAGAATAAGTTGGTTTTGATTCTCACCTACTTCAATGTCAGAGATATCAGGTTCATCTATTATCCGATCTGAATGATTTACTGGTGTGTGTAAGTCTGTTGATATTGCTATTTGTGTAAATGCCTCCATTGTTTGTGGCCGAGATTGTTCAACGGGTTGTATGTTGCTAGGAGGTGTGCAAATGTCTCTAGGTGAAGTTTCAGTATTTTCATTAGTTGGTTGTGTATTTGAAACTCTAGGTGATGCATGTGTGTTCGGTGAGCAAGGTATAGACTCAGCTGACTCATGTGTTTCTAATAATGATTGTTCTGCTCTAATTTTAATTCCGTCAAGTACTTGAGATGATAATATTTTGCGTGATATTATGCTTCTAGCTTGATTCGACAAAGTGTTACCTGTAAATTTACGTATTTTGGGGTTTTCAGGGTTTCGGTCCTTAAATAGTTTCTCGAAACGTTTTATGTAGCCAGGTCCTCCGGCTCTGGCTTTAAAGAAACAAAACATAAGTTCTTGGAGTTCTGTTTCTGACCACTTTCTTCTGGCATCATCACTAACTGTAGCTGAACTTCCTGTGGCCACTTCTGACGCACCGGCAGAGCTTGTGGGAGATACATCCCTACTCCGCAAGGTATCATCAGGCATAGATTGGGTGGTCTCGCTTTGTTCGGGTTCCCCGACGGAGGGCCGACCCCTAAACCCTCCGCCACCGATGGTTCGTATGCTGGAACGTCCAGCATCGGCTCCAGACGTGCCCCGGCGATCGCCCCCGGGAAGCGACCATAAACGTTCATACCTATTACTCATTCTCCATAAAGGGGGTTTGCCATTGCCTTATTAGCTTGTATGTTTTATTTTTACAAGTGTCCCCCCCCCACGTGGAACTGATGATCGTCCCGGACGTTAAAGGCTGGACTTCGGGGGGGATATTATATTATATTATATTATATTATATTATATTATATTATATTATATTATATTATATTATATTATATTATATTATATTATATTATATTATATTATATTATTTTATATTATATTATATTATATTTATTATATTTTTTTATTTTTTTTATTAGTATTATAATGAATGTGCCATAAAATAGGAACTTTAGTAAATTGGCAATGCCGATGTGTGTACTGTAATTATAAATGTAGTGATGTTATTAATTATTTCAATGCTCATTTCTTATACCATTGAACCAGAAAGAGTGTCAGATAATAGAATAGATGCATTATTATCGACGACATCAACAGTCAGTGATGACGACACGACAGTGATGACGACCCGTCAGCAACCCTTGAATCTTGAAGGTAAATCATTTATAAAATAAAATGCAGGTATTAGTAGATGTTTATGATCCTGATATTGAAACACTTACTTTTGCCTGTGTTTTTACGTTGGAAGGTGGACAATGCCGTATTCTTAGGGATAACCTTAAATAACAAGCTTCAACGAGAATATTTTATAGAATAGACGTTGTTGACTTACTGGCGTACATTACGCTAAACTTATTTTCTTTAGCCGATATTATTATTCATTGCATATTATTAAACTACGGTACTATAGTATTATGTTATCTGTAGCTGCACTTTTGTACAACTTTAGATATGGTTCAAAAAATCATTTCAAACTAAGCTTGAATGTTGTATGTACCTATAGTATGTAACCAGGTTTAACAGACATGACAAAAGAAAAATAAAACCTTCCTTAGTCAACAAATATCGTGTGACTATAATATTACCAGATAAGTTTTATTTTGTGTCAGTCAATACTTGCATAATTATGAAAACTAGAATATGGATATTTGCAGTATAAAACTTGAGTCATAAGCACACAGAAATCAAAATACTAGTTTAATAATTCTTGTTTGTAATATGTGGCAATGGAGCACTGCCTTTAATTTAAAATCGAGTATTCTACATAAATCAAAGTAGGATGCTACATAGACAGTATTAAAATATTTGAACATGTAAAGTATCTAGTACTTCTTTTCCAAACTACATTATACTTAAAGAGATAACTTAGTATAACTCAATTATGAATACTTATATAATGCATGAAATTATACATCCAAAATTATAATAGGTAAATTGTAGTAAGTGCAAAAAACTAAACACTAAGTAAGCTAGTTGCAGAAGGGTTTTTTAACCGGCATAATAATTAGTTAGTTCTATAAAATAACAATGTTTATATTGTTTAATAGATACCTGCAGTGGTTCCATTTATTTGCCAAAATTGCCTACGGATATTGAGGAGAAATATTCAATAAGCCTTACTTAAGAAGCTAGAATAAGTTCCCAATACATCCTTTAATGTTCAACATTTCGTTGAAATGGAGCAGGATTCCGACTGTTCTATGCTTGGTCAACAAAAAATGAGTTAATTAAAAACATATCGCGTTTAACTAAAACAAAAAAAAAATCGCTATTAAATTATACATTATAGGTTCAGGCCGTAATACAAGAATGATAAAATGATGACATTATAATATTCTGTTGGTTTAAACCTAGGTACTAATGATAAACTTGAGCTTGATATTATAATGTTATATTGTGCTACTTACTTCTAGAAACCAACGTACTAAATACTGTAATTTTATTTTATGAAATATAGATT
Organism: Horisme vitalbata; assembly: GCA_951804965.1. Lineage (NCBI taxonomy): Eukaryota > Metazoa > Arthropoda > Insecta > Lepidoptera > Geometridae > Horisme > Horisme vitalbata. The sequence continues at coordinate 3,677,416 of OX638090.1, forward strand.
GTTATTATGAAAAATAAGCATATCAACAGGCAAGTATAAATATTAAAAAAAGGGAAAGGAGAAGCATACGAGAGAAGACAAAAGCGACCCATAATAGAAGATGGTCTACGAGAAGAAAACTATACTTACACCTCTTGAGGACATGATGTTGGAACCGAAAAGATATTTGAAATCAGATAATTATTATTAACATGAATTGTCTCTAGTACAGTAAGCTAAAAACTTATTTTATTTTTGAAAGGAAGGGATGTAGTGTTCTGTTAAATAATAAAGTGTAGTCGACACGCTCGGCTCACTCTGGACGCAGCGGTCGAGGCGAGCGGACGTGCTATAGAGATATAATTTTGTGCATTGTCATTCAACCACCCTTAGAGTACATTTCATGTACTCTACAGTTGCATTTATAGAATATTGTTTAGATTTGAAGTACGGTTTGTTTTTACAAAAATAAAATAAAAATAAAATATGAATGTTGTTCCCAGGACAACTAGCCATCGACATAGCTCGCGACGCGGAGATGCGAGAGGTCCTGAGCGTGCGGCCGGTGCATCAGCTGCAGCGGACGGCGGCGCGGTTCGAAGGACCACTGCTCAAACGGTCGCGCTTCCTCGGCTGGCGGCGGATATGGGTCAGTGCTAATACACAACATATTATACATTCTTTACTTGCAAAACGTTGTTGCAAATAAACATCGTCTATTCTATTCTAGTTTAACAAAGTGCAAAATTGTATCGGCAGGCGGTGCTACAGCGCGGCGTGCTGCTGTACTACGGGTCGCGGGCGGAAGCGGCGCGCGGGGACGCAAGATGGCGGGGCCGGAAGTACCTCGACGGCGCTCGCGTCTCGGCCGCCGACTCCGCGCCGGCACTGCTGCTGCTCAGCTTCAGCGACGGCGACACGCACCGCCTCGCGCTGCCCGCCGACGGCGACACGCTGCAGCGTAGGCAGGCGCGTACACACCACACATCACGTACATACAGCTGCTGCTGCTCAGCTTCAACAACAAAAACCTATACAAGTCAATTGCTGAACAGTGGTCTCCCCCAAGGATTTCCACGAAAGACGGTCTTGAGCCCTCTCCATCCACCGATTACCTGCAATCTTGACGATTCTTTTTATGTATTTATGTATGTATAACAGGCGTGGATAACTGCGTTCAACGAGCACATAGCATACTCTGGCCATTATCTGTGGGCCGGTGCCTCGCCTGACTCCGCTAAGGAAGCCACTGAAGAACTGGACGACGAATGCAAACCATTAGGTAAATAGCAAGTCAAAAGATAAACATAACACATAAACATGAACATTGAAATTAGTAACTAATCCCAACGTAAGTACGTTACGTTACGTTAAGTACGTTAAGTAAATAACCTATCTTACTTATATCGATTATATATACCCGTATCGCAATGTTTAAAAACTAAAGTTTTCAAGCGGTGCATCCTACCTGTCATGACTCATGACATACAGATCCGAAACGTAGACATTCATAGTACGGCTAGCCCACCAGTACCCCCAAAGTCGCTCAGCGAGCTATGGAACAAGCTATGTTCGGAGTTTATCTGAAGAATAGTATCCGCAACGAGACTATCCGACATAGAACTAAAGTTGTCGACATAGCTCAGACAAGAAGCAAGCTGAAGTGGCAGTGAGTTGCTTATATCTGTCGAAGAACCGATAACCGTTGGGGTAAACGAGTTCTTGAGTGGAGACCGCGGCTCGCTAAACGTAGTGTAGGATGCCCTTCGGCCAGGTGGAGTGACGATCTGCGAAAGGCTGCTAGTAGAAGCTGGATGCGTCGAGCGGAGGATAGGGCACAATGGCGCTCATTAGGGGAGGCCTATGTCCAGCAGTGGACTGCTATAGGCTGATGATTATGAAGTTAGCAAACAGGCATAAGGTCCTCCTGATGGTGCGCGGTTCCCGTAGCCTATGGACGCCTGTAACATCAAGAGGTATTATATGCTGGTTGCTGACTCTTTTAAAACTTTTAAAACGCCCTTTTTGAATCACTAGTCTCTAGGGAAAACCTCGGAAAACCATTCCACAGCTTGATTGTTCGCGGGAGGAAACTCCTCTAGAACCTCCCTGTGCGAGCAGACATAGGTGGCAATGTATGTGGATGATACCTCTGCCGATGTCGAGCGGTGCGAAGATAGAATGAAGCAGCACGCACCATCCATAATACAACCATAATTTTAATTAGTCCGTCAGTTAGATTTCTAAGCAAAAAATATTGGACACGTATTTTTATATTTATCAAATCAATAGAAAATGACAGAGATAAAGAACTTCAAAGTTCAGGAGTGGGGGCTCGTGACGTCACTTGTATGTAAAAAGTGTACTTACCCGTGACGTCACGCGGAACTTCAACACACCATATCTTTGTTATTTTTAGTTTAATTGACAAAATAAAAAATACGAGTCCAATATTTTTTTATAATGTAAATGACTAACTTATTCGATTTTTTCAGGCATCTAGCCTATTCTCCAGAACACTCCCCATTATACAAGCGGTAGAACACACACAGGGAGGCACCATAAAAAAACTACTGAACAGACTGAAATGCGCAATGTAGTTCTAGACCAGAAATAATATAGGCTAGTTTTTTATAACGTTGAATTTTATGATACAGTAGAACGATGTAGACGTTTTTCGATCGATCTTGTTGTGATTGCTGCGCATTGCTTTTACACAACTTTATATCACACAAGCGAAGCCCCCGAAAGTGACTAGTTTTTGATTAAAAAAATAATAATTTGATTTGTTAGGTTCAATGCAGGATGCACTAACGGCGGCCGGTAACCACATGGCGTTGCTGGAGACTCAGCTCCGAGAATGTTCCGCCATACTCGCCGCGCTAGACAACTCTACCACAATGGCGTCCTCGCTACATCACTCCGCCTACATGGTAACTATTTGTCTATATATCATTTAAATTGAAATAGAACTCTTATTCGGTTGATCCTCTAGGTCTGTTAGATTCCCGGATCATAACTGAATAAATGAAATAAAGGTTTCCTTATGTAAAATCACTACGATGGGCATGCGAGTTGTGATCGCAGGGCAGCTTCTTGCAGCCGACGCTGCTGTCCGTCGGCGGTAATGGAATGGAGTTATACCGTGCTATGCCGCAGGCAGCCGTCACCAAAGCCTCGATTGTTAGCATTAGTTTGAAATAAATGAATGAAAATTCTTTATTGTACACCTTAGTCTAGAAACAACAGACAAATTTAAAATAGATAAAAGGTACAATGGGCGGTCTTATCGCTTGGAAGCGATGATTATTTATTTATTTGATACTAGCGACGCCTCCGGCTTTGCACGGGTGCAAGTTATACAATCTTTCTTTAATCACTCTAACTATTAAAAAGAACCACATCAGAATCCGTTGCGTATTTTTAAAGATCTTAGCATACATGGGGACAGACAGACAGCAAGACGCGACATTGTTTTTAACCGATTGAAGTCCTCCTCAGTCAGTTTATGTTTTTAGGGTGTATGTATGTTTGTAATATTATTTGTCGGTCGCTGTAGCCCAAGCGGCTGGACGGATTTTGACTAATGAGGTGTCGTTGGATTCGTCTAGATCACGAGGGTGACACAGGCTATATGAAACTTCAAAAAATCCAATATGGCGACTGTAAGAAGCCATTTTCAATTTGCGATGAACTAAAATTGCTGTCGGGTTCTTTGATTTTTTTTAAATATATTTATTATTTATTTATCGGAAAACCAACAGCTAAAGATAATTTCCTTAACATAAATGATTAGCAACACAAAGCCAATTACTGGTCTTCACTAGTAGCTACCTAATTGTGATTAAAATGTGAACACAAAACAAAAAACTTAATGTTAATTTAAATATGCGTGCTTCTTAAGCTGAAATAAAACAGAAAGAAAACCATATAATAGGAAAGAAGAAAATAGTAAAAACAAAAATATAGTTTACCCTGAAAATAAGTTAAGGGATAGGCACCGCCTTGCCTTAGGAATGCTGATACAGAAGGGATCAATATCCAACAACTTACTGAAATTGTTAACAACTCTGCTCGCTTTATAGATGAATATGAATATGAATATAGACACATATATATATATATATATACTTGTATAGTATATAGTGATAGATGTGATGTGTTGTTCTGTGCAGCGGTTTCAGCACGCGTGCGGCACCGGGCAGGCGGCGCTGGGCTCGCTGCGGCACTGCGCCGCACTCGTGACGCAGGCACGCGACGCAGACGCAGCACGACTCGACAGGCAGGTACGTACTCACCTCGTACATATAGCTTTATTGCACCCATCGATAAATAGCTAACTCCACACTGTGCCCCAGAAATCTTCAATCGTTTCACTTTTCTATTTTATTTTCGTTTGCCGCATTCATTTGTTGCATTCATCAGCATCAGGAGATATTATTTTCAGAGTCGTTAGACAGCTCGGTAACATGTGCTAAGTATTAGAGCATTTAACTCATCCATCTTGATGTTGAACGCTTTCGCAAGAAAAAACTTCTCCGTGCAAACAAAAATCCACCAGTCGCGGGAACACGTTCCTCACAGCGCACGCTTTACTGGCAATTGATTTGAGGACATGCATCACGTGCGCTGATGAATGCGCTGTGATGCATGCCCATGGTATGCCCTTGATGAATGAAAAAGGGCACAGTGTGGACATAGCTATGACAGCACTGCCGCGGTGTCTGAAAAGAAAAATATGATAGGTCGATGTTATATTTATTTGGCTCAAACAATTATAGCACTAAAATTTAAAAAATACAGAATGTGTAACAAGTACATACATAGGTAACTAGTTACAAAAATTTTAAGAAAGAAAGATAAAATATTTATTTGTAACAACTAACATTAACAGGGTAACTTACAGAAAGAAAAACACACTTACAACTAATAATACACATACATAAAAAATATTTAGTAAAGGAAATATATAGAGAGAAAAACTATTTGTAATTAAAGATAAGAACTATAAACTAAACTACAGTTGTGTAGACGTTATCCGTCCTGCATTGGCATGTGCAAAAAAGGTCCCTTCTCAGCTAGAAGCTGATTTGTCAGGGGTGGGCTAAGGAGCCCTGATTTTCAGAGGGAACCTGATACCTCCCGATCAGAGTGCATATATTGTCTTTTGAATATCTTGTAATGGATTTCCGCAAAGTCACGCCACAGTCAATTATCTAGGGCTATTTATTTAATCATGAGCTGCAGTAGGGGTTACATTGACAAATCGAATGCACAGTGTGCGTGTGGGGCGCCAACCCAGGACATGCGGCACTTGCTCTCCTGCCCGCTCGCGCTGTGCCTACCACCTGCACTCGGGAAGACCTCAATAATGCGACCGATCCAGCCGTGGAGGTGGCTACTTATTGGTCCAAACAAATTTAAAAACTAAATTAAAGATGGTTGGGTTGAATCACTGACACGCAAAGAAGAAGAAGATTTAATAATGCATATTTTATTGTTGTAGATAGAAAGGAATAGGGTATTGGAAGAGGCCCTTGCAGCATTGGCGAGGACACATCACGCCTTAGAAATGTCTGTCGCAGAAGAACTTACTAAGGTAAAATCTGCTTAGAAAGGAAGATTTTTTTATATATATTGTTTTTATCGACATAGCCTAGAGAATAGGGATGACTCGGTAAAAAAATAAGTTCTTATTAGTCCGTCAGATAGATCAACAAAAAATATTGGACACTTATTTTTTTATTTATCAAATAAATAATAATTGACAGAGATAAAGAGCGTCAAAGTTCGGGAGTGTACTAAGCCGTGACGTCACGTGGAATTCCAACGCACTATATCTTTGTAATTTTTTGTTTAATTAACAAAAGAAAAAATACGTGTCCAATATTTTTTACTAATTAGAATTTTTCAAGCGTCATCCCTTTTAGTAAGCTGTAATGGCAATGGGCCGGCCATATCTGCTAAAGATCCGGCAACCGTTGGGGTAAATGAGTTCTTGAATTCGTAGTGTTGGCTGCTGGCAGAAGCTGGATGCGTCGAGTGAGGACAGTGCTCAGTGTCACTCATTAGGGGAGGCCTATGTCCAGCAGTGGACTGGTGGCGCTGATGATGATGATGGTTATCATAGAGGTCAAGAAATGCCCTTCGATCTCCAATCCGTTGGCCTAGCGTGGGGGGGATAAGGAATATCTCCCTTATTATTAGGGGAGGCCTATGTCCAGCAGTGGACAGATATAAAGGCTAAAGTTATTATTTTTGTTGTGGTACCATGGTGTACTCATAATACTTCAAGGCTATGCATGTAACTATGAATAGGCAGATGTATGAACTCATCATAACTTCCAAGCTATGTAACTATTGGATTTTATCTTGTAAACAGATATTTGACTAAAGATGTTTGTTACAGAGCAAGAGAAAGAAGAAATCTAAATCGTCGTCAACACTCAACGAATCGAAGGAACACTTCTTTGACGTCTTTGATGGTATGAAATGAAGTACCATTATTTAAAAAAAACAGATTGTTCAAAATTATTTATTCAAGGCAGATAAAAAATATGGGTTGGCGATACAAAGATGGGTTGGGTCTTGGGATCCCCAACCTATTTTGGTTGGGACTTGGGATCTTTTAGATAAACTTATGTTAAAATAGTCCGAATGGGCTATTTTAATTTTAATTTTATTTATTTATTTAAAAACAACAATGATTTTTTTTACCCTAATGCGATGGTATATGTAAGTAGGTGGTATATAATATATGTATAACACATTAAGATATAATTTATCTAAGATATGTTGCCTTCGACGAACCACAGTTGAAAGGATAACTGTGGTTGTATAAATATGGACTGATTTAGGCTGGTGTGCTGGGATAGATTGTGATAATATGTAGTTCACAGTTCATTTATTTCCACCGTAGGTACACAATGTTACATTTGATTTCGTCAAAAGCTAACATAAAATAAAATAAAGTAACAGACTTGTAGGTATTATAAAATAGGAAACGAAAAAAAACAAACAAGAATATTTAGCACCAATACCTGTTCACAGAGCTATAATAATATTATTAGAAATCATAAGCGTACATTTTTAAAAAACACTTATAATAATAAAATAATAAATAATCGAATTACAAAAGTAAGCCAGCAAACCATTCCGGCAAGGAACATGGACAGCAATATAATTATTAACAAATCACGTCTCAAACGCTTCTAAATAGGTCTGCACAGTATGACTACTCGATAAGTTGAGCGGAGGGTGTATTGCCGCTCTTGAGTTTTGTTCTCAGCTAACAATATGTAATGTTTACACTAAAATTATAAAGAGGAAACATTTATTTGTTTGCATTGAATAGGCTCCGAAACTACTGTACCGATTTAAAAAAATATTTCACCGTTGGGAAGCTACACTAGTGCTATAGGCTATATTATATTTCCAAAAAAATTTGTGATCCTTACTAAAACTCCAATAATGTAACCCAAGGTGTAAAAATATTGACCGAAATAATTCCTTACATCGCGTGCGCTGCGAAAACTATTGATCATAGAACAAAATAATGTACTACGACTTTGCAGAACACTTCATTATCTACATATTATAGTGTCGCGACAGCATATGTCTAGCTATTATAGCTATGTCACCATAAGTGTCCTTTTATTTTTAAGCTATTGCATAGCTTCTATCGAGGGCCTTGAGCGCGGGGACCGAATCCAGAAATTCCGTAACGAAAAAAAACCTCACGCTCCCCACTCCGACGGGCACGGAGGTGTGGCTTGAAGGCCGTGCATTGTCTAACGTCGTTTCTTTTCGGCAGTCTTCGGCACGGTGTTTGTGTGCGTGCAACTAGACGTATTGTACGACTCTACGAAGCTCGTTTATTTAATAAAAGAAAAAAATGTTTTCTTATCGGTCACCACGCTCAAAAAGTGTAACTTGAATTAATATCAAAGAAAAAGAAATACTGCATAAATAAAATAAATAAATAATTATAATTGCATAAGTTGATACAAAATGCTGCATAGCTTTACCGCGGCAGTCCCCGAGTGCCACACGTCTTTTTTAAAAAATAATTGAAATGCCGGGCTAGAGAAGGCTCTTTATATCTCGCTCGGTTGATAAACCTTATCAAAAAAAATTACTTCATATTCAAGACTGTTTCAATAACTTTATATAACTTTTTGAATTATTCAATTCGGACATTCCATTCGTAAGATATCACGAGTTTTAAAATGTATTTATTTGAAAAAGTCGCGTGTTGACCGCTTACCCCGCTCGGCTAGCTAGGCAGCATCATAATAAGCATGTAGGCGTCTCTGGGGTACGGAAGGGAAGCCAATATCAAGAAATAAAGGCTGTATGTGTGATAGTGTTAAAATTTATAATTTTTGAAATTGTTTTTATCCAGCCGTGCGAAGCCGGGGCAGGCTTCTAGTCTACTAAATAAAACAAATCATAAACTAATAAAACAAAGCAAAGGATAATGTTGCTGTGCTTTGTGGTACAGAATCGGAGGATGAGGACGACACCCTGGTGACGTGTGGCCTCTCGAGTCCTCTGGGCGCACTCAGCCCGTGGGGCAGCAGTCCCGACCTCACCCGGAGAACTCCTATTGGAAGTCTAGATGGTGAGTCACTCGATGCGAGCTACACAACTTCTTTTATGTTAATGTTAACTAAATGTTAGGGTTGTAAGTTTTTAATTTAATTTATTTCAACTTTAAGAACATAAAGAACACTTAGTTACGTCAACAACTACTTACATAACGAAATCACATAATAAAAAAAAACATACAGATCAATAAACTTGGTCCATACACAGAGAAGTTGTAGGCATGGATTTATTACCCTAACTCGCCCATGGTTGTAGGTATTACAGAAAAAAAATACCAATTCCATTCTCTATCTTCGGAACTGAAGACAATCATAACCAACCGTGGTGCACCATGTTGACTACCTGATTTAGACCTAAGGCTCTATAGCGAAGACTAGCGAAAAATTGTTCGTAATGTTGACGTTAAATTTTGGGCAATGAGAAAGCGTAGATTCAAAATAACGCTTTGTCAATGGACAAAACTTTCGTCACGCTTACGATACGTTGACACTTACAGTACGGATAGTCCACCATTTTAAAGTCGCTCAGCGAGCTAGTGAAAGAGCTATGCTCGGAATTTATCTGAAGGATAATACGCAACGAGATTATCCGACATAGAACAAAAGTTGTCGACATAGCTCAGAGAAGAAGCAAGCTGATGTGGCAGTGGGCTGGCCATATCTGCCGAAAAACCGATAACCGTTGGGGTAAACGTGGATACCGCGGCTTATCAAGCGTAGTGTAGGACGCCCTGTGGCCAGGCGGAGTGACGATCTGCGAAAGGCTGCGGTTAGAAGCTGGATGCGTCGAGCTGATGACAGGACGCAATGCTGCTCATTAGGGGAGGCCTATGTCCAGCAGTAGACTACTAGAGGCTGATGATGATCGTGCGCCACGGGCAAGCCTAGGCATTTTTCACCAATTCTCATTGTGATACGAACACTGTTTTGCTCGCTGGTTCACCACCGAGAGAGATACCGTCGTTCATACCGCGGCATACGATTCGTGCGTCGATCACCCATTTCAGACCTCACTGTAGGTTTTGCTCGCTAGTTCAGCAGCAACGAACCGCGAGAAAAACTGTCGGTGTTCATACCTGCATACGGTTCGTACGTGGATCACCCAGTTTGCACATGTCTCCAGGCGACGTGACGCCCACTAACGCGGAGGCGGCGCTGTCCGGCTCCGGGTCCGGGTCGTGGCGCTCGCCGCACGCCCTCAGTCCGGCCTCGTCGCGCGGCACTCTCGTGTCTCAGGGCGGACACGTCTACCGGAACGCCAGGCCTTACAGCAAGCACACCAGGCCCAGGTATCGTGTACGGCCAACATCTTACGTCAATGAAAGCTACCTTTTCTTTTGTAATTAGAAGATATTATTAGAGGAGTTTCCTTCCGCGAACAATCAAGCTGTGGAATGGTCTCTGTGCCGAGGTTTTCCCCAGAGAATACAATATGCAGCGTTTCAAAAAGGGTGTTTTAAAATATTTAAGAGGGTCAGCAACGCGCATGATTTTACAGGCATCCATAGGTTACGGGAACCGCTTACTCAGGAATGCCGTATGATAGCTAACTGTATAATATATATATATATATATATATATATATATATTCTGAGGAAACTACGGGTTTATTTTGAAGGAAAATAAATCGTATTTTCGGTTTTTTTTAACGCCAAATTTGTCAAAAGAAAAATAAGTTGGTCACAGTCGGCTTTATTTCCCAGCAGGAACACTTTTTTCAAAGTACCTTATCAAAGCAAATCGTAAGATATCACAAAAAATTACAAAAGTTTTCCAACAATTTCTATAAAAATGTCATTCACCGTAACATTGAATAAAGTAGTAGCATTTTGAGATAAGTGTTCCTGTTGGGAAACAGAGTCGATTGAGACCAACTTGTTTTTTTTTTATAAACACGATAAAAAATCCGAAAATGCGGTTATTTTTTCTTCAAAATAAACCTATATATTCCTCAGAACTAAACCTTCTAACTACAAAGGAAAAGGTAGCTGCTGTAAATGAGGTAAAATTTTACCCGACCCTGTATAGAGACCAGATTTTTCAGTCATATACCTTATCAAAGACTACCACTACATGATCTGGCAGACCGGAGGAACAAAGATGGTGGATGGATTGAATAAATTTCTAATAAATTGTTTGGAAATAGCTGAGGATCGTGATGTCTGTGATAATGAGAGGAGGCCTTTGCTTAGCAGTGGGACACCGATGGCTAGAATGGAATCTGTACATATAATAAAAGAGTAAAGCAAAAAAATCTGACCATATGTTTTTTTTATCAAAAGTGTATTCAGTAAAGCATAAAAAAGCGAAAACCGAAAAACATTTTTGGATCGGGAGACTTTTTCTGTCTAGATGTTTTTACCATTTGACGCGAAAAATACTGAACGGATTCAGGTGAATGTTATAAAATCAGATAGCTTACCATCAAACTGACCACTTATGCTACATTTTATTTCTCTACAATGTCTAAATAATTTAATAACTTTGAAATAGAACGCTTTTTTTTAAATTGAAACTTAAAATTTTAATTTCCTGAATAAAAAAACGCCAAATTCCGAAAAGTACTAAGCAGTAAGTAAGTACTCGTAGAACTATATGTTGCCTTCGCTATAGATTAACCTCGGATAGATTTATCTCATTTGGGGATAACATCATTGACTTAATATTAGTAAACTATCCAAGCTCTTTGGATAACATACTAGAATTTGTATGTGATCCTTTTAGAATTGACTAACTTTTCAATTGTCATTTAATCCAATCAATGTGTGAATAATTAATGGCAGAAACTTCCACTGCGCGGCGGGACTAATGTTTGGATGATCTGCAGATATTTATGTTGTGGAACCATCGTACTCATAGTTCGAATCGTAGGTATCAACCCACGACTCCAAGTAAGATCTACGAGTAAGGAGTAAAGATCTACGTCGGGCTATCACCGGAATTTCACCACCTCAAAGCACTTAAAATAAATCTAATAGTAAAATCTTGGGGTGTAAGGGGTTCCAATCTCCATCTTCGGAACCTAAACCAAGTTCACCTGCTCATGGTACACCCTGCTAATTAACAAACGGGGCATAGCTACGTCCCCTCACTGTCGACTGACAGTAGCGTCCGCTGCGAGATGCTGTGCCTTGCGATCCCCAACCCGCATGCCCAGCGTAGGGATTATGGGCATATCCCTCTTATCAGGTCAAGTCTATGTCCAGCAGTGGACTGATATAGGCTGGTGTTGCTGTATTTACTTCTCTTTAGTTATAGACCATGACAAGAAAATATCTCATCTCAACCTTTATGTTATCGAAAGAGATAATTCAGGTCATGCTCGGCGTTAAAGACTTGAAAAAAAATTAAGAAAACAAGAAATAACACGACACACAAAAGAATAGAAACACGTAATCGCTATGAACATTATCTCAATAAGTTTGGTAATTATTGAAGAAACGAAAGCTATTTTGCTAAATGTTAACTATAAGCCGAATAGATGCTCTTTGGCGCGTGTTTTCTTATTAGAGCTACTGCCGCTGTGTACTAAGTTTTGCCTGAGACGCAGAAGCTTGCGGGTTCGACTCCTGCTGCGAGACAAATATTTGTCTTAAGTCTGGGTGTTTTCAATGTATAATCAGTATGTATTTAAAAAAAAATAGTATTAAGCAGTAATAGTCTTTTGGTCACCATAACACAAGCTCTGCTTAGTTTGGGACTAGATGATACTGTGTGCTAGTGATAATGGTCAGCATTATTTATATTCCAACCCAACTCGCATGTCCAGCGTGGGGATTATAGCCATATCCCCCTTCTTTTAGGGGAGGCCTATCTCCAGCAGTGGACTGAATAGGCTGGTAATGGATGATAGATTTTTTTATATTAAGTTTTAAATAATTCCTGGCGTTCGTGGATGCCACTAGCACAAGACCGTGGTGGATGGCACAAACTTCATCCCGAAGTTTGTACCATTAGATCCCAGGTAGTACATTATTGATTAGCAATCGATTCGATAAACGAATCGTTAGGTAATAATCGTGATTCTTGTTAACAACTGTCACAAACTCAGATCTTCAAGTATAGATTGAGCCCAGCTCAAGCCTGTGGTGGATAGCACAATCTTCGGGACGCCTATAGAAGCAGTGGATAAAGTCAGGCTGTGGATTATGATGATGATTTAAATTGTTTACCGTACAAATACTACTTCATTTTCCAATCATAATATATCCTATTCCATTCATTACATACTCATATTTTTTCCCTTATTATTTAAGTGTCCATATTAATTTGTTTTTTTATTTTTGTTTCAGTTCCTCTGAATGGTCAGTTTAAGTATTATTTTCTGGTTAGTAAGGGTAGCTACACAGATAAGCGGGCCGGCATTAATCGGCACAGCCTGGTGGTAAAACCGAATATATGTAGTTGAATGTTCGGGTATCACACCCTCTCGGCTTACATGTTAGTTCAGCTAAGAATATGTGAGTGGATGAAAACCGATCGCTGCTACGGGTCGGCTTTTTCGTTCCGCAAGTACTGCGAATCAAATGATTTGTCGACCCGAATAAACTATCCAATCCGCACAAGCCGAACAAGTGCAGTAATTAACAAGCTTATTACTTTGTGTTGAAGTATACTTATGTGCCGTTTTGTGGAAATAAACTATATGAATTACTTCGCGTCGGCTTTGTTGTTCGACAAATTCTGCCGAACCGACTATGCCGGCCCGCTTATGTGCGTCGCTACCGTAATGCACATGACTAACGCATTGTGATGACAAGTGCCTTTAATACGCACCGTTTTTATTAATAATAATTCTTATAATAATTTCACTTTACTTTAATGGTCGATAAATAGAAGTACATAATAATATTACTAAATGATCTGATTAAATTGTGATTTATAATATGATCTACTTAATTATAAAGTCAATGAATGTTCAAATTAGTTCCCTAATTTTTCTAAATAAATCAATTTAATGCATTTACATTTGAAAATAAACAAATCAATGTTTATTATGTTCTCCGTCCATTTAAAGGCTTATTTAGACCACGCGGTATTCAATCTTAGTTAGACTGTCTTACTGACTACTTAGTCAAGCCTAAGACCGACTTAGTGGCTTACTCTTATTGTACTACGCTAATTGTAAGACGGTCTTACTAAGACAGACTGAATACCGCATGGACGAATATGCCTTTTAATATTAACCGCGAATATTTGCTTTTACCATGAATAATTATTGCTTTACACAATGCATTATTAAATATTATTTTAATATTTTTGTACCTGACACAGCTGTGTTAATATTGTGATAAATATAGCAATTTGTAGGTTATTTTTAAGCTTTACTTTTGTGACTCATGTTTCAATTTTGCGTAATAAACGTGTATTTTTTTATCCCAATGTTTTTCTTTTTTGACGTTTTGTTTTCATTCATTCAAATCATTATAAGGAACAACCTATTTCATAATTTCCTTTCACTATGTATAGATAACTGTTTAGTTTAGTCAAGATGGCGACATATTAAAATTTTATACAAAACCATAAACTACAAAGAATTCTTCTAACTTCTACAAACCTTGAGAGTTTTTCAATTGATGTTCTTTGAATTTTCGACAGATGAAATGTCAAAGTTTGCAAATAAAGGGCCCAAAGAAATAAGACAAGCATAGAAGAAGTCTTAAAATTCATATGAGCTCTGAACATTAACTCATACGGCTGATCTCTACTTTCTTATGTCCATATATGTTAGCTAGAAAGAGATGCATACTTTATCTCAATGCGATTTCTGCGACTTTGTACCAGGGCATTTGTATGAACCTGCATAGAAATTTGTTCGAGCGCCCTGGTACGATTAACTTTTTGAAGTCGCATTGATATATGTATGCATCCCTTTCTGACTGATGATATTGGACATAAGAAAGTAGATATCAGCCTAATGAATTTGAAGACTTTATTTAGTTGTCTTCCTATATCTGTGGTATCTATACAACCGCCTAGAGACTGCTCTACATAATTATAATTAATGGACTCGATAACAGCCATAACAGGTAAGTAAGACTCAATGACAGCAATAACTAACAGGTAAGTTAAATTTTTGGATAATAGTAAGCCTTGACCTTGTAAAAGCTTGCAACTGAGTTACAAATCATTATACTGCACGCATGCCCCACGTTGGGCGCCAGAGCCAGTGCGCCTGCGCGGGGGGGTGGGGGGTTGTCGTCGCCCAGTCTCGCTGGCTTTATATGTTAACTGCCAGTTGCGCCGCAGCGTTTACCGCGAACACTCGTCTGCGTAGCGCTCGCGTTACCTCACCTACACATGACATTGGCACTGATTTATTTGTGAGTCCTACTTGTATTTGGCGGGTTATCCTGCGACTAAATATTGGGAGAGTTTGTATGGTTGTTGATGTATGTAATTTATTAGAACATGACTTATCACGTATAGAGGTTACGCTAATTTTGTTTTAATTAGGAGAAGGGATAGAAACTTTATGCTAAACTTTTAAAATCGTAATTTACCTATTTTGCATAAGACTATTTTTTCTATAAAAAGTCATTATGAACTTATATTCCTAAAAAGCACAGAGAAACAAAATCTGTTTAGGTACCTAACACTTGTACTTTGCGCAGGTTCGCTAAAATATATCATAGATTGGCGCATATAAATCAGTTCGTCACTGGATAGTCAGGTGCACATAATTCTTCGCAGTACATACGAGTAAGTATTACTCATAGTACTCATGTGCATGAATAGATTTACTCGTGTGCGAAAGTGGCACATGAAGTCACACCGAAACCTAACTTTTTATTTGATGACTAATTAGTAAGGTAACAGTATCGTAGGAGGTTAATTATTCATGTTGATCCTCACCGCGGTCACGCTTTAAGTGGTGGAAATTATGACAGCTTAGAGGCATTTTTTTAATTTGTGTATGCATAGGGAAGAACCGATGACCCTTGACTGCTATCTTTATCACTGAGTTAATTTATTGGTAGGTATTTTAAACAATTCTGAGTAAATGAATATTGAATTGATGCAGGTAAAATGTTTATTATGGTATCGATAAAAACTAAGAATGTAAGAGGTACTTATGGTTATGTAAGTGTACACGTTTTTACATTGCGTTCATATAAAATATTCTTACATAATAAATCGAAACGAACAAAAGCTTCAAGGCACTTACCTAATAAACCGAAACAAACATTAACATTGCGTAGGTAGGAAACAACATAAATATTAATGCCTTTTCTAGTAATCATAATCAGTCATTCGAATCGACAGACGGCATAAAGATTGCTTCGAGGACTCGTAATCCTAAAAGCTTTGACGTCGTTACAAGCTTATAGCTTTCCGTTTTCCAACAATATGAGAAACTTGAAGTATAAATTATTTGAGAATAGTAGAGTTTTTTGTGAAGGGCTAATTCCCCATGTCTATTTGTACCGTGACGCAACGTTGCTGTGTTTCGGTTCGAAGGGAACCGGCGAAATTACAGGCACATGAGGCTTATTACCTTCATGCCTCAAGTAGACACAGGGCGTTGCATTGTATGGCATGTTCAACATGCATGACCTACGAAGCAATACTTCGTTATAAGTAATGGTTACTACTTATATTCAGGTCGACCTTGTGCTAGTTACATTTTCAGGTATCATAAAAAAACTAGTTGGTGGCGCACCGCGACTTTATCCGCGGTATCCATTCATCCGTAGTGGATAGATAGATAAAAAAACTTTATTTTGAAACACATGACTGTGTAGGAACAAAATTGAGAAATAACAAGCCAAATATAAAGCTACTAAGTCACATCTTCACGACTTTTTCCCCATTATGGATATCTTCAGATATTGCTCAGTACGCAAATCTATTGAGGATACCTTAACGGGGGTAGTCAGAGGCAAGTCCGAACATTACGTTCGATACAAGCCCACTTTTTGCAAGCAACTAGCATTCCACGTGTCAGGTTGCAAGCCCATCGCCGCTTTTTATTGGAACACTAACCTAGCACATACCTTTCGAACTTTTTAGTTCGAGGGCATGCCGGTCTCCTCACGATGTCTTCCTTTACCGTTTTGACCACGTGGTAATGCGCACATAAATTTTTCGAAACGAATCCATTGGTGCACGGCTGGGGTTCGAACCCACGACCTCCAGATAAAGTCTTGAGTCAGGGTAAGTTAAGTCACTAGTCCACCACGGCTGGACCTACGCAACATTATCATAATAAAGGAACTAATGATTCCTTGCCATGTCATGTGCCGAAAAGGGGGCTGGCTCAGCATGTGCTGTGTAAGTTACACAGCGCTGCGCTGATTTTCAGCCAAATAACCTTTTTGTTGACTTCTCTGACGTCGTCGTGAGTTTCAAACCAAATCGAATCAAAGAGTCCACTTATAAACCGTACTACTTTGCCTCATATTATTATAAACTTGATACTGGCGAAATTGTGGAAACTATCCCAGAAGCCAATTAATAAAGAAGTCAAGCGAAGTGAGTCCAAACTTGACGTCCGTGATCCGGCGCGGATACAGGATTTCGTTTAGGGGTGGGGGGGAATTTTCTTGCGCCTTACCTAATTTTCATCGGCGAGCGGAGCGAGCCGCGAAATTTTTTTTTTCATTACAAAATGTGTTATTATGCCTAGGTATCATAATAATTATTTTTATGATTACAAACTTACAAACAAACATGAAAAAGAAAACTGCGATTTTTTATATATTCATAGGAAATTGTAAATGCTAAAGTCAGTAGTCGGCGAGCAAAGTGAGCCGTGAAATTTTTACACTAAAACCTCTGTATCTTGGTTTTATACTATTATAAAAACAAAAACATAGTATAAATTGATTTTTATAGCTACAAATCTGCATAATTAACAAAAAACGTGAATGATCCTCATGACGGAAACCGGATAACGTTCTATTACTTGTTTTTTGTATGGACACATTCAGTGCCGTAAATAGCATTTTACACGCCTGGTGCGAGCTTCTATAATTGTTAAGCCTGGATACCAGACACAATAGAAAATCTATCTGGCATTACTTATTATAGAAATAAAATCGGCGAGCGCAGCGAGCCGCAAAATTTTTGTGCACAAAAGAAAAAAGACAAAGAAAACGGTGGCATTTTTTTGAAACACCTAGGTATCTACAACAACAGACGTAAAAAAAGAAGTCAGTCGGTCAACGAAATGAAAAAGAAAACTACGATTTATATCCCCCCCCCCCCCCCCCCTGTATCCGCGCCTGCGTGAGGTCAAAAGGGTTGAATTTCAAGAAATACTTAATGCACCCATATACTATTCAAGGAACATGTCTTTCATATGTCATTTAGAGACTGCGTTTATTGTCAGTCAGTTTGATTGGATACAACATTATGTATTTAGTTATGTTCTGAAATAATTATAAACAGCTGTTTTTCATTAGTTTCCTATATTAAGCTTTCCTTTTTGAAAGAAACTTCTAGCTACTGGTAGCTATCTAAGTAAACATACTTATTTGAATTAGGCACATATTTGTCATTTCCGATTCTTAAAACCAATCATTGAATCCCTAAAATATTCATAGATTTAAAAAAAATACAAAAATTATGCTTTTGGTAATTTTTACCTTATTACCTGGTCTAGATCCTTTGATCTTTAGTATCATACCTAAACTCACAGGATCAGCTCCGAGCTTTAATCTAGACAAAGTAAAATCTGCCTAAAATCTGATAATATAAACGTCCTTTTTTCTTTGAGAATTTGCTCGAAGCCTTTTTTAGAGAAAGTCTGATAAATATTACGTCATTTTCTTCAGTTTTCCCGACCTCTTTCCTTAAGACCCCTTATCTCCTTGGCCTCAAACTTCACAAGGGCGCTACAAAATGTGACTGGGAGCCGCCAAGGAGGATTTAAGTACCGCTATACCCATTTTTTGGGATCTCTGCATCGTAACATAAGTTGCCGACTAACTTAATGTAGAAATAAAAAAAAGTATTTCAGATTTAGTGTGTACGTAGCAAATGTATTAGGTTTTTTTTTTACTAGAATGGGAAACTACTATGTATATATATTAGTAAAAAGCAAATTTTGCTCAAAACGAAATTCTGTTAAAAAAGCATATAAAGATATACATTAAATTTGTACCGAATTTAATGTATATAAAGACTTTGGCTGCCCCTCAAATGCTTTTTTTACAGAATTTCGTTTTGAGCAAAATTTGGATGCGTATATAATTGGGGAAAAAAATGTATACATTTCGTTTCTTTCGAATTTGGGAAGTTAATTTGGTAAATGTAATATTTCATGTTGTTTTTCAGTACTGCCATTTTGAATTTGTTTAACAGATTTCTGTCAATTCTAAATTCCTAAGAATTTTCTGGTTTGAAAAAAGTAGCACGTAAAAGTAACAACATTTTACGATAGGTCAAAGTTCGTAGACGCCTACGGCGTACGGCTCTTTGTCATCCAACATGAATGTACCTTCATAAGTCACAGAAAATCCAAAGCTTTTTTATCCTTTAGACTTTATATTTCTCCAGTTACAATTTCTTTCTATAGACATCAAAGGATTTAAAAAGGATGTTTATAACGTAGTTAGAATAAATTGATTCGAATAATCCAGCACCTTATTGGCAACAATTTTATGTCGAATACCCAAATAATCATGAAATAGTTAATAGATAAAAAAACTGTGATTACTATGTACAGAAAATAAAAAATAAAATTACCATTCCATCTTGATAAAATTTAACAAGAATAAACTTAACAGTTTTAAAATAAACTATCAAGTATACTTTGGGTTATTGTGGCTATCTTAATTACCTAATTTAACAATAACAACAATTTCTTCTTTAAATATAAATATATGTAAATTTTATATCTATAATCTTATATTATTTAAGATTTTTCTTATAAAACAAAATAAGAGTGAATAATAAGAGGTCTTGCTAACCTAGAAAGAACAAGACAATTTTGCCTACTCAGCATAATGAAATTCACAAGACGTGACTACTTTCCAGTTTTCAAGTTAATACATTCCTTATTCTGTTTCTAAGTTAACTTCGCATTGCTCTCTAGGGTTTAACTCGTTAATTGTATTACGTGGGTAAATAGCTAGGCTAACCTCAAGCCTAAAGGTTTATGTTCAGTTAAAATCTCTCTAATTGTGCTAATTAAGGTTCACTAAAAGAGTGAGGTTATCTGATGATACTAGTATTTTCGCGATGTTTTATAGGGAACCTCTACTTTATAATGGGTTTAAAAGAAGTGAACCAACTTATTAACAAATGACGCATTAGGGGAGAACCCTGCCTATCAATGGTCTGGTATAAGATGATTATGGATGATGAACCAAACTTAGACACAAGCACATTGTCTTCGGGCTGGCAGCTCAATATCAATAGTGGTATTTCAGCACTCAAAATGTTATTTTTTTTATGAAAAATATGCTAAGGACGGGTGCTAATGTGAAACTCTATCCAGAACTACATGTTTTCAACAGCAAATTTTTTTGAATCGACAAAATTCTTCTTAGTGCAATCTGTTCAATGGTCTAAGGTGCTCTAAATCAATGTCCGTTGTTGGATAAACACGTAATTAGCTTGTTGAGAACCCAACTTGTTGACTTTTGTGGCTGTTGTCAATACTCAACACTCAGAATATGTTAATTGTTTCCATGAGTTGGTGGTAGGGTATAAATTGAGTTCTTTTGAACCCTGACAGGCACTACAATAGTCACGAGAGAGGTACTTAAGTAGTAAATTACTGTTGATGATGTTTTCATAAGTTATGTCAAAGAGATCTAAGAATTTGGCCGGTGAGCTCAGAATACTGTTGATTTTTCTGAAACACAAAGACACCTCTACGCTAGTTCGCTTATGTGTTAAGAATATCAGGTATCCATAAGCATCGCATATTACATGATTTCCTAGAAAAACCGATTTCTTTCAAGTGTCGCGCTAGTTTAACCAGTAGCTCCATAAATCGGATTACATTGGTTTTGCTGAAACTCTATAATCCAGTCGTGGAACTGGGGCGCGGGCTGTATACACAATCTTTCAGGCTTGCGTAGCCTTTGGGAAATCCTTGGATTGAAATTTGTGTTTCTGAACAAAATAATATCGCCTGTTTCATTCGTAACACGATTGTTCTGCTTGATTTTGTGGGAACAATATTGAAGAGGATTTGTCAAATCATTAATGTTTGTCGTACTTATCTTTTGTTAGGTTTGCTTATCTGCGTGAATACGTAGATTAGTTACTGTATCTGCAAGTTTTTTACAATACCTACATAATTATCTACAGTTCCATGAATTGACAGTTCAGTCGAAACAGCATTAGAGGCCTGGATTGGTCTCCAGGTATGAACACATTTTCATATCGACATACATACAAGTCGCGCCTTTTTCCCAGAGAGTTAGAATCCAAGGATCTCCACTTGCTACGACCCTGACATACCAAAAGACAGACATAAACTGTAACAAGAAGGTCGTAATGCAATGATACTACTTAGTTAGACCCCTGCATCTTATTTAGATGATTTTTAAGTTAGTTCATTGACTATGGCGTGACTTTGCAGAAATACATTAGGCAAAACTTTTTGTACAAATTCTGCTAAACTTCTATGACAAGTTTCCCAAAAACCGAATAAATTCGACAATGTTTCCCCTTCCCCATAAGGCATCATCAGGAAATGATCGACTCGCTCTCCGCCTTTGGCACTCTTCAGAACTCCTGTTGTCGTGTTGCTTCGCCGGCGAAACGTTGAGTCTACCATTTGAATTACCAAAAACATTTTAACCTTTGAATGTGGTGGCTAGGTTGTGCCTAGGTATAAGCTGCGAATTGACTTGGTTACCTGAATCCTATTTTAGGTTCGTAAAACGAAAGTGTTCGAGTTGCGAGGGCTTGCTGCTTTCAATCGATCTGTCTGGGGCCCTGGCGAGCTGCCAATACACCTCAGCTGACCGCAATCATTGCTTATGATTGTGACTGTACAGTACAACTTGATTGCCTATATCTTGACCTTTCCCATAAATATGTAGGTATACTGAAGTAGGTACATTATGTTTTCTATATCTATGGGTATAACCTTTCTAGTCTTATGTTATATCTTTAAATGAGCAATTCTTGTATATATAACCTGAATCTTGGAAACGGCTCCAACGATTTTCATGAAAATCAGATAAGTCGATCTAGTTAGGTTTCATATTTAGAAAACGTCGTCAAAACCGGGCGAAGCTCGGTCGCATCCAGGTACCTACTAAGTTTTAAAATGTTTATAAAGACAGCGCTTGTTTTGTACATATTAATTTTGTTGTTTCTCTTTTATTTCACGTAGTACGGTATTTTCTCTGTTTAATTTTTATAACAATTTCGTATTACGAAACAAAATTCGTGTTACGTACCAACCTAAAAGATCTATATGCTCGGCACATATCAGTGACTCCCCCAGGTCTTGACGTTTATACCTCGCTCCCACGGGCTCGCTACAAATATGCTCGTAATATCGTTTGCTATATTCGCTATATTCGCTACGTTAAGAATGTAGGTAAACTTTATTATGTGGTGTACCGCGCTTCGCAGTATGTTAGTGGTTATTATAATCTCGGAGGATACCAAAATAGCTAGCTAACTAAATGTTTTGTAAAGGAAAGAAAACAAATAAAACCTTATGTTTTCTTTGGTTTTAACATATATTGTAGGTATATTTTTTTGTGTGGAAACTCTCTAAAAAACCATTGCCTCTAGCATCCTTGTAAAAAAATATATGCCTATTTGTTAACTAAACACTTTGTTGAAAATATAATGAATACCTACTTTTATTTTAACAAAGACATTTATATCAGAACCACAACCACATATTAGAGGATAATTCACAACCTTGATTTTAAGCAAAGGTATATTTTCGCTCATTATTCTAGTAGGTTTTTCTTTGATACGTCTTAACAAAACAATATTGAAATTCCAAGATATTTGTTACATCCTTCCAAGAACTTCGAAGATCAAAAGACAACGTATCACAAATAAGCAATAGAAAATCCGATACCATTGAGTTAGAGCTATGCATGGAATTGTTATGAGTACTGAGGGTCCAATTTCAAAGGCTTTGTCAAACAAGCGTTACTAGCGCGCGTCAAAGCGTTCTAGTGCTGCGTGCTGACGCCGCGCCAAACGCAGAATTGTATTGTACTCTGAGGAGAATAAACTGTAAAACACGTACTGCTAACCTTCCGTTTCAATTAGTTCAACAATAAATATAAACCATGTTTTAAAACTAAGTCTGAACACGTTAAATGGACATAGTCTGGCTTAGCGTAACCACTGAATTTAACATGTTAACCCGACTAGTAGATCGTTTACGTTTTGTCAACATTTGCGTTCTCACAATGTATGAAGGGAGTTGTAGAGAAGAACGTAGAGGAGTAGATATCATAGTTGTACGACTGCTCGATTGACTAGTTTGATTTACTTGTTTACAGACTGGCATTAACTCCGTCAATTGTCTGCCGATTTTCAAAACTCTTTTTTTATTTAAATGAGTATACTTCATAGGTGGTCCCATATAAATTTTATTCCTAAGAGATTGGTACTTTTCCCGGAAATTTCAAAAAACCTCATCTTCACTTGTAATTTTCGCCCTATGATCTCCAATATTTCCGTCAATTTGTGAACCGATTTTCAAAATACTTTAGGGCAAGAAGTAAGAAGTGATTTATTTGAAGTCAGTTTATTTTTTTTAAATAACTCCTACTTGTTAAGACTCAGTTTAATTAACACTGTTAATTGACTCAAGGAAACTCAAGGTAACCACGCGCTTAGATTGACAATTTAACCTTCTCAACAACACGACTCGGCGTTTTGGCGCGGGGCGACGCGCGTCGTCGACACGCACTTACGCAGCGGTATAACTTTGGCACACGCTGAGAACGCTTTCTGTTTGACCAAGCCTGAAAACTAACAGATTTGAAACTTCCAAGGTCCAAGCAAAGCGTCTTGATAAATTCATCAAAGTTTCGGATTGTTATCTGTCTGTGCTAACTTCAAATTGATTTTGAAACTAAAAGATACCCTACACTGGAATGGTTAGGTTATGTAACAACCTGAATATAATTAGAAGAAAGTTTTTAGAATTACACGGGATAAGCCAAATGTGTACTCTAGTATTTTACATCAAAAACACGGTACAGCTATGACGTCCTTATTCATCATCATCATCATCATCAACCTATTGCAGTCCACTGCTAGACATAGGCCATCCCTAATAAGCACCATTGCGCCCTTTCCTGAGCTCGACGCATCCAGCCTCTACCAGCAGCTTTCGCAGATCGCCACTCTACCTGGCCGGAGGGTTTCCGAACCACAGTCGCTACTCGTATTACGTTTATTAGAAAAGACCTACAACTCAGGCGATGGTCGATTCAAATGAATCACAATGATAATCTTCAAAAAATATTCTTCTTTTTTATTATTTGTGGAAACTTGTAATTGGCCATCAGGGTACATGTAGCAACGTATGTGTGGCTGCATGTATTTATCATTATACTATTGTGCTCCCACTTAGCTGTAAGTTTTCCCAAAACTTTAAAAATAAAATAAAATAATTAATAAAAAATATTTCAATTAGTCATTTTTTTTTATTAACACCATCGAATACTAGGATCGATTGAGCATTATAATTCCATGAAACAAAAAACTAAAGTAAATAAATGAACTGCTTTATCGCTGATAGGAATTTCTTCCAGGCAACATATGGTTAGGTGTATCATAATATCAGTGTACACATAATGATCGAATAGTGGGTATCAGATAATTTAAAAACTACACTCATCATGCTTATAAATCAGTGACTGAATAATGGATATCAAATAGTCAAACACAAACACTACTCGTACATACTCACTATTGATATTGGGACTTTATTGATTGAAGTGAAGTGTAGAGAAGTGAGCGGCGGCCGTCGCGACGGGAGAAGGGGCGCGGTGCTGTAAGATGGAAGATAATGTTGGCAGCATCCGGAAATACAGGTTAGTGAAACAATTTTTATCTTATGAGCCTGTCTGATCCAACTGCAGGGCAAAGGCCTTCCTTCCATCTTTCCACACTTCACGATCGTGGCATTCTGCTGGCCAGGATAATTTCATTCGAGAATTGTCAGCAGTACCAACTTAATCTTACATAATGTGTCTGTAAAGTTTCTTCTGTGTATTGTTGTGTTGTGCTAAATAAAAACTTTTCTTTCTTCTTTCTTTCTTTCTTTACCACTCGATTACTGAAATTATCTGAGAATGTTTTGAAAAATTGTACGACAAATTGTTGTCTTTAGCACGGACCACGGGTGGTACGTGTCTTTAGTAACACCACGTACCACAGGTGATCCGTGGTAACACCTATGATACAAAATCAAAACACTGCAATACTATAAGCTGTTTCTCCTCAAGATTATCGCGGATAACTAGCGACTTGGCTAGCCGGCTGTGATCGACACGCGGTTTTGAACGACGAGCCGAGTAAAAAAATGAAGCAAACATGACGAGCCGCGAGCCAGGCTCGTCAACTCACAAAACCGCGGTATTACATGGTACACCGGCGAGCTTTACCGACGAGCCATAAGTCCTGTTGCTTGAAATACAATTTTTTGTTATAAGATCGCGGTTTCACTCGCTTGTCGATCAGGGCCTTTAATATATAAAGTTTTCACTACCTATATTTTTGTATAGAAATGTCGAAGTTATACAAACTTCCCGCTAGGGGCGTTGGTCGATTTTCATACAAAAATATAGCTAACGCAGTAGTATGGTGAGTTTCACACTCAAGCCAGAGCTCTTTAATCCGTGACTGCTCACGTATTTCAACCAGTAGGGGGCAATCACCAATATTTCAACCAATCGTATCGTATGCGCACCGTGATTTTTTTCCCAATGACAGTGCTATTTCTTATGTATGCTTTGTTAATAGCCAGAACATTTTACTAAATGTTCGCAATTGTTCTTCTGGAATGTAAAGGCCATAGGTTCATGTCTGACCTGAGTCAAAACTAATGGTAATTTATAAATTTTTGTTGTCCCAAAATTTAATCATCCGTTTTCGTGGTTGTATACAATTATTATAGAATATTCAGTACCTGTAATTAAAATGTTACAAACTGGTTCAATATTAAATGAAAACAGTTATTTTACCAGAATTTGAATTTGAATTTGGGCTGAGTTTAACTAAATAATTAAGTAATTTAAACGAGAGTCTGTTCAGGTAATAGAGTTATTATGAATCGTGTAATGTTCTCGCCATAATCATAATATTTACGACTGTGCTCACCCAAGGGCGCTGTGTGTTTAGGCCTAAGCTTATGAATAGGGACTGGTGGATTTGGAGCCTAATGTTTTTGAATATTTAACTCCTATTCAGTTTTTCTTACTCAGCCATTTGTGAAACCAATGAATACTAAATTACTTCTAAACCCTCTTAAAAGCTGAAGCGGATTGAACTTGAAACCGAGAGAAACGGCTCTTTTTTTGAAGTATTCATATTTAAAATGTGAAAATTTGCGAGGATGTCAAGTATGGATGTTACTTTTTCGCACAAAAACTACTGAAATGATTTGGATTAAACTTGGAAAATACATAGTTCGTGCCCTGGATTAACATATAGGCTACTTTTTATCCCAGTATAACGCGAGTGAAGCCGCGGGCGGAAGCTTGTCAGTTAAACATAGAAAAAAGAAAGAAAATACTATTATATCTTTATTAGCTGTAACAAGATTATTCAGTATTCCCAGAACCACCATCAGCTTATACGAAAAACAAAATGAAAGATTTAAAAGACGAATAAATAAAATGCGAAGTTTAAAAATAAAGCAATTTACCAGGAATGCAATTTGCTGTAAGTAGATTTAAAAGCTGTGTTTTTTCTCCTGAGTCCTCTGTTCCCAAGGTTGGCTGGCATCGATCCGGGAGGGAGGGTCTGTCCCATTCAGTTACATTTGAGATAACGACCCCATTCTCATATTTATGAGATGAATCACGAATAATGGTGGGGATTAATCAAGCTTTTGCGGTTATGAAACGATTTGAGAATTTCGTCTATTGTGAAATATCAGTAAGTACTTTTGTAATTGCAAAATTGACGATATTTTTTTTCCACTGAGCTAAGCTTGAGCACCGTCTAAGTAGTATAAGTACAGTATCGACCTAAGAATTTTTATAAAACGTCTTCTGGGAATTCTCAAAAACGTAATAGTTAAAAAAATCAGAAGAAGCCTAGGAAAAAAGAGTTAGGATAATGAGGGAGAACTTGTATGACAGTGTCTACGTACAGCCTCCAACTTACATTCGGCTAAAATCACAACGTAGATGCCACGTAGAACGTTACGAATGTAAGAAGAATGTATCGGCTACGGTGTAGCGGCTACGCCGTAGCCGTTACGCTCGCAGCGCTTTGCACGGCCAATCAAATCGAAATCAGTTTTTTATGCAAAATATTGTACGAATATAGATTTGTTATGCCCATATACATCAAGCGTCCGTGGCGTGGCTAACTTCGATGTTTTTAGCAGTTCATTTCGGTTCAGCAATCAACCAAGTAGGATGGGTGACCCTTTAGTGGCATTTAGGTTTGAGCGCTTCCGTGCTTTCGAAGGCACGTGCAATAATAGCCTGTCTGTTTAGTTTAGCAGAAAATTCTCAGTCGTTTGCTTTCATTCTCTTTTATTTGATTATTCTTTGACATAAGGGCATTCTTTAAAATGTTCGTGCTCAAAGTTCCCGAAGCAAAAACTTTAGTTTCTTCATGAATTGAATAGTGTAAAAACTAATTTGGCTCTGCATACTGGATCCAACAGAAGAACAGCACCCAAGAAAGTAATAAAACGAAGCACGAATATTGTAAATGCCATGAATATTGCATTGCAGCCATGCATTTTACATGAGTGTTATGCAAAAGAATTTATAAATTCAATATTTATGATGAAATATTCTCTTCTTATAAGCCGTCCCTACACCTGCGACCTCAGATCAAACTAAGCGTTGTTGCGACAAGCACGAGTCATACAATTCAGAGACGTTCAATAGTTTTCGTTTTCAAGCTCAATTTTAATGTACGTATGTTATATGAAAAATACTGAATTGGATTCAAATATAAACTAAACGACGTAGGAAATGTTATTCTTGCGGGTCTCAATGGTTTTCACTCAAAACAGTCAGGTAACAGCCGAAAAAAGTAGGTAATTTTAAAATTGAGCTCAAAAACTTTAACTGTCAATAATTTCGTGTTATGCAACTCGTGCTAGCGGTACAAGTATTCGCGCAATTACGAAATTTTATTCGTGCGAAGGAGAATGCCTATATCAGATCTATCGTGAAATTGATGCGAACCAAAGGTTCGTTCGCGTGGCCACACTTTTGAAGTTTTGCATCACTCATGTATCTTGATGAACACAAGTGTCTCAAGTATACAATTCCATGCAGTTAATGCGGGTATTTTTTTTGAGCGCGTCCTTGTTTCGGAGGACATGTTGATATGTATGTCCTCGCTATATTGGTTGTAAAATAATCGGCTGGCCAAGAAGTTTGTAGAGTAACTTCTTTTTTCACGGGATTTTCTTTTGCCTGCCACTTAATTGTTTCATCCATTTACTGTTTGATACAAGTTTTTCGTAAAATGAAACTATACGTATCTTAATTAATCGTTTAATGATATAACTTACGATATAACCAGTGTATCGAAGGATCTATTGCTTTACAAACTTTTATCCAATTCGTAAAGCAAAATACAAGTATTCTAAAAAATTTAATTGAGTAAAATCTTTAGAAAAAACACATTTCTTTTTTTTACCCGACTGAAGTCCTCTTCGGTCGGTATGTATGTTTGTAATATTATTTGTCCGTCGCTGTAGCCCAAATGCCTGGACGGATTTCAACAAATGAGGTGTCGTTGGATTTGCCTAGATCACGAGAGTGACTTAATGGACACAATTTTTTTCATCTTGAACGACAGCTGTGTCATTTTTATAAAAAATATTTTCTAGTGTTGTTCTAATGTATTTTTATTAGTGGTATTTTAACCGTTATACGTTAGTAATATGACACAAGTATTAGTGAAATGGAATAAAGAAGATTTGGACGGAAACTCTCTGATGAAGAAAATTGTGCGCCGATCGTTTTTTGTTATAGTCGCCATTGCTATAGCAGAAAACAGGACTTGACTGAAGACTGGACGACTGGACTTATAAACCGTACTACGTTGCCTCATATTATACTTGAAAAATTATACTTGATACTGGCGAAATTGTGGAAACTATCCCAGGAGCCATTTAATAAAGAAGTGAAGTGAGGTTGACATAGGCTATGATTAAATGTCAAAAAATTCAAATTGGCGACTGTAAGAAGCATTTTCAATTTACGATTAACTAAAAAGTTATTAAAAACTTCTTGATTTCCACAAATTAGGTGTCATTGGACTTGACTGAATCATTTCATTGACATGTAGATCATATGAAGTGTCAAAAATATCAGAACTCCTGGGCCTGTACCACCGAGCCAAATCGAGAACGGGATTAGGATTTGACTTCTGTCATTGGTAGTATTGAAAACCTGCCTCGTACTCATACAAAAAATGACAACTTGCGGAATTTGAATCGAGATTAGGATAGACTTGTCTATTTTTTACACTGTTGACGTCGATATATTTGAAATTGTTCGAGTTTACTATCGAGCTTTTACAGTTTTGTGAAAGTAACTTTTTAGCGATCGAGGATTTTAATCATGATGAAGTTTGAAAAAACTAGGTAAATAAATTTGAGGTAGTCTGAGGCAAAACCAAACATTATTTTGGTACATAACTATGTGCTCGTGCGCTAAATTAATAAATAATCATCTAAGTAGGTAGGTACGTACAAATTATCTGTTATTAATATTCACTGGAATTGCTACCTATTACAAAAACTTATTTCCGAGGTACAAATTAAGATAAATACTGAAATATGCTGCTGTGCGTTTGCAAGACAAACAGCAATCTTACCCTCTTGACGTTAAATCTGGCGGGACACCTTTCAATGTCGGATAATTATAATAACGTTGAGTTATCTATTTTTAAATAAAATATTAAATATTATGAAATTTATCTAAAAAAAGAAAATATAATTAATGGTAATAATTTTCGAGTATTGCTCACGTTATTTACAGGTCGAAAATTTACAATACACTAACAAAAAATATATATTTGTGAGGATGTGGCTCCGCCATCTTAACTTTCGAGTGACATAAATCCAATTCTAATCCCGTTCTCGATTTGGCTCGGTGGTAAGCACCCAGAGCTTCCGAATAATATCTAAATAAAGATCATATCACACAAAAAGTTTTTACTAATTTGAAATTCGAACTAACCTCCTTCTAACTTCTTCTAACCCAGAGCTTCCGAATAATATATAAATAAAGATCATATCACACAAAAAGTTTTTACTAATTTGAAATTCGAGCTAACCACCTCCTAACTTCTTCAGAAATACTTCATAATTCTTCTGTTGTTCTACAATGGATCAACTATTTTTATTTACGTAAACGATATGTAGGTAGTTGTTGTTACAATCATAGGTAATATACACCTGCTACCTACCTACTTACATAAATTGTAGCTTAAAAAATGCAACCGCCTTTGTCATTGTCGACGTCTTTGGCACAATGGACCAAAACCTAGCTGACAATGAAGAAGTGCTGACTGCCCCCTGCGCGACAAATGACACATTACACGGTGGTATAAATACTCTTAGTTCCTGATATCTACAATACAGGCGAAATTCAAGCTTGAATGCCTCGTACTGTCCTGCCTTATTTATGTCATGCTGTTAGTTGATAACGTCCAGGATTATTTAGTTGTTGCCTACCAACGCTTCATTCGTGGGTAAATAATTCATACGTACCTACTAAATTCGGAATTGAATACCTATAGTAACAAAACCAAGATATTTCCAAAGTTGAATCATCTAGATTCTGTGAGAAGCCATTTTCAATTTCCCTCAAAATTGGTATGATGATTTGAGTCGAGTTCCATCGACCTCGGTTCCATAAAAAACACACGCAGCTACCTCATTGAGATAAGTTACGACCAATAATTTACTGATTCGAAATTCGAACTAACCTTCTTGAAGGCTCCAGAGCTTCCGAATACAGATTGTTTTACCCAAGAAGGTTTACTATGTAAGTGCCTATAGCTTAATTCCATGGTTTTACCATAAAATTATTTACTAATTCGAAGTTCGAACTAACCTCCTTGGAGGCTGCGGATTTAAGCCTCCCCCACTATGGCACATGCGTTATTGCAATGTCGGTTTTTAGTACATAATTTATAAGGGACGGCTACGAAGTTACACCACGTTACGCACTTGCTGTGATAACGCATTTGTGTGCAAGGAGATGGGGTGCATTATCACAATAACGCATGCGGTAAGATCGCCGATAATAACGCAGCTGTGTGAGGGAGGCATTAATTTTGTAAGCAAGTAGAAAAACTCTGTTTCGTAGAAAGTAGGAAGGTAGGTAGTTAAAACATTCAGAAAAACTTCAGAAAATAGGTACATAATTTCGCTATCATCTCACACAGGAGTTATGTATCAACAATTATCTTTACTTAATAGGTACTTTTTGTTACAATTATGTAGATAACTAATAATATCATTAATTTGCTTATGTATACCTAATTGATTTTGTTTATAAAACACATTATTTAAGTACCACGCGATTTAATATTAAATTAATCCCGTGTTTGTTATTATAACCTAATAATTTATTTACTGCAGGTAATGTAAAATATAAAATTTTAGTTAAAATTATCATTTCATTTAGGTATATTAGATACTATCATGAGGTAAATAAGGCATTGAATCCTAAGGAAATGTTGTTTGCCGATCTTATCTCTGATACGATGGACGAGTATTTTCAAAATGACACAGTCATAGAAATAATTGTTTTGACAAATCTCAAGCTTACACTCTGAGTTGAGATCGATTTATAAAATACGGTGTAAGTAGCACTCTGAGTTGAGATCGATTTATAAAATACGGTGTAAGTAGCACTCTGAGTTGAGATCAATTTATAAAATACGGCGTAAGTAGTAAAAACTTCCTGTCAATGCAGTCGGGTTTTTAAATAAACACTTGTTTTATAATCTACTTTACAATAGTAACAGTAGATATATGAAAAGATCTAGTGTTCTGAATACTTCCTTCATTATTATTATACAAGGGAGCATTATGTTTCATGTCGAAGGATATTAATTTCTAATTTTTCATCATCGATCCATGTTTTCCTTGCGGCAAGCATGAGCTTCAGTGGCTTTATAATTCAACGCTAGAGCGATAACCTACTTAGATGACCGCAGACCGCAACTTAAGGTAATTTTCTAGGACCTGATATGACCGGTATTTTAATTTAACTTTACAGTCAAAGCTGAGCATTACATTAGCTCACAATGGAGAAGAAAAATTATACAGATATCTCTATTTTATGCAATAAAAGATTCTTATTACTAAGTTTTGTGATTTTCAAACTTTTGTAAAATTATTTCTTTATTCATCGATTCCCTCATTAAATACATTATAATTTTATGTTTTTAGAATTTTTCATTGAATTGATGACTCAAATTTGAAGTGGGAGTATCTAACACTAAAGGAAAGGTGCAAGTTGTTTCTTCAATCAATAGATTCTCAACAATCTTGAAAACTTGGCTAGCTAAACAAGATGTCCTATCGAAATCTTTTACAATTTCTATCTAAAACATAGTAGATGACACCATGAAAAACAATAAAAATTTAACAAAATCAGCGAATGGACGAAAATAGAACCTAGCCATAACTTGGTGAGTTATGTCACCAAGTTATTAAAAAACTTCGACACCAGAGTTGGCCACTAGCTCATCCGAAGAAATTCAAAACCTAGATAACCTAGAACCAATACATAGATAAATATTGTAGAGTCAACCTTACTTAGTTGAAGAAGTCTAAAAGCCCATTCAAATAAGAATCATATGTAAAAAAACGGCTTAGTGTTTGTTTTTTCTGGTTTGCAATAAAGAGTTTTCACTTCTCTTGCTCAAAAAGTGTATCATTCATAATAGTGTAGCAAGTATTTTTTCTTTTTAATTTTTGTCTAAAATCATCAGCCCCAACAAATCATTCGTTCTCTTACATAAAAACTCGACTTCTTGGTGCTCCGTCAATCTTTTTTTTTGAAAATAGAACCGTCTTGGTGATGTTTTATGAAGGTTGATTAATTTCTGAAAATTGTCTAATTTTGAATTGTTTTATTTTCTTGCAATCGAAGTGAAGAGTAGAGTGTTTTACTCGGGCCAAAACCACCCATTATAACTCGGTCTTGTCATCTCCCTCGCTACGCTCGGGAGTATAACAACCTCGTATATAATGGGATGGTTTAGTCCCTTGTAAAACAATCTACTATTATCTATCTACGTACATATTAACATACTAGTGCGCTTCCCGTGTAACTTACGTATAAGTTTTTTTATTACAGTTGCTCAAAAAGTGGCGTATTGCAGGGACGTATAGCGTTCGGAATGTGGGATATTACAGACTCGAGTTTTTTTTTTACCTTTTCCGAACTCGTGCGTTCTCTTTCCCAACTGTCAAAATAATGTATTAAAAAGAAAAAACCAACCACGAAGTTTTTACTAAAAAAAAATCATAGAAGTTATTATGATTCATGCAAATATTTCTAAAAAGAAGCTACTAATTTGTTTCAATATCATATTTAATAATTTGATTCAATGATTTAGGTTAGGTTTCATTTAATTTCATCTGCATGAGCATTAAATTTCATTTTCATTTCATATCAATAAAAAAATCTACTGAAGACTTGGCTGTATGGGCATAGTTCCCTTTGCCTACCCAGAATGAGTGAAGAAAACAAAAAAAGTTAGTTGAGTTTATTTTGTTTTTATTATTTTATTACATTGCTTAATTTTTTCGCAACTGTATTAAAAATAGTTGTTCAGTACACGTGCAGAACCATCATTGCAACTTGTTCCGACTGTGAACCTTCGGCTGCGCCTCGGCTCGGGTAGACATTTGTCGGAACATGGTCGGAACTCTTTGCAATGACAGGCTCTCCGCACTCGTAATGAAATATACTATTCCGTATGCGTATAAGTTTTCCAGCTGCATCCCTTAAGGGGCTGAATTTCATGAAATCTTTTCGTAGAGCATCCCTACACTATGCATGGAACATCCCTTCAAAATTGCAAGTCTCTAGGACTTACGGCTTAGGCTGTGTGTTGATTCTCGTTCTATCAACTTCATTACAATTTTATACATTTCGTTTATGACCAATAAGCTTAACGATATAGAATTATCGATATCGTTTTCTTCATAAAACATATCGCATTACAAGATAAGTATAATTGAATCCTCCAAGAAAATAAACACCGCCATTACAGTATACAGCCTTCAGCAATCTCCTTTTGATTAGCTGCGAGCGGCTGCAATTTAATTTCCACCCTGCAACCTACTTCCCCGCCTCTCCTCTTGAGGAGGCTGGGGAGGCTACTGTACTGAAGAGCTGCTAGAGAAAAAAGGGGTAATCATGGTTGTGAGCAAAGCGGTATCGCTGGCTTGTTGTTTTATTTACTCGTAAATTATTTTGCATCAAATTGATGAATTTAGGTCGATTGACTTTATTGAGAGAGTATTTTGTGAAGAGCAACCACTTTTTTTTTTATTATGTCATCGGCAAACACCAGAGCATCGAAAATTCCAAGACTTGCTTAGGCAAGGATAAAGTCGACGATGGAGCGGGCTTTCGCTGATAATTGTTTCAGGCTAAACAGTCAGTTTTATGAGATTATTAATATAATTACCTTCTCGTGATATTGGGATAAATCAACTTTTTCATTTGTTTCTGTATATTTTGTGTTGTACTGTGTTGGTACCCGAAACCCTACCTTTTCTCGCTAGCGCGTCCAAGGCCACAATCGACCGGGAACCGGGTCCGGTGCGGTCCACATCACCCGACCCTCCCCTGCTTTGTTAAACCGAAATAAGAAATAAATGAGCCGTGCTCGATAAAGAATTATTAATTACTACCTCTACCCACGGCTTTATCCAAGATTTTGGTATAACGAGTAACAAAAAATGTAACAACCTTATTTTCTAAAGATGACCCAAATGAGTTTTCGTAATATTTCATTACAAAGACTAACCTGAATAATTTGGTGTGGACAGATTGACACAAAATTAATCCTGTTGTTTAGGTATTAGCTCACCATGATTAGTTTAGTTTGCTGGTATCGGGGTATTATATAAAATTATGTTTGAACTAAAAACAGTGTAAGTTGGACGATCTCTGTCCCGCAGTGGGCGAGGGGCCGCCTGAGACGCAAAAGGTTTCAATTCATGCCACGAGACAAATGTTTGTATGCTCTGCAAATATTTGTCTCTCGTAAATATACATATTTACAAAAAAAAATATTTCTTATTTTGACTGCCCAACCGTAAAAGCGCAGCTGGCCGAGCTCGGAGCGTCAGGTCCGAGGCCCGCAGTTTAGTAACGTGTTTAGTAATACATATATCAGTCATTATGCTGTGTGATATGGGGGTGTACGGGGTTCCAACCTCCATCTTTGGAACCCAAGCCAACCTCACCTGCTCGTGGTGCACCCTGCTAAACAACGAACGGGGCTCTGGCGGCCGGCTGATTGCGGCATAGCACAGCTTAATCGGCACAGCTAAATCCCCTGGCCAACGACGGGCAGCAGCGTCGGTGGTGCGAGAAGCTGTGCCCTGCGATCCCCAACCCGCATGCCCAGCGTGGGGATTATGGGCATATCCCCCTTTATTAGAGGAGGCCTATGTCCAGCAGTGGACTGATATAGGCTGGTGTGGTGTGGTGTGGTGGGCTGTGTGATAGTGTCAAGCATTATTTATTTATTTAAATGCAATAACTTTAATTTTCATTTCATTTGAGTTAGAGGTCACTCTGGTGCCTGACTTTTATGCCGCAGACCTCTATGACTAAATTGTAAAAGGCCTATGTTTTGATTCACATAAAAACCCCAAAAAACTAGGTGAAACCAAACTATCCCCACGGGTCTCATAGCTTTCGGTTATTCAATATTTTCCTACAAACAGCCCAACCTAACGAAAAATAAAATAACAACTTTACTGAATTGGAAAAGTGTCGTTTTTCGATTATCGACGGTCCATTAGTCCCGTGGGCGAGTTGGAATGGTCACAGTACCAATGTATACTTACAGTATATACCTGTAAGTAGGTCGGAATTAGGTACTCGCATGGAAGGTTATGCCTATGCTTTTCACACCTTGTTTGTCACTTCACGTTGTTGCTGTTACCCGTTGGATTTAGGTATTGATCCAGATCCAGCTTAGGGTGTTAGAATTTTTAGGCCTCTGAAGGAAGACGTAGCTTAACGGCTGAAATAGCCGGGACTAGTGCCTTTCAAAGCTCGGGATAGATAGATATCGACCTAAAAGCATTTACGTAAAATAAAAATACGTTTTCCACACATTTTCTATGAAATGTCATTCGCTATGAAATTGAGTCATACTACGCAAAGTGGTAATCGGTGGTGTCATCGTTTTGCCAACACAATATGAAAGATCAATTTGAAATAAGAGTATTTCCCGGCAAGTTTTTAAATTACATACATACAACTTAATGTTGTGGCGAATGGCGCTCCATAAATTGTATGGAAAACTTTTTATCAAATTTTTTTGTGAACTCTTACGATTTGATATGGAAAGTGACTTTGGAAGAAGAGTTCCTATTAGAAAATAGAAAGGAAACTTTATTCGCCATTCGCCACAACATTAAGTGTGGCGAATGGCGCTCCATAGAAATTGCATGGAAAACTTTTTATCAATTTTTTTTGTGAACTCTTACAATTTGATATGGAAAGTTACCTTAGAAGAAGTGTTACTATTGGAAAATAGTCGATTGAAATTAACTTGTTTTTTTGACAAATGACATTTTCTACGCTGTCTTACATTTTTTCGAAATTCAGTAAATGCAATTCTTTTTTTCTTCAAAATTAATCTACAGTTTCCTCAGAACAAAACCTTCTAACTACAAAAGAAAAGGTAAGCTGCCCTCAATGCGGTAAAATTTTGACCCAACCTGTATATAGCTACACCAGATAGGCAGTAGGATCCACCTGTTAGGGTGACCCACACCTGCGAGGTCAGTAAGGAAATCACTCACCCTAGTGTGAAGTCAGTACTATGTCATTTGGGGAATGATTCAAATGATTCCCATTGAGTTAATCCTAATTGTACGGCGTAGACAAGCTACGGCGTAGCAATGGGGATAATTGGGCAAAAAACATGGGTCAAACTGAATGGTAATAGTAAAATAATCCCATTTGGGTGTTGAAAACCAGCGCAGTTCCATTCCTTTTTAGATTTGGTGCAGCACATGCTGAGACTCTTTTGACCCCACGCAACACAAAAACAAATAACTTACATCCATATATTTACATCGGTACATATAGTTTTGTTTTTTAAATTTATTATTTTTTGTTGTCTGGATTTTCCGCACGGACTGGCGTGGGGCGAGTAGGTATTATTGTTAGCACCTTGACTTGACTAGGTTTGCTAACCTTTACGTACCTATATACCAAGTTTTATTTTTATTTTCTTGTTCATGCTACTTACACCACCCATTTACCTCACTGTGCGGCTTACTGTTCCTGGCTTTTTTTCTATTGTTACTTTCTCTTTTCTATTCTACTGCTCAATGTGTTGTGCAATGGTCAAATAAATTGATTTTCTTTCTTTCTTCTTTCTTTTTTACTTATCTCATCTTAACTACATGTAAAAGTTCACTGCTGAACATCTTCATCTTGAGCCCTGTCTACGTACCGACTTCTCAAAATCTTAAAGATGTCGTCAGTCTATCGAGTGTCTCCCTACACTTCGTCTTTCAGTTCGCAGTCGCCATTCGAGAACTTTTACTGCCCGTTTATAGGATCTACGAGCGCTATTACCTGTCAGTCGCCACTTCTACTTGCTTTTTATCTTGTTACTTCTACACTTCTATAATAAAGAAAAAGTGTATGTTTGTAAAGGATAAACTCAAAAACCAACCCAACAGATTATAAAATTAATGATTTCACTAAATGAAAGCTGATAATATAATCAACGTCAAATAGCAGCATATAGCTGTAGTTCATTTTCAAAAAAAAAAAAGTAAATATTAATAATGAAATAATCAAATCAAAAATTTGCCGATATTTATTTAAAAAAAAAATGCATACGCCCGCTTCTGCTTTTATATTTCGTTGAGAGGTCATGTCACACCATTCATAAATAAACAGCTCATTTTAAAAATTATGCACCGTCGTAAACTGCACCTTGCATGTCTTATAATAATAATAATAATATAAACTTTATTTCAGGCTACAATAGAATAAATACAGATGGTGTTTTACTTATCCTACGGCCCATATAAATATATACCTTATAGACTAACATACATATGAATAAAGCTATAATTAAAACACAAATCATTATTATTTGCCACGTAAAATACACGACGTGGGTCGCGTGGTGTCCAATATTCGTCCACGGAATCGTCGGAACACGACACCCTTCGGCCACAGCTCCTCCTTCATGTAGGTCGACAGATGCTCGGTGTCATGAAGCATAAGGCACCGTCGTATCTCTATGAGAAGTTGTCATGTTCATCTAGCTCCAGATCTTGAAGCTCGCGCCATCGAAGCAGCTCGCAACACAGCGACATAGTTCGGCCTGTTTCAGGGGTAGCTTCCGCTATGCTGCTTCAAGTGCTGGAACAACATCCCCCCGCTGATAAGGAACCTGCAAAATGTTCATGGCTTTAGAATTAAATTAAAGAAATTCCTGTTGGATCATCAGATGGAGCAGGAAAGTCGAAGACACGACACAAGTGCTATATAAATATCATATAGGGTACCTACCTTTTTAATGGTAGTGGTTACCGTGGAGTGGTTTATGTATAAGTACGTAAGTAGGTGTAAAATTCTTTTGAATTGTTTTTTTTATATTCACTTACCGTGGTTTGTGATTTGTACTTCCATCTTTTTGTAAGCCGTACATTTTAAAATTTTAGAATAAGTTTGTTTTTGTTTTATTTTTTGGTTTTTTAATAAATGTTTTTGTTGCTTTATTTCACTCTTAGTTAGCTCTTGCCTGAATAATGATTGTAATATTGTCCGTTTGTGAGTAATGACCAGCGTTAGTTGCCAGCTTGCTACTCAGCCAGCCTATGCTGAGCCGGAGTCCCTTTTGTGACGTCCGGGCTTATAATATTATTGTTTGTGTTACTTGTTCTTTATGTAAGTCTTGCGTTATACATTTTATTTTCTTTCTATTTCGTGTAGGTACATAACTTATCTGTCAGAAATCCAAATTGAAAACAGAAAGAGTATGTAATCTTTAATGTTTTTTTTTCTGGCCCTATCAGGGACTTCACTGTGCCGTACATACTTATTTAGGGTTCCGCGTAAAATAACCATAACCAAGTACGCAAACGAAGTCGCGGACGGGTCAGCTCGCATTGACTTTGAAAACTTACCATAAAAAGAGCCTAAACTTGGCGTGACAATGTCCACAAATGTGATAACATTGGAAGTTCACCTGGAGTGATGGAGTGCCTGGGGGTATTGATCGGCAATACGGCCTTGAACGCCCGGACCCTTGATGTCACGGGTCTGAAAGCTGAAGCTGCGAAGGTAACAAGTTATTGGGTGTTCGTTCAGGGTAAATATAATTACATTAGAAAAAGGTTCTTGGTGAATAGTGTTACATAATGTTAGGTGAAACGTGGTAGTAAACCCTCCCGTATAGGGAGATGCATACGTCATATGGTCAAGTTTAATCCCTAATCTTTTCTAGCAATAAATATAGCCTATGTTACTCAGGGTGAATGTAGCTTTCCAATGGTGAAAGAATTTAGTACCTAGTCGTTTTTGAGTTTATTCATTACAAAAATACACACATACACAAAAATACTAATGTTTCCTCTTTATAATATTATATGGTGTAGATTACTTTAATAAATAAATAAATCAATAAATAAATGCTGAACGTTATCACACAGCATCATGTAGCCCCAAACTAAGCAGAATTTGTATTATGGGAACCACATTTCTACATTTCATTTTTGTAAATACATACTTATCATACATAGAAAACACCCAGACCCGAGACAAATATCTGCAGAACATGCAAACATCTATCCCGCTTCGGGAATCGAACCCGCAACCTTCTACGTCTCAGGCGGACCCTCGCCCACTGCGCCACAGAGGCCGTCAATTAGTGTATAAGTGGTTGTGTAGGGACCGAGCAAATTAAAATAAATAATAAATAAAATAATAAATTATTATAGGCTGAATAAAGAAAAGACATGATATTTCTTACAAAATCCATTACTTACCCGAATGAACAGGAATGATCCCGAGGGCAACCGACAAAACTTTAACAAAATCTACATTAAAACAAGCGAAGCCGAGGACAAAAGCTAGCTGTGATATAAAATGTAGGTAAGAATAGGATATTACACAAAAGTAATTACACTTTCTTGGAGCGTGGGAAATTCGTCAACGTCAGGTTTCCAAGCAATCCATCTTTTCATTTATTCATTAGATCTCCATCTTTAGCAACTTACTCTTAATTGATAAAGTTCACAGTATTTGTGAAGCTGGGGATTATTCTACTCATAAAGTTAATATTGGAAAGCGAGGTCGTGGTCAGCCGAGAAAAATTGAGACGTAAAAAGCAAAGCAAGGATTAGGTTGCTATTTTGAACTTTACTTAGGACAGAAAATAACTAAACTAAAACGGTAGCTAAACGATGTTTAACGTCTCGCCTAACCGGAAACGTTAAAGCTTTGAAGGGTAGGTTAGGGTCGTTTAACATCTGCCAAGTACGGGGTAGGAAAGGAAACAAGTGAGTCGAGGGGGAGCGCGCCCTTGGCCCAAATTTACAGGTCACGAAATCATCCCATTAGTCGGGTCACGAAAATTCTGCGTGAAAATCTCATGGCCCTTGTACATAACATACGTTAATGATTAAGTTCGTGTACTCGTGTAGGTTAACTCTGTTATTGGAGTTTCTGTTTGTCACCTCTTCGATACTGTTACTATCTCGATGGGCTACCCGGAGACTTAACCACGCCTTGAGTAATTGGAACCTTAAGATTTCTAAGGGTATAATGACGCATGCAGTAGGTAAGCATCTATCTAGCTAATAGAAAGAACTCCATACATAACAGCGCCACTTGGAAGCTTAGCTTTTCGTGTATTAATGTTATTGACAGCAAGCATACCATTCGTCCCCTCCTCAGATAAAGGTCTCAGCAGAGGCGTTCAGTCTTGTATGGAAGTTCATGCATCACACCTCTAGATTAGTACAATGGGTACATCGGGTCATACCATTTTTGTCAGTATTATATCATCATCATACATCGAGCTATCGTCTTTTGAACTTAAGTACATTATTTGGGGCCCGATTTCATCCACTGCTGGGATTCTCTTGCCAGTCCTTGGCCAGTCATCTGTTTACCTTATGCGCCACCTATCCTACATACACACATTTGATTATTTAGTAAACATTGCCATTTTATTTTACCACCCGCGCCTTTCTTTGTAGTTGTCAGCATCATTATGATATTACCTCGGGATGATATATAAAAATAGAGATAAGTTCTTTGCTGTTTGCTCTGTTATAACATCAAGGAAAATATTCACTAATATTCACGTTTATTTTGCGAGATAAGGAATATGAAATAGTTCTGTTGGTGGACTTTGCCGCACTCATAGTACAGCTTTCTTGTAAATCTCAATAGAAAAACGCTGCGCAAAAAAGTCAATTTCCTAAACTCACAACAAATTGCTACCTACGAGTATGTCTGAGGACGTGTATGGGGTTCCAACCACTAACTTCGGAACCTAAACCAACCACACCAGCACGTGCGTGGTGTACCCTGCTAACTAATAAACCGGGGTCTGGCGGCGACTGATTGCAGCATAGCGCAAGTCGCAACCTAACATCGGCACAGATAAATTCCACACCACCGACGGGCAGCAGCGTCAGTGGTGCGTGAAGCTGTGCTCTGCGATCCCTAACCCGCATGCCCAGCATGATCCATATACCCCTTCTTATTAGGAGAGGCTTTATCCAGCAGTGGACTGATATAGGCTGGTGGTGATGGTGATCTAAACGCGTAAGCACCCATCCGCCGCGAAGCATAGCAGTAGCTTCGCCTTGACTTGGTATAGTCAAACAAATCTATGAGTCAAAGGAGAACGGGTAGTTTTGCT
Organism: Horisme vitalbata; assembly: GCA_951804965.1. Lineage (NCBI taxonomy): Eukaryota > Metazoa > Arthropoda > Insecta > Lepidoptera > Geometridae > Horisme > Horisme vitalbata. Next base: position 3,719,283 of record OX638090.1, read on the forward strand.
TATGTTTCACTTAACTTAAATCTCATGTAGTGATGTTATTATTATCTCGGCGGGGAGGTATACTAACGTCCTCAATAATATCATAAATTAGTAGCTAGTTTTCAAAACACGACGCGATTTCTGTGTACGCCATAATGCCACAGAAACGAGATAGGCTAAAGTTAATCTTTAGCTATAGGGGTGCAAATAACAGCCAGTGGGCGGGTACTACAGTCTGTTTGTGGTTTTGGCAGATAAGAACAAGTTAATTGGGTCGAGACGAAGTGCGTGTTTGTCTGGCTTGTACGTGAAGGCACTGTATAATTTACGTAGACAATGCCTGGCGGTTTCAATGGCACATCTCAGATGAGTTACGAAAGCCAAATCATTTAACCATAAATAAATATGTATTACAGTCATATTCTACAAGTTGACTGCCTAGGACATGACGCTCCGCGCCATGCCAGAGCAGCATGTAAGCCTCAGCAGCTCAGTTGTGTTTTCAGCACTCAAAGCAGGGTGTCCCTAGATAAAATGCAACCCCGAAAAGGGGTGAAACTAGATCACAATTTTCGTGAAAAAATTAAAAAACTATGTTTTTCCCCTGATTTTTCAATTATCAAATTATTAATTAGGTACTCGTAACTTCATACAATTTTCTGTATTTCAATTCATAGGACAGGGCGCAATGGCGCTTAGGGGAGGCTTATTGATGATGACGATAATGATTTATAAAAATATACTTTTCTATTGTTATCTACACTAAATGTATGTATTAATTTATTACTGTATATTATCAGAATAAATAGATTTGCTCGCAGTACAATTGGAAATAAGTATCGACTCATCATTCCCATACCTAATTTATTCACATCCAAGTGCGATGGTGGCAAATAGAATTTGAGAACGTGTGTCACGGAAAAAGGACTTGGTGGCTTTTTCTGTTCATTGGTATTTCTCGTTATTTGATTTAAGATAATGTTATTTCGAACGATGCGGCCAAACACAATCAGCTCCTGCGGGATCCTTCAGTAGAATAAGCTAATTATTTACCGTGCTGCATTAATTTAGCTTATCAAGTCTATGAAAATGGTTTTGGCCATTTACGTATACTTGATATTAAAACAGATGTTTTAAAGTTTTGGTAAATGAACTTATTTAACGATCTCTGTGGCCCAGTGGGCGAAAGCCCGTCTGAGACGCAGAAGTTGCGGGTTCGATTCAAATGTTTGTATAATCTGCAAATATTTGTCTCGGGTTTAAATGTTTACTATGTGTACTTAATTACAAAAAAAACGTCTATAAGTAGTGATCAGTCATATAGTTCCCATAACGACCAGCTAGCTTAGTTTGGGGCTTTAAGGTGTTCTGTGAGAAATATCCAGCAGTATTTATTTATTTAAAACAGGATTTTTTCTGCATTGAAAGTTATTTGATAGAAGAAAATATAAAGGTGAAATGGTATTGTCCCCAGAACCACACTCCCCGTCGCTCAATTCAGCCGTGGCGACTTCTCCCTCTGGTCAGTACTGAAGAACTGCGTTGGCAAAGAGCTGTCCAAGATCACCATGCCGGTGGTGTTCAACGAGCCGCTGTCGTTTCTCCAGCGTATGCTGGAGTACCTGGAGTATGCGCATCTACTCCGCATGGCGGCGGAGCAGACAGATCCTGTGGCAAGGATGGAGTACATAGCTGGTAAAGTATCATGTTCCAGATGCAATGATAATAGAATTTGTCGGCCTCTGTGGCGCAGTGGGCTCAGGTCCGCCTGGGACGCAGAAGGTTTCGGGTTCGATTCCCGCTGCGGGACAAATGATTGCATGTTCTGCAGATATTTGTCTCGGGTGTTTTCTATGTATGATATGTATGTATTTACAAAAATAAATTATATATGTAATATATCAATCATGTGGTTCCCATAACACAAGCTCTGCTTAGTTTGGGGCAACATGATGCTGTGTGATTTCGTCCCGCATTATTAATTTATTTATTATACTTTATTAAATAATCATATATAAGACATTCACATCGTGATCATCATCCGCCTATAGAAGTCCACTGCTGGACATAGGCCTCCCCTAATGAGCGACATTGCGCCCTATCCTCAGCTTGATGATAAAACAGCGACCAATATAGTTCATTGAACACCTTACTTAAAACTATTAGCATTTCTCCAGACTCGTTTATATAAGATCAATATTTTTTATCTGATTTCATCATCCACGATGTTAGTTTTCCTATACTTTAGGAGTCGTTCATGTAGCAATATGGTGAGGTGGTTTAACCGAGGTCTTTGTTGATGCGTTTCCACCAGTGGCATTCTTGAGCACCTGTAGAAGAGGTCTTTGGTGAGAAGAATGCGCAAAGAAATGCGACCTCTTTTCTAGTTTACTAGTTTTCATCCGCGGCTTCGCTCATTTAGCACCCAGTTTAAATAATCCTATATGTACAAGTAATAAGAAGTTTATTCAAGAAAAAGTACAAGAATATCGTTGGCAAACGTAATGTAGGACGTCTTCCGGCCAGGTGGAGTGACGGTTTGCTTAAGGCTGCTGGAGTAAGAAGCTGGATGCGTCGAGCTCAGAACCGCGGGGTTGGCTATCTCTGTTGCAAACAAAAATGATTGACACTGATCCTGTTTTAACAAACTGTGACAGTTTGTCAATTGACGTTCATTGAATTTCGACGGATGAAATGTCAAAGTTTAAAAACAGGATCGGTTTCAATCATTTCTGTTTGCAACAGAGTTAGCCGATCACCCCGCAGGGCGCAATGGCGCTCATTGGGGGAGGCTGGGGGAGGCCTATGTCCAGCAGTGGACTGCTATAGGCTTATGATGATGATGATGACGTCAAGAATACAATTTATGAAAATACATAATAGGTAATAGGTATTAGAGTATTTGTAAACAATATCATTAAGCAGCTGTGCTAGGTAACTATGTGTTACTAATGGTCTAGATATGGCCACTAGCAAACGAATAAGAAGAAAACTTCTATTAATCTCTTATGTGTAAAATTTCAGCCCAATTTGTTTAGTTGTTTTGACGAGATGAAGGTTGCGTATTTGCGTCAAACTTTATGATAGTTAAGAATAGGGCGCATAAAGTTATATGGGCTGAGAATGTCTGGAAACAATCCTACCCTTTCAACAATGTTCTATTGAAGGTCATCAAAACAAGTATCTATTATAGGCGGTCGGTATTGTTCAAGTATTGTTAGTTTATTGTAAGGGCCCTTAATTTGGTTATTATTTGAGTTTTCAATGGTTAAGCTATTTACTGTAATCATCATTTTCCTGCCCTTGTCCCGCGCTAGGTGGAGTCGGCACAACATTTTTTCCTTCTACTCACTCCTATCAGCCGTCACATCTGTGTCCACTCCTTTCATTCTCTATCCTCTTTCACACAATCTATTTACTGTAATATCTGTCGATAGAGGATTTCACCGAGTTGTCTTCTTTCAGCCTTTGCCGTTAGCGCTCTGGCGTCAAATTGGGAGCGTCTTGGTAAACCCTTCAACCCCCTTCTTGGTGAAACCTATGAGCTCGAGCGACCTGAGTTCAGAGCTGTATGTGAACAGGTATGAACACTCCACTTTTCAACTATACTTCTTGCATACAATTATTAGTTAAAGTGGATTAAAATGGCTATTAAACCACGTGGTATTTAGTCTGTCTTAGTAAGATTGTCTTACTGACTAATTAGTCAAGCCTAAGACCGACTTAGTGGCTTACTCTTAATTTACTACGCTAAGTGTAAGACAGTCTTACTAAGACAGACTGAACACCGCGTGGACAGGGTACATGTACAGACTAATTAAAGCTACTTAGACCTAAGCAACCAAACAATGTACTTGTATGCAATAAATAAATATGAATATGAAAATGAATATGGTCTAATAAGCCTTTAATATATTGTTCATTTCTTTTAGACATCAGATATTCCTAAACCTAGGTTAAGTAAAACTGTGCAGTATGTAACCCTAGGTTAAGACGATAACGAAATACCTCAGAACATCTTATATTAATCATAATTCAGTTTAAAACGTTTACCTTCTAGGGTTGATTTTAAACTGAATTATAATTAATAAAATATGTTCTATTGAGGTATTTTGTTAACGTCTTATTAACCGAAATATTGGATGTCTCATAAATACCCCGCCTGACCCTACTTAATATAATAATGGAAAATGTTTTTTTTATTTATTATAGGCCAGCTCTTGACCAAACTCTTGCAAAGATAAGGTCGACGATGGGACGAGCATTCCCAGAAGATGCATTATTATAAGATTAAGCAATATGTTTCTACTTATAATTTTTAAATTATTTTCTCTCTTCATCATCAGGTGTCCCACCATCCTCCGGTGTCTGCCTTCCACGCAGACAGCCCGCACTTCGTGTTCCACGGCTCAGTTCACCCCAAACTGAAGTTCTGCGGCAAGAGCGTCGAGATTCAGCCTAAAGGGCATGTCACTGTTGAGTTGCCCAGGTGATTAACTCAGAAGATATTTTATACAGCTTTTAAAGTAAATATAGGTCCTCCGAATCTGATGTAGATGGTTGCTATCAGTATATGAAAATATAGTACATCACTGCAGCGGCCAGCAAAAGAGGCATTGATGGACGAACGTGTAAATGTTGGCCGAGACACATGAGTCCATCAATGCCTAGTTGTCGCCAAGGCTTGTATAGTACTTTTCTCAAATAATGCGCAGATATCAAAACTAAGTGGTTGACAGAACTTGTACATTTTTAAATAAACAGCTTTCTATTTGCAAGCCAGTTCGAAATTTATATAAAACCTTTGATTAGTTACCTCCTTGGTTGCCAGGTTTTGGAGTAAAAGATCTTTTCATTTTTATATTACACGACAGATATGAGTTTACATAGTAATTTATTTGATGGCCGCTAAACACGACAGACATGGATTTTCATACGACTTGCCGGCCGCTGCTCGCATGTATTTGTCCACAACAATTTCGATTTATCTCGAAGAAGGTTTTCAAAATATTTCTCAAATTTCCAAGCATATTTGAGAAAATATAATTATCTAATCATTTCTTTTGGGACAATCTCATAGGTTCTGATCCGATTAAAAATGAATAGAATTCGCCAGCTCTCGTATATTTTTCATTGTTTATTAATAAAATATAAGTACTTTATTATAATATTTGTAAATGATAGGTTTATATCTATGTAACCGCAGTTTTTAACCAAATTCTGTATTCCAGCTGGGGCGAAGCCTACACGTGGACGAACGTGAACTGCTGCGTCCACAACGTGATTGTAGGCAAGCTGTGGATCGAGCAGTACGGGCCGATGGAGGTGGTCTGCCACGGAGGGGCGGGGCTCAAAGCCAACCTGTCCTTCAAGCCGGCAGGCTTCAACAACAGGGACCTGCATAGAGTGGATGGATTTATTACTGATGCTAAGTAAGTTATTGTACTAGCAGGGCTCTTTTCCGGGGAAGTACCACCACCATTTCTGAAGCTGCATAGCAGGGTTACCAGCAATGCTGTTTATGCAGGCCTGACCCCCTTATTTAAAACCAAGTGTCATTTTATAGCGCCTCGATAAAGTAAACTTGCCCTCTCATTTAAATGTAAATAAAAACAGGTGACATTATATTTTAACGCCATTTTAGCTATCTGAGGTTAATAAAACTGTTACGAATAGGACGGTTGGTAAGATTATGGGATGTAATATATATTTTATATATATTTATTTTTAACTAGCCTATTTCGTCCCACTGCTGGGCAATCAACAACGTGTTTTGAATTATTGTTTGAAACATATATATATCTTACAGTGTGAATAGCAACCGCGGGATGTAATATATAGATCAAAATGTAGTATGCATTACATCCCATAGCGAATACACGGCTTTATAGAACTGTTATGAATGTTTAAAATTTTGCAGTAAGAAACGCATCCGTTTCCTGTACGGCAAATGGACGGAGTTCATAAAGTGCTGCAGTGCTTCGGCGCACGAGCAGTGGGCGAGGGAGAGGGGAGACGAGAGCAGCTCGCAGACTCCCTCGCACACTCCGAAGAAAGTGCTCGCTAAGCTAAACAGCTTCAAAGTCGGGGCTCTTCGCTCCATGTCCATTCAAGATGTAAGTTCCAAAACAAACCTTTATTGTTTAATAATAAATTACCAGACACCGTTATAGAAATTCAAAATCCGACTCTGTTGAAGAAAATCTTGAATCAAATTCGAATTAATAAGACATATTTATTTATTTATTTATTACTGAATTAATGAATATTTGACAGATCCTAATGACATAATTTAATTTTCTTTTTTTAGTTTGTTTTTTTTTATTAATTATTGACATTGTTATGTACTATTATGTATTTTATTTTATATTTATATATGTAAATGTGTTTTATGTTAAAAAATTTGCATGCTCTTGACTTTTATTGTGCAGAATATGGTGTATTTTTCTCTTTAATTATGACTTAAGAACTGTTTATTGATTGTACTCATGTTCGTTGCAAATAAATTATTATGATTAATGATTAATGTTGTTACAAGTAGGAATTTAGTTACCTACTGAGACTAAAATGAGAAAACCAAATTTTTTGACCTTTTTAATAGGTACACTAAAGATTTATGCATGATTTATACATTTCCTTCTATATAAAGCATGTTCTAAATGTCATTTTTATAAAATGAATGCATTTTCCGAGTGTGAGGATCTATAGAATTATCTAGCCACTCAGGCTAGTTGAGTTGAATCCTTTCATCATCATCAATATCCTAATAGCAGTCCACTGCTGGACATAGACCTTCTCTAATGAACGCATGATGATTTCGATCTGCGTCGAGCTTCTATAAGCAGCTTTTCATAGTGCACCATTATTCTATACAAGGAATGTAGGAATATAAATCCCTGTTTTTAAGTAGATATACTTATTCAGTACATAAATACGTCCATAAAGTCCTACTATTATATAATCGTAGGTACCCGTTTTGACACTTTTAAAGGTAGAAAATAGGTGATTATTAATTAATGTACAATTTTACTGAACCGTTTTATTTAAATGTCCGTAAATAAGTGTAAATAACACGTGAAATAAATAAATAAATACTCTTTTTGTGTTAGAGTAAGAAATAAGGATAAAGGTAAAGATCTTTTATAGCAGTTACTTTTATTTTTATTTTTGGGTTTCTATTTTTATGTCGGATTTTAAAATATAATAATAACTTGGATTCCAGAACGATGAACCTGAAGGTTCTGACGACATCCCGAAGTGTGACGAGTCGTACAACATCGATATCCCGGGCTCCGTGACGCTGTGGGAAGCTCGGCCGAGGCCTACCAACAGTGCACAGGTAAGGATTGCCCTTGAATTGTGACAAAAAACAATATTCACTCATCGTTAATCAGGTAAAATAAATGTGAGCGTCATAGGAAAACTTTTCCAATATTGTCATTATAGTTGTGCAGAAGAAATGTTATTTCAAGGATTTTGAGGCGTTGTAACTCGAAGGTTGTGACTAGGATTTTATCTAGGATTTGAGAGCGCATTTGTCATTTTTTTTTACCACGACAGTTCTCTTTTACAAATGCACTTTATTTCACTCGACTCTATTTAATAAAGTTTTTGGGACAAACAGAAAAAGATATCATACTCGTATTATTGAAAATATCACTATTAGGAAAACTAAATGGAAAATTTGTAGCGATTTTCTATTATTCATATAGTTTATTTCCACAAAACGGCACATAAGTATACTTCATCACACAGTAATAAACACGCACAATGGACCAACTGGAGTCCAATTGCGGAAAAGGGAGTCCATTTACATTTACACATTATATTACACACAGTAATAAGCTTGTTGCGCCCACGCGGACACCGCAGGCTCCATGGCTTGCCTGCGCGACCATTATTCACAACACTGTCCACGAAAATTATTCCATTCTTTGAAAAATAGGCAAAAATTTTGTCAAAATTAAAAGTCCTTTTTTCATCCGATTTTCATTGTACCTTTCAGTATTACCAGTTCACGGAGTTCGCGATGTCCCTGAACGAGTTGGAGCGCGACATGAAGGGCCAGCTCTGTCCCACGGACAGTCGGCTGCGGCCCGACCTCCGGCTGCTGGAGCAGGGCGACATCGACGCCGCGGCCGCCGAGAAGACGCGCCTCGAGGAGAAGCAGAGGACTTCGAGGAAGGCGCTCAAGAAGTCCTCGGATCCGTGGCAGCCAAGGTATACTCACGTTTCATACTTCATTATTTCACCTCATTTATTGACCTAATTTTTTTTATTACTTGAAGATGGAATAAGCACATGGCCCACCTGATGTTAAGTGGTAACCATTACCCATCACAAAGCATCGTAGATCACGTTTTTCCGGAACGTGCTCTACGATGCAACGCCCTACGTCCAGAGGGATGAAGATGATAAGCCTCTTGTGCCTGTAATTTCACCGGCACCCATACCCTTAAACCGAAACACAGCTCAGCTGCTTTACGGCAGAAACAGGCATGGTGGCAGTACTTCCCCGGACGAGCCCTCCACAAAGAACTCTACTATCTTTAAAAACTACTTACTTTTTACTTAATAGTAAACTTTACCTCATTCGATAAAAACTCCCAAGCGGATACCCAAAAAGTGTGGAAACCGGGAAGGGAGGTCTCTGCCCTGCAGTGGGATCAGACAGGCTCATAAGACAAGATAAAAATAATAGCAATTATTTTGATGTGAATTTTTAATTTGTCAAATAATGTAGCAAATAGTTTTTATCTAAAAGACAGAGGTAAACGACGGTTAAAAATTGGGCTTTTAATAAAGCCCATATTAAGGCCTATGAATATAAGTAGAACGCGCAATTTCATACGTTTAACATGGATAGGCTATAAGTATACCAGATAATTAATAAATAATGCAGGAATATCACACAGCATCATGTAGCCCCAAATTAAGCAGAACTTGTGTTATGGGAACCACATGATTGATATATTACATAAAAACACATTTTTTTGTAAACACATACATATCATACATAGAAAACACCCAGACCCGAGACAAATATCTGCAGAACATGCAAACATTCCCTCCTCAGGAGGATCCCTCGGCAGGAATCGAACCTGCAACCTTCTGCGTCTGATGCGGACCTTCGCTCTATGCGCCACAGAGGTCGTCAACAATCAGTCAATCCAATATAACAGTTATTCGTATAGATAGTTAATAAGTAGGTAGTAGGTTTTAACAGTCTTTGTTGCATAATCGTCGTAAGCCTTATTTAGCTTAAGTTCGTATAGTTTATGTTAGATTTCTTTTTATTTTTTTTAGGTAAATGACATTTGTGACATTTGTATGCCTGTACGGTGAAACATGGCTGATCTGAATAATGTTTATGACCTGATTAATAATTTAACCCATGTTTCGAACAAATAAATGATTTGTATTTGTATTTGACGACGTCAAAAAAGAAAAGAACAGAAAATTAAACATGTAGTAGGTACCTCGTAGTTCGAGTGACACACCCGCGACATCATCTGCATAAAAGTTTTTTCTCACTGCACCCCTTCAAGGGCTAAAAGGGAGGCCTATGTCCAGCAGTGGCCTGCTATGGACTGATGATGATGAATGATTTAGTGCTAAGACTCCATTGTATTGCAGGTGGTTCAGCCAAGGTCAAAACCCGTATACAAAGCAAGAGGACTGGCTTTACAACGGCGGGTACTGGGATCGAAACTACCAGCATTTGAAAGATGTCGACATATTTTAACAAACACTAAGGCATTTCCAAGAAAATAAATTGATAGGTCAAGTGGTTCTTGAATAAAACTGCAAAGTATCGATGGAATACTAAAAATTATAAAAAAAATATTATTTAAGGAAATAATTGTGAATTATTTTTATTTCCTTCTCAAAAATCTTTCACACTCAGGTGAATACCAATACATAATAGAATATTGTTAAGTTTATAAAAATGAAGACTTGCTTTAAGCCTTCAGTTTTTTTAAATTACTCGTATGCCTGCATTACTAGTACATTACTGCAGCGGCCAGCAAAAGAGGCATTGATGGACAACGTGTAAATGTGGGCCGAGGCACACATACGTGAGTCCATCAATACCTAGTTGTGGCCAAGGCTTGTATAGTACTTTTCTCAAACATGCTTGGAAATTAGAGCATTATTTTGACAACCTTCTTCAAGATAAATCGAAGTTGCTGTACTGGCCCATTATATGCAAGCAGCCGGCAAAAATTGTATGAAAACTCATATCTGTCGTGTTATTTAAAAATGGAACGATCTTTTACTCCGAAACATGGCAACCAAGGAGGTAACTAATCAAAGGGTTTATTTAAATTTTGAACTGGCTTGCTCAAATTTCCAAGCATGTTTGAGAAAAATCATATTTGTTTTGTGCCTGTATTTTCTAAGGTTTACGTTTGTATGTGGTGATAGTGACAGTCCTATCTATGTACAATAGATAAGTTCTAGGTTTAGGTTTCGGTCTTTGGCGTCGCATGGCATTTTTAAAAAATAATAATATAATTACATACTTATTGTAATTTTATATAATAAGCAAATAAAGTATTTTTGATTGTAAGTCCAAACTTCAGCGATTTGTAAATTTTAATTTGTGACAGTATAAAGTGAAAAAAACATTCTGTACGTAAATAAACCGCTTGGTCTCTCTATTTATTTACTTTTGATCGAAAGATGTTATATTTATTCTGTAGGTATACGCTATATACATATACATATAAAGTGCATTATCTCTTGACGAATAACAGAACTGATGGAGTAGTTTTTGCAAAGAATTTGGTATAAAACCTAAATAAAAAGATATGTTTCGAACATAAACTAAACAAATATCTAAACAAAGTTGTGTCAAAGCACTGGCTGCATTAATTTGTTTGTTATTCTAAATTTGAAGGATGAATATTGAAGAGATGATACTTTTTTAAATTTTTAGTAAGTAGGCCATATTTACAAAGAAGTCGTGTTACTATTCTGCAAGCCAGCATTTCTCTATGTTCAAGGAACGTGCATACGATGCATTGCCGAGTTTTCGCACCAAATAGGTAGGTCTTCCTAACTATTTGCCTGCAACAGATTTGTCATTTGTCAAGATTAGTGCACAATCGCTAGTCCTGTAAGTCGTTTGATTGTAGTTCTAGTTAACTGTCTAAGTATAATCCATATATTATTTATATTCCTAAATAAGTATGTATCAGATTGTGTTAGACTTACGCAAACTTATTTATTATATTAATAATATAGATAGTGTATGATCGGATCTGTTTGTTTCTAAACGATTTTTGTTAGAATAAAATTAGCAAAGAAAACATGGGTACCTATTTATATTCTCAAGTCTTTGGTTGAAAAAAAAAACTTTTTTTTGGTAAAAATTAAAATAAATGCTACGAAAAGAAATATAATAATATTTACCTAAACTCCTTTTTCTTTGTCAATCTACTATCCAAACTGTTAACGTAGTTTTTGGAAATGTTTTTTTCGGCGATAATCATTTCCAAACCTGATTTCGGTTTCATTTAATATGGTTTGGAAACTATGATTATTTTTTATAAACATTTTCATTGAAAATATTAAAAACCTTCACCTACTTCTCAACCAAATTTTGAATAAACGTTTCGACTTTGTTGTTATCAGTGGCCGTGCTTCCATTTTTAGTTAGCTTTAGCAATAGGTGCTTAAATTAGAAATGTGGCAATATTATATACGCACAATATGTTTATGGAATAGATTTAAATAAATTTTGTCTCCGCTACAATTAATGCTTCCTATTTTTTTTAATCAATCACTTTAGTTTTTTAGGGTTCCGTACCCAAATGGTAAAAACGGGACCCTATTACTTAGACTCCACTGTCCGTCTGTCTGTCTGTTTGCCACCACGCTGTATCTCATGAACCGTGATAGCTAGACTATTGACATTTTGACAGATGATTTTTTTTTGGTGACGCTATAATAACTAGCTATAACAAATGTACTGTGGAAAATGGATCATAATAATATCTTATTATTGTTAAATAAATAAATAATAAATAATTCAGGACGTAATCACACAGCATCATGTAGCCCCAAACTAAGCAGAGCGCATGCGGCGTGGTATCCGCGATTCTCCCATACTTGTCAACGCTTTTCGCCACAGACGGGACATTAACGATTACTGCTCATATCTAAATAGGTCTTTAGCTAAGTTTAACCCCAAACCTTAGTTTCCGTTGATCCTGATGGCGCAAACGGGCCAAACGCGAAAGCCGCAAAATGCGGCTAAGGCATATTATCTGTAGTTTCCATACATTATAAATGGACTCTTCGCTCACGGTTGACGCTGGAAGCCGCCACTTGTCGCCAGGGGCGGATTTGATCCATTGGTCGCCCTTGGCATATGAAAGATACTGCCCCCCTACTCGCTGTAAAGTACGAAAAAAATACCAAGCTCTCGAGCCTACTCTTGGCCTTTGACTTTTCGAAAGGTGCGCTTGACTTCACTAGGGTTGCAAACTTTTTCAGGAACCTACCACCCGTGCGACCATTACCTCTGTTAAGCCTGGATACCAGACACAATTGCTTTATATGAAGTGAGGGTTGACTTTTCGGTACATACTTAAATAAAAAAAACCCACCAATTTTTGCCGCCCCCTAAATTTTGCCGCCCTAGGCCCGGGCCTATGTCCGGGCGGATGTCCCAATAGGCCAAGTAGGCCCGGGCCTACTTGGCCTATTGGGACATCCGCCCCTGCTCGTCGCGGCTTCTAGCTTCTCGTCGCGGCGTTTGTGGCTGTCGCGTGTGGTCCGTTTGCGGCGACACTTAGTAGTCAGATTAAAATTTAAAAGTCAACAAATAAAGGCCATTTCGAATGAATACTGCTTATACAAAAAAAGGAATAAGTAATAATACCCGTTAAACTTTTTTTACTAAATCAAAATGTTATCGTGTATGTGAATGTCAATTACTATGTATGATATAGATCTAGTTATAAAACATCATGAAATCTAATGTTTCATTTAAAAAACTGACGAAAATCTAACTATACTAGTAGCATTTTATCTATGTAGTTAGTTATTATTTTTAAAGATCTTTATTATGTAAAAAATATTTTTGTGTTAATTCTTGTAATATGAATACGTTTATATTCCGTATATTTTTAAATTTATTTCAATTCATATTTATTATTTTAACGTGCTTTGGCACAAACTTTGATCATAGAAAAATATTCTTAGGTAAGTACTAAAGCTTGTTTATATGTAAAAGTAGAGCATAGAATTAGAAGCAATACCTACCTACCTAAATGTGATTAGTGTGTATAAAATATATCTATGTAGATAATAACTTGTTTAATGTATGTGTGACCTATATAGACTTTTGTATCGTGTGTTATGTCAACAATAACTGAAACAATGTACACGTCTTATCGTGTGAATGAAATGGACTTAAATTCTTTGAAAATATGAGTTTTTGTTGTGTGATTATTAATCTGTGAACCTACTGCCTAGTTTAGGATCAGTACTTATATTTTACTAATTAATAATTTTAATTAATCTATATTATAGTTGTATAAATATACTATGAGTGATTGGTACCAAAAAATAAATTTACATAAAACTTCATTTTACGAAAAAACTTTGTAAGCTAAAAAAAATAGGAGTTTATTCATAATCTTTCTTACCTTGTTTGACAAGTCGCAATTGGCTAAGACTAAAAGACACAATATTTACTCAAAGCGAATGAATAATGCCAGAATTTATTAAATATTTTTTATAATGGCACAGTCAGAAATATCTAAGCAAGCACGTCTGCTTTAAATAATGTTAAAATTGTGTAAGTATAAAATAACGATTTGAATTCGTCAAAGTCCTACAAATTGACTAAGAGAAGAATGTTTAAAAATAAGTTAGTAGTGTTACCTGATAGAGAATTGTGAATAATCAAATGTAACTTGACAAATTAAACTATCTAGTTTGTGAACTCTGTCTTTTTATTTGATATTTTATTTTATTTTATTTATTTTATTTTATTTTTATTTAAACAAGGATTCACAGTTTTACAATGTTAAATTATAGGCTAGTTAAACATAATTAGTACATAAACCAATTTGAATCCACATTTTGTAAACAGCTCGTAATATGCGTTAGGACGATAAGTTAGCAGATGAGTATGTTACTAGTCACAAAAACTAAACAATAAAGAGTAAAAAGATAGGTAGGTAACAACAACAATACATAACTCATGATCATCATCAACCCAATTTAGCTGCAGCAGGCTGACTAGCAGTCCACTGCCTGGCCTCCTCTAAGGCACAGGTCACACATATCGGGCAAGGACATGGCGCGGACATGGCGCGGACGTGGCACGGACGTGGCGAGGACATGGCACGGGCATGGCGCGGACATGGCTCGGACATGACGCAGAAATGACGTGACAGAGGCACAAGTGTAGTGCAGTCTGTTGTCCGGTATCGATGTGTCAGCATGTCATCCTCAGAAGACGAAGATGCTCTTGCTCTCGTGCATACAATTAATTAATATACAGATCAGGGCCCGTACAACCCCGATTTCGAGTTAGTTGCTTCGAAAGTGAAACCCCTTCATTGGGTTATACAGTTGACGGAATTACCCTTTCGTTTGGCTATTCTCCTCATAACACAAGCGAAAGTGTAACCCGTTCCTTTTGGCTTTCAGTCGATAGGGTTACCCTCTTATGAGGTTAAACGAATGAATGGAGTTACCTCTTCATAGGTTTTTTTGAATGTTACACAATGGTTATCATTACTAATATTTATTAATTAATAATAATTTCGGATTGTCACAGTCACTGTCACTCTAAAACTCAAACTCAAAACTCAACTTAAAGCTCCACTCGAAACTCATTCTACAAATTCATCTGTAAATGGTTATATCTCTGGAACTACTCATCCTAGAATAGCTGTTAATTGCTCAAAAGATAGCTATCGACAAGATCTTTATTTTCAATGACATATGTCAAAATTGAATTTGCCATATCTCGAGAAGTACTCATCCTAGACTTGCCGTTACTAGCTCAAATGATAGCTACTAATATAATCTTAATTTTCGATGACAGCTGTCAAACTAAAAACTGTCATCGAAAATTAAGATCTTAACAATAGCTATCATGTGAGCTAGTAACGGCAAGTCTAAGATAAGTAGTTCTCGAGATATGGTCGATTTAAATTTGTCAGCTGTCATCGAAAATTAAGTTCATGTCAATAGCAATCATTTGAGCTAGTAAAGGCAAGTCTAAGATAAGTAGTTCCCGAGATATGGTCGATTTAAGTTTGACAGCTGTCATCGAAAATTAAGTTCATGTCAATAGCAATCATTTGAGCTAGTAAAAGCAAGTCTAAGATGAGTAGTTCTCGAGATATGGTCGATTTAAGTTTGACAGCTGTCATCGAAAATTAAGTTCATGTCAATAGCAATCATTTGAGCTAGTAAAGGCAAGTCTAAGATAAGTAGTTCCCGAGATATGGTCGATTTAAGTTTGACAGCTGTCATCGAAAATTAAGTTCATGTCAATAGCAATCATTTGAACTAGTAAAAGCAAGTCTAGGATGAGTAGTTCTCGAGATATGGTCGATTTAAGTTTGACAGCTGTCATCGAAAATTAAGGTCTTGTCAATAGCAATAATTTGAGCTAGTAAAGGCAAGTCTAAGATAAGTAGTTCCCGAGATATGGTCGATTTAAGTTTGACAGCTGTCATCGAAAATTAAGTTCATGTCAATAACAATCATTTGAACTAGTAAAAGCAAGTCTAGGATGAGTAGTTCTCGAGATATGGTCGATTTAAGTTTGACAGCTGTCATCGAAAATTAAGGTCTTGTCAATAGCTATCATTTGAGCTAGTAAAGGCAAGTCGAAGATAAGTAGTTCTCGAGATATGGTCGATTTAAGTTTGACAGCTGTCATCGAAAATTAAGGTCTTGTCAATAGCTATCATTTGAGCTAGTAAAGGCAAGTCTAAGATAAGTAGTTCTCGAGATATGGTCGATTTAGGTTTGACAGCTGTTATTGAAAATTTATTCCAATTTTATTATAATATAATTATTATTGCGTAAAATAAACAATTAGTAGTCTGCATTTCCGCCCTTAATGCTTAGAACACAATTACCGCAATTAATTTTCATCTTTTGACCGAATTTTTTTTCTCCTTTATCTCCTATAACCCACGTATAACCCGTGTTACAATGATAAAAAGGGTAACCCTACGGAATGGGTTTTGGAATAATACCAAAATCCAATACTATTGATAACCCTCATGATCAGGTAACCTAATCAAAACGGTTTTGAATGGTTTAGACCCATCAAATAATAGTGTAACACATACGGAGAGGGTTAACTAAGCTTTTGAAATTACTAAATTACTAAGCTTTTGAAAAAACCCTGCCGAAAACCTCTTCATCGGGTTACCAAATCGGGCCCTGATACAGATGAAGAAAATACGCGCAAACGAATTTGCACAAGGATCAGCTAGTATTACCATGGGTATTACATAAAAAAATCTTAGTACCGGTTTAATCTCTTTCCGATTTCCAGCCACAATTTATCTTGAACATTTCAGATACAATAATTGGAACGACAATGATCATAAAGCGTTGCATATTTTACAATCAATTCACAAAATTCAATATTAAATTCGATATCGTCATTCGTCACGCATTTTTACATCACTAACAGACGTATGTCGCAAGCAAGTACATACTACGAACTGGCGGCCATCTGACGCTCATCTGGCGGCGATCGGGCGCGGGCGCCGAAAAGGCGCGTCATACGTCCGAGCAACGACATACTATGTGCCCTAAATTGTGCTTTATTTCCATGCATTTTGTATGAAATTTGAATGGAATAGGAAACCACCTGTGCCATGTCCGTGTCATGTCCGTGCCCGATGAATGTGACTAGCGTCGGGCGCAGACATGGCACTGGCGGTTTCTTATTCCATTCAAATTTCATACAAAATGCATGGAAATAAAGTATAATTTAGGACACACGGTATGTCGTTGATCGGACGTGGTTATGACGCGAAGTCGTCGAGCTAAATTGTGCTTTATTTCCGTGCATTTTGTATTAAACTTGAATGGAATAGGAAAGCGCCCGCGCCATGCCCGCGCCAGGTCAGATAGGTGAGGCCTGTGCCTAATAAGCGCCATTGCGCCCTGTCCTCAGCTCGACGCATCGGTTTTACCAGCGCTTTTCGCAGATCGTCACTCCACCTGGCTGGAGGGCGTACTACGTTTGCCGAGCCGCGGTCTCCACTCCAGAACTTATTTACACCAATTGGTTATCAGTTCTATATCGATCGCTCCGCTTGATACATCTTCTATCTTCTATACTTAAAAAATCCTTTGTCCTGAATGACTGACTTATCAACACACAGCCTAAACAGCTGATTGTAGAGACCTGAAACTTGGAGGGTGTGTTTATATGCCGTAGGCATCCGATAAAAAAGATCTTTCTGAAATTTTACCCCTAAGGGGGTGAACAACGGGGGCAAAGTTTGTATGGAACAACGTGATTCCTTGGTCCAATCCACTTAAAAATTTGCATAAACATTCTTTAACAGAATTATGGAAGACGATATTTTTCTGAAACGTATCGTCTAACGGGGTTAAAAAGGGGTATAAATTTATTTTGGGGGTGATTTGCATCGAAGTTGATATCAAAACTCCTTAGTGACACATGTTATGTCAATTTATTTTGACATATGTTTGAAACGTCATTCAGAATTTATTCAAAAAACGAACTCACTAGGCTCCCCCACACAGGTGCGCCATTATCGGCGATAATATCGCATGCGTTATTGCGATATCTGTTTTATCATTGAAAATGTTTGTTTTCCTGATCGAGTATAGTGCCTCGATTTATGAAATTGTAGCATTTGCCTGTAGTTTCGCAGATATGAGGTACGGTGATGGGCCATAATTATGACAAAATGTGCAATTTGAATGCCCGAAATCGGTCTCTAACCTTTTTTTCAAAATTTGACAAAATTTCAATTTTTTTATCGAGAATTTTCCAATAACTTTTTCTTGAGCTTGCTATTCAAGAAACGAAAAAATATTAATCTCGGAATTGAGTAAAGCTACAGTTTGAGCCATCTTAGGAGGCAAGCGGACTAAAACTGTAAGCGGTAAAAAGGTCTTTACACGCGGGGCCAGTCTGCGCTTCGTACCTTTATCTTCAGTACGATAAATTTGAATTTTATCGTGTGCTTCATTTCTAAAATTAAATTATATTTTCAATTCCTTTGATAGTTGCGCGTAGTGTGAAATCTGTAGATTTTCAGCACATTATGTATTAGGATGGCTATGAAGTTACACACTGATGCAATAACGCAGTTGTGTGCGTTATCGCAAAAGCTAATTGGGACGGGTTATCGCAATAACGCATTATCATCGATAATAACGCACCTGTGTGGGGAAGCCTTAGCTTGGTGTAATGCAATAATAATTGGAATGTCAAATCACAGAGTAATTAAACGCTACGTTAGATATGAAATATAAAAGAATATTTAAATAGGATTAGAATTCGATATTTCAATATTATATATTCTTGGATAATTGAATAAAAAAACATAACCAAGGGGATGTTAAAGTTTTTTTTACCTAATGTTTCGAAATTTTTCACAGAGGCTAATTAATTTAATAAAAATAAATAAACGCCTAAAACGCTGAACCAATTTGAATGAATCTTGGCCATGGATGGATAACAACTCTGAAATAAAACGAAGAAAACTCAAAGAGGAGCATGATAGTTTACATGCTTAACCAATGATATCTCAAGTTAAGCATAGAAATCATCATACCTATACATTTTTAACCAGCTGTTATCTTGGCCATAGGTCGCCAAAGGAAACAGGAGCCATTCCTGTTCCGGGAGTGTGAGTGTGAACGGGAACGGGTACGGTTAGGTAATGTAGTTTTATGTAGGTATCCATTCATATTCAGGGTTCCGTGTAAAATTACCATGTTTGGGAAATAGCTTACGTGAAAGGACATACATAAGTAAAGAAAGAGTATAAACGCAAACAAATTTGCGAGTGGGTCAGCTAGTCTCTAAATATGAAAATCAATTGCCGTGCATGTCTCGGAAAAGCATGAAAATGGTTTGACCGACTTTTTTTTTGTTAGCCTTGATTCAGGGTCGGTTTAGAAAAATAAAAATAAGAAAAACTTCATATTTGTATGAACTCTGGAATTTGAAGACATAAGCACCGACTATCAACTAGTTTAGAATAAAAACTAAACCTTCCAGTTTCAACAAGCTATATTTTTATATGGGTCAAAAAAAGGATAAAAAAGTCAAGGTTAGTTTTAAAATAAAATTTAATATAATTATACATAATTTCAAAATTATGTATAATTGCTAAAATCTTTGAGAAGATTGTACATGAACAACTCTACCCAGCACTTAAACATATCATAATTAAGCAGCAACATGGTTTTCTCAAAGGGAGATCTACTACAACAAATCTTATAAGCTTCATTGATACTGTAACTGACCAAATGGACTCAGGGAGTCAAGTCGATGTAATCTATACAGATTACAGTAAAGCCTTCGATCGTATAGACCACTCTATTCTTCTTGCCAAACTTTATACTGCCGGCATCAGAGGAGATCTCCTAAGGTGGTTTACCTCTTATGTTCAGGGTCGTTGCCAAACTGTGGTTCTGAACGGTTTTGCATCTGGTGTATCGCTGATTCCCTCTGGCGTGCCCCAGGGGTCTATACTTGGCCCACTTCTCTTTACCATCTTTGTCAATGACATTGGCTCATGTTTTAACCACTCTGACTTTCTTCTCTTCGCTGACGATATGAAGATCTTTAAAAATATTAACTCTCGTGCTGATGTATTATTACTTCAGAGTGATTTGGACAACCTTCACTCCTACTGCAGACTAAACAAACTTGATCTCAATGTTGAGAAATGTTTCTGCATCACATTTAGTAGGTCACCTAACGCACTGTCAATCGGTTACAGTATCAACGGACAGACTCTTGTCAGAACTAACTCAATCGTGGATCTTGGAGTAACTTTGGACGCTAAGCTATTGTTTGATCAACACGTTGAAAAGGTCACTGCTAGGGCAATGAAGATGCTTGGCTTCCTCTTTAGGGTAACTAGAGACTTTACTTCTCTTAAAACTTTAAAAATCCTATACTGCTCACTCGTTCGGAGTCACCTAGAGTATGCTTCACAGGTTTGGAACCCTCAATATGATAAGTATGTCTCGTTACTCGAAAAACCCCAAAGAAAATTCTTAAAATTTATTAACTATAAGCATAAGATCTACATCCCTGACTACATTGAAAGCTGTAGACATCACCACCTGCTGCCACTCGCGATGAGAAGAGAAGCCGCGGACCTTACCTTCTTGCACAATATTGTTCTGAATCTTGTTGATGCTCCCTCACTCCTATCCGAAATTAAATTAACAGTTCCATCAAGCAGAACCTCTCGCAGAAACTATCTAAAATTGCATATCCCCCGCTGTTCCACTAACTACCGCAAAAACTCATACCTGTTGAGGACTGCTCAAGTTTTCAATACTAACTATACTAAAAATGTTGACCTATTTAATGTAAGACAGAATGCATTTAAAACTTTAATAAGTAAAAGCTTTTTTATTGAGTGATAATCCAATATCTACTTGTGAAATAACGACTCCCAGCCTTCTTTCTTCTTATGAAGAGAGTTTTTTAGAGTTTTTAGGCTACCTATTTGCCTATTCAGGCTAGGCACCTACTCAGGTTTTTTTTTTAAATATTATATTATTTATAAGTATTATATTTAATATTAATATTATTTATAAGTATTATATTTCTATATGTTATCTTATTTTATATTTATCTATGTATGACTTAATCAAATAATCAGACATGCAATCAATCTATTTTTTAATGTAGCACACTTTGTAATTTCTCTTTGTTATTACTTCGTTAAACTAGTTTACTTAAAATCTAACTGTGAAAACTGCTTAAGGCTTTATTTATTCTATTTTGTGTAATTTTCCTATTTCTTAGTTAATTTGTAAGCTGTTTGTTTTCCATTTAAATAAATAAATAAATAAATAAAATACAAAAAGTTGACTCTTTTCCTTATTTATGTTTTGGCCATATCAGACGCGAGATGGCCATCTTCGCTGACTCATCGACAAAAACTTAGGCCATTGCATCTATTTTAGATGATTAATGGCGCGTCCTTAGTGTTTTTGTATGATGTAAATTAAAATAGTTAATGATTCAAAGTGTTCCTAAGTTAAGATCTAATGAAATAAAAAAAATGAAGTTTGAACTAGGACGCTGAATTGCCTGGATCATGATGGAGTTGACTTGCCAGCATCTATACCACCCTCTCAGCCTAGTCTACCTTACCAACAGGAAAGACAACATTGACAAAGGTTAAATTATACTCAACTAATTTTCTAAAAAATAAAACTAGTTTATAAAATCATGTATTTTATTTGATTACATAATTTATTTCACATTCATTCTTTTATATCACAACCTTAACTTTTTAATTCAAACATATCACAAAGTTTTAAGTGTGGTTTTTATTGTTTTTATAAAATGGCACTTAAATTTTTTCAATAAAAATGCATAATTTAGCATAACAATAGGGATGATCACTGAAAAATTCTAATGGGTCCGTCAGATAGATCAACAAAAAATATTGGTAACGTATTTTTTCTTTTGTCAATTAAACAAAAAATGACAAAGATATAGTGTGTTGAAGTTTCGCGTGACGTCACGGCTTAGTAAACTTTTTACCCAGCCGTGACGTCACGAGCCCCCACACCCGACCTTTGAAGCTCTTTATCTCTGTCAATTATTATTTATTTGATAAATAAAAAAATATGTGTCCAATATTTTTTGTTCATCTATCTGACGGACTGATAATAATTATTTTTTATACCCATTCGTCATCCCTCTCGTTACGTGGACGACGGACAGTAATATCGTTAATTGTATAAAAACGGGTATAAGGCAAGAAATACTGTCATTCATACTCAAATACAGGTAAAACCTGCTTCTTAAAATAGTCTAAGTACTTACTATGTGTTGATGCCAATTCTGTGTAGCATTTTGTATTTTTTAAGTACTTTTTATATGGTACCTGATGATGGACCAAGCACATGGCCCACCCGATGTTAAGTGGTAACCATTACCTATCACAAAGCATTGCATCGTAGGACATACATGTTTAGGACGTGCTCTACGATGCAACGCCCTGCGTCCATCAACTTGAGGCATGAAGGTAATTACCCTTGTGCCTGTAACTTCACCGGCACTCAAGATACAAGATACAAGATATTAATTTGCATAAATAAGTGTAGGTAACATTAGGTATTAGGACTATATAATGGAAGTACATACTTATTTACCCTTTTCAGGCATCGTAAACTTGGCTGGGTAGAGGGTGCTTTCCACACTTTTTTAACTTTCTCCTAACTGAAACACAGCACAGCTGCTTCACGGCAGAAATAGGCATGTACACGTACTTGCCCGGAGCTCTTCTGCTACTACTAAACTAACTTGCGTATCAAATACAATTCTTTTTCATTCTATGCCCATATTTTATTTCATAACTAGCTAACCCGACAGACTTCGTCCTGTCAAAAAGATTTGTAATGTGGCAGTTTTTGTGCCTACGTATTTTAAAAAATTCTCCTGAACAGAACCGTCACCCTGGTGATAGTGCGTTGTGAATAAAAAATAATTAAATAAAACATATATAAGGATTTAAAAGTAAGTAATCGCTTTATTGTTAATCATGTGAATCATAATTATTATTATTATCATTGTAGTGCTTTGTGGTATACGATGTTTTTTGTTTGATGACCTGGCGCATAGATAAACAAATCTGATGGTTTTCCAACACGGGAACAGGCAACATACAATTGACCATGTGAGAAACATGGGTTTTCTAGATTAATACCACAAACACTTAATGATTGCCCCTGGGATTTGTTTATAGTCATAGCAAAAGCAAGCCGCACTGGAAACTGTAGTCGTTTAAACTCAAATGGCACATCAGTCGGAATCATTGGGATGCGCGGTATGAGAACATCTTCTCCTTTATACTTTCCTTTGAGTATAGTTGCTTCTATCACATTGTTTTGTAATTTTTTTATCGCTAACCGTGTACCGTTGCAAAGACGCGGTTGGTTGATATTTCGCAACATTATAACCACCGATCCAACCTTTAATTGAAGATTGTGAGGTGGCAATCCTGGCAAATCCAGCGAGTTTAAAAATTCCGGTGGATAGTTGACTACATCATCTTGATTAGTAGCCGAATCAACTGATTTATATATCCTCAATTCGCCTGTAATTTGTTCTTGAATTTTGAAATTTAATTCATTTACATCTATGTTTTTTGCAGCCAGTATAGCTCGTTCGCTCAACCAATCATGGTTTCTGTAATTTTGAGAAACATCTGGAAACACCTTCTGAATAAGTTCATCTTTTGATCGAGTTAACTGACAAAAACTTTGAGGAAAGTTAATGCAGCCAGTCAACATGTCTATAGGAAATTTGCCATTACCAATGTCAATGAGTTGTTTAGAGAATATGTTTCCAGATTGGTCATTTTGCAACTCGACACTCATATTCTTGCTTAAATGAAGTACTTTGACATGTTTCCACAAATTGGAGGACTTTAGACATGCATTGAGTTCATCAGCTGGCGTTGATCGTGGAATCACTGGCAATGTTTGACGAAAATCTCCTGCTAACAAAATCATTGCACCACCAAATTGGTTATTATTGCTCCGTAGATCTTTTAAGGTTCTGTCTAAAGCCTCCAAAGATTTTTTATGTGCCATCGTGCATTCATCCCAAACAATCAATTTACATTGCTGCAAAACCTTTGCCATTGCAGAGTTCTTCGAAACGTTGCAGGTTGGAATTTCATTGCTTTGTATATTTAATGGCAATTTTAGTGCTGAATGTGCTGTTCGACCACCTTCAAGCAAAGTTGCTGCGATTCCCGACGAAGCGAGTGCAAGTGCAATTTTATTTTGTGAGCGAATTGTTGCTAATATTAATGAAATCAAAAAAGTTTTTCCTGTACCACCAGGTGCATCTAAGAAGTAAATCCCTCCAGTTTCATCATTTGTTACTTTCATAAGAGTTTCAAATACATACTTCTGTTGTTCATTTAACAGTGGAAAATTTGTTTGAATTAATTCTTTCAAAGCGTTGAGATCATACAGTTTTTCTCGATGCAACTCTTGGTTAAAAGCGTCATGCATTGGACGATTGGGCGCGGTCAGGCCTAATTGAATTAATAGTTTGTTTGACATTATCAAGCACATGTCCTCAATTGAAATCAATGCTTCATTGTAAATTTCTTCACTGATTTGTATATTTGGATTTCCCATTCTATTCCGTATTTGATACAAAATATCATCACACATATAATCTTTGTACTTGATCCACAAATCAATTGGGTTTGATGGGAAGCATGTAGATATGATTATAGAAAACAATGTTCGTATTTGATGAGCGTGTGATGATATTACATTTTATTTCGCGTGCCGAAACTAATACAAAAGAAAAGCGAGTTTCGGATCGCGACATTAAACTCCTCCAACTATGTATTCTGTGCTCCAACGCACACACGCACATTGTTTTGATAAATATGATCTTTGACGTTAGGAACACACCTACATTGCTTAGACAACAGTGAGTGCTTGTAATTTAATATGAACTTTATACCATAGCAATAAAGCTCAAATTGACTACGTTTTAGTTACAAATCATTTGTATGGGAAAAAGAAGGGCTATTTTTAGGGTTTTTCCAGCAATAATTCTAATTTTTCTCGCTGTAAAAACCATCCTTGAACTTCAACGAACATTTTAAAAAAAGATTTGGCCAAATTGGTCCAGGCGTTGTTGAGTTATGCGCTTACCAACACATTTTGCGATTCATTTTTATATTATAGATGTTGTATTCTTGCATTACAATAAATATGTAACTTTGTATAAGAAAATGCTACACAGAACTATCACCATTATACAACTTATATTAATTATATTTAGTACATCGTATAAATACGATATTTGATGTTTTCATTCTATCATGATTTCACTCTTGACAGTTTTCGCATAACTATAAAAAAATCTACACACGACAACTAAGTAATTAGGCGCTAAACTTAAAATTATCGTGATGTTCATGACTATTTTTATCCAAATTCTCGCCATCTTTAATTTTTTTCTTTATCACGTATATTCATTTTAAAATAAAAAAAAAAACATAGATCAATGGTAATAATATACGTAACTAGATAAAAAATCGTAGACAAAACAAATAGTCAACAAAATTTTATTATTTTACAAAATCCCATCATAGAGCTCGGTCCCCTCTTGAAGACAGCTCATGAGGGAGATCGAAAACAAGTGATTTGAAAATACATAACAAAAATCCCCATTCACTGGGCATTCAAAATCTTAGGAATTCCCCGAAAGTCTCTACAGAAATAGGTTTTTAAATTCCTTTTGAAAATTGAGGCCTAGGTTTTTAAAACCTTTGTGCGTCACAATCAGATCATTGGATCTCTAAATCTCCCCAAACAATTCCATAACAACTATTTTTATTCGCAGTCTTCCTACGAATAGATATAAAAACCTGTGATTTCTATCAATAGTTTTACGAATTCAATTCACACCTTTGATTTGTCGAATGAGTCAACTCTATAAATAAGTTATGAATGGACTAAATTAACCGCAGAGCCACACCGCACTTCAACTGGAGTTAACTTGAAGCATCATTGCTATCAGAATCCATACCAGTCGCTATGAAGCCACATAACTTCAGCTAGTTATACTCTTGATTTTATTGAAATTCTATAAACTCGGGTAGTGAGGAGGGTAGTGGGTAGTGGGGAGTGGTGATTGGGTAGTGGGTAGTTAATAGTGGATAGTGGACAGTGGGTAGTGGATAGTGGGTAGTGGATAGTGGATAGTGGGTAGTGGATAGTGGGTAGTGGGTAGCGGGCAGTGAATAGTGGGTAGTGGATAGTGGATAATGGATAGTGGATAATGGGTAGTGGGTAGGGGGTAGTGGATTGTGGATAGTGGGTAGTGGGTAGTGGTTAGTGGTAAGTGGATAGTGGGTAGTGGATAGTGGGTAATGGACAGTGGATAGTGGGTAGTGGGTCGTGGATAGTGGGTAGTGGATAGTGGATAGAGGGTAGTGGATAGTGTGTAGTGTATAGTGGGTAGTGGATAGTGGATTGTGGATAGTGGGTAGTGGATAGTGGATAGTGGGTAGTGGATAGTGGGTAGTGGGTAGCGGGCAGTGAATAGTGGGTAGTGGACAGTGGATAATGGATAGTGGATAATGGGTAGTGGGTAGGGGGTAGTGGATTGTGGATAGTGGGTAGTGGGTAGTGGGTAGTGGTTAGTGGTTAGTGGATAGTGGGTAATGGACAGTGGATAGTGGGTAGTGGATAGTGGATAGAGGGTAGTGGATAGTGTGTAGTGTATAGTGGGTAATTTACAGTGGATAGTGGGTAGTGGGTCGTGGATAGTGGGTAGTGGATAGTGGATAGAGGGTAGTGGATAGTGTGTAGTGTATAGTGGGCAGTGGATAGTGGATTGTGGATAGTGGGTAGTGGATAGTGGGTAGTGGATAATGGGTAGTGGATAGTGTTTTTAAGACATTCATAATGAACAAAAACACAATGATAAAATAAAAAAACAACTTTCATTCTTAGGGATGGTATTTTTTCCTAAAAAGGAAATGTAACCAAACGGGAAGTGATACCCTCTCAAACGAAAAAGAAATGTCCAAATCGTTTCAAATTATTTATAGGAGGAAATTTTATTTTTTAATACAGTTAAAAACCTCAGTCTGTGCGATATCCAAGAATTATTTATCCAAGATCGGTTGGAGGTTGTTCTAAAGTTAGATATGTCAGGCGTAAAATTAGTAATTTTTAACACTGAATCCAGTTCAGTTGAATGAAAATAACTAATTTATCACATTATCTCAACATCGACTAGCATTCTAAATATCGTGTGAATGATCCTTTTTTTCTTTACTAACTAAAAACCAACAATTAGTTTTTCTTTTCTAACTTAATCCAGATTCCCTTTTATTAAAACTACTGAGGCTCAAGTCCAGAGTCCAAGAAGTCTTTGAGGTAGAGAGGCACTTCTCTGGGGAACACTCGGCAAATCTGTAAGTGAAGAACATCATTAGGATCGGTATTGCCTTTTAGATCACAATTTATTTTTTTGACGGCCTCTGTGGCGCAGTGGACGAAAACCCGCCGGGAACGCAGAAGGTTGCGGGTTCAATTCCCGCCGTGGGACAAATGTTTGTATGATCTGCAAATATTTGTCTCGGATCTGTGTTTTCTATCTATATGTATGTATTTACAAAAGAAAATGTATTTGTCATGTGGTTCCCATAATACAAGCTCGGCTTAGTTCGGGGCTACATGATGTTGTGTGATATAGTGTCCAGCATTATTTATTTATTTATTTTATTATGTGACGAATTGAGCGAGTTTTTTGATTGTTTTACTAAAAAATAAAAACGTTTACGAAATTATGCTCGACATTATCAATCACACAGCATCTTGTAGCCCCAAAAACTAAGCAGAGCTTGTATTCGTATTATGGAAACCACATCACTGATATAAATACTACTCACATACTTTTTTGTAAATACATATATTTTACATAGAAAACACCCAGACCCAAAACAAATATTTGCAGAACGTACAAACATTAGTCTCGCGGCGGGAATCGAACCCGCAACCTTTTACGACCTTCGCCCATTGCACCACAGAGGTCGTCATTGAAGAACATAATTAATCGGCCTTTGCATATAAGGCACAGGTTATCCTGCATACTCAATTTCATGAAAATCGTAGGTACATATATACAAGAATGATAGATAAATAATGCTGGACATTATCACACAGCATCATTTAATCCCAAACTAAGCAGAGCTTGTATTATGGGAACCACATGACTGATAAATAGGTTAATTTACCTAAAGTTCTGGAACAGTGAAAAAAAGCGGAGACTTCCTTAGAACTAATTTTTGGGACCAAATTGACCCCGGTGTAAGGCAAATTTATTCACAAAAAATAATGTTACTTTAATAGAGATGACGACTGAAAAATTCGAATTAGTCCGTCATTTACATTATCAAAAAATATTGGACACGTATTGTTTCTTTTGTCAATTAAACAAAAAATGGCAAAGATATAGTGCGTTGAAGTTCCGCGTGACGTCACGGCTTAGCTACACTCTTTACCCAGCCGTGATGCCACGAGCCCCCACTCCCGAACTTTGACGCAATTATTCTCCGGCAATTATTATTTATTTGATAAATAAAGAAATACGTGTCCAATATTTTTTGTTGATCTATCTGACGGAATAATTAGAATTCTTATTTTTTATAAAATACAGGCTGAGCCGCCCGCATCATCGTAATTTTGGCCAATGACAATGCGTTATTTTGAATATACGTTTTTACATTGGCCAAAATTTTACGTCTACGAATATAGTTTCGCTAATCTTTGTGATCGAGTCATCGAGCCTCTGAGTTATGTTATGAGGCCAGTCTTAGATAAAACCTAACATTATCATCATCATCAGCCTACAGCAGTCCACTGCTGGACATAGGCCTCCACTAATGAGCGCCATTGCGCTGATAGAAAACTAGTAATTGAGAACATTTGGGACCCCGTGCCAAGTCAAGCAGGAAAGCCGTAGTATACCTTTACCGGAACCAATTCGGACATTACGTTACAGCTTATAACACGATGCTGAAAATTATGCCACAAGGACGTCATACGAACATAACCTCAATTTAAAAAAATCGTGTCTGTGTTAAGTGTGTTGTGTTTAAGATAAGCGTCATTAACAATCCATTAATTAATTAATTAGGTTAATTGTGTCAAGATGATTAGATAAGGAAGGTTCATTGAGAATGTCTGACTTGGTAGTTCACCAGATCTCAGAACTTTTTTGTGCGGTATCAGTACTTCGCTAAGTTAGCATAATTATTGCATTTGTTAAAGTGGTTTTGTATGGATTTACCATATTCACGTAATACTGAAAGCTGGGGATGGTGATCTCATGGTAGTTCCGGCGGACGGCGTCCACGATGTTGTCTGCGGCCTCTTGAGGCGTCAGGATCTTCAGCAGCGACGGGAACTTGATCTTGGGGTTCTTGCAGAGACCCGTGTCCACGATGTACGGGCATATTGTTGTGAATTTTATCTGAAAATAGTACATACATTATTGCAGGAAATTATTAGAATGGTTGGAGTAGAGATAGAGAGAATCCATCATAAAGTAGAACCAAACTTTTTTTTTGTAACGTTAAGGGGCCACATCGTATTGTAAAAGCTTTGGATATTAACGGATATGTTATCGAAGACACGACGTTGCCACAAAAAACGCAATAAAAAATTATTTACAAAATAATTAATTTGTGGAGGTGGTATTTTTCTTCAAATTTAAATGGGAATTTACCTATCTCACATGAACCCTGTCTTTAACCAGTGATCTAACACCATTCTCACACATGAAAATAAATTTTCTACCCATTAGAAGGGCAACGCGTGACAATTTGTAATTGTTTTTTTGTTCTGCTACAAAATAGCACACAAATACATATAAAACTAAGAATTTACTTGATCGAAAAAAAATACTTATTATAATAGGTATTGTGTGCTACAGCAGCGAATAGGCCCCGACTCAGCATTATGCCCACTGCGTTCACAGTGGACGCTGTTTTCTGCCGAGACCATTGTGTTCAGCCACAAGACCCGGTGAGAACGTACTCGTGTGGTGTTAATAATAAATTAATTTAGTAGTGTGCTATGGAGAGTAATCATTATATAATTTAAACAAAAAAAAGCATTGCTATAAAAATATTAATTATAACAAAATTTAATAATCACATATCCATAAATGGGTTGATTCCATAAATTATAAAGTGAATTAACTAAATGAATTAATTAAATTAAAATGCAATGAATTTCAATAACAAAATATGCATTAACATTAAATTTAATTTTTGTTAAATGTAATCAGGGCGACAAAAAAAATTTTATTAACTATATAACGTGTAAAAATTAAACTAAATTGTATCAGTATATAAATTAAAATGCAATAAGTTTCAATAATAAAATAATCATTAAAATAAAATTGAATAGGAATTAAATTTTCATATTTTTAATATTTTATTACCGCATAACTCCGTCATTCATGGACCGATTTTTAACCAACTTCAAGAAGGAGGAGGTTCTCAATTCGTCGGAACCTGTTTTTTCGAGTTTTTTTTTATGTATGATCACCAATATCTCCATCAATTGTGAACCGATTTTCAAAATTCTTTAGAACAAGAAGTAAGAAGTGATTTATTTGGAGTCTGTTTTTTTTTAAAGTCCTACTTTTACCCCATAATTTCGTCATTCATAAACCAATTTGTAAAAATCTTTTTTCGTTTAGGCATGTTAGCACCGAGGCACACACACACACACGACGACAGTCGCGCGACAGCGCAGCGTCAGTCTCTACTAGAGATCACTAATAGTAGAGTAGAGACTTTCCACTCTACTTAGTAGTTCATTAGTATGATCGCTTCATGCACGACGTCTATCTTAACGACTAGTTGCCGACGTAAGCGACAGCTCTGCGTTTAGTCGCGGCGACAAGTAGCCCAGTTTGCGATGGCTCTTATCCGCTGGA